>OX451736.1:19541412-20845162 GCA_948472305.1 Vicia faba | reverse complement strand
CAACATAGTCACGTAGCATCTGTATCAACCATTGCTTGACGCTAGGCTCCAGATTCGCACCTATCTTGACCTCTTTCTTGTCTTCCTCCGTACCCAAATTTATTGATTCCACTGGCTCTTCATGCGGCTGTATGGCCCTCTCTTCCTAAAGTAATAATCTAGCAAGCTCTCCAGGCACCTCACAATCATCCTCACCTTCATCTTCGGCTTGGTAGATTGGACTTTCAAAGTCATAACTGGCGAAGCAGAGTCGTTATCAGTGGGATCCAGAGTGGATGTGGACCTCTATTATGATATGTGAGTGTGTGTAAGACAAATAGCTGTTTTGATAAAGTGCAAGATAGAAAAGAAAAATAGGGAGCGTAAAATTTGTAATGCAAGAAAACATCTAATGTTTTATTGATGATATATGAAAATGACAAATGATAAGCCCTCACAAACAAAGCCACAGTGCCTTGGGCAAGGCACCGAGCCGTAAAGTTTCAAATTGTCTGTTACAAATCTCAAAACAAAATTCTATTACTGTGTAATAAAAGAAACGGGCACGAAGTCCTTCGTCGTCCAATTGTTCAAGCCACCGTTGGTAGTCAGGTAAATCAAGCTGTCGATATCTGGCTCTTCATCATCATCTTTAATTGCATTCACTCCCGGATTACTGATGCGCAGAGGAGGTCTTCCAATTCGCGCACGCCGAACCTCCCTTTGAGCTTCTGCAGTAAAACCCAAACCAAACTTATCAGTCTTGTGTGCAAAGTCAGGGAGTTGGCCCCAATCTGCATACCCACCTTTCTCAATAACAGCCCTGGCATCCTTGAGGGAAGCCATCTTCATTGGAGGTTCGTCAGCAGCAACTTCAGTCGACGCCAGAGTCTGGGGGACTTCTTCAAAGTTCTGACACGGGGTTTCGATGAACTCCCCATCCATCTCCACATACCGGAAGGAGTTAAGATGACTCACCATGTACTCCACTTCCCCCTGCACCGTAACAATCTTCCCCTTTACTGGATATTTCAACATCTGATGGAGCATAGAAGTCACTGCCCCAGCCTTATGAATCCACGGGCGACCTAGAAAGCAATAATAAGATGGTTGAATGTCAATCACATAGAACATAGACGCAAAAGTCTGGGAGCCAACTTTAACAGGGACGTCTACCTCCTCGTGCACCATCCTTTTGGACCCGTCAAAGGCCCTAAACACAATATTACTTGGCTTTAGAACCAACCCTTCATAATCCAGCCGATCCAATGCTTTCTTGAGTAAAACATTTAATAAGGACCCAATGTCCACCAGCACATGGGCCAAAGTAGCGTCCCTGCACTCGATCGAAACATGCAGAGCATCATTGTGATTCCTTCCTTTGGCAGTCAGATCTGCATTGGAGAATCCCAACCCGTTGTCAGCAGTCAAACTAGCCACACAGTCTTTTAATTGGTCAGCAGAAGTTTCCTGCGGCGCATGCACAGTTTTAAGGAAAGCAATTAAAGCCTTTGCATGGGCTTCCGAGAACAACAATAAAGACAACATGGAGATCTTCGACGGGGTTTTCCCCAACTGTTCGACTACATTGTAGTCGCTTTTCTTGATAATCTTCAAAATTTCCTATATCTCTTGCCTAGAGGTTTCAACAATGACTTTCTTAGGCACCTCCGTCCGGGCATACTCACCTGTAACTTCCTTACCCCGAGTGTCAAATGACTTAGAGACAGGGGTGATAACTGGAGTAAGAATCGGAACAGTAGCTGACGTACTGGCGGATGGAATGGAAATAGGCTTTTGAACAGTCGGAGGAGAAATCTCGGGAGAGAAGAGTCTTCCGCTTCGGGTGACCTTGCTAGACCCGACAATATTGCTGACATCAGTATCAGCCTCTTCAGTATTCAAGTCTTTTTTGATCCCATGATAATATACATCGGCCCCATAGTGCCGCGGAACAGCTTTATCCGAAGTGTATGGGATAGGACCAGGAATAGTAATGATCAATGGAGCAACTCTCAGAACAGATGTAATCCTAACAGGCTTTCTCGAGGAAGCCTTGGAAGGATTGGCGGAAATGGTTATTATGGAAACATCTTCAACAGGAATCAACAGAATCAAAGTTTTCTCGAACAAGATCTCTTTGTTATCCATCAGGCGTTGAACACCTGACTTCAGTAAATAGAAACCAGCAGGCAAGATGGAACATAGGTGGAACCCTTCACCACAACCTGGAAATAAACTGGCCAACAATAGATTCTTCTTAACGGTCATCAACGGAGTAGAAATGTCTTCCACAGAGGTCACAAATGAATCATCGTCCACAACATTTACTCCATTACCATGCTTGGGCATAGGAGCAGTTATGACGTTGGGCTTCTCTAGAGCGTCAAACTCAATCTCCTTAGCTTCAATCAAGTCTTGCACCTTATTCCTCAAGGCACAACAATTGTTGGTATCATGCCCTGGGCTATCAGAGTGATAGGCACAGTGGGCGTTCGGATTATACAGCGGAGAGTTGGTACTGGGATTCTTCGGAGCTTCCCTCAGAGTTACCAGGTTAGTCTTCAACAATTGCGGTAAAATTTGAGATAAAGTCATATTGAGCCGATTATACTGTCTCTGCGGTCTCTCTACTCTTTGTTGATTGTTGCATTGCGGGGCAACAGTGGGTCTTGATATTACTACCGCATTAACTGCTTGGCAGCGCTCAGGCCGGTTTTGGCTCCTCGAGCTGTAAACTGCACTAGATTCTTTCTTGAAAGGCTTCTTTTCTGTACTTGATGAAGCACCTTTCTGTATCTTGCCACTTTTGATACCAGCTTCTACCCTCTCCCCAGTCATAATCAATTCAGTAAACCCGGATGATGAACTACCAATCAGATGATTGAAATATGGACCAGACAAAGTACCAAGAAACATATCCACCAACTCCCTATCAGACAGAGGGGGTTGGACTCTTCCATCCAGATCTCTCCACTTCTGAGCATACTCCTTAAAACCTTCGCTCGCACCCATGGACATACTCTGAAGCTGAGTACGCGTGGGAGCAAGGTCGGCAATATACTGGTATTGCTTGAAAAAAGTAGCAGCAAGGTCCTCCCAGTTGCGGACATTAGCTCCCTCCAATTGATAGAACCATTCAAGTTGAGTCCCTAACAGACTATCTTGAAAGAAATGAACCCATAGGTTCCTATCAGCAGTGTAGGGTTGAATTTTTCTGACGTATGAGCGGAGGTGGAGCTTTGAGCAGGATGCTCCATCGTACTTAGCAAAAACTGGGGCTTTAAACTTGTGAGGGATCACCACCCCTGATGCCAGTCCCAAATCTCTGAAGTCCAAACCGGGAACCTTCTGAATCTCCATAGCACTCAGACGGTCTTCAAGTTGTTTGTACCTATCCTCAGAAGGAGGGTACTATTCGTCATCAAAATCAGTGTCGTTATCAGATACCACAGGGCTAGGACCCTTTCCTTCTTGATTCTCTCCTCCTCCAGATGAATGAGACATATCAGCTTCCTGCCGCAACCTATTCCCAAATCTGTGACCCATATTCAGAAGAACTGCCTTCTTCTTCTTCTTCTTCTTCTTCTTCTTCTTCTTCTTCTTGTCCCTCAAGATAAGAGTCTTCAAATCCTGTTGACTTTTGGCCAAATTCAAGAACATCTCCTGAAATTGAGAATTCTGAGCCTGAAGAGCTTTGATAGCTTGATTAGTAGGTGTTTCAGAAAACATTATGTGCTGAAATAAACTGCGAAGAAGATAAGAAACCTGTAATGGTACCTGTAATGAGGTGCATGGTAATGGAATGCGAATGAAATGATTTCAAAGACTTTGGGAGATTCAAATTTGTAAACCAAAATAAAACACACTTTATTAGATTAAAACGTGTAGCAATGTTTAACCAATTCCTTTAAGGCGTTACAAAAGACATTAACTGAAAAGCAAATCTAAACTAGAAACAATAAAAGACATCAGAAATCCCATGGTCGTTTTCCCTTCGTGCTGACATAATCGTTGATTGTCCTCTCATTCTCAAGCTACCTCGTGAGCTTCAAGATCTTCCTTTCCTGCTCATGATACTTCTCCCTGTAGGTATCCCTTTCTTCCTTCAACTGGATCCAAGATCTCTTCAATTCCCCAAGATCAGTAGGCATGTAGGGATGAAGGACTGTATAAGGAACCCCTTCTTCATTAGTATGCTCTACAATCACCGGCAAAACAGCTTCATATGGCATCCCCAGATTTTGAGCACGGGCTCGAACCCACTGGAGATAAGGTTGCATTGGGAGAGAAGTCTTCAGTCCTAGCTCGTGTGGGTCAGACCTGTTCACCCTTCCCCAGGCTCGTATAAACCTTCGGTGATGCTCATTAACATCCCCTTTGTAGTCAAAGACAATATTTTTAAGGAGTAGCTCATGAGGACCGTCTCTACGAGCGCGTCCAAACTGTCGTAAAGCCAAACAAGGATTGTAGGTTATTCCCCCTCTAATTATAAGCAATGGGACATTAGGGTATTCCCCACATCGATCAATGACAGTTACTCTTTCCATATCTTTAGAACTCCAAAGGATGCCCATATGAGCAAGGGACATGATTCTGTAAGCCCAACCTACACCTTCCTCATTCTTCAATACAGACTTTGGGAGGTGCGAAATAAACCACCTTGCCAGTAGCGGCGTGCAACACATGAGGGTCCCCCTTCTCCTCACATTACGAATATAAAGGGAATGCAAAATATCACCCAAGAGAGTAGGCACTAGATTACGAGACATGAAGATCTTGACCGCATTCACATCTATGAAAGAATCTGGATTCGGGAACAAAACCAAGCCTTAGATGAGGAGAGCCAAGATGTCTTCAAATGCTTGAAAGTACAAGTTATCCCAGAACTATTGAGCTTGATCAATCAAAAACTTAGCCAAGAAACCTTTAACCCCACTTCATGTCTCCCAGTTAGACACTACATCAACCCTTTTTAGATGTAGGGATGAAGCAATATCCTCTGGCTTTGGAACCTCCTCCAAACCTGTGAAGGGTGTCTGCTCGAGAATGGATATACCCAGTAAATCAGAAAACTCCTCCAAAGTAGGGACTAGCTGATAATCCAAAAATGTGAAACAATGATGCAACAGATCAAAGAACTGGAACAACACGTTCATCATTTGCTCGTCCAACTTTGAAGTAACCAGGGTAAGGAGATGACCATTTCTTCTAACAAATGAAGAAGTATCAGGGACTTTGAGACCAACTCTCTGAGCTGAGCAGGGATTTGCACAAAGTTGACTCGAATGGTATTTCTGTGCATAGAAGCCATAAACTGCAAAACAGAACAAAGATGAATCCCCTCAGTCTTTGAAATGGTTAGTCTAATGAAATATGCATGTTATGTCATGATGCATGATGTCATGATAAAACACACAACAGGTATACCAGGTAACAAACATGGCAAAGGCAAACAAGTCATATAATAGCCCATAAGTTTCATGCTTGCATGGGGTCTAGGTACTACCCTCTTGAAGTTCAGTTGGTTCAACCTGTCCTAATAATAGTAACCGGGTTCTAGAGGTTCTCAATATCACTGACCATCCTCCATCGGTCATGGTTTCAGCTTACACAATCTTTTCTTGCAGCCGGAACTATCTCGAGAGTATGGTCTCAATGAGTGTAGTATCGAGTATCAACCATTTCTCAGCTCTATACCGAGGCCGGCTATCTCACTACTTCCTATGGCCAAGTTGGTCAATTATAGGTTCTAAGGTCAGTTGATGCTTAACGACCCATATAGCAGCCTCGTATTCTCCTTGTTCCTTCACAAGGGATACCGGTACAAACTAATGTGCTACATCAACGTAGCTACTGCTTCAACCGTATCGGTCTATGTCGTACAATTCCCTCACAGTTTATTGCTACTTAGCTAAAAGGTGTTCCCCAGATCCGGGTTAGGATCTATAGTAACTCCAATACAAAGCCCACAAAGATAAAGCAATCAAATCTTACATTAGAAAAAAATATGATGAATTAATCCTAAGGTACACCCCACTTATTATTCCCCAGCAGAGTCGCCAGTTCTGTGATACGGTGGCCAAAACCTGGACTGTTTTTGTAATGCTAGTTTGCATTTTGCGTTTGTGTTTGTAAAATTTCGCGGTAAGCAAGAGTCGCCACCGACTTTTATTTTATCCAACAGGAAAGGAAAAAAGCACAGAAAAATTCGTTTTTCGAGACTTTGAGTACGGGGGTAGATTATAGAAATGGAAGGTATTAACACCCTTTCTATCCGTGGTTTTCCACGAGCTCTTAGGTACTTGCTCATCATTTTCAAAATTTCTTCTATGCATTTGTGTGATTTGAAAAGTTTTTGCTTTGACTTCGATTTAACCCTTGCTTCTGTTTTCAAGAGTTTTACGAAGTGTTTTGAAAAGCTTTATTTGAAAAGTGTAAGTGTGAAAAAAGTTTGTTTGGATTGAGCAAGTACTTAAGAGCTAACCTACCTACTCGAAAGAAGAGTTATTCTATGTTCGTTTCCTTTAGACAGCACTATCCCACTATTAGTGAGTAGGTAGCACCGTCATTGGAGTTTGAGGGTCAATTCGAAAGGGGCGTACGGTCACTAAAGCAATGTTAGGACGTCTTAGTAATAACCCTAATGTCTTAAGATCAATATTTGAGGAAACAATTCGGAGGCAACCTTTCCGAGGCAACTTTGATCTTTTAGACAAGAGAGCGACCACTAAAACATCTTATACTCAATGATCGTTTACCGAAGGCAACCGAAGTGGGAGTGTGTCCTAGGAGTGCGCATGTGCGAGTGATTTAATTTCAAGTTTATTATATTTGTACATTTAGGGTTTGCTAATTGTTTTAAAGTTAATCATATATTCTTGTCCTGCATCCCTATTGTTCATACATCTAACAGTTAATATTTTGCGGAATTTAAAGTGCGGAAAGTAAGCTACGCTATTACAAGGCTTCGGGTATTTACATAGCCAAAAACAACCCATAAAAAAAGCGATAAATGAAAGTAAAAGTCCTAATTTAAACTATTACAACTTGTGAGCAATTACATCAATATGGCAAAATAAGATAATAAAGTGTGCGCGATGAAATTAAGAACGATAAGAAATTAGGATTTTGACCCCGTCTAACCTAATCGAAAGAAACAATTATTTTTTTTATTTCTATTTATTTAAGGAAAAGAATGAGATTGTTTATTAAATACAAAAATTAATTAAAATTAAAGTAAATAATTTTCATGACTTATTTTTATGTTTTGGTTATTTTTAAGAAAAAAGAAAATAGAATTAAATTATAAACAAAACCCTAATTATTCTAATTATTTTTAATTTATTTACAAAACAATTAAAGTTACCTAAAATTAAATAACCTAATTAAATTAATATTTGTATAAAAAATAAATATCCTAAATCTAATTGGATGAAAATATTTTTATGATTTTTTTTTATAAAAATAATTATTAATTTTGTGTTAGTAAAAAAAATAAATGAATTAAATAAAACAAAATATAAAAAGAAAAGATTAAAGAGATTGGGCCTGAAATAACAATCTGAGGGGGTGTGGATAGCCAAGTCTGGGCCCAAAACAGGTTGGTCCACGTTGACTGGCCAGATTCCTATGCGTTGCATTGACTAGGTGTATCATGGTCCCTCAAATGATGGCCATCAGATTTGGATGGTTGGTGATCCGTTGGTTAGGAGATGATGCCCCATGGTGATCTTCATGCCTTGTGGAACAGGGAATCTGTAGAGAAAGTTCAAGAAAAATGCAAATGTTGGAGGCAGGGGTCTAACCCCTGACCTTAAGCTCTCCAATGCATTAGCGCTTACCTGGCCACCACTGGGCCATTTGGTTCAATTGATTATTAAATGAAACAAAAATAATAAAAAGAATAAGATGACATTAGCTGTAAAACATGTGCGTGAATTCAAATACACGAATGGGATGGAGCCACATATGTCATCTTCTTCCTCTCTCCGTTGGTAAAAGTCATAGACTTTTACCTACGGACATATGTCCATAGCTACAGGTCCTGCAATTCTCAAAATACAATACAAGCATGATAAATAAAAACTAAAGCCATGGATTGATTCGTCTTGGCCTGCTGAGCACGATGGTGTTTCTTTTATGGCCCAATTTTACCTGTATGAAGAGATCCCAAATCGAAGCAAAAAAACCTAACAATGGCAAACTCTAACACAGTCCATGAAAATGCAATTAAAGGTTACAGATAGTTTGCAAATGCTTCAAGGAGTAAGAATCTATAATTATTTCCTTCCATAAGTGTCAGAATGATGCAATTCGAATTCAAGAATAAACCAAAGTTGTGGCTGACTTACAATGCGTTTGGGCACTCGAAAAGACTTGTTCTTGATTGGTTTCGCTTGCTTGTGATCCCAGGAAGCGATTGGGATGGCTAGAAGGTCTTGAGAATTCCTGGAACTATGAATTCGACTCAGCACTTTTTTGTGTTTTTTTTCAAGTTTGTTCTGACCTTGTGCGCCTCTCTCTCTATCCTTCTTTTAGGTCTGCAAATGTTCAATATATATCAAGGATTGGATTATGGTTCAAAACATGATCTCAATCTTCCTCCATTATTAATTTTGATCTTGATTTGATTCACTTAAAAACCCTTCCAAAAATATGCTAAATTCAAAATTTTTGTGCACACCAAGGCTTTGCACGAATTCAATGTTTTGTATTTTTCCATGATTTGTTTTGATTAAAATTGATTTAATTCAAATAATAATAAAAATAAATAATAAAAACAATATAATGACAAGTGGCAAGGGATAGGGCTCGTGGACCATGCTACCAACTCAAAACAAGTGCAAAAGATTGGGCCCATTTGCCAAAAATTGCAATTTGAGGCATAGTTGACTTTTGACAATTTTGCAAAAAGGGTCAACTTCACCAATGCATAACTTCCTCAATTTTGACTCTTTGAAGGTTTTCTTGGGCTTTTTAGAAATCTTGAGATGTCCTCTAAGCAACCCTTTTGGTCTCATCTCAATTTGGTATTCCATGTTCATGTATGAATCTTTGACAAAAAAGGTGTTTTCGTTGACTTTTCAAAATGACCTATAATGTCAAAATTCATAACTTCTTGTGGGTGCATATTTTGAACTTGTGAGATGAAGATGGATTGTATAGAATTGCATACTCTTAAAAATGAGCTTTGGATGGGTCATTTATCATAAAGTATGAGAAAGTTATGCTTGGTCAAAGTTGAGTTGACTTTTCCTACAAAACCCTAATTTAGCAACTTTTGGTTCTTGATGAATTATGAGTAATCCTTGATGAATCATGATCAAACCTTGATCACATGATGAATGATACTTAAAAATGAGGATGTTGATCAAAAATCTTGAAGTTTGACTGTATGTAGGCCACAGTTGACTTTTGCCCTAGCGCAATCGATTTTCAGGCCTTTGAGCAATTGACTGAGCAAACTTCCTCTGCAAGGCTTGAAACTTGACATGAATGATATTGAGAACATATTAGGACAAAGGTGAGCATTTGGGATCCCTTGGACTCAAGTATCTTGATGCAACATGAAACCCTAATTTGGGGTAGACTGCCTTAGGAGAGAGCTTGTCTGGTCAACCCTTGGACTTCCTTGAGCAATTTGAGGACCTCACTTGAAATGTATTGAGAAATATGGGAGGGAAAATTTTGGGGTACAACAGATGTGAAAGGACAAACGTGGGTTCATCGTATGGTCATAGAAGGAAACATGTAAGGATACTTTAGCAATTTGAAGGGACAATCATCATTTTTCTCGTAGGGTCATCAAAGGCTTGTATGATAAGAATACAATCAAATTATACGAGGCATAAAGTATAAGTGCAGAAAAAATAAAGTGCGGAAGATAAAAACTAACACTATTATATGGCCTCAGGAGAGTTACATAATAATTAAAACTTTGCGAGAAATTAAAACTAAACTATTACAAAAAAAAACCCATGCTACCTATACAATTGGTTCTAGGAATTTAAATGCAAAAGATAAATAAAAAAGTTAGAAACATTTTTTAAAGTCCTAAAAATTCTAGGTGTTTGAAGATTTTTTTTTTGGTTTGATTTTATATGTTAATAATAAAAAAAACTAATGTCTAATTTTAATTACAAATTAATTAATTTAATTGCAAAAACCTAATTCTAAATTAATTAAATTAACTGATATAAAAAAAGACTAAAACCTATTTTTTTATTTTATAAGTTTATTTCTTTTTTTATTTTCTTTTTATTTTAATTGTAAAAAAGAAATAAATAAATTAATGGAAATATAAGAAAGTAAAAAAGGTTAGAAAAAAGTTTTAAAAGAAATTACATGGGGTGGGAATCGAATGTCACCCTCCGTTTAGTCTGAAAGTGCATGTGAGTAGCGATTTGAAGCTTCACCATGACTATGCCCTAACAATGGCAACTCATGATTCAAGCGCTCAACCTTGCATGTTTTGGCTCAAACCTATTCTAATTATCATGTAGAATATGTTTGGACACACAAAAACAGTTAAGCATACATAAATTAATAGATTTGAATTTTCAACACCCTACCGAAACAGTGAGTGTGAGTATGATAATCTTGGGCGTGGAATTGCTTAGTTCTTGATTTAGACGTGTTCCTGGGAATGTCAGGATGATGATTCAATCCTTGGTTTGGACTGAAAACCACTGAAAATGGAATTAGAATATGCCCTAATTCTTGACTTTTAGTGATTTTTTGAACTAGCTTTTGAGGTAGAACTTCGTGATCCTCCTCTTGGTTTGATGTTTGTCTATTTATAAGCCAATTATTCTAGGTCAACAAATGTGGTGTGGAATCATATCTAATTATGGCATGATTTTTCATGTTGTCGAGGATTTGTAATGACCTCGTTCTTTTGATTTGTTATCCCTAATTTTTCCTGACTGTTCCTGTTTTCGAGATTATAGTCAGCGGGATGCCCCAGCTTTATTAAGCCTCCTTTATAGATTTTGGCCCAGTGGGCTTTTCTCTTTTGAGAGATTGAGTGCCTATGAGATAAGGAACCACCACTGTCTTTTGATTCCAGAGGAATGCTTTTGATGTCGTTCGTTGTATTATGAACTGAGAGTTTTGCGACTTCAATGCGCATCTTTTGAATTAACTGAGAGACTACCCTGCCCCAGGTTTAAATTAAAGGTTTCAATTTGTGTTTAAAACAGAAAACTCCTACTTCTTTAGCTCGAAGGGGTTAACTAGGGATTATCTTCCTTATAACTCCACTGTTTAGGATTTGAAACAATGCATGTACATCGTCAGCAAGGTCTATCCAAAAGCATACTGTATGAGATTATGGCATTGTTTCGTCATCCTCCCTCTAAAGGCTTGTAACTTTTAGCAAGAGTTGAATGTCATGAAAAACATAGTTTAAATGTAATGAAAATGAGTGGATCAAATCAAGACAAACATATGCAATGCATTAATGAAACAGAGTTTGACATTAATAGATAATTGTTCGAATAACAAAGAGATTACAACTTGAAAATTCAAATGAACAAAAGCTTTCAATGATTCGTCATAGGAGTAGTGATTATGTTTGGAGTCTCCGGAGGGTCAAACTTGATCTCCTTGGCATCAATCATGTCTTGGACCTTGTTCTTCAGAGTCCAATAGTTGTTTGTGTCATGTCCCGGATTGTCAGAGTGGTATGCACACCTTTCATTGGGATGATAGGTAAGAGCGGAAGTATTTGGGTTTCGGGGAGGAGCCTTTAATGTAATCAACTATGCCTTCAACATCTGTTGTAGCGCTTGAGTCAGTGACAGGTTGATCTTGGTAAATTTCCTCCTGGGCATGTTTGGCTTACTCTGATCAAACCATTATTCTTAGCAAGGTCTTTGTTGGGCCTGTGAGGTAGTAACAACTTGGAGAGGTCTATTCTTCGTCAAACCAAACCTTTTACTTCTCGGAAGTTGATTAATGACTTGGTCCCTGGCCTTGACTGTTTGCTTCATGTTGTTGTATCTGTCTTGATGAAGCTGGTTGATCATGGTTCTCAACTCTTCTTGTTCCCGAGCTAAGCCTTGGATAAGAGCCATCTGCCCCATCATTTGGGTTTTCATGGCACTGAACTCAGATTGCAGTTGTTCCAGCCGTTCGTCCTTATTGTCTTCAGAACTTTTCTTGACCAAATTCCCCATGAGGAGTGTTCTCAACTCTTCCTGCCCCTTGGATAGGTTTAGGAAGATTTCCCTGAACTGAGTCTCTTGAGTATGAAGATCCTGGTTGTCTTGTTGGAGAGCCATTGCTGAAATAAACAGCGAGAACATGAGAGACCTGTACTGGAAGACCTGTTATGCAATGATATGTATGATATATGTATGCAATGTTTTCAAGGATCTCGCGGGGTAAACAAGAAACTGTTAGAATCTGAATCTGGTAGCTTAATTGAAGGAACTTCATGTTGCTGAGAGTCCTTCTTCAAGAGTCAAGCTCACCATATCAAGTGGGTCATAGCCACTGACTCAAGTTATCGTGTTTTGATCTCTAGACGGCATTGGCTAGAGGAAAATAAATCCCATTGCCCCTTGCTAGACATTTGGTTCATCATGACCTGTATCACAAACCTTTGAGACCCTTGAAATGGTTAAGGAAATGTTAAGGTATGATGTTATGATGTGTATGCTATGCATTTAAGCAAAAGTGTGAAGTGGTGTAAGTAAACCCTGCAATAAATCCAAGTTATTGGATAAGGACTATAAACAAAACCTGCAAGGAACTCATGTTGTTAGATAACAAGGATGTGCAAGTAGTTCAAGTTTGAAGGCACACAAGTCACACATACAGCCTTAAGTTTAGGTTGGCATGGAGTTTAGGTATTACCCTCTTTCAGTTTCAGTTGGTTCAAAACCTGTCCTATAAATAGTAACCGGGTTCTAAGGAGCTCAATATCATTGGATTGTTTTCTATGTTCATCGTTTTGGTTTAGCCACTGAACTAGCGACCAAAATATTCCAAGAAAACAATCCTCAATGAGTGTAGTATCGAGTATCTACCAACTTCGGATTGCACCAAAGTCGGTCATCTCACTACCCCTAAAAAAGGCCAAGATGGTCAAGTAAGGTTCTAGGTCATTAGTGCTTAGTGACATCACTCAGCGGCCCCGTATTCTCTTTGATTGACTCAAAGGCTATCGGTACTCACAAATATGTCACACTAATCTAGCTATTGCTTCAACCATGTCGGTATACCCCGCACAGTTTCCACAATGTATTGCTATCTATGAATGTTTCCCAAATCCGATTTAGGATCTATAGAACTCCGATACAAGCCCACAAAATTAAAATCATACAAAGCAATACAATTGAAAACACAAGTGATCTAATCCTAAGGTACACCTCACTTATAGATGTCCCCAGCAGAGTCACCAGTTCTGTGATCGGTGGGAATAGAACTGACTGTTTTTGGAATGCTGGTTCGCGTTTGCGTTTGTTTTCGCAAAATGTCGCGGTAAGCAAGAGTCGCCACCATCTTTTATTTTATCCAACAAGGAAAGGACAAAAGCACAGAAAAATTCCTTTTCGAGATGTTTCTCGGGTTCGGGAGGTAGATTATAGAAAGGGAAGGTGTTAGCACCCTTTCTATCTGTGGTTATCCATGGGCTCTTAGGTACTTGCTCACTATGTTTTCAAAAGTTTGCTTTTCTTTGTGTTTGTGGGTTTGAAAAGAGTTTTTGTTTTAAAAGGGGTGTAAGTGCGAAAAGTTTTGTTTTTGTTTTCAAAAGAGCAAGTACTTAATAACATCTACCTACTCAAAAAGGAACTAAACTGTGCAAATGTCCTTTAGACAGTGTTATCCCACTATTGGGGAGTAGGTAGCACCGTCGTTGGAGTTTTTGGGTCAATTCAGTTTAAAGGACGTGTGGTCACTAAAGCAATGTTAGGACGCCTTAGTGGTAACCCTACTGTCTTAGATCATTTTTCCGAGGCAACCATTTCGAGGCAACTTTGATCTTTGGACAGGAGGGCGACCTCTAAAACATCTTATACTCAATGACCACGTTCGAGGCAACCAAGTGAGACGTACCCTAAGAGTGGCATGTGCGAGTGTCAATTTTTAGTTTATATTATCTTTGTACATGTTATGGTGAGCTACGGTTGATTTAAAGGTTAATCTTGTCATGCAATCCTAGTTATCATACATCTAAATAGTTAATATATGTACAGGAATTTAAAGTGCGGGAATTGTAAACCCTACGCTATTACAAGGCCTCGGGGAGGGGGATTATTTACATGTTCAAAATTGGGGGAATAAAGCAGTAAAGTGTAAAAGTCTTAGTTAAGCTAATACATCCCAGTAGACAGTTACAATAAAATAAACGCGCGCAAAAATTGAATCGGAATGTCCTTTAGGGTTTTGACCCTTTTATTGAATAAAGCATATTTTTTGTCATTTTTGATTTAAGAATTAAGCCTAGCTAATGATTAATTAATTAAAAAGAAAATATTTTTGAGTTTTATTTTTAATTAAGGAAATAAAATGAGAAATATTAAAAAAAACTAATTCTAAGTCAATTTTAATTTATTGCAAAATATGTTAAGATTAAACCTAATTAAAAACTAAGTTAATTTGCTGAAATTTATTTACAAAAGTAATAAAATAATGAAATTAAAAAAAATATTATTTTTTTGGGGTTTTCTGATTTTTATGAAAAGTTAATTAGTTAATAATAACAAAATAAAAAAAAATAGAAAATAGAAAGTAGTGAAAAGAAAATAAAATAAAATAAACAAACTCAGGGGGGGGTGTTGGGCCTGAATTTGGTGTTTGGGAATTGACAGGGAAAGCTTTGATTGCAGGGAGAAGGGGGGGCTTCGATTCAGAGGAAGAAGGCTGCCTTTCGATTCTATGAAAGGTGTTGCTTGAAAGGCCTGAAGGGTCACCTGTGGAGGCACTGCATATGCAAAAATACGTTAGCAAAATAAAACGCATGACCTGGGTGTCGAAACCCAGGTCCTTCGATCCTGCGCGCGCTGGGTCTTTTCAGGCTATATCTGTAGCAAGTGTTAGCAACAAAAACATGACCTGGTGCCAAACCCAAGCCCTTTGATTTTGTCTAGAATGACAATCGAATGAAACAACAAATATGGATATGTTATGTAAACACAAGATTTGACATTTTACCCTCTCTTACTAGTAGTTGGAACCTTCGATTTGGCACTTTCTAGATGTGAGTACCTTCGATCTGGGATTTCTGGGCGTGGAGATATTTGCTGAATGGCTGCTTTGGCTCGGATTACTTCTGAAAATGTTGACAACCTTTGGTGGGTTATCTCCAAATCCTCCATGTTTCTCCTTTTTCGTTCTGTTCTGTTCTGTTTTGTTCCCCTTTTTTTGTTGTTTTTTCGTTCTGTTCTGTTCCCCTTTTTTTGTTGTTTTTTTATTCTGTTTTGTGTTTTTTCTCCGTCCTGGATATGCATGCTAGCCCTTGTATTTATAGGAGTGTGGGGGTCTAGTAACGGCAAGAGACAACCAATTAAACAGGCCTTTAAAGCCATGAGACAAGAATCAGACATATTAAAAGATTTCCTTTTTTGAAATATTCATGTCTCTTGAATGAACCTGAACACTTTTGATTTTCGAATGCCTTCAGGCCATGCTCTTCGATTGGTCTTAAGTTGCCTCCTTCGAATGGACTTCTTCTGCTTCGACTGCTTGATTTGAAAAGAGTCACTCTGGTCGAATCAGCTCTTGTGGAGTTAGGAACAGAAAAGGCAAGAATCTGGCCTTTAACTCAAGAATTGAATCCACAATCAGCATTTAATTATTTCTATATTTGCAAGGAAAACATGCCATTTTCTCATGTTCAGTGTACCTAGACATGTTTTTTGAGTGCCCTCTTGATGGCCTCTTTCGAATGGCCTTGAAGGAGTTCTTCAAATGCCCCTTGTCCAAACATCAATCGAAGGGTATTTATTGAAATATCAATCGAAGGGTCCTTTGCTACGCCAATCGAAAGATCTTGTTCAGATACAAATCAAAGGGTACTAATTAAAATTCCAATCGAAAGGCTTTGTTAACAGGCCAATCGAAAGGTGTTGTTCATGCTAATCGAAGGACATGGTTAAGATGCCTGTCGAAACTGCCTTGACACAATGCTAAATCGAAGGATCCCTTGGCATGCCAATTGAAAGGCTTGGCCCAGGGTGCCAAACGAAAAGGTCTTTCAGAATTCTAATCGAAGGGCTTTGACATAATGCCAATCGAAGTGCTTGTCCATAATGCCAATCGAAAGGCTCATTCAGAATACCAATCTGTGATCGATGGAAATAGAACTGATTGTTTTAAAGCTGGTTCGCGAAATGTCGCGGTAAGCAAGAGTCGCCACCGTCTTTTATATTCTCCAACATGGAAAGGACAAAAGCACAGCAAAATTCCTTATCGAGAATGTTTGTCGGTTCGGGAGGTAGATTTATAGAAAGGGAAGGTGTTAGCACCCTTTCTATCCATGGTTATCCATGGGCTCTTAGGTACTTGCTCTTATGTTTTCAAAATTTGTTTGCTTTTCAAGTGTGTGGGGGTTTTGAAAAAGTTTGTTTGAAAAATTTCTAAGTAACTCTTGTATCTGTCCTCAAGAGTGTATGAAAAATTTGTTTGAAAACTTTTTGAAAGTGTCAGTGCGAAAAGTATTTTGTTTGTTTTGAGAGAGCAAGTACCTATGATAAATATACCTACTCTAAGGAATTAGGCTGTGTAAGAATCCTTTAGACAGTGCTATCCCACTATTGAGAAGTAGGTAGCACCGTCATTGGAGGTATTCGGGTCAATTCGATTATTAGGGACAGATGTGGTCACCGAAGCAATAGTAGGACACCTTAGCGGTAACCCTAATGTCCTAGATCCTTTTTATCCGAGGCAACCGTTTTGAGGCAACTGGATCTTAGACAGGAGGGCGACCTCTAAAACACCCTATACTTGACGACCACGTTCGAGGCAACCAGTGAGGCGTACCCTAGGAGTGGCATGTGCATGTGTTTTGTTTCAGTTTATGTTTATCTTATACATGTATCATGGTGATCTACGAGTTGTTTTTAATTTTCATACAAATCTTTCATGCATTTTAACAGTTAAGAGTGCGGAAAATAAAGCGCGGAAAGATAAATCTACGCTATTACAAGGCGCGGGTTTATACATCGCCAAAAACAAAAACCCGTTTGGAAATAAATGCAGAAAGTAAAGAAAGTGGTAAATCCTAATTAACTATTACATCCTCGGAAACAGTTACATAAATAATCAAAATAAGAATAATGTGCGAAAAGAAATAGAATCAGGACGTCCTTAGGGTTTTGACCCTTTTTGAGAAAAGAATTTAAGTTTTGTCCTTTTTTTGTAATTAAATTAAAATTAAACCTAAACCTAATTAATTAATTAATTCAAATAAAAAAAATGTTTTTTGTGTCTTATGTTTTTTAATGAAAATAAAAATAAAAGGAAATTAAAAGTCAAGGAAAACCCTAGTTCTAGATTTATTTCATTTATTGTAAAAAAGTTAAAATTACCTAATTAAACTAATTAACTTGTTAGTATTTTATTTACAAAAATAACAATTAAGGTGAAATTTAATAATAATAATAATAATATAAATATTTTAATAGTCTGAATTTATTATGAAAATTAATCTGTTAGTTAATAATAATAATAATAATAATTAGTTAAAAGAATTAAAAGGAGAAAGAAAATAAAAAGGAAAATAAACCAGGGGGGTGTTGATGGACCCAATGGAGGTTTTGCTGGAAATTTTAGGCCCATTAAGAATCAAGCCTGCTTTGACTTCTGGGATTGTCCATGCCTGCATTGACTGGAACGTACCATAGTCTTCATCTTTTGACCATTAGATTGGTATTAGGAGACACTTGGCAAGCTGATGCCTGGAGCGCATGGTGGGACACTTTGAGAATGCCCGCATATGATTATATTAGGAAAAATATGAAACAAAGGTTTGCGGGACCTGGGAATCGAACCCAGGTCCCAATGGTTATTGGACGCGCTTTCCACCAACTCAACCACCTGTTTGCTTTTGTTAATACAATGATCAATAAATAATATATTAAGAAACCAAACAATGATGCAATAAAGCAAAACACGCGCGCCCCGATTTGAACGGACCACTCCCGTGCCTCCACGTCTTGTCTTCTTCGCTGTAACCTGCACAAAACCAAAACAAATAGCGGGGGTTTTTGACCCCCACAATATGGCCTGAGGAAAAATAGCGAACAGGCGTGTGATGAACAGAAATTGTTCGCGAGGGTTGGGTTGGATTCGTCTGGTCTTGACGAATTCAACCATATGCGTCTCAAGGTCCAATTTTTCCTGTGCTGGGAATCCCTAAATTGAAAGCTTCGAAACCCTAAAAATTATTAATGGCATCTTTTGATTCAGGGCTCCATAATCAAATTAACCTGTACCATTAGCTTCAGAGATGTTCTAGCAATCCAATACACACAAAAAATCTCATTAATAATGCATGAATATTGAATTATGATTATGAAAAAATAACCAAACCGTGTGACTTGTTCTTGCGTGTTCTTGGGGTGTTAAGGCTTGTTTTTTATTCCAATCCGTTCCTGGGAATGTCAGCAATGTGTTTGAATCACTCTAAGGCTTTGAATTGTGCTTGAACGTGGAATTCAGTTTTCAAATTTTCCTTGAATTTTTGGAATTTGCTTATGGCCTCTCTTGCAGAATTTTCACGTGTGAGGCATTAGGTTTAGGTTTAGTATATGTAGTAGGATGGAATTAGGGTAAAACTTTGTCCAAAAATCCATGGCTTTATGATTTCAATATTTGATTTTCAATCAAATAATTTTGCATCTTTTTGATTGAAAATCCTTTCCAAATTGGGAGATTTTGTCCCCTTGATGTGTACACGAAATCTTCAGCTTGTCTTGGTCATATTTGCATCACAAAAAGATTTGAAAACCATATCTTGGCATTTTCCTACAATTAAATCAATTAAATGAATTAATAATCAATTAAAAATCCAAATAATTAATAAAAATAAGAGAATAATTCAATTTAATCTCAATGGGCCGTGAATAGGCCTTGGACAAAGTTTCAAGAAAGAATTTGAAGCCCATTAGCAAAAACAAGGTGTTTTAGGCAAAGTTGACTTTTGTAAATTCCCAAAAATTTCCCAACTTCTCCAATACATATCTTGCTCAATTTTGATCCTATGAACATGTTCTTGGACATTTTGGAAAGGTCTTGAAGTCCTCTAACCAATTCCTTTGGTCCCATATCATTTTGATTTACCAATCTCAAGTTATGGTCTTTGACTTAAAGTGCCTTTTTGTTGACTTATGAAATTGACCTATAATGTAGAAATTGATAACTTTTTGTGAGAGAATTTATTGGACTTGGAATGTGAAGATGAGTTGTAGGAAATGTCATCCCTTTAAAAATGAGCATTGGATGGGATTTTTCTGATGAACCATGAAAAAGTTATGCCTTGGTCAAGTTACAGTTGACTTTTCAGCTGTCCCAAAATAGTAACTTTTGCATCTTAATGATTTTTGAGCCATGTTTGTGGAATCATGATCAAGACTTGATAAAATGAGGATTGTGGCTTCAAAATAAGATATTGACCAAAAATTTTGACTTTTAACTGCCAAATGACCATTTTGCCCCTGCAGTTGACTGTGAAGTAAATGAAGCTTTTGACTGTGCAATTTGACCCTGTGAGTCTTGAGACCTGGTATGTAGATGCTTGACAATGTATATAGGCCTATGGGACTTGATTGAGCCATTGAAAACCCCAAATTCCTTGAAGGAACCAAAACCCTAATTTTGATTGGCTTAGGAGATGGTTAGACTGTGCAATCCCTTGAGAAATCTTGAGCCATTTGAATATGATTCTTGTTAAATCTTGGAGAATATGGGAGGGAAAATTTTGGGGTACAACAGTTGCCCCTGTTCAATCTTCTTAGACCTGAGGATGTAGATTGGCTTGCGTGCCTTTCGTGATCCGAAGGTGGAAGATGATTGAACACTAGAGTGCCCAGAAATTTGCACTCGCATAGTAGAATATCAGGAACATGATGGCGGGAATGGGCTTACAGATGCCATTTGGAAATGTGTGTCGATCGCGTAAGAGATTCTTTAGCGAGAACTTGCGTACCTGAGAAAGAAAGATAATTACCTGGCCTGTTACAGGGGTTGATCTTCAAACTCTTCATGCAGATATGCCCTGGCTAGATACAGGTATCGAATCCACAATCAATCGCTCACAGATATGCCCTGGCTAGATACAGAAATCGAATCCGGAACTTCAAAAGGTTGCTTACAGACGTGCCCTGGCTGGATACAGGTATCGAATCTACAAACAAATCGCTCACAGATGTGCCCTGGCTAGATACAGGTATCGAATCTGGAATTCTTCGTCTACAGATATGCCCTGGATGGATACAGGTATCGAATCTCTAAACTCTTCATGCAGATATGCCCTGGCTAGATACAGGTGTCGAATCCATAATCAATCACTCACAAATATGCCCTGGCTAGATACAGGTATCGAATATGGAATTCTTTGTCTACAGATATGCCCTGGCTTGATGCAGGTGTCGAATCTGGAATTAGTCGTCTACAGATATGCCCTGGCTGGATACAGGTATCGAATATGGAATTAGTCGTCTACAAATATGCCCTGGCTGGATACAGGTATCGAATCTCTAAACTCTTCATGCAGACATGCCATGCTTGGATACAGGTATCGAATCTGGAATTCTTCGTCTACAGATATGCCCTGGCTGGATACAGGTATCGAATCTCTAAACTCTTCATGCATATATGCCCTGGCTAGATACAGGTGTCGAATCCACAATCAATCACTCACAGATATGCCCTGGCTAGATACAGGTATCGAATCTGGAACTCTTCGTCTACAGATATGCCCTGGCTGGATACAGGTGTCGAATCTACAATCAGTTACTCACAGATATGCCCTGGCTAGATACAGGAATCGAATCTGGAATTAGTCGTCTACAAATATGCCCTGGATGGATACAGGTATTGAATCTCTAAATCTTCATGCAGACATGCCCTGGCTAGATACAGGTGTCGAATCTACAATCAAATACTCACAGATATACCCTGGCTAGATACAGGAATCGAATCTGGAATTAGTCGTCTACAGATATGCCCTGGCTGGATACAGGTGTCGAATCTCTAAATCTTCATGCAGACATGCCCTGGCTAGATACAGGTGTCGAATCTACAATCAAATACTCACAGATATGCCCTAGCTGGATACAGGAATCGAATCTGGAATTAGTCGTCTACAGATATGCCCTGGCTGGATACAGGTGTCGAATCTCTAAACTCTTCATGTAGATATGCCCTGGCTAGATACAGGTATCGAATCTACAATCAATCGCTCACAGACATGCCCTGGCTAGATACAGGAATCGAATCTGGAATTGCGACAGTTTATAGTAATCATCTTTGGATTGACCTCCTGAAAAGGCAAAACATTAGTTGTGTGCAATGTCATGATATATGAAATGCATGATGTCATGATATTCTCAAGAATAAATGAGATTGTGTGCTTATGATGCGTATATGCATGTGTCATGGTGTATGATAATGTGATGTTTATGAATATATTTTCGTCTAGGAAAATAAATCCTTTGACGAATGCCGGGAGCTTGTTGAATCCTGGGCTGATGTTTGAAGAGTAGAATTCTTCGCTTCTGCTGGGGATGATGATTGCAAGGATAAAACGGTAGGAGAAGATGACTCCGTTGGGGAATAAGCTTGTTGAAGAGATTATTCTGCGGGGAATACTCTGTGGGAAGAGATACTTCGCTGAGCATTTTGGTGATAACTCCGATGGGGATTTCGTTGATATGTTTGTTGGAGAATTGATGAACTCCGCTGGGGGATAGGAAGAAATTTGCTGAGGACGGTCTTTCTGAGGTAATTAGCTGAGGATAACCCAGTTATAAGCTCTGGTGGGGAATAACCTTTGAATAAAGCCGGGGAGATGCGTTCGTATTCTACAGGGGATAAGCTTCCAGAATCTACTGGGGATAAGCTTCTAGAATCTACTGGGGTATTGATTCAACTCTCCTGGGGAAACTCTTGGACTGTACTGGGTAATGGCTCCACTGGGGTGTCTGGTATTCCGCCGGGGAACAATCTTATGTTAATACTGGCGGGGGTGCTTGCTTAGGAACATCTGTATACTCCGCTGGGGAATATTGAGATCTTTCTGGGAATACCCAACTTCCTTAAGGTTGACAGTAGACTAACTCTGCTTGGGGAGAGTGTTGCTGACTTGCTGGAGATATTGTGCCTTTCGGGGCTGATGGGAGACCAACTCTATTTGGGAAGAATTGTTGAATCTTGTCTTACTCTGGGGAGTGAAGGTATCTTGGTTACGTTCTTCAGCCGAACCTACCTTGGTACCTTGGTGGACAGAGCAACTAGATCGCTTAGACAACTCATTATTGCCCCTGTTTCTGATGTCACTTGTAATTAATCCTTTGTTTCGCATGCAAGTATTTATGAGTTAGCAATTAATGTCAAATGCATATATCAAAAATGAACAATGGACGTTCTTCGCAAGACAAAACAGAAAAAGGAAAAAATAATTGGCAATTTGTATGGAGAAGTGGATTTGTATTGATTTTGGAATTTTCCTGTAAATAGGCGTTTATGTACAAGAGGCTGACGTCCTAGTAAGAGAACGCCGCCGAACAACATAGAGTTTATACAATTTTGAAAAGGAAAACAAAACAACTATGTGAAAAATAATCCCATTGGGTTCCAA
Organism: Vicia faba; assembly: GCA_948472305.1. Classification (NCBI taxonomy): domain Eukaryota; kingdom Viridiplantae; phylum Streptophyta; class Magnoliopsida; order Fabales; family Fabaceae; genus Vicia; species Vicia faba. The sequence continues at coordinate 20,822,373 of OX451736.1, read as the reverse complement.
CTCTGCTATCGCCTTTATGTCTTCAAGCATCTCATCACTTTGCTGCTCAGTTGAAGATGAAGTTGATTGATCGATGCCGTCTGAACCTAATAGTTGATACCGAATTCTGGATGCAAGGTGATCCAATGAGACATAGTATTACTCTTATCCTTAAATTTTGCCTGGACCGCCCTTTCGGGTTTTCAGTCCACCGTGATACCCATTTTTGCCCAAGCCGCCTTTTCAGGTTTTCGACTTGCCGGGTGTACAGATTTTTTTATTTCATCCCTTATTTTTTCCCGAACCCTTTTGGTTCGCCGGGAAGCCCTTATTTTTGCCTAGGTGTGTCAACCTAGCGGGTCTTTAGTCATGCGTAGTATCTTTTTACTATGTCTGCATTGGCGGGGTGAGGAAGGTCGTCACCATCCATGGTGGTTAGAATCATAGCTCCTCCTGAGAAGATATGTTTAACCACAAATGGCCCTTCGTACGTAGGGGTCCATTTGCCCCTGGGGTCACTTTGAGGAAGAATGATGCGCTTGATTACCAGGTCTCCGACGTGATACTCTTGTTGTTTGACTTTCTTGTTAAATGCCCTGATCATCTGTTTTTGGTACGTCTGACCATGACAAATAGCAGTGAGTCTCTTTTCATCAATCAGGTTTAATCGATCAAGCCGATTCTGGATCCAGTCATCTTCGCTCAAACTTGCGTCCTTCATTATCCGGAGAGAGGGTATTTGGACTTCAATAGGCAAGACTGCCTCCATGCCATAGACCAAGGAAAAGGGTATTGCCCCTGTTGACGTTCGTGCTAAGGTACGGTACCCATGAAGAGCAAATGGTAACATCTCGTTCCAATCTTTGTAGGTCGTTGTCATCTTCTGCACAATCTTCTTGATATTCTTATTCGCTGCTTCTACAGCCCCATTCATCTTCGGCCGGTAGGGAGAAGAGTTATGGTGTTGTATCTTGAATTGCTCGCAGAGCTCAGTGATCATCTTGTTATTAAGATTGGTACCATTGTCCGTAATGATCCTTTCCGGGACACCGTATCGACAGATCAGGTTATGCCAAATGAACCGTGCCACGACGTTCTTGGTTACCGTAGCGTAGGAAGCTGCTTCAACCCACTTTGTGAAGTAATCAATCGCCACCAGGATGAAGCGATGCCCGTTAGATGTCGTAGGTCTGATCTCGCCGATCATATCAATGCCCCACATTGCAAAAGGCCAAGGTGCTGTCAAGACGTTCAAGGGAGCTGGAGGAATGTGCACCTTATCAGCATAAATCTGGCACTTGTGACATGTCCGGGAATGTTGGTAACATTCGGCTTCCATTGTGGACCAGAAATATCCTGCCTGAAGGATTTTCTTTGCCATGGTATGCCCACTGGAATGTGTTCCGAAGGTACCTTCATGTAGCTCTGCCATGATCTTTTCTGCTTCAGTCTTATCCACACAATGCAGTAAAGTTGAATCATGGTTTTGCTTGTAAAGAATGCCATTGATGAGGAAGAACTTTGCTGCGAACCTTCTCAGAAACTTCTTGTCTTTGACAGATGCACCCTCGGGGTATTCTTGAGCTTCTAAGTACCTCTTCACTTCATGATACCAAGGTTTTTCCATTACCTCTTCAGTTTCAAGATCACAGCAATGTGCAGGTTCGTCTAACTTCCAGATAATTATCCGGGGAGCTTCGTTATCCCACTTGACTTTGAACATAGAAGACATCGTAGCTAGCACGTCCGCCAACTGATTCTCCTCTCTTGGTAAGTGTTCAAAATTTATCTCCTCGAAGTGGGGGATCAATGTCAGTACATACTCTTTGTAAGGAATAAGGTTTGGGTGTTTCGTATCCCACTCGCCTTTGATCTGACTGATCACGAGAGCGGAATCTCCGAAGACACTCAGAAACTTAATCCTTAAGTCAATTGTAGCTTGAAGACCCATAATGCACGCTTCATACTCCGCCATGTTGTTGGTGCAGTTGAAACATAGCCGAGAAGTGAGTGGAGTATGAGTGCCTTTAGGGGATATGATCACAGCACCGATGTCGTTACCCAAAGCGTTTGAGGCTCCGTCAAAGTGCATAGACCATCGGGATCCTTCCTCAGGTCCTTCATCCGGTCCAGGTACTTCACAATCAGTCACTACCATGATGCTCTCGTCTGGAAACTCAAAGTTCATAGATTGGTATTCGTCCACTGCCTGATGTGCCAAATGGTCTGCCAATACACTTCCCTTGATTGCTTTCCAAGTCGTGTACTGGATGTCATATTCTGTTAAGATCATCTTCCATCTTGCTATTCTTCCAGACAAGGCAGGCTTTTCGAATATGTACTTTATTGGATCCATTTTTGAGATCAACAGAGTAGTGTGAGTCAACATATACTGTCTCAGCCAGCGAGCAGCCCATACCAAAGCGCAACAAGTTATCTCGAGCAGTGAGTATCGGGTCTCACAGTCGGTAAACTTTTTGCTAAGGTAATAAATGGCGTGCTCTTTTCGGCCAGACTCGTCATGCTACCCCAGCACACACCCCATTGAGCTGTCAAGTACTGTCAAGTATAAGATTAGAGGTCTTCCTTCAACCGGTGGCATAAGAATGGGTGGTTCATGGAGATACTCTTTGATTTTGTCGAAAGCGGCCTGACATTCATCGTTCCAACGTATATTTGATCTTTCTTCATTATCTTGAAGATTGGTTCACAGGTAGTAGTTAGATGCGAGATGAATCGGGCAATGTAATTCAGCCGTCCTAGAAATTCTTTGACTTCTTTCTCTGTCTTGGGAACTGGAATCTCTTGTATGGCTTTTACCTTGGCAGGGTCCACTTGAATACCTTTGTCGCTCACGACGAAACCTAGCAGTTTTCCAGATCTTACCCCAAAGGTGCACTTGTTCGGGTTCAACCTCAGCTTGTACAACTTCATATGGTCAAACAGCTTCTGTAGATGGTCAAGGTGTTCCTCCTCAGTTTGGGACCTTGCAATCATATCGTCAACATATACTTCTATCTCATGGTTGATCATGTCATGAAACAAAGCAACCATGGCACGTTGGTAGGTGGCCCCAGCATTTTTCAACCCAAAAGGCATGACTTTGTAGCAAAAGGTGCCCCACTGAGTAACAAAAGTGGTCTTCTCCATGTCTTCAGGAGCCATCTTGATCTGATTATAACCGGAGAAGCCGTCCATGAAGGATAATACTTTATGTTGAGCAGTGTTGTCAACCAGAACATCTATATGAGGCAGAGGGAAATCATCCTTAGGGCTCGCCCTTTTTAAATCCCTGTAATCAACACACATTCGGACCTTACCATCCTTCTTTGGTACTGGAACCACGTTGGCAACCCACTGAGGGTAAGAAGTCACTACTAGAAACCCGGTATCAAATTGTTTCATAACCTCAGCTTTGATTTTCTCGGACATCTCTAGACGCATACGGCGGACCTTCTGTTTTACCGGAGGGTATTCTTCCTTGGTAGGCAGGTGATGAACCACAATGTCGATATCCAACCCAGGCATGTCTTCGTAAGACCAGGCGAAGATTTCCACATAATCATGCAACATCTGAATCAACCGTTATTTCACACTGAGCTCCAGATTGGCACCAATCTTGACTTCCTTTCTGTCTGTCTCAGTACCTAGATTTATCGTTTCCACTGGCTCTTCATGTGGCTGAATGGCCCTCTCTTCCTGGAGTAACAGTCTTGCAAGCTCACCAGGCACTTCGCAATCATCTTCACCTTCGTCTTCGGCTAAGTTGATCGGATTTTCGAAGTCATAACTGGCAGTAGCAGAGTCGTTACCAGTGAGATCCAGAATGGATTGGAACTTGTATAGGTGAGTGTGTGTAAATATAGCTATTTTGCAATATATAAAGAAAGGAAAGGAGCTCAAGATTTGAAATGTGAAAAACGTCCAATGCTTTTATTCATGATATATGAAAATGACAAATAATAAGCCCTCACAAATGAAGCCACGGTGCCCCGGGTAAGACACCGGGCCATAGAATTTCAAATTATTGTTCGTTACAAATTTAAAACAAAGGAGTTCATTACTGAGTGACAAAAGTAATAGGTATGTAGTATTTGGTAGTCTAGTTGCTTGGTCCACCGTTGGTCGTTGGGTAGATCCAGCTGTCGAATTCAGATTCTTCTGCCTCGTCTTCAATAGCATTTACTCCCAGGTTGGTGATGAATACAGGAGGTCTTCCAATCCTTGCCTTACGCACAGCCCTCTGAGCCTCTGCAGTGAAACCCAAGCCGAACTTGTCAGTCTTTGGAGTGAAATCAGGAAGTCTGCCCCAGTTTGCACACTCACCCTTCTCAACCACAGCCCGGGCATCCATCAAGGAAGCCATCTTTAAAGGAGAATTATCTTCAGTCACAGTCTCTGCTGACGCCAGTGTCTGAGGGACCTCTTCAAAGTGTTCAAAGGGGGTCTCTATGAACTCCCCATCCATCTCTATGTACCGGAACGAATTAAGATGGCTGACCATATATTCTTCCTCCCCCTGCACTGTAACAATCTTCCCTCTGACCGGGTACTTAAGTTTCTGATGCAACGTGGAGGTCACATCTCCAGCCTTGTGGATCCATGGAAGACCCAGCAAACAAGAATAGGATGGTCGGATGTCCATCACATAGAAATTAGATTCAAAAACTTGAGAACCAACCCTGATTGGAATGTCAACTTCGCCATGTACCATCCTCTTCGACCCGTCAAAGGCCCGGACAACAATGTTACTAGGCTTGAGCCCTAAACCCTCACAATCTATCCTGTCTAGATCTTTCTTGGGTAATACGTTCAACAAAGAACCGGTGTCTACCAACACATGGGCGAGAGTAGTGCCCCTGCATTCAATGGAGACATGCAGGGCATCGTTATGGTTTTTTCCTTTGGCGGTCAGATCGGCGTCAGAGAAACCCAACCCATTATCAGCAGTCAAGTTGGCCACACAATCGGTAAATTGATCAGCAGACGTTTCTTGTGGCACATGGGCAGTCTTCAGGAAGGAGATCAGAGCCTTGGCATGGGCCTCTGAACACAACAACAGTGATAGCATAGAAATCTTTGATGGGATGTGCCCCAGCTGCTCAACTACATTGAAATCACTTTTCTTGATAATTTTAAGAATCTCTTCCATCTCTTGCTTGGAAGCTTCAACATTGACGGTTTTCGGTGCCTCCGTCTGGGCAGGCACATCAGTAGCAATCCCTTTTCCCCGAGCGTCAGATGACTCGGCAGCAGGGGTAGAAACTTGATCAGGAGGGGAAACAGGCACACTGGCAGGTGTGATGACGAGAGGTCTTTGAATAGCTGGTGGCGCAATATCAGGTGAGAAGAGCCTACCACTACGAGTGACCTTGGCAGGCCTGGTGATGTTGCTCACACCGGTACTAGCATCAAACTCTTGCTTTACTCCAAGCACATAAACATCTGCCCCATAGTGCCACGGGACAGCTTTGTCAGATTTATAGGGGATGGGCCCTGGAACAGTAATGATGATAGGAGCAATCTTCGGAGTAGACATGATTTTGACAGGCTTCTTTGAGGGAGCCTTAGGAGGGTTGTTGAAAATAGTGACAATAGAAACTTTTTCAGCAGGGGTAACAGGAACAGCAACCTTCTCGAACAAGATCTCTTTGTTATCCATCAGGTTTTGGACGCCTGACTTCAACAAAGGACAACCGGCAGGTGAAACAGCACACAGAAGGCAACCTTTACTACATCCCGGAAGTAAACCGGCTAGCAACAGGTTCCTTTTGACGGTCAATAACGGAGTAACAATCTCATCCACGGAGGTCACATAAAGGTCTTCTTCCACAGCATTCACTCCATGCTGGGGCATGGGAGCAATCACAACATTGGGCCTTTCGGGCTCCTCGAACTTTATTTCTTTAGCATCAATAAGGTCCTGAACCTTATTCCTCAGAGCCCAACAATCATCAGTAGAATGCCCCGGGCTGTCAGAGTGATAAGCACAGCGGGTGTTAGGGTTGTACTTCGGAGATGTGGTGTTCACTACCTTCGGAGATTCTTTGACAGTTACCAGATTGGTTGACAGCAGTTGCGGCAATATCTGAGAGAGGGTCATACTGAGCCGAGTGTACTGCCTTTTGGGCCTCTCACCCCTTGGTTGGTTGTATTGCTGAGGAGCAGCAGCAGGCTTAGAAATTACCACCGCGTTGACAGCTTGGCGGCGTTCCGGTTTATTTTGTCTCCTCGAACCATAAACAGCACTGGCTTCCTTCTTGAAAGGCTTCTTTTCAGAACTTGAGGATGCACCTTTATGTATCTTCCCCGACTTGATACCAGCTTCTATCCTTTCACCAGTCAATATCAGATCTGTGAACCCAGCAGAAGAATTACCAATCAGGTGGTTAAAGAATGGACCAGACAGGGTCCCCAAGAACATGTCAACAAGCTCACGGTCAGTCAAAGGTGGCTGCACCCTGCCAGCCAGGTCTCTCCACTTTTGCGCATACTCCTTAAAACCTTCTCCCGTCCCTAGCGCCATACCCTGGAGTTGGGTACGTGTAGGAGCGAGGTCGGCATTGTACTGATACTGCTTATAAAATGCAGTAGCCAAGTCCTCCCAGTTACGAATATTGGTTCCATCCAGCTGATAGAACCATTCGAGTTGAGTCCCTGAAAGACTCTCCTGGAAGAAATGGATCCATAAGTTCTTGTCTGCAGTATACGGTTGGATCTTCCTTACATAAGAACGGAGGTGCAGCTTAGGGCAGGAAGCTCCGTCATACTTCGTAAAAGAAGGTTCCTTGAACTTGTGTGGGATCACCACCCCAGAAGATAAACCTAGATCTCCAAAATCTAACCCGGGTACATGCTGAATCTCCATAACACTCAGACGATCCTCTAGTTGCTTATACCTGTCTTCAGCAGGAGGGTATTGTTCATCATTGAAATCCGTCTCGTTGTCGGAGACCACAGGACTAGGAACCCTTCCCCCTTGGGGACTGTCTTTGCCTACAGAGGAAGTAGCCTGATCAGCCTCATTCTGCAGTGTATTCCCAAACCTCCGTCCAGTGTTGAAAAGCACAGTCCTCTTCTTCTTCTTCTTCAAAAGCAGAGTCTTCAATTCCTCTTGACCCTGGGCTAAGCTCATGACCAGCTCCTGAAACTGGGCGTTCTGGGCCTGGAGGGCCTTGATAGCTTGTTCGTTGGTAAGTTCCGGATTCATGATGATTGCTGAAATAGACAGCGAAGAAGATTAAGCAACCTGTAGAAAAGAGCACCTGTTATGCACATGATGCATGATATGCTATTTATGCAATGCATTCAAGGGTTCGAAAGTCCAAATTCGTTGTAGACAAAACGGGAACACATGTTATATTAGGAAATAATATGTTCAGTACATCAAGGCCTCATGGGTAAAACATTACAAAATAATTAATCCCAAAAGACACTACGCATCCTCTTTGGAGCGATGTAGGTGTTGAGAGTCTTTTCCTCGTGAAGTAGACGGGTGAGCTCCAAGACCTTCTTCTCACTGGCATGTAGACTGGTTTCAAGAGAATTTCGCTCTTCCTTTAGTTGGATCCAGCTCTTTTGCATTTCTTCCCAAGATGTTGGCATGTCAGGATGTTGAATGGTGTACGACACCTCTCCTTCCAAAACTGGCTCTTTGATCACGGGGAGAACATGAGGATATGGCATCACCAACTTCTGGGAGCGGGCTCGTACCCACTTGAGATAAGGCTCAAGGGGAATGGAGTTCTTGTGCCCCAGTGTCTTGCTATCTACCCTGTTGGGCATCCTCCAAGCTCTGATAAATCTCTGGCGAAGTCCTTGTGCATCATTGTCGAAGTCAAAAACTATGTCAGGAATCAACATGTCATGAGGGCCATCCCTCCGAGCATATCCAAACTGTCTCAAAGCCAGACATGGGTTGTAAGTAATACCCCCTCTAATTCCAAGTAAAGGAACATTAGGAAACTCTCCGCAACGATCAATGATAGTGACATTTTCTCTGGACCGAGAACACCAATGTATATCAGCATGTGTAAGAGTCATCAATCGTTGTGACCATCTCAAACCCCGCTCGTTCTTCAAAACTGATTGTGGAAGGTGCAAAATAAACCACCTTGCCAGGAGAGGAGTGCAACACATGAGAACACCTCTTTTTTCATGGTTCGAGTGTAACATGAATGGAGGATGTCCCCGAGCAACGTAGGTATAGGATTCCTGGACATGAAAATCTTGACGGCATTGATATCTATAAGCTGATCCGGATTCGGGAACAACACCAACCCATAGACAAGGAGTGCCACAACTTCTTCAAAGGCTTATAGGTCAAGGGAATTCCAACATTCTTGGGCCTTCTCAAACAGGAACTTTGCCAAGAATCCTTTGATACCACTTCTAACTTCCCAATGTCCCTTGACGTCAAATGGTTGTAGACGTAATGCTTTAGCAACCTCTTCAAGTTTTGGTTCCCTTTCCGTACCGTTGTAGGGTAGTTGACTAAGAATGGGAACCTTCAGAAGCTGAGAAAACTCTTCCAAAGTGGGCACTAATTGATAATCCGGGAAAGTAAAACAGTGGTGCAAAGGGTCAAAGAACTGGAAGAGAAATTTTATCATATCTTCTTCAATGTTGGTGTTGACCAAGCTGATGAGTCTACCATGCCTTTCACTGAAGGAAGAGTTCTCGGGAATCCTGGATGCAAGCTCCTTAAGCTGAGGAGGGATCCTTACAAGGTTGATCTGAATTGTCTTTCTGCGGATAGTTTCCATGTCCTACAAAACAAGAACAAAGATGAAGATTCGAACCCTTGAAGTGGTTAGTAAATGCATATGATGTTGTATGATGTTATGATGTTATGATAAAAAACACACCACAAGTATCCACAAAAAGCAAACATGATAAGGCACACAAGTCACACCAGACAGCCCTTAGAGTTTAGGCCAGCATGAGGTCTAGGTACTACCCTCTTGAAGTTGGTGGGCTCAAAACCTGTCCTATCAAACATAACCGGGTTCTTAGGAGCTCAATATCATTGGGTTGTTTTCTATGTTCATTGCTTTGATTTAGCCACTGAACTGGCGATCAAAATATTCCAAGAAAACAACCCTCAATGAGTGTAGTATCGAGTATCTACCAACTTCGGACTGCACCAAAGTCGGTCATCTCACTACCCCTAAAGAGGCCAGGATGGTCAAGTAAGGTTCCTAAGGTCAGTTGATGCTTCATGACACCACGCGGCGGCCCCGTACTCTCCTTGACTTGACTCAAGGGTTACCGGTACTCACCAAAGTGCCACATCAATGTAGCAACTGCTTTAACCGTGTCGGTATACCCCGCACAGTTCCCTCACAGTTTTGTTGCTACTTTCTAAGAGGTATCCCCCAGATCCGGGTTAGGATCTATAGAACTCTGAAACAGGCCCACAATTTTAAAGCAAACAAAACAAGCAATTGAAAACATAAGAGTGGTCTAATCCTAAGGTACACCTCACTTTTATAAGTCCCCAGCAGAGTCGCCAGTTCTGTGATCGGTGGAAATAGAACTGACTGTTTTAAAGCTGGTTCACAAAATGTCGTGGTAAGAAAATGTCGCCACCGTCTTTTATGTTCTCCAACATGGAAAGGACAAAAGCACAGCAAAATTCCTTATCGAGAATGTTTCTCGGTTCGGGAGGTAGATTTATAGAAAGGGAAGGTGTTAGCACCCTTTCTATCCATGGTTATCCATGGGCTCTTAGGTACTTGCTCTTATGTTTTCAAAATTTGTTTGCTTTTCAAGTGTGTGTGGGTTTTGAAAAAGTTTGTTTGAAAAATTTCTAAGTAACTCTTGTATCTGTCCTCAAGAGTGTATGAAAAATTTGTTTGAAAACTTTTTGAAAGTGTCAGTGTGAAAAGTATTTTGTTTGTTTTGAGAGAGCAAGTACCTATGAGAAATCTACCTACTCTAAGGAATTAGGCTGTGTAAGAATCCTTTAGACAGTGCTATCCCACTATTGAGAAGTAGGAAGCACCGTCGTTGGAGGTATTCGGGTCAATTCGATTATTAGGGACAGATGTGGTCACCGAAGCAATAGTAGGACACCTTAGCGGTAACCCTAATGTCCTAGATCCTTTTTATCCGAGGCAACCGTTTTGAGGCAACTGGATCTTAGACAAGAGGGCGACCTCTAAAACACCCTATACTTGACGACCACGTTCGAGGCAACCAGTGAGGCGTACCCTAGGAGTGGCATGTGCATGTGTGTTGTTTCAGTTTATGTTTATCTTGTACATGTATCATGGTGATCTACGAGTTGTTTTTAATTTTCATACAAATCTTTCATGCATTTTAACAGTTAAGAGTGCGGAAAATAAAGCGCGGAAAGATAAATCTACGCTATTACAAGGCTCGGGTCTATACATCGCCAAAAACAAAAACCCGTTTGGAAATAAATGCGGAAAGTAAAGAAAGCGGTAAATCCTAATTAACTATTACATCCTCAGAAACAGTTACATAAATAATCAAAATAAGAATAATGTGCGAAAAGAAATAGAATCAGGACGTCCTTAGGGTTTTGACCCTTTTTGAGAAAAGAATTTAAGTTTTGTCCTTTTTTTGTAATTAAATTAAAATTAAACCTAAACCTAATTAATTAATTAATTCAAATAAAAAAAATGTTTTTTGTGTCTTATGTTTTTTAATGAAAATAAAAATAAAAGGAAATTAAAAGTCAAGGAAAACCCTAGTTCTAGATTTATTTTATTTATTGTAAAAAAGTTAAAATTACCTAATTAAACTAATTAACTTGTTAGTATTTTATTTACAAAAATAACAATTAAGGTGAAATTTAATAATAATAATAATATAAATATTTTAATAGTCTGAATTTATTATGAAAATTAATTTGTTAGTTAATAATAATAATAATAATAATAATAATTAGTTAAAAGAATTAAAAGGAGAAAGAAAATAAAAAGGAAAATAAACCAGGGGGGGTGTTGATGGACCCAATGGAGGTTTTGCTGGAAATTTTAGGCCCATTAAGAATCAAGCCTGCTTTGACTTCTGGGATTGTCCATGCCTGCATTGACTGAAACGTACCATAGTCTTCATCTTTTGACCATTAGATTGGTATTAGGAGACACTTGGAAAGCTGATGCCTGGAGCGCATGGTGGGACACTTTGAGAATGCCTTCATATGATTATATTAGGAAAAATATGAAACAAAGGTTTGGGGGACCTGGGAATCGAACCCAGGTCCCAATGGTTATTGGACGCGCTTTCCACCAACTCATCCACCTGCTTGCTTTTGTTAATACAATGATCAATAAATAATATATTAAGAAACCAAGCAATGATGCAATAAAGCAAAACACGCGCGCCCTGATTTGAATGGACCACTCCCGTGCCTCCACGTCTTGTCTTCTTCGCTGTAACCTTCACAAAACCAAAACAAATAGCGGGGGTTTTTGACCCCCACAATATGGCCTGAGGAAAAATAGCGAACAAGCGTGTGATGAACAGAAATTGTTCGCGAGGGTTGGGTTGGATTCGTCTGGTCTTGACGAATTCAACCATATGCGTCTCAAGGTCCAATTTTTCCTGTGCTGGGAATCCCTAAATTGAAAGCTTCGAAACCCTAAAAATTGTTAATGGCATCTTTTGATTCAGGGCTCCATAATCAAATTAACTTGTACCATTAGCTTCAGAGATGTTCTAGCAATCCAATACACACAAAAAATCTCATTAATAATGCATGAATATTGAATTACGATTATGAAAAAATAACCAAACCGTGTGACTTATTCTTGCGTGTTCTTGGGGTGTTAAGGCTTGTTTTTTATTCCAATCCGTTCCTGGGAATGTCAACAATGTGTTTGAATCACTCTAAGGCTTTGAATTGTGCTTGAACGTGGAATTCAGTTTTCAAATTTTCCTTGAATTTTTGGAATTTGCTTATGGCCTCTCTTGCAGAATTTTCACGTGTGAGGCATTAGGTTTAGGTTTAGTATATGTAGTAGGATGGAATTAGGGTAAAACTTTGTCCAAAAATCCATGGCTTTATGATTTCAATATTTGATTTTCAATCAAATAATTTTGCATCTTTTTGATTGAAAATCCTTGCCAAATTGGGAGATTTTGTCCCCTTGATGTGTACACAAAATCTTCAGCTTGTCTTGGTCATATTTGCATCACAAAAAGATTTGAAAACCATATCTTGGCATTTTCCTACAATTAAAATAATTAAATGAATTAATAATCAATTGAAAATCCAAATAATTAATAAAAATAAGAGAATAATTCAATTTAATCTCAATGGGTCGTGCATAGGCCTTGGACAAAGTTTCAAGAAAGAATTTGAGGCCCATTAGCAAAAACAAGGTGTTTTAGGCAAAACTGACTTTTGTAAATTCCCAAAAATTTCCCAACTTCTCCAATGCATATCTTGCTCAATTTTGATCCTATGAACATGTTCTTGGACATTTTGGAAAGGTCTTGAAGTCCTCTAACCAATGCCTTTGGTCCCATGTCATTTTGATTTACCAATCTCAAGTTATGGTCTTTGACTTAAAGTGCCTTTTTGTTGACTTTTGAAATTGACCTATAATGTAGAAATTGATAACTTTTTGTGAGAGAATTTATTGGACTTGGAATGTGAAGATGAGTTGTAGGAAATGTCATCCCTTTCAAAGTGAGCATTGGATGGGATTTTTATGATGAACCATGAAAAAGTTATGCCTTGGTCAAGTTACAGTTGACTTTTCAGCTGTCCCAAAATAGCAACTTTTGCATCTTAATGATTTTTGAGCCATGTTTGTTGAATCATGATCAAGATTTGATCAAATGATTATTGTGGCTTCAAAATAAGATGTTGACCAAAAATTTTGACTTTTAACTGCCAAATGACCATTTTGCCCCTGCAGTTGACTGTGAAGCAAATGAAGCTTTTGACTGTGCAATTTGACCCTGTGAGTCTTGAGACCTGGTATGTAGATGCTTGACAATGTATATAGGCCTATGGGACTTGATTGAGCCATTGAAAACCCCAAATTCCATTGAAAACCCTATTTAGACTGTGCAATCCCTTGAGAAATCTTGAGCCATTTGAATATGATTCTTGTTAAATCTTGGAGAATATGGGAGGGCAAATTTTGGGGTACAACACAATCGAATGGTTTTCAGAGTGTCAATCGAAGGCCTTGACATAATGCCAATCGAAGTGCTTGTCCATAATGCCAATCGAAAGGCTCATTCAGAATACCAATCGAAGGGTCTTTCAGAATGCCAATCGAAGGCCTTGACATAATGCCAATCGAAGTGCTTGTCCATAATGCCAATCGAAAGGCTCATTCAGAATACCAATCAAAGGGTCTTTCATAATGCCAATCGAAGGCCTTGACATAATGCCAATCGAAGTGCTTGTCCATAATGCCAATCGAAGGGCTCCTTCAGAATACCAATCGAAGGGTCTTTCAGAATGCCAATCGAAAGGTACTTAAAGCACCACTCAAAAATTTTCTTTTTCCTTAGGCAAGAGTTTGTGATCAACCATGCAGGGGGAAGACTTTGGAAAACATGAGAGGGCAAATTTTGGGGTGCAACAGTTGCCCCTGTTCAATTTTCTTAAACCTGAGGATATAGATTGGCTTTCGAGCCTTTCGTGATCCGAAGGTGGAAGATAATTGAACACTAGAGTGCCCAGAAATTTGCACTCGCATGGTGTAGTATCAGTATTGTGACATCGGGAATGGGCTTACAGATGCCATTTGGAGATTGTTGGTAGGAGGATGGAGATGGGATTAAAGATGCCATCCAGGGGAGATTGTTGGACTGTATTTGAATGAGTGACAGGATTACATCCGAATCTGGATCATATCTGGACTGTTATTTGAAGGTCTCTGATTTCCTGTCATTAACTGGAAGAAATAAATCTAACCAGAGGAGGTCTTTTTTGATAATGATGTGTGATGAAGGAATCTGAGACGATTGCTACTCCAAACAGATGATGAAGGAATCTTGGACGATTACTACCTCAGCAAGATGATGAAGGAATCTTGGATGACTACTACAACAGCAGGATGATGAAGGAATCTTGGATGATTACTACCTCAGCAGGATGATGAAGGAATCTTGGATGACTTCTACCTCAGCAGGATGATGAAGGAATCTTGGACGATTACTACCTTAGCAGGATGATGAAGGAATCTTGGATGACTACTACAACAGCAGGATGATGAAGGAATCTTGGATAATTACTACCTCAGCAGGATGATGAAGGAATCTTGGATGACTTCTACCTCAGCAGGATGATGAAGGAATCTTGGACGATTACTACCTCAGCAGGATGATGAAGGAATCTTGGATGACTTCTACCTCAGCAGGATGATGAAGGAATCTTGGACGATTACTACCTTAGCAGGATGATGAAGGAATCTTGGATGCCTTCTACCTCAACAGGATGATGAAGGAATCTTGGACGATTACTACCTCAGCAGGATGATGAAGGAATCTTGGATGACTTCTACCTCAGCAGGATGATGAAGGAATCTTGGACGATTACTACCTCAGCAGGATGATGAAGGAATCTTGGATGACTACTACAACAGCAGGATGATGAAGGAATCTTGGATGATTACTACCTCAGTAGGATGATGAAGGAATCTTGGATGACTTCTACCTCAACAGGATGATGAAGGAATCTTGGACGATTACTATCCCAGCAGGATGATGAAGGAATCTTGGATGACTTCTACCTCAGCAGGATGATGAAGGAATCTTGGATGATTACTACCTCATCAGGATGATGAAGGAATATTTGATGACTTCTACCTCAGCAGGATGATGAAGGAATCTTGGACGATTACTACCTCAGCAGGATGGTGAAGGAATCTTGGACGATTACTACCTCAACAGGATGGTGAAGGAATCTTGGACGATTACTACCTCAACGGGATGGTGAAGGAATCTTGGACGATTACTACCTCAATGGGATGATGAAGGAATCTTTGACGACTGCTACTCCAAAAGGTAATGACTTTTATCTGTTGATCGATCTTTCCTGAAAAGGTAAAGAGTTAGTTATATGCAATGTTATGATGTATGCATTGTGTAATGATGTTCTCAAAATAAATGAGATTCATGTTATATGTATTTTGTATGCATATGCTATGAATGTTATTGAAATGTAATTTTGTCTTGTAGAATAAATTCTTGACAAGTGTTAGGGAGTTATTAAATCCTGGACTGCTGTTGAAGAGTAGTCTACTGGGGAAGAGGAATTGTGGTCCTTTGATTTGTAGTAGTTAGAGAGGCAAACTCAAGCTGGGGAGTCCCGGTGTTGTCGGGGAAATAAACACTGTCGTCAGTCCACTAGAGAGGTGACATCTTCGTTGGGGGAAGTCCTCGAGGATTCTTGAGGTTGATTCAGTTGGGGAAAGGTTTTCAGAGATTAAACCCTTGCTGGAAGTCATCCTATGAGAAGGATTTTGGGGAGATTTGTCACTGCCCCTAGCAGCGAGTGTTTGTGGCACTGCCTGGAAATGTTTGACTGCATGTAACCCTTCACTGAGATTGATGTTCAATGCCCCAAGTGACGGAGATTGAGACCTGCCCCTGGTTACTCTGTACTTCTTTGAGAGATTTCCTAGAATCTTGACTGGACTTCCCCAGGTGTGCTGGATAGTGACATGTCATGCCCCCATGTTGATAGGAGATTTGTCAATGGAAGTGTCATACTTTTTGAAGTGATTTTGTTCACTGAGAGGGCTTTCGTTCATCGGATATTCGTTGTGTGAATTTCTCCGCTGTCAAACAAATAGCCAAATGCAAACAGTGATATTTAAATAATGCAAAGTTTATGCTTGTCTCGAAGTTTTGAAAAATGCGTTTTTTAGCAGAACACTTTTTATAAGACAAATTCAACACAAGATTTAGGGCAAAGCCTTAAAGGAGTCAGGATACCTTTTGTAACAGTATGCTTTGGAACTAATCCATGCTTCAGTTAGGACTTTTGGAGGGTTGTAACGTGGCTTGGTTCACGGTTTAAGAAACAAAGGATAAAGGCTCAAAGTATATTTGTACCCACCCTCTCTTCGTGATGTTCTTCAATCCTAAACTCAGTTAATTGTGCATCGAACTCTATTTGAATTTGGAACGACGTTTTGGTGATGGTTTACACAAGTTGGATTTTTGAAGGCAGTCATAATTTTTTTTGCAACATTTTTCATGTTGTCGAGGATTTGTAATGACCTCGTTCTTTTTATTTGATATCCCTAATTTTGCCTGACTGTTCCTGTTTTCGAGATTACAGTCAGCGGGATGCCCCAGCTTTCTTAAGCCTCCTTTATAGATTTTGGCTCAGTGGGCTTTTCTATTTTGAGAGATTGACTGCCTATGAGATAAGGAACCACCACTGTCTTTTGATTCCAGAGGAATGCTTTTGATGTCGTTCGTTGTATTATGAACTAAGAGTTTTGCGACTTCAATGCGCATCTTTTGAATTAACTGAGAGACTACCCTGCCCCAGGTTTAAATTAAAGGTCTCAATTTGTGTTTAAAACAGAAAACTCCTACTTCTTTGGCTCGAAGGGGTTGACTAGGGATTATCTTCCTTATAACTCCACTGTTTAGGATTTGAAACAATGCCTGTACATCGTCAGCAAGGTCTGTCCAAAAGCATATTGTATGAGATTATGGCATTGTTTCGTCATCTTCCCTCTAAAGGCTTGTAACTTTTAGCAAGAGTTGAATGTCATGAAAAACATAGTTTAAATGTAATGAAAATGAGTGGATCAAATCAAGACAAACATATGCAATGCATTAATGAAACAGAGTTTGACATTAATAGATAATTGTTCGAATAACAAAGAGACTACAACTTGAAAATTCAAATGAACAAAAGCTTTCAATGATTCGTCATAGGAGCAGTGATTATTTTTGGAGTCTCCGGAGGGTCAAACTTGATCTCCTTGGCATCAATCATGTCTTGGACCTTGTTCTTAAGAGTCCAACAGTTGTTTGTGTCATGTCCCGGACTGTCAGAGTGGTATGCACACATTTCATTGGGATGATAGGTAGGAGCGGAAGTATTTGGGTTCCGGGGAGGAGCCTTTAATGTAATCAGCTCTGCCTTCAACATGTGTTGTAGCGCTTGAGTCAGTGACATGTTGATCTTGGTAAATTGCCTCCTGGGCATGTTTGGCTTACTCTGATCAAACCATTGTTCTTGGCAAGGTCTTTGTTGGGCCTGTGAGGTAGTAACAACTTGGAGAGGTTTATTCTTCGTCAAACCAAACCTTTGACTTCTCGGAAGTTGATTAATGACTTGGTCCCCGGCCTTGACTATTTGCTTCATGTTGTTGTATCTGTCTTGATGAAGCTGGTTAATCATGGTTCTCAACTCTTCTTGTTCCCGAGCTAAGCCTTGGATAAGAGCCATTTGCCCCAGCATTTGGGTTTTCATGGCACTGAACTCAGCTTGCAGTTGTTCCAGCCGTTCGTCCTTATTGTCTTCAGGACTTTTCTTGACCAAATTCCCCATGAGGAGTGTTCTGAACTCTTCCTGCCCCTTGGATAGGTTTAGGAAGATTTCCCTGAACTGAGTCTCTTGAGTATGAAGATCCTGGTTGTCTTGTTGGAGAGCCATTGCTGAAATAAACAGCGAGAACACGAGAGACCTGTACTGGAAGACCTGTTATGCAATGATATGTATGATATATGTATGCAATGTTTTCAAGGATCTCGCGGGTAAACAAGAAACTGTTAGAATTTGAATCTGGTAGCTTAATTGAAGGAACTTCATGTTGCTGAGAGTCCTTCTTCAAGAGTCAAGCTCACCATATCGAGTGGGTCATAGCCACTGACTCAAGTTATCGTGTTTTGATCTCTATACGGCATTGGCTAGAGGAAAATAAATCCCCTTACCCCTTGCTAGACATTTGGTTCATCATGACCTGCATCACAAACCTTTGAGACCCTTGAAATGGTTAAGGAAATGTTAAGGTATGATGTTATGATGTGTATGCTATACGTTTAAGCAAATGTGTGAAGTGGTGTAAGTAAACCCTGCAATAGATCCAAGTTATTGGATAAGGACTGTAGACAAAACCTGCAAGAAACTCATGTTGTTAGATAACAAGGATGTGCAAGTAGTTCAAGTTCGAAGGCACACAAGTCACCCATACAGCCTTAAGTTTAGGCTGGCATGGAGTTTAGGTATTACCCTCTTTCAGTTTCAGTTGGTTCAAAACCTGTCCTATAAATAGTAACCGGGTTCTAAGGAGCTCAATATCATTGGATTGTTTTCTATGTTCATCGTTTTGGTTTAGCCACTGAACTAGCGACCAAAATATTCCAAGAAAACAATCATCAATGAGTGTAGTATCGAGTATCTACCAACTTCGGACTGCACCAAAGTCAGTCATCTCACTACCCCTAAAAAAGGCCAAGATGGTCAAGTAAGGTTATAGGTCATTAGTGCTTAGTGACACCACTCAGCGGCCCCGTATTCTCTTTGATTAACTCAAAGGCTATCGGTACTCACAAATATGTCGCACTAATATAGCTATTGCTTCAACCGTGTCGGTATACCCCGCACAGTTTCCACAATGTATTGCTATCTATGAATGTTTCCCAAATCCAGTTTAGGATCTATAGAACTCCGATACAAGCCCACAAAATTAAAAGCATACAAAGCAATACAATTGAAAACACAAGTGATCTAATCCTAAGGTACACCTCACTTATAGATGTCCCCAGCAGAGTCGCCAGTTCTGTGATCGGTGGGAATAGAACTGACAGTTTTTGGAATGCTGGTTCGCGTTTGCGTTTGTTTTTGCAAAATGTCGCGGTAAGCAAGAGTCGCCACCGTCTTTTATTTTATCCAACAAGGAAAGGACAAAAGCACAAAAAAATTCTTTTTTGAGATGTTTCTCGGGTTCGGGAGGTAGATTATAGAAAGGGAAGGTGTTAGCACCCTTTCTATCTGTGGTTATCCACGAGCTCTTAGGTACTTGCTCACTATGTTTTCAAAAGTTTGCTTTTCTTTGTGTTTGTGGGTTTGAAAAGAGTTTTTGTTTTAAAAGGGGTGTAAGTGCGAAAAGTTTTGTTTTTGTTTTCAAAAGAGCAAGTACTTAAGAACATCTACCTACTCAAAAAGGAACTAAACTGTGCAAATGTCCTTTAGACAGTGCTATCCCACTATTGAGGAGTAGGTAGCACCGTCGTTGGAGTTTTTGGGTCAATTCGGTTTAAGGGACGTGTGGTCACTAAAGCAATGTTAGGACGCCTTAGTGGTAACCCTAATGTCTTAGATCATTTTTCCGAGGCAACCATTTCGAGGAAACTTTGATCTTTGGACAGGAGGGCGACCTCTAAAACATCCTATACTCAATGACCACGTTCGAGGCAACCAAGTGAGGCGTACCCTAAGAGTGGCATGTGCGAGTGTGTCAATTTTCAGTTTATATTATCTTTGTACATGTTATGGTGAGCTACGGTTGATTTAAAGGTTAATCTTGTCATGAAATCCTAGTTAGCATACATCTAAACAGTGCGGGAATTTAAAGTGCGGGAATTGTAAATCCTACGCTATTACAAGGCCTCGGGGAGGGGGATTATTTACATGTCCAAAATTGGGGGAATAAAGCAGTAAAGTGTAAAATTCTTAGTTAAGATAATACATCCCAGTAGGCAGTTACAATAAAATAAACGTGCGCGAAAATTGAATCGGAATGTCCTTTAGGGTTTTGACCCTTTTATTGAATAAAGCATATTTTTTGTCATTTTTGATTTAAGAATTAAGACTAGCTAATGATTAATTAATTAAAAAGAAAATATTTTTGAGTTTTATTTTTAATTAAGGAAATAAAATGAGAAATATTAAAAAAATCTAATTCTAAGTCAATTTTAATTTATTGCAAAATATGTTAAGATTAAACTTAATTAAAAACTAAGTTAATTTGCTGCAATTTATTTACAAAAGTAATAAAATAATGAAATTAAAAAAAATATTATTTTTTTGGGGTTTTCTGATTTTTATGAAAAGTTAATTAGTTAATAATAACAAAATAAAAAAAATAGAAAATAGAAAGTAGTGAAAAGAAAAAAAATAAAATAAACAAACTCAGGGGGGGGGGGTGCTGGGCCTGAATTTGGTGTTTGGGAATTGACAGGGAAAGCTTCGATTGCAGGGAGAAGAGGGGGCTTCGATTCAGAGGAAGAAGGCTGCCTTTCGATTCTATGAAGGGTGTTGCTGGAAAGGCCCGAAGGGTCACCTGTGGAGGCACTGCATCTGCAAAAATACGTTAGCAAAATAAAACGCATGACCTGGGTGTCGAAACCCAGGTCCTTCGATCCTGCGCGTGCTGGGTCTTTTCAGGCTATATCTGTAGCAAGTGTTAGCAACAAAAACATGACCTGGTGCCAAACCCAAGCCCTTTGATTCTGTCTAGAATGACAATCGAATAAAACAACAAATATGGATATGTTATGTAAACACAAGATTTGACATTTTACCCTCTCTTACCAATAGTTGGAACCTTCGATTTGGCACTTTTTGGATGTGAGTACCTTCGATCTGGGATTTCTGAGTGTGGAGATGTTTGCTGAATGGCTGCTTTGGCTCGGATTACTTCTGAAAATGTTGACAACCTTTGGTGGGTTATCTCCAAATCCTCCCTGTTTCTCCTTTTTCGTTCTGTTCTGTTCTGTTTTGTTCCCCTTTTTTTGTTGTTTTTTCGTTCTGTTCTGTTCCCCTTTTTTGTTGTTTTTTCGTTCTGTTCTATGTTTTTTCTCCGTCCTGGATATGCATGATGGCCCTTGTATTTATAGGAGTGTGGGGGTCTAGTAACGGCAAGAGATAACCAATTAAACAAGCCTTTAAAGCCATGAGACAAGAATCAGACATATTAAAAGATTTCCTTTTTTGAAATATTCATGTCTCTTGAATGAACCTGGACACTTTTGATTTTCGAATGCCTTCAGGCCATGCTCTTCGATTGGTCTTAAGTTGCCTCCTTCGAATGGACTTCTTCTGCTTCAATTGCTTGATTTGAAAAGAGTCACTCTGGTCGAATCAACTCTTGTGGAGTTAGGAACAGAAAAGGCAAGAATCTGGCCTTTAACTCAAGAATTGAATCCACAATCAGCATTTAATTATTTCTATATTTGCAAGGAAAACATGCCATTTTCTCATGTTCAGTGTACCTAGACATGTTTTTTGAGTTCCCTCTTGATGGCCTCTTTCGAATGGCCTGGAAGGAGTTCTTCAAATGGCCCTTGTCTAAACATCAATCGAAGGGTATTTATTGAAATATCAATCGAAGGGTCCTTTGCTACGCCAATCGAAAGATCTTATTCAGATACCAATCAAAGAATACTAATTAAAATTCCAATCGAAAGGCTTTGTTAACAGGCTAATTGAAAGGTGTTGTTCATGCTAATCGAAGGACATGGTTAACATGCCTTTTGAAACTGCCTTGACACAATGCTAAATCGAAGGATCCCTTGGCATGCCAATTGAAAGGCTTGGCCCAGGGTGCCAAACGAAAAGGTCTTTCAGAATTCTAATTGAAGGGCTTTGACATAATGCCAATCGAAGTGCTTGTCCATAATGCCAATCGAAAGGCTCATTCAGAATACCAATCAAAGGGTTTTTCAGAATGCCAATCGAAGGCCTTGACATAATGCCAATCTAAGTGCTTGTCCATAATGCCAATCGAAAGGCTCATTCAGAATACCAATCAAAGGGTCTTTCAGAATGCCAATCGAAGGCCTTGACATAATGCCAATCGAAGTGCTTGTCCATAATGCCAATCAAAAGGCTCATTCAGAATACCAATCGAAGGGTCTTTCAGAATTCCAATCGAAGGCCTTGTCATAATGCCAATCGAAGTGCTTGTCCATAATGCCAATCAAAAGGCTCCTTCAGAATACCAATCGAAGGGTCTTTCAGAATGCCAATCGAAAGGTACTTAAAGCACCACTCAAAAATTTTCTTTTTCCTTAGGCAAGAGTTTGTGATCAACCATGCAGGGGGAAGACTTTGGAAAACATGAGAGGGCAAATTTTGGGGTGCAACAGATCTGCAATTTGTTGTGTGGGTGTGTGTAAGAACATATAGCCATTTCGAAAGCAAATAAGGTAAAAGAAACAGAGAGCACAAAATTTGAATGCAAACGTCCAATGATTTATTAAATGAAAATATGCTGATGAATAATGACAACCCTGGCAAATGGACCGTTGTGCCTCGGGTAAGGCACAATTCTTAAAGTTTATTGTTTAAATTACATAACAAAAAAACTTGAAAGTAAGAAAACAGAAAATAGAATTTACTCCTAACTAAAGGAGAATGGTATAAAGTCTTTAGCCTTCCAATTATTGAGCCACTACCGGTAGTAGGGAAGATCCAATTATCTATGTTGCAGACAATATCAACATCTTCCACGATGTTGACTTGATGGTTTTGAACTCCATTATAGTTGATGCAGAATGATGGTCTCCCTGAATTAGCACAAGAACGACGAATAGCCCTCTGAGCCTGAGAAGTGAAACCCAAACTATATTTCTCGGACTTATAAGGAATATCGGGAAGCTGGGCCCAAACAGTGCAACCACCTTCTTCAACCACAACCTTAGCATCTTTCAGAGAAGCCATTTTTGATGGGGTCTTAGGAACAGAAGGAGCAACTTTATCAACCAGGGTTATCTGAGAAATAACTTCAAAGATCTGGAAAGGAGTCTCGACGAATTCACCATCCATCTCGACATACTTGAAATAGTTCAAATGGCTCACCATGTATTCTTCTTTACAGCAAACTGTAATGATTTTTCCTTTAATGGGATACTTCAACTTCTGGTGTAAGGTAGAAGTAACAACACCTACCCCATGAATCTAAAGGCGTCCAAGAAAACAAGAATAGGTGGGACGAATGTCTATCACATAGAAATTAGAGCCGAAGACCTGGGAACCCACTTTGATTGGAAGATCGACCTCTCCATGCACCATTCTCTTTAATCCATCAAAAGCTTTCACCACAACGTCACTGGGTTTTAGCACAATCCCCTCATAGTCCAGTTTGTCTAAAGCTCCTTTTGGAAATACATTCAATGAGGAACTTGTGTCTACCAATGCATGAGATAAGTTAGTGCCCCTACACTCAATAGAGATATGCAGGGCCTTATTATGATTCCATCCTTAGGGAGTTAAGTCTGCATCAAAAAATCCTAGCCCATTATCAGTTGTCATGCCAGCAACATGATTTTCGAACTGATTAACAGAGATTCCCTATGGTACATGAGCAGATTTCAGAAATTTTACCAAAGCCTGAGCATGGACTTTAGAGCACAACAACAGGGATAACATAGATATTTTGGAGGGTGTCTCAAATGAAGAATTTTTTGGACTTGAGCTTATTGATACAAAGTTGTAGATAACTGAATTTCCATCAAAATGGGCTTTGGTTGAGAATTTTCTGATGAAGCACGTGAAAGTTATGTTTGGTCAAAGTTTAGTTGACTTCTCCTAAAGAAAACCATAATTTAGCAATTTTTTACTTTTGATTAATCTTGAGTATTCATGATGAATCATGATGAACCCTTGATCAAATGATGAATTTGACCTCAAAATCTTGATGTTGACCAAAAATCTTGAATTTTGATTGTATGTGTACAGTTAACTTTTTGTCCAATACAGTTGATTTTCACTCATTTGAGCAATTGACTGAACAAACCTGTGATGCAAGGCTTGAAACTTGTCATGAGGGTATCTTGAAGCATATTAAGAACTGTGAAACTCAATTGAGGCATTAAAAACTCAATTTTCTTTGAGAAACACAAAACCCTAATTGTAGGCCATTTCTTAGGAGAGATGCTTGTATGTTCAAACCCTTGAGTATTCTTGAGCAATTGAGAACCATAGGAGCATGAGGAGAGGTATCTTGAATCAATTATCTTCAAAAATGGGAGGAAATTTTTTTGGGTACAACAGTACGACCAAGCAAAGATATCAACATGGCCACGCAACATCTGGATTAATCTCTTTTTGACATTATCTTCTAGGTTGACACCTATCTTGACTTCTTTTTGTCCTCTTCAGTACCCAAGTTCACAACCTCGACTGGATCTTCATGTGGTCGTATGGATCTTTATTCTTGAATTAACATCCTAGAAAGCTCTCCAGGTATTTCACAATCTTTCTCACCTTCGTCCTCAGCTTGGTAGATCGGATTTTCGAGGTCATAATTGGCAATAGCAGAATTATTATCAATGGGATCCAAGGTGGATATGGATCTGCAATTTGTTGTATGGGTGTGTGTAAGAACATATAACCATTTCGAAAGCAAATAAAGTAAAAGAAAAACAGAGAGCACAAAATTTGAATGCAAACGTCCAATGATTTATTAAATGAAAATATGCTGATGAATAATGACAACCCTGGCAAATGGACCGTTGTGCCCCGGGTAAGGCACAATTCTTAAAGTTTATTGTTTAAATTACATAACAAAAAAACTTGAAAGTAAGAAAACAGAAAATAGCATTTACTCCTAACTAAAGGAGAATGGTATAAAGTCTTCAGCCTTCCAATTGTTGAGCCACTACCGGTAGTAGGGAAGATCCAACTATCTATGTTGCAGACAATATCAACATCTTCCATGATGTTGACTTGATTGTTTTGAACTCCATTATAGATGATGCAGAATGATGGTCTCCCTGAATTAGCCCGAGCACGAAAAACAGCCCTCTGAGCCTGAGAAGTGAAACCCAAACTAAATTTCTCGGACTTATAAGGAATATCGGGAAGCTGAGCCCAAACAGTGCAACCACCTTCTTCAACCATAACCTTAGCATCTTTCAGAGAATCCATTTTTGATGGGGTCTTAGGAACAGAAGGAGCAGCTTTATCAACCAGGGTTATCTGAGAAATAACTTCAAAGATCTGGCAAGGAGTCTCGACGAATTCACCATCCATCTCGACATACTTGAAAGAGTTCAAATGGCTCACCATATATTCTTCTTCACTGCAAACTGTAATGATTTTTCCTTTAATGGGATACTTCAACTTCTGGTGTAAGGTATAAGTAACAGCACCTACCCCATGAATCGAAAGGCGTCCAAGCAAACAAGAATAGGAGGGACGAATGTCTATCACATAGAAATTAGAGTCGAAGACCTGGGAACCCACTTTGATTGGAAGATCAACCTCTCCATGCACCATTCTCTTTAAACCATCAAAAGCTTTCACCACAATGTCACTGGGTTTTAGCACAATCCCGTCATAGTCCAGTTTGTCTAAAGCACCTTTTGGGAATACATTCAATGAGGAACTTGTGTCTACCAATGCATGAGATAAGTTAGTGCCCCTACACTCAATAGAGATATGCAGGGCCTTATTATGATTCCATCCTTAGGGATTTATGTCTGCATCAAAAAATCCTAGTCCATTATTAGTGTTCATGCTAGCAACATGATTTTCGAACTGATTAACAGAGATTCCCTACGGTACATGAGCAGATTTCAGAAATTTTACCAAAGCATGAGCATGGAATTTAGAGCACAATAACAGGGATAGCATAGATATTTTGGAGGGTGTCTGCCCCAACTGTTCAACAATCTTGTAGTCACTCTTTCGAATAATATTTAATATTTCCTCCATCTCTTGCTTGGAGGTGTCTTCAACAGTAACCTCTTTTGGTGTCTCAGTCTGGGTAGGCTCAGTCATATGTTCTTCGCCTCGAGTCTCAGTAGTAGTAGTGATATGAACCAGTGTAGTAATAGCCTTCGGAGAAATCTCTGGAGAGAAAACCCTTCCACGTTTGGTAACCTTACCAGTCCCGGCAATATTTCCAACATCGGGATCAGTAACTTCAGCATTTTCATCTACAACAGTCAAAGGTTCTTGCTTGATGCCATGGTAATAGACATCAGCTTCGTAAGTCCAAGAGACAGCCTTATCAAAGGATTATGGAATTGGCCCGGGCGCAGTAATGATCAGAGGAGTAACTCTATGTTTGACAGTAATCTTCACATGACCCTTAGAAGTGATCCTTATAGGGGTACCGTAAATTGTAGACACGTCTTCAAGCTTCAGGTCTTGGGACATACTCTCTACAGAAGGAGTCTTCTCAAGAGGAATTTTCTCAAATAGAATCACACGGTCATCCATCAAACACTGAATACCTCCTTTCAGCAATGCACAACCATTGGATTGGGATGCACAGTAGTAGCATTCTTCAGCACAACCCGGAAATAAACTGGGTTGCAGTAGTTTCTTCTTAATGATCATCAGAGGAGTAGTCAACTCGTTCACAGTAGGAACATAAGAAACATCTTCAATACCATTAATTCCCTTGTCATAATTAGGCATAGGTGTAGTAATCACATTAGGAGTCTCGGGAGGATCAAATTTAATTTCCTTAGCATCAATCATGTCTCGCATCTTATTCTTCAGAGCCCAACAATTGCTAGTGTCATGCCCGGGGCTGTCGGAGTGATATGTACACCTTGCATTAGGATTGTAATAGGGAGAGGAAGTGTTGGGATTCTGAGGCGGTTCTCTCAATGTAATTAACCATTCCTTTAACACGCGTTGCAATGCTTGAGCCAACGGCATGATGATTTTCGTGAACTGTCTCATGGGCGCATCCTGCCTATGCTGATTATTCTGTTGTTATTGTTGCACTACCGCTGGAATAGAGATTAGTACTGCCCCCACAGATTGGTTACAGTCACTCTTATTACGACCCTTCTGGCCGTACACCGCATTTGATTCTCTCTTACCATTATAAGCCTTATTCACAGTATTTGAAGATACAACCACATAGATTTTACCGCTTTTGGTTCCATTTTTAACACGTTCCCCTGTCAGTATCAGTTCAGTGAAACCAGCCGAAGAACTTTCTAGCAGATGATTATAGAAGTGACTAGTTAACATGCTCATTAACATGTCAACCAATTCCCTGTCAGCTAAAGGAGGTTCAACTCTGCCCATAAGATCTCTCCACTTCTTCTCTTACTCTTTGAAACCTTCATCAAAACCCATGGATATACTTTGTAGTTGCATGCGGGTTGGCGCCAAATCAGAATTGTATTGTTATTGTTTGTAGAAATCTGCAGCCAAATCTTCCCTAGTGTGAATATTGGCACCTTCAAGTTGATAATACCATTCCAGTTGTGTTCCAGACAGAAACTCTTGAAAGAAGTGCAACCATAACTTTTTGTCAACGGTATATGGTTGAATTTTCCGAACATATGACCTCAAGTGCAGCTTCGGGCAAGAAACGCCATCATACTTGGCAAAGGTAGGAGTTTTGAATTTTGGAGGAATGACGAATCCTGAAACCAAACCCAAATCATCAAAGTTCAATCGAGGCACCTTCTGGATCTCCATAGCTCTCAAACTTTCTTCCAACAGCTTATACATCTCATCAGTAGAGGGATATTGCTCATCCAAATAATCATCTTCCTGTTCATCAGAAAATTTGTCAGAACCAGGATTGCTTCTTTCAATTTCACACTCTTAGCATCTTCATCTTGTTTGTCATCTTCATCTGATGGGATATTAAGATCTCGAGCTTGCTTGACTGGACCTCTGAACTCCACCCCATGTTAAGGACACCAATTAGTTTCTTTATCTTCTTCTTCTTCCCATTGGTGACAAGTGCCTTCAAATCTTCCCGCCCCTTAGATAAGTTCAGGAACATCTGTTGGAATTAAGCATTATGAGCTTGGAGATCTTTGACGGTCTGTTCAAGAGCCATTTCTGCTGAAATAAACAGCACGAAGATGAGAAAACTTGTATTGAGAACACCTGTTATGTAATGATATGCATGACATGTAGATGCATATGCAATGTTTTCAAGGATCTCATGGGATTAAAAAGTTAAAATATCAGAAATTAAATTTGGTTGCAGCTTTGTCCAAAGAACTTTGAGTTTTCATCTTTGAACGTCTTTCCATAAGAATCAAGCTCCCCATATCAAGTGGGTCCTAGCCTCTGATTCAAGATTACTTTGATCTTGAAGGCATCCGGTTAGAGGAAAATAAATCCTCTTGCCCCTTGCTAGACATCTGTCTTATAATAATCTTGCACCGCAGATCCCTAAGATCCTTGAAATGGTTAGTAAAAATGCCATGTTATGATGGTATGATGTTATGATGTCACGTTCATGTTAGATAGATAGCGAACACAAACAATTCACACAAGAGCCTTAGGTTTAAAGGCTTGCATGAAGTCCATAGGTAAGTACCCTTCCCCATTAAAGTCAAGTTGGCTCAACATGTCCTAAAATAGTAACCGGGTTCTAGGAATCTCATATCTCTGATCTTTCTCGCAGGCTTTATTTTAGCACAGTGTAATACGGTGGGAGAACTGACTTTACTGGTTTTGCATTTTTATGGCAAATTTTGCGGTTAGCAAGAGTCTCCACCGACTTTTCTTTTATCCAACAAAGGAAAAGGTGAAAAGAACAGGAAATACCTTTTTAAATATTTTGAGTTCGGGGGGTCGGTTAGGGATAGGGGAGGTGTTAGCACCCTTTCCATCCATAGTTATCTATGGGCTTTTAGTTGCTAGCTCACTTTGAAAATGCTTTCTGGTGTAAGTGTATTTAAAACTATTTTTGAAAATACGCCTTAGTGTGGTGAACTTTGTAATGATTCTAGTATAGTTGAGAATGTATACAAAGTTTTTTGTCTTTGAAAAATATTTAGAAAAAAGGGTGTGTATGTGTGAGAAATTTGTTTTGTTTTGCGAGCAAGCAACTACAAGTTGTCCACTGTTGTACCCCAAAATTTGCCCTCCCTTTCTTCAGGAAACCATCTTAGATTTTTCAAAGTCCCCTGAAACAAATCCAAGCCCTGGGTTATCCTTTTGCCCAAGCAAGTCACTTACAAGAGCAAGATGATCTCACAAACTCCAAAAACAATGCTTTCATCTTGAGGAAAATCAAATTCTAAGTGCTTAGAATGTTTCTTTAAAATAAGCGTTTTTTTAAAAAAAAATCAGCGCTTCAGAACTTCTGGATCCATTCCAGATGAAGACGGTCAGAAGTTGCAAGTTTGGCTCAGGATGGTCAGAAGTTGTCTCTTCAGCAGCTACATCAGTTCAATCAGAAGTTGTAAACGTGGTTCAGAGTGTAAGCCTCAAACAGAACATACCCCTTCAGCAGTTACACAAGCTCAGTCAGAACTTGCTAAAGGAATGCAAAAGAAATATGAAAGTATAAAGGCACCTTCAGAACAGGTTGAAGTCAGAAGATGAAAGGTCAGAGGGATAGGTGTCACATTGATATAGAATCTCTAAGCCCAGATTGTCCAGAAGTAGATCCAAGGAACGTACCAGAAAACCAGGAGAATCTCCAGAGTTTGCTAAAACAACAGGTAGCCAAGGCCAGAGCATGGTTTACGCTGCTGATTCAACAACCAGAATGTTGGTATTGACAGGTCTTGTCACCATTTAATGCCCATTAATGCTTCCAACCACTCCTGAGCGTTCATGTGTGGCTTGAAAAATGCTTTTGCACAGATTCTGGCATGGGTCTTCACGCCACCGCCCATTTCAGAGGTCACTTCCCCCAATCCACACCTGCTGCTGCTACCTAGGCTGAAAAATAGCTGTTATCACAACTTCCCAGGAATTTCTGTCAAAGAACAACTTCAAATTTTGTTGGCGCCTTAAATGTTCAAGGTATCCACAAGAACTTTGCCTATAAATAGAGAGCTTTCCCCACTGCAAAAGACGTTGAAGAAGTTCAAGAAAAGAAACAGAAAAATTGCTAAGAGAGAAACGAAACTCCTAGCAACATAACATTCTGAAACTCTGCCAAAATTTCCAGTTTTGTTTCATAACTTTAAGTTTCTCACCTTCAACTTCATCAAACACCCAGCTCTTTTCTGTAAACCAAAGCGTTCTTTCCAAAACTTCTGACCCTATACACGTTTACACCTTCACTTCCCCTTTTCCAAATCTGTCCAGAACACCACCAGAACCAAAAGCTAACTTTCACCCACCATTTTCCAGAAAGTCAGGTAAGCACCTGCTGACCCTCACCACACTGTTAAGCATCATCAGCTGTGCATATTCAAATAACATAATGTAAATATTCATGTTATCGCTGTTTATGTTCTGAGGACTCTCATACTTCAGAACGTTCTGAGCCAGTTTAGGACTTGCCTGTGACCTTGGTGATTCTGACCTCTGGGACATTTTGCTATTTTGCTGGATCTGTTCCAAATATGTTTTCTGTTTTGTGGAGTAACAACAGGATTGCAGATGTTCTGATTAGTGCAGGAAAAAGCCCAGTGCTGACTTTGACGTTAGCACATCTGAAGCTTGTTTTGCTGTCAATGACCTCAGAACCTCTGAGAGTTGTTGCCTTTTCAGCAGAATCTGAACTTCTGGGTTCTCCACTAACAAACTTCTGTCTTGCAGCGCAGGGAAATCAGAACCTCTGGTTTCCCCACTAACCAGATTCTGTTTTGCAGGTTCCAGAGTCAGAAGTTCTGACTCATCCAGTTTCACCAACAGGTTGATCATCTGACAGCGGATCTGGGTCAGAACTTCTGATGGCCTCCCAACAGCGCGCGGCCTCCCTCTCTCTCTCTATATATCTTGTTTTCCGCTATTTTCTTTTTTGTCTATTTTTCTCGTTGAACCCCCCATGTACAAATGTGTATCCCCCTCCCCTAACTATTGTAATAGCGTAGGATTTTACATTCCCGCTTCTTATTGCTAGTAATTAGGACGTGTATGGCAAGATAAAACTCAATGAAATAGAAAAACCTAATTCAAAGAAAAAACTCTTGTATGCAATAAAACACACTTGCACACTAACACCCCTAGGGTACTCCACTTTGTTGCCTTCCAAAATTGGGCCATATTGCATGTTAGGTCTCTTTGGGCAAAACAAACAATTTAAATGATCATAGTCCCCTCGATAACACTTTTCAAAACAAACAAAAATAAATGATCAAGTCCCTTAAAGGAAATGCCCAAAGATACTTAACACCGTTGCAATTATGGTCTAAACAATGACCCGCACCCGTCCCTTTCACATCCTAACACAAGATTGCCCACCCAATACAATGGTGGAACAGACTTGTTAAAAGGGTTAAAACATAGCAATAATCTTTTGAGAAATTTAGGAGTAGATAACCTCTTAGTTACTTGAATCAATCTTGCAAAACAAAACACTTGCCTAATTTCAAAATCACACATCACTACACTTTCAAAACAACTTTCAAAAACATTAAAAAAAACTTTTTTCAAAAAGACATACACCTTTGTATACATCCCAACTTGGATCATTACAAAGGTTTCCACCACATTGGCCTCTTTTCAAAACATTTTTCAAACACACACCCACACAAGCACCATTTACAACAATTGAAAACACAAGGCAATTGATCTAAGCAAGTAACTAAGAGCCCATGGATAACCATGGATAGAAAGGGTGCTAATACCTTCCCTTTCTATAATCTACTCCCCGAACCCAAGAAAACATCTCAAAAGGTTTTTGCTGTGCTTTTTAACCTTTCCTTAGGATAAAATAAAAAGTCGGTGGCGACTCTTGCTAACCGCAACATTTGCGAAAACAAACGCAAAACCTCAAGTCAGTTCTCCCACCGTATCACATCCACCTACTCGAAAGATCTTTGTTCTTTTCCTCATTTCCTTTAAATAGTGTTATCCTACCATTATTCAATAGATAGCCCTATCATTGGATGTATTGAGGGACAGGCGAGGGTCATCGTACAGTCACGAAGGCAACTCGTAAGATATTTTAGCAATTACCCTAAGGTACTAAGATCATTTAACGAGGAACAATTGAAGGGTCATCGAGGGACTATGATCTTTTGACCAAAAGGTCTTTGCTAAAATTTCTCACGTTCGAGATACGTAATTGTTTATTTTCCGAAGGAAACAAGTAGAGGTACCTTAGAGGTGTGCGTGTGCGAAGTGTGTTGTGTTTCAGTTATTTATCTTGGATATTTAGGTTTTCTACTATTTGATTTTAAATCTTGTCATGAAAACCTATTAGCATACATCTAGCAGTTCATTATATACAAGTGCGAAAAAATAAAAATGTGGAAATTAAACTACGCTATTACATCGCTTCGGGATGGGGGGAATACAAACCAAAATGGGGGGAAATGTAAATGTCCTAAATTAAACTATTACATCCCTTTGAACAGTTACAACTATTCATGAAAATAATGCTAAAAGTAAACAAACGTGTGGAGAATAGAAAAAAGGAAATGTCTAATATCCTAAATATAAAAAAATATTTTTTGTTTTTTTTAATTTTATTTAAAAAAATACTTTGAACCTAATTCTAAACAATTTTAATTAACAAAATAATCTCAAAAATGATTTTAATTAATTAATTTTTTATTGTAAAAAAGTTAATTAAATTAAATCCTAAATCTAATTTTTATTTTTATTTGATTTTATGATTTTTTTAAATAAAACTGATTAAAAAAACTATTAATTTAAAACAAAAAAAAAGATTAAAAAAAAACTTAATGGGCCTGTGCTGCAAAAATAGATAGGGGGTGAGAAATAGTAAACAATTCCCAGACCCATTAGCAATAGGGCCCAGGCTCCTGGAAATCTAGTGAGGATAGCTTCTTGGGGTGCACCATGGGGACGCGCCTTTGAGGCTTTGGATCTGGCCTGATGAAATCTGATGGCCATCATATGAAGCACACCTTGCACATACTTGGTTCCGCTTGTACCTAATTTGTAATGAGAAATATGAAAAAAATAAAACAACTTACGCATGGATCGAACCCAGAACCAGGCGAACGAGTGTCTTATGTGCATGTGTGTTGCCACTGGGGTGGTGTGATTCATCCATTAGTACAATGCGAATAAATAAATAAAATATAAATCAATTATTATTTTCCATTTTTCAAATGCGCGCCCATTTGGATTTGAACAAGCCAATTAGGTGATGGCACTTAGACCACCTGAGTCAGCACACCGGAGTCAACCTTTTGGTTGTCTTCTCCGGTTGGATAAAAATGAAAATCTGCAAAACAACAAAGATGAAAGTCCAAGGTTCAAGCTACCCCCCTAAACCATATTATGTGAATTCAACCATGGCATTGGTTTGGTCTGAAAAAAACTATATCATGAGATACGAACCAAACTAAGTTTCGTGCCCTAACAATGGTGTTCTGTTATCCCTGCGTCAAACCTTAAAGGTGGTGCGTCAAATATATTCTAAACAATCATATTAAGTGATTTATGTAAACAAAATTGATTGACAATGCATACATTCAGATATTCGATTGAGAAAATTTTTACCAATCGGTGGGATTGAGATATCGTGTTCTGGCTTATATCAGGCTCGTGTAAGGGCTGGAATTGACTCATTTGATCCTCAGGGAGTGATTTATGCACTTGGTTTGGATTAATAATGGCTATAAATGCAGCTGCAGATTTTACAACTTTAGAGTTTTTTTTAGAATTATGGAGAGCTTTGTTATGCAATAGTTTTCGTGCCTTTCTTGTTCAGTCTACTAGCATTATATAGAGGGAGTATGAGGCTTGATCAATATGGAAATGAATCAACCCATTAACCCTTGTTTTAAAACAAAAATCAAGATTTGAAAATTTTCCAAACTTATGATGTTCTTGCCCCTTTTAATGCAACATTGTTTGGACAGTTCGGATATGCCATCTTGGGCCTCTTGATTGATCCAAAAATCCAAACATGTGCTTAGGCCCATTAGCCTCACTATTTGTTTTGATTTAATTTGCTTTAAATGAATAAAAATTAAAATAAAATAAATTAAAATCAATAAAAATAAGGGAAGGTTTTAGGGGTCCTCTAGCATATCATAAACATGTTTAAACATAAAAAGCTAAGCCCATTGGTTCAAAATCTCAATTTTGCTCATCTTGCACTTCATGAATTTCCTCAAAATTTCTAACTTGTGAAGCTCATAACTTCCTCGATTTTCATCTTTTGAAGACAATCTTGGAGTTTTTAGAAAGCTTAAGATGTCCTTTACAATATCTACATTGATAATCTTTTATTTTAAAGACATTATCTTGATGTAAGTTGCCTTGACAAAAAGTCTCTTTTGTCCACTTTTGAAAATGACCTATAATGTTTTAGCTCATATCTTTCAAATGAAGCATTTTTTGGACTTGAGCATAAAAAAAAGTTGTAGGGAATTGAATTTTCTTAAAAATGAGCTTTTGTTAGGGAAAAGTTGATGAAGTATGTGAAAGTTATGCCTGGTCAAAGTTCAGTTGACTTCTCTTAAGGAAACCCTAATTTGACAATTCTTGACTTTTGATGATTTGAGAGCTTTCCTTGGGTAATCATGATCAACCCTTGATAAAATGATAAATATCACTTTAAAATATTGACGTTGATAAAAAAATATTGAAGTTTGATTACAGTTGACTTTTTGATCAGTATAGTTGATTTTCAATCATCTGAGCCATTGATTTAGCAAACTGGTGATGTAGAACTTGAAACATGACATGCACATTGTTGGAGACCTATGATAAGCCACGAGAACCATTTGAGATATTTTCAAACCAAATTTCCTTGAGAAACTCAAAACCCTAGTGGTAGACCTTTAGCTTAGGAGGAGCATTGACTGGTCAACCCTTGAGTGTCTTGAGTATTTGAGAAACTTTGAAAGCATGTCTTGAGAAAAATGGGAGGGAAAATTTTGGGGTACAACAACGTCCCATGTTCAATCTTCTTAAACATGAAGATTTATATTGGCATGTCTGTCATTCGTGACTTGAAGGTAGAAGATGATTGATCCCTTAAGTTCCTAGAAATTTTCACTCGCCTGTGCAAGAGGTAACGTTGTTGGTTGATTGTATTAGGAGTGGGCTTATAGATGACATTTGGAGAGGTGATGGAGATTTTTCGAAAATGGGCTTATAGATCCCATCCAAAATAACGGTTGACTTCAACTGGAAGAAGTATCAGTCTTTGGTCTATTTAAACTAAACCATCAGATGTCCTTGGTTGTCTTTTAACTGGATAAGAATCAGAGTAAATATTTGGGAGATTTAAACTGAACTAGAGAAAGGTGTCTATTGGAAAAGCATCAGGATAAATCATTGGTCGATTTAAACTGAACCAGCAGAGGTCTATTTGCCTTTTAACTGGATAAGAATTAGAATAAATCTTTGGGCGATTTAAACTGAACCAGAGGAGGGTCTACTGGAAAAGCATCAGGATACATCATTTGTTAATTTAAACTGAACCAGCAGATGTCTGTACTTAACTTTAATTGGATAAGAATCGGAATAAATCTTCGGGCGATTTAAACTGAACCAGTAAAAGTGTCTATTGAAAAAGAATCAAGATAAATCATTGGTCGATTTAAACTAAACCAGCAGAGGTCTTTGTTGGTCTTTAAATGGATAAGAATTAGAATAAACCATTGAGTCAATTTAAAATTGAACCAGAGAAAGGTGTCTACTAGAAAAGCATCAGGATAAATCATTGGTCGATTTAAACTGAACCAGTAGAGGTCTTTAATTGTCTTTAACTAGATAAAAATCAGAATAAATCATTGAGTCGATTTAAACTGAAATAGAGAAAGAGTCCACCAGAAAATAATCAGGATAAATCATTAGTCGATTTAAACTGAACCAACAGATGTCTGTACTTGAGAATGACCTTATGAGGAAAATGTTGAAATAGCCATTCGTCAAGTATAGCCTTTGAAAAGACTGACAGGTCATATAAGTAATTGATGATGTTTATCGATCAATCCTTCCTGAAAAGGTAAAGAGTTAGCTGTATGCGATGTCATGATGTATGAAATGCACTGCGTAACAATGTTCTCAAAATAAATGAGACTGTTCTATATGCGTTTCGCATGCATATGCTACGACATTTGGTAAATGATGTATGAATGTGACATGTTTTTAAAGTGCATTTGCAAACTCGAGCAGCATCTTTGTCTGGGGAAAATAAATCCCTGATTGTCGCTGGGAATGAAGAGTATGTGTATCTTCAATCTTCTGGGGATTGTTTCCGTTGGGGACTCTTGCTTTCTTATTTGAGGAAAATCCGCTGGGGAACATTGATTTTTTCTTTTTGCTTGAGGAAACTCTGCTGGAGTTAATTCATGTTTGTGGAGAAAAGTTTAAGAACATTGGTTGTTCATTGCTCTGCTGGGGAGTTTATACCCTGACTGGGGATAGAAGAGATGGATAACCTTTTGGCTTGTTTAGGGAAGACAAAGTTGACTGATATCTGCCAAAATTTTAGATTTAGTAGCAACTCTCTAGGGATAGTGGAAATTTTAATGGGGAAAGGAATTTTTCCAGCGAATCATGGTCATCTGAGTAACAAACTCAAGCTGGGGACACGATAATTTATTGGGGAAATTAACCATGTTAAGGAAATAAACTCTGTTGATGGAGCAATACTTTGCTGATGAAACACTCTTGTTGAGGAAATGAACTTTGCTGGAGAGTAGAGACCTGCAGGGGGTTTTGCAATCTCGGAGGAATAAACTTAGTTGGGGAAGATAACTTCAATGAACTGTAATGGTCGGAACTTCGTAGGTTGGTGACATTACCGGGAAGAAGATCATACTCCTTTATCCGCCAGAATAATCTGTCGAGGAAATTGCGGGGAATGTATGAACTTATGAAGATTACTCTGTAGGAATAATCTTATAGAAGTGGATCTGTGGGGATCTGTGGATGGCTCGAACATTATCCCAACTCCTAGAGTTTTGAGTAAACGTTTATTCCTGTTTTTATGCATTTTGTTAACAGTTAATTATATTCATATGTATATGCTCATTCAATTTTAGTCATTAGACATTTTTCAAACAAAATAGAAAAAAGTAAAACAGAATTTGGCTTTGAAATTGTATTTCATTGATAGTTTGCCTATAAACAGGCGATTTTTGTACAAAGAGATGGAAATCCTAGTAAGAGGAAGTCGTCGAAGAAAAGATTTATAAAGTGAAAACATATAGCTATGTGGGAATAATCTTGTCAGGTTCCAACTCTGGTATTGCCCCTATGTCTTTAACCATCTCATCCCTTGCTGTCGTGGGAAAGTGAGTGAATTGATTTGTACCGTTTGAACTTTGACTTTGGTAATAAAGCTTGTTGTAGGTGATCCGATGGGGAAATAGTCGTACGCTTTAATCTCTAATTTTTTCCTAACTACCCTTTCGGGTTTTCAGTCCATCGGGATACCCTTTTTTTCCTAAGCTACCTTTCAGGTTTTTGACTTGTCGGGTGTACAGTCTTTTCATATATATCCCTGATTTTTGTCCGAACCCTTTTGGTTCGCTGGGATGCCCTTATTTTTGCATAGGCCAGTCAACCTAGCGAGTCATTTTTAGGCGTAGTATTTTTTGACTATGTCCGCATTCACATGGTGCGAGAAATCTTCACTGTCCATGGCAGTCAGTATCATAGCTCCACTAGAAAATATCTTCTTGATTACAAATGGTCCTTTATAGGAAGGAACCCATTTTCCCCTGGGATCACCTTGCAGGAGGATAATGCGCTTTATTACCAAGTCACCAGCCTGATATACCCGATGCTTGATCTTCTTGTTAAATGCTTTGGCCATGCGCCTCTAATACATCTGACCGTGACAAATAGCTACCAGCTTATTCTCATCAATTAGATTTAACTGATCCAACCTGGTATAAACCCACTCGTCTTTGTCCAAGTCTGTATCTTTCATGATTCTCGAAGAAGGAATCTGAACTTCGACAGTAGGACAACTTCCATACCATAGACCAGAGAGAAAGGGGTTGCCCCAATTAATGTTCTAGCCGAAGTGCAGTAGTCGTGAAGAGAAAATGGTAACATCTCATGCCAATCTTTGTATTTGACAACCATTTTCTGTATGATCTTCTTTATATTCTTATTGGTGGCTTCCACTGCTCCATTCATCTTAGGTCGGTATAGAGAAGAGTTGGGATGCTTGATCTTGAACTACATGTAGAGCTTAGTGATCATCGTGTTGTTGAGATTGGTATCGTTATGTGTGATGATCCTCTCGGGGATGCCATACCGACAAATCAGGTTATGTTTGATGAACTGGGCGACCACATTCTTAGTAACAGAGGCAAATGAAGCTGCTTCAACCCATTTCATAAAGTAGTCAATGGCGACGAGGATGAAGCGGTTTCCGTTAGATGTCGTGGGCTTGATTTCTCTGATCATATCAATTCCCCACATTGTGAATGGCCAAGGCGCAGTCATGACATTCAAAGGTACCAGAGGTATATGAACTTTATCAACATAAATTTGACACTTATGACAAGTTCTCGGGTGATGGTGACAATCAGTTTCCATAGTCGACCAATAGTAACCAGCTCTTAAGATCTTTTTATCCATAGTATGCCCCACTAGATTGAGTATCGAAGACACCTTCGTGCATATCTTGCATAATCCCTTCTGCTTCCTTATTGTCCACACAATGAAGCAGGGTTGAATCATGATTGTGCTTGTATAGAATTCCATTGCTTAAGAAGAATTTAGTTGAGAACCTTCGCAAGAATTTATTATCATTGATGGATGTCCCCTCAGGGTATTCTTGAGCCTCAAGGTACCTTTTCACCTTATGGAACCAAGGTTTCTCCTCTACTCCATCAGTGTCAATTTCACAGTAGTGTGCGGGTTCGTCGAATCTTTCAATGGTAGTTCTAGGAACCTCATTGTCCAATCTAACCTTGAACATGGATGACATGGTAGCCAGAGCATCTGCCAGCTGATTCTCTTCTCTTGGAACGTGCTCAAAGTTGATCTTCCCGAAATACGGGATCAGGGTTAGTGCATGTTCTTTATAAGGAATGAGATTTGGGGGCTTCATATCCCAATCCCCCTTAATCGGATTGATTACCAAGGTTGAGTCCCCATAAACGCTTAAGAATTTGATTCTTAATTCAATAGCAAACCTAAGACCCCTAATGCACGCTTCGTATTCCGCCATATTGTTGGTGCAGTCAAAGCATAGACTGGCGGTGAAATGCATATCGAAACCTATGGGAGAGATGATTACAGCTCTAATTCCGTTGCCAAGTGCATTGGAAGCTCCATCAAAAACAATAGTCCATTGGGATCCTGGCTCAAGTCCTTTATACGGTCCAGGTTCTTCACAATCTGTTACTAGCATAATGTTCTCGTCCGGGAATTCAAAGTTCATGGACTGATAGTCGTCTACAACCTGATGCGCCAAATGGTCGGCTAGTACACTTCCTTTGATTTCCTTTTCAGTGGTGTACTAGATATCATATTATACTAAGACCATCTGCCATCGGGAAATTCTTCTGGAGAGAGCTGGCTTCTCGAATATGTACTTGATAGGATCCATTTTAAAGATCAACAAAGTAGTATGGGTCAACATATACTGTCTTAGTCAGCGAGCAGCCCATGCCAAAGCGCAACAAGTTTTCTCGAGCAGTGAATATCTTGTTTTATAGTCGGTAAACTTTTTTCTAAGGTAGTATATTGCATGCTCTTTTCGACCAGATTCGTCATGATGCCCAAGTACACACCCCATTGAGTTCTCTAGCACTGTTAAGTACATGATTAGAGATCTTCCTCCGACTGGTGGTATCAGAATGGGAGGTTCTT
The DNA here is from genome assembly GCA_948472305.1 of Vicia faba. Lineage (NCBI taxonomy): Eukaryota > Viridiplantae > Streptophyta > Magnoliopsida > Fabales > Fabaceae > Vicia > Vicia faba. The sequence continues at coordinate 20,782,817 of OX451736.1, read as the reverse complement.
GTAGGTACTCTTTAATTTTATCAAAGGTTATTTGACAGTCGTTGTTCCATTTTACTATTTGATCTTTCTTCAACAACTTGAAGATTGGCTCACAAGTAGCAGTTAAATGAGAAATGAAATGGGCAATGTAATTCAGCTGTCCTAAAAAAACCTTTGACTTCTTTCTCGGTACAAGAAGATGGCATCTCTTGAATAGCTTTAACATATGCAGGTTTAACCTCAATACCCTTACCACTGACGATGAAACCCAAGAGTTTTTCGGATCTCACCCCAAAGGTGCACTTGTTGGGGTTTAGCCTTAGCTTGTACTTCCTCGGTCTTTCAAACAGTTTGTGTAGGTGATCAAGATGCTCTTATTCAGTTTGTGACTGTGCTATCGAGTCATCAACATAGATCTCTATTTCATGGTGAATCATGTCATAAAATAAGGCTACCATGGCATGCTGATAGGTTACCCTAGTGTTCTTCAACCCAAAAGGCATAACTTTGTAACAGAAAGTTCCCCACTGTGTGACAAAGGTAGTTTTATCCATGTCTTCAGGCACCATGTTGATCTGATTGTAACTTGAGAAGCCATCCATGAAGGAGAAAACCTTATGCTGAGCGGTGTTGTCAACCAAAACATCGATATGTGGTAGTGGGAAGTCATCTTTGGGGCTCGCCCTATTCAGATCCATGTAGTCTACGCACATATGCACCTTGTCGTATTTCTTTGGTACCAGAACAATGTTATCCACCCATTGAGGATATGACTTCACTACTAAGAACCATGTGTTGAACAGTTTCATAACCTTAGCCTTGATCTTTTCTGACATTTCAGAATGCATGCGAGAAACCTTCTGTTTTATCGGAGCACAACCCTCTTTCATTGGCAGACAGTGAACCATAATAAAGGTGTCGATCCCTGGCATGTCTTCGTATGACCAGGCGAAGATTTCAAAATATTCATGTAGCATCTGGACTAACCTGCTCTTGACACTGCTCTATAGGTCAGTACCTATCTTGACCTATTTTCTATCTATCTCAGTACCCAGGTTCACCACTTCGACTGGCTCTTCATGTGGTAGAATAGTCTTATCTTCCTGTATCAAGAGTTTTACAAGTTCTCCAAGTATTTCAAAATCTTCCTCACCTTCGTCCTCGGCTTGGTAGATCGGATTATCGAAGTCATATGCGGCAATAGTAGAATCGTTATCGACGAGATCCAAAGTGGACGAGGATCTGCAATGTAGTGTATGGGTGTGTGTAAGAACACATAGCTATTGAAAAATGCAATAAGGTAAAGGAAAGACAGAGATCACAAAATTTGTATGCAAAAATTCCAATGTTTTTTTATTGAATGAACAAATGTTTATGATTTATCAACCCTTTAACAAAAGAACCATTGTGTCCCAGGTAAGACATAAGGTTTTAAAGTCATTGTTTATTACATAGCCAAAAACTTTTGAGAACAAAGAGACGGGAATATAGTTATTACTCCTGACTAAAGGAGATGGGAAAGATGTCTTATGCCTTCCAGTTTTCCAATCCATCGCCCACGTTCAGGAATATCCAGATACTGAAGTCACAATCACTGTCTGCATCCTCTATAGCATTGACCCCATTGTTGTTGATGTGAAACGGAGGTCTCCCAACACGAGCTCGACGAACAGCCCTCTGACCTTCTGCAGTAAATCTCATACCAAACTTGTTAGATTTGAAAGGGATATTTGGAAGCTTACCCCAAATGGTATTACCACCTACTTCAGTAGTGGCCTTAGCATCTTTCAAGGAGGCCATCTTGTGCAAAGTTTTGGTGATCTTCGGAATGGCTGAAGCATTTTCAACAGCAGCATGAGAGATTACTTCAAAGGTTTGACAGGGTGTTTTAATGAATTTTCCATCCATCTTGACATATCGGAATGACTTGAGGTGGCTGACCATATATTCCTCCTATCCACAAATTGTAATAACTTTCCCTTTCACCGGATATTTCAGTTTCTGGTGCAAAGTGGAAGTGACAGCACCTGCCCCATGGATCCAAGGGCACCCCAATAAACAAGAGTAAGTCGGCCGGATGTCCATGACATAGAAAGTGGACTCAGAAATATGTGAACCCACCTTGATTGAAAGGTCCACCTCTCCATGCACCATTCTTTTCGATCCGTCGAAGGCCCGAACTATGATATTGCTGGGCTTCAGCACCATCCCTTCACAATCTAACCGGTCAAGAGCACCCTTCGGTAGAACATTCATAGAGGATCATATGTCAATCAATACATGGGCCAATGTAGTACCCATGCATTCAATGGAGACATACAAGGCCCTATTGTGGTTCCTACCCTCCGGTGTCAAGTCAGCATCGAAGAAACCCAAACCATTGTCAGTTGTCAGACTAGCCATGTAGTTTCCAAATTGATCTTCCAAAACTTCTTGCAACACGTGGGAAGTCTTCAGGAATTTCACTAAAGCCTTCACATGGGCCTCGAAACACAGCAATAGTGACAACGTAGATATTTTGGATGGGGTCTGCCCCAGCTGTTCAACAATTTTATAATCACTTCGGCGAATGATCTTCAGAACCTCTTCTAAATCTAGTCCAAAAGTATCTTTGACAGGAGCTTCTTTTGGCGCCTCCATCCCTGTAGGCTCTATCACTGGCTCCTTACCCCGAGCCCCAGCAGTCATCTTGGTAGCTGTAACTTGAGAAGGTGGAGAGATTTCCAGGGAGAAAATCCTTCCACTTCTTGTAATGTTACTGGTCCCCACAATATTGACAATACTGGGATCAACTTCTTCATTTTCTTCATCGGACAATTCTTGCTTGATGCCATGGTAATAGACGTCAGACCCATAATGCCACGAAACTTCCTTCTTCGAGGAATACGGGATAGTCCCGGGCATTATAATAACTAGAGGAGCAGCTTTTGGATTGGCGGTAATCCTTATAGGACCTTTGGAAGGGATCCTAAAAGGAATACCAGAGATAACAGACAGATCTTGGCAAAAATTGTTGGTAGACAAAACTTTTTCAATCAGAATAATGTGTTAATTCATCAAGCATTGAACACCATTTTTTAGTGACCCTCAACCATTAGGTTCGACTGCACAACAATAACAACCTTCAACACAACCTGGAAATAAACCATATTGTAACAAATTCTTCTTTATTGTAGACAGCGGAGTAACCATATAATTCACATAAGTAACATACAAAATATCTTCAACAACACTTATGCCTTTATCATGCTTGGGCATAGGTGCTGTAATCACATTTGGAGTCTCTGGAGGATCGAACTCAATCTCCTTGTTGTTAATCATGTCCTGAATCTTGTTCTTCAGGGCTCAACAATTGTTGGTGTAATGGCTAGGACTGTTTGAATGATAAGCAGACCTCGCATTCAGATTATACTTAGGAGAGGTGGTGTTGGGATTGGAAGGAGGATCCCGCAGCGAAATTAGTTCGGCTTTTAGCAAGTGTTGTAGTGCCTGAGACAAAGGTGTGTTAATCTTGGTGAATTTCCTTCTCGGGATGTCTGGCCTTCGGTGGTTACCATGTTGTATTTGTTGGGTAGGTGCCAGATTGGAAATAAAAACCGCTCCCACAGACTCATGTCGGTTAATTTTGCTACGACTCTTCTGACCATTGACAATATTGACCTCCTTTTTCCCTCCAAATGACTTCTTCGAGCATTAGAAGATGCATCCATTGGGATCTTCCCGCTCTTGATACCATTTTCTATTCTTTCCCCTATCAAGATCATTTATGTAAAACCCTCCGAAGAGATTCCGATCAACAGATTAAAGAAAGGGTTTGTCAGAGTGCCCATAAACATATCCACCATTTCCCGATCATTCAGAGGAGGTTGCACCCTTCCATATAAGTCCCTCCATTTTTGAGCATATTCCGTGAACCCCTCATTAGAGCCCATGGACATATTCAGCAGTTGCACTTGATTTGGTGTCGGGTCAGTGTTATATTGGTACTTGTTGTACCCCAAAATTTTCCATCTCACTTATCAAGAATTTTCTCACAAGATCTCCTTGGGCTCAAGACTACACTAGGGTTTGATCAGCTCAAGACACCTCTTTATGCACTGATGACCAAAATTAGGGTTTGAGATTGCACAAGGATTTTTGAACTTCCAATGCTTCATATGACTTTCGTGGATCATTATGGACCCCCAAGATCACTCATGTCAAGTTTTAAACCTTGAATCACATTTTTGCTCAATCAATTAAGCAGTTGACCTAAAAGTCAAATGTATTGGGGAAAAAAGTCAACTATGGCCAATTTACAGTCAAACTTCATAATTTTTTATCCACATCAACATTTTAAACTCATGTGTATCATTTGATCATGTTTGGATCACAACTCTTCAAGAAATTTGATCAAATCTCCAAAAGGGCAAAATGGTCAAAATTAGGGTTTTGATTGGGAAAAGGCAATTTCTGGTTTTTTTGACCTAGCAAATGGTTAATTGGTTTAAGGAATGATCTCAATATTCCAATTGCATCATTTTAGCCTAATGACATGGTTCAAAACATTGCAAGTCCATTAGATTGACAGATGAATTTTGCGGTCAACTGATCAAAAGTCAATTGTATACTGAAAAGTCAAACTTTGACTTTTTGGTCAAATTCAAGTTCCAAAGATCATAATTCATAAAAACATGTCAAAATATGAAACTTATTCATCAAGAAATCAAAAAGTCAAGATTTCATTTTGAAAAGTCAAAATTTCTAAACTTAGAAATTTTTCTAAGTGTTGGAAATTTCATGTTTTTTCATAACTTTGAGCCAAATTTTCACCATGATGCAAGATGATTCAAGAGAAACTTCCAACATGAAAGTTGTAGATATCCATGAAATCTACAACTTTACCTCACACAAATTCTTCCAAAAATGCTTGGATTTCAAGTTATAGTTTTAAGAACATAGGATCATGAAACTAAACACTTAGTGAAATTTTGCCATAATTTGGTCAGGATTTTGATCCAACTTCATGGCACTTTTTCATATATTTACAAATGGAATCTTCAAAATCAATTCAAATATGTATTGTAGAGCACATTGCAAGCTTTCCAAAATGTCCAAGAACTCCTTGAGATCATTCTTGAGTAGGGAGAATCGAAGAGATGAAGTTAAGGTTTTGTCACTTGGATTACAAGTCATTTTTGATGAACACATGAACCAAATCCATGCTAGGATGTATAATGTTTGCGTTTCAGGCCTCAAAATTGTTTTTCACTCCATAATTAAATGTTTACACAGCTGTTAGAGCTTTAATCCAAGCAATTGAGCTATTATCCAAGTTGCATTTCCATTAATGGCACAAAGTTAACATTGTCATTCTTGTAAAGCAAGCTTTTTGCATAAAGTTCACATTGAGCCTCTAACTTGTTCCCTCTGATCACACTTCATCCACAAAGTTAAAAGCAAGATTGTTTAAAGCATAATCACTCTATCTTAGCAAGTACATAAGGCATGGAAACTTGTTTTGTCAAAAAATCACATGTTTAACTTAAACATGTAAATTTGAATTTTGATCAACTAGAGCATTCCAAACTTGTTGCTTATAAATAGAGTCACTATTTGTGAGCTAGGGGACGAGCTGAAGCACCCTGAAATACACCAAAACTCTCTCAAATCAGAAATTGCCCAAAAACTCCATTGTTGCACAATCTCTCACCTTGAACTTCAAACTCACATTTCCCTTGTGCGTTTCTTGGCCTTTTAGTTTCTAAAGCTTCCTTACATCAAGTGTAACCAATCCTTGTCCCTGTTTCATTACTGTAACATCATTTACCATATCCTCCATAACAAAAAACATAGCATTGCACATTGACTTCTCCAGGTCATTTCAACCACTCTCAACTCAAGCAAACCATTGCATTAGCTTCCTAGGACCTCAAGGAAGCTAACCTGATTATCACCACTGCCTGAAACAAGCTCAAACTCCAAACACGATTTAAAGTTTTGAGGTAAGTTTTCTCAACTTGTAACTCTTCATACAGGCATCATCAATAGTTTATTTATGAACAAAACATGTAGATATCATTGCCCTGAAGCTAACCATGTCCATAGTTTCCATTAATTTTGCTTGAGCTTAGAGAATTTTGAAACTGAAATTTCTGAAATTTTTAGGATTCAGATTAGGGCCATTAAAATTCTTGCTTATCTTTGATCTATAGTTTTAATACTTTACATTTCTGGAATCATGAGAAAATTTGTTACAAGTTTCATGTTTACAGTTTTCATTTTTGGTGAGAAATGAGCAAGTTACAGTTGGTCTGGCTGGAGGTTGAAGATGAAGTCTTCAGGGTGCGTTTTGCCTTACATATTTATTGTTTCATTTGTATTAACAGATGTATAGTCACCCTAGTGGTAGAAGTGCGCGTCTGTAACCTATGGGACCTGGGTTCAAGCCCTAGTGGTACCCTTTTTCATTTTTCACATATTTTTGTCATTTCTGACTTGTTTTTGAGCGCCTGGGCCTTTATTGGGCTTGCTTTGTTTCTTTGTTTTTTTTTACTGACTAACCCCTTTGCAGGCTCTTGACACCCCCCTGACCCAAGTTTATTTATTTATTTCATTTTTCTTTTCTTGAATATATTTTTCTAAATACTAAAAATCATAAAAAATACAAAAAATGACATATTTATGTTTTGACTTATTTTATTTTATTTTTCCACAAAAAAAAATATTTTTATTTATTATACTTTATTTATTTTATTAGGTAAATCTTATAAACTTAATTAATATTATGTTTTTATTGATTTATTTTTCACACCATTTAAAATACATTATTTTTATATAAAAAGACTAAAGTTATTTTATAATGCTATAAATATTTTCAAGATAAAAAAATACCAAAAATAATTTTCTTTTGATTAATTAATAGAACTAGGTTTTCATTTAAATCTTTTCTTAATAAATTCAAACTTAATTAACTATTTTCTTTATTTAATTAGGTTAAGACAAAATCTTTTTTTCATGAAAACCAAACAAAATTCATTTTCTTTATATTTTGCATCCTTGTACATTTATTCATTTTTATACTTTGTATTTATTTAATTCCTTGTATATTCATACCAATTCAATATGGTTGTAATAGACTAATTATGTTTAAATTCTTGTAATCCCCATTCAATTTGTACACCCCCTCCCTAAAAATGTTGTAATAGCGTAGTAACTTTAAATTTCGCAATTTATCGCTTTTATATAACATGCTAGTAATTATGGTTTGTATGAAAAGACTAAAACCAATGCTTAGAAAATCCTAACTCAAGACAAAAACAAGCATGAAATGATACACTTGCACACAAGCACCCCTAGGATTATCCCACTTAGTTGCCTTATACAAAATTGCCATATTACGCATGTGAGGTATCTTAGCAAAACAAGCAAATACAAGATCATAGTCCCTCGATGACGCTATCTAAGTTGCCTTACAAATGATCTTAGTACCTCAAAAAGAATTCTAAGATATCTTGCAACATTGCTAATCATGGTTATACGATGACCCACGCCCGTCCCATTTACATCCAAAGATAAGGTTGCTTACCAAATCAATGGTAAGACAACAATGTCAAAGGAAAAAAAATGAACAAGAAAGACATTTGAGTAGGTAGATTGCTTCTAATTAATTTCTCCATTTCAAAACAAACATCCTTGCTATTTTCAAAAACAAACACATACACTTTCAAACATCTTACAAAATTGAAAACATTTTCAAAAGATCAAACATCTTTGTATACATTCTTACAAACAAGAATCATTACAAAGATTGCCTAAACAATGGCCTCTTTACAAAATACTTTCAAAACCACATCAAGCACAATTTAAAATAAAAAGCAAGTGATCTAGCAAGTAACTAAGAGCCCACGGAAAACAATGGATGAAAAGGATGCTAATACCTTCCCTTTTTCATAATCTAACCCCTAAACTCAAGAAACAATCTCAAAGGTCTTTCATGTGCTTTTTAATCTTTCCTTTTGGATAAAAGAAAAGTCGGTGGTGACTCTTGCTAACCGCAACATTTGCGATAAAAGGCAAAACACCCAAGTCAATTCTCCCACCGTATCACAGAACTGGAGACTCTGTTGGGGATGATTTTTAAAGTGGGGTTACCTTAGGGTTAGATCACATTTTATTTCTTTCATTGTTTGATTTGTGTACTTTACATTATGGTTCTTTGTTTGGGTTTGAATCCTCTACCCGGATTTGGGAAACATTATAGGTAAGTAGCAATACATTGTGAAAACTGTGCGGGGTATACCGACATGGTCTAAGAAATAGCTATGTTAGTGCGACATATTTGTGGGTACCGGTAGCCTTTGAGTTAATCAAAGAGAATACGAGGGCGCTAAGTGATGTCATGAGGCACTAATGAACTTCTAGAACCTTTACTTGACCAACTTGGCCTTTAGGATGTAGTGAGATGACCGGCTTTGGTGCAGTCGGAAGTTGGTAGATACTTGATACTACACTCATTGAGGTTTGGTTTCTTGGGATATTTTGGTCGCCATTAAAGAGGATTGTGCTGAAACAATGACTAAGGAAACAAACCAGTGATATTGAGCTCCTTAGAACCCGGTTACTATTACTAGGACAGGTTTGAGCAAACTAAACTTCAAGAGGGTACTTACCTATGAAACTCCATGCAAGCCTAAAACTAAGGACTTGTTTGCTTTGTTTGTATATACATACTTGTACATAACATCATGAACATCATAACATCATACACATTCACTAACCATTTCAAGGATTTTGGATTTATCTTTGTTCTTGTTTTGTAGGACATGGATTCTCTTTGCAGGAAAACTATTCAAGTCAATCTTGTAAGGATCCCTCCACAACTTAAGAAGCTAGCTTCAAGGATCCCTGAAAACTCTCCATTCACCGAGAGACACGGTCGCCTACTCAACTTGGTCACCTCTAACACAGATGAGGACATGATGAAGGTGCTCTTTCAGTTCTTTGATCCTTTACACCATTGCTTCACATTTCCCGACTATCAACTTGTGCCTACTTTGGAAGAATTCTCCCGACTCTTGAGGATTCCCATTCTCAATCAACTACCTTTCAACGGTACGAAAATAGATCCAAAGCTAGAAGAGATTGCTCAAGCTCTACACTCACACTCATCTGATGTCACAACTCATTGGGAAACAAGGAGTGGTGTTAAAGGTTTCCTAGCAAAGTTCTTGTTTGAGAAAGCTCAAAACTGTTGGAACTCCTTGGACCTGCAAGCCTTTGAGGAAATTGTGGCTCTCCTCATCTATGGGATGGTTTTGTTTCCAAATCCTGACCAACTCATAGATGTGAACGCCGTCAAAATCTTCATGTCGCACAACCCGGTGCCTACTTTGCTAGGAGACATCTTACACTCTTTTCACACTCGCACAATGAGGAAAAGAGGTGTCCTTATATGTTGCACTCCTCTCTTGGAAAGATGGTTTATTTTGCATCTTCCCCAATCTGTATTAAAGAACGAGCAAGGTTCAAGGTGGTGAAAAAGGTTGATGACGCTCAAACATTCAGACATTCATTGGTGCTCCCGATCCATAGAGAATGTTACTATTGTCGACCGTTGTGGAGAATTTCCTAATGTCCCTTTACTTGGCATTAGGGGAGGTATCACCTACAACCCCTGATTAGCTTTAAGACAGTTTGGTTATGCCCGAAGGGATGGCCCGCATGAGATGTTGATTCAAGGTTTGATATTTGACTACGACAACGACGATCAAGGTCTTCGCCAGAGATTTATCCGAGCTTGGAGGATGTTAAACAAGGTAGATAGCAAGACTTTGGGGCACAAAAATTCCATCCCTCTTGAGCCTTACCTCAAATGGGTACGAACTCGTGCTCAGAGTCTTATGATGCCTTATCCCTCCATTATCCCGGTAATTATTGAGCCTGTCATGGAAGGAGATGTTCCATACACTATCCTACATCATAACATTCCCACCTCTCTTGAAGACCTACAAAAGGATTGGATACAACTCAAGGGGGAGCGAGATACCTTCGAAGCCCAATTCTACGCAAGCGAGAAGAAGTTTTTGGAACTCACTAGGCTACTTCATGAGGAGCAGACTCAGAATGCTTATATTTCACCAAAGAGGATGCGTACCACCTTTCTATCCTAGATTTTTTTGTATTTGCTATGCCCAAATAGGCACTGATGTACTCAAGCTTTAATCTATTAATATAATGTGTATTTCCTTTTTATCTAAAATAAATTTGAATCTTAAAATCCTTGAAATCATTGCATACACATTTATCATTCATCATAACATAAGCAGGTTTCTTACAACAAGTATCATCATCTCTCTACTATTTATTTCAGTAAGATAGATCTCGAGCAAATGGTGAAAGACCTCCAAGCTCAGAATGCACAGTTTCAACAGTTGTTCTTAACCCTAGCTAAAGGACAAGAAGAGTTGATGACTTTGCTGGCTGAGGAGAAGAAAAAGAATACAAAGAAGATTACCGGAGTTCTAAACATGGGAAGAAGATTCCAAGGGCAGACAAGAAGGGCCTTAGACTTTGCGACAACATCCGGTGAGAAAGACAACCAAGATGGGAAGGGTAAAGAAACAGTTGTCCAGTCAGAATCAGAAGAGGAAGAGGAAGAAGAAGACTATTCTGAAGAACAATACCCTCCAGTTGATGACAAGTATAAGCATCTAGAAGAACGGTTGAGTGCAATGGAAATCCAAAAAGTGTTTGGGTTGGACTTTGAGGAGTTGGGTTTAGTGTCAGGGATTGTCATTCCTCCAAAATTCAAAGCGCCTGTGTTCGCCAAATATGATGGAGTTTCATGCCCTAAAATGCATCTTCGGTCTTATGTGAGGAAAATCCATCCCCATACCGCCGACAAAGATTTATGGGTACATTTCTTCCAAGACAGTCTGTCTGGAACTCAACTTGATTGGTTTTATCAGTTAGAAAGAGCCAATGTTCATAACTGGGAAGATCTTGTTGCAGCCTTTTACAAACAATACCAATACAACGCTGATCTTGCGCCTACCCGTACTCAGATCCAGAGTATGGCCATGGTTTCAAGTGAAGGCTTCAAGGACTATGCGAAAAATGGAGATACTCAGCTGGAAGAGTTCATCCTCCCCTATCTGAAAGAGAATTAATATACATGTTTTTGGGCACCTTGTCTGGTCCCTTCTTCAATTACCTAATTGGGAGTTCATCGGCAGGTTTTACTGAACTGATATTGACTGGAGAGAAGGTAGAAGCCGGGATAAAGAGTGGAAAGATTCAAAAAGATACATCCTATGCTACTATAAGGAAGCCATTTATCAGAAAGAATGAAGTGGTGGTTATTTATCCTCAGAGAAATCAAGATAGGGCCGAACGCCGTCCAATGGTGGGGGGCTGTTATGATTCCTAAACATGCGCCTAATCAGCAAAGAAACAACCAACCAAGAATGGAAAGACCGGTCAGACAATTAACCAGAATTAACATGACCTTATCTCAAGTATTGCCACACTTGTTGATATCCAATCTAGTGACCTTGAAAGAAGCTCCAAAGAATCCTAACACAACATCTCCTCACTATCATCCTAATGCTCGTTGTGCATACCACTATGAGAGTCCCGACCATGACACTAACAACTGTTGGGCTCTAAAGAACAAAGTACAAGACCTCATTAAAGCCAAAGAGATTGAATTCGATGCGCCCGAAAAGCCAAATGTCATTTCTGCCCCTATACCCAAACGCGGACATAATGCCAACGCCATTGAGGAAGATATGTTTGTTACTTCAGTTGATGAACTTATGACCCCACTCCTGACTATGAAAAAGAACTTATTAAATGCCAGTGCATTCTTAGGCTGTGATGAAAGCTGCCATTTCTGTTTGTCTTCACCAACCAGCTGTCCTTTGTTGAAAGCAGGCGTTCAGTGCCTAATAGATAACAAGGAAATTCTGTTCGAAAAGACTTATGTTCCACCTGTTCCTTATAATGATGTTTCTATCATTACCATTTCCGCCAATTCTTTCAGGGTCTCCACTAAAAGACCCGTTAGAATTACATCAGTTCCAAAAGTAACTCCTTTGATAATTACAATGGCTGGACCAGTCCCGTATTCATCAGACAAAAGCATACCATGGAATTATGGAGGGGATGCCTACTACCACTGTATCAAGCAAGATTGGCCAGCTGCCAAAGATTCAAGTTCTGAGAAAGTTGACTCTGATATCAGTAATATTGCAGGGACTAGCAAGATCACTCGAAGCGGAAGGGTTTTCTCTCCAGAGATAGCTCATCCAAAAGCTATTTCTAGACCCGTAATCATTCCTATTGTTGTTTCTCCTCCAAAGGCTATTCCCAATCCTACAATCATCTCCGCTGATACTCCAACTGACAAAGTTGTTATTGCCCCTATTATCACTCTTACTGACATTCCTGCTGCCAAGTTAACTAAGACTCGAGGAAAAGGTGTTCCGGTTGAGTCTGTGAAGACGAAGACACAATCATTGGCTATCCCCGAGACCTCTCGGAAAGAGATGGAGGAAATTCTAAAGATCATAAAAAGAAGCAAATACGATGTAGTTGAGAAACTCGGGCAAACTCCATCTGAAATTTCCATGCTGGATTTACTACTATATTCTGAGGCGCATGCTAAGGCCTTGGTAAAATTCCTGAAAACTGCCCATGTACCCAAAGAAACATATGTCGATCAGCTCCAAGACTGCGTAGCCAGCTTGACTGCAGATAATGGTCTAGGTTTTTCAGATGCTGATTTAACACCAAGAGGAAGGAAGCATAATGAGGCATTGCATGTCTCGGTTGAATGTAGGGGCACAACCTTGGCTCATATTTTGGTGGACACTGGCTCATCTCTGAATGTATTGCCTAAAAAAGCTCTTGATAGGCTTGATTTTCAGGGATTGACATTGAAGCCAAGCAACATAGTAGTAAGGGATTTTGACGGCTCGAAAAGGATGGTACATGGGGAAGTGGATATCCCCAGAAAGGTTGGAATCCAAACGTTTGATTCAACTTTTTATGTAATGGATATCCGCCCTTCATATTCCTGCTTGCTAGGCCGACCATGGTTTCACAATGCTGGCTGTTGTACCCCAAAATTTGCCCTCGCATTTTTCCACAAGAAATCTCAGCTTCAGGCGTTTCCTGATTTTTCAAACTGACTCAAGAATCGGACAAACGGACTTTTCTCGTCAGTCAAACAAAATTGGGGTTTTGTTGATTTTCAGGACTCTGGATTGCTTCAAATAATTGGCTTAGGGTTTTGGTTGATTCTGGCTCAATTGTGATCAGGCGAATGTTCGTTGGCATTTAATCAGGAATTAAGGTGTTATGGGCATATTCTGAGAAGGATTTAAATTCCACAGCACTTTGCAAGTTACTCCGAGATTCGGGTCGAATTCGCATTGTTTTTAATTTAATCAGTAAGAGGAGGCAGTTGGTTTGAATTCACCAGTCAAAGGATATGCGCAGTTTGGAATTACAGTGTTTGTTGAAAATCAGTGAAAAGAGAGAACGCGCCTGATCAGTGTTTTGATTAACTATTGATTCGCTTTGAAGATACCAGGTTTAATTGATCAACGTGCTAAAATATTGTTTATTTAAATTATTTATTATTCTAAATTAAGTGATTGAAATTTATTTTTTCAATTATTTTAATTCAAAGAGTTTTAAATAAATAAATAAACAATAAAGAAAGAGGAATTAGAATTGGTTGGATAATAAAGACTTTTATTGATATTTGAATTATTTGTACAAATATTGTTTATAATTTAATTACAAACAATGGTTTACATTAATTTAAATATTAAATAAAAAGAAAACTATCCTATTTTTCTAATTCTTCAGTCTTCATTTAGTACCCCTCCATCCATTTTTATCTGCAAAAGAAGAAAAGTCAGTGACTGATAATTAATTAAAGACAGATAAAATTGCAATCATCATTAAGGGCCACTGATTGGGATCAGTTAACCCTCTCTGCAAATCACGGGATTTCTCCCGGTTCACAAAGAGGGAAGAATTTCATCATGAATGCAAAATGTCAAAATGCATAATTTTAAAATGTCAAAACTGCATAGTCCCAGTTCAACCAAACTGAAAAATCCAAAATGCAACTTTCTGTCAAAATCCAAAAAGGGACAAGTTACTGCACAAAGATATCAAAGAAGATAAAGAAGTACAATTTGCTGTCAAAAGTGCCAAAGTTTACTCAAAGATGTCATGAAAAAAGATTTGGCAAAGATATGGAAAGTTCACAAAGTACAAAAGCTGTCAAGAAGATAAAGAATGCAGAAGTAAGAAATTATGCAAGCAAGCTTTCTTTTTCTTTTATCATCATTTCCCGTCAGTAGCCACTTTCAGAATAAAGTACAGAAAAGAATCATATTATAACATATCCAACTGTACTAAGAGAGAGAGAGAAGAGAAAAAAGATGCAGGTTTTCAGGCTTTAGGCAGGCATAGATAGAAAAATATACAAGAGAGCTAAACACAGTTCAGAAGGGGAGGTTTTTCACCAAAACCAACAAAGAAAAAACATACAAACTGATAAACCTGTAAGCATAGAAAACCTGCTAAGTCTCAAACCTGAAGCATAGAAAACCTGCTCAAGATTCATAAATAACCAGTAAAAACCTGAAGCCTAACCACAACCTGCTGAAGCAAACTGAAACCTGAAGCCTAACCATAACCTGCATATACAAACTGCTAAGGCATCAACCTGCAGAAGCAAGAAATCCTCCAAACCCTTACCTACTGTTAAACAAAAACCTGCATTTCTAAAACCAGTCCAGAACCTCAAACCTCATAACCAACACAACCTGTCAATCACCAAAAGCCTGCCTACTGTCAAGAACAGATACAAGAAGCAAGAAATCCTCCAAACCCTTACCTACTGTTAAACAAAAACCTGCATTTCTAAAACCAGTCCAGAACCTCAAACCTCATAACCAACACAACCTGTCAATCACCAAAAGCCTGCCTACTGTCAAGAACAGATACAAGAAGCATAAACCAATAAACCTTCATCCTGTCAATAACAAATCCAGCAATGACCAGCATAAACCTGCTAAGCAAGCATAAACCTGCCTAAGCATTACTAAAACCTTGGCCTAAGCAACTAGAACCAAGTTCAAGGCTAAAGCACAAAACTCACATACTGTCAAAACCAAAACTATTTCCAAACCCAAACATCGGGCCCTCAGAGGAAGTGCTCATCATTGAGCAAGCAGAATAAGGTAACCAAAATTCGTTCAGAAGCAACAACAACACATCAAGCATCATCTCAAGGTGACAACATAGGCAATCCAACAAAGGTAATAAGAGCCCTCAGATTTGCATCATCATAGGGCAAAGTATCAAAGCAACAAGCGTTCAAGACAACAAGTCAGAAGAGGAGAGAAGCGTTAAAGGCAACAAACATTCGAGGCAAAGTAAGCAAGCGTTCAAGGCAGCATACAGTGGCAAAGAAATAAGAAGAAAATATACAAGATACCAGATAAAGCCCCTCATCGCGCATCACGTTCCATCTCCGCCCCAGCCTCCGAGCACCTCCGCGCTCACCTCCTTCCCCAAACGAAAGGTAGTAAAACCTTCCTTTCATCTCTTTTTTCTTGATGACCTCGTTAAAAAATAATAATCAGAAGACAAGATCACAACATGCAAATCCAAACGCCTATTAAATTTGAGACATTTTTTTTGTTACCTTGTTTTACCGTCGTTTGAACGAATGCGATGGGGAGGACGAGAGAGGGCGCTGGTGGCTAGACGGAGGCTTACGTTGCAGCGTTCAGAACGGCCAAAGACGAACGGAGAAGACAACGAAACTCCATGAGACGCGCCGCTGTACAAACCCTAAAGCCTTTGTCCCAAATGAAAACTCCAAACCCTAAAACGTGGGCCTTGCCCATTCTGAGTACCTAAGCCCAACGTATCTGCTCTCTTAACCCTTTTTGTTCTCTCCTTAATAAAAATTTAAGCAAACACTTTTTTTCTTCACAATAATTTACTAATACTTTTGTTTAATACATTATTTGAAAATACTTTTTTTTATTTAATTAAGATACATTTTTCTACATCATACAATTAAAATGGAAAATACTTTTTCTATTCTTTTAATTAAAATATACTTTTATACATACAAATAAAGAGCCTTTTTTTTTAATTAAAATTAAAAATACTTTTCTATTCTTTTAATTAAAATATATTTTGTACATAACAATTAAGAATGCATTTCTTTTTTTAATATACATAATTCGATTCATAATCAATAAGAAATATCTCTTGTATACATAATGAAAACCTAGAAATATTTTCTTTTCTTAAAACATCATTTCATAATTTAATTAGAACTTGAGCATTTAATTAAAACAATTTTCTTTTTGTACATATTAATAATATACAAATCAAAGATTCATTAAGCACATATTTAGGTCAGAATAAATAAATAACAATACCTAATACACATCAATTTCACATTATCGCACCTGTAAATAATCACATACTCATATACTTGTACACTTACACAATACATTCACATTGCTCCTATACATTTGTTTATCTTATATATTGATATTCGTCATTTACATTTTGATCGCAAATTCGATTTGGTTGTAACTTATTGGATACTATAAGTCTCATCCCCATTTGTACATTTATACCCCCACTCCCGGATACTAACTTTGTAATAGCGTAGATTTTACATTCCGCAATTTACAGTTTTCCAATTATACCATGGTTAGACCTAGGGTTTGCATGTACATAAAATCAAACGCTAGATAATCTAATACAAGACAAATACATGAAATCAATACACAATCACACTTGCATCCTCTAGGGTAATCCCACATGTTGCCTTCCAAAATGGGCCATGCTTGCACGTCGAGTATCTTTGGCAAAACAAAATCAAAATGATCATAAGTCCCTCAAAATGTTGCCTAAACGGAATGATCGAGTCCCACAAAGCAAATTGCCAAAGACACTTGGCACCATTGCATTCATGGTCCATACGATGACCCGCGCCCGTCCCGAATAAACTTCCTAAACGCAAGATTGTCCTCCAATTTCAATGGTGGAGCAAAATTGTTAAAAGGGGTTAAAACATAACAAAAAACCTTTGAGTACAATAGGGTAGGTAAAACTCTTAGTTACTTGAGATCAACTTGCAAAAAACACTTGCCTTCTTTTCAAAAACCACAATCCACAACACTTTCAAAAAAACTCTCAAAAACATTTGAAACATCTTTTCGAAAAGATACACACTTTTGTAAAACACTCAAACACGAGTCAAATACATTGGTCGCCTAAGACAGGGCATCTTCTTCAAAAATATTTTTCAAAACGCTCACACACACACCATTTTCAAGCAATCGAAAATCAAGGCAAGTGATCTAAAAAACCAAGTAATTAAGAGCCCATGGATAACCATGGATGAAAAGGGTGTTAATACCTTCCCTTTTCATAATCTACCCCCCGAACCCACGAAATATCTCAAAAGGTTTTTGCTGTGCTTTTTTAACCTTTCCTTTAGGATAAAGTAAAAAGTCGGTGGCGACTCTTGCTCAACCGCACAAGTGCGAATACGAACGCAAAACACTAGTCAGTTCTCCCACCGTATCACACTGGCGCTGTAACTTCTACGTTACACCAAATGCTGAAGTATCCAATTCAAGGGAAGATTATCACCATTAATGGAGAAGAAGAGTATATGATCAGCCATCTCAATTCCTTCAGATATGTATAACTAGATGGTGAATTTATTGAAACTCCATTCCAGCACTTCGAAGAAGTCCCGCAAGATGTGGCAGTAATCAAGGTTGTGTCTCAAGTTCCCAAGATTATAAGGCCTCCACTTAGGATGTCATCTTTGAAGGATGCCAAGGCAGTGATAGAAGAAGGTGGGTGCACTATCTGGGGACAACTCCCAGATATCCCATACAAGTCTGACAAGTTTGGTCTGGGTTTCACTTCAGGTGCTCAGAAGACTGTACGTCGTGCTCGTTCCGGAGGACCACCCTTGAAGATCAGCAACCGCGAAGTCAATGCGATGGAGGATAATGAAGATAGCTACAACCTGGAGGATTGGATTTTCCCAACTATCAGTGGAGGGATCAGCAACTGGGAGGCTAGAGATTTTGTCCCGATCACTTTTATCCCACATTAATTTGTATTTACATTTTGTTGGATCTGTAATATTAAAACAATTCAGACTCTTAAAGCCTTGTGTCTTACCCGAGGCACAATGGTCCATTTGTAAGGGTTATTATCTCATTTCCATATGACATCAATGAATCATGGACATTTTTGCATATAAACTTTGTGCTCATTGTTTTCTTTTTTACATTTTCATTTCTTTCAAAGATAGCTATACTCTTACACACACTCACACTCACAACACGGGTCTACATCCATTCGGGATCCCATGGGTAACAGTTCTGCTATGGCCTCCTGTGACTCTGAAAATCTAATCTACCAAGCCGAAGACGAAGGTGAGGAAGATTGTGAAGTACCAGGGGAACTTGCCAGATTATAACAAGAAGAGAGAACCATTCATCCCCACGAGGAACCCGTGGACACCATCAACCTAGGTACTGAGGAAGACAAAAGAGAAGTCAAGGTGGGTGCCAATCTAGAACCCAGTGTCAAGGAGCGTCTGATTCAGTTGTTACATGAGTATGTTGAGGTCTTTGTCTGGTCATATAAAGACATGTCAGGACTAGATGTAGATATTGTGGTACATCGTCTACCTACAAGAGAGGACTATCCACCAGTAAAGCAAAAGGTCTGTCGTATGCGACCAGAAATATGGGAGAAGATTAAAGATGAAGTCATGAAACAATTCAACACTGGATTCTTGGTCGTCACCTCTTATCCGCAATGGGTTGCCAATGTTGTTCCCGTGCCCAAAAAGGACGGCAAAGTACGAATGTGCATGGACTACAGAGATTTGAATAGGGCAAGCCCTAAGAATGATTTCCCACTTCCCCACATTGACATCCTAATTGACAATACAGCATAGCACAAAGTGTTTTCCTTCATGGACGGTTTCTCAGGTTACAACCAAATAAAAATGGCGCCTGAGGACATGGAGAAGACAACCTTTGTCACACAGTGGGGCACATTCTGCTACAAGGTTATGCCATTCGGACTGAAGAATGCTGGGGCAACCTATCAGCATGCCATGGTAGCTCTATTTCAAGACATGATACATCACGGAATAGAGGTCTATGTGGATGACATGATAGCTAGATCTCAAACAGAAGAAGAGCATCTTGATCATTTACAGAAACTGTTTGAGAGACTAAAGAAGTACAAGCTGAGGTTGAACCCAAATAAATGCACGTTTGGAGTAAGGTCTGGTAAGCTCCTAGGCTTTGTCGTCAGCAATAAAGGTATTGAAGTAGATCCATCCAAGGTGAAAGCGATACAAGAGATGTCTGCTCCTCATACTGAGAAGGAAGTCAGAGGATTCTTGGGACGTTTAAACTACATGGCCAGATTCATTTCTCACCTGACAGCTACTTATGAACCAATCTTCAAGTTATTGAAGAAAGATCAAGTAGTCAAATGGAATGATGAATGCCAAACTGCTTTCGACAAGATCAAAGAGTACATGCAAGAGCCTCTTTTGTTGACGCCACCAGTTGAGGGAAGACCATTAATCATGTATCTGACTATTTTAGAAAATTCAATGGGGTGTGTGCTAGGGCAGCATGACGAGTCTGGCCGAAAAGAGCACGTTATTTATTACCTGAGAAAAAAGTTTGCCGACTGTGAAATAAGATATTCACTACTAGAGAAAACTTGTTGTGCTCTGGCATGGGCTACTCGCTGGCTAAGACAGTATATGCTGACCCATACTACCTTGTTGATATCTAAAATGGATCCAATAAAATACATCTTCGAGAAACCTGCTCTCTCTGGGAGAATAGCAAGATGGCAGATGATCCTGACAGAATATGACATACAATATACTATCCAGAAAGCAATAAAAGGCAGTGTACTAGCTGGTCACCTTGCTCACCAGGCTGTAGAAAACTACCAGTCCATGAAGTTCAAATTCCCATATGAAGACATCATGATGGTAAACAACTATGAAGAATTCAGACCATATGACGGACCTAAACAAGGATCCCGATGGACCCTGGTTTTTGATGGGGCATCTAACGCACTCAGCAACGGTATCAGTGTTGTACTCATATCTCCTGAAGGATGTGATACTCCTTTTACTGCAAGACTCTGCTTCAATTGTACAAACAACATGGCAGAATACGAAGCGTGTATCTTTGGTCTTAAAGCTTCCATAGATTTGGGGATCAAATCCTTGAATGTATTCGGAGATTCAGCTTTGGTCATTAGCCAAATCAAAGGGGAATGGGACACCAAACACCCTAACCTTATCCCTTACAAAGAACATGTTTTGACATTGCTCCCATATTTTGAAAAGATTACCTTCGAGCATTTCCCGCGAGAAGAAAATCAGCTAGCAGACGCACTAGCCACAATGTCATCTATGTTTAAACTTAAATGGGATAATGAGGCTCCCCAGATCACCATTAAACGAAGGGATGAACCAGCACACTGTCACGAGATTAATATTGAAGAAGTAGTCAACCAGCCTTGGTTTCACGAAGTCAAGAGGTATCTCGAGACTCAAGAATACCCAGAAGGAGCTTCAATCAATGATAAGAAGTTCTTAAGGAGATTCTCTGCTAAATTCTTTCTTAGTAATGGCATTCTTTACAAACGTAACCATGATTCTGTGTTACTTTGGTGCGTAGACAAGGTTGAAGCTGAAAGGATCATGGATGAGTTGCATGAAGGCTCTTTTGGAACCCATTCCAGTGGGCATACGATGGCAAAGAAGATCCTACGGGCAGGCTATTACTGGTCTGCCATGGAAGCAGATTGCTATCAACACTCTAGAACCTGCCATAAGAGTCAGATTTATGCTGACAAGGTGCACGTACCTCCGGTTCCTATGAATGTATTGATGGATCCTTGGCCCTTTTCTATGTGGGGGATTGATATGATTGGGGAAATCAAGCCAACCACCTCCAATGGACACCGCTTCATCCTAGTGGCCATTGACTATTTCACCAAGTGGGTTGAGGCAGCCTCTTTCACTTTCGTGACCAAGAATGTTGTCGCCCAGTTCATCAAGAAAAACCTCATCTGTCGATATGGTATCCCGGAGAGGATCATCACAGACAATAGTACAAACTTGAACAATACTATGATCACCACCTTGTGCGAGCAATTCAAGATCCGACATCACAATTCTTCCCCTTACCAGCCAAAGATGAATGGTGTTGTTGAGGCCGCGAATAAGAACATTAAAAAGATCATACAAAAAATGACAGTCACATACAAAGACTGGCATGAGATGCTACCATTCGCTCTCCATGGATATCGTACCACAACGTGCACATCAACCGGGGCAACACCCTATTCTCTGGTATACGGCATGGAGGCTATCTTTCCTATTGAGGTCCAGATCCCCTCTCTAAGAATTATGAAGATGCAGGGCTGAATGAAGAAGATTGGATCCAGACTCGACTTGATTAACTAAACTTGATTGATGAGAAAAGGCTTACTGTTGTCTGTCATGGTTAAATGTATCAAAAACGGATGATCAAGGCTTTTAACAAAAAGGTCAGACGACAAGTGTATCAAGTTGGAGATCTGGTAATCAAACGTATCATACTACCGCAAGGTGATCCCAGGGGAAAATGGACTCTTATATACGAAGGACTGTTTGTAATCAAAAACATATTCTCTGGTGGAGCAATGATCTTGACCACCATGGATGGCGACGACCTGCCGCACCCTGCGAACGCATACATAGTCAAAAGATACTATGCATAAGAGACCCGCTAGGTTGATACGCCTAGGAAAAACAAGGGCATCCTGACGAACCAAAATAAAAGTTCGGGCAAAAATTAGGGATAAAACAAAAAAATCTATACACCCGGCAAGCTGAAAACCAGAAAAGGCGGCTTGGGCAAAAAAGGGTATCTCGGTGGACTGAAAACCCGAAAGGGCGGTCCAGGAAAAAGTTAGGGAAATAAAGTGTATGACTATGTCCCGTTGGATCACCTTACGGACAACCTGCAAACTCAGAGGTTATGATCAATTCAATCATCTTCGGACGAGGCAACAAATAGACAAGATACTCAGAGATACAAAGGCTATAGCAGAATGGGAACCCCATGGGATTATTGCACATAGCTATCTTTTCTTTGTATCAAAATTTTCATTTTTTATGACGACATTCTCTTACTAGAATGTTTGTTTCATTGTACAAAAATACTTACTCAAAGTCAATACAAAGATATCCCTTTGAAAGTGCAAGAACTATCTGTTTTTCTTTACGCTTGTGTTTCGTTTACAAAAACATCCAATGATTCATTGTTGAACATATGCATTTGAACATAATTACTGTTTACAAATAAACAAAATAAAAGACAAATCACTGATGGATTTAAGAGATAGGGAAATATCTCTAAGTTATTTTCCATAAAAGTTCCCCACAGTGTACAGTTTAATCCCCAATGGAAAAAAGCTTCCAATTATCAATCCCCAATAGAAGTCATCCAAATTTCTCAGAATTCCCCAACCAGGATTTTTCAAACAATACATTGCATTCCCTTTACAACAAAGTTTATTTCTCTAAGGAGAAATTCATCAGCACTTCAACGTCACAACATGAAGACTTATACCCCATGTCCTCAGCAGTAGTCAGGGATTTATTTTCCCCAATTCAACAGCAGTACAGCAGATTAGCTCACATACACATACATCGCATCCATATATCATAAACATTGATAACACGAATGCATTATACTATGCATTTCATACAACATAAACATTATATATTAGCTAACATTTTACCTTTTTCAGGATAATATTAATCAACAGCTGCCATTAACAATGTTCAAAGTTTTCAGATACAGTTCAGATACGCTCCAAACACGGATGCCATCATGAAACTCATTCAACTCTCATATACAGTTCAGATACGCTCTAGACACGGATGCCATCCTGAAACTCATTCAACTCTCAGATATAGTTCAGATACACTCTAGGAACGGATGACATTCTGATACTCATTCAAATTCAACTCTTAGATACAGTTCAGATACGGTCTTGGAATGGATGACATTTTGATACTCATTCAGATTCAACTCTTAGATACAGTTCAAACACGCTCAAAACACGGACTCCATTCTAATACTCATTCAAATTCAACTCTTAGATACAGTTCAGATATGGTCCAAACATGGATGCCATTCTGATACTCATTCAAAATCAGCTTCCAGATACAGTTCAGATGTGATCCAGACACGGACGCCATTCTGATACTCATTCTTTCAGCTTACAAATTACAATTCAACAATCACTGGATGGCATCTACAAACCCGTATCCAACAAATTTCTATCACCTTTCCAAATGGCATCTTTAAGCCCATTCCCTCTACCATCACATCACCGAGTGCAAGTTTTTGGGCACTCTAGTGTCCAATCATCTTCCACCTTCGAGTCACGAATGGCAAAACATGCCAATCTAACTCTTCAGGATTAAGAAGATTGAACAGGGGCAGCTGTTGTACCCCAAAATTTTCCCTCTCACTTATCAAGAATTTTTCATAAGACCTCCTTGGGCTCAAGACTGCATTAGGGTTTGATCAGCTCAAGACACCTCCTTTTGCATTGATGACCAAAATCAGGGTTTGAGATTGCACAAGGATTTTTGAAATTCCAATTCTTCATATGACTTTTGTGGATCATTATGGACCCCCAAGATCACTCATGTCGAGTTTCAAACCTTGAATCACATTTTTGCTTAGTCAATTAAGCAGTTGACCTAAAAATCAATTGTATTGGGGAAAAAGGTCAACTATGGCCAATTTACAGTCAAACATCATAATTTTTTATCCACATCAACATTTTAAACTCATATGTATCATTTTATCAAGTTTGGACCATAACTCCTCAAGAAATTTGATCAAATCTCCAAAAGGGAAAAATGGTCAAAATTAGGGTTTTAACTAGGAAAAGGCAATTTCTAGTTTTTTTTACCTAGAAATGGTCAATTGGTTTAAGGCATGATCTCAAGAGTACGATTGCATCATTTTAACCTAATGACATGGTTCAAAACATTGCAAGTCCATTGGATTGACAGATGAATTTTGCAGTCAACTGATCAAAAGTTAATTGTATACTAAAAAGTCAAACTTTGACTTTTTGGTCAAATTCAAGTGCCAAAGATCATAATTCATCAAAACATGTCAAAATATGAAACTTATTCACCAAGTAATCAAAAAGTCAAGATTTCATTTTGAAAAGTCAAAATTTCTAAACTTAGAAATTTTTCTAAGTGTTGGAAATTTCATGTTTTTTCATAATTTTAAGCCAAATTTTCACCATGATGCAAGATGATTCAAGAGAAACTTCCAACATAAAATTTGTAGATCTCCATGAAATATATAACTTTTATTCATACAACTTTTCCCAAAAATGCTTGGATCTCAAGTTATAATTTTAATAACATAGGGTCATGAAACTAAACACTTAGTGAAATTTTGCCCTAATTTGGTCTGTATTTTGACCCAACTTCATGGCACTTTTTCATATAGTTCCAAGGGGAATATTCAGAAGCAATTCAAAGATGGGTTGTAGATCACATTGCAAAATTTCCAAAATGTCAAGGAACTCCTTGAGATCATTCTTGAGTAGGGAGAATCAAAGAGATGAAGTTAGGGTTTTGTCACTTGGATTACAAGTCATTTTTGATGAAAACATGAACCAAATCCATGCTAGGCTGCATAATCTTTGCTTCGCAGGCCTCAAACTTGTTTCTCACTCCATAATTAAATGTTTACACAGCTGCTAGAGCTTTGATCCAAGAAATTGAGCTATTATCCAAGTTGCATTTCCATTAATGGCACAAAGTTAACATTGCCATTCTTGTAAAGCAAGCTTTTTTCATAAAGTTCACATTGAGCCTCTAACTTGTTCCCTCTGATCACACTCCCTCCACAAAGTCAGAAGCAAGCTTGTTTAAAGCATAACCACTCTATCTTAACAAGTACACAAGGCATGGAAACTTGTTTTGTCAAAAAATCACATGTTTAACTTAAACATGTAAATTTGAATTCTGATCAACTAGAGCACTACAAACTTGTTGCTTATAAATAGAGTCACTATTTGTAAGCTAGGGGACGAGCTGAAGCACCCTGAAATACACCAAAACTCTCTCAAATCATAAATTGCCCAAAAACTCCATTGTTGCACAGTTTCTGACCTTGAACTTCAAACTCACATTTCCCTCGTGTGTTTCTTGGCCTTTTAGTTTCTAAAGCTTCCTTACATCAAGTGTAACATATCCATGTTCATGTTTCATTACTGTAACATCATTTACCATATCCTCCATAACCAAAAACAGAGCATTTCACATTAACTTCTCCATGTCATTTCAGCCACTCTTAACTCAAGCAAACCATTGCATTAGCTTCCTAAGACCTCAAGGAAGCTAACCTGATCATCACCACTGCCTGAAACAAGCTCAAACTCAAAACACGATTTCCAGTTTTGAGGTAAGTTTTCTCAACTTGGAACTCTTCATACAGGCATCATCAATAGTTTATTTGTGAAAAAAAACATGTAGATATCATTGCCCTGAAGCTAACCATGTCCATAGTTTCCATTAATTTTGCTTGAGCTTAGAGAATTTTGAAACTGAAATTTCTGAAATTTTTAGGGTTCAGATTAGGGCCATTGTTGTACCCCAAAATTTTCCATCTCATTTTATCAATATTTCTCATCACAAGACTCTTTGAACTCAAGATCAAGTTAGGGTTTGCTTTGCTCAAGACATCTCCTTGCACTGTTGACCTAAATTAGGGTTTGACTTTGCACAGGGATTTTTGGACTTTCAATGCTCAAAGTGACTTTCATACTTCATGTTGGACTTACAAGATTACCTCTACATAGTTTCAAGCCTTGAATCAAATTTTTTCCTAGTCAATTGGACAGTTAACCTAGAAATCAACTGTATTGGGGAAAAAGTCAATTGTGGCCAATTTACAGTCAAACATCATAAATTTTGATCCACATCAACATTATAAGCTCATATGAACCATTTGATCAAGTTTGGACCACAATTCCTCAAGAAATTTGATCAGATCTTCAAAAGGGCAAAATGGTCATTTTTAGGGTTTTGACTACATAAGGACAATTTCTGACTTTTGACCTAGCCAATGGCAAATTGTGTTCAAGCATGGATTCAAGGACTCAATGGAATCATCTTTACCTATTCACAAGGTTCAAAAGATCTCAATTGCATTAGATCGACAGATGAATTTTCCAGTCAACTGATCAAAAATCAACTGTACACTAAAAAGTCAAACTTTGACTTTTTGGTCAAAATCAAGTGCCAAGGGTCATTTTTCATCAAGATGTGTCAAAACATGAAACTTGTTCATCAAGAAACCTAATTTTGCAAATTAGGGTTTAAGATTGAAAAATTTCATAACTTAGAATTTTTCTAAGTTATGAAATTTTCTTAATTTTTCCCAACTTTGCCCAACATTTTCACCATGATGCAATTGGATTCAAACAAAACTTCCAACATGAAATTTATAGTCCTCCACAAAATCTACAACTTTTATTCACAAATTTTTCTCAAAAGAATCTTGGATCTCAAGTTATGATTTTTGGAACAAGGGTCCGTGAAACTTTTAACTTAGTGAAATTTTGCCCTAATTTAGGTAGGATTTTGACCTATCTTCATGGAAATGTTTCACCTAGTTACACTTGGAATCTCAAAATGCATTTCAAATATGGATTGTATAGCATGTTACAAGCTTTCTAAAATGTCCAAGAACTCTCCAAAATCATTTGTGGTTAGGGATAATCGAAGGCTTGAAGTTGGCAAAAACTCACTTTTGATCCATGACATGTTCATATTGATACAAGTTGCAAACTCTAATCAGCCTTGTTTGTACTTGCTTACAGGTCCCAAAACCCTTACATACTCAATAATTAAATTCAAATCCATTGGTTTGAGGCTTTGTTCTGGTCATGAGAGGATTACACAAAAGATTAATCCTAAAATAGCAAAAAGGCAACATTGCCATTTTTGTCAAAATTGCTTTATGTCAAATAGAATCCTTGAGCCTTGAACAAGATCTTGTACAACACACAATATCCACAAACTGAGGGGGCCAATATCACACAGTACCAACTGATAGATAGCTTGTACAGGCATGTCTTGCATCATGGCTTACTTTTTCTTAAAATACATGAAACTTGCAAAAATAAAGAGAACTTGCACATCTGTTATAACCAAGCTGAGCAAGCATTTGAAACAAGTTCTTGATATTGCATTGAGCCTGAAACACGAGCCTTTCATCCCTCACACACTCTTGAACATCAAATCACCTTCCTCATGCAAAAACAGGGCAGCTTCTGCACTTGGAGTTCCATAGCAAAAACCCCTCGTGCGTTTTGCCCCAAACCTGTTCAAACACATTCCATATAGCCTATCCAAGCTATCTCAACCATTGGCCTTGAACTGTAACTCCATTTGCAAGATTCACCATTTCTGTTTTCAGCTTATGCAGGTTGACTTCTACAGGCTTGTTCAAGCACATCCAAAGCCAACTAAGCATTGGGGAAGGTCAAAGGAAGTTCAGGCAAGCTCCCAAGCACCTCAGGTCACACTGAAAAGCTCCACATTGCCATACACGAGTTCAACTGAAATAGGTTTTTGTCAACTTCCTATCTCTCTATTTAAGAATCATTAGTCTTAGGTTTGTGAATAAAAAATGTAGTACTCATAGCCCTGAAGCTGTACATATGCCCAGTTTTCATTTAAGTTAAACGTGTTAAGAGAATTTGATTCATGAACTTCCTGAAAAAGTTAGGTTAGAAATTAGGGCCAGAGAAATTCTCTCTGGTCTTTGAGAGTTAGATTAAGTTTCTTATATGGTTGAAATCGTCTTGAAAAATGCTACAACTTTGATGTTATGAGTTTTTGCATTAGAGCACGTATACAGGATCTGGACATTTTGTACAGGCGCACGCATTTTTTGAACAAAAGGTTGAAGATGAAGTTTGGAACTGGGTTGGGCCTTTGTTTCTCACTTTTGGCACCCCTGCATTGCGGACTGCACCCCCTGGCCCATTTCTTTATTTGTTTATATTTTTCTATTTATTTTTCATTTTTGATTTTATTTTATATTTTCTAAACATAAAAAATACCAAATGATATTTTTATAAATTTTCACATTTTATTTTTGTATTTTATTTCATTTTTCTAACATGAAAATAATTATTAATTAGTATATACTTTTATTTTCTTTAATAAAAACAAATAAATATTTTAGAGATATTATAATATTTTTTAGTATTTATATATTTAAATAATATTTTCTCATGTATTATTATTTTTCTAAATATTTGTATATATTTATATTTTATTTTCTTGTACACAAAATAATTAATATAGTATATATTATCTTAAAACAAAAAACTAGGGTTTCTACCCTCATTAAAAATAATATTTTTCTTTCTAATATATTTTTATTTTTTATTGTACATAAATAAATAATATTAAAAAATATACTTTCTTAAAGAAAATTAGGGTTTTTACCCTTAATAAAAAAATATATAATCTTTTATTTCTTTTTTATATATACATTAAATATTTTTTACATACATAAAAAATAAACTAAAACATTTTTTTCATATTCATAATATTTTGCATATTTATTTAATTGACCATTTAAATACTTGCCTATTTTATTTTTTGTACCATTTATTCAATTTGGATGTAATAGTAAATATTAGGATTTTATTTTCTTGCAAATACTCCCCCATTCAAAATTGTATCCCCCCTTCCCATATCAAATGTTGTAATAGTATAGATTTATTTTATGCACTTTATGCTTTCAAATATGCCATGTTAGAGATTAGGGTTTGTATGCAAAGAAATCCAAAATCAAACAAATAGCTTGACTAATACAAAGACAAAAAGCATGTAAATTGACAACACAATGCACACATGCACCCCTAGGGTTTCATCCCCCTGTTACCTTGAAAAATAGGCCATGTTATGCATGTTGAGTACTTTGGCAAAACAAAAACAAAACAAAAGATCATAGTCCCTCGATGATGCTATCTTGGTTGCCTATACAAAATGATCTAGTCCCTCAAAAATTTGCTAAAGATACTTAGCACAATTGCTATCATGGTCAATACGATGACCCGCGCCTGTCCCGTTTAACATCCAAATACAGGTTGTTTACCAAATACAATGGTAAAACAACACTGTCAAAAAGGGTTAAAAATGTGTAGGAAAGATCTTTGAGTAAAATAGGGTAGACAACTCTTAGTTACTTGATTAAAACTTGCAAAACATCCTTGCTATTTTCAAACACACCTCACAACACAATTTCAAAACATTTCCCAAATCAAACTTTCAAACATTGAAATATATTTTCAAAAGACAAACACCTTTGTATATATTCAAACAAGAATCATTACAAAGGTTGCCTAGACAAGGCCTTTTTTTCAAAGCATTTTCAAAAACCACACATAAAGCACCATTTCAAACAATTGAAAAGCAAAAGCAAGTGATCTAAACAAGTAACTAAGAGCCCATGGAAAACCATGGATGAAAAGGTTGCTAGCACCTTCCCTTTTCATAATCTACCCCCTGAACCCAAGAAAACATCTCAAAGGTCTTTCCTGTTCTTTTTGACCTTTCCTTTGGATAAAATAAAAAGTCAGTGGCGACTCTTGCTAAACAGAAACATTTGCGAACACAAACGCAAAACCTCAAGTCAGTTCTCCCACCGTATCACAGAACTGACGAGTCTGCTGGGGACTAATCTAAAAGTGGAGTAACCTTAGGGTTTAGATCACCTTTACATGCTTATCTTGTTTGCTTTGATTGCTTTACATTTGGTTCTCTTATTTGGGTTTGAATCCTCCACCCGGATTTGTGGGAAACATTCTTAGGTAAATACCAATACGTTGTGGAAACTGTGCGGGGTGTACCGACACGGTTGATGCGATAGCTATATTAGTGCGAAATATTTGTGGGTACCGGTAGCCTTTGAGTCAATCAAAGAGAATACGGGGCCGTTGAGTGATGTCATGAAGCACTAATGGACTTTTAGAACCTTTACTTGACCATCTTGGCCTTTTTTAGGGGTAGTGAGATGGTCGGCTTTGGTGCAGTCCAAAGTTGGTAGATACTCGATACTACACTCATTGAGGGTTGTTTTCTTGGAATATTTTGATCTCCAGTAAAGTGGCTAAACTGAAACAATGAACACAGAAAATAATCCAGTGATATTGAGCTCCTTAGAACCCAGTTACCATTTATAGGACAGGTTGAGCCAACTAAAATTCAAGAGGGTACTTACCTATGAAACCCCATGCAAGCCTGAAACTAGGATCTTGTGTGATTTTCTTGTACATATACTTGTGCATACATCATGAACATTGTGATACGGTGGGAGAACTGACTTGGGATTTTGCGTTTGTGTTCGCAAATGTTTCTGTTTAGCAAGAGTCGCCACCGACTTTTTATTTTATCCTAAGGAAAGATCAAAAAGCACAGGAAAGACCTTTGAGATGTTTTCTTGGGTTCGGGGAGTAGATTATAGAAAGGTAAGGTATTAGCACCCTTTCTATACATGGTTATCCATGGGCTCTTAGTTACTTTCTTAGATCACTTGCTTTGCTTTTCAATTGTTTGAAATGGTGCTCTTCGATTGTTTGAAATGGTGCCTTGTGTGTGATTTTGAAAGATGTTTTGAAAAGAGGCCATCGTTGTGGCAACCTTTGTAATGATTCTTGTTTGAATGTATACAAAGGTGTTTTTGTCTTTTGAAAAGTTTTTAATGTTTGAAAGTAGGGTTTTGAAATTGTGTTTGTGAAGTGTGTTTTGAAGATAGCAAGGATGTTTTTGCAAGCTTTGATCAAGTAACTAAGAGTTGTCTACCCTATTTTACTCAAAGATCTTTCTTTATGTTTTTAACACTTTTAACAGTGTTGTTTCACCATTGTATTTGGTGAACAACCTTGTGTTAGGATGTTTAAATGGGACAGGCTCGGGTTATCGTATAGACCATGATAGCAATGGTGTCAAGTATTTTTGGAAATTTTCTTAAGGGACTTGATCATTTTGTTTAGGCAACCTAGATAGCGTCATCGAGGGACTATGATCTTTTGTTTTATTTTTGTTTTGTCAAAGTACTTGACATGCATATCATGGCCCATTTTTGAAGGAAGCAAGTGGATTGAAACCCTAAGGGTGCAAGTGTGCATTGTGTTTGTTTTTCATGCATTTTTGTCTTTTGGTTAGGTCAAGCTAATTGTTGATTTTATTTTGCATACAAACCCTAGGTCTAATCATGGCATAATTGA
Source organism: Vicia faba (assembly GCA_948472305.1). Classification (NCBI taxonomy): domain Eukaryota; kingdom Viridiplantae; phylum Streptophyta; class Magnoliopsida; order Fabales; family Fabaceae; genus Vicia; species Vicia faba. The sequence continues at coordinate 20,751,386 of OX451736.1, read as the reverse complement.
AAGCATTTAAAGGTGCGAGAATTTAAATTCTACACTATTACAACATGATATATGGAGGGGGTACAAATTTGAAAGGGGATTATTTTGCAAGAAATTAAATCCTAAATTATTACAACCATATTGAATGGGTAAGGCATAATATTAAATATACAATATTTAAATAAATACAATAAATAAATATTACATAAAATGCATTTATGCAAAAAAGATTTTTATGTATGTAAAAAGTATTTTTAATGTGAGATGTAAATAAATAAATAAAAGTCACTTTTAATTATTTTTTTGTTTTTAGGGCAAAAACCCTAATTTCTTAAATAAATAGTATTATTTATTATTTATATACAATAATGTATTAATTTTTACAAAAATATAAGTATATTGAAAAAAATGGTATTTTTAGTATAAAATATTAAAAAAATAAAAATGTTTTATTTTTGTGTTTTTTGCCCTAATTATTTAATAAAACATATTATATGTGTATATAAATATATTAAATATATTAAGTGTGTATAAAAATAAAATAAATTATTTACGAAATATATATATTTCAAGAAAATATTTTCAAATATGTATAAAAATAATAAATAAATATAAAAGTATTTTTTACATTATTTTTACATTTAAACAAAAGTAAATATAAAGTATTTAATGTATTAATACTAGAATTAATTAAAATAAATATCAAATAAATATAAAAATTTCTGAAAATATTTTTTAAGTTTTTTTTATATTTTAAAATAAAATATCAAGGTCAGAGAAAAAATAAAAATGCAAAAATAATGAAAATACAAAGCAATGGGCCAGGGGGGGGGGGGGGGTGGGAACTGAAAATGTATGTATGCGAAGCAAAAACAACCAGGCCCAGTCCAGAAACAACTTCATCTTCTTCCTCAGTTCAGAAACACGCGCGTTCTGTGTATCAAATGCTATCTCCTTATTCCTTGCTTTTTTGACAAAACTCATAACATGAAACTTGTAGAGCATCAAACAACGAATCTAACCATATAAAAAACTTAAGCTAACTCTTAAAGACCAGAGAGAATTTCTCTGGCCCTAATTCTCAACCTAGTTTTTTCAGAAAGTTCATGAACACAATTCTCCTAGCACGATTAATATAAATGAAAACTAAGCACATGTATGGTTTCAGGGCTATGAATACAACATCTTTCGTTCACAAACCTAAGTCTAAATATTCCTAAATAGAGAGATAGAACTTCATGAAATACCTGTTTCAGTTGACTTCGAACTGGACAATGCAGCAACTTCCAAGGGTGCTTGATGTTCTTTTGAGCTTGCTTGATATCCATTGATGCTTTCCCAATGCTTGGCTTGTTTTGAAGTAGTCTGAATCGTGCTACAGAACTTAACCTGCAAAGCTTCCAAAAAAATGGCAATGTGTGTTAATGGTGTTACAGCTGGCAATGGAGGTCTGGGATAGTTCAGGTGAGTTGAGTGGAAGGTATTGGAACAAGTTTGAGGCAAAACGCACGAGGGAAAGTGGAGATGGAGGTGGTTCTGCAGGGCTTGCCCTGTTTTTGCCGAAAAATGGTGATTTTATGTACAAGGAGGTTTGAGTGGTGAAGAACTCGTGTTTATGACTCAAATGGTTGTGTGAAATGTGTTTGTAATGTTTGTGTAAGCTGACTATGGATGGTTTTTGAGTTGGGAAGATTTTGGACAAATTTCTTCTTCTTGAAGCAAGAGTGTGTAACTGGTGATTACAGGCATGTACCCCCTATCTTGTAAGCTGCATACCTTTCCCTTGATACTTGCAATTTGTGGATTTAATCTTGCCTCAGAGATATGGCCCCATGCTCCAAAGATCTTGGTTTGACATAAAGTGTAACTTTTCAAAAATGGCAAAATACCGTTTTCCAAATAGGGATTAGTTTTGTGTGCAATGTTAAAATGGCCAAGATAATGCATTATCTCAGTGGATTTGCATTCAATTAAGGAGTGTAAAATGGTTTAGAGGTCTGCAAGCTAGTACAAAGCATGCCGATTTGAAAATGCAAGTTGTATGAACATGTATTGGCCATGGATCAAAGTGAGTTTTTGCCAACTTCAAGCATTCGATTCTCCCTAACCACAAAGGTGTTTCACGAGTTCTTGGATAATTTGGAAATCTTGCAACATGTAATACAATCCGTCTTTGAAATGAAACTTGAAACTCCAAGTGGAACTATGTGAAAAATGGCCAAGAAGATGGGTCAAAATCCTGCCTAAACTAGGGCAAAAATTTTCTAAGTTAAAAGTTTTAGGTACCCTTGTTCCAAAAATCATAACATGAGATAAAAGCCTCTTTTGAGAAAACTTTGTGAATCAAAGTTGTAGACTTTGTGATTTACTATAACTTTCATGTTGCAAGTTTTGTTTGACTCCATTTGCATCTTGGTGAAAAAATGGGACAAAGTTAGGAAAAAATAAGAAAATTTTATAACTTAGAAATTTTCTAAGTTATGAAATTTTTCCATTTTAAACCCTAATTTGTAATTTTGGGTTTCTTGATGAACAAGTTTCATAATTTGACATGTCTTGATGAAAAATTACCCTTGGCACTTGATTTTGACCAAAAGGTCAAAGTTTGACTTTTCAGTATACAGTTAAATTTTGATCAGTTGACTAAAAAATTCATCTGTCAATCCTATGCATTTGAGATCTTTTGAACTTTTTGAATGGGTCAAGACAATGTTATTGAGTCCTTTAGTCCATGGTTGGGCTTGATTTGCCATTGGCTAGGTCAAACAGTCAAAAATTGCCTTTGTACAGTCAAGACCCTAAAAATGACCATTTTTCCCTTTTGATGATCTGATCAAATTTCTTGTGGAATTGTGATCCAAACTTGATCAAATGGTTCATATGAGTTAATAATCTTGATGTGGGTCCAAATTCATGAGTTTTGACTGTTAATTGCCCACAGTTGACTTTTTCCCCAATACAGATGATTTCTAGGTCAACTGTCCAATTGACTGGGCAAAAATCTGAATCAAGGCTTGAAACTTGGTATGGACAAACTTGTGATTCCAAAATGAAGTATGGAAGTCAATTTGGGCATTGTAGTTCAAAACATCACTGTGCAAACTCAAACCCTAATTTAGGTCAACAGTGCAAGGAAGTGTCTTGAGCAGAGCAAACCCTAGCTTGATCTTGAGTTCCAAGAGTCTTGTGATGAAAAATGTTGATGAAATGAGAGGGAAAATTTTGGGGTACAACAGTTTCCCCTATTCAATCTTCTTGAACCTGAAGAGTTAGATTGGCAAGTTTGCCTTTCGCAACTCGAAGGTAAAAGAGGATTGGACACTAGAGTGCTCGTAAATTTGCACTCGTCAGAATATAGCTGAGGAAATGGGCTTAAAGATGCCATTTAGAGATGGTAGAATCTTGCTAGAGATGGGCTTAAAGATTCCATCCAAGAATGTTTGTTGAATTTCAATGTGGTAGGTCAGAAGAATGAGTATTAAAAATGGTATGCGTGTCTGGAATGCATTTAAACTATGTCTGGAGACTGAGTCTGTATGAGCGAAAGAATGGCGTCCGTGTCTGGAGCGTATTTGAGTTGTAACTGTATTTGAGTTTTGAATGAATATCAGAATGACTGCCATGTCTGGGGTGTATTTGTGTTGTATCTGAATTCTGAATGGGTGACAGAGAAACATCTATGTATGGAGCATCTCTGGGCTGGGGATAACTTCCGAATGAGTGATAAAATGGAAACCATGTTTGGAGCGTATCTGGACTGGATCTGAAGTTGAGATCTGTATGAGTAGCAGAATGACTTTCGTGTCTGGAGTGTATCTGAGACTGTAACTGAGATCTGAATAAGTGATAGAATGACTTTCGTGGCGATTGCACTGGGGAGAATCAAACTGCTAGTGAAAGGGCCAGAATGGCATCCGTGTCTGGAGCGTATCTGAACTTGTGGTTGATAGTTGAATCTGAATGAGAGATAGAATGGCTTTCGTGTCTGGAATGTATCTAGTCTGTATCGGATTGCTGAAGTCTGAATGAGTAGTAGAATGACCGCCGTGTCTGGGGTGTATCTGTACTATATTTTGACTTGATATTGTGAATGAGTAATAGAATTACCGCCGTGTCTGGGGTGTATCCATATTGTATCTGAATAATTGTTATCAACAGCCTTTTAATCTTATCCTGAAAAGGGTAAAATGTTAGCTAAAACACAAAGTTATATTGCATGATATGTATGATGCAATGAATTGTGTTTCATCAATGTTTATGATATATGAATGTAATGGATGTGCATGTAAACTGAGTAGCTGTCTTGTTGAGGAAAATAAATCCTTGACAACTGGAGATAATGAAATCTTTGATTGCGGTTGGGGAAAGTAAATCCTTGACCGATGCTGGGGATTCCAAAGATCTTTGATTATTGAGAATGAGAAATCCTGGGACCACTGCTGGAGATTGAAAATCCTTGGCGATTTGTAGGGATTAACAAAGCCTTTGACAACTTCTGCAGGGAGTGAGAATCCTTCATGACCTTCCTGGAAATAGGGGAAACTCTGAAAAATCTCTACTGGGGGAGTTAAAACCTAGGAGGCTTCTTCTTGGAAAAAAAGAGATCGAGAATCTTCGATCTTGTTGGGAGATAACTCTGTGGGGGAAATGTTCACTATTCTGGCTCCGCTGGGGATAGGATTTTCAGGGTTTTCGGGCTCCACTGGGGATCTTGAATCTTAACTCTGATGGGAAATTTGAAACTTAAATCAGTTGGGGAATCAGGTTTTTAGAATGCACTGGCTCCGCTGAGGATCTTGAAGCTTAACTCCGCTGGGGAGATATACTCCAAATTTCAGCTTTGTTGAGGATCTGAATGATGTACTGTAGGGGATTTCTTCTGAAATGGCACAAAGATATCTTCCTACACCTTCAACCTATCAGTGGTTATCCTTTTTCAATTCCGTTTTATTTGTAAGCAGTGGTTATATTCAAATGCATATGCCTATTTAACAAAACATTGGACGTTTTCAAATAAAACATAAGTGTAAAAATAAAAGAAAGGCAAGCAAATTTCTGCACTTTGAAGTATCTTTGTATTTAACTTTCGTGAGTATCTTTGTATAAAGGAGACAGACATCCTAGTAAGAGAATGTTGTCGTAAAAATTGAAAAAATTTATACAAAAGAAAGATGGCTATGTGTAATAATTCCATGGGATTCCCATTCTGCTATAGCCTTCACAACTCTGAATATCTTGTCCGTTCGCTGCTTCGTCCGTCGATGACTGGATTGATCAGAAGTTTAGAGCTTGTTGGTGAAGAGATTGTTCTTAAAGTGATCCGATGAGACATAGTCATACGCTTTAATTCCCTAACTTTTTCCTGGACCGCCCTTTAGGGTTTTCGATCCACTGGGAAACCCTTTTTTGCCCAAGTCGCCCTTTCGGGATTTCAACTTGCCGGGTGTACATATTTTTTTGTTTTATCCCTAATTTTTTCCTGAACCGCCCTTTCGGGTTTTCGATTCACCGGGATGCCCATTTTTGCCCAAGTCGCCCTTTCGGGTTTTCAACTTGTCGGGTCATTTTATGCGTAGTATCTTTTGACTATGTCTGCGTTCGCAGGGTGCAGCAAGTCGTCGTCGTCCATGGTGGTCAGAATTATTGCCCCACCAGAAAAGATGCTCTTGATCACAAATGGTCCTTCGTAAGTAGGAGTCCACTTTCCCCTGGGATCACTTTGCGGCAAGATGATCCGCTTGATTACAAGATCTCCGACTTGATATACCTGACGCCTGACTTTCTTGTTGAAAGCCTTGATCATCTGTTTTTGATACGTATGACCATGACAAACAGCAGTAAGTCGCTTCTCGTCGATCAAATTGAGTTGGTCAAGCCGGGTCTGGATCCAATCGTCTTCACTCAAACCAGCGTCTTTCATAATCCTTAAGGAAGGAATCTGAACTTCCATGGGTAGAACAGCTTCCATGCTATACACCAAAGAAAATGGGGTTGCCCCTGTTGAAGTACGGGTCGTGGTACGATATCCATGAAGAGCGAACGGTAACATCTCATGCCAGTCCTTGTAGGTGACTGTCATCTTTTGAATGATCTTCTTGATATTTTTGTTCGCGGCTTCAACAGCACCATTCATCTTCGGCCGATAGGGAGATGAATTGTGATGATAAATCTTGAACTGTTCGCATAGAGCGGTGATCATAGTGTTGTTCAATTTTGTACCGTTGTTCGTGATAATCCTGTCAGGGACACCATACCGGCATATGAGGTTCTGCTTGATGAAGCAGGAAACCACATTCTTTGTAACGGAGGCGAAGGAAGCCGCTTCAACCTACTTAGTAAAATAATCAATAGCCACCAAGATGAAGCGATGTCCATTGGATGTCGTAGGCTTGATCTCTCCAATCATGTCAATGCCCCACATTGCGAATGGCCAAGGAGCTGTCAGGATGTTGAGGGGAACAAGAGGAATATGTACCTTGTCGGTGTAGACTTGACATTTGTGGCAAGTACGGGAATGTTGATAACAATCAGCTTCCATGGTAGACCAGTAGTAGCCTGCCCTTAGAATCTTCTTAGCCATCGTATGTCCGCTCAAGTGGGTGCCAAATGTGCCACTGTGTATCTCGGTCATGATCAACTCTGCTTCAGCTTTGTCTACAGAACAAAGTAAAACACAATCATGGTTGCGCTTATAAAGAATGCCATTGCTTAGGAAGAACTTGGCAGAAAAATCTCCTTAAGAACTTTTTGTCATTGACGGAAGCTCCTTCGGGGTATTCTCTGGTCTGAAGATACCTTTTGATTTCATGAAACCAGGGTTGTTCCACTACTTCTTCAGTATTAATCTCATGACGGTGCGCAGGTTCTTCCATTCGCTCGATGGTAATTTGGGGAGCCGCGTTATCCCAGTTGAGTTTAAACATGGAAGACATTGTAGCCAGAGCATCTGCTAGCTGATTTTTTTCTCGCGGGAAATGCTCGAAGGTAATCTACTCGAAATGAGGCAACAATGTTAAGACATGTTCTTTGTATGGAATAAGATTAGGATGCTTAGTGTCCCACTCTCCTTTGACTTGACTGATAATCAAAGCCGAGTCCCCAAATACGACCAAAGATTTGATTCCTAAGTTTATAGCAGCCTTGAGACCAAAGATGCAAGCTTCATATTCGGCCAAGTTGTTGGTACAACTGAAGCAAAGTCGGGCAGTGAAGGGTGTATGGCAACCCTCCGGAGAAATGAGTACCGCACCAATACCATTGCCAAGTACGTTTGAAGCACCATCAAAGTACAGGGTCCATCGGGATCCTTGTTCAGGTCCGTCATACGGTATGTTACCTTCAATGTTGTCCAATGTCATGATGTCCTCGTCAGGGAAGTCGAATCTCATAGATTGGTAATCTTCGACAGCTTGATGAGCTAGATGGTTAGCTAGTACACTCCCTTTTATAGCTTTTTGGGTAGTATATTGGATATCATACTCAGTCAGGATCATTTTCCATCTAGCGATTCTTCCAGATAAAGCAGGCTTCTTGAAGATATACTTGATCAGATCTATCTTGGAAATCAACAAAGTGGTATGAGTCAACATATACTGCCTTAGCCGGCGAGCAGCCCATACCAAAGCGCAACAAGTTTTCTCGAGAAGTGAGTAGCGAGTCTCACAGTCGGTAAACTTTTCGCTAAGGTAATAAATGGCATGCTCTTTTCGGCCAGACTCGTCATGTTGGCCCAGCATGCACCCCATTGAGTTATCCAAAACACTCAGATACATGATTAACGGCCTTCCTTCGACGCGTGGCATCAAAATAGGATGTTCTAGCAAATACTCCTTGGTCTTATCAAAAGCAATTTGACAATCGTTGTTCCATTCGACTACCTGATCTTTCTTCAACAGCTTGAAGATTGGCTCACAGGTAGATGTCAGGTGAGAGATGAACCTCACAATATAGTTCAAGCATCCTAAGAATCCTCTGACCTCCTTTTCAGTGCGGGGGGGCAGGCATTTCTTGTATAGCCTTTACTTTAGCTGGATCAACCTCAATGCCTTTGTTGCTGACAATAAATCCCAAAAGTTTACCAGACCTAACCCCAAAAGTGCACTTGCTTGGGTTCAGTCTGAGCTTATACTCCTTTAACCTGGCAAACAGCTTTTGTAAATGACCAAGGTGTTCTTCTTCTCTCTGTGATCGAGCTATCATACCGTCTACGTAAACTTCAATCTCATGATGTATCATATCATGAAACAAAGCTACCATGGCGCGTTGATAGGTTGCCCCTGCATTCTTCAGCTCGAATGGCATCACTTTGTAGCAGAAGGTACCCCATTGCGTGACAAAAGTAGTTTTCTCCATGTCCTCGGGGGCCATTTTGATCTGGTTGTATCCCGAGAATCCATCCATGAAGGAAAAAACCTTGTGTTGAGTTGTGTTGTCAACCAAGATGTCGATATGTGGCAGTGGAAAATCATCTTTGGGGATAGCCCTGTTCAAATCCCGATAGTCCACGCACATTCTGACTTTACCGTCCTTCTTAGGCACGGGCACAATGTTAGCAACCCATTATGGATAGGAAGTAACAGCCAGAAAGACAGCGTTGAATTGCTTCATTACCTAAGCTTTAATCTTCTCAGACATGTCAGGCCTCATTCGGCGGACCTTTTGCTTGATTGATGGACAATTTTCTCTTGTAGGGAGACGGTGAACCACGATGTCTGTGTCTAGTCCTGGCATGTCTACATAAGACCAGGCGAATATTTCAACATATTCGTTCAACAACTGCACTAAGCGCTCCTTGAAACTTGGTTCTAAGTTGGCACCCACTTTTACTTCTTTCCTGTCCTCTTCTGTTCCCAAGTTGATGGTTTCTAGCAACTCTTCATGAGGCAAAATGGCCCTCTCTTCTTGTTGTAGAAGTCTGGATAACTCTCCCGGCACTTCACAATCTTCGTCAACTTCGTACTCAGCATGATTGACCAAATCTTCAGAGTTATCGAAGGTTAAAGCAGAATAGTCACCCATGGAATCCGGAGTGGATGGGTACCTGCATTTGTGAGTGTGGGTGTGTGTAAGGGATAGCCATCCTTAAACAAACAAAATGCAAAAGGAAAGAAAATGAACACAACAGTTTATAGATGAAAAACGTCCAATGATTCATTAAAGCATGGCATACAATAATGAAGAAAATCAAGCCCTTACAAATGGACCTACATGCCCCGGGCAAGGCAAGAGGTGAAAATAGTGTGCGAATTGTTTTAGTTATTACAGACCATAAATGGGAAATTGTTCAAAGATAAAATTACTGGTTGATAAAGGTGACTGGAATAAAATCATTTGCTTCCCAGTTGCTTAAACCCCCTTCGACGGTCGGAAAGATCCAATCTTCAAAGTGGCCCTTTTCATCTTCATCTTCTACAGCATTGATTCCATGGTGAGAGATCTTGACGGGTGGTCTTCCAACCTTGGAGCGACGCATAGCCTTTTGTCCTGCAGCAGTGAACCATAACCCAAACTTGTCCGTCTTATGGGGAAAGTCAGGAAATTGTCCCCATACTGTACTCTTCCCTTCTTTAACTACAGCCTCTGCGTCCTTGAGAGATGCCATCCTAGATACATGCTTGGGAACGACAGGCACCTCAACCATTGTCTTCGCAACTGCTACCTCGGGGGAAACTTCCTAAAAATGTTGGAAAGGAGTTTTGATGAACTCGCCATCCAACTCCACATAGCGGAAGGAATTGAGATGACTTATCATGTACTCTTCCTCGCCGTGCACTATTATAATCTTACCCTTAACAGGATATTTCAGCATTTGGTGCAAAGAGGAGGTAACTGCCCCGGCATAATGGATCCACGGTCTCCCTAACAAACAAGAATATGATGGATGGATGTCCATCACATAAAAGGTGGAGTTGAAGACTTTTGTTCCTACTTTGATAGGAATGTCAACCTCTCCATGAACCATTCTTTTGTACCCATCAAAGGCCCTAACAACGATGTTACTAGGTTTGAGGGTCAATCCTTCGCAATTCAAATGGTCTAAAGCCTTCTTCGGAAGCACATTCAAGGAAGAACCAGTATCAACTAAGACATGGGCGAGGGTGGTTCCCCCGCATTCAACTGATACATGTAGTGCGTCATTGTGTTTCCTTCCTTTGGGAGTCAAGTCAGCATCGGAAAAGCCAATGCCATTATCAGCAGTAAGACTGGCCACACACTCCTGGAACTGGTCAGCCGAAGTCTCTTGGGGTGCATGTGCTGCCTTTAAGAATTTGATCAGGGCCTTAGCATGGGCCTCAGAACACAGTAGAAGGGCCAACATTGAAATTTTAGAAGGGGTCTTCCCTAACTGTTCCACAACGTCGTAGTCACTTTTTCTTATTATTTTCAAGATTTCATCCATTTCTTTCTGAGTGGTTTCGGGGATAACCATAGCATGAGCCTTCGTCCTGACAGGCACTTCTAGTATCCCCTTACCCTTATTGGTAGTATCAGCAGATGGTCTTACTTCAGGAACATCCAATTCTTTAATTATCGGGTCTCGCACAGATGACTTAACAGGTGCAGAAGCTTTCGAGGGTCCGAAAACTACTCGAGGGGGAGCAATCTCCGGAGAAAAAATTCGGCCGTTGCGGGTTATTTTTCTTGTACCCGCAATGTTCCCTATACCAGGGTTTTCTTCTTCAGAATTCTCTTGGACTGCCTCAATTTGTTTGATACCATGATAGAAGATTTCTCCTCCATAGTTCCATGGTATCGTTTTGCTTGATTGGCACGGGACAGGTCTCGGCATGGTGATCTTTAATGGTACACATTTAGAGTTGGGTGTAATCCTGACAGGCCTTTTGCAAGCCTTGGGAGGATTGTCGGAAATGGTTATGATTGCAATATCGTTGGTTGAAGTAGCAAAAGTAGCAAGAGTAACAGGATTGAAGGTATCAACAGGGGTTTTTTGGAAAAGTATCTCTTGGGTATCCATCATGCGTTGGACACCTGATTTCAACATGGGGCAGTCAGCTTGTATGTTCAAACAAAAGTAACAGTCCTTCCTGCAGCCTGGGAATATCCCGGCTCTCATCAACTTCTCTTTAATTACTAACAACGGAGTCAAAAGACCGGCAACATCAGTAACATAGAGGTCTTCTATAACGGCATGAACATTATGGTCGTGTTTGGGCATCGGAGCAGATATAACATTGGGCTTCTCAAGAGCATCAAATTCTACTTCTTTGTCATCAATCAAGTCCTGGATTTTGTTCTTAGGCGCCCAGCAATTATTGGTATCATGCCCAACACTGTCAGAATGGTAAGCACATTTGGAATTGGAGTGGTAGTATGGAGAGGAGGTGTTAGGGTTCTTTGGAGCTTCCTTCAAACTGGTAAGATTCAGCTTCAACAAATGAGGGAGTACCTGAGCTGGCATCATGTTGATTCGGGTGAACTGCCATTGTGGCCTTTCTACCCGTTGTTGATTTGGTCTCGACTGATTGTTACGAGGTTGATCATTTGACGAGTTTTGAATCATCACAGCCCCTACAGTCGGTCGGCGCTCAGTTCTTCCCTGAACCTTCTGAGAATACACAGCAGATGCTTCCTTCTTAGACGGAAATGGTTTCTTAAAAGCTGTGGATGCGGAAGCATCCTTTTGAATCTTTCCACTTTTAATACCGGCCTCGACCCTTTCGCCGGTCAAAATTAGTTCAGTAAATCCCGTGGAAGAACTCCCGATTAGATGATTGAAGAAGGGGCCAGACAGGGTCCCTAGAAACATGTCAACTAACTCCCTATCTAACAACGGTGGTTGCACCCTTCCATCCAGATCACGCCCTTTCTGGGCGTACTCTTTAAACCCTTCATTGGAAGCCATCCTCATACTTTGTAACTGAGTACGAGTGGGCGCCAAATCAGCAATGTATTGATATTGACGAGAAAAAGCGGCAACTAAGTCTTCCCCATTGTGAACCTCTAATCTCTCGAGCTGGTAGAACCAGTCCAACTGCATTCCTGACAAGCTGTCTTGAAAAAAGTGCACCCAAAGGTCTTTATCAGATGAGTGGGGTTGGATCTTTCTAACATACGACCTCAGGTGCATCTTTGGGCACGACAGACAGTCATACTTGGCAAATGTTGGCACCTTGAACTTGGGAGTCATAACAATCCCAGCTACCAGCCCTAGTTCTTCAAAATCCAAACCGGGTACCCTCTGCAACTCCATGGCTTCCAATCTATCCTCAAGATTCTTATATTTATCATCCGCTAGAGGATACTGTTGTTCGGAGTAGTCTTCATCTTCTTCCTCTTCCTCCTCTTCAACCTCAGATTCAGAAGGTACAGCAGTCCCTTTCCCTTTACTGGCCCCTTCGTCAGACGTTAAGGGGAACTCAAGAACCTTTCTGGCATTGCTTTCAAACCTTCTTCCAAAATTGGATACTCCAGGTCTCTTTTTCTTTTTCTCTTTATTCTTCTCCAATAGAGCTTTGAGGTCCACTTGACCCTTTGCCAAGGTCATGAGGAGTTGCTGGAATTGTGAATTTTGTGCCTGCAGATCTTTGACCATTTGCTCCAAATCCATCTTGCTGAAATAAACAGCGGAAAGATAAGGAAACCTGGTGTGAAGACCTGTTTATGCATATGATGAATGGTATGTTATTCATGTAATGCATTCAAGGATTCAGAAATTCAAATTTGTTACAAAAAGGAACACACGTCATATTAAGAAGAAATTGCTAGTACATAAGTGCCCCATGGGCAAAATATTACAAAATTCTTAATGTAAAAAGACATTGCGCATCCTCTTTGGTGCAATGTAAGTGTTGAGAGTTTCCTCCTCATGAAGTCGGCGGGTAAGCTCCAAAACCTTCTTCTCACTGGCATAGAAGCTGGCTTCAAAAGTATTCTGTTCTTCCTTGAGTTAGATCCAACTCTTTTGCATTTCTTCCCATGATGTTGGCATGTCAGGATGTAGGATGGTGTATGGAACCTCCCCTTCCATAACAGTCTCTTTGATCAAGGGGAGAATGTGTGGATATGGCATCGTAAGACTCTGGGCGCGGGTTCGTACCCACTTGAGGTAAGGCTCAAGAGGGATGGAATTTTTGTGCCCCAGTGTCTTACTATCCACCTTGTTGGGCATCCTCCAAGCTCTGATGAACCTTTGTCGAAGTCCTTGCGCATCGTTGTCGAAGTCAAAAACTAGGTCAGGAATCAGCATGTCATGAGGGCCATCCCTCCGAGCATATCCAAACTGTCTTAGAGCTAAACAGGGGTTGTAGGTAATGCCTCCTCTAATGCCAAGTAGTGGGACATTAGGTAATTCCCCACAACGATCAATGAGGATGACATTTTCTCTGGACCGAGAACACCAATGTACATCAGCATGTGTGAGGGTCATCAATCGTTGTGACCACCTTAAACCCTGCTCATTCTTCAAAACTAATTGTGGAAGGTGAGAAATAAACCACCTTGCTAGGAGAGGAGTACAGCACATGAGAACACCTCTTTTCCTCATTGTTCGTGTGTAAAATGAGTGTAGGATGTCCCCAAGAAATGTGGGTATAGGATTCCTGGATATGAAAATCTTGACGGCATTTACATCTATAAGTTGGTCAGGGTTTGGGAATAAGACCAACCCATAGATAAGGAGTGCCACAATCTCTTCAAAGGCTTGTAGATCAAGATAATTCCAGCAGTCTTGTGCCTTCTCAAACAGAAACTTTGCCAAGAAACCTTTGACACCACTTCTGGTTTCCCAATGTCCCTTGATGTCAGATGGTTGCAAGTGTAATGCTTGAGCAATATCTTCAGGTTTTGGTTCTTTTTCCATACCGTTGTAGGGTAGTTGATGAAGAATAGGAATTCTCAACAGTTGAGAAAACTCCTCCAAAGTAGGCACCAACTGGTAATCAGGGAATGTGAAACAGTGGTGTGGGGGGTCAAAGAATTGGAAGAGGACTTTCACCATGTCTTCTTCAATGTTGGTGTTGACCAAGTTGAGAAGTCTATCATGTCTTTCACTGAAGAGAGAATCCCCTGGAATCCTAGAAGTAAGCTCCTTAAGTTGAGGAGGGATTCTCACAAGGTTAATTTGAATTGTTTTCCTGCGAAGAGATTCCATGACCTACAAAACAAGAACAAAGATGAAGATCCAAACCCTTGAAATGGTTAGTGGATGCTTATGATGCTTTATGATGTTCATTATGTATGCACAAGAACATGTACAAGCAAGTCACACAAAACCCTAGTTCCAGGCTTGCATGAGGTTTCATAGGTAAGTACCCTCTTGAGTTTAGTTGGCTCAAAACTGTCCTATAAGTAGTAACCGGGTTCTAAGGAGCTCAATATCACTGGATTGTTTTCTATGTCATTGTTTTGGTTTAGCCACTTAACTAGCGACCAAAATATTCCAAGAAAACAACCCTCAATGAGTGTAGTATCGAGTATCTACCAACTTTGGACTGCACCAAAGCCGGTCATCTCACTACCCCTAATAAAAGGCCAAGATGGTCAAGTAAGGTTCTAAGAGTTCATTAGTGCTTCATGACATCACTCAGCAGCCCCGTATTCTCTTTGATTGACTCAAAGGCTACCAGTACTCATAAATATGTCGCACTAATATAGCTATTGCTTCAACCGTGTCGGTATACCCAGCGCAGTTTCCACAACGTATTGCTATTTACCTATGAATGTTTCCCAAATTCGGGTGGAGGATTTAAAGCCCAAACAAGAGAATCAAATGTAAAGCAAACAAAGCAAACAATATAATCATGCAAAAGGTGATCTAAGACCTAATGTTACTCCACTTTTAAATACATCCCCAGCAGAGTCGCGAGTTCTGTGATACGATGGGAGAACTGACTTGGGATTTTGCGTTTGTGTTCGCAAATGTTTCGGTTTAGCAAGAGTCACCACCGACTTTTTATTTTATCCTAAGGAAAGGTCAAAAATCACAGGAAAGACCTTTGAGATGTTTTCTTGGGTTCGGGGAGTAGATTACAGAAAGGGAAGGTATTAGCACCCTTTCTATCCATGGTTATCCATGGGCTCTTAGTTACTTGCTTAGATCACTTGCTTTGCTTTTCAATTGTTTGAAATGGTGCTCTTCGATTGGTTGAAATGGTGCCTTGTGTGTGATTTTGAAAGATGTTTTGAAAAGAGGCCATCATTGTGGCAACCTTTGTAATGATTCTTGTTTGAATGTATACAAAGGTGTTTTTGTCTATTGAAAAGTTTTTAATGTTTGAAAGTAGGGTTTTGAAATTGTGTTTGTGAAGTGTGTTTTGAAGATAGCAAGGATGTTTTTGCAAGCTTTGATCAAGTAACTAAGAGTTATCTACCCTATTTTACTCAAAGATCTTTCTTTATGTTTTTAACCTTTTTAACAGTGTTGTTTCACCATTGTATTTGGTGAACAACCTTATGTTAGGATGTTTAAACGGGACAGGATCGGGTTATCGTATAGACCATGATAGCAATGGTGTCAAGTATTTTTGGCAATTTTCTTAAGGGACTTGATCATTTTGTTTAGGCAACCTAGATAGCGTCATCGAGGGACTATGATCTTTTGTTTTATTTTTGTTTTGTCAAAGTACTTGACATGCATATCATGGCCCATTTTTGAAGGAAACAAGTGGATTGAAACCCTAGGGGTGCAAGTGTGCATTGTGTTTGTTTTTCATGCATTTTTGTCTTTTGGTTAGGTCAAGCTAATTGTTGATTTTATTTTGCATACAAACCCTAGGTCTAATCATAGCATAATTGAAAGCATTTAAAGGGGCGAGAATTTAAATTCTACACTATTACAACATGATATATGGAGGGGGTACAAATTTGAAAGGGGATTATTTTGCAAGAAATTAAATCCTAAATTATTACAACCATATTGAATGGGTAAGGAATAATATTAAATATACAATATTTAAATAAATACAATAAATAAATATTACATAAAATGCATTTATGCAAAAAATATTTTTATGTATGTAAAAAGTATTTTTAACGTGAGATGTAAATAAATAAATAAAAGTCACTTTTAATTATTTTTTTGTTTTTAGGGCAAAAACCCTAATTTCTTAAATAAATAGTATTATTTATTATTTATATAAAATAACGTATTAATTTGTACAAAAATTAAAGTATATTAAAAAAAATGGTATTTTTATTATAAAATATTAAAAAAATAAAAATGTATTATTTTTGTGTTTTTTGCCCTAATTATTTAATAAAACATATTATATATGTATATAAATATATTAAATATATTAAGTGTGTATAAAAATAAAATAAATTATTTACAAAATGTATATATTTCAAGAAAATATTTTCAAATATGTATAAAAATAATAAATAAAAATAAAAGTATTTTTTACATTATTTTTACATTTAAACAAAAGTAAATATAAAGTATTTAATGTATTAATACTAGAATTAATTATAAAAAATATTAAATAAATATAAAAATTTATGAAAATATTTTTTAAGTATTTTTTATATTTTAAAATAAAATATCAAGGTCAGAGAAAAAATAAAAATGCAAAAATAATGAAAATACAAAGCAATGGGCCAGGGGGGTGGGAACTGAAAATGTATGTGTGAGAAGCAAAAACAACCAGGGCCAACCCAGAAACAACTTCATCTTCTTCCTCAGTTCAGAAACACGCGCGTTCTGTGTATCAAATGTTATCTCCTGATTCCTTGCTTTTTTGACAAAACTCATAACATGAAACTTGTAGAGCATCAAACAACGAATCTAACCATATAAAAAACTTAAGCTAACTCTCAAAGACCAGAGAGAATTTCTCTGGCCCTAATTCTTAACCTAGTTTTTTCAGAAAGTTCATGAACAAAATTCTCCTAGCACGATTAATATAAATGAACACTAAGCACATGTATGGTTTAAGGGCTATGAATACAACATCTTTCGTTCACAAACCTAAGTCTAACTATTCCTAAATAGAGAGATAGAAGTTCATGAAATATCTGTTTCAGTTGACTTCGAACTGGACAATGCAGCAACTTCCAAGGGTGCTTGAGGTTCTTTTGAGCTTGCCTGATGTCTACTGATGTTTTCCCAATGCTTGGCTTGTTTTGAAGTAGCCTGAATCGTGCTACAGAACTCAACCTACAAAGCTTCCAAACAAAAATGGCAAAGTGTGTTAATGGTGTTACAGCTGGCAATGGAGGTCTTGGATAGTTCAGGTGAGTTGAGTGGAAGGTATTGGAACAAGTTTGAGGCAAAACGCACAAGGGAAAGTGGAGATGAAGGTGGTTCTGCAGGGCTTGCCCTGTTTTTGCAAAAAAATGGTGATTTTGTGTACAAGGAGGTTTGAGTGGTGAAGAGCTCGTGTTTATGACTCAAAGGGTTGTGTGAAATGTGTTTGTAATGTTTGTGTAAGCTGACTATGGATGGTTTTTGAGTTGGGAATATTTTGGACAAATTTCTTCTTCTTGAAGCAAGAGTGTGTAACTTGTGATTACAGGCATGTACCCTATATCTTGTAAGCTGCATACCTTTCCCTTGATACTTGAAATTTGTGGATTTGATCTTGCCTCAGAGATATGGCCCCATGCTCCAAAGATCTTGGTTTGACATAAAGTGTAACTTTTCAAAAATGGCAAAATACCTTTTTCCAAATAGGGATTAGTTTTGTGTGCAATGTTCAAATGGCCAAGATAATGCATTATCTCAGTGGATTTGCATTCAATTAAGGAGTGTAAAATGGTTTAGAGGTCTGCAAGTTAGTACAAAGCATGCTGATTTGAAAATGCAAGTTGTATGAACATGTATTGGCCATGGATCAAAGTGAGTTTTTGCCAACTTCAAGCATTCGATTCTCCCTAACCACAAAGGTGTTTTGAGGAGTTCTTTGACAATTTGGAAATATTGCAACATGTACTACAATCCATCTTTGAAATGCAACTTGAAACTCCAAGTGGAACTATGTGAAAAATGGCCAAGAAGATGGGTCAAAATCCTGACTAAACTAGGGCAAAAGTTTTCTAAGTTAAAAGTTTTAGGTACCCTTGTTCCAAAAATCATAACTTGAGATACAAGCCTCTTTTGAGGAAACTTTGTGAATCAAAGTTATAGACTTTGTGATGGAATACAATTTCATGTTGCAATTTTTGTTTGAATCCATTTGCATCTTGGTGAAAAAATAGGACAAAGTTAGGAAAAAATAAGAAAATTTTATAACTTAGAAATTTTCTAAGTTATGAAATTTTTCCATTTTAAACCCTAATTTGTAATTTTGGGTTTCTTGATGAACAAGTTTCATAATTTGACATGTCTTGATGAAAAATGACCCTTGGCACTTGATTTTGACCAAAAGTCAAAGTTTGACTTTTCAGTATATAATTAAATTTTGATCAGTTGACTGAAAAATTCATCTGTCAATCATATGCATTTGAGATCTTTTGAACTTGTTGAATGGGTCAAGACAATGTAATTGAGTCCTTGAGTCCATGGTTGGGCTTGATTTTCCATTGGCTAGTTCAAACAGTCAAAAATTGCCTTTGTACAATCAAAACCCTAAAAATGACCATTTTGCCCTTTTGATGATCTGATCAAATTTCTTATGGAATTGTGCTCCAAACTTGATCAAATAGTTCATATGAGTTCATAATGTTGATGTGGGTCCAAATTCATGAGTTTTGACTATTAATTGGCCACAGTTGAATTTTTCCCCAATACAGCTGATTTCTAGGTCAACTGTCCAATTGACTGGGCAAAAATCCGAATCAAGGCTTGAAACTTGGTATGGACAAACTTGTGAGTCCAACATGAAGTATGGAAGTAAATTTGACCATTTTAGGTCAAAACGTCACTGTGCAAACTCAAACCCTAATTTTGGTCAACAGTGCAAGGAAGTGTCTTGAGCAGAGCAAACCCTAGCTTGATCTTGAGTTCCAAGAGTCTTGTGATGAAAAATGTTGATGAAATGAGAGGGAAAATTTTGGGGTACAACAAACATCATAAAGCATCATATGCATCCACTAACCATTTCAAGGATTTGGATCTTCATCTTTGTTCCTGTTTTGTAGGTCATGGAATCACTTCGCAGAAAAACCATTCGGGTCAACCTTGTGAGGATTCCTCCTCTACTCAAGGAGCTTGTTTCCAAGATTCCAGAGAATTCTCCCTTCAGTGAAAGACATGGTATACTTATCAACTTGGTCAACTCCAACATTGAAGAAGACATGGTGAAAGTTCTCTTCCAGATCTTTGACCCCCTACACCATTGCTTTACATTTCCGGATTACCAACTAGTACCTACTTTGGAGGAATTTTCTCAACTCCTGAGGATTCCTATTCTCCATCAACTACCCTACAACGGTACGGAAAGAGAGCCAAAGCCTGAAGATGTTGCTTAAGCCGTACACTTGCAACCATCTGATATCAAAGGTCATTGGGAAATCAGAAGTGGTGTCAAGGGTTTCTTGGTGATGTTTATGTTTGAGAAGGCACAAGAATGCTGGAATTCTCTAGATATGCAAGCTTTTGAGGAGATTGTAGAACTTCTCATCTATGGGTTGGTCTTGTTCCCAAACCCTGATCAGCTTATAGATGTGAATGCTGTCAAGATTTTCATATCCAGGAATCCTGTGCCTACATTGCTTGGGGATATCCTCCACTCATTTTACACACGAACAATGAGGAAAAGAGGTGTTCTCATGTGTTGTACTCCTCTTCTAGCAAGGTGGTTTATTTCTCACCTTCCCCAGTCAGTCTTGAAGAATGAACAAGGTTTGAGGTGATCGCAATGGTTGATGACTCTTACCCATTCTGATGTTCATTGGTGTTCTCGGTCCAGAGAAAATGTCATCATCATTGATCGTTATGGGGAATTCCCTAATGTCCCATTACTTGGCATTAGGGGAGGCATTACCTACAACCCCTGTTTGGCTCTGAGACAATTTGGGTATGCCCAAAGGGATGGCCCTCATGACATGCTGATTCCTGACTTAGTTTTTGACTTCGACAATGACGCTCAAGGACTTCGACAAAGATTTATCCGAGCTTGGAGGATGCCCAACAAAGTGGACAGTAAGACACTGGGACACAAGAATTCCATCCCCCTTGAGCCTTACCTCATGTGGGTACGAACCCGCGCCCAGAGTCTTATGATGCCTTACCCCTACATTCTCCCTGTGATCAAAGAGCTTGTTATGGAAGGAGAGGTTCCATACACCCTCCTACATCCTGACATGCCGACATCATTGGAATATTGCAAAAGAGTTGGATACAGCTCAAGGAAGAACGGAATACTTTTGAAGCCAGCTTCTACGCCAGTGAGAAGAAGGTTTTGGAACTTACCCGTCAACTTCACGAAGAGCGGACTCTCAACACCTACATCGCACCAAAGAGGATGCGCAACGTCTTTTTACATTAAGAATTTTGTAATATTTTGTCCATGGGGCATTTATGTACTAACAAATTTCTTCTTATTAATATGACGTGTGTTCTTTTTGTTTGCAACAACTTTGAATTTCTGAATCCTTGAATGCATTACATGAATACATATCATTCATCATATGCATAAACAGATCTTCACACCAGGTTTCCTTATCTCTCTGCTGTTTATTTCAGCAAGATGGATATAGAGCAGACGGTTAAAGACCTACAAGCGTAGAATTCGCAGTTCCAACAACTCTTCATGACCTTGGCAAAGGGTCAGGAGGAACTTAAAGCACTGTTATAGAAGTAAAAAGAGAAAAAGAAAAAGAAAAAGAAAAGGATCGGTGTGGCTACTCTGGGTAGAAGATTTGAGAACCAAGCTAGAAGGGTCCTGGATTTCCCCTCAACATCTGATGAAGGGGTTGGCAAAGGAAAGGGAGTTGCAGTACCATCTGAGTATGAGGCTAAAGAAGAAGAAGAAGAAGAAGAAGAGGATGAAGATTACTCTGAGCAGCAGTACCCTCCTGCAGACGACAAGTATAAGAACCTGGAAGAGCGGTTGGCAGCTATGGAGGTACAAAGAGTGCTTGGGCTGGATTTCAAAGAACTAGGCTTGGTTTCTAGGATTGACATTCCTCCCGAGTTCAAAGTTCCTCTGTTCGCTAAATACGATGGTTTTTCTTTCCCGAAGATGCACCTACGGTCTTATGTCAGAAAGATCCAACCTCATTCTTATGATAAGGATGTGTGGGTCCACTTTTTTCAAGATAGTCTTTTGGGTACGCAATTGGACTGGTTCTACCAGCTTGAGAGGGCTGACGTACATAATTGGGAGGATATGGCTGCTGCTTTCTACCGACAATATCAATATAATACCGACTTAGCACCTACTCGTACTCAACTACAGAGTATGGCTGTGGTTTCTAATGAGGGCTTTAAAGAGTATGCCCAGAAGTGGAGGGACTTGGCTGGAAGGGTGCAGCCACCATTGTCTGAAAGAGAGCTTGTTGATATGTTTTTGGGGATGATGTCTGGTCCATTCTTTAATCACCTAATAGGGAGCTCATCGGCAGGGTTCACTGAATTAATTCTAACTGGTGAACGAGTTAAAGCTAGCATCAAGAGTGGTAAGATTCAAAAAGATACATCTGCTTTTGCCGCTGTCAAAAAACCTTTTCTAGCCAAGAAAGAGGTGTCAGTTGCTTATTCCCAAAAAGGTCGAGGAAGAGCGGAGCGCCGGCCAACGGTGGGGGCTGTAATGATCCAAAAGAATGTATCTGATCAGCCTAGGAATGATCAACCAAGAACCAACCAACAAAGAGGGGGAAGGCCTGCTAGGCAGTTCACCAAAATAAACATGACGCCTGCCCAGGTTCTCCCCCATCTCTTGAAGCTAAACCTTACAACCTTGAGAGATCCGCCACAAAATCCGAATACAACTTCTCCTTTTTACCATGCCAATGCTAAATGTGATTACCATTCCAACGGCATAGGGCACGACACTAACAATTGTTGGGCCCTCAAAAACAAGATCCAAGATTTAATAGATGCCAAGGAGGTAGAATTCGATGCGCCCGAAAAGCCGAATGTGATTTCTGCCCCAATGCCAAAGCATGGTCACAGTGCCCATGCTATCGAGGAGGATCTGTATATTGTTATTGTTGATGACTTAATGACCCCTTTGCCAATGATCAAGATGAATTTGTTGAAAGCCGGGATTTTTCCAAGCTATGAAAAAGGTTGTTACTTTTGTTCGTCCCTATAATCTGACTGTCCGTTATTGAAGTTAGGCGTCCAACGCCTGATGGATAATCAAGAGATCCTCTTTCAGAAAACTCCTGTTACTCTTGTTACTCCTGTTACTCCTATCAACGATATTGATATAATTACCATTTCCGACAATCTTTCCAAGGTCTCCAAAAGACCTGTTAAGATTACACCTGATCCAAAGTTTGTACCGCTGAAGATTACTATGTCGGAGCCTATCCCATATAAGTCGAACAAGACGATACCTTGGAATTATGGAGGAGAGATCTTCTACCACGGTGTTAAGCAGATCGAATCAGTCGAAGAGAATTCTGATGAAGAAACTCCTGACGTAGGAATATTGTGGGGACAAGTAAGATCACTCGTAGCGGAAGAATCTTCTCTCTGGAGATTGCTCC
Organism: Vicia faba; assembly: GCA_948472305.1. Classification (NCBI taxonomy): domain Eukaryota; kingdom Viridiplantae; phylum Streptophyta; class Magnoliopsida; order Fabales; family Fabaceae; genus Vicia; species Vicia faba. Next base: position 20,728,853 of record OX451736.1, on the reverse strand, counting down.
TCTAAGGGCAATCTTCGGACCCTCAAGTGCTCCTGTGCCACTCAAGATATTATGTGCAAAGTCCAATGATTGAAGAAATTGTTACTCCTAAAGTTGTACCCTCTGTTGTTACTGCTGATAAAGGTAAGGGGATCCAAGAAGCGCCCGTCAGGACGAGGGCTCAGCCTTTGGTTATCCCCGAGACCACCCAAAAGGAAATGGAGGAAATTTTAAAGATAATTAAGAAGAGTGACTATGATGTCGTAGAACAACTGGGGAAAACCCCTTCACAAATCTCCATGCTGGCCCTATTGCTCTGTTCCAAGGCTCATGCCAAAGCCTTGATCAAATTCCTGAAGACGGCGCACGTGCCTCAAGAACTTCTACAGATCAGTTTCAAGAGTGTGTAACTAGCCTTACAGCCGACAATGGTCTTGGCTTCTCTGATGCCGATCTAACGTCTAAGGGAAGAAAGCATAATGATGCGCTGCATGTTTTGGTAGAGTGCAGAGGGACCACACTTGCTCACGTTCTGGTTGATACTGGGTCATCTTTAAACGTCCTGCCAAAGAAAGCATTGGACAGACTAGACTGTGAAGGTTTGACCTTAAAGCCCAGTAATATCATTGTTAGAGCCTTCGACGGTTCTAAGCGGATGGTTCACGGAGAAGTGGACATCCCAATCAAGGTGGGAACAGAAATTTTCAACTCTACATTTTATGTGATGTACATCTGTCCTTCATACTCTTGTTTGTTGGGAAGACCATGGATCCACGACGCTGGGATAGTCACTTCTTCTCTATACCAAATGCTAAAATATCCAGTCCAGGGGAAAATCATAATGGTTCATGGTGAGGAGGAGTATATGATAAGCCACCTTAACTTTTTCCTCTATGTGGAGTTAGATGGTGAATTCATAGAAAATCCTTTCCAACACTTTGAAGAGGTTTCTCCTGAAGTTGCGACAGCTAAGACAATGACTTTTGTACCCATTATTACCAAGCCTGTGTCCCGGATGTCATCCCTTAAAGATGCGAAGGCTGTGATCGAGGAAGGAGGAAGTACAGTGTGGGGTCAGCTACCAGATTTTCCTTTCAAGGCAGATAAGTTCGGTTTGGGTTTCACTGTTGCTAGTCAGAAGGATGTGCGTCGCTCCTGGGCTGGAGGACCACCATTAAAGATCACTCATTACAGAGTTTATGCTTTGGAAGATGTTGAAGATGATAGCAATTTTGAAGATTGGATTTTCCCGACCATTGAAGGAGGACTGAACAACTGGGAGGCGAAAGATTTTGTTCCCATTACTTTCATCAATCAGTAATTTATCTTTCAAACATTTCCGTTGGTATGTAATAATTAATAAACAATTCGTACACTCTTTTTGCCTTGTGCCTTACCCGGGGCACATAGGTCCATTTGTAAGGGTTTTGATTCTTCATTTTCATATGCCATTTTAAATGAATCATGGACGTTTTCATCTATAAACTTTTGTGTTCATTTTCTTTCTTTTTACATTTTATTTTGTTCAAAGGTGGCTATCCCTTACACACACCCACACTCACAAAATGCAGGTACCCATCCACTCTGAATTCCATGGGTAACAATTCTGCTATGGCCTTCAGTGACTTTGAAGATCTGGTCAATTATGCCGAATACAAAGGTGATAAAGACTGTGAAGTGCCTGGAGAGTTGGCTAGACTTCTACAACAGGAAGAAAGGGCTATTCTGCCCCATGAAGAGTTGTTAGAGACTATCAACTTGGGTACTGCCGAAGACAGAAGAGAGGTTAAAGTGGGTGCCAACCTCAAGCCAAATGTCAAAGAGCGCTTGGTTCAGATGTTGAATGAATATGTTGAGATCTTCGCCTAGTCCTATGAAGACATGCCGGGACTCGATACAGATATTGTGGTTCACCGACTCCCTACAAGAGAAGACTGTCCACCAATAAAATAGAAAGTCCGCCGAATGAGACCTGATATGTCCGAAAAGATCAAAGTCGAAGTGATGAAGCAGTTCAATGTTGGGTTTCTTGTTGTTACTTCCTATCCACAATGGGTTGCTAACATTGTGCCCGTTCCTACGAAATATGGCAAAGTGAGAATGTGCGTGGACTACAGAGATTTAAACAGGGCTAGCCCTAAAGATGACTTTCCACTATCGCACATCAACATCTTGGTTGACAATACAGCTCAACATAAGGTATTTTCTTTCATGGATGGATTTTCAGGGTATAACCAGATCAAAATGGCCCTCAAAGACATGGAGAAGACTACTTTTGTTACACAGTGGGGTACCTTCTGTTATAAAGTGATTCCATTCGGACTGAAGAATGCCGGGGCAACCTATCAACGAGCCATGGTAGCTTTGTTTCATGATATGATACATCATGAGATTGAAGTCTACATAGACGACATGATAGCCCGTTCACAGACAGAAGAAGAACACCTCGATCATCTACAAAAGCTGTTTGTCAAGTTGAAGGAGTATAAACTCAGACTGAACCCTAGCAAGTGCACTTTCGGAGTCAGGTCCGGTAAACTTTTGGGATTCATCGTCAGCAACAAAGGCATCGAGGTTGATCATGCCAAAGTCAAAGCCATACGAGAAATGCCTGCCCCTCGCACTGAAAAGGAGGTCAGAGGTTTCTTGGGACGCCTAAACTACATTGCAAGGTTCATTTCTCATCTAACATCTACCTGTGAACCAATCTTCAAGTTGTTGAAGAAAGATCAGGTGGTTGAATGGAATGATGACTGTCAAGTTTCTTTCAATAAAATCAAGGAGTATTTGCTAAAACCTCCTATCTTGATGCCACCCGTTGAAGGAAGGCCGCTAATCATGTATCTGACTGTTTTGGATAACTCAATGGGGTGCGTACTGGGCCAACATGACGAGTCTGGTCGAAAAGAGCATGCCATTTATTACCTTAGCAAAAATTTTACCGACTGTGAGACTCGCTACTCACTGCTCGAGAAAACTTGCTGCGCTTTGGTATGGGCTGCTCGCCGGCTAAGGCATTATATGTTGATACATACCACTCGTTGATTTCTAAAATGGATCTGATCAAGTACATCTTCGAAAAGCCTGCTTTATCTGGAAGAATCGCTAGATGGCAAATGATCATGACTGAGTATGATATCCAGTACACAACCCAAAAAGCTATAAAGGGGAGTGTACTAGCTGACCATATAGCTCATCAATCTGTCGAAGATTACCAATCCATGAAGTTCGACTTCCCCGAAGAGGACATTATGACATTGGACAACATTGAAGGTAACGGACCGTATGACGGACCTGAACAAGGATCCTGATGGACCCTGTAATTTGATGGTGCTTCAAATGCACTTGGCAACGGTATCGGCGCGGTACTTATCTCTCCAGGAGGTTTCCATACACCTTTCACCGCTAGACTCTGCTTCAGTTGCACCAACAACATGGCTGAGTTTGAAGCTTGTATCTTTGGTCTCAAGGCTGCAATTGACCTAGGAATCAAATCTTTGGTTGTGTTTGGGGACTCAGCCTTGGTTATCAGTCAAATCAAAGAAGAGTGGGACACTAAACATCCTAATCTCATCCCATACAAAGAACATGTCCTGACATTGCTACCTCATTTCGAGCAGATTACATTTGAGCACTTCCCGCGAGAAGAAAATCAGCTAGCGGATGCTCTAGCTACAATGTCTTCCATGTTTAAACTTAACTTGGATAATGAGGCTCCCCAAATCACCATTGAGCAGATGGACGAACCTGCAAATTGTCACGAGATTAATACCGAAGAAGTAGTGGAACAACCCTGGTTTCACGAAATCAAAAGGTATCTCAAGACTCGAGAATACCCTGAAGGAGCTTCAGTCAACGACAAAAAGTTCTTAAGGAGATTTTCTGCCAAGTTCTTCCTGAGAAATGGTATCCTATACAAGCGCAACCATGATTGCGTTCTGCTTCGTTGTGTGGACAAAGTTGAAGCTGAGAAGATCATGACTGAACTGCATAGTGGCACATTTGGCACCCATTTGAGCGGACATACGATGGCTAAGAAAATTCTAAGGGCAGGCTACTACTGGTCTACCATGGAAGTTGATTGTCATCAATATGTCCGTACTTGTGACAAATGCCAAGTCTATGTGGACAAGGTACATATTCCTCCAGTTCCTCTAAATGTCCTAAAAGCTCCTTGGCCATTCGCAATATGGGGAATCGACATGATTGGAGAGATCAAGCCGACAGCATCCAATGGACACCGATTCATCCTGGTGGCCATTGATTACTTTACCAAGTGGGTCAAAGCAACTTCCTTCGCCTTTGTTACAAAGAATGTGGTTGCCCGCTTCATCAAGCAGAACCTCATATGTCGGTACGGTATCCTTGACCGTATCATCACAGACAACGGTACAAACCTGAACAACACTATGATCACCTCTCTGTGCGAGCAGTTCAAGATTCAACATCACAATTCATCTCCCTATCAGCCAAAGATGAAAGGTGTTGTCGAAGCTGCAAACAAGAACATCAAGAAGATCATTCAAAAGATGACAGTCACCTGCAAGGACTGGCATGAGATGTTACCGTTTGCTCTGCATGGATACCGAACCACAGCGTGTGCTTCAACCGGGGAAACCCCCTTTTCTTTGGTATATGGCATGGAAGCTGTTTTACCTATGGAGTTTCAAATTCCTTCCTTGAGAATTATGAAGGATGATGTTGGTCTAAGTGAAGACGATTGGATTCATACCCGGCTTGATCAGCTTAATTTGATTGACGAGAAACGACTTACTACTGTTTGTCATGGTCAGACGTATCAAAAACGGATGATCAAGGCTTTTAACAAGAAAGTCAGACGTCATGTGTATCAAGTCAGAGATCTTGTAATGAAGCGGATCATATTGCCACAAAGTGATCCCAAGGGCAAGTGGACTCCTACCTACGAAGGACCATTTATGATCAAAAACATTTTTTCTGGTGGGGCTATGATTCTAACCACCATGGACGGCGATGATCTGCCGCACCCTGTGAACACATATATAGTCAAAAGATACTACGCATAAATGACCCGACAAGTTGAAAACCCGAAAGGGAAGCTTGAGAAAAAATGGGCATCCCGGTGAATCAAAAACCCGAAAGGGCGGTTCAGGCAAAAATTAGGGATAAAAAAAAAATCTGTACACCCGGCAAGTTGAAAACCCGAAAGGGCGACTTGGGCAAAAAAGGGTTTCCCGGTAGATCGAAAACCCGAAAGGGCGATCCAGAAAAAAGTTAGGGAATTAAAGCGTATGACTATGTCTCGTCGGATCACTTTAAGGACAATCTCTTCATGGACAAGCTCCAGGCTTCTAATCAATTCAATCATCTGCGCACGAAGTGACGAATGGACAAGATACTCAGAGTTGTGAAGGCTATAGCAGAATGGGAACCCCATGGAATTGTTACACATAGCCATCTTTCTTTGTTTAAATTTTTCTCAATTTTATGACAACATTCTCTTACTAGGATGTTTGTCTCCTTTGTACAAAATACTTACACAAAGTTAATACAAAGATACTTCAAAGTGCAGAAAATTGTTTGCCTTTTCTTTCTTTTTACACTTGTGTTTTATTTGAAAACGTCCAATGATTTATTAAATGAGCATATGCATTTGAATATAATCACTGCTTACAAATAAAACAGAATAAGAAAGAATAATTACTGATAGGATGAAAGTATAGGAAAATATCTTTAGGCTATTCTAGGAGAAATCCCCTGCAATACATAATCCAGATCCTCAGCGGAACTAAAGCCTTGAAATTCATATCTCCAGCGGAGTTAAGTTTCAAGAATCCTTATCAGAGCTAAGTTTTTCAAACTCCCAATCCCCAGCAGAGCAAAACTTTGAACTACAAACCCTCAGTGAAGATGAAACTTTCTTCCCCAACGGAGTCAAACCTTTGACCTATGAACACTAGTGGAGACCATCCAGTTTCCTCCATTTTCCCCAGAGAGTCGCTTTAAAACCAGATAATTCCCCAGAGAGTTATTTTAAAAACCTTCTTCCCTAGTGAAGTCGCCACAATCAAATCAGCACGTCATTAAGATCCCCAGCGGAGAAGAAACTTTGAGCTACCAATCCCCAGCGGAAACCATTCAGTTTTCCTGATACCCCCAACAGAACAGAGGTTCACATTCTTGAAGTCCCCAGTAGATTGGCATACAACCCAAACTCCTGATCTCCCCAGCAGTATAGCTTCTCCCCACAGAGGTTATCAAATCTTGAATCTCTAATAGCGGTCATGGATTTATTTTCCCCGACAGCACTCAAAGATTTTACTATCTCCAGTTATCCATGATTTATTTTCCTCAGCAAGACACCTAATCAGCTTACATGCGCATACATTACATTCATAAATCATGAGCATTGACAAAACACATATATTGCATCATACATTTCATGCAACATAACTTTGTGTTTCAGCTAACATTCTACCCTTTTCAGGATGAAATTAATAGCTACCTAAAATAGATATTAAAAAAATGGCTTAGAGATGCTCCAGACACGGATGCTTTTCTATTTGTTTATTCAAATTAAGGGGTAGATTCCTGTTCTAGACTGTAAAGCCTGGATTAGACCAGATAATACCTTGATTATACTGAAGCCCGAAGATTGACCAGTAAATAGTTGAATCCCCTGCAAATTCTTTTGAAGACTGGACGTTGACCAAATAGGAAGAAAGGTATTGTGAAACCTGGATGTTTACCAGATAGCAATACAAGATGGTGAAGCCTGGATGTTGACCAGATAACAGTAAGGTATACTGTGAAACTTGGGCGTTGACCAAATAACGGTTTACTCGGCCAATTACTTTGAACCCCGGGTTCAACCGGATATTAGTAGGCCCCAAAATTAAAAAGGAAAACTCGGATGTTGACCGGATAACCATTTGATATTCTTCTGAAACCTGGATGTTGACCAGATAGGAAGTAAAGTATTGTGAAGCCTGGACGTTGACCAGATAGCAATACAAGACTGTAAAACCTGGATGTTGACCAGATAACAGTAAGGTATACTGTGAAACTTGGACGTTGACCAAATAACAGTATTACTTGGACGATTACTTTGAAACCCGGATTCAATCGGACATTGGCAGGCCTCAAAGTCAAAGGGAAACCCGGAGGCGACCGGATAACCATTTGATTCTCTTCTGAAGACTAGACGTTGACCAAATAAGAAGAAAAGTATTGTGAAGCCTGGATATTGACCAGATAGAAATACAAGACTGTAAAGCCTAGATGTTGACCAGATAGCAGTTCACTGTCACCTCTTCAACCAAGAGATGACTCCCCAGTAGAATAACAGACGGCTGAAGTTCTATTTCTACCACGACAGAGACCAGCATTCCCCGGCGTAGTCCTCCGCAACAACATGTCTATGGGCTCTCGCAAAGGAATCTCTTATGCGATTAATTTTCTTGGATGGCATCTTTAAGCCCATTTCCGACAAGATTCTGTCACACCTTTCTAAATGGAATCTTTAAGCCCATTCCCTCAACTACTCTGACGAGTGCAAATTTACGGGCACTCTAGTGTCCAATCCTCTTTTTACCTTCAAGTCACGAAAGGCAAACTCGTCAATCTAACTCTTCAGGTTCAAGAAGATTGAACAGGGGCAGCTGTTGTACCCCAAAATTTTCCCTCTCATTTTATCAATATTTCTCATCACAAGACGCTTTGAACTCAAGATCAAGCTAGGGTTTGCTCTGCTCAAGACATCTCCTTGCACTATTTACCTAAATTAGGATTTGAGTTTGCACAGGGATTTTTGGACTTTCAATGCTCAAAGTGACTTTCATACTTCATGTTGGACTTACAAGATTACCTCTACCAAGGTTCAAGCCTTGAATCAAATTTTTGCCCAGTCAATTGGACAGTTGACCTAGAAATCAATTGTATGGGGGGAAAAGTCAATTGTGGCCAATTTACAGTCAAACATCATAAATTTTGATCCACGTCAACATTATAATCTCATATGAACCATTTGATCAAGTTTGGACCATAACTCCTCAAGAAATTTGATCAGATCTTCAAAGGGGCAAAATGGTCATTTTTAGGGTTTTGACTGCAAAAGGGCAATTTCTGACTTTTGACCTAGCCAATGGCAAATTATGTTCAAGCATGGATTCAAGGACTCAATGGCATCATCTTGACCTATTCACAAGGTTCAAAAGATCTCAATTGCATTGGATTGACAGATGAATTTTCCAGTCAACTGATCAAAAATCAATTGTACACTGAAAGTCAAACTTTGACTTTTTGGTTAAAATCAAGTGCCAAGGGTCATTTTTCATCAAGATGTGTCAAAACATGAAACTTGTTCATCAATAAACCTAATTTTGCAAATTAGGGTTTAAGATTGAAAATTTTCATAACTTAGAATTTTTCTAAGTTATGAAATTTTCTTAATTTTTCCCAACTTTGCCCAACATTTTCACCATGATGCAATGGGATTCAAACAAAACTTCCAACATGAAAGTTGTAGCCTTCCACAAAATATACAACTTTGATTCACAAAGTTTTCTCAAAAGAAGCTTGGATATCAAGTTATCATTTTTGGAACAAGGGTCCATAAAACTTTTAACTTAGTGAAATTTTTCCCTAATTTAGGCAGAATTTTGATCTATCTTCATGGCAATTTTTCACCTAGTTCCATTTGGAATCTCAAAATTAATTTCAAATATGGATTGTATAGTATGTTACAATATTTATAAAATGTCCAAGAACTCTCCAAAATTATTTGTGGTTAGGGATAATCGAAGGTTTGAAGTTGGCAAAAACTCACTTTTGATCCATGGCATGTTCATATTGATACAAGTTGCAAACTCTAATCAGCCTTGTTTGTACTTGCTTACAGGTCCCAAAACCCTTCCATAATCAATAATTAAAGTCAAATCCATTGGTTCGAGGCTTTGTTCTGGTCATGAGAGGATTACACAAAAGATTAATCCTAAAATAGCAAAAAGGCAACATTGCCATTTTTGTCAAAATTGCTTTATGTCAAATAGAATCCTTGAGCCTTGAACAAGATCTTGTACAGCACACAATATCCACAAATTGAGGGGGCCAAGATCACAAAGTACCAACTGTTAGATAGCTTGTACAGGTCTGTCTTGCATCATGGCTTACTTTTGCTTAAAATACAACAAACTTGCAAAAATAAAGAGAACTTGCACATCTGTCATAACCAAGCTGAGCAAGCATTTGAAACAAGTTCTTGACATTGCATTGAGCCTGAAACACGAGCCTTTCATCCCTCAAACACTCTTGAACATCAAATCACCTTCCTCTTGCAAAAACAGGGCAGCTTCTGCACTTGGAGTTCCATAGCAAAAACCCCTCGTGTGTTTTGCCCCAAACCTGTTCAAACACATTTCATATAGCCTATCCAAGTTATCCCAACCATTGGCCTTGAACTGTAACTCCATTTGCAAGCTTCACCATTTCTGTTTTCAGCTTGTGCAGGTTGACTTCAACAGGCTTGTTCAAGCACATCCAAAGCCAACTAAGCATTGGGGAAGGTCAAAGGAAGTTCAGGCAAGCTCCCAAGCACCTCGGGTCTCACTGAAAAGCTCCACATTGCCATACACGAGTTCAACTGAAACAGGTTTTTGTCAACTTCCTATCTCTCTATTTAAGAATCATTGGGCTTAGGTTTGTGAATAAAAAATGTAGTACTCATAGCCCTGAAGCTGTACATATGCCCAGTTTTCATTTAAGTTAAACGTGTTAAGAGAATTTGATTCTTGAACTTCCTGAAAAAGTTAGGTTAGAAATTAGGGCCAGAGAAATTCTCTCTGGTCTTTGAGAGTTATATTTTTCTATTCATTTTTCATTTTTGATTTTATTTTATATTTTCTAAACATAAAAAATACCAAAAATTATTTTTATAAATTTTCACATTTTATTTTTGTATTTTATTTCATTTTTCTAACATGAAAATAATTATTAATTAGTATATACTTTTATTTTCTTTAATAAAAACAAATAAATATTTTAGAGATATTATAATATTTTTTAGTATTTATATATTTAAATAATATTTTCTCATGTATTATATTTTTATAAATATTTGTATATATTTATATTTTATTTTCTTGTACACAAAATAATTAATATAGTATATATTATCTTAAAACAAAAAACTAGGGTTTCTACCCTCATTAAAAATAATATTTTTCTTTCGAATATATTTTATTTTTTGACACTTGAATATATTTTTATTTTTTATTGTACATAAATAAATAATATTAAAAAATATACTTTCTTAAAGAAAATTAGGGTTTTTACCCTTAATAAAAAAATATATAATCTTTTATTTCTTTTTTATATATACATTAAATATTTTTTACATACATAAAAAATAAACAAAAACATTTTTTGCATATTTATTTAATTGACCATTTAAATACTTGCCTATTTTATTTATTTGTACCATTTATTCAATTTGGATGTAATAGTAAATATTAGGGTTTTTTTTCTTGCAAATACTCCCCCGTTCAAAATTGTATCCCCCCTTCCCATATCAAATGTTGTAATGGTGTAGATATATTTTATGCACTTTATGCTTTCAAATATGCCATGTTAGAGATTAGGGTTTGTATGCAAAGAAATCCAAAATCAAACAAATAGCTTGACTAATACAAAGACAAAAAGCATGTAAATTGACAACACAATGCACACATGCACCCCTAGGGTTTCATCCACCTGTTGCCTTGAAAAATAGGCCATGTTATGCATGTTGAGTACTTTGGAAAAACAAAAACAAAACAAAAGATCATAGTCCCTCGATGATGCTATCTTGGTTGCCTATACAAAATGATCTAGTCCCTCAAAAATTTGCTAAAGTTACTTAGCACAATTGATATCATGGTCAATACGATGACCCGCGCCTGTCCCGTTTAACATCCAAATACAAGGTTGTTTACCAAATGCAATGGTAAAACAACACTGTCAAAAAGGGTTAAAAATGTGTAGGAAAGATCTTTGAGTAAAATAGGGTAGACAACTCTTAGTTACTTGATCAAAACTTGCAAAACATCCTTGTTATTTTCAAACACACCTCACAACACAATTTCAAAACATTTTCCAAATCAAACTTTCAAACATTGAAATATATTTTCAAAAGACAAACACCTTTGTATATATTCAAACAAGAATCATTACAAAGGTTGCCTAGACAAGGCCTCTTTTTCAAAGCATTTTCAAAAACCACACACAAAGCACCATTTCAAACAATTGAAAAGCAAAAGCAAGTGATCTAAACAAGTAACTAAGAGCCCATGGAAAGCCATGGATGAAAAGGGTGCTATAACCTTCCCTTTTCATAATCTACCCCCCGAACCCAAGAAAACATCTCAAAGGTCTTTCCTGTGCTTTTTGACCTTTCCTTTGGATAAAATAAAAAGTCGGTGGCGACTCTTGCTAAACCGAAACATTTGCGAACACAAATGCAAAACCTCAAGTCAGTTCTCCCACCATATCACAACCATTAAAATTCTTTCTTATATTTGATCTATAGTTTTAATACTTTACATTTCTGGAATCGTGAGAAAATTTGCTACAAGTTTCATGTTTACAGTTTTCATTTTTGAAGAGAAATGAGCAAGTTACAGTTGGTCTGGCTGGAGGTTAAAGATGAAGTCTTCAGGGAGCATTTTGCCTTACATATTTATTGTTTCATTTGTATTAACGGATGTATAGCCACCCTAGTGGTAGAAGCACGTGCTTGTAACTTATGGGACTTGGGTTCGAGCCCCAGATGTACCCTTTTGCATTTTTCACACATTTTTGGCATTTCTGACTTGTTTTTGAGCACCTGGGCCTTTATAGGGCTTGCTTTGTTTCTTTGTTTTTTTTACTGACTAACCCCCTTGCAGGCTCTTGGCACCCCCCTGGCCCAAGTTTATTTATTTACTTATTTATTTCATTTTTCTTTACTTGAATATATTTTTCTAAATACTAAAAATCATAAAAATACAAAAAATGATATATTTATGTTTTGACTTATTTTATTTTATTTTTCCACAAAAAAAAATATTTTTATTATTATACTTTATTTATTTTATTAGGTAAATCTTATAAACTTAATTAATATTATGTTTTTATTTATTTATTTTTCACACCATTTAAAATACATTATTTTTATATAAAAAAGACTAAAATTATTTTATAATGCTATAAATATTTTCAAGATAAAAAAATACCAAAAATACTTTTCTTAAACTTATTTTCTTTTGATTAATTAATAAAACTAGGTTTCATTTAAAATCTTTTCTTATTAAATTCAAACTTAATTAACTATTTTCTTTATTTAATTTGGTTAAGACAAAATCTTTTTTTCATGAAAACCAAACAAAATTCATTTTCTTTACATTTTGCATCCTTGTACATTTATTCATTTTTATACTTTGTATTTATTTAATTTCTTGTATATTCATACCAATTCAATATGGTTGTAATAGACTAATTAGGTTTAAATTCTTTCAATCCTCATTCAATTTGTACACCCCTCCCCACAAATGTTGTAATAGCGTAGTGTGATCGGTGGATCTGGAACTGACTGTTTAACGCTGGTTCGCGAAATGTCGCGGAAGCAAGAGTCGCCACCGTCTTTTATTTTCTCCAACATGGAAAGGACAAAATCACAGAAAAATTCCTTATTGAGATTGCTCTCGGTTCGGGAGGTAGATTTATAGAAAGGGAAGGTGTTAGCACCCTTTCTATCCATGGTTATCCATGGGCTCTTAGATACTTGCTCACTTGTGTTTTCAAAATTTTTGTTTGCTTTTCAACTGTGGGTTTAAAAAAGTTTCGTTTAAAATTTCAGTTCGACTCTTGTATCAGTCCTCAAGAGTGTTTGAAAAGTTGCTTTCGAAAGCTTTTTGAAAAGGTGTCGGTGTGAAAAGTATTTTTGATTTGTTTTGAATTTAGAGCAAGTATCTAGAGTCGTTTACCTACCCTAAGGAATTCGTCTGTGTAGATGTCCTTAAAGTAGTGCCATCCCACCATTGAGAGGTAGGTAGCACCACCGTTGGAGGTATTCGGGTCAATTCGAGGTTCGGGATATGGTGATCACCAGAGCAATAGGAAGATACCTTAGAAGCTACCCTCATGCCAGGTTCCCGGATCATGAGGACTTACTAAGACATCCTCTACTCGACGATCACCTTTCGAAAGGCAAGGCAACAGTGAGGCGTACCCTAGGGGTGGTGTGTGATTTGTGTGTCGTTTTCAGATATTTAGTCTTGTTCATGTCATGGGCGATCTACGCATTTGTTTTTATTTTGTCATTCATTCTTGCATGCATTTATTAACAGTTAAAAAAGTGCGAGAAATATAAAGTTCCTAAACTATTACAAGGGCGCGGGTCCACATCGCCAAATTAAACCCAGGACCCGATTTGACATAAAATAAAGAAATAAAGTGCGAGAAATATAAAATGTCTGAATTACATGGCTTTGGGAGAATTACATTAATATTTAAAAGAAAGGAATAAGAATAAAATGCGCGAAGAGAATAAGAATCGGGAATGCGAGGGCGTTGGACCCTTTTTAACGAAATTAAATTATTATGAACAAATTAATTAAAATAAAATAAAAAGAAATTATTTTTGAGGGTTTTTTGTATTTATGGATTTTTAATGAGAACTAAATGAAATTAATTAATTAACCCTAATTCTAGTTATTTTTAATTTATTAAGAAAAGCATTAAAATTTAATCTAAAATTAACCTAATTAATTAATTCAATTTTTATTTACAAAAATATATAATTAATAATTAATAATGAGAAAAGAAAAGGATAAAAATCTTTGAAAACCCTAATTCTACAAATTTTAAGTTTATTAAGAAAAAGGTCAAAATTAATCCTAGAATTGAAAACTAAATTAATTAATGACTTTTATTTACAAAAAATAATATTCAAATAAAATATATTTTTATTTTGTCTTTCTGATTTTTTTTATTATTTTTATATTTTCTGAAAATAAATTAATTTAAAGAATTAAGGGGAAATAACTAAATTAAACAAATAATAATAAAAAGATAACAAAAGAAAATAGATACAAACCCTAGGGGGTGTTGACCCCAAGTGGAGGTTTTGTTCCAGCAATTCAGGCCCATTAAGTTCCTGGCCTCGTTGACTCTTTGGCTAGCGTGCATGTGAGTTGACTGATGCCTATTATGTTCTTCAAATCATAGCCCTTTGATTGATCTTGATAAGCGCGTGGCCAACCTGGATGATGGACGTATGGTGGACGCTTGTATTGAAACTGCACAGAAGCATGATTAGAAAAATAACATGGAATAAGAAGGGGGGACCTGGGGATCGAACCCAGGTCCCAGAGGTTACCACACTGATGCCTTGCCACTGGAGCTATTAACGCATTTTGATTATATTATAGAAGACAAATAATATAATGCAAATCATGAGTTAGTGGCCAATTTTCGCGCGAAATTTGAATACACCAACCATCGCCTTACACATCACCATCTTCTCCACTGGCCCTGCATTTTATCTGGAAAAAAACAAATTGAATAGCGGGTGTTTTAAACCCCCACTAAGTAACAAGTGCAAAAATAGCGATTAGCAACCCTTTGATCATAAATTAGGCGCGACCCCATCATTGAGTTCGTCTGAAGGTCCTGATTTTAATGGTCTGGGTCTTGTGTTCCAATTTTACCCTATGTCAGAATCCCCAATTCAAGGTCTCTGAAAACCTAGAATGCTTCAATGGTGGATCCTCCAATTTTGCACGAAAACTCAATTAAAGTATGCAGTTAGCTTTAGAATCAATCAATTAGTATGAATCCACAAAAAAAATGCAATGAGAATGCTTGAATATTGAAACACGAATATGAATAAAATGTGAAAAACTTTGAGTTCTGTATACCAATTCTGGGCGTTAGAGTTGATGATTTTTATTCAAACACGTTCCTTGAAGCCTCAGGAACGCAATAGAATGGTTATTTGCCTTTGAATCGCACTGGAATGTAGTTTTCAGTTCTTGAGTTTTTCACAAAAAATGCAAAAGTGGTTCTTGAATTCTGGCGCAGCTCAGAGGTTCTTTGGACTAGGGTTTGAATGAGTATAAGTATTGGAACTGATTAGGGTTGAAAATTGGATCCAAAACCCTTTGCATTGATGTACAAGATATTTGATTTTTATGCATATATTTTTCAATCTTTTCCATGCATATTTGATACCAATCATGTCCAATCAACTTGATTCTTTCCCTATCTGATCATGCACGAAATCTTGAGGTTATTCCATGCATAAAAAGATTTAAAAAGTTTGCTTTGGTATTTTCCACATATTTATTTTAATTAAATGAATTATTAGCAATTAAAAATTCAAATAAATAAATAAAAATGATGAATAACTTCCCTTTGGGCCAAATGGTCGTGCACATGCTTTGGATGATGAATCTTGGAAGAAAATGTGGCCCATTAGCAATTTTAAGACATTTGAAGCAAAGTTGACTTTTCAAAATATCCAAAACTTTCCCAACTTCCACAAGGCATATATTGCTCAATTTTTAACCTTTGATCATGTTCTTGGACATTTTGGAAAGGTCTTGAAGTCCTCTAACCAATTCCTTTGGTCCCATGTCATTTTGATTTACCAATCTCAATTTATGGCCTTTGACTTAAAGTCCCTTTTTGTTGACTTTTGAAAATGACCTATAACGTTGAAATTAATAACTTTTTGTGAGAGCATTTCTTGGACTTGAAGTGTGAAGAGGAGTTGTAGGAAATGTCTTTCTCTTCAAAATGAGCTTTGGATGGAATTTTTTTGATAAACCATGTGGAAGTTATGCCTTGGTCAATTTACAGTTGACTTTTTCAACTGTCCAAATATGGAAACTTTTGCATCTTGAGACTTTTTGAGCCAAGCTTTGAGAATCATGGTCAAGCATTGATCAAATGATGTTTGTGGCTTCAAAATGAGATGTTGACCAAAAATTTGAACTTTTGACTGTCAAATGACCATTTTGCCCCTGCAGTTGACTGTAGTGCAATTAGGGTTTTTGATTGTGCAATTTTGTGCTGTAAGTCTTGAAACTTGGCATGAGGATGCTTGACCATGTTTATAGGCATGTGGGACTTGATTGGACCCTTGGAAACTTCATTTTCTTTGTCAGAACCAAAACCCTAGTTTTTGACTGTTATGAGGCCCTTGCACTGTGCAACCCTTGGGGAGATTTTGAAGCTTTGACTTTGCAATTCTTGAAGAATATGGGAGGGCAAATTTTGGGGTACAACAGTTGCCCCTGTTCAATCTTCTTAGACCTGAGGATGCAGATTGGCCGACGTGCCTTTCGTAATCCAAAGGTGGAAGGTGATTGAACACTAGAGTGCCCAGAAATTTGCGCTCACATAGTAATGTGATGTGGGGAATGGGCTTATAGATGCCATTTGGAGATTGATGGATAGGATGATGGGCTTATAGATGATGTCTGGATGTCGATCGCGTAAGAGATTCCTTAGCGAGAACTTGCGTACCTGCAAAAGAAAAGGATTACCTGACCCGTTACAGGAGCTGGTCTTCAGATTCTTTGTATAGATGTGTCCTGACTTGTTACAGGAGTTGGATCTGGATCTTCAAAAGGTGATGAATGAACCAGGGATGGTTACTAACTCAACAGGAATGCTGAGAGAACCTTGGACGATTACTACCTCAACAGGAACGCTGAGAGAATCTGGGGGCGATTACTACCTCCGCAGTAACGGGGAGAGAACCATAGGCGACTTCTACCTCAACAGTAACACTGAGAAAATCTGGGGGCGATTACTACCTCAACAGTAACGTTGAGAGAATCTTGGATATCTTCTACTGAGTCTTTATCAGGAAAATCTGTTAGGGGTCGATTTAACTGGACTAGAGAAGGCCTTTGACTGGATAAGAAACAGGAAAATATTAGGGTCGATTTAACTGAACCGGTCTAGGTCTTGAAATCTTCAACTGGATAAGAAACAGGGAGATCTTAGGGTCGATCTGACTGAACCAGAGAAGGCCTTTGACTGGATAAGAAACAGAGAAATCTTAGGGTCGATTTAACTAAACCGGTCTAGGTCTTGAAATCTTCAACTGGATAAGAAATAGGGAGATCTTAGGGTCGATCTGACTGAACCAGAGAAGGCCTTTGACTGGATAAGAAACAGTAAAATCTTAGGGTCGATTTAACTGAACCGGTCTAGGTCTTGACATGTAGCTGAGAACTTAACTGAATCTTTCCTGAAAGGTAAAGGTCAGTCATATGCAATGCATGATATAGATCAAGCAATAATGTTCTTAACATAAATGAGATTTGTAAGATATGATGCGTATATGCATGCCATAATGTATGGAAGTGCGATGTTTATGAAGGTATCTTTTTCGTCTTAGGAAAATAAATCCTTGACGGGTGCTGGGAAGTCAATCTTGGGCTGATGTTGAAGAATAGATTTTGCTTCCGCTGGGGATGATAGTTGCAAGAATACCAGTAGGAGAAGATGACTCCGTTGGGGAATGAACTTGGCGAATGGATTACTATGCGGGGAGAAAAGTACTCTAATGATCTTGTTGGGGAGCAATACTCTGTGGGGAGAGAGGTACTTTGTTGAGCTGTTGATAATAACTTGTTGGGGATACCCTTATTGTGTTGGAAGTGTTAATAGACTTCGCTGGGGATGAGAAGACTTCGTCGAGGACGCTCTTTCCGTGGATTTTGGCTGAGGATAACCCAGTTATATCCTGGTAGGGAAATAACCTTTGAATGAAGCCGGGAGATGCGTTCGTACTCTGTGAGGATAAGCTTCCAGAATCTATTGGGGATAAGCTTACTGCTTGGGGAGATGGATTCCAACTTTCCTGGGGAAACTGGATTGGATTCTCCTGGGGAAGTTTTGAACTATAATTTTTGTAAGCTGAAAGAGGGAACCTATGTAGGGTTGCCTGATGATGAGCTCGTGTAAAACCGCATCTTGGAAGGAAGGACACCTGTGTAGGGTTACTTTTGAGGTTGGGCTCGTGTGGAGTTGCATATGGGGTTGAAGGAAACCTGTGTAGGGTTTACTAATGACGAGTCCGTGTAAAACTACATCTAGAGCTGAGAAGGAAACCTGTATAGGGTTTACTAATGACGAGTCCGTGTAAAACTACGTTTGGAAAGAGATAACCTGTGTAGGGTTACTTTGGGATAAGTTTTTGCAAAACTTCTGGAGGAACCGGGGTAAGGTTACTTCGGGATAAGTTCGTGTAAAACTTCTTGATGAACCGGGGTAAGGTCATCTTGAGATAAGTCCGTGTAAGACTTCTGGAGGAACCGGGGTAAGGTTACTGAAGGGTAAGTTCGTGTAAAACTTTGGCGGAACTGGGGTAAGGTTACTGCGGGGTAAGTTCGTGTAAAAATTCTTGATGAACCGGGGTAAGGTCATCTTGAGATAAGTCCGTGTAAGACTTCTTTTCTGAAAGAAAAGGAACCAGTGTAGGGTTACTTTTGATGATAAGTCCGTGTAAGACTTTTTCTGAGAGAAAAGGAACCGGTGTAGGGTTGCCTGTGGATGAGTCCATGTAAGACTTTGTCTGAAAGTTGAGGAGGAACCGGTGTAGGGTTGCCTGTGGATGATTAAGTGGATGATTGTCCTATTTGGTTTCGGATGTTAACCCACGATCTGGAATTTGTAAAGGTAGATGGTAACCATCCTTGTATTAAACTTTCCTTGGTACTTTGGTTGACAAAGCAACTGGATCGCCTGGACGACTCATTATTGCCCCTGTTTCCGAGGTTGGAGAAGAAGACCTGTGAGATGCTGATGATTGTTGACAGACAAATCTTCTTCTGGTAGGCAAGTGACGAGATACCGGGACATAGTCGTACGCTTTAGATCCCTAACTTTTGCCTGAACCGCCCTTTCGGGTTTTCGGTCCACCGGGATACCCACTTTTGCCCAAGCCGCCTTTTCAGGTTTTCGACTTGCCGGGTGTATAGATTTTTTTTCATTTCATCCCTTATTTTTTCCCGAACCCTTTTGGTTCGACGGGAAGCCCTTATTTTTGCCTAGGTGTGTCAACCTAGCGGGTCTTTGATTTTGCGCAGTATTTTTTTTTCGACTATGTCCACGTTCTCAGAATGTAGGGAGTTGCCCCTATTAGAAGTGTTTTGTCATGTCACCAGAAGATGTTTGATCGTGCAAGATTTGTTGCTGGAATTCCTGTCCAATGACCCAAGTGACTTAGGCGGAGATTTGCCCCTGGCTATTTGGCATTTTGAGAGATTCCTTGAATCTTGACTTAACTACCCCAGATGATGGACAATGATCATGTCTGCCCCTTGGTTGGAAGAGCTTTTGTCCATTAGGCATTTGTCGTGCGAATTTCCCTGCTGTTCAAACAAATAGTCATATGCAACCAATGTTATGTCAAAAATGCAAAGCTTATGTCTGTCTTGAAGATTTTGAAAATGCATTTTTTTTCATAAAACAAGTGAATGTTTGTAAAACGTGATGTCAACTCCGTATTTACCGTAGGCCTTAAGGAGTCAGGATACCTTTCGTAACAGTATGCTTTCGAACTAACCCATGCTTCAGCTAGGACTTTTAAGGGTTATAACGTGGCCTGGTTCACGGTTTAAGTAACAAAGGATAAAGGCTCAAATTTTATTTGTACCCACCCGCTCTTCGTGATGTTCTTCAAACCTAAGCTCAGCTGATCGTGAGTTAGACCTTGTTTGAGTCTTTGCTTTGATATACCAGTGATGGTTCGGATATTGACAGTTTATTTGGAATAGGCAGTCATTCCTTTTTTTGTTGAGGGTCTGTAGGACCTCTTTCTTTTTTGATTTTGTTATCCCTGTTTTTTGCCTGAACTGTTTCTTTTGTGATTACAGTCAGCGGGATGCCCCAGTTTTGTAAGTCTCCTTCATAGGTTTTGACTTAACGGGCTTTTATTTTGATAGATAACGACTGCCTCTCTTTATGATCATTCGGAACCATCACTGCCTTTTGTTTTGTAAGGACCTCTTTGGTGCCATTCGTTATGCACTTGGATCAACTGAGGGAACTACCCTGCCCCAGGTTATGATTAAGGGTTTTAATTTTCGAAAAGAAAAACTCCTACTTCTTTGGCTCAGAGGGGTTGACGAGGGATTATCTTCCTTATAACTCCAGTGTTTAGGAATTGAAACAATGCCTGTACCTCATCAGCGGGGTCTGTTCAAAAGCATACTGTAAAGATAGCGGTATCGTTTTCGTCATCCTCCCTCAAGAGGCTTAGCATTATTAACCAAGAGTTGATCATCACAAAAATATGAAAACAGTTTTAAGTATAGTAAACATAATTAATTCAAGACAGACATGTGTAATGCATTCATGAAATAAAAGAGTTTATCATGACAATTGTTTATCTGGACAAGAAAAGAAAAATGCAACTTGAATTCAAATGAACAAAAATCTCTCAATCCTAGCCATGTTTTGGAAAAGGAACAGTGGTCACAATGGGAGTCTCGGCAGGCTCGAACTCGATCTCCCTAGCGTCGATCATATTCTGGATTTTATACTTCAGCGCCCAACAGTCCTCAGTATCGTGCCCCGGGCTATCAGAATGATAAGCACACCTCGCCTCTGGATTGTAGTTTGGAGAGGAGGTCTTGGGATTTGCAGGAGGGTTGATCACCGCAATCAGGTTCATTTTCAACATGTGCTGCAATGCTTGGGACCATGGCATGTTGATGTTGGTGAATTGTCTTTTAGGCGCGTCCGGCCTTCGCTGATTTCCTTTTTGTGGTTGGCGGCGTGGTGCAGAACCAGAGATCATGACTGCCCCTGCATGTTGGTCATAACGACTCTTTTGACTGTATGCAGCATTAGATTCCTTCTTTCATGTGTAAGGCTTTTTGTGGGTATCAGAAGGTACGGTCTCTTGAATCTTCCCGGCCTTGATACCAGCTTCAATTCTTTCCCCAGTCAGAATGAGGTCGGTAAACCCTGCAGATGAGTTACCAATGAGATGATTGAAGAACGGCCCGGATAGGGTCCCCAAGAACATATCAACGAGTTCTCGGTCAGTTAGAGGTGGTTGTACCCTCCCAGCAAGGTCTCTCCATCTCTGCGCATATTCTTTGAAACCTTCTCCCGATCCTAACGACATACCCTGGAGTTGGGTACGTGTAGGAGCGAGGTCGGCATTATACTGATACTTCTTGTAAAAAGCAGTAGCCAACTCCTCCCAGTTACGAACCTTGGTTCCATCCAGCTGATAGAACCATTCGAGATGAGTCCCTGAAAGACTCTCCTGGAAGAAGTGGATCCACAAGTTCTTGTCCACAGTGTATGGTTGAATCTTCCGCACATAAGATCTGAGATGCAGCCTGGGACAGGATGCCCCATCATACTTAGCAAAAGAAGGAACCTTGAATTTGTGTGGGATCACCACACCAAAAGATAGACCCAGGTTTCTGAAATCCAACCCAGGCACTTGTTGAATTTCCATGGCATTCAGACGATCCTCTAGTTGTTTGTACCGGTCCTCAGCTGGAGGGTACTGCTCATCATTGAACTTCGTCTCGTTGTCAGAGACCACTGGACTAGGCACCTCTCTCTCATGGTGACTGCCTTCCCCCATAGATGGAGTGGTCCTCTCAGCTTCAATCTGTAGTGTGTTCCCAGATCTGCGTCTAGGGTTGAACAAAACAGTCCTCTTGTTCTTCTTCTTCTGAATCAGAGTCTTCAATTCCTTTTGACCCTGGGCTAGACTCATAATCAACTCCTGGAACTGGGCATTCTGGGCCTGGAGGGCCTTGATAGTTTGTCCCTCGAATGATTCAGGATTCATGATGACTGCTGAAATAAACAGCGAAGAAGGTAAGTGACCTGCAACAAGTGTACCTGTAATCCAATGATATGTATGATATACATGCAATGTTTTCAAGGACCTCGCGGGGTAAACAAGAAATTTGTTAGCATCTGGATCCGGTAGCTTGACGGAAAGAACTTCATATTTGTTGAGAGTCCTTCTTCAAGGGTCGAAGGCTCACCATATCCAGTGGGTCATAGCCCCTGACAACCTTGGCTAGAGGAAAATAAATCCCCTTTGCCCCTTTTAGGATAATTGGTTCAGTATGACCTGCATCACAAGCCCCTGAGATCCTTGAAATGGATTAGTCCTTATGTAGGATGTATGCAATGGTATGATGGCATGATATGCATGGAATGATGTTAGTAACCCTGTTATGGGTCCAGATTAAGGACTATAAACAAGACCTGCAAGAAACTCATGGGTTAGGTAACAAGTACATGCAAGTAATTCAAATTAGAAGGCACACAAGGCACGCAAGACAAGCCCTTAGGGTTTAGGCCAGCATGGGGTCTGGGTATTACCCTCTTGAAGTTGGTGGGTTCAACCTGTCCTATTAGAAGTAACCGGGTTCTAAGGGTCCCAATATCACCAGATTGCTTTCATTGTTCATCGTTTCGATTTAGCCACTGAACTGGCGACCGAAATATTCCAGGAAAGCAACCCTCAATTGAGTGTAGTATCGAGTATCAACCAACCTCGGACTGCACCAAAGTCAGTTATCTCACTACCCTAAAGAGGCCAAGATAGTTCAATTAAGGTTCCTAAGGTCTGTTGATGCTTCATGACACCACGCGGAGGCCCCGTACTCTCCTTGACTGAACTCAAGGGTTACCGGTACACACCAAAGTGCCACATCAACGTAGCAGATTGTTTCAACCATGTCGGTATACCCCGCACAGTTCCCTCACAGCCTTGTTGCTACTTTCTAAGAAGGTATCCCCAGATCCGGGTTAGGATCTATAGAACTCCCAAGACAGTCCCACAATTTAAAGCAAGCAAAGAAAGCAATTGAAAACACAATGATCGTTGTCCTAAGGAACACCTCACTTTAAAATAGTCCCCAGCAGAGTCGCCAGTTCTGTGATCGGTGGATCTGGAACTGATTGTTTAACGCTGGTTCGCGAAATGCCGCGGAAGCAAGAGTCGCCACCGTCTTTTATTTTCTCCAACATGGAAAGGACAAAAGCACAGAAAAATTCCTTATTGAGATTGCTCTCGGTTCGGGAGGTAGATTTATAGAAAGGGAAGGTGTTAGCACCCTTTCTATCCATGGTTATCCATGGGCTCTTAGATACTTGCTCACTTGTGTTTTCAAAATGTTTGTTTGCTTTTCAACTGTGGGTTTAAAAAAGTTTCGTTTAAAATTTCAGTTCGACTCTTGTATCAGTCCTCAAGAGTGTTTGAAAAGTTGCTTTCGAAAGCTTTTTGAAAAGGTGTCAGTGTGAAAAGTATTTTTGATTTGTTTTGAATTTAGAGCAAGTATCTAGAGTCGTCTACCTACCCTAAGGAATTCGTCTGTGTAGATGTCCTTAAAGTAGTGCCATCCCACCATTGAGAGGTAGGTAGCACCACCGTTGGAGGTATTCGGGTCAATTCGAGGTTCGGGACATGGTGATCACCAGAGCAATAGGAAGATACCTTAGAAGCTACCCTCATGCCAGGTTCCCGGATCATGAGGACTTACTAAGACATCCTCTACTCGACGATCACCTTTCGAAAGGCAAGGCAACAGTGAGGCGTACCCTAGGGGTGGTGTGTGATTTGTGTGTCGTTTTCAAATATTTAGTCTTGTTCATGTCATGGGTGATCTACGCGTTTGTTTTTATTTTGTCATTCATTCTTGCATGCATTTATTAACAGTTAAAAAAGTGCGAGAAATATAAAGTTCCTAAACTATTACAAGGGCGCGGGTCCACATCGCCAAATTAAACCCAGGACCCGATTTGACATAAAATAAAGAAATTAAGTGCGAGAAATATAAAATGTCCGAATTACATGGCTTTGGGAGAATTACATTAATATTTAAAAGAAAGGAATAAGAATAAAATGCGCGAAGAGAATAAGAATCGGGAATGCGAGGGCGTTGGACCCTTTTTAACGAAATTAAATTATTATGAACAAATTAATTAAAATAAAATATAAAAAAATTATTTTTGAGGGTTTTTTGTATTTATGGATTTTTAATGAGAACTAAATGAAATTAATTAATTAACCCTAATTCTAGTTATTTTTAATTTATTAAGAAAAGCATTAAAATTTAATCTAAAATTAACCTAATTAATTAATTCAATTTTTATTTACAAAAATATATAATTAATAATTAATAATGAGAAAAGAAAAGGATAAAAATCTTTGAAAACCCTAATTCTACAAATTTTAAGTTTATTAAGAAAAAGGTCAAAATTAATCCTAGAATTGAAAACTAAATTAATTAATGACTTTTATTTACAAAAAATAATATTCAAATAAAATATATTTTTATTTTGTCTTTCTGATTTTTTTTATTATTTTTATATTTTATGAAAATAAATTAATTTAAAGAATTAAGGGGAAATAACTAAATTAAACAAATAATAATAAAAAGATAACAAAAGAAAATAGATACAAACCCTAGGGGGTGTTGACCCCAAGTGGAGGTTTTGTTCCAGCAATTCAGGCCCATTAAGTTCCTGGCCTCGTTGACTCTTAGGCTAGCGTGCATGTGAGTTGACTGATGCCTATTATGTTCTTCAGATCATAGCCCTTTGATTGATCTTGATAAGCGTGTGGCCAACCTGGATGATGGACGTATGGTGGACGCTTGTATTGAAACTGCACAGAAGCATGATTAGAAAAATAACATGGAATAAGAATGGGGGGACCTTGGGATCGAACCCAGGTCCCAGAGGTTACCACACTGATGCCTTGCCACTGGAGCTATTAACGCGTTTTGATTATATTATAGAAGACAAATAATATAATGCAAATCATGAGTTAGTGGCCAATTTTCGCGCGAAATTTGAATACACCAACCATCGCCTTACACATCACCATCTTCTCCACTGGCCCTGCATTTTATCTGAAAAAAAAACAAATTGAATAGCGGGGGTTTTAAACCCCCACTAAGTAACAAGTGCAAAAATAGCGATTAGCAACCCTTTGATCATAAATTAGGCGCGACCCCATCATTGAGTTCGTCTGAAGGTCCTGATTTTAATGGTCTGGGTCTTGTGTTCCAATTTTACCCTATGTCAGAATCCCCAATTCAAGGTCTCTGAAAACCTAGAATGCTTCAATGGTGGATCCTCCAATTTTGCACGAAAACTCAATTAAAGTATGCAGTTAGCTTTAGAATCAATCAATTAGTATGAATCCACAAAAAAAAATGCAATGAGAATGCTTGAATATTGAAACACGAATATGAATAAAATGTGAAAAACTTTGAGTTCTGTATACCAATTCTGGGCGTTAGAGTTGATGATTTTTATTCAAACACGTTCCTTGAAGCCTCAGGAACGCAATAGAATGGTTATTTGCCTTTGAATCGCACTGGAATGTAGTTTTCAGTTCTTGAGTTTTTCACAAAAAATGCAAAAGTGGTTCTTGAATTCTGGCGCAGCTCAGAGGTTCTTTGGACTAGGGTTTGAATGAGTATAAGTATTGGAACTGATTAGGGTTGAAAATTGGATCCAAAACCCTTTGCATTGATGTACAAGATATTTGATTTTTATGCATATATTTTTCAATCTTTTCCATGCATATTTGATACCAATCATGTCCAATCAACTTGATTCTTTCCCTATCTTATCATGCACGAAATCTTGAGGTTATTCCATGCATAAAAAGATTTAAAAAGTTTGCTTTGGTATTTTCCACATATTTATTTTAATTAAATGAATTATTAGCAATTAAAAATTCAAATAAATAAATAAAAATGATGAATAACTTCCCTTTGGGCCAAATGGTCGTGCACATGCTTTGGATGATGAATCTTAGAAGAAAATGTGGCCCATTAGCAATTTTAAGACATTTGAAGCAAAGTTGACTTTTCAAAATATCCAAAAATTTCCCAACTTCCACAAGGCATATCTTGCTCAATTTTTAAGCTTTGATCATGTTCTTGGACATTTTGGAAAGGTCTTGAAGTCCTATAACCAATTCCTTTGGTCCCATGTCATTTTGATTTACCAATCTCAATTTATGGCCTTTGACTTAAAGTCCCTTTTTGTTGACTTTTGAAAATGACCTATAATGTTGAAATTAATAACTTTTTGTGAGAGCATTTCTTGGACTTGAAGTGTGAAGAGGAGTTGTAGGAAATGTCTTTCTCTTCAAAATGAGCTTTGGATGGAATTTTTCTGATAATCCATGTGGAAGTTATGCCTTGGTCAATTTACAGTTGACTTTTTCAACTGTCCAAATATGGAAACTTTTGCATCTTGAGACTTTTTGAGCCAAGCTTTGAGAATCATGATCAAGCATTGATCAAATGATGTTTGTGGCTTCAAAATGAGATGTTGACCAAAAATTTGAACTTTTGACTGTCAAATGACCATTTTTCCCCTGCAGTTGACTGTAGTGCAATTAGGGTTTTTGATTGTGCAATTTTGTGTTGTAAGTCTTGAAACTTGGCATGAGGATGATTGACCATGTTTATAGGCATGTGGGACTTGATTGGACCCTTGGAAACTTCATTTTCTTTGTCAGAACCAAAACCCTAGTTTTTGACTGTTAGGAGGCCCTTGCACTGTGCAACCCTTGGGGAGATTTTGAAGCTTTGACTTTGCAATTCTTGAAGAATATGGGAGGGCAAATTTTAGGGTACAACACGTAGTAACTTTAAATTTCACAATTTATCGCTTTTATATAACATGCTATTAATTAGGGTTTGTTTTGAAAGACTAAAACCAATGCTTAGAAAACTCTAACTCAAGACAAAAACAAGCATGAAAATGATACACTTACACACAAGCACCCCTAGGGTTACCCCACTTAGTTGCCTTATACAAAATGGCCATATTACTCATGTGAGGTATCTTAGCAAAACAAGCAAATACAAGATCATAGTCCCTCGATGACGTTATCTAAGTTTCCTTACAAATGATCTTAGTCTCTCAAAAATAATGCTAATATATCTTGCAATATTGTTAATCATGGTTATACGATGACCCACGCCCGTCCCGTTTACATCCAAAGATAAGGTTGCTTACCAAATCAATGGTAAGACAACAATGTCAAAGGAAATGAAAATGAACAAGAAAGACATTTGAGTAGGTAGATTGCTCCTAATTACTTGCTCCATTTCAAAACAAGCATCCTTGTTATTTTCAAAAACACACACATACACTTTCAAACATCTTACAAAATTGAAAACATTTTAAAAATATCAAACATCTTTGTATACATTCTTACAAATAAGAATCATTACAAAGATTTCCTAAACAATGGCCTCTTTATAAAATACTTTCAAAACCACATCAAGAACAATTTCAAACAAAAAGCAAGTGATATATCAAGTAACTAAGAGCCCATGGAAAACCATGGATGAAAAGGCTGCTAATACCTTCCCTTTTCATAATCTACCCCCCGAACTCAAGAAACAATCTCAAAGGTCTTTCCTGTGCTTTTTCACCTTTCCTTTTGGATAAAAGAAATTTCGGTGGCAACTCTTGCTAACCGCAAAATTTGCGATAAAATGCAAAACACCCAAGTCAATTCTCCCACCGTATCACAATACTGCTTGTAGAAAGCAGCAGCCAGGTCATCCCATGTATGGATATTGGTTCCTTCCAGAGATAGAACCATTCCAGTTGGGTGTCAGCCAAACTTTCTTGGAAGAAATGGACCCATAACTTCCAGTCAGTAGTGTGAGGATGTATCTTTTGAACATACAACCTTAAGTGGAGCTTAGGATAAGAGACCCCATCGTACTTAGAAAAAATAGGGACCTTGAACTTAGGTGGGATGACCACCCCTGGAACCAGACCTAATTCACCAAAATCCAGTCCAGGAACCTTTTGGACTTCCATTGCCTTGAGTCTTTCCTCCAACTGCTTATATATGTCATCTGCAGGAGTATTCTCATAATCCTTCTGTTCCTTGCCATCTTCATCATGGTGGTCATCTCTTCAGAGGAGTCATCTTCTACATGGACTGGTTGAGTGGGACCCTTGAACCTCCTCCCCATGTTGAGGACAGCAGCATGCTTTTTGGTCTTCTTTTTCTTGGAGACGAGCGCCAACAACTCTTTTTTCCCTTGGTCCATATTCATGAGATTTATCTGGAACTGGGCGTGTTGAGCCTGGAGATCCTTTACATTTTGTTCGAGGGACATTTTTCTGCTGAAATAAACAGTGAAAAAATGAGAAACCTGTACGAAAAACCTGTTATGAAATGATGCATGATATGTAAATACTTTGATTTCAAGGACCTTAGGAAATTTAAATTTGCTAACCAGGAGGAAACAAGAAACAAAAATCTTATTAGAAAAGTTCAAATTACAACTGCCTTTTAGGCTTACAATGATAACAAAAGCTTTCAAAGATAAAATGAACTCCTAAGAATCAAATCTCCCAAGGACGCTTCCTCTTTGTACTGATGTATGCATTAATACTCTGCTCTTCTTGAAGTTGTCTTGTGAGTTCCAACACTTTCTTCTCACATGCATAGAATTGGGTATCAAATATGTCATGTTCTTCCTTCAGTTAAATCCAAGCATTTATAACTCTTCAAGGTCAGTAGGCATATCATGATGGAGAATGGTATAAGGAACATCCCCTTCAACAACAGGCTCCACAATTATTGGTAGGATGGCTGGATACGGAATCATGAGATTTTGAGCACAAGCTCGCACTGATTTAAGATAAGGCTCCATAGGAATAGAGTTCTTCTGCCCAAAAGTTTTGCTATCAGCCTTGTTTACAATTCCCCAATCTCGTGGAAACCTTCAACGATAACTTTGGACATCGTTCTCGTAGTCGAATACATTTCCTTGGATGAGTGCGTTATGAGGGCCATCTCTTCAAGCATAGCCAAATTGTCATAGTGCCAGAGAAGGGTTATAATTAATGCCTCCCCTAAATCCCAAGAGTGGGACATTAGGGAACTCCCCACAATGGTCAATGATAGTAACATCCTCTAAGATTGGGAACACCAATAAATATCGGAATGAGAGAGCGACATCATCCTTTAAGACCACATCGAGCCTTGTTCATTCTTCAATACTGATCGAGCAAGGTGCAAAATAAACCACATAGACAACAACTAAATGCAACACCTGAGGGTCCCTCTCTTCCTCATGGTACGAGTGTTAAGACAATGTAGAATGTCTCCAAGCCAAGTAGGCACAAGGTTACGAGAAAGAAAAACCTTGACAGCATTCACATCTATGAGTTGGTCCGGATTAGGGAACAAAACCAAACCATAGACTAGAAGATCCAAGACATCTTCAAAAGCTTAAAAATCCATATCTTCCCAAAACATTCGAGCCTTCTCTAACAAATACTTGGCTAGAAAACCCTCGACTCCACTCCTTGTTACCCAATTAGCTATAATATCAGATTTCTTCAGATGTAAGGCCTTGGCAATAACTTCAGGCTTTGAAGATTCCTCTAAACCAGTGAATGGAATTTGATCAAGCCCGGGTGCTCCTAAAATTTGAGAGAACTTTTCCAATGTAGGCACCAATTGATAGTCGGTAAAGGTGAAACAATGATGCATAGGATCAAAGAACTGAAAGAGCACACATATCATGTCTTCTTGAAAACTTGAGGTAGCCAGATTGAGAAGTCGGCCATATCTTTTGGTGAAGGGAGAATCTTCAGGAACCCTTGATGCTAACTCATTGAGTTGAGGAAGCAATTTTACGAACCTGATTCGGATGGTATTTCTGCGAGTGGAAGCCATAGTTTACAAAATAGAACAAGGATAAGTTACCTGGTCCTTGAAATGGTTAGGAAATGAAATGGTATGAATTTTATGATGCATGATGTTATGGTTAGCCAATTTAATCATACACTGTGATCGGTGGAAATAGAACTGACTGTTTTTTTAATGCTGGTTCGCGTTTGCGTTTCGCAAAATGTCGCGGTAAGCAAGAGACGCCACTGCCTTTTATTTAATCCAACAAGGAAAGGACAAAAGCACGGCAAAATTCCTTTTCGAGATGTTTCTCGGGTTCGGGAGGTAGATTATAGAAAGGGAAGGTGTTAGCACCCTTTCTATCCGTGGTTATCCACGGGACCTTAGGTACTTGCTCACTATGTTTTCAAAAAAGTTTTGCTTTTCTTGTGTTTATGGGTTTTGAAAAGAGTTTTGTTTGAAAACTACGATTTAACTCTTGTTTCTGTCCTCAAGAGTGTATGAAGTGTTTGTTGAAATCTTTTGTTTGAAAAGTGTAAGTGCGAAAAAGTTGTTTTGTTTTGAAAGAGCAAGTACCTAAGAACCTCTACCTACTCAAAAGGAATTAAGCTGTGTAAATGTCCTTTAGACAATGCTGTCCCACTATTGAGAAGTAGGTAGCACCGTCGTTGGAGTTTTCGGGTCAATTCGATTAAGAGACATGTGGTCACTAAAGCAATGGTAGGACGCCTTAGTGGTAACCCTAATGTCTTAGATCACTTTTTATCGAGGCAACCGTTTTGAGGCAACTTTGATCTTTAGACAGGAGGGCGACCTCTAAAACTTCCTATACTCAATGACCACGTCGAGGCAACCAAGTGAGGCGTACCCTAAGAGTGGCATGTGCGAGTGTGTCAGGTTTCAATTATGTTATCTTTGTACATGTTATGGTGAGCTATGATTGATTTTAATTTAAGATAAGTCTTGTCATGCATAGCCTAGTTAGCATACATCTAGCAGTTAATAGTTGCAGAAAATAAAACTAAGTTATTACAAGGCGTCGGCTATTTACATCGCCAAAAACAAACCCTTGAAAAAGTAAATGCGGAAAATTAAATGAAAGCAATAAAAAGTCCTAAGTTTAACTATTACATCCTCGAAGCAGATACAATTATATGGAATAAAAAATAATATGCGCGAGAAAAATTGAATCGGAGAGTTTTTAGGGTTTTGACCCTTTTTTTGAGAAAGAATGAGATTTTTATTATTTATGAATTTAATTAAATCTAAACTAATTAATTAATAAAAAAGAAATATTTTTTTTTGGTTTTTTGAATATTTAAGGAAATAAAAATAAAGTTGATTAAAAGTTATTAAAAAACCCTAATTCTATATTAATTTTAAATTGATTGCAAAAATGTTAAAATTAACCTAATTAAAACTAAATTGATTAATTATTTATTTATTTACAAAAATAATGAATTAAATTTAATAAATAAAAATATTATATTTTTTGTTTTTTTCTGAATTTTAGTATGAAAAATAAATTATTTGGTTAATTAAGTAATAATAATAATTAATAATAATAAAAAACAAAAATATAAAATATAAAAGAAGAAAAAGAAATAAACCCAGGGGGTGTTGGGCCCAAGAGGAGGTAGAGTCAGCAATTCTTGGCCCATTATGCTTCCAGCTTGTTTGACTTTCCAGGATCATCCACACGCGTGTTGACTGAGGACTATGATGGTCCTTCATCTTTGGCCACTGGATCTTGGCCTGAAGCCACATGGCGTACTGAGATTTGAGGTGCATGGTGGACTAGCTTTTGAAATCTGCATGTGAATATATGAAGAAAAATGGAATAAATGTTTTGGGGGACCTGGGATTCGAACCCAGGTCCCAATGAACTATGCTTCAATGCCTTTGTCAGCTGAACTGTAGCGCGCTTTTGTTAAATGGATAGATAGAGAATATTATATGCAAAAAACAAATAATATGTTGTAAACAAAAATAACACGCGCATTTTTCAAACACACGAATCAGATGCCAACACCTTATCATCTCCAACCTTTGTCCTGCATAATTAGAATCAGATAGCGGGGGTTTTTAACCTCCACTACCTCCTGCAAGGAAAAATAGCGATTAGACACACATTGCACATAAATATTTCGCGAGGTATGGGTTGTGTTCGTCTTGGTCTCACGATTTCAACCATGTATCCCACTTGTCCCAATTTTTCCTGGTTCAGAAAGCCCTATTTGGAAACTTGAAAACCCTAGAAATTTGATCATGGCATCTCTCGATTCAGGGCATTATAGCTCAATTAAATTATTCCATTAGCTTGGCATGACCTCTAGCAATGCAAATCAATCATAAAAACATGTTAAATGTGCATGAATTAAGGAATACGATTTTGAATTATAAGTGCAAACCGTGGGACTGTATGTCGTGATTCCTTGAGCTTTGATGCTTGAATTCGATTGCAAATCGTTCCTGGTACCTCCTGCAAGGTGTTTGGATGGACAAAACACCTTGAATTAGCCTAGGATGCTAGAACAGGTTTTGAGTTTTTCTTGGAAATTCTTGAATTTGATATGGTTGTTTCTGCAGCTTTCAGTCGTGTCCTAGGTCATGGTTTGCTTGCATACATATATGAGAATCAAATTAGGTCAAGAGCTGGGCCAATATCCATGTGCATTCAAGTTTAAATCTTTGATTGATAAATCAAATATTCTTGATTTTCATGATTGAACAAAGTTGCCAAAATTGGATTTTTTTTTGTATCTTTTAGCTTGTGCACGAATTAGTCAGCATATTTGGATCATATTTGCTTCACAAAAATGTTTAAGAATCAAATCTTTTATTTTCTTATGATTTAAATTAATTAAATGAGTTAATATATATTAAAAATCCATTTAATCAATAAATTAAAGAAAATAAATCCAATTAAGCTTGGTGGGTCGTGCATAGGTCATGGGTGAATTTTCAAGAAGAGATTTGAGGCCCATTAGCAAAAATAAGGTGTTTTGAGCAAAGTTGACTTTTGCAAATTCATGAAAATTGCCCAACTTCTCCAATGCACAACTTGCTCAATTTTAATCATATGGCCATGTTCTTAGACATTTTGGAAAGCCCTTGAAGTCCTCTAACCAATGCTTTTGGTCCCATGTCATTTGGATTTACCAATCTCAAGTTATGGCCTTTGACTCAAAGTGTACTTTTGTTGACTTTTGAAATTGACCTATAATGTAAAAATTTGTAACTTTTTGTGAGAGCATTTCTTGATCTTGGAGTGTGAAGATGGATTGTAGAAAATTACATCCTCTTCAAAATGAGCTTTGGATGGGATTTTTCTGACAAACCATTAAAGAGTTATTCCCTGGTCAAAGTATAGTTGACTTTTCTACTATCCAAAAATAGTAACTTTTGTATCTTGATGACTTTTGAGCTATTCTTGTGGAATCATGATCAAGACTTGATCAAATGATGATTTATCCCTCAAAATGAGATGTTGACCAAAAATTCTGACTTTTAACTACAAAATGACCATTTTGCCCTTGCAGTTGACTGTAGATCAAATGGGGCTTTTGACTGTGCAAACTGGCACTGTGAGTCTTGAAACTTGGCATGTAGGTGCTTGAGAATGTATATAGGCCTATGAGACTTGATTGAACCATTGAGAACCCCAAATTCCTTGAAAGAACCAAAACCCTAATTTTGAATTGACTGCCTTAGGAGGTGTTTTGACTGTCTAACCCTTGAGCCATTTTGAGCAATTTGAAGGTCATTCTTGACAAATCTTAAGGAATATGGGAGGGAAAATTTTGGGGTACAACAGTTGCCCCTGTTCAATCTTCTTAGACCTGAGGATATAGATTGGCTTGCGTGCCTTTCGTTATCCGAAGGTGGAAGATGATTGAACACTAAAGTGCCTAGAAATTTGCACTTGCATGGTGTAGTATCAACATTGTGATATCGGGAATGGGCTTACAGATGCCATTTGGAGAGATGATGGATAGGAGGATGGGCTTATAGATGCCACCTGGAGATTGTTGGTAGGTAGTTTTGTCTTCGTTGACAAGTTGTCTTCATTGACGGGTTGTCTTCATTGACGGGTTGTCTTCATTGACAGGTTGTCTTCATTGACGGGTTGTATTCATTGAAGGGTTGTCTTCATTGACGGGTTATCATCAGAAAAATCTTTAGGAATCGATTTAACTGGACTTGTCTTCTTTGGATTAGCGTCAGAAAAATCTTTAGGAATCGATTTAGCTGGATTTGTCTTCTTTGACTGGATTGCCTCAGAAAAATCTTTAGGAATCGATTTAACTGATTTTGTCTCCATTGACTGACTTAGCTTCAGAAAAATCTTTAGGAATCGATTTAACTGGTTTTGTCTCCATTGACTGGCTTCAGAAAAATCTTTAGGAATCGATTTAACTGGTTTTTGTCTCCTTTGACATAGCTGAGAACTTAACTGCGTCTTTCCTGAAAAGCAAAGGTCAGTCATATGCAATGCATGATATGGATCAAGCAATGATGTTCTCAACCTAAATGAGATCGTATGATCTGATGCGTATATGCGTATATCATGATGTATGAAAATGTGATGTTTTAGCTGGGGAAAATAAATCCCGAAGCTGCTGGAGAATAGAGTTGAATGCTTCGCTTCCGCCAGGGATGGTGAACGAAGATGATAAACTTGCAAGAGAGGATGACTCCTTTGGGGAATAAACTGGTGAAGAGATTACTCTGTGGGGAATTACTCTGTGGGAAGGAGATGCTTTGCTGAGATTTTAACGATAACTCCGTTGGGGATTCTGTTGATAAGCTCTATTGCTGGATTTTGATGATGAACTCCGCTGAGGGGATAGAAAGAACTTCGCTGGGGAGGATCTTTCAGTTGCAACTTGCTGAGGATAACCCAGTTAGACTCTTGTGGAGATAACTTTCTGAATATGGCTGGGAGATATATTTGCACTCTGCAGGGGACAAGCTTCCAGAATCTACTGGGTATGATGATTCAACTCTGGTGGGGAAGCTTTTTTAGACTGCGTTGGGGAAATGGCTCCACTTGAGGTATCTGGTATTCTGCCGAGAAACATTCTTATACTCTATCGAGGAATATTAAGACTGTCGGGGATGCTTGCTAAGGAATATCTGTATACTCCGCTGGGGAATATTAAGATCTATTGGGGATACCCAACCTTTTTAGGGCTGATGGTAGGCCAACTCTGCTTGGGAAGAGTATTGCTGATTTGTTCATAGTTGCAAGTCTCAGTGGGGAGAGCTACCATTATTGTCTTACTCTTGGGGAGTGAAGGTATCTTGGTCATATTCTTCAGCTGAACCTACCTTGGTACCTGGTGGACCGAGCAACTAGATCGCTCAGACAATTCTTATTGCCCCAGTTTCTACGGGAGAAGAGGGCCTATGAGGTGCTTGATAACTGCCGATTGACAAATCTTCTTCTAGTAGGCAAGTGACGAGATGACGGGACATAGTCGTACGCTTTGATCCCTAATTTGTTTCCTGGACCGCCCTTTCGGGTTTTCAGTCCATCGGGATACCCTTTTTTACCCAAGCCGCCTTTTCAGGTTTTCGACTTGCCGGGTGTACGGATTTTTCATTTTCAT
Organism: Vicia faba; assembly: GCA_948472305.1. Lineage (NCBI taxonomy): Eukaryota > Viridiplantae > Streptophyta > Magnoliopsida > Fabales > Fabaceae > Vicia > Vicia faba. Next base: position 20,693,564 of record OX451736.1, on the reverse strand, counting down.
CCCTTATTTTTGCCCGAACCCTTTTGGTTCGTCGGGAAGCCCTTATTTTTGCCTAGGTCAGTCAACCTAGCGGGTCTTTGATTATGTGTAGTACTTTTTTGACTATGTCCACGTTCTCAGAGTGTAGGGAGTTGTCATTGTCAGTAGTGTTGTGTTGCCATACTATCAGAAGATGTTTGATCGTGCAAGATTCGTCGCTGGAATTCATGTCCCATGCCCCAAGTGGCTCAGGCGGAGATTTGCCCCTGGCTATTTGGCATCTTGAGAGATTACTTGAATCTTGACTTGACTGCCCTAGATGATGGGCAATGCTCATGTCGTGCCCCTTGATTGGAAGTGTTTTTTCCACTTGAGGTGACTCTTTTTATTGAGAAGGTTTTTTGTTCACTAGATATTCGTCGTGCGAATTTCTCTGCTGTTTGAACAAATAGCCATATGCAAACAATGTTATTTTAAGAATGCAAAGCTTATGTCTGTTTTGAAGTTTTTTGAAAATGCAGTTTTTAATAAAACAGGCAAATTTTTTGTAAAATGCGATGTCAACTCAGGATTTACAGCAAGCCCTACAGGAGTCAGGATACCTTTTGTAACAGTATGCTTTCGAATTAACCCGTGCTTCAGTTAGGACTTTTGAAGGGTTGTAACGTGGCCTGGTTCACGATTTAAGAAACAAATGATAAAGGCTCAAATTTTATTTGTACCCACCCGTTCTTCGTGATGTTCTTCGATCCTAAACTCGGCTAATCGTGCATTTAGATCCGGTTTGAATCTTTGCTCTGATATTCCGGTGATGGTTCGGATATTGCCAATTTATTTTGAACAGGCAGTCATTTTTTTGAGAGTCGGCAGGACCTCTTTCTTTTTGATTTTATTATCCCTGTCTTTTGCCTGAACTATTTCTTTTGTAATTGCAGTCAGCGGGATGCCCCAGTTTTTGTAAGTCTCCTTCATAGGTTTTGACTTATCGGGCTTTGTTTTGAAAGATAACGACAGCCTGTCTCTACGATTATAGGGAACCATCACTGTCTTTTGTCTCTGAAGGACTTCTTTGATGCCATTCATTGTGCACGTGGATCAACTGAGAAAAATACCCTGCCCCGGGTTATGATTAAGGGTTTTAATTTGTGAAAAGAAAAACTCCAACTTCTTTGGCTCAAAGGGGTTGACTAGGGATTATCTTCCTTATAACTCCACTGTTTAGGATTTGAAACAATGTCTGTACCTCATCAGCGGGGTCTGTTCAAAAGCATACTGTAAAGATTGTGGTATCGTTTTCGTCATCCTCCCTCAGAAGGTTTAGAATCTTAGATCAAGAGTTGAACATTGCAAAAAATGAAGCAATTTTAAGCATAGTGAAAACAATTAACTCAAAACAGACACATGTAATGCATTAATGAAATAAAAGAGTTTGACATGATAATTGTTTGAATAAGCAAAGAAAAATATAACTTCAGAATTCAGATGAACAAAAGTGCTTTCAATCCTAGCCATGTTTTGGCAAGGGAGCAGTGATCACATTGGGAGTCTCAGGAGGCTCGAATTCGATCTCCTTAGCATCAATTAGGTCCTGAACCTTATTCTTCAAAGTCCAACAATCATCCGTATTATGCCCCGGGCTATCAGAGTGATAAGCACAGTGGGCGTTGGGGTTATACATTGATGATGTAGTATTCGGATTCTTTGGGGCTTCCCTTAGAGTTACCAAATTGGTTTTCAGCAACTGTGGCAATATCTGGGACAAGGTCATGCTGAGTCGAGTGAACTTCCTTCGAGGTCTCTCACCCCTTTGTTGGTTGCGATGCTGAGGAGCACTAGCAGGCTTTAAAATGACCACTGCGCTGACAGCTTGGCGGTGTTCAGATCTATTTGGTCTCCTTAAACCATAGACAGCACTGGATTCTTTCTTGAACGGCTTCTTCTTGGTGCTCGATGAGGCACCCTTCTGTATCTTCCCAGCTTTGATACCAGCTTCAATCCTCTCACCAGTCAAGATAAGGTCTGTAAACCCGGCTGAAGAGTTTCCAATCAAATGGTTAAAGAATGGACCAGACAGAGTCCCCAGAAACATATCAACAAGTTCACGATCAGTTAAAGGTGGCTGCACCCTTCCAGCAAGGTCTCTCCACTTTTGAGCATACTCTTTAAATCCTTCACCCGTCCCTATTGACATACCCTGGAGTTGGGTACGCGTAGGAGCGAGGTCGGAATTATATTGATACTGCTTATAGAACGCAGTAGCCAAATCTTCCCAGTTACGGATACTGGCTCCATCCAGCTGATAGAACCACTCGAGCTGAGTCCCTAAAAGACTGTCCTGAAAGAAATGGATCCACAAATTCTTATCAGCGGTGTAAGGCTGGATCTTCCTTACATATGACCGGAGGTGCATCTTTGGACAGGAAGCTCCGTCATATTTGGCAAAAGCATGTGCCTTGAATTTATGGGGAATCACCACCCCAGAGGATAAGCCTAGGTCTCCGAAGTCCAACCCTGGCACATTCTGTATCTCCATAGCGCTCAAGCGGTCCTCTAACTATTTGTACCTATCCTCAGCAGGAGGGTATTGTTCTTCATCATAATCCGTCTCGTTGTCGGAGACCACGGGACTAGGAACCCTTCTCTCTTATGGGTTGTCTTTCCCTACAGATGAGGTAGTCAGATCGACCTCATTCTGCAGTCCATTTCCAAACCTGCGTCCAGTGTTGAACAGGACGGTCCTCTTCTTCTTCTTCTTCCTCTCTTTCAGAATCAGAGTCTTCAAATCTTGTTGACCATTGGCTAGGCTCATAACCAACTCTTGGAACTGGCCATTCTGGGCCTGGAGGGCCTTGATAGCTTGCTCAGTGGAAGGTTCAGTAGACATGATGATTGCGTGAAATAAACAGCGAAGAAGATAAGAGACATGTAATGGTACCTGTAATGCAATGATATGTATGATATATGTATGCAATGTTTTCAAGGATCTCGCGGGGTAAACAAGAAACTGTTAGAATTTGAAATTTGCAGCTTGATTGAAGAAACTTTATGTTATTAAGAGTCCTTCTTCAAGAGTCAAGCTCACCATATCGAGTGGGTCATAGCCCCTGACTCAAGTTATCGTGCTTGGATTTCTAGACAACCTTGGCTAGAGGAAAACAAATCCCCTTTGCCCCTTGTTTAAAGTCTGGCTCATTATGACCTGCATCACAAACCCTTGAGATCCTTGAAATGGTTAAGGAAATGCTATGGTATGATGTTATGATGTGTATGCTATGCGTGTGAGGTGATGTAAGCAAGCCCTACTATAAATCCAAATTGTTGGATAAGGACTGTAAACAAAACCTGCAAGGAACTCATGCTGTCAGATAACAAGAATGTGCAAGTAGTTCAAGTCTGAAAGCACACAAGTCCCACAAAAGAGCCCTTAGATTTCAGGCTGGCATGAAGTTTAGGTACTACCCTCTTTCAGTTTCAGTTGGTTAAGACCTGTCCTAAAAATAGTAACCGGGTTCTAGAGGATATCAATATCCCTGACTACCCTCAATCGGTCATAATTCCATTTTGGCAACCTTTTCTTGTGACCGGAACCATCGCAAGAGTTTAGTCTCAATGAGTGTAGCATACTGCTACTGTTCTATGGCCAAGTTGGTCAATTTAAGGTTCTAAGGTCAATTGGTGCTTAATGACTCCTCAGAAGACCCATATTCTCCATGTTCCAACACAAGGGATATCGGTACAGACCAAGGTGTCACACCAACGTAGCTACTGCTTCATCCGTGTCGGTCTACGCCGGACAGATCCCTCACAATTTATTGCTACTTACCTAAAAAAAGGGTACCCCCAGATCCGGGTTAGGATCTATAAAACTCCGATACAAGCCCACAAAATTTAAAGCATACAAAGCATACAATTGAAAACCCAAGTGATCTAATCCTAAGGTACACCTCACTTATACAGATATTCCCCAGCAGAGTCGCCAGTTCTGTGATCGGTGGAAATAGAACTGATTGTTTTTTTAATGCTGGTTCGCATTTGCGTTTCGCAAAATGTCGCGGTAAGCAAGAGTCGCCACCGTCTTTTATTTAATCTAATAAGGAAAGGACAAAAGCACAGCAAAATTCCTTTTCGAGATGTTTCTCGGGTTCGGGAGGTAGATTATAGAAAGGGAAGGTGTTAGCACCCTTTCTATCCGTCGTTATCCACGGGCTCTTAGGTACTTGCTCACTATGTTTTCAAAAAAGTTTTGCTTTTCTTGTGTTTGTGGGTTTTGAAAAGAGTTTTGTTTGAAAACTTCGATTTAACTCTTGCTTCTGTCCTCAAGAGTGTATGAAGTGTTTGTTGAAAACTTTTGTTTGAAAAGTGTAAGTGCGAAAAAGTTGTTTTGTTTTGAAAGAGCAAGTACCTAAGAACCTCTACCTACTCAAAAGGAATTAAGTTGTGTAAATTTCCTTTAGACAGTTCTATCCCACTATTGAGAAGTAGGTAGCACCGTTGTTGGAGTTTTCGGGTCAATCCGATTAAGGGACATGTGGTCACTAAAGCAATGGTAGGACGCCTTAGTGGTAACCCTAATGTCTTAGATCACTTTTTATCGAGGCAACCGTTTTAAGGCAACTTTGATCTTTAGACAGGAGGGCGACCTCTAAAACTTCCTATACACAATGACCACGTCGAGGCAACCAAGTGAGGCGTACCCTAAGAGTGGCATGTGCGAGTGTGTCAGGTTTCAATTATGTTATCTTTGTACATGTTATGGTGAGCTATGATTGATTTTAATTTAAGATAAGTCTTGTCATGCATAGCCTAGTTAGCATACATCTAGCAGTTAATAGTTGCAGAAAATAAAACTAAGCTATTACAAGGCGTCGGGTATTTACATCGCCAAAAACAAACCCTTGAAAAAGTAAATGCGGAAAATTAAATGAAAGCGATAAAAAGTCCTAAGTTTAACTATTACATCCTCGAAGCAGATACAGTTATATGGAATAAAAAATAATATGCGCGAGAAAAATTGAATCGGAGAGTTTTTAGGGTTTTGACCCTTTTTTTGAGAAAGAAGGAGATTTTTATTATTTATGAATTTAATTAAACCTAAACTAATTAATTAATAAAAAAGAAATATATTTTTTTGGTTTTTTGAATATTTAAGGAAATAAAAATAAAGATGATTAAAAGTTATTAAAAAACCCTAATTCTACATTAATTTTAAATTGATTGCAAAAATGTTAAAATTAACCTAATTAAAACTAAATTGATTAATTATTTATTTATTTACAAAAATAATGAATTAAATTTAATAAATAAAAATATTATATTTTTTGTGTTTTTCTGAATTTTATTATGAAAAATAAATTATTTGGTTAATTAAGTAATAATAATAATTAATAATAATAAAAAACAAAAATAAAAAATATAAAAGAAGAAAAAGAAATAAACCTATGGGGTGTTGGGCCCAAGAGGAGGTAGAGTCAGCAATTCTTGGCCCATTATGCTTCCAGCCTGTTTGACTTTCCAGGATCATCCACACGCGTGTTGACTGAGGACTGTGATGGTCCTTCATCTTTGGCCACTGGATCTTGGCCTGAAGCCACATGGCGTACTGAGATTTGAGGTGCATGGTGGACTACCTTTTGAAATCTGCATGTGAATATATGAAGAAAAATGGAATAAATGTTTTGGGGGACCTGGGATTCGAACCCAGGTCCCAATGAACTATGCTTCAATGCCTTTGCCAGCTGAATTGTAGCGCGCTTTTGTTAAATGGATAGATAGAGAATATTATATACAAACAACAAATAATATATTGTAAACAAAAATAACGCGTGCGTTTTTCAAACACACGAATCAGATGCCAACACCTCATCATCTTCAACCTTTGTCCTGCATAATTAGAATCAGATAGCGGGGGTTTTTAACCTCCACTACCTCCTGCAAGGAAAAATAGCGATTAGACACACAGTGAACATAAATATTTCGCGAGGTATGGGTTGTGTTCGTCTTGGTCTCACGATTTCAACCATGTATCCCACTGGTCCCAATTTTTCCTGGTTCAGAAAGCCCTATTTGGAAACTTGAAAACCCTAGAAATTTGATCATGGCATCTCTCGATTCAGGGCATTATAGCTCAATTAAATTATTCCATTAGCTTGGTATGACCTCTAGCAATGCAAATCAATCACAAAAACATGTTAAATGTGCATGAATTAAGGAATGCGATTTTGAATTATAAGTGAAAACCGTGGGACTGTATGTCGTGATTCCTTGAGCTTTGATGCTTGAATTTGATTGCAAATCGTTCCTGGTACCTCCTGCAAGGTGTTTGGATGGACAAAACACCTTGAATTAGCCTAGGATGCAAGAACAGGTTTTGAGTTTTTCTTGGAAATTCTTGAATTTGATATGGTTGTTTCTGCAGCTTTCAGTCGTGTCCTAGGTCATGGTTTGCTTGCATACATATATGAGAATCAAATTAGGTCAAGAGCTGGGCCAATATCCATGTGCATTCAAGTTTAAATCTTTGATTGATAAATCAAATATTCTTGATTTTCATGATTGAACAAAGTTGCCAAAATTGGATTTTTTTTGTATCTTTTAGCTTGTGCACGAATTAGTCAGCATATTTGGATCATATTTGCTTCACAAAAATGTTTAAGAATCAAATCTTTTATTTTCTTATGATTTAAATTAATTAAATGAGTTAATATATATTAAAAATCCATTTAATCAATAAATTAAAGAAAATAAATCCAATTAAGCTTGGTGGGTCGTGCATAGGTCATGGGTGAAGTTTCAAGGAGAGATTTGAGGCCCATTAGCAAAAATAAGGTGTTTTGAGCAAAGTTAACTTTTGCAAATTCATGAAAATTGCCCAACTTCTCCAATGCACAACTTGCTCAATTTTGATCGTATGGCCATGTTCTTGGACATCATGGAAAGCCCTTGAAGTCCTATAACCAATGCTTTTGGTCCCATGTCATTTGGATTTACCAATCTCAAGTTATGGCCTTTGACTCAAAGTGTACTTTTGTTGACTTTTGAAATTGACCTATAATGTAAAAATTTGCAACTTTTTGTGAGAGCATTTCTTGATCTTGGAGTGTGAAGATGGATTGTAGAAAATTGCATCCTATTCAAAATGAGCTTTGGATGGGATTTTTATGACAAACCATGAAAGATTTATGCCATGGTCAAAGTATAGTTGACTTTTCTACTGTCCAAAAATAGTAACTTTTGCATCTTGATGACTTTTGAGCTATTCTTGTGGAATCATGATCAAGACTTGATCAAATGATGATTTATCCCTCAAAATGAGATGTTGACCAAAAATTATGACTTTTAACTACAAAATGACCATTTTGCCCTTGCAGTTGACTGTAGATCAAATGGGACTTTTGACTGTGCAAACTGGCACTGTGAGTCTTGAAACTTGGCATGTAGGTGCTTGAGAATGTATATAGGCCTATGAGACTTGATTGAACCATTGAGAACCCCAAATTCCTTGAAAGAACCAAAACCCTAATTTTGAATTGACTGCCTTAGGAGGTGTTTTGACTGTCTAACCCTTGAGCCATTTTGAGCAATTTGAAGGTCATTCTTGACAAATCTTGAGGAATATGGGAGGGCAAATTTCGGGGTAAAACATACACAAATAAAAAAAACAAGGCCTTAGGTTAAAGCTTGCATGAAGTTGTAGGTAAGTACCCTCTTGAAGTTTAGTTGGTTCAACTTGTCCTATAAGAAGTAATCGGGTTCTAAGGAATCTCAATATCATTGATCTTTCTTCATCGAGAATTGTTTCAACTCAAGCGATCTTTTCTCGCGGCCGAAATATCCCGAAAGTCCAATCTCAATGAGTATAGTATCGAGTATCAACCAACTCCAGTCTTGCACCAAAGTCAGCTATCTCACTACTTTCTAATGGCCAAGTTGTTCAACTAAGGTTCTACGGTCAGTTAGTGCTTCACGACACCACTCAACAGCCCCGTATTCTCCTTGATTCAACTCAAGGGACACTGGTACCCATAAATGTGTCACACTAACGAAGCTATCGCTTCAACCATATTAGTCGATGCCGTATAGTTTCCATGATCTATTGCTACTTACCTAAAATGCCCCAGATTCGGGTATAGGATCTTTACTAGAATACCCAAACAACCCTTCAAGAATAAATAAAGCAAGTCAAACAAAGAAAGCATTTAAAATATGAATTATCTCTAAGGTAACCCCACTTTTAGTTCCATCCTCAACAGAGTCTCCAGTTCTGTAATGCGGTGGGAGAACTGACTTTACTAGTTTTACGTTTTTATCGCAAATATTGCAGTTAGCAAGAGTCGCCACCGACTTTTCTTTTATCCAACAAAGGAAAGGGTGAAAAGAATAGGAAAGTCATTTTTAAAGATTTTGAGTTCGGGGGGGGGGGGGGGGGGGGGGGGGGGGGGTAGGTTATAGAAAGGGTAGGTGTTAGCACCCTTTCCATCCATAGTTATCTACGGGCTCTTAGTTGCTTGCTCACTTTGAAAATGCTTTCTGGTGTAAGTGTATTTGAAAATATTTTTGAAAAGACGCCTTAGTACGGCGAACTTTGTAATGATTCTCTTACAGTTGAGAATGTATACAAAGTGTTTTTATCTTTGAAAAATATTTAGAAAAAAGGGTGTGTATGTGTGAGAAATTTGTTTTGTTTTTCGAGCAAGAAACTACAAGTTATCCACCTACTTGAAAGATCTTTGTTCTTTTCCTCATTTCCTTTAGATAGTGTTATCCTACCATTTGTCGGTAGGTAGACCTATCATTGGATATATTGAGGGACAGACGACGGTCGTCGTACAGTCACAAAGGTAACTCATAAGATATTTTAGCAAGTACCCTAAGGTACTAAGATAATTTACTGAGGCAACGACGAAGGTTCATCGAGGGACTATGATCTTTTGACCAAAAGGTCTTTGCTAAAATTTCTCACGTTCGAGAGATGTGACTGCTTATTTTCCGAAGGCAACAAGTAGAGGTACCTTATAGGTGTGTGTGTGTGTGTGTGTGTGTGTGTGTGTGTGTGTGTGTGTGTGCAAAGTGTGTTGTGTTTCAGTTATTTATCTTGGATATTTAGGTTTTCTAGCATTTTCTTTTAAATTTTGGCATACAAACCTATTAGCATACATCTAGCAGTTCATTATATACAGGTGCGGAAAAATAAAAATGAAGAAATTAAACTACGTTATTACATCGCTTCAGGATGAGGGAAATATAAACCAAAATGGGGGGAAATGTAAATGTCATAAATTAAACTATTACATCTCTTTGAGCAGTTACAACTATTCATGAAAATAATGCGAAAAAAGTAAACAAACGCGCGAAGATTGGAAAAAAGGAAATATCTAAAATCCTAAAAATTCCAAGTGTATAAAAAATATATTTTTTGTTATTTTTATTTTTATTTAAAAATAATAATTTGGACCTAATTCTAACCAAATTTAATTAACAAAATAATCTCAAAAATGATTTTAATTAATTAATTTTTTATTGTAAAAAAGTTAACTAAATTAAATCCTAAATCTATTTTTTATTTTATTTTTATGATTTTTAAAAAATAAAATTGATTAAAAAAACTATTAATTTAAAACAAAAAAAGAAAAAAAAAACTTAATGGGCATTGTTGTACCCCAAAATTTGCCCTCCCATATTCTTCAAAGATTTGCCAAGACATGCTTCAAAATTCCCCAAGGGTTGCACAGTGCAAGAGCCTCCTAAGCAGTCAAAATTAGGGTTTGTGTTCTGATCAAGAAAATGAAGTTTTCAAAGGTCCAATCAAGTCTCACAAGCCTACAAATATGGTCAAGCATCCTCATATCAAGTTTCAAGACTTTCAGCACAAAATTGCACAGTCAAAAACCCTAATTGCACTACAGTCAACTGTAGGGGCAAAATGGTCATTTGACAGTCAAAAGTTCAAATTTTTGGTCAAACATCTCATTTTGAAGTCACAAACATCATTTGATCAATGCTTGATCATGATTCTCAAAGCTTGGCTCAAAAATCATCAAAATGCAAAAGTTTCCTTATTTGGACAGTTGAAAAGTCAACTGTAAATTGACCAGGGCATAACTTTCACATGGATTATCAGAAAAATTCCATCCAAAGCTCATTTTGAAGAGAAAGACATTTCCTACAACTCATCTTCATACTTCAAGTCCAAGAAATGATCTCACAAAAAGTTATCAATTTCAACATTATAGGTCATTTTCAAAAGTCAACAAAAAGGGACTTTAAGTCAAAGGCCATAACTTGAGATTGGTAAATCAAAATGACATGGGACCAAAGACATTGGTTATAGGACTCAAAGACCTTTCCAAATTGTCCAAGAACATGAGAAAAGCTTAAAAATTGAGCAAGTTATGCCTTGTGGAAGTTGGGAAATGTTTGGATATTTTGAAAAGTCAACATTGGTTCAAATGACCTAAAATTGCTAATGGGCCCATTTTTCTTCCATAATTCATCATCCATGGAATGTGCACGACCACTTGGCCCAAAGGGAAGTATTTCTTCATTTTTTATTTATTTATTTGAATTTTTATTTATATTAATTCATTTAAATCAAATTAAATGCATGGAAAATATTTAACTTAACCTAACAAATCTTTTTGCACATGTAATCTACTCAATAATTCGTGCATAATTCAATATGGAAAGATTTGGGTTGATTGGATCATGATTGGTACAAAATTGTATGGAAAAGATTGAAAAAACAAAGCTTGAAAATCAAATCTTCAAAACCATCAATGAAAGAGATTTTGCTCAGAATTGTTGACCTAATTGACTCAATACAAAAGCCAAAACATAACCCTAATGCCTGGGACCATTGAGCTGCGCCAGAAACCCTTGGACAAACTGGAAAAATTAGCAAAAAATCTCAATTCTGAAAATACACTTGCAAGGCGATTCAAGCCTCCAAACCTATCTCATTAGCTTCCTCAAGCATCATTGAACGATTCCCAATCAAAAACAGTCATCCAAACCTCAAGAATCATTGTACAGAATCAAAAAATTTCTCATAAAATTGCATACTCGTATCTTAATTTTGAGGCATTTTCATGACATTTAGTTTAGGTATTCTTACTAAACGATGCATTCTGATGCTTACCATGTGAATTAATTGCGTTTTTATGCATTGTGTACAAATATGCCATGGTTGTATTTTAGGGTTTGCAGGACCTCAAATTGGGGGTTTCTAATTAAAGAAAAATTGGCCTTCAAGAGTACCATGGTTGTAATCAGCATGTCTGGATGAAGAAGAACCCATACTCGCGCTCAATTTATGAGCGCCTAATGGCTAATCGCTATTTTTCCAAAACCGGCCTAGGAGAACGCTAACAAAACCGTTGCCTAACATATTTGTTTTTTCAGGAAAATAATACAACGAAGAAGATGAATTCGTGGCGTCAATGGATTGGCCAGTTTAAAAATTCGCGCGCAGAGTCCACTAACCATTGTTTTCTTATTATAATATCTGTTAGTTGTTTAATGTTAACATGCGTGAATTGGCTCCACTGGCAAGCATAAGGATTGGCAAAGTTAATGACCTGGGTTCGAGCCCCAGGTCTTCATTATTTCCCATGTTATTTTTCAATTCACAATCACATGCAGGCATGATATTAAGGACCATCATATTCCTTCATCATCTATCCATCCACATGCCAGTTGCATCAAATCAAGGGTCCAGATCCAAGGCACATGGTGAGTCCCAGTCAACGCGCCACATGTTACTCAAAAAGTCCACCAGGCCTTGCTAAATGGGCCAGATTGCTAAAGGCCATACCTCCCAATGTGGGACTGAACCCCCTAGGGTTTGCTTTCTCTATTCTTTTCTTATATTTTACTTTTCTTTATTTTAATTAATTTCATTTATTTCTTTGATTTATTTATTTTCATAAAACCACAAAATACCTAAAAATCAGAAAAAAAAGAGAAAAAATAATAAATATTTTTGTTTCTAGCATTTTCATAAATAAATGCATGTAAATTAATTAGTTTTAAATTAGGGTTTTAATTTTAATACTTTTAACAAAATCTAAAAAATGTAGAAATAGGTTTAATTAATAATTTTTCATCCTTTTTTTATTTTTCTTTCATAAATAATATTATTTATTTTATTTATTTTCATAATTAAAATTGTATATAAAAATTAGGGTTAATTTAGGTTAAAATTCAATATTTTCTTAAATAAATTAAAATAAAATAGAATTAGGGTTAGTATTTAATTTCAATTAATTCCTTTTCTATTAAATCCTAAAATACTAAAAAACACCAAAAACAAGTCCTTTCTTTCTTTTAACTTTAATTAATTAATTAATTTCATCATGTAATTTAATTTTGCAAAAGGGTCCAACGCCCTCGTTTCGATTTAATTCTTAATTCGCATATTATTTTATTCCGTTTAAATGTTCATGTATCTCTCCCGAAGCCGTGTAAATAATTGCTCGCACTTTTAATCCTTTTACTTTATTTATTTTCTGTCAAATCGGGTTCGAGAAACTTTTGGCGATGTGGACCCGCGCCTTTTGTAATAGCTTTAGATCTTTACTTTCTCGCAATATTTTAACTGTTAATAAATGCATGCAAGAATGAATGACAAAAATAAAAACAAACGCTAGATCACCAATGACATGACAAAAGACAAAAATAACTGAAAACGACACACAAATCACACACCACCCCTAGGGTACGCCTCACTGTTGCCTTGCCTCGAAAGGTGATCGTCGAGTAGAGGATGTCTTAGTAAGTCCTCATGATCCGGGAACCTGGCATGAGGGTAGCTTCTAAGGTGTCTTCCTATTTCTCCGGTGATCACCATGTCCCGAACCTCGAATTGACCCGAACACCTCCAACGGTGGTGCTACCTACCTCTCAATGGTGGGATGGCACTACTTTAAAGGACATTTACACAGACGAATTCCTTAGGGTAGGTAGACGACTCTAGATACTTGCTCTAATTTCAAAACAAATCAAAAATACTTTTCACACCGACACATTTTCAAAAAGCTTTCGAAAGCAATTTTTCAAACACTCTTGAGGACCGATACAAGAGTCGAACTGGAATTTTCAAAGAAACCTTTTTTTAAAACCCACAGTTGAAAAGCAAACAAACAATTTTGAAAACACAAGCGAGCAAGTATCTAAGAGCCCATGGATAACCATGGATAGAAAGGGTGCTAACACCTTCCCTTTCTATAACCTACCTCCCGAACCGAGAGCAATCTCTATAAGGAATTTTTCTGTGCTTTTGTCCTTTCCATTTGGAGAAAATAAAAGACGGTGGCGACTCTTGCTTCCGCGACATTTCGCGAACCAGCGTTAAACAGTCAGTTCCAGATCCACCGATCACAGAACTGGCGACTCTGCTGGGGAAAAAAAGACTTAAAGTGAGGTGTACCTTAGGGTTAGTTCATAACTGTGTTTTCAATTGTATTGACTTGTCTGCTTTAAATTTGTGGGTTGCATGGGAATTACATAGATCCTAACCCGGATCTGGGGATACCCTGTTTAGGTAGCATAAGCTGTGAGGGACCTGTCCGGCGTAGACCGACATGGGTGAAGCAGTGGCTACGTTGGTGTGGCACCTTGGTCTGTACCGATATCCCTTGTGTTGCAACGAGGAGAATATGGGTCTTCTGAGGAGTCATTAAGCACCAACAACCTTAGAACCTTAAATGACACAACTTGGCCATTAGAACAGTAGCAGTATGCTACGCCCATTGAGGCTAAACTCTCGTGATGGTTCTGGCCGCAAGAAAAGATTGCGATGCTGGAGTTATGACCGATTGAGGGTAGTCAATGATATTGGGATCCTCTAAGAACCCGGTTACTTCTAATAGGACAGGTTGAGCCCACCAACTTCAAGAGGGTAATACCCAGACCTCATGCTGGCCTAAACTCTAAGGGCTCTCTCTTGTGTGACTTGTGTGCCTTTGTACTTGACTACTTGCATGATTGATATCTGACACATGAACTCCTTGCAGGTTTTGTTTATAGTCCCTAATTGGGACTCATAACAGGGTTTACTAAGTCTCTTGCAGGTTTTGTTTATAGTCCTTAATCGGGACTCATAACTGAGTATACTGAGTTTCCTGCAGGTTTTGGTTTGCAGTCCTTAATTGGGGCTCACAACAGGGTTCACTCACATTACCCTATGCATACCATAACATCATACTATTTCATACATCCTAACCCATTTCAAGGATCTCAAGGGCTTGTGATGCAGGTCATGATGAATCAACCATCCCAGCAAGGGGCAAAGGGGATTTATTTTCCTCTAGCCAAGGTTGTCAGGGGCTATGACCCACTGGATATGGTGAGCCTTTGACCCTTGAAGAAGGACTCTCAACAACATGAAGTACCTTCAATCAAGTTACCAGTTTTCAACTCTAACAATTTGTTTACCCCTCGAGGTCCTTGAAATCATTGCATGCATATCATACATATCATTGCATAACAGGTACCCTTTCTCTGCAGGTTGCTTACCTTCTTCGCTGTTTATTTCAGCAATCTCGTCATGAATCCCGAATCCTCTACCGAGCACACTATCAAGGCCCTCCAGGCTCAGAACGCCCAGTTCCAAGGGCTGATCATGAATTTGACCCAGGGGCAACAAGATCTGAAGGCTCTGCTCTTGAAGAAGGAAAAGAAGAAGAGGAGGACTGTTTTGTTCAGCCCTAGACGCAGATCTGGGAACACACCGCATGATGAAGCTGAGAGGACAACTCCATCTGTGGGGAAAGGCAGTCATCAAGAGGAAAGGGTTCCCAGTCCAGTGGTCTCCGACAATGAGACAGATTTCAACGACGAACAGTACCCTCCGGCTGAGGATAGGTACAAACAGTTGGAAGACCGGTTAAGCGCTATGGAGATACAAAAAGTGCCTGGCCTAGACTTCAAGGATCTAGGTCTGTCTTCTGGGGTAGTGATCCCGCACAAATTCAAGGCACCTGCCTTTGCAAAGTACGACGGGGCATCCTGTCCAAAGCTGCATCTCAGGTCATACATGAGGAGGATCCAGCCCTACACGGCCGACAGGAACTTATGGGTCCACTTTTTCCAGGAGAGTCTTTCAGGGACTCAGCTTGACTGGTTCTATCAACTGAATGGAGCCAGCATCCGTACCTGGGAAGACTTAGCCACTGCATTCTACAGGCAGTACCAGTACAATGCCGACCTCGCTCCCACGCGCACTCAGCTTCAGGGGATGTCTATGGGTACGGGTGAAGGTTTCAAAGAATATGCCCAAAAATGGAGGGACCTTGCTAGAAGGGTACAACCACCTCTGACTGACCGCGAGCTCGTCGACATGTTCTTGGGGACCCTGTCTGGTCCATTCTTCAACCACCTAATTGGGAATTCTGCTGCTGGGTTTACAGATCTGATCTTGACTGGGGAAAGAATAGAAGCTGGCATCAAGTCAGGTAAAATACAGAATGGTGACTCCTCGAACACTGAGAAGAAGCCATCCAAGAGAGAACCTAGTGTTGTCAATGCAGTAACTATTGCAAAGCCGGCCGGTGCTCCTCAGCGTCACAATCAACAAAGGGAAGAAAGACCTAAGAGGCAATTTACTCCCCTCGGCATGACCTTGTCACAGATATTGCCACAACTGCTGGAAACCAAGTTGGTAACTCTCATGGATCCCCCGAAGAATCCTAATAGGACACCTTCAAGGTACAATCCCAATGCTCGCTGCGCCTATCATTCCGACAGCCCGGGGCATGCTACAGATGACTGTTGGACTTTGAGAAATAGGGTTCAAGATTTGATTGACGCAAGGGAAGTCCAGCTCGACTCTCCAGAGGCTCCCAACGTGATCACTGCTTCCATGCCAAAACATGGCTAGGATAGAAAGCATTTTTTTGTTCATTTGAATTCAAGTTGTAATTTTCTTTTTGTTCAAACATTTACTCATGGCAAACCTTGTTATTTCTTTAATGCATCGCATATGTCTGTTTTGAAACAATATATTCGTATTCACTAAATGCAAATTATTTTCATGTTTTCCTGATGTCAACTCTTGATTAAGAAACCCTAAGCCTCTTGAGGGAGGATGACGAAAACGATACCATAATCTACAGTATACTTTTGAACAGACCCCGCTGATGAGGTACAGGCATTGTTTCAATTCCTAAACACTGGAGTTATAAGGAAGATAATCCCTCGTCAACCCCTCTGAGCCAAAGAAGTAGGAGTTTTTTTCTTTTCGAAATTTAAAACCCTTAATCATAACTTGAGGCAGGGTAGTTCTCTCAGTTGATCCAAGTGCATAAAAAAACGGCACCAAAGAGGTCCTTACAAAACAAAACAAAAAACAGTGATGGTTCCCTATAATCGTCAAGACAGACAGTCATTATCTTTCAAAAAAAAAATCCCAATAAGTCAAAACCTATGAAGGAGACTTACAAAACTGGGGCATCCCGCTGACTGTAATCACAAAAGAAACAGTTCAGGCAAAAAACAGGGATAACGAAATCAAAAAAAAGGGAAAGAGGTCACACAAACCCTCAATAACAAAAAGGAATGACTGCCTATTCAAAATAAACTATCAACATCCGAACCATCACGGGAATATCAGGACAAAAACTCAAATAAGGTCTAACGCATGATCAACTGAGTTTAGGATTGAAGAACATCACGAAGAGCGGGTGGGTACAAATAAAATTTGAGCCTTTATCCTTTGTTTCTTAAACCGTGAACCAGGCCATGTTACAACCCTAAAAAGTCCTAGCTGAAGCATGGGTTAGTTCGAAAGCATACGGTTACAAAGGTATCCTGACTCCTTAAGGCTCGCAGTAAAATAACGAGTTTGACATCACAGTTTACAAAAGAACTCACTTGTTTTATTAAAAAACTGCATTTCCAAAAACTTCAAAACAGACATAAGCTTTGCATTTTTAACATAACTTTGTTTGCATACGACTATTTGTTTGAACAGCATAGAAGCTCGCACGACGAATATCAGATGAACAAAAACATTCCCAAACAAGGGGCATGACATGATCATTGTCCGTCATCTGGGGCAGTTAAGTCAAGATTCAGAGAATCTCTCAAATGCCAAATAGCCTGGGGCAAATCTCCGTCTAAGTCACTTGGGGCATTGGACGATCAAACGAAGATCTTCTGGTGGCATGGCAACACAACAACAGGGGCACCTCCCTACATTATGAGAACTTGGACATAGTAGAAAAAATACTACGCAAAATCAAAGACCCGCTAGGTTGACACACCTAAGCAAAAATAAGGGCTTCCCGGCGAACCAAAAGGGTTCGGGCAAAATGAAGGGATGAAATGAAAATAATCTGTACACCCGGCAAGTCGAAAACCTAAAAAGGCGGCTTGGGCAAAAATGGGCATCCCGGTGGATCGAAAACCCGAAAGGGCGGTCCAGGCAAAAGTTGGGGAACAAAGCGTACGACTATGTCCCGTCATCTCGTCACTTGCTTACCAGAAGAAGATTTGTCAATCGACAGTCATCAAACACTTTCATAGGTACTTTCTTCTCCAACAGAAACTGGGGCAATAATGGGTTGTCTAAATGATCCGGTTGCTCAGCTGAAGAATGCGACCAAGATACCTCCACTCCCTGCAGAGCGAACGCGTCGCCCGGCTTTATTCAAAGAGTTATTTCCCTACCAGGATATAACTGGGTTATCCTCAGCCAAAAGCCACGGAAAGAGCGTCCTCAACAGAGTCTCCTTATCCCCAGCGAAGTCTATTAACACTTCCAACACAATAGTGGTATCCCCAGCGAAGTTACCATCAACATTTCAGCAAAGTATCTCTCTCCCTACAGAGTATGGCCTCCCGGCAGCATCGTCAGAGTACTTTTCTCCCCGCAGAATATTCCATTCGCCAAGTTTATCCCCAACGGAGTTATCTCCTCCTAACGGTATTCTTGCAATCATCATCCCCAACGGAAGTGAAGAAACTCACTCTTCAACATCAGCCCAGGATTTGACTTCCCGGCATCCGTCAAGGATCTATTTTCCTAGACGAAGACACATTCATAAACATCACATTGTTATACATCATGATACATGCTCATGTCATACAATCTCATTCATGAACATCATTGCTTGATCCATATCATGTATTGCATATGACTGACCTTTACCTTTCAGGAAGGATATAGTTAAATGATCAGCTATGTCAAAATAGACAAATTCAGTCAAAGTAGACAAATCCAGTCAAAGAAGACAAGCCCAGTTAAATCCCAAAGGTTTTTTTTCTGATGCTCATCCAGTCAAAGAAGACATGTCCAGTTAAATCACTTCCTAAAGTCAAAGAAAACACCCGTCATTGAAGACATCTCGTCAGTATAGACACCCGTCATTGAAGACATCTCGTCAGTATAGACACCCGTCATTGAAGACATCTCGTCAGTATAGACACCCGTCATTGAAGACATCTCGTCAGTATAGACACCCGTCGTTGAAGACATATCGTCATTAAAGACAACTCGTCAAAGAAGACAAATCCAGTTAAAATTACTTCCACTCGTCGTTATAGACACTCGTCGTTATAGACACTCGTCGTGATAGACACTCGTCGTTATAGACACTCGTCGTTATAGACACTCGTCGTGATAGACACTCGTCGTGATAGACACTCGTCGTTATAGACACTCGTCATGATAGACACTCGTCGTGATAGACACTCGTCGTTATAGACACTCGTCGTGATAGACACTCGTCGTGATAGACACTCGTCGTGATAGACACTCGTCGTGATAGACACTCGTCGTTATAGACACTCGTCATTATAGACACTCGTCGTTATAGACACTCGTCGTTATAGACACTCATCGTTATAGAAACTCGTCGTTATAGACACTCGTCGTTATAGACACTCGTCGTTATAGACACTCGTCGTTATAGACACTCATCGTTATAGACACTCGTCGTTATAGACACCCGTCGTTATAGACACTCGTCGTTATAGACACTCGTCGTTATAGACACTCATCGTTATAAACATTCGTCGTTATAGACATTCGTCCATTCATCGTTATAGACACTCGTCGTTAAGGACCACTCGTCCATAAGGATAACCTGTCAGTAGAGACAACTCACCAACCTAACATTACCAGATCCGATTCCTGTATCTTGCCAGGGTGTGTCTGAAGAGTTCAAGGATCCGATGCCTGAATCTTGCCAGGGTATATCCGTTGAAGACTAACATTACCAGACTCGATTCCTGTATCTCGCCAGGGCACGTCTGAAAAATTCGAAGATCCGATTCCTGTAACCAGTCAGGACATATCTACACAAAAGCATCTGAAAATCAGCTCCTGCAACGTGTCAGGTACTCATTTTTCTTATGCAGGTATACAGGTTCTCGCTAAGGAATCTCTTACGCAATCAACATCCAGATGGCATCTATAAGCCCATCATCCTATTCATCAACCTCTAAATGGCATCTGTAAGCCCATTTCCACCATCACTGCTACTATGTGAGCGCAAATTTCTGGGCACTCTAGTGTTCAATCATCTTCCACCTTCGGATTACGAAAGGCACGTCAGCCAATCTGCATCCTCAGGTCTAAGAAGATTGAACAGGGGCAACTGTTGTACCCCAAAATTTGCCCTCCCATATTCTTCAAAGATTTGCCAAGACATGCTTCAAAATTCCCCAAGGGTTGCACAGTGCAAGAGCCTCCTAAGCAGTCAAAATTAGGGTTTGTGTTCTGATCAAGAAAATGAAGTTTTCAAAGGTCCAATAAAGTCTCACAAGCCTACAAATATGGTCAAGCATCCTCATATCAAGTTTCAAGACTTTCAGCACAAAATTGCACAGTCAAAAACCCTAATTGCACTACAGTCAACTGTAGGGGCAAAATGGTCATTTGACAGTCAAAAGTTCAAATTTTTGGTCAAACATCTCATTTTGAAGTCACAAACATCATTTGATCAATGCTTGATCATGATTCTCAAAGCTTGGCTCAAAAATCATCAAAATGCAAAAGTTTCCTTATTTGGACAGCTGAAAAGTCAACTGTAAATTGACCAGGGCATAACTTTCACATGGATTATCAGAAAAATTCCATCCAAAGCTCATTTTGAAGAGAAATACATTTACTACAACTCATCTTCATACTTCAAGTCCAAGAAATACTCTCACAAAAGGTTATCAATTTCAACATTATAGGTCATTTTCAAAAGTCAACAAAAAGGGACTTTAAGTCAAAGGCCATAACTTGATATTGGTAAATCAAAATGACATGGGACCAAAGACATTGGTTAGAGGACTCAAAGAACTTTCCAAATTGTCCAAGAACATGAGAAAAGCTTAAAAATTGAGCAAGTTATGCCTTGTGGAAGTTGGGAAATTTTTGGATATTTTGAAAAGTCAACATTGGTTCAAATGACCTAAAATTGCCAATGGGCCCATTTTTCTTCCATAATTCATCATCCATGGCATGTGCACGACCACTTGGCCCAAAGGGAAGTATTTATTCATTTTTTATTTATTTATTTGAATTTTTATTTATATTAATTCATTTAAATCAAATTAAATGCATGGAAAATATTTAACTTAACCTAACAAATCTTTTTGCACATGTAATCTACTCAATAATTCGTGCATAATTCAATATGGAAAGATTTGGGTTGATTGGATCATGATTGGTACAAAATTGTATGGAAAAGATTGAAAAAACAAAGCTTGAAAATCAAATCTTCAAAACCATCAATGAAAGAGATTTTGCTCAGAATTGTTGACCTAATTGACTCAATACAAAAGCCAAAACATAACCCTAATGCCTGGGACCATTGAGCTGCGCCAGAAACCCTTGGACAAACTGGAAAAATTAGCAAAAAATCTCAATTCTGAAAATACACTTGCAAGGCGATTCAAGCCTCCAAACCTATCTCATTAGCTTCCTCAAGCATCATTGAACGATTCCCAATCAAAAACAGTCATCCAAACCTCAAGAATCATTGTACAGAATCAAAAATTTTCTCATAAAATTGCATACTCGTATCTTAATTTTGAGGCATTTTCATGACATTTAGTTTAGGTATTCTTACTAAACGATGCATTCTGATGCTTACCATGTGAATTAATTGCGTTTTTATGCATTGTGTACAAATATGCCATGGTTGTATTTTAGGGTTTGCAGGACCTCAAATTGGGGGTTTCTAATTAAAGAAAAATTGGCCTTCAAGAGTACCATGGTTGTAATCAGCATGTCTGGATGAAGAAGAACCCATACTCGCGCTCAATTTATGAGCGCCTAATGGCTAATCGCTATTTTTCCAAAACCGGCCTAGGAGAACGCTAACAAAACCGTTGCCTAACATATTTGTTTTTTCAGGAAAATAATACAACGAAGAAGATGAATTCGTGGCGTCAATGGATTGGCCAGTTTAAAAATTCGCGCGCAGAGTCCACTAACCATTGTTTTCTTATTATAATATCTGTTAGTTGTTTAATGTTAACATGCGTGAATTGGCTCCACTGGCAAGCATAAGGATTGGCAAAGTTAATGACCTGGGTTCGAGCCCCAGGTCTTCATTATTTCCCATGTTATTTTTCAATTCACAATCACATGCAGGCATGATATTAAGGACCATCATATTCCTTCATCATCTATCCATCCACATGCCAGTTGCATCAAATCAAGGGTCCAGATCCAAGGCACATGGTGAGTCCCAGTCAACGCGCCACATGTTACTCAAAAAGTCCACCAGGCCTTGCTAAATGGGCCAGATTGCTAAAGGCCATACCTCCCAATGTGGGACTGAACCCCCTAGGGTTTGCTTTCTCTATTCTTTTCTTATATTTTACTTTTCTTTATTTTAATTAATTTCATTTATTTCTTTGATTTATTTATTTTCATAAAACCACAAAATACCTAAAAATCAGAAAAAAAGAGAAAAAATAATAAATATTTTTGTTTCTAGCATTTTCATAAATAAATGCATGTAAATTAATTAGTTTTAAATTAGGGTTTTAATTTTAATACTTTTAACAAAATCTAAAAAATGTAGAAATAGGTTTAATTAATAATTTTTCATCCTTTTTTTATTTTTCTTTCATAAGTAATATTATTTATTTTATTTATTTTCATAATTAAAATTGTATAAAAAAATTAGGGTTAATTTAGGTTAAAATTCAATATTTTCTTAAATAAATTAAAATAAAATAGAATTAGGGTTAGTATTTAATTTCAATTAATTCCTTTTCTATTAAATCCTAAAATACTAAAAAACACCAAAAACAAGTCCTTTCTTTCTTTTAACTTTAATTAATTAATTAATTTCATCATGTAATTTAATTTTGCAAAAGGGTTCAACGCCCTCGTTTCGATTTAATTCTTAATTCGCATATTATTTTATTCCGTTTAATTGTTCATGTATCTCTCCCGAAGCCGTGTAAATAATTGCTCGCACTTTTAATCCTTTTACTTTATTTATTTTCTGTCAAATCGGGTTCGAGAAACTTTTGGCGATGTGGACCCGCGCCTTTTGTAATAGCTTTAGATCTTTACTTTCTCGCAATATTTTAACTGTTAATAAATGCATGCAAGAATGAATGACAAAAATAAAAACAAACGCTAGATCACCAATGACATGACAAAAGACAAAAATAACTGAAAACGACACACAAATCACACACCACCCCTAGGGTACGCCTCACTGTTGCCTTGCCTCGAAAGGTGATCGTCGAGTAGAGGATGTCTTAGTAAGTCCTCATGATCCGGGAACCTGGCATGAGGGTAGCTTCTAAGGTGTCTTCCTATTGCTCCGGTGATCACCATGTCCCGAACCTCAAATTGACCCGAACACCTCCAACGGTGGTGCTACCTACCTCTCAATGGTGGGATGGCACTACTTTAAAGGACATTTACACAGACAAATTCCTTAGGGTAGGTAGACGACTCTAGATACTTGCTCTAATTTCAAAACAAATCAAAAATACTTTTCACACCGACACATTTTCAAAAAGCTTTTGAAAGCAATTTTTCAAACACTCTTGAGGACCGATACAAGAGTCGAACTGGAATTTTCAAAGAAACCTTTTTTTAAAACCCACAGTTGAAAAGCAAACAAACAATTTTGAAAACACAAGCGAGCAAGTATCTAAGAGCCCATGGATAACCATGGATAGAAAGGGTGCTAACACCTTCCCTTTCTATAACCTACCTCCCGAACCGAGAGCAATCTCTATAAGGAATTTTTCTGTGCTTTTGTCCTTTCCATTTGGAGAAAATAAAAGACGGTGGCGACTCTTGCTTCCGCGACATTTTGCGAACCAGCGTTAAACAGTCAGTTCCAGATCCACCGATCACAGGAATGTGCTGCAAAAATAGTTAGGGGGTGAGAAATAGTAAACAATTCCCAGGCCCATTAGCAATAGGGCCTAGGCGCCTGTAAATCTAGTGAGGATAGCTTTTTGGTGTGCACCATGGGGACGCACCTTTGAGGCTTTGGATCTGGCCTGATGAAATCTGATGGCCAGCATATGAAGCACACCGTATGCGTACTTGGTTCCTCTTGTACCTGATTTGTAATGAGAAAAATGAAAAAATAAAACAACTCACGCTTGGATCGAACCCAGAACCAGGCGAACGAGTATCTTATGCGCATGTGTGTTAACACTGGAGTGGCGTGATTCATTCGTTAGTACAATGCGAAAAAATGAATATAATATAAATCAATTATTATTTTCCATTTTTAAAACACCCACTTAGGTGGACTTGAACAAGCCAATTAGGTGATGGAACTTAGACCACCGAAGTCAGCACACCGGAGTCAACTTTTCGGTTGTCTTCTCCTGTTGGCTAAAAATGCAAACCTGCAAAACAACAAAGATGAAAAGCCAAGGTTCAAGCTACCCCCCCCCCCCCTAAATCATATGTTGCAAATTCAATCATGGTATTAGTTTGGTCTGAAAACAACTATATCATGAGATACGAACCAAACTGAGTTTCGTGCCCTAACAACGGCGTTCGTCTATCCCTGCATCAAACCTCAAAGGTGATGCATCAAATATATTCTAAACAGTCATATTAAGTGATCTATGTAAACTAAATTGATTGACAATGCATACATTCAGAGATTCGATTGAGAAATTTTTTACCAATCGGTGGGATTGAGATATCGCATTCTGGCTTGTTTCAGGCTCGTGTAAGGGCTGGAAATGACTCCTTTGATCCTCAAGGAGTGATTTATGCACTTGATTTGGATTGATAATGGCTGGAAGTGTAGATGCAGATTTTACAAATTTGGAGTTTTTTGATAATTATGGAGAGCTTTGTTATGCAATAGTTTATGTGCCTTTCATGTTCAATCTACTGGCATTATATAGAGAGATTATGAGGCTTGATCAATATGGAAATGAATCAACCCATTAACCATGGTTTTAAAACAAAAATCAAGATTTGAAAATTTTCCAAACTTATGATGTTCTTGCCCCTTTTGATGCTACGTGGTTTGGACAGTTCGTATATGCCATCTTGGGCCTCTTGACTGATACAAAAATCCAAACATATGCCTAGGCCCATTAGCCTCACTATTGTTTTGATTTAATTTACTTTAAATGAATAAAAATTCAATTAAAATAAATAAAAATCTAGAAAAATAAGGGAATGGTTTTAGGGCTCCTCTAGCATATCATGAACATGTTTAAACATCAAAAACTAAGCCCATTGGTTCAAAACTTCAATTTTGCTCATCTTACACTTCATGAATTTCCTCAAAAATTCCCAACTTATGCAGCTCATAACTTGCTCAATTTTCATCTTTTGAAGATGATCTTGGACTTTTTTAGAAAGTTCAAGATTTCCTATACAATCTCTATGTTGATCATATTTTCTTTTGAAGACATTATCTTGATGTAAGTTGCCTTGACAAAAAGTGTATTTTGTTGACTTTTGAAAATGACCTATAATGTTTTAGCTCATATCTTTAAAATGAAGCATTTTTTTGGACTTGAGCATTAAAAAAAGTTTTAGGGAATTGAATTTTCTTCAAAATGAGCTTTGGTTGGGGAAAAGTTGAGTAAGTATGTGAAAGTTATGTCTGGTCAAAGTTCAGTTGACTTATCCTAAGGAAACCCTAATTTGACAATTCTTGACTTTTGATGATTTGAGAGCTTTCCTTGGGGAATCATGATCAACCCTTGATCAAATGATGAATATCACTTCAAAATGTTGATGTTGATCAAAAATATTGAAGTTTGATTGTATGTTGACCACAGTTGACTTTTTGATCAATACAGTTGATTTTCAATCATCTGAGCCATTGACTTAGCAAACTGGTGATGTAGGACTTGAAACTTGACATGCACATTGTTGGATACCTATGATAATCCATGAGAACCATTTGAGACCTTTGCAAACAAAATTTTCTTGAGAAACTTAAAACCCTAGTTGTAGGCCTTTAGCTTAGGAGGAGCCTTGACTGGTCAACCCTTGAGTGTCTTGAGTATTTGAGAAACTTTGAAATCACGTCTTGAGAAAAATGGGAGGGAAAATTTTTGGGTACAATACACAGAAACTGCCTTTCCACCAAAATATCCTGAGAGTCGAATCTCAATGAGCGTAGTGTTGAGTATTAACCAACCTTGGACTACACCAAAGTCGTCCATCTCACTACTTGCTAATGGCCAAGATGGGTCAATTAAGGTTCTAAAAGTAAGTTAGTGTTAACGACACTACATGGAAGCCTAATGTTATCCTTGACTGACTCAAGGAACATTAGTACAAACCAAAGTGTCGCACTAACCGTAGCCATCATTTCAACCATACCGGTCTATGACGTACAATCTTTATGATCTATTGCTACTTACATAAGGCATCCCTAGATCCGGGTGTAGGATTTTACAAGCAATAATAAACCCAAGCAACCCTTAAATTTAAAGCAAACAAAGAAAGCAGGTAAAGTGATCTAACCCTAAGGTAACCCCTCTTTTTTTAAGTATTCCCCAACAGAGTCGCCAGTTCTATAATACGGTGGGAGAACTGACTTTTTTTGTTTTATCCAAATGTGTGAATAGTAAGAGTCACCACCGACTTTTCTTTTATCCAATATTTAGGAAAGGTGAAAAGAATAGGAAAGACATTTGATAGATTTTGAGTTTGGGGGTAGGTTATGGAAAGGGAAGGTGTTAGGACCCTTTTCATCCGTAGTTATCTACGAGCTCTTAATTTCTTAGCTCACTTTTGAAAACTTGCTTTGTGTGTGTGATTTGAAAATATTTTTGAAAAGCCAAAGTACATCTAAATTTGTAATGATTCTTGTATCAGCCCTCTATAATGCGTACAAAGTGTTTGAAAATATTTTATTTGAAAAGTGTGATGTGAAAAAATGTTTATTTTAGAAAAGGTCGTGAGCAAGCGATTAAGAGTTCCTTACCCACTAAAGGTCGTTCTTATTCGTTTCCTTCTCCTTAGAGTTAGTATTATCCATACTATTAGTTGGTAGGTAGCCCTATCTATTGGATGTGAAGGGACGGGCGTAGGATTATTGTATGGTGTGATCGGTGGATCTGGAACTGACTGTTTAACGCTGGTTCGCGAAATGTCGCGGAAGCAAGAGTCGCCACCGTCTTTTATTTTCTCCAAATGGAAAGGACAAAAGCACAGAAAAATTCCTTAAAGAGATTGCTCTCGGTTCGGGAGGTAGGTTATAGAAAGGGAAGGTGTTAGCACCCTTTCTATCCATGGTTATCCATGGGCTCTTAGATACTTGCTCAATGTGTTTTCAAAATGTTTGCTTGCTTTTCAATTGTGGGTTTTAAAAAAGTTTCTTTGAAAAATTTCAGTTCGACTCGTACGTCAGAGTGTTTGAAAAATTTGCTTTGAAAGCTCTTGAAAATGTGTTGGTGTGAAAAGTATTTTTTGTTTGAAATTAGAGCAAGTATCCTTGAGAACCTACCTACCCTAAGGAATTCGTCTGCGTAGATGTCCTTTAAAGTAGTGCCATCCCACCATTGAGAGGTAGGTAGCACCACCGTTGGAGGTGTTCGGGTCAATGCGAGTTCGTAGGGACATGGTGATCACCGGAGCAATGGGAAGACACCTTAGAAGCTACCCTCATGCCAGGTTCCCGGATCATGAGGACTTACTAAGACATCCTCTACTCGACGATCACCTTTCGAAAGGCAACAATGAGGCGTACCCTAGGGGTGGTGTGTGCGGTTCGTGTGTCATGTTTCAATTATTTTGTCTTGTCATGTTTGTTGTGATCTACGCTTGATTTTATTTTTAAGTCCATACATTCTTTCATGCATATTTATTAACAGTTATAAAGTTTGCGAAAAAATAAATCTAAACTATTACAAATGGCGCGGGTCCACATCGCCAAAATAAACCGAACCCGATTTGACTGAAAGTAAAAAAAAGCAATAAAATAAAAGTGCGAGAAATAAAGTAAAAGTTATTACAAGGCTTTGGGGCATATACATAATTATTTAAACGATATAAAATAAATGTGCGAAATAAAGGAATTAAAAAAACAAAACTAGGGCGTTGGACCCTTTTGCAATAAGTTAAAATTAATGAAGAATAAAAATTAAAAATTAAATGTTTTGGTATTTTTGTGTTTTTTAAGATTTAAAAGAAAAAGAATTAATTAAAACCAAAAAAATTGGTTGTAAACCCTAATTCTAATGTTTTTTTAAGTTATTAAGAAAAAAAAGATTTAATTTCTAACCTAATTTAAATCTAAGTTATTTATATACATTTAATTATAAAATAGAATAAATAAATAATTATATTATGATAAAAAAGAAAAATTTAAGAGGAATGAGCATTGTTAATTAACCTAATTCTATGTTTTTTTTTATTTTTATTAAAAGGAATTAAAGTTGAAAACCTAATTAAAACTAAATATTTACATGTTATTATTTATACAAAAAAAACAATATTTAAAATAAAATAATTATTAAGTTTTTTTGACTTTTCTGATTTTTTGTGATGTTTTTATATTTTTTGTAAAAAATAATTATTGAATTAAAACAACAAAACAAATAAAATAATTATTAGAAAATATAAGGAAAATAAATTAAATGGGCAAACCAGGGTGGGGTGTAGCCCAATTCAGGAGGTATAGGCCTAGCATTTCTGGCCCAATGGCTTGAAACCCGTTTGACTTTTCCAATCTTGTGTGATGCTTTGACTGGGGTTTATTGTGTTCTTCAATCTGTGACCCTTGATCTGAATGCTTTGGGCACGTGGGTGGTGATCTCTGGGCGTGCATGAAGGTATTGCAATGGGAGTGCTGCATAGGAATTAGCATTGAAAAATAATATGAGATTTTACATAGACCTGGGACTCGAACCCAGGTCTTGGACAATGCAAAGGAATCCACTTACCAGCTGAGCTACTTAATTTCAATTAACATAATGTGGTTAGTAAATAATAAAAAGAATAAACAAGACATTAATGATTCCACGCGCGCATTTTCAAATTCCTCCAATCCGCTTGTGCCACGCCATCATCTCTTTCATTTTCCTGAAACACAAAGAAAGAAGGCAACGGTTTCCAGGTGTGGTTTTAGGCTGCTTTTGGAGAAATAGCGAATAGAGCTACATGAATCAGAAATTAATCGCGAGTATATCACTCTCTTCGTCCAGATGCCTGGAATGTAGTGGTGTGACTTTCATGGGCTAATTGTTCCTGGTCTGAAAACCCCTAAATTAAAAAACATGCAACCCTAGAAATTGGTTATGGCAAAATCGCATACGATGCATGATTGTTCAATTAAATACCATGGTCAGCTTTAGAACTTCATAAGGAACAAGAATCAACAAAGAAAAAGTGCAATGGATGCTTAAAAAATGATGCACGATTTCAACAATTTTTCTGTACAGTTTGAGTTGTAGCTACCGTTTCTTCGCGTTTTGATTGAGGTTAGGGATTGGCACACCTTCAGAGTTTGTCCAGGAAACTATTAGAAAAAGAATTAAGGCTTGAAATTCACCCTCACTTTGATTTCAGTTTTGTGTTTTTATCCAAAATTTTCAATGTGGCAATCAGCTCTTGAGCGCAGCATATGATGTGTTAGGCTTAGGGTTTGACTCAGTGCTTATGATGGATGAGAATTGGCTTTCTATTTGACCTTAATTCATGCTCATGAAAGAACAAGTCCTAGGGTTTTTACCATTAACCAAGTTTCCTTCTTTTTAGCCAAGACCTAGACCTAGTGTGCAATTTAACCCTAGCCTGAGTTCTTGAGTTGGCCCATGATACATGGAAGTTGTCCAAATTCACATGACACTATTCCATTGGTTTTTGAATTTTATTTGAATTTTTAAAGATTTAAAATGAATTAAATTATCAAAAATTAAATAAAATAAAAAAATCAATATTTGGTCTTGAAATTAATCATGGGACACGTGTGTGGCATGACAAGGATGAATCAAGTGGAAGAAAGTGGGCCCTTTTGTCAAAAATTGGAGTTTCAAGGATAGTTGACTTTTGCCATTTCACAAAAATTTCCCAACTTCTACAAGGCATAACTTGCTCAATTTTTAAGCTTTTCACATGTTCTTGGACATTTTGGAAAGGTCTTTGAGTCCTTTAACCAATGCCTTTGGTCCCATGTCATTTTGATTTACCAATATCAAGTTATGGTCTTTGACTTAAAGTCCCTTTTTGTTGACTTTTGAAAATGACCTATAATGTTGAAATTGATAACTTTTTGTGAGAGCATTTCTTGGATTTGAAGTATGAAGATGAGTTGTAGGAAATGTCTTTCTCCTCAAAATGAGCTTTGGATGGAATTTTTCTGATAATCCATGTGAAAGTTATGCCCTGGTCAATTTCAGTTGACTTTTTCAGCTGTCCAAATATAGCAACTTTTGCATCTTTGATGATTTCTGAGCCAAATTTTGAGAATCATGATCAAGCATTGATCAAATGATGTTTGTGGCTTCAAAATGATATGTTGACACAAAATTTGAACTTTTGACTGCCAAATGACCATTTTGCCCCTACAGTTGACTGTAGTGCAATTTAGGGTTTTGACTGTGCAACTTTGAGCTGAATGCCTTGAAACTTGATATGAGGATGCTTGACCATGTTTGTAAGCATATGAGACTTGATTGGGCCTTTGAACACTTCCTTTTCTTGATCAGACTCAAAACCCTAATTTTGACTGTATGGGAGACTGTTGCACTGCACAACCCCTGGGGAATTTTCTGACTTGGCCTGGCAATTTCTTGGGGAATATGGGAGGGCAAATTTTGGGGTATAACAGTTGCCCCTGTTCAATCTTCTTAGACCTGAGGATGCAGATTGGCTGACGTGCCTTTCGTAATCCGAGGGTAGAAGATGATTGGACACTAGAGTGCCCAGAAATTTGCGCTCACATGGTAGCAGTGTGGTGGAATGGGCTTATAGATGCCATCTGGATGTTTGATTGCGTAAGAGATTCCTTAGCGAGGACCTGCATACCTGCAAAACAGAAAATGAGTACCTGACACGTTGCAGGAGCTGATGTTTAGATGCCTGGTATAGATGTGTCCTGACTGGTTACAGGAGCTGAGTCTGGAGCTTCAAATGGCGATGAAAGAACCAGGGATGATTACTTCCTTAGCATGAATGATAAGAGAGCCTTGGGCGACTTTAATTTTAACAACGCTTATTGAGAAAAGATCTGGGGTGTCTTCTACTGGGATAAGAATCAGGGAGATCCTAGGGTCGATCTGACTGAACCAGAGAGGCCTTTGACTGGGTAAGCATCAGGAAAATCTTGGGACGATTTAACTGAACCGGTCTAGGTCTTGAAATGTCTTCAACTGGATAAGCATCAGGGAGATCTTAGGGTCGATCTGACTGAACCAGGGAAGGCCTTTGACTGGATAAGCATCAGGAAAATCTTAGGACGATTTAACTGAACCGGTCTAGGTCTTGAAATGTCTTCAACTGGATAAGCATCAGGGAGATCTTAGGGTCGATCTGACTGAACCAGGGAAGGCCTTTGACTGGATAAGCATCAGGAAAATCTTAGGACGATTTAACTGAACCGGTCTAGGTCTTGAAATGTCTTCAACTGGATGAGCATCAGGGAGATCTTAGGGTCGATCTGACTGAACCAGAGAAGGCCTTTGACTGGATAAGCATCAGGAAAATCTTGGGGCGATTTAACTGAACCGGTCTAGGTCTTGAAATGTCTTCAACTGGATGAGCATCAGGGAGATCTTAGGGTCGATCTGACTGAACCAGAGAAGGCCTTTGACTGGATAAGCATCAGGAAAATCTTGGGGCGATTTAACTGAACCGGTCTAGGTCTTGAAATGTCTTCAACTGGATGAGCATCAGGGAGATCTTAGGGTCGATCTGACTGAACCAGAGAAGGCCTTTGACTGGATAAGCATCAGGAAAATCTTGGGACGATTTAACTGAACCGGTCTAGGTCTTGAAATGTCTTCAACTGGATGAGCATCAGGGAGATCTTAGGGTCGATCTGACTGAACCAGAGAAGGCCTTTGACTGGATAAGCATCAGGAAAATCTTGGGGCGATTTAACTGAACCGGTCTAGGTCTTGAAATGTCTTCAACTGGATGAGCATCAGGGAGATCTTAGGGTCGATCTGACTGAACCAGAGAAGGCCTTTGACTGGATAAGCATCAGGAAAATCTTGGGGCGATTTAACTGAACTGGTCTAGGTCTTGAAATGTCTTCAACTGGATGAGCATCAGGGAGATCTTAGGGTCGATCTGACTGAACCAGAGAAGGCCTTTGACTGGATAAGCATCAGGAAAATCTTGGGGCGATTTAACTGAAACGGTCTAGGTCTTGAAATGTCGCTTGAGAACTTAACTGGATCTTTCCTGAAAGATAAAAGTCAGTCATATGTAATGCATGATATGGATCAAGCAATGATGTTCTCAACATAAATGAGATTTGTATGATGCAGTGCGTTATGCATGCTATAATGATGTATGTGATGTTTTATGTATGTTTTTGTCTAGGAAAGTGAATCCTTGACGGGTGCCGGGAAGTCGTATCCTGGGCTGATGTCGAAGAATAGATTTTGCTTCCGCTGGGGATGATAACTGCAAGGATACCGGTAGGAGAAGATGACTCCGTTGCGGAATAAACTTGGCGAATGGAAGATTCTGCGGGGAGAAAAGATACTCTAGCGATCATGCTGGAAAGCAATACTCTGTGGGAAGAGTGATGCCTTGCTGAATGTTGATAGTAACTCTGTTGGGGATACCGTTGTTGTATTGGAAGTGTGAATAGACTTCGCTGGGGATAGGAAAGAACTACGTTGACGACGACCTTCCCTTGGCTTTTGGCTGAGGATAACCCAGTTATATCCTGTTGAGGAAATAACTCTTTAAATCAAGCCAGACGACGCGTTCGTGTCCTGTGAAGGATAAGCTTCCAGAATTTACTGGGGATAAGCTTACTGCTTGGGGAGATGAATTCCATCTTTCCTGGGGAACTTGGATGGGACTCTCCTGGGGAAATTTTGATAGTTTTGATATGCTGGGGAAGCGATTCCTTTGAATGTTGATGTATGCCGCCGGGGAACAACCTTTAGACCAAGACTGTCGGGGATGCTTGTTAAGAATATATGCTGCTGGGGAATTTAAGATGTCTGGTTAGGTTCTTTAGCTGAACC
Source organism: Vicia faba (assembly GCA_948472305.1). Taxonomy (NCBI): domain Eukaryota; kingdom Viridiplantae; phylum Streptophyta; class Magnoliopsida; order Fabales; family Fabaceae; genus Vicia; species Vicia faba. Next base: position 20,660,972 of record OX451736.1, on the reverse strand, counting down.
TACCTTGGTACCTTGGCGGATAGAGCAATTAGACTGTTCAGACAACTCTTTATTGCCCCTGTTTCTAGTGTCACCTGCAGTTAATTCTTTGTTTCGTATGCAAATATTTATGAGCTAGCAAATTATTGTCAATGCATATATCACAAATTGAACCTTGGACGTTCTTCGCAAAACAAAACAGAAAGAGAAAATAGTTGGCACGTTTAACTGAAAAGTAGATTTGTATTGATTTTGAATAGCCTGTGAATAGGCTCTTTGTGTACAAGAGGCTGACATCCTAGTAAGAGGTACGCCGCTGAACAAAAGAGTTTATACAAGTTTTGTACAAAAGAAAATAAAACAGCTGTGTGAAAGATGAATGATCCACTGGGTTTCAACTCCGCTATTGCCTTTACGCTCCGTGCGTCTCATCACTTGATGACCTTGGTTGAAGGTGAAGCTGACTGATCGATGCCGTCTGAACTTGATGTAGATATCGGATTCTGGATGCAAAGTGATCCAATGAGACATAGTATTACGCTTTTATCCCTAATTTTTGCCTGGACTGCCCTTTCGGGTTTTCAGTCCACCGGGATACCCATTTTTGCCCAAGCCGCCTTTTCAGGTTTTCGACTTGCCGGGTGTACAGATTTTTATTTTCATCCCTTCATTTTGCCCGAACCCTTTTGGTTCGACGGGAAGCCCTAATTTTTGCCTAGACATGTCAGCCTAGCGGGTCTTTTTTCATGCGTAGTATTTTTTAACTATGTCTGCATTGGCGGGGTGAGGAAGGTCGTCACCATCCATGTTGGTTAATATCATTTCTCCTCCTGAGAACACATGCTTAACCACAAATGGCCCTTCGTACGTAGGGGTCCATTTGCCCCTTGGATCACTCTGAGGAAGGATGATTCGCTTGATTACCAGATCCCCGACTTGATATTCCTGTGGCCTGACCTTTTTGTTAAATGCCCTGACCATTCGCTTCTGATACGTCTGACCATGACAGATAGCAGCAAGTCTCTTTTCCTCAATAAGGTTGAGCTGATCAAGTCGTGTCTGGATCCAATCATCTTCATTCAGATTTGCATCCTTCATTATCCGGAGAGAAGGAATTTGTACTTCGATCGGCAAGACTGCCTCCATGCCATAAACCAGAGAGAAAGGAGTTGCCCCGGTTGACGTCCTAGCTGAAGTACGATACCCATGCAGAGCGAACGGTAACATCTCGTGCCAATCTTTATACGTTACTGTCATCTTCTGCACGATCTTCTTGATGTTTTTATTAGCTGCTTCTACAGCCCCATTCATCTTCGGTCTGTAAGGAGAGGAATTGTGGTGCTGTATCTTGAACTGTTCGCAGAGCTCAGCGATCATCTTATTGTTCAGGTTGGTACCGTTATCTGTAATAATCCGCTCAGGGACACCGTACCGACAGATCAGATTGTGCCGAATGAACCGTGCCACAACGGTCTTGGTTACCGTAGCATAGGATGCTGCCTCAACCCACTTCGTAAAATAATCAATTGCCACTAGGATGAAGCGATGTCCATTAGATGCCGTAGGTTTAATCTCACCAATCATGTTTATACCCCACATTGCAAATGGCCAAGGTGCAGTCAGAACATTCAGGGGAACCGGAGGAACATGCACCTTGTCTGCGTAGATCTGGCATTTATGGCATATCCTAGAATGTTGGTAACAATCAGCTTCCATGGTGGACCAGTAATACCCTGCCCGTAGGATCTTCTTTGCCATGGTATGTCCACTGGAGTGTGTACCAAAGGTCCCTTCATGTAGCTCTTCCATGATTCTTTCTGCTTCAGTTTTATCTACACAACGTAGCAGGGTTGAATCCTGGTTTCGCTTGTACAAAATGTCGTTGCTAAGAAAGAACTTGGCTGCAAACCTCCTCAGGAATTTCTTATCGTTGACAGAAGCACCTTCAGGGTATTCCTGAGCTTCCAGATATCTCTTCACTTCTCGAGATCACAACAGTATGCCGGTTCGTCCAGTTTCCAGATGATGATCCGGGGAGCCTCATTATCCCATTTAACCTTGAACATTGAAGACATTGTAGCTAACGCGTCCGCCAACTGATTCTCTTCTCTTGGAAAGTGCTCAAATGTTATCTCTGTGAAGTGGGGGATCAGGGCCAACACGCATTCTCTGTAAGGAATCAAGTTTGGGTGTTTCGTATCCCACTCTCCTTTGATCTGATTGATCACAAGAGCGGAATCTCCGAAGACACTCAGAAATTTGATCCTCAGGTCGATCGCAGCTTGAAGACCCATAATACACGCTTCATACTCCGCCATGTTGTTGGTACAGTTGAAACACAGCCGGGCGGTGAGTGGAGTATGAGTACCTTGTGGAGATACGATTATGGCGCCGATACCATTTCCCAAAGCATTGGAGGCTCCGTCAAAGTGCATAGACCATCGGGATCCCGGTTCAGGTCCTTCATCCGGTCCAGGTATTTCACAGTCAGTTACTATCATAATGCTTTCATCTGGAAACTCGAAGTTCATTGATTGGTAGTCATCCACAGCTTGATGTGCTAAGTGGTCTGCCAATACACTTCCCTTGATGGCTTTTTGGGTCGTGTACTGAATGTCGTATTCCGTCAAGATCATCTGCCATCTTGCAATTCTCCCAGACAGAGCAGGCTTTTCGAATATGTACTTTATAGGATCCATTTTTGAGATCAACAAGGTAGTGTGAGTCAGCATATACTGTCTCAGCCGGCGAGCAGCCCATACCAAAGCGCAGCAAATTTTCTCAAGCAGTGAGTATCGGGTCTCACAGTCGGTAAACTTTTTGCTAAGGTAATAAATGGCATGCTCTTTTCGGCCAGACTCGTCATGCTGCCCCAGCACACACCCCATTGCATTATCAAGCACTGTCAGGTAAAGTATCAAAGGTCTCCCTTCAACTGGTGGCATAAGGATGGGTGGTTCTTGGAGATATTCTTTGATTCTGTCAAAAGCAGCCTGACATTCATCATTCCAACGTACTACCTGATCTTTCTTCAGCAGCTTGAAGATTGGTTCACAGGTAGCAGTTAAGTGTGAGATGAACCGGGCAATGTAATTCAGACGTCCTAGAAAGCCTCTGACTTCCTTCTCTGTCTTAGGAACTGGCATCTCTTGAATGGCTTTGACCTTAGCAGGGTCCACCTGAATTCCCTTGTCACTCACCACGAAGCCTAGCAACTTTCCCGACCTTACCTCGAAGGTGCACTTGTTCGGGTTTAACCTCAGCTTGTATAGTTTCAAACGGTCAAACAGTTTCTGCAGATGATCAAGGTGTTCTTCCTCAGTCTGGGACCTAGCGATCATGTCGTCAACATACACTTCTATCTCATGATGGATCATGTCATGAAATAAAGCAACCATGACACGTTGGTAGGTTGCCCCAGCATTCTTTAATCCAAAAGGCATGACTTTGTAGCAGAAGGTGCCCCACTGAGTAACAAATGTAGTCTTTTCCATGTCTTCCGGAGCCATCTTGATCTGATTATAGCCTGAAAAACCATCCATGAAAGAGAACACTTTATGCTGAGCTGTATTATCAACAAGGACATCAATGTGGGGTAGAGGGAAGTCATCCTTGGGGCTGGCCCTGTTCAGATCCCTGTAATCGACACACATCCTGAGCTTGCCGTCCTTCTTAGGTACCGGCACCACATTAGCAACCCACTGAGGGTAAGAAGTCACTGCAAGAAACCCGGCCTCAAACTGCTTCATCACCTCGGCTTTAATCTTCTCGGACATCTCTGGACGCATACGGCGGACCTTTTGCTTAACCGGAGGGCATTCTTCTTTAGTCGGTAAGTGATGGACCACAATGTCGGTATCTAATCCGGGCATATCTTCGTAGGACCAGGCAAAGATTTCTTTATAGTCATGCAGCATCTGAGTCAACCGTTGCTTCACGCTGAGTTCTAGGTTGGCACCAATCTTCACCTCTTTCTTGTCTTCCTCAGTACCCAAGTTTATTATTTCCACTGGCTCTTCATGGGGTTGAATTGCCCTCTCTTCCTGTTGTAACAATCTTGCAAGTTCACCAGGCACTTCGCAATCATCTTCACCTTCGTCTTCGGCTAAATTGATCGGATTTTCGAAGTCATAACCGGCAGTAGCAGAGTCGTTACCAGTGAGATCTAGAGTGGATTGAAACCTGTATGAGTGAGTGTATGTGTAAATACAGCTGTTTTGCAATATGTAAAGAAAGGAAAGAAAAGGAGCGCAAAATTTGAATTGTGAAAAACGTCCAATGCTTTTATTCATGATATATGACAGTGACAAACAAAAGCCCTCATAAATAAAACCACGGTGCCCCGGGTAAGACACCGGGCCATATAGTTTCAAATTATTGTTTATTACAAATCAAAAACAAAGAAATTCATTACTGGGGAACAAAAGTTATGGGTGTAAAATCTTTAGCAGTCCAATTGGTCAATCCACCGTCGGCCGTCGGGTAGATCCAGCTATCGAACTCTGACTCTTCCACTTTGACTTCCTCTCCAATAGCATTCACTTCTGAGTGGGTGATGAACACAGGAGGTCTTCCAATTCTCGCCTTGCGCACCGCTTTCTGAGCTTCTGTGGTGAAACCCAGCCCAAACTTGTTAGTCTTAGGAGTAAGATCAGGGAGCTTGCCCCAGTTTGCACATTCACTTTTTTCGATCACAGCCCGGGCGTCCTTTAAGGAGGCCATCTTCATAGGAGAAACCTCTTCATCTGCTTCTGCTGCTGCCAAGGTTTGTGGTACTTCCTCAAAATGTTGAAAGGGGGTTTCAATGAACTCCCCATCCATTTCTACGTATCTGAAGGAGTTGAGGTGGCTGACCATGTACTCCTCCTCCCCTTGCACTGTTACGATCTTCCCCCTGACCGGGTACTTGAGCTTCTGATGCAATGTGGAGGTCACAGCTCCAGCCTTGTGGATCCACGGGCGACCCAGCAAACAAGAATAGGACGGATGGATGTCCATCACATAGAATTTTGAATCAAATACCTGTGACCCAACCCTGATTGGGATGTCCACCTCACCATGTACCATTCTTTTGGACCCGTCAAAGGCCCGGACAACAATGTGAGTTGGTTTGAGCTCTAGACCCTCACAATCCAGCCTATCCAGAGCCTTCTTGGGCAGCACGTTTAATGAATAACCTGTGTCAACCAGCACATGAGCAAGAGTAGTGCCCCTGCATTCAATGGAGACATGCAGGGCATCATTATGGTTCTTCCCCTTTGCTGTCAGATCGGCATCAGAGAAACCCAGGCCATTATCAGCAGTTAGGTTGGCCACACAGTCGGTGAACTGGTCAGCAGACGTCTCTTGGGGTACGTGGGCAGTCTTTAAGAAAGCAATCAGAGCCTTTGCATGGGCCTCTGAACACAGCAGCAGTGACAACATGGAGATTTTAGAGGGGGTGTGCCCCAGCTGTTCTACAACGTTGAAATCACTTTTCTTTATTATCTTGAGGATTTCTTCCATTTCCTGCTTGGAAGCCTCAACAATGGTCTTTGGTGCCTCCGTCCTGGCAGGCATATCAGCAGCAATTCCCTTGCCCCGAGTATCAGATGAATCAGTAGCAGGGGTGGATACTTGGTCAGGGGGAGAAACAGGCTCTCTGGCAGGTGTGAAGATCAAAGGCCTATGAATTGTCGGAGGAGCAATGTCTGGCGAGAACAGTCTTCCACTACGAGTGACCTTAGCAGGCCCGGTGATGTTGGAGACACCAGTATCAATGTTGCACTCTTGTTTCACACCCAGAACATAAACATCCGCCCCATAGTGCCATGGGACAGCCTTATCAGATTTGTAGGGTATAGGCCCCGGAACAGTAATGGTGATGGGAGCACTCTTGTGAACTGACAAAATTTGTATAGGCTTCTTTGAAGGAGCCTTGGAATGGTTGTTGAAGATGGTAACGATCGACACTTCTTCAACAGGAGCAGCAGGAACAGCAGTCTTTCTGAACAAAATCTCTCTACTATCTATCAGGTTTTGGATGCCTGACTTCAACAGAGAACAACCAGCAGGGGAAGCAACACATAGAGGGCAACTTTCGCTACATCCCGGAAATAAACCGGCTAGCAACAGATTCCTCTTGACCATCAGCAACGGAGTAGCAACATCATCCACCGAAGCTACATACAAATCCTCCTCAACAGCATTCACTCCATGCTGGGGCATGGGAGCAGTTACAACATTCGGCCTCTCGGGCGCCTCAAACTGTATCTCCTTTGCATCAATGAGGTCTTGAACCTTATTCTTTAGGGCCCAACAGTCATCTGTGTTATGCCCCGGGCTATCAGAGTGATAAGCACAGCGAGCATTTGGATTGAACTTGGGGGATGCAGTATTGGGAAACTTTGGAGCCTCCCTGACAGTCACTAAATTGGTGGATAGCAACTGTGGCAGGATCTGTGATAAGGTCATGCTTAACCGGGTATACTCTCTCCGGGGTCTTTCAAACTTTTGAGGATTAGTTGGCCGAGGAGCGGCAGCAGGTTTGGCAATCATTACCGCGCTGACAGATTGGCGGTGTTCAGGTCGCTCTGTTCTCCGGGAGCTATATACAGCACTAGCCTCCTTTTTGAAGGGTTTCTTCTCAGTACTGGAGGAGGCAACTTTCTGTATCTTCCCCGATTTTATACCGGCCTCGATCCTTTCACCAGTCAGGATCAGATCAGTAAACCCAGCAGAGGAATTACCAATGAGATGATTGAAAAATGGACCAGATAGGGTCCCCAAGAACATATCTACCAGCTCCCGATCCGTCAATGGTGGCTGCACCCTGCCAGCCAGGTCTCTCCATTTCTGGGCGTACTCCTTAAAACCTTCACCCGACCCTAGCGACATACCCTGGAGCTGGGTACGCGTAGGAGCGAGGTCGGCATTATACTGATACTGCTTGTAAAAAGCAGTGGCCAGATCCTCCCAGTTACGAATGCTGATTCCATCCAGCTGATAGAACCAATCGAGGTGAGTCCCTGAAAGACTCTCCTGGAAGAAGTGGATCCAAAGGTTCTTGTCTGCTGTGTAAGGCTGGATCTTCCTTACATAAGAACGAAGGTGCATCTTGGGACAGGAAGCCCCATCATACTTCACGAAGGCAGGTGTTTTGAACTTGTGGGGGATCACCACCCCAGTAGATAACCCCAAGTCTCCGAAATCCAATCCAGGCACCCGCTGAACTTCCATAGCCTTTAATCTGTCTTCCAGCTGTTTGTACCGGTCTTCAGCAGGAGGGTACTGTTCGTCGTTGAAGTCTGTTTCAGTATCAGAGCCCACAGGAGTAGGGACCTCCCTTTCTTGGTGACTACCTTCCGTCACAGATGGAGGAGTCCTTTCAGCTTCAACCAAAGTGTTCCCGAGTCTGCGCCCAGTGTTAAATAGCACAGTCCTCCTCTTCTTCTTAGTCTTCTTCAGAAGCATGGTCTCCAACTCTTGTTGACCCTGAGCCAAGCCCTTGATCAGCTCCTGAAATTGGGCGTTCTGTGCCTGAAATTGGACGTTTTGCGCCTGAAGAGCCTTGATGGATGCCTCGGTTGATGATTCAGGATTCATGATGCTGAAATAAACAGCGAAGAACGGTAAACAACCTGAAAAGAAGAGTACCTATGATGCACATGATGAATGATATGTGTTTATGCAATGCATTCAAGAGTTCGAAAATTCAAATTTGTTGTAGACCAAAAGGAACACACATTATTATTAAGAAAATCATTGTTTAATACATCAAAGCCTCATGGGCAAAAGTACAAAAAGATCAAATCAATCCCAAAATATGTTGCGCATCTTCCTTGGAGCTATGTAAGTGTTGAGGTTCCTTTCCTCGTGCAGCAGGCGGGTGAGCTCCAAGACCTTCTTTTCACTGGCATGCAAAATAGTCTCAAGAGAATTCCGCTCTTCCTTAAGCTGGATCCAGCTCTTCTGCATCTCTTCCCAGGATGTGGGCATATCAGGGTGCTGAATAACGTGAGACACCTCTCCTTCCAAGGCAGGCTCTTTGATTACTGGAAGCATATGAGGATAAGGCATTACTAACTTCTGAGAGCGGGCTCGTACCCATTTGAGGTAAGGCTCCAAAGGGATGGAGTTCCTGTGCCCCAGTGTCTTGCTGTCTATCCTACTAGGCATCCTCCAGGCTCTGATAAATCTCTGGCGAAGTCCTTGAGTATCGTTGTCGAAGTCAAAAACTATGTCAGGAATCAACATGTCATGAGGACCATCCCTCCGAGCATAACCAAATTGTCTCCAAGCCAGGCATGGACTATAAGTAATACCCCCTCTGATTCCAAGTAAAGGAACATTAGGATACTCCCCGCAACGATCAATGATAGTGACATCTTCTCTGGACCTAGGGCACCAATGTATATCTGCATGTGTAAGAGTCATTAACCGTTGTGACCATCTCAAACCCCGCTCGTTCTTCAGGACTGATTGTGGAAGGTGCGAAATAAACCACTTTCCCAGGAGAGGAGTGCAACACATAAGGACACCTCTTTTTCTCATGGTTCGAGTGTAACATGAGTGAAGGAGGTCCCCCAGCAACGTAGGTATAGGATTCCTGGACATAAAGATCTGGACAGCATTGATATCAATGAGCTGGTCTGGGTTAGGGAACAACACCAAACCATAAACAAGAAGGGCCACAACCTCCTCAAAAGCTTGTAAGTCAAGGGAGTTCCAACATTCATAGGCCTTTTCAAACAGAAACCTGGCTAAGAACCCTTTGATACCACTTCTAACTTCCCAATGTCCCTTGAGGTCAGATGACCGTAGGTGCAAGGCTTTAGCAATCTCTTCAAGCTTAGGTTCCTTTTCTGTACCGTTGAAGGGTAGCTGATCAAGAATAGGGATCTTCAGGAGTCGGGAGAACTCCTCCAATGTAGGTACCAACTGATAGTCCAAGAAGGTGAAACAGTGATGCAGAGGGTCAAAGAATTGGAACAGGACTTTTATCATATCTTCCTCAATGTTGGTGTTGACCAAACTGATGAGGCTTCCATGCCTTTCACTGAATGAAGAGTTCTCGGGAATCCTGGATATAAGCTCCTTAAGCTGAGGAGGGATCCTTACAAGACTGATTTGAATTGTCTTTCTACGAACAGTTTCCATGTCCTACAAAACAAGAACAAAGATGAAAATTCGAACCCCTGAAATGGTTAGTCAATGCATATGATGCTGGATGATGTCATGATGCTATGATTAAACACACCACAAATATTTACAAAGACAAACACGTAAGGCACACAAAGCACACAAGACAGACCCTTAAGGTTTAAGGCCAGCATGGGGTCTGGGTGGTACCCTCTTGAAGTTGGTGGGTTCAACCTGTCCTAATCAAAGTAACCGGGTTCTAAGGTTCCCAATATCACGGGATTGCTTTCATTGTTCATCGTTTCGATTTAGCCACTGAACTGGCGACCGAAATATTCCAGGAAAGCAACCCTCAATTGAGTGTAGTATCGAGTATCAACCAACCTCGGACTGCACCAAAGTCAGTTATCTCACTACCCTAAAGAGGCCAAGATGGTTCAATTAAGGTTCCTAAGGTCTGTTGATGCTTCATGACACCACATGGAGGCCCCGTACTCTCCTTGACTGAACTCAAGGGTTACCGGTACACACCAAAGTGCCACATCAACGTAGCAGACTGCTTCAACCATGTCGGTATACCCCGCACAGTTCCCTCACAGCCTTGTTGCTACTTCCTAAAAGGGTATCCCCCAGATTCGGGTTAGGATCTATAGAACTCCCAAGACAGTATCCACAATTTAAAAGCAAACAATTCAGGCAATTGAAAACACAAGTGATCTTAGTCCTAAGGTATACCTCACTTTAAGTTTTATTCCCCAGCAGAGTCGCCAGTTCTGTGATCGGTGGATCTGGAACTGACTGTTTAACGCTGGTTCGCGAAATGTCGCGGAAGCAAGAGTCGCCACCGTCTTTTATTTTCTCCAAATGGAAAGGACAAAAGCACAGAAAAATTCCTTAAAGAGATTGCTCTCGGTTCGGGAGGTAGGTTATAGAAAGGGAAGGTGTTAGCACCCTTTCTATCCATGGTTATCCATGGGCTCTTAGATACTTGCTCAATGTGTTTTCAAAATGTTTGCTTGCTTTTCAATTGTGGGTTTTAAAAAAGTTTCTTTGAAAAATTTCAGTTCGACTCGTACGTCAGAGTGTTTGAAAAATTTGCTTTGAAAGCTCTTGAAAATGTGTTGGTGTGAAAAGTATTTTTTGTTTGAAATTAGAGCAAGTATCCTTGAGAACCTACCTACCCTAAGGAATTCGTCTGTGTAGATGTCCTTTAAAGTAGTGCCATCCCACCATTGAGAGGTAGGTAGCACCACCGTTGGAGGTGTTCGGGTCAATGCGAGTTCGTAGGGACATGGTGATCACCGGAGCAATGGGAAGACACCTTAGAAGCTACCCTCATGCCAGGTTCCCGGATCATGAGGACTTACTAAGACATCCTCTACTCGACGATCACCTTTCGAAAGGCAACAATGAGGCGTACCCTAGGGGTGGTGTGTGCGGTTCGTGTGTCATGTTTCAATTATTTTGTCTTGTCATGTTTGTTGTGATCTACGCTTGATTTTATTTTTAAGTCCATACATTCTTTCATGCATATTTATTAACAGTTATAAAGTTTGCGAAAAAATAAATCTAAACTATTACAAATGGCGCGGGTCCACATCGCCAAAATAAACCGAACCCGATTTGACTGAAAGTAAAAAAAAGCAATAAAATAAAAGTGCGAGAAATAAAGTAAAAGTTATTACAAGGCTTTGGGGCATATACATAATTATTTAAACGATATAAAATAAATGTGCGAAATAAAGGAATTAAAAAAACAAAACTAGGGCGTTGGACCCTTTTGCAATAAGTTAAAATTAATGAAGAATAAAAATTAAAAATTAAATGTTTTGGTATTTTTGTGTTTTTTAAGATTTAAAAGAAAAAGAATTAATTAAAACCAAAAAAATTGGTTGTAAACCCTAATTCTAATGTTTTTTTAAGTTATTAAGAAAAAAAAGATTTAATTTCTAACCTAATTTAAATCTAAGTTATTTATATACATTTAATTATAAAATAGAATAAATAAATAATTATATTATGATAAAAAAGAAAAATTTAAGAGGAATGAGCATTGTTAATTAACCTAATTCTATGTTTTTTTTATTTTTATTAAAAGGAATTAAAGTTGAAAACCTAATTAAAACTAAATATTTACATGTTATTATTTATACAAAAAAAACAATATTTAAAATAAAATAATTATTAAGTTTTTTTGACTTTTCTGATTTTTTGTGATGTTTTTATATTTTTTGTAAAAAATAATTATTGAATTAAAACAACAAAACAAATAAAATAATTATTAGAAAATATAAGGAAAATAAATTAAATGGGCAAACCAGGGTGGGGTGTAGCCCAATTCAGGAGGTATAGGCCTAGCATTTCTGGCCCAATGGCTTGAAACCCGTTTGACTTTTCCAATCTTGTGTGATGCTTTGACTGGGGTTTATTGTGTTCTTCAATCTGTGACCCTTGATCTGAATGCTTTGGGCACGTGGGTGGTGATCTCTGGGCGTGCATGAAGGTATTGCAATGGGAGTGCTGCATAGGAATTAGCATTGAAAAATAATATGAGATTTTACATAGACCTGGGACTCGAACCCAGGTCTTGGACAATGCAAAGGAATCCACTTACCAGCTGAGCTACTTAATTTCAATTAACATAATGTGGTTAGTAAATAATAAAAAGAATAAACAAGACATTAATGATTCCACGCGCGCATTTTCAAATTCCTCCAATCCGCTTGTGCCACGCCATCATCTCTTTCGTTTTCCTGAAACACAAAGAAAGAAGGCAACGGTTTCCAGGTGTGGTTTTAGGCTGCTTTTGGAGAAATAGCGAATAGAGCTACATGAATCAGAAATTAATCGCGAGTATATCACTCTCTTCGTCCAGATGCCTGGAATGTAGTGGTGTGACTTTCATGGGCTAATTGTTCCTGGTCTGAAAACCCCTAAATTAAAAAACCTGCAACCCTAGAAATTGGTTATGGCAAAATCGCATACGATGCATGATTGTTCAATTAAATACCATGGTCAGCTTTAGAACTTCATAAGGAACAAGAATCAACAAAGAAAAAGTGCAATGGATGCTTAAAAAATGATGCACGATTTCAACAATTTTTCTGTACAGTTTGAGTTGTAGCTACCGTTTCTTCGCGTTTTGATTGAGGTTAGGGATTGGCACACCTTCAGAGTTTGTCCAGGAAACTATTAGAAAAAGAATTAAGGCTTGAAATTCACCCTCACTTTGATTTCAGTTTTGTGTTTTTATCCAAAATTTTCAATGTGGCAATCAGCTCTTGAGCGCAGCATATGATGTGTTAGGCTTAGGGTTTGACTCAGTGCTTATGATGGATGAGAATTGGCTTGCTATTTGACCTTAATTCATGCTCATGAAAGAACAAGTCCTAGGGTTTTTACCATTAACCAAGTTTCCTTCTTTTTAGCCAAGACCTAGACCTAGTGTGCAATTTAACCCTAGCCTGAGTTCTTGAGTTGGCCCATGATACATGGAAGTTGTCCAAATTCACATGACACTATTCCATTGGTTTTTGAATTTTATTTGAATTTTTAAAGATTTAAAATGAATTAAATTATCAAAAATTAAATAAAATAAAAAAATCAATATTTGGTCTTGAAATTAATCATGGGACACGTGTGTGGCATGACAAGGATGAATCAAGTGGAAGAAAGTGGGCCCTTTTGTCAAAAATTGGAGTTTCAAGGATAGTTGACTTTTGCCATTTCACAAAAATTTCCCAACTTCTACAAGGCATAACTTGCTCAATTTTTAAGCTTTTCACATGTTCTTGGACATTTTGGAAAGGTCTTTGAGTCCTTTAACCAATGCCTTTGGTCCCATGTCATTTTGATTTACCAATATCAAGTTATGGTCTTTGACTTAAAGTCCCTTTTTGTTGACTTTTGAAAATGACCTATAATGTTGAAATTGATAACTTTTTGTGAGAGCATTTCTTGGATTTGAAGTATGAAGATGAGTTGTAGGAAATGTCTTTCTCCTCAAAATGAGCTTTGGATGGAATTTTTCTGATAATCCATGTGAAAGTTATGCCCTGGTCAATTTCAGTTGACTTTTTCAGCTGTCCAAATATAGCAACTTTTGCATCTTTGATGATTTCTGAGCCAAATTTTGAGAATCATGATCAAGCATTGATCAAATGATGTTTGTGGCTTCAAAATGATATGTTGACACAAAATTTGAACTTTTGACTGCCAAATGACCATTTTGCCCCTACAGTTGACTGTAGTGCAATTTAGGGTTTTGACTGTGCAACTTTGAGCTGAATGCCTTGAAACTTGATATGAGGATGCTTGACCATGTTTGTAAGCATATGAGACTTGATTGGGCCTTTGAACACTTCCTTTTCTTGATCAGACTCAAAACCCTAATTTTGACTGTATGGGAGACTGTTGCACTGCACAACCCCTGGGGAATTTTCTGACTTGGCCTGGCAATTTCTTGGGGAATATGGGAGGGCAAATTTTGGGGTATAACATATGGTCATCGAAGGCAACATGTAAGGATACTTTAGCAATTGTATCGGAGGTACTAGATCATTTTCGTAGGAAACTTCAAAGGGTCATCGAGGGACTATGATCTTTTTAATCAAGGGTCTTTTACTAAAGCATCCTCACTTTCGAGGGATATGACCATTAATCGCAAGGCAACAAGAGAGGATACCCTAGAGGTGAAAGTCTGTAAAGTGTTTGTTTTCAGTTATATTATCTGGAATTAGGGTTTTCAATGTTCAATTATTAGTCTTGCCATACAATCCTAATTACTAGAAGTTATAAAGTATACAGAAACTAAAGGTGCAGAAAGTAAAATTCCTACGTTATTACATGGATTTGGGGAAATTACATAATACAAGAGTGCGAGAAATTAAACCTATAACTATTACAACCTTGAAGCAGATACAAAATCAGGAAAAAAGGCGAGAAAATAAACCTAAGTTATTACAATACGGATAATGCGACCTATACATTTATCTAAGAATTTAAATAGAAAAGAGAAGAAAATATGATGGAAAAAAAGAAGGTTTTGAAAAAGAAGAGAAATATTTTAGTGTTTTAGAAAATATTTTTGAGTGAAAAAATAATTAATAAAACCTAAAGTCTCTAATTGAGTTTAATATTTAAAAAAAAGGTTTAATTAATTTAATTAATTAATTAGCAAAAATAAAAGAAAAAATTTTAATTATTAATCAAAACCCTAATCCTAGTTTATTAGTTTTAAGAAAAAAAATTAGGTTAATTGATTGTTTAATTAATTAAAATAATTAGGGTTAGAAAAGAAAAAGAAAGAAAATTAGGTTAAAACAAAATAAGGGAAAAACTGCATGGAGTGGGTGTTGAACCCACACCCTCTTGGCTTCTCACTGCATCATTTGCCACTAGGCCAAGCGCTTGTTGGTGTTTAAGAATAAGCGTTGCATAATATATGTGAAACTTGCGTTAGTTTGGGGGGAAAAATAACAAAAAAACATTGTGAAACACAAGGAATGAACCCACGCCCTTAACGTTATACGCCTTCGCCTTAACCTGAGGTGCTATGCTTTCATCCTGTTATACAAATGAAACAAATAAATATATTATAAACCAGGTGGACCGGAGAGGCACCAGAGCCCTAGCTTCGGTCGTCTTATCCGGCGAAGCTATTTTGTAACCTACAAAAATAGGACATGTTAGGAATAAATAAAGACCTTATCCCCCTAAGTCGACCCTTGCGAATCCAATGGTGGCGTTGTTTTTGGATAACTCGGCCTGTACAAGGAGATACGATGAAAATAATACAAATTAAATCAATAATGGTGATGGACCATTATGGCATCATGGGCTTCATGCAAGGGATCAAATCTGCACTATTTCATCTCAGGAACACAATGAAATCGCTAGTTCACACCAAAACATCATGGATATTAAAATATGAATTTCATGCAAATGTGTAAGCCGACGATGTATGAAATGCCCGTTTTAGGCACTTTTGATCATCAAGAATGATCAAAACTTACTCTATGATACCTCAGGGATTGATTTGAATGGTCACTCAGCCTTGAGGATACTTGGATATTTGTTTTCGATTTCAACTTTTTCTTGCAAACTTCAAACTCCAAACCCTTGTTTCTTGCGTACCTTTTGTGTTTCCTTTGGTCTGAATATGATGGATATATATATATATATATATATATATATATATATATATATATATATATATATATATATATATATATATATATATATATATATATATATATATATATATATATATATGAAGAGATCAGGTCAGAAACATGGGCTTGGACTTTATGCAAAATATACCTTTGATTTGTTTTGGAAATAGGTTGAAAGGTGACAAAACTATGGAGATTTGGTTGAGAAATAGGTATGCACGGTTTCTATCTTGGTCTTGGGCCCCCAAAATAATCAATTCTCAAGCCTTTTATGCCTTACATATTTATCTAATATTTATTTGATTTAATTTTGAATTTAAATAAATAAAAATCAAAATAAATGAAATGAAAATTAGAATAATGCATCCATGGATTTAGAGGTTCTCTAAGATGTTAAGAACATGTTTATACCTTAAAGATAGGTCCATTAGCCCAAAAGTCAAGTTTGCTTCAAATTAAATTTCATGTATTTTCTCAAAATTGTCCAACTTGCACAAATCATATCTCACTCAATTTTTATCATATGAAGGTGATCTTGGACTTCTTGGAAACCTCGATATGTCTCCTACATTTTTCATGTTGGTTCTTTTTTCATTTGAATATTTTACCTTGATGTAAGTTGATTTGACAAAAAGTGTCTTTTGTTGACTTTTAAAATGACCTGTAATGTTTTGGCTCATATCTCCCAAATGAAGCATTTTTGGCCTTGAGCCTAGAGAGAGAGAGAGTTGAATTTCCGCCAAAACTGGAATTGGTTGAGAATTTTCTGATGAAGTATGTGAAAGTTATGTTTGGTCAAAGTTCAATTGACTTCTCCTTAAAAAAACTCTAATTTAGTAACTTTTGACTTTTGATGAATCTTGAGTTTTCTTGATGAATCATGATCAACCCTTGATAAAATGATGAATATGAGTTCAAAATGTTGATGTTGACCAAAAATCTTGAAGTTTGATTGTAAATTGGTCAAAGTTGACTTTTGCCCAATACAATTGATTTTCAATCATTTGACTATTTGACTGAGCAAACTTGTGTTGCAAGGCTTGAAACTTGGTATGAGGATACTTTGAAGCATATGAGAAACCATGAAGTCCATTTTAGGCATTAGAAGTCCAATTTTTCTTGAGGAAACCAAAACCCTATTTGTAGGTCACTGCTTAGGAATAGGGTTTATCTGATCATTCTTTGAGTAGTCATGAGTACTTGAGAACCTTAAGAGCATGAGAAGATATCTTGAACCAATTTGTCTTGAAAAATGGGAGGGAAATTTTTGGGGTACAACAAGTAGCTTTAATGTACTTTGACATTCTCCACTATTCCATCTTCTCTCCATATAGAAATCCTTTGGTGCAGAGAAGATGGCACTACTCAAACACCATATATCCATTTTCTCCCCAACAACAATTTGTAGTTTGTCTTCAGGGATATCACCATGAATACCGTAGGCCTGGTGATTGATCCAACTTTTAAATTCACTTGGAGAACACCCAATGTGTGACCAATTTTTCTTCATGGTTGGAGATGACCATGTCATGGAGCCTCAAGTTAGTGTCGAGTTTCCTAATCTTCTTCAGCAAAAGTGTGACATTAAGTTGACATCTACCCCACATCAATCAGGATCTTATTCACCCTGGTGTTTTTCGATTTCCCTCTGATGAATAAAAGTTTGAGGTGACTTTTCACCCCTTTACCTAGTCTCTCGAAGAACATATTTGTCTCTTCGACGCAGCCATTGTTCATCACATAGTAGCATACTGGCCCATGTTTTGCCATTTCTTCTTTGTTGATCTCAATTTCCCCAACTTCGGTAATTTGGTCATATTATAAAGGTAAAGTTGACACCATGTTGCAGCTTATGTTGAGTGAGGAGTCTAAATCTAAATTGAAATCGTCAGTTATCATGTCCTCATCAATCACTGGCTGCTTTATTTGTTCCTCCTTAGATTCTTCTTTTTTCGACACAAACATTTTTCTACAAAATGGCTTTTTCACTTCATTTTTAACTATAATTTGAGGCTGGTTACTGCTTGATTCTGCTGCCCCTTTCTCAGCAGCTTCACATTAAGCTTTCTTCCTTATTTGTTAACGCCTCCACTATGATCTGGACATAGGATTCTTTACCTTATAATTTCTAGATCTGTAAGTTTGTTGTTTGGACACTTGAAATTCTCTTTGATAAGAAATAGAGGAACCTCTTCCAAACTTGAGACTGCACCACTTTCCTTGGCTTGGTTCCATTTTCTCGACAGGCCTAGCCCACCTGTTTGTTGGAAAGTTTGCAATAGGTTTAAAAGTAGCTTGCTTATTCGACTTGAGATCTTGAAGCCTCTGCTACTGCCTGCGAGGAACACCCTTTTTGTTAAAAGTGAATTTCCCCCTTGCATCCTTCCAGTTGTGCCTTCGACTAGCCATCCAAGTTCTCTCAATGTTTCCTGCATCCCTTTTGTCATACACTGAGTTGAACCTAGGGTACAACCTAACTTTAGAATTTTTTCTCTGGCAGCGGTGTAGAAAATCCACTAGATTTTCGTCACTTCTAGGGTAAGCCACCCTTACTTGGTCTTCAGTCTGTCGGATATCCTTTCCTCTTCAGGCTCTGTGTCAACTTCTTCGCTGAGCTCAACCATGTTGATTTCGGCTTTGAGATCATTAGTGATCTTCATTTTTTGAACCTCCTTGCTACAGTTATCAGCAACCTTATACATTTCGTTCTTTTGTTTAGAACCCACAACTATTCGCATGTTGTTTTATTTATCAAAGTCCTCATTAGCTTCTATCATGTTAACCTCATAAGGCTCTGTGTAATGAGCATCCCATACTTGCAGAGGATCTGAATCAACTTTCATCTACGACCCCCTTTGTCTCTGAATCCGAGTCTTCCATCCTTGATTGCATTTTGTACAAGATCCCTGAAAAGAAAACATGTGAGGTTTTATGGCCCAAAAAATTATGATATTTACATAATCCCCTTTTCTTCCATTGTTCTAACGGTGGGACCTTAGCACTAGGCGGTACTATAATCTGGCCATCTTTAAATAATAAGTAAAAATATTCATCACGCTTTGTTACGTCGGAGGTGTATGTTTCCTTAGGGAACGTGTCGTTCTTTTCATATTTGACGAGATTCTTCCCGTTCAAAGGCGCCAACACCTTGCATGTGCAGGGTGGTCCTTGTTTTAATTCAGCGAGGTCCACTAAGCCTTCTTCGAAGGCACTTGCCTCTATAGTGGCATCCTGTTCATCTTCATATTTTTCGACATATGCCACTATTTCTCTTATGTTATTCTTACTTGCCATAGCATTTTCAGTTTTTAGGCATTCTACTTGTCGAACTCTATCAGCCAACTGTGCCACAACTCTTAAGTAATGGGTATCCAGTTTCTTTCGAACAGAGTAATCTAGCCCACCAACGATGATTTCGACCAAGTTATGCTCAGGCACTTATGTGAAACATTTGGCTTTTAATAAATGATACCTATTCAAATAATCATCTATTGGCTCAGTAAATATATGTTTAATGCTAGCCAATTCCTTTAAGTTGATCTTCGACTTCCCATATAGAATTTTTCATGAAACAATATTTCTAAACAATTTTAATCCTGAATAGAAGTCGTTGGGAGCATATTGAACCAAGTGAATGTGTTTTTGGTAAGGGAACTGGGAAAATATTTAACTTTTAAAATTTCATTATTTGCAATGTCACCAGCCTTAGTCAAATACCGGGCTATGTGTTCGACAGTAGATTCACTGGTGTCTCCATAAAACTTTGTGAATTTTGGGACTTTCCATTCCCTTGGTAGTTTAGTTTGCAGGATATATTCTAACAATGGGGAAGTGTAGTTTGGCCTTCCAAGGCCCATATTTACCCTGTTTCTTGCCATTATCCTTTCGACCATGACAGCAAGATTATTTTCCACTGCTACATTATCTTTTCGAACATGATGGATTACTTCATCTACATTATGATTCCTATTAACCATCACAACCCCGGGGGTTTCCCTATCCCTAGGCACTTGTTGTTCGACCACACGAGGTTCGACTCGTTGTGCCTGCTTAACTTCGACCACATTGGGTGAAACTGGTTGGAGTTAGCTTACGGTACCCTTATCTAGAATAACTCTCTGATTTTCTACAAGCCACTCTCGTCGAGGCTGTATGGCCTTTCAAACTGGCGCCCAGGGAGCACCGAAGAAATATGCAATTCGCACCATCTGTGCTGCCATATGATGATTTGTTTGGGTGTTTTGTTGGTTAGTTCTATCAATATCTTAGACCATGGGGTTAAATATCGTACCCATCTGTTGGGTAAGCATATTAACTATTTCATGGTTACTTTCATCCATTTGTTTCCTTAAAACGGCTATAGAACTTGTAATGTAAGTGAGCATTAAATGAGTGGGAATTTTTACCCTTGGGGGCAGTACATTTCGACCCAGGTTATTAACAGCTGATCCTGACCCTTATAATAGAGAATAAGTGCTCACCAATAGATGTTGATGCACTATTATGCAAATTTCCCATCATTGAAGTTGGCATGCCATACGGCTGTTCGTGACCATTCATAGGCATCGAAAATCCAGACACATAAGGCCTGAAATTATTATTCCCCACTAGTCTTGGGGTCACTGGTTGACCCTGCATTCTTACAGTGGATAGTATTGGTCCACTTTGAGCATTCGACGGTATTATTGTCATACTCGTTGTAGAGGGTATTGCTTTGGTCACATTTGATGTGGTCGTATTTTTCTCTATCGAATGGGGTTGTTCTCCATAGTTACTTGGTGGATTTACCATCTTTCTAACGTATTTCATTTTTGGCAATGGTTCGTTATTTCTGGCTATCCTACCCAATCTCATGCAACAGAGTTTGAGATTTTTAAATATGAAGAACTAAATATAGAAAACAATTCAAAGAAATAAAGTAAAAATGTCTAAGCACAAGGTCCCACTGGGTGTGCCAATTTGTTTACCATGAATTTTGGTAAACAAGCGCTAGTCTTCCAAATTTATTGTTTTGGTTACTTACATGATCAATTAGATTGATCCTAGGACACGTGTATAAAATTTCTTAATCCTTCTTGATGATAGTTACTTCGATGGGAATTATAATGCTAGAAAATAAATAGACTTCGACGGGAAATGTGAAGGAATGAAAATGATATTGAAATAAGTAACTTGGTACTGAATAAAAACAGAATGATTCATACGTACATATCTCAAATAACTCTTTTCTCAATAATAGTTAGATACTTTGAGAATTTGTGAGTTTTAGTACAATGTGAATGTCAAATCCTAATGCTAAGATTCATATTTATACTACTTCGACAATAATAGTAACGAACAGTGTTCTCTCCAAAAGTTGACACATTTTTGCTTGCATGCTCTTTGCCTTTCGCAGGCTTCTATGTGTCTTATTTCAAAGAACGGATAAGGCCAAAATTCGTGTCGAACTTTAACTCGAAGCATTTTCAAAAAATTTAAGTCCCATGATTGCACCATTTCACCATTTCGAAACATCCTTATCAGGCAGCTTCTTCGTCGAATGAAACTTGATTACTTCAAATATTTTCCTTAACAATTCTTTTGAATTTTCTCATTCCTTTTGAGCTTTGAATTTACGGCTAACAACTACCAACACATAAAAAATAATGACCCTAAGTATACTCTTAAGATTGAGATCTAAACCACTACATTACTTCATTATTTGTAGGTTTACCGTCAAAAGCGTGATATTACACCCTACTGTAAGTGTGAGCCTATCCTTCTTGCCCGAAGTCGCTTGTGACAACTAGACTCATTAAGGGAAAAGTTGGGAAAGCGAAACCCTTGGCGATTTCCATGGAGTCAAGACCAACAGCCTTCCCTCCATTCTCAACATTAATATCCCCTTTTAATTCTTCCATAACCACCTTCGTAGAACCCTGGAAAACGATAAACAAGTACATGAGAAAAATAAATGTTATTCATTACCTTTTAAGAATGGAGATTCTTGATGTGCGTGCGAGTAAGACCATCGGTGCATAGTGGAAGGAGGTGGAATGGGTATTGGAACATTAATTGGCAAGAAACTGTAAGAGGAGATGGACTCAAGAACATAAAGAGCAATGAGAGAATGTCTAACAAGCAACATAAGTGGAAAGAATAGAAAGTTCTCCCTTGAATCTCCATATATTGCTTGATCAACGTTAAAATAAATAGGGAAGCGTACCCATGCCATCAACAATCCCTGAAAGATTTGAAGGCTTAAGTGCCTTAAAAAAGTCACTTTAAGACCACGTCGAGTTCGCTATGTGCAACGTTGCGATTGCAAAATAACCCTTTAATGCGCGTGTTCTTGAATCAACTCACAAGACATGCATTTTTGAAAAATAATCAAGTATGAAATTGAATCGACTCACATTTAGACACATGCATAAATGAAAGAGCAGTGACGATGGTAGATTGTATCGGAGTGGTTGGAGACAACGAAAAATGACGATCAAGGAACTAAATACAATTGATTGATGATGAAAAAATGGCTATGAATCTTTTATGTTATGTGAGATTGAAATCGAGAGTAATTTGCTGCAGATCAAAGACATATAAGAGAACAATTGTTTCTGCGTTAAGAACAATTGTTTCGGTGTTAAGGCGAGGACAACATTGTTTTCCTGTTTACGCGCAAGAGAATTGTTTTGAAAAAAAATACAATGTGATTTATCAAATAATAATAATAATAATTTATTTGATATAACATTAAATTAGTTATAGACCGCGAGTCCAATTTATTTATCGTCAAATAGCAACTAATTGACGAGAATTGTGCGAAATTAGTTGTTATTGGGGTTAGGCCCTCTTTTCTATTAAAAAAAAAGTAACTAATTGATTTGATACTAACTGCCACCACATTTTGTAGCAAAGTTTTAATAACAAATACTTATTTTTATAGCAAATCTGGTATATAAACAAAAATTTAACATAATAAATATAGTTTATTTGAATAAATAATTTTACATTGTCAATATGCATCACAATAAATTTTAAATTTATTTTTAAAATAATTAAATAATATGGCAAATATAATAATTTTAATTAATTGTATATGTAAAACATTGCATTATTTTTAAACTCATAAAATAAATATTTTATATTTATGAATAAATTAATATAAGTTAATTTTATAACTAAAATAAAATATATTTAAATTCTTTTTATATATGTTATAAATTATTTTCAATGTCTATCTTGAAAATTTTATAAAAATAAATAAAATATATATAAATAATGTCATAAACTATTTTGAAGTCTTCTAAATAATGTT
Source organism: Vicia faba (assembly GCA_948472305.1). NCBI lineage: Eukaryota > Viridiplantae > Streptophyta > Magnoliopsida > Fabales > Fabaceae > Vicia > Vicia faba. The sequence continues at coordinate 20,638,403 of OX451736.1, read as the reverse complement.
ACAAAATTTATAACATTAAATAAGTTTAAATAAGTTAATCCAAATACGTCCTTAATATATCTATTTTATAGCAAACTAGTAACAAACTCGTGCTATCGCACGGGTCTCATCTGGATTAACATTACATTTATAGATTATTAAATTATTAAGTATGTTACCATGTTTTCAGTTAAGTATATGTCTCTTGTAAACCATGTTGGCATTTAACTCCATATTTGTAGCAAGCGTCGGTCCTATCAACAAATCACGTCTGCATGAACAAATAGGAAAAATTATATACTTCTTGAAATACATGGAAAATGTACATACTATATATTTTAATTCAAAATAGATTTTTAATTTGAATCGTAAAGTATAAGATATAAAGTTTACCAACTATCAAAGTGCTTGAAAGACTTCCTTGTACACAACATTAGTAGTAGTAGAACACGGTACATTCTCCTTGTCATGAATTAGGATTTTTAGCCCACTTTTGCTCTTAACTCTTGAAATTGCAACATATAATTGACCATGACTAAACACAGGAGTAGGCAAATACAATCCAACACTATCAAGAGATTGACCTTGTGACTTATTAATTGTCATTGCATAGGAGACAATAATCGGAAATTGTCTCCTAATCAACTTGAATGGCCAAGGTGAATCAGAAGGTGACATAGACATTCGTGGAATGTAAAAAATGTTACATATGTTCTTTCCAGACATGATTTTTGCCTCAATGACATGATTTGTAAATCTTGTAACAATTAATCTTATTTCGTTGCACAACCCATCGGCTTGGTCCAAATTTCTCATTAGCATACACTACACCAAATAAGCTATTTAATAGCGCTTTTTTTTGTTTTTGATAGCGCTTAAAAGTGCTATTAACCGCGCCACTATTGTAAATATTTCTTATTTAATAGCACTTTAAAAGCGCTATTAAAGTACCAATTTATAATAGCGTTTTAATTAAAGTGCTATCAAAGTCAGTATTTTGCATGTTTTTTGTTTGTTTTTTTATAGCACTCTAAACAAAAAGCGCTAATATATAACATATGTTTGATAGCGCTTTCAAATAAAGTGCTAATAAATGGTACATATTTGGTACAATATTTTTAATAAGTACAGTACAATATTTTTTCTTACACAATCATTTTTTTTGGTGTAAATATAAAATAACTATATTCAATTCAACACAAATAACGCTTTAAGTTACTCATTGCATATATATTATGATCCATCAAATACTAAATAACATTTTAAATTACCAAATCCTATTGTTTCCAAATATCATAACATATAGAATATTAAGAGGGCGTTTGCATAGCCAAATTTGTAGATGCTCATCTATGAGTACTTCAATCCAAATCCAAAAACATACAATCAAATTCTCTAAACAAAACACCAAAAAAATAAGAAAGGATAACAAAACAATCCCATGTAGTAACCACCTTCATGATCCAAAAGCGTTGAACTCATAGATACAATCACTAATTAGGCAAAATAATTGCTTCTTGTTTTCCTGTATCATAGAAGGAATATTGATTATGTATTGTACAATAAAAACTAATTCAACATATAAAGAATAATTAAACATTTAATATGGGTCTAACAAGAAGCGCATAAAATAAGGAATGATTATTATAAACTAATAACAATAAATCGATATAACTAATGCAATAATTGAACTAATTAAGTCTAACAAGAACATGACTTGTAAATATATAGACCACAATTTCCATTATTAGATGCATATAAACACTAAACAGAATATAATTCAAATTCTCAAAATATACATAAACACTTAATTGTGTGTAACTTTCTTTTCATGATCCAGAACTAGATATCAAACACCTTACAATTGTTACTACGAATATCTAAAAATTTCAAGTAGAAACGGAAAACTATAAATCAATCATACAATAAGATATAAGTCATTTTTCCGTATTTTCCTATTTCAAAATTTAAATTCGAGACCAAGAAAGAACACTCAGTACCTCTGTGCCATATCTTCTAAACCAATAAAATACTAAAATCATTTATACGACAACTCTAAATCCAACTCATCATACACACCTTCATCATACACATGCAGGTAATATATGCTAAAATGGAAATATTAGATTAATCATTAAATGAGTTTTAATATTAATTCTAGGCGAGTAAAAAACAAACAAAGAAATACTAGGAAATTTACTTCACAGGTATATATTTCTTACAGACCACTGGTATCCAAGATTGAACTATGAATCAAATATCAGATTTGGAATGATATTTGGTAAAAGAAGATTTGGCTACTAAAGAAAGGAATCCCGTCATAAACTAAGAAAATATGAGTCTAATCCTAAACTAAATTAAGACAAAAAACACCATGAACAAGATGAAATACTTAAATAGAAAATCCTCAAAACATGTCCAGATAAGTGAATACTGCAAATACCTGATTGGAACATCTTTTTTGCAATGCTCACACTGATAACAAGCAGATCTTTCCATTCTAGAAAACAAATATGAAAACCCCCTTTGTTGAGGAGCCCTCTTTACTCTATCAATCCCAAGAATTTTTCCATGTTTCTTATTATTGGACTTGCGGACGATCCTTTTTTCCTCAAAATTCTTTACAAGACGTAAAGGAACATAAGACTCGTTCAGCCAATACTTCTTCCTCTCACTTTCGGGTTCCTCCACCAATAAACAACTGTGTTTAGTAATAATATCCGGAATAGCCCTCCTCTTTCCAAAATCTAGAAGATATTTCACAGATTGTCCATCAGGCAACTTCCTACGCACAATTGCTTTTTTGAATAGCTTGGATGCTTTTCTAGATTCCTTGTCCAGTACATGTAGAGGATGGTTATTCTCAATATCATGCCACCTTATGTTTGAGTAGAGTTCTCTAACCTGAAAATGTGGGATAGTTTATCTTGGATTACAGGGCGGTAGATATTTCATTAATGAGAAGAAGAGAAAGCTACTCATTGTGAAATAACATTGAATAGAAAGCTACTAACATGTGCATATGCATTCATCATTCCAATATATTTACATATATCACTAGATTTTTCATGTTCATTCTGGGTTTATCAGGTTAACTGTGACACTCACTTGACTTCATATGATTGCCAACAGTTATTCGTGTTCATTTTGGGATCCTATTCTAATTTGAATATAGCACTCTTCTCTTTTTTTTCACAATCATTTGGATACAGCAAAAACAACCAAGATATTTTCTCAATCATCCTCTACAAGGAAGAGGTTTCTTTTGGAAAAACCAGTTTTTAAATCTAAACAATCCCCGTTCCTCAATAATAATAGTTGAACTTGAACTGTGACTTCCTTTAGATATATAGGAAATCCCTTTGCTTAAAAACAATGAATAATAAAATGAAAAAACACATTACAAGCAATACTATATTGAAACTTGCAACATTTTGCAACAAAAAATATATATGACAACTGATTAACTAATAATATAGTGAGCATCATTTGGGGCAGCATTCCCATCTCTTTATTTATGTACATAAATACAATAGGAAACAACAGTTGCCATAATAGAAAATGCAAGATTGAAATAAAAAGGGTTTTGCTAACTTCTGCCCTAAGGGCAATTGTTAATTAACTCGAAAAGGAATTAAAAGACAAGTTTTGAGTCTAGAACAAAAATCCTTAAACTCTCACAATATTGAATACACAATTTCAAAGATTATATTTCTAGATTTGGTTTCTTAACATAGCATTTGCCAATAAATAAATAAATATAGCAGAAAAGGCCTGTTAATATTTGCCCCTAGAAGAGTTAATGTCTTTACATTGCAATTGCCATTGAAATTCTGATTTTAACACAGCCAATTTTAATTGAAAAGTTTTGAACTTTTCAGCTTTCATGTTTGAAGTACAAAAATATGCAGTGTCTCCAATAATCAAACTACAACAATAAAAAGCTGCATATGAGAGAGCATCAATAACACCAGGAGCACAGGTAAAGTCATATGCCAAGAGCAATCAGCAAGTAATAAAATCATACCTGTAAAGCCAGCTGATCAACGCTTGTTGACATCTCAACAACAGCTCGCCAGGCAACACATCTGCTTCTCTTAGCAAAGTCTGAATTTTCAGGATATAAAATACCTGGTATCTTTCTAAACCCAGCTGCAGAAAATCATACTTCCAAATAAATTCAAAATGATTATTAAGATGGATAACACAACCACCACCAGTGATATACTAAAGAGAACAATTTACAAACCTTATCTAGCAGCCTTGGTAACAAAGGAACGAGGAAGGACCTTGCAATTAAACAACTTTCGAGAAAGCCTACCACCTCTCCACCAATACATTCCCAAACCACTGGTAGTCTTTGAAGATGAACTGGATTCAATATCTAAATGTCTGGCTCTTCTCTTTTCAACCAAGTCATTATACGACAACTCTATTTCCATTTTAGCATATATTACCTGCATGTGTTATACTTCTTATTATGTCAGCTATGTTCTTTAACTTTAGGAATAAATGTCAAAAGACAATGATAAAACAGAGAACAATAATAAAACCTCAACATTGTATGAAAAACATAGAACAGTGATGAAACCAACCTGAATGTAGTTAATTATATCAAAGTTTGCAAGTCTTGATCCACCCTCTTGCTGTCTACAGAGCCACTGATCAAGTTTTTCCTGAAATCAAAAAAACATCCAACATTAACGAAATGCCAATTTTTGCTTGGATTGAAAAGAAGAATCGATTAATTGTGACTAAATCACACCAAAACAACAGAAGCCTTATCACTCAAACTAGAACAAACTTTTCAACTCATCTTCAACCAATGTACTGACTTTTTTGCTCTCCATAAAACTTCATTCCTCTCTTCTCTTCCTTCTTCCATGTCTACATTCTTTCTTCTGCACTCAACTCAGATGGCATAGCACTTATATCATTCAATTCCCACTAGATATCACTTCCGCCTCTCCAATATTAACAGACACTTCTCCTGATACTGTTTCTCCAAAGAGATTTCTTCCAAAGCATTATACAACACACTTTCAATCTCATCCTCATCAATCTATTTCATTTCATCGGAAAAACAAAAATAATCAAGTACAGTAACAAGTACAAATCCACAACCAAAACAATGAAAAGTTAGGTTCACAAATTCTCACATTGATATCACCATGCTTGTCCAAATCAACAAAATCAGCATACGGAACAAAGTGCCGCCAAAACCTGGACGCCCCATTTCGCTCAAAAGTTTCCTGAAACTAAAGGGATCTATCTATACTCAATAAAAATTGGAACTTTGTAATTCTAGTAATGAAATATTTTTGTTGGGCACCTCTAATACTCTGAGAAAGTGGTCGCGAACTAGTGATTCGAGGCCGTGTTTGCATAGGGTGTGAACATGGGAAACAAATTAGAGATTGTATGGCGTTGCAGAAGGCGTCGTAGCTGTCGAGGATTTCGTGAAGTTCGTCTTGGGTGAGAGTGTCGAGAATACCTAGGTTGAACAGAGATGAATGTGAATCGTCCATTGCCATTATCGCGAGTGAGTGAAGTTAGTGATCGTTGGTGATGCCACGGTGCTACTCCTTCACAATGGGTTTGGGTTTAGATATTGGGGTTTTGGTGCGGGGGAAAAGCTTTTGTTTTTCTCGTTACCACTTTATTTTATTCTCATACCACAAATCCAAACATACCCTTAATGCGGGAAACCCAATTTTCTGAAAATGTGTTTTGTTTTTTTTTTTATCAATTAATTAATTAATTCATTATTATATATAACATAGCGCTTTTTAATAAATGCTATTATATAGGTAGTCAAATAATAGCGTTTTATACAAAATGCTATCTTAAAGAAGTTTAATAATAGCGTTCTGGTACAAAGTGCTATCAAAATTACATAGTCTGTATTATATAATAGCGCCCGATTAAAAAGTGCTATTATAAATGTGTTTTTTCCATTTTAATAGCATTTTTTTTAAAAGTGCTATTAAATTAGGTGATACAAAAAATCATTTTTGGCGTAGTGATAATAGGTGTACCAACCTTCAATTTGATCATATGATTGGGAAGCCCTGGCGTTCTTAATTTACTGAGAAATTCAGGAGTTAGAACTTCATATGCTTCAGTATAACTTGAATCTGTTCTATCAATGGAATCAAAACTCAAATACTTTTTCTCTTCTCCTAAAAAAAAGTTTAAAAGCAAAACATAAATAAATTAGTAAATATAAAACACATGTACCTGGTATCAAGTCTAATACATAATGATTGATTTTGTCCACAACTTCAATGGTTGAAGCAAGAATATATATTATGAATGTAATAATACAGTAAATATAAAACACATGTACCTGGTATCAAGTCTAATACATAATGATTGATTTTGTCCACAACTTTAATGGTTGAAGCAAGAATAGTCTTTCCTTGTAAGAATTCAACATCTTGATATTTTTCCAACAAATTGGGATATGTGTTTTCAACAATTGCTCTTATAGGATCATCAAAATTTGATATTAATAGCTCTTGAGGAATTTCAATATCAACCAAACCATCATTGGGTTCACAAATCTTACCATCACCCACATTTAAAATCCATTTTGAAAATTCCGCTAGTTCATTAGAACTTGTGTTGTCTCTTCCCTCTTGAAGTCTCATATTTTTTGATAGTGTTAAAACCTGGCAATAATCCCATACATAAGATGAACTAATTGATGCATGAACAATATCAGAACGCCCAGTGACGTATGTCGAGCATAGCTATGGCCCTTAGGTCGGCGTGACCCCTAGCAAGTCCGTTTGGATTGGGCCTTCATTGTTGCTATTGGGCCAGGCCGGCCCAGTCCAGAACAATATCATATTTACATATTTTTTTACAACCTATAATGTATAACAATTTTCCGTTAAATTACAATTATTTTTAAAAAGAACATAAAAAATAAATAAAATTTATAGATAAAACTATTGTATATTATTTTCTATATTTATTTAATGAATGAAATTTATTTTAGATGAATTTATTTTCTAATTTGTATTTAAAAATATAACTTAATTGTCATTTAAAATAGTACATTCAATTCTTTAACTTCAATTATCTGGTATGTCATAGATACATTTATTCTACCCGTGAGTTTATTTCATGTACTCAGTTGGTTAATATTAATATAATTACAATATATAATCATTTATCAAATTTGAATTTCTCATTTATAAAAATAATTTTAAATTATTCTCGTTTATAAAAATGAACGCGTGTATCTATTTATAAAAATATATGAAACTTATACTCTTTTATAAATATAATTGTATCAATACTTGAATTTTTCCGGTTCATAAAAATATTTATAATTTATTCATGTTTATAAAAATTATTATAATTTATTTTTAGTTTGTAAAATTAATTATATTAATATGTAGACTTTTTCTCGTTTATAAGTGTCTTTAACCCGTGTGACAATTTATAAAAACATTTTAACTTATTCATGTTAAAAACAATTACATCAATATTTGAATTTTGTTCGTTTATAAAAATATTTGTAAGTTATTTAGGTTTATAAAAATAATTGTAAAAATAAATATTTACCATATCATCTTAAATTTATTTATTCAACAGTGATAAATATGTGTCTCTTAGTTAAATACATTTATAAATAAATATCGTGTATTAGTGATATATATTAAATTTATTATCTTAATGTCTAACTAATTAAAATGAATTTATTATTGTCAATCAAAAATTATAATATTAAATAATAATATAATATTATTATTATATACGGGAAAAAGAATAAATTAAATCTAAGAATATCGGAAAATTTATTATAATATTAAATAATAATTTAACATTTATTATTACAATGAATCATATATAACATTTCAAAATTATGTATTTATTTTTTATGTTTTATTATATTCGATTTGTAATAAATATTTTTCAGTTTATTGCGAATTTTCAATAATTAAATATTAATGATATTATATAAAATTAATTTCATGAAATAAATTTATTTAATAAAGTGTTATATAAATATTTAATACATTATATTATACCATTAATTTATATAAAATGATATTAACTTATTCCTGTTTATAAAATTATTGTAACTTTTTTCCGGTTTATAAGCATGTTGAATTTGTGTGTCCATTATTAAAATATATGTAATTTACTATTATTGATATAAATAATTTTATAAATAGTTTAATTTATTACATTTATAAAATTATTTGTAATTTATTCACCTTTATAAAATTAATTATAAATTATTTAATTTATTAAAATGATTGTATCAATAATTTTTTATTTTATCATAAATCTGGTATAGAAACAAAATTTGAACATTATAAATATGGCTTGTTTTTGCTTATCATAATATAGCACAAGTGAATTAACACTATGCTAAAAAGGCCTTTAGACAGCGCACTTTAGATAGCACTTTTATACAAAAGTGCTGTTATAAGTAAATTAAAAAATAAAACACGGAAACTATATATGAAAATGAATAAAAGTGTTGCTAAAAGGCCAACCTTAGACAACATTTCTGAAAAGCGCTGTTAAAAGAGTTGTTTTAGAAAGCGCTTAAGAAAAGTGCTGGTAAAGGACCACATTAGCCAGCGCTTCTCGAAAGTGTTGTCTAAAATCATATAAATTTTTTTAAAAAAATATTAAAAACGCTGTGTTGTACCCCAAAATTTTCCCTCCCATATTTATCAAAACATTGCAAGAAAAATCTCCAAGTTGCTCAAGTTTGCTCAAGAGTTGGTCAGACAAGCTATCTCCTAAGGCAGTCAACCCCAAATTAGGGTTTTGTGTTGTATCAAGATCCTTGGGTCCAAATGACCTCAAGTGCTCCCTAATGTCCTAATATGTTCTCAAGGTCATCCATGTCAAATTTCAAGCCTTGCAGAGGAAGTTTGCCCAGTCAATTGCTCAAAGGGTCCAAAAGTCGACTGTGCTAAGGCAAAAGTCAACTGTGACCTACAAACAGTCAAACTTCAAGATTTTTTGTCAACATGCTCATTTTGAAGGATATTTCATCATTTGATCAAGGGTTGATCATGATTCATCAAGGATTGCTCAAAATTCATCAAGACTCAAAAATTGCTAAATACGACGGGGTTTCTTGCCTAAAATTGCACCTCCGTTCGTATGTTAGGAAAATTCAGCCATACACCGCTGACAAGAACCTCTGGATCTACTTCTTTCAAGACAGTCTCTCAGGGACTCAGGTTGAATGGTTTTACCAGCTGGAAGGAGCTAGTATCCGTAATTGGGAAGATTTGGTTGCTGCTTTCTACAAGCAGTACCAATACAATGCCGACCTTGCTCCCACGCGTACCCAACTCCAGGGTATGTCTATGCGTGCGGACGAAGGTTTCAAAGATTATGCTCAGAAGTGGAGGGACCTTGCTGGCAGAGTGCAACCTTCCTTGGCCGACAGGGAGCTAGTGGATATGTTTCTGGGGACCTTGTTTGGTCCGTATTTCAACCATCTGATTGGAAGTTCATCGTCCGGGTTTACAGAGCTGATCATGACTGGGGAAAAGATTGAGGCCGGTATCAAATCTGGTAAAATACAAAAGGGTGCTTCATCAGTTAGCGAGAAGAAGCCTTTTAAGAAGGAGTCCAGTGTTTTTTACAGCACAAAGAGCCATAATAGACCTGAGTGCCGCCAAGCAGTTAATGTGGTGGTTATATCAAGACCTGTTGTTGCTCCTCAGCGCAACAATCAGCCAAGGGCCGAGAGGCCGCGAAGACAATTCACTCAGCTCAACATGACTTTATCCCAGATTCTTCTGCAGTTATTAAAGACCAACTTGGTGATTCCGAAGGAGGCCCCGAAGAGTCCCAACACAACATCACCGATGTACAATCCAAACGCCCGATGTGCTTTTCACTCTGGTGGCCCGAGGCATAATACGGATGACTGCTGGGTTTTGAAGAATAAGGTACAGGATCTGATTGATGCTAAGGAAATTTAGTTTGAAGCGCCGAAAAAGCCTAATGTCATAACGCTGCCTATGCCCAAACATGACGCGGGAGTGAACGCTATTGGGGATGATGAAGAAGAGTTTAATATTGACAGCTGGATATACCCGACTGCTGATGATGGACTAAGCAATTGGACGGCAAAGGATTCTATGCCCGTTTCTGTGATTACCCAGTAATGAGACTTTTTGTTTTGAATTTGTAACAGACAATGTTTTAAACTTTACGGCCCGATGTCTTACCCGGGGCACCGTGGCTTCATTTGTGAGGGCTTTATGTGTGTCATCTACATATATCGTTAATAAAAGCATTGGACTTTTTTTGCATTTCAAATTTTGCGCTCCTTGTTTTTCTTTCATTATATATTGCAAAATAGCTATTTCACACACACTCACATATACAGGTCTACATCCACTCTGGATCCTACTGGTAACGACTCTGCTACTGCCGGTTATAACTTTGAAAGTCCGATCAACTTAGCCGAAGACGAAGGTGGAGATGATTGCGAAGTGCCTAGTGAACTTGCTAGACTGTTACTTCAAGAAGAGAGGGTCATACAGCCGCATGAAGAACCCGTGGAATCAGTAAATCTGGGTACAGAGGTAGACCAGAAAGAGGTCAAGATCGGTGCGAATCTGGAGTCTAGCGTCAAGCAACGGTTGATTCAGATGCTGCGAGAGTATGTTGAGATCTTTGCCTGGTCTTATGAAGATATGCCTGGTTTGGATACCGATATTGTGGTTCACCGCCTGCCTACCAAGGAAGACTGTCCTCCAGTGAAACAGAAGGTTCGCCGAATGCGCTCGGAGATGTCCGAGAAAATTAAGGATGAAGTGATGAAACAGTTTGACGTCGGTTTTCTAGCAGTTACTTCTTACCCACATTGGGTGGCTAACGTGGTTCCTGTACCGAAAAAAGATGGCAAGGTCCGAATGTGTGTTGACTACAGGGATCTGAACAGGACGTGCCCCAAGGATGATTTCCCTTTACCTCATATCGACGTTCTGGTTGACAACACCGCTCAGCATAAGGTATTCTCCTTTATGGATGGTTTCTCCGATTATAATCAGATTAAAATGGTTCCCGAAGACATGGAGAAGACAACCTTTGTTACTCAGTGGGGTACCTTTTGCTGCAAGGTCATGCCTTTTGGATTGAAAAATGTTAGGGCAACGTATCAGCGCGCCATGGTTGCTTTGTTCCATGACATGATCCACCATGAGATTAAGGTATACGTCAACGACATGATTGCAAGATCCCAAACTGAGGAAGAACATCTGGACCACCTTTAGAAATTGTTTGACAGGTTGAAGTTGTACAAGCTGAGGTTAAACCCGAACAAGTGCACCTTCGGGGTGAGATCTGGTAAGCGGTTGGGTTTTGTCGTAAGTGATAAAGGTATTCAAGTGGATCCTGCAAAGGTGGAGGCTATACAGGAGATGCCAGCTCCCCAAACAGAGAAAGAAGTCAGAGGCTTTCTGGGACATCTGAACTACATTGTCCGATTCATCTCACACCTGACTGCTACTTGTGAGTCAATCTTCAAGCTCCTGAAGAAAGATCAAGTGGTAAAATGGAACGATGAATGCCAGGCCGCTTTCGAAAGGATCAAAGAGTATCTCCAAGAGCCTCCTATTATTATGCCTCCAGTTGAAGGGAGACCTTTGATTTTATACTTGACAGTACTCGATAATTCAATGGGGTGCGTGCTGGGGCAGCATGACGAGTCTGGCCGAAAAGAGCATGCTATTTATTACCTTAGCAAAAAGCTTACCGACTGCGAGACCCGATACTCGTTGCTTGAGAAAACTTGTTGCGCTTTGGCATGGGCTGATCGCCGGCTGAGACAGTATATGCTGACTCACACTACTCTATTGATAGCAAAGATGGATCCAATCAAGTATATCTTCGAGAAGCCTGCCTTGTTCGGAAGAATAGAAAGATGGCAGATGATCTTGACTGAGTATGACATCCAATACACGACCCAAAAGGCAATCAAGGGAAGTGTATTGGCAGATCATTTGGCACATCAGGCAGTAGATGATTACCAGTCTATGAACTTTGAATTTCTGGATGAGAACATCATGATAGTAACCGACTGCGAAGAATCTGGACCGGATGAAGGACCTGAAGAGGGATCCCGATGGTCTATGTACTTTGATGTAGCTTCAAACGCTTTGGGTAATGGTATTGGCGCCATGATCATATCTCCTAAAGGCTCCCATACTCCGTTTACCGCCCGACTAAGTTTCAACTGCACCAACAATATGGCGGAGTATGAAGCGTGCATCATGGGTCTTTGAGCAGCAATTGACCTAAGGATTAAGTTCTTGAGTGTTTTCGGAGATTCCGCTCTCGTGATCAGTCAGATCAAAGGCGAGTGGGATACGAAACACCCAAATCTTATTCCTTACAAGGAGTATGTATTGACATTGCTTCCCCATTTCGAGGAGATAACCTTTGAACACTTCCCTAGAGAGGAGAATCAGTTAGCAGACGCGCTAGCTACGATGTCTTCTATGTTCAAAGTCAATTGGGACAACGAAGCTCCCCAGATTATCATTGAAAGGTTGGACGAACCTGCACATTGTTGTGACATTGAGACTGAAGAGGTAGCAGATAAACCCTGGTTTTGTGAGGTGAAAAGGTATCTTGAGGCTCAGGAGTACCCCGAGGGTGCATTTGTTAATGATAAAAAGTTTCCGAGGAAGTTTGCGGAGAAGTTCTTCATCAGCAATGGCATCCTTTACAAGTGTAACCATGATTCAACCTTACTGCGATGTGTGGATAAGAACGAAGCAAAAAGGATCATGGTAGATTTACATGAAGGTACTTTCGAAACTCATTCTAGTGGACACACCATGGCAAAGAAAATCCTACTGGCAGGATATTATTGGTCTACAATGGAAGCCGACTGTTATCAGCATTCTCGGACCTGTCACAAGTTCCAAGTCTATGCTGATATGGTGCACATACCTACAGTACCTATGAACGTCTTGACAGCTCTGTGGCCTTTTGGAATGTGGGACATTGATATGATCGGTGAGATCAGACCTACAGCGTCCACCGGGAATCGTTTCATCCTGGTAGCAATTGATTACTTTACAAAATGGGTTGAAGCAGCTTCCTTTGCTACTGTAACCAAGAACGTCATAGCACGGTTTATTTGGCATAATCTGATCTGTCGATATGGCGTGCCAAAGAGGATCATTACGAACAATGGTACAAATCTCAACAATAAGATGATCACCGAGCTCTGCAAGCAGTTCAAGATACAACATCATAACTCTTCTCCTTACCAGCCGAAGATGAATGGGGTTGTTGAAGCGGCTAAGAAGAACATCAAGAAGATTGTGCAAAAGATAACGGTGACATACAAAGACTGGCACGAGATGTTACCATTTTCTCTTCATGGGTACCGTACCTCAGCGCGAACGTCAACAGGGGAAACACCTTATTCCTTGGTTTATGGCATGGAGGTAGTCTTGCCAATTGAAGTTCAGATACCCTCTCTTTGGATTATAAAGGATGCAGGTTTGAGTGAAGATGACTGGATTCAGACCCGGCTTGATCAGCTGAACCTAATCGACGAAAAAAGACTTACTGCTATTTGTCATGGTCAGACGTGTCAAAAGCGGATGATCAAGGTATTTAACAAGAAAGTTAGACGACAAGAGTATCAAGTTGGGGATCTGGTAATCAAGCGCATTATTCTACCTCAAGGTGATCCCAGAGGCAAATGGACCCCTACTTACGAAGGGCCATTTGTGGTTAAGAACATTTTCTCAGGAGGAGCTATGATTCTAACCACCATGGACGGTGACGACCTTCCTCACCCCGTCAATGCAGACATAGTGAAAAGATACTACGCATAATCAAAGACCCGCTAGGTCGACTGGCCTAAGCAAAAATAAGGGCTTTCCGGCGAACCAAAAGGGTTCGGGCAAAAATAAGGAATGAAAATGAAAAATCTGTACACCCTGCAAGTCGAAAACCTGAAAAGGCGGCTTGGGAAAAAAAAGGGTATCCCGATGGACTGAAAACCCGAAAGGGCGGTCCAGGCAAAAATTAGGGATCAAAGCATAACACTATGTCTCATTGGATCACCTTGCAACCAGACTTCAGTATCGACTATCAAGCTCGAACGGCATTAATCAATATGATCTACCTTCAACCAAGTAGCCAAGTGATGAGATGCTCGAGGACATAAAGGCAATAGCAGAGTTGGAACCCATTGGGATTATTCACATAGCTGTTTTGTTTAGTTTTTCACAAATTGTGTAAATTCTATTTGCTCGGCGGTGTTCTGTTACTAGGACGTCAGCCTCTTGTACAAAAATGCCTATTTACAGGCCAAACTTCAAAATCAATACAATTCATCTTCAAAGAAATTTCAAACTATTTTTCCTTTTATCTGTTTTGTTTTGCAAAGAACGTCCAATGTTCATTTTTGATATATGCATTTGACATTAATTGCTGCTCATAAATAATTTACATGCGAAACAAAAGACGATTACTGGTAATATCAGAAACATGGGCAATAAGAATTGTCCAAGCTTTACAGTTGCTCTATCCACCAGGTACAAGGTAGATTCAGCTGAAGAATATGGCCAAGGTGCTTTCACTCCCCGCAGAGTAAGAAAGAGACAGTAATGTTAACTCTCCCTAACTGAGACTTACAACTATGAATGAATCGGTAATATTCTCCCCGAGCAGAGTTTGTCTACCATCAACACTGAAAAGGCTTAATATCCCCGGCAGTCTTAATATTCCCCAACGGATTATAAGAATATTCCCCGGCAGAGTACAAGATATTCCCAGTGGAGTTTCAAATTTTTCCCAGCGCAGTCTGAAAAGGCTTCCCCAGTGGAGTTTCAAGAATCATCCCCAGTAGACTTTGGAAGATTATCCCCAACAGAGCTCAAAGGATTATCCCCATAAGAGTCTAAAAGATTATCCCCGGTGAAGTCGCAACTGAAGATCATCCCCAGCGGAGTTCTTTCCTTTCACAAACAGAAGTCAATCCCCAACAGGATTCAATATCACCAACAACGGTAATTCATCCCCAGCGGAATTTATCAGTGGAATCCTCAGCAGAGTATCTCTTCCCCACAGAGTAATCTCCTCATCAGTTTATTCCCCAACGGAGTCATCCTCTTCTGCAGGTTTATTCTCACAATCATCTTCGTTCGCTATCCCCAACAGAAACGAAGAATCCAACTCTATTCTCCAGCAGCTATCCGGGATTTATTTTCCCCAGCTAGAAACATTACATTTCCATACATCATGACACATGCATATACGCATCATACAGCACAATCTCATTTATTTTGAGAACATCATTGCTTGATATATATCATGCATAGCATACGACTGACCTTTACCTTTCAGGAAGGATGCAGTTAAGTTCTCAGCTATGTTAAACTACTGACCGGTTCTTAAATCTCAACTGAATTAGTCTCGGTTGAATTATAGATAAGATTCTCAATCTCGACAATTTTCCTCCGTCGAAGTGTGGACGAGTTCTTAAATCTCAACAGAATTATCCTCCGTTGAAGTACAGACAGTTCCTAGATCTCGATGAAGATGTTTCCCTCAGTCAAAGTACTGACCAGTTCTTAAATCTCAATTGAATTATCCTCGGTTGAATTACAGATAACATTCTAAATCTCGACAATTTTCCTCCGTCGAAGTGTGGACGAGTTCTTAAATCTCAACAGAATTATCCTTCGTTGAAGTACAGACAAGTCCTAGATCTCGACGAAGATGTTTTCCTCAGTCGAAGTACTGACCGGTTCTTAAATCTCAACTGAATTAGTCTCGGTTGAATTACAGATAAGGTTCTAAATCTCGACAATTTTCCTCCGTCGAAGTGTGGACGAGTTCTTAAATATCAATAGAATTATCCTCCGTTGAAGTACAGACAGTTCCTAGATCTCGATGAAGATGTTTCCCTCAGTCGAAGTACTGACCGGTTCTTAAATCTCAACTAAATTATCCTCGGTTGAATTACAGATAAGGTTCTAAATCTCGACAATTTTCCTCCGTCGAAGTGTGGACGAGTTCTTAAATCTCAACAGAATTATCCTCCGTTGAAGTACAGACAAGTCCTAGATCTCGATGAAGATGTTTCCCTCAATCGAAGTACTGACCAGTTCTTAAATCTCAACTGAATTAGTCTTGGTTGAATTACAAATAAGGTTCTAAATCTCGACAATTTTTCTCCGTCGAAGTGTGGACAAGTTCTTAAATCTCAACTGAATTATCCTTCGTTGAAGTATAGACAGTTCCTAGATCTCGATGAAGATGTTTCCCTCAGTCGAACTACTGACCGGTTCTTAAATCTCAACTAAATTAGTCTCGGTTGAATTACAGATAAGGTTCTTAATCTCGACAAAGTTCCTCCGTCGAAGTGTGGACAAGTTCTTAAATCTCAACAGAATTATACTCCGTTGAAGTACAGACAGTTCCTAGATCTCGATGAAGATGTTTCCCTCAGTCGAAGTACTGACCGGTTCTTAAATCTCAAATGAATTAGTCTCGGTTGAATTACAGATAAGGTTCTAAATCTCGGCAATTCTCCTCAGTCGAAGTACTGACCGGTTCTTAAATCTCAACTGAATTATCCTCGGTTGAATTACAGATAAAGTCCTAAATCTTGATGAAGATGTTTCCCCCCAGTTGAATTACGGACAAGTTCTTAAAACTCAGCAGAGATGTTCTCTCAGTTGAAGTACAGGCAAGTTCCTAAATCTCAACAAAAGTTAGACTTCCCCAGCGGAATCTTCTACAACAACAGGTATACAAGCTCTCGCTAAGGAATCTCTTATGCGATCGACACTCCTTCGGATGGCATCTTTAAGCCCATCCTCCCGTCAGCAATCTCCAAATGGCATCTGTAAGCCCATTCCCGACATCACAAGGCAGATACATCTTCATGCGAGTGCAAATTTCTGGGCACTCTAGTGTTCAATCATCTTCCACCTTCGGATCACGAAAGGCATGAAAGCCGATCTACATCCTCAGGTTTAATAAGATTGAACAGGGGCAGTTGTTGTACCCCAAAATTTTCCCTCCCATATTTATCAAAACATTGCAAGAAAAATCTCCAAGTTGCTCAAGTTTGCTCAAGAGTTGGTCAGACAAGCTATCTCCTAAGGCAGTCAACCCCAAATTAGGGTTTTGTGTTGTATCAAGATCCTTGAGTCCAAATGACCTCAAGTTCTCCCTAATGTCCTAATATGTTCTCAAGGTCATCCATGTCAAATTTCAAGCCTTGCAGAGGAAGTTTGCTCAGTCAATTACTCAAAGGGTCCAAAAGTCGAATGTGCTCGGGCAAAAGTCAATTGTGACCTATAAACAGTCAAACTTCAAGATTTTTTGTCAACATACTAATTTTGAAGAATATTTCATCATTTGATCAAGGGTTGATCATGATTCATCAAGGATTGCTCAAAATTCATCAAGACTCAAAAGTTGCTAAATTAGGGTTTTGTAGGAAAAGTCAACTCAACTTTTACCAAGCATAACTTTCTCATACGTTATTAGAAATGACCCATCCAAAGATCATTTTGAAGAGGGCGCAATTTCCTACAATCCATCTTCATATCCTAAGATAAAATAATGCACTCACAAGAAGTTATGAATTTGGACATTATAGGTCATTTTTGAAAGTCAACAAAAACACCTTTTTTGCCAAAGCTTATAACTTGAGAATGGAATATCAAAATGATATGAGACCAAAAGGGTTGATTAGAGGACATATCAATCTTTCTAAAAAGTCCAATAACACCTCCAAAAGTTAAAAATTGAAGAAGTTATGCATTGTTGAAGTTGGACATTTTTGCAAATTTGCCAAAAGTCAACTATCCCCAAAACTTCAAATTTTGTCAAATGGGCCCATTATTTTCCACTTGATTTGAGCTTGCATCATTTCCCACATGTCCTAGCTTCATCCATGAGCCCATATTTTATTTTTATTATTTAATTTGATTTTTAATTGAATTTATTCATTTTTAATCAAATAAAATCATATAATATCTAATGCTTTGATAACACAAGATTTTTTGGATATTTCAGGCTTCGATTGAAATCTTTAACATCATCAAAATCGAATCAGGCCATATCATGTGCAAAAAGATTTAGATTAGGCAAAATTGGCATGTTTGTAAAGGGAGATAAAATCAAATATGCTAGCATTGATATGGGAAGATTTGATCCATAATTTCTACCCTAATACACCACACATTACATGATCAAGCAAAGGCAATCGAGATTAGGGTTGGCAATTGCAGAGAGAGGCAGAATAAGATTGAAAAAAGTCACAAAAAGCTTGAGATCGAAATCGTGTTTAGAGGTGTTTTCAAGGGCTGAGACATGTCCCCAACGCTTCCTGGACATTCACTCAAGCCAAACCAATCCAAAGCAAGCTTGTTCAGACTCCATAGCGCGATGTAAGTGTCACGATAACTACCTCTGTTCTTGAAATCGATTTGGCTTATTCTTGCATCGTTTGAGAAAACTATTGGCATTTTTGTAATCCTCACAACATTTCTAAGCTATTTGCATCATTCAATTTTGTTTATCTAATCTGTAATGCAAAACGCCATAGCTAGGTTTCTTGGAAGCGTTTTCAGAGTTTTCTGTTTCAGGCAAAATTGGGACTCAAGAAGAACGTGGCTGTGATCAGGAGGCCATAACGAATCCAATTATGTTCTTGGAATGGATTTATTTAGCCTAGGGATATTTTTAGCATAAGCCTGCATTTTTTGTTGCGGATTCAAATCCGCGGATAATATTGTTACAGGTCTGAGGACAGGGATGAGTGTGTGTCATCCTCAGGTTGGCCCATTCAAATGCTTTTCGCGCATTTTATTTTTTCTGACCAATAATTATTGTTTTGTTTTATTATTATTTTGTATTCATATAACAAATGGATCAAGATGGTGTAGTGGCAAGGCAAGCGCGTATCATCCTTCAGGACCTGGGTTCGAATCCCAGGTCCCCCACTTTCCTGAATAATTTTTTTTCCAGATGATCACCTGCCTATTCAAGCGTGCAGAACACCATGCTCCCTCAGGCATCCAAGGGACAGATGGCCAAAGGCCAGATCTGAGAGTCCAAGCTGAAGGTCCACCAGATCTCAAAAAGTCAAACAAGAGCCAACGTTTTGGGCTTCCAATTGCTGTTCACACACCCAATTTCAGGCCCATACTCCCTTCTTCTTATTTTTTTTATTTTTTTTATTTAATTGTTATATTATTTTTATTTGATTTACTAACCAATCATAAAACTCCCTTTTTCTTAAAATAAAATCACAAAAAATATTTTTTATCTCAAATCAAATTTTAGTCTTTTATTTTTATTAACAAATATATTAATTAATTAGGTTTTAATTAGAAAAACTTTAATTCTTTTTGCAAATAAATAATTAATTAGATTTAATTAAGTACTAACCATTAATTCAATTAATTTCATTTTTCTTTCTTAAAATAACAAAATCAAAAAATATGTCATAATTAAATTTTCATTCAATTTATTTATTAATTTTAATTTAGTAATTAATTTAGGTTAATTTCTTTCTTAAAATAAAAAAAAACAACAAAAAGATTTCTTCTTTAACCAAAAGGGTCAAAACCCTAATCATGCATCCGATTAAATTTTGCGCCGCGATTTATTTTCTTTTATCCAATAATGTACTTGCTTCCGGATTGTAATAGTAAATAGGACTTTTATTTATTTTTATCGCTTTATTTATTTTCAAAGGGTTTGTCTTTGGCGATGTAAATACCCGACGCCTTGTAATTTAATTTCCGCATTTTATTTCCGCAAATTATAACTTTTAGATGCTTGATAATAGGGTTGCATGACAAGACTAAATGTTTTAACCTAAAATCAAATTAGATCACCCTTAACATGTACAAAGATAACAATAACTGAAAATGACACACTCGCACATGCGCACTCCTAGGGTACACCCCACTTGGTTGCCTTTGTACACGGTCATTGAGTATAGGTCGTTTTAGAGGTTGTCCTCTTGTCTAAAAGATCATAGTCGCCTCGTAATGGTTGCCTCGGATATTGTTGCCTCAAACAAATGATCTAAGACATTAGGGTTACCGCTAAGGCATCCTAACATTGCTTTAGTGACTGTATGTCCCTCATTCGAATTGACCCTCAAACTCCAACGACGGTGCTACCTACTCACTAATAGTGGGATAGCATTGTCTAAAGGAAACTAGCATAGAACGATTCCTTTTTCGAGTAGGTAGATGGTTCTTAGATACTTGCTCATTCAAAAACAAAAACTTTTCACACTTACACTTTTTGAACAAAGTTTTCAAAAACACTTCATACGCTCTTGAGGACAGAAGCAAGAGTTAAATCGAAGTTTCAAATAAAAACTTTTTTCAAACCCACAAGCATAAAGAAAACAATTTTGAAAACAATTGAGCAAGTACCTAAGAGCCCATGGATAACCATGGATAGAAAGGGTGCTAACACATTCCCTTTCTATAATCTACCCCCCGAACCCAAGAAATATCTCGAAAAAGGAATTTTTCTGTGCTTTTTTCCTTTCCTTGTTGGATAAAATAAAAGTCGGTGGCGACTCTTGCTTACCGCGACATTTTTCAAAAACAAACGCAAAAGGAAAACCAGCATTCCAAAAAACAGTCAGTTCTTCCCATTGTATCACACGCTGCTAAAAGGGTTGCTTTAGAAAGCGCTTAAAAAAAGCGCTGGTAAAGGACCATATTAGCCTGCGCTTCTCCTAAGCGCTGTCTAAAGTCATATAAATTTTTTAAAAAAAATCTTAAAAGGGTTGCTTTAGAAAGCGCTTAAAAAAAGCGTTGGTAAGGGACCACATTGGTTAGCGCTTCTCCTAAGCGCTGTCTAAAGTCATATAAAATTTTTAAAAAAAATCTTGAAAGCGCTGCTAAAAGGGTTACTTTAGAAAGCGCTTATAAAAACACTGGTAAAGGACCACATTAGCCAGCACTTCTCCTAAGCGTCTAAAGTCATATAAATTTTATAAAAAAAAAATCTTAAAAGCGTTGCTAAAGGCCCATATTAGTCAGCGCTTCTCAAAAGTGTTGTCTAAAGTTATATAATTAGAATTAAAAAATAGAATCCCTCAATAACTCGTTTCTATTCACATAGCTCATTTCTATTCACACTTTTCTCTTCGTCCTTCCGTCGTTCCTCCGATACCGTCGTCCCTCCGACCGTCCTCCTTCCGCCGTTCCTCCGGCTTCCCTCCTTCTGTCGTCCCTCAGTTTCCGTCCTCCACTGTATCTCAAGGTAAGTTCCCATTGTTCTTATCTCTACTGTTGTTATGGTTCTTTGGGTATTTGGTTTATAACATTTGGTTTTTTGGACTCTCTTGTAGGACTTCTATCATCCATTTCACCAACATTTGGTTTTGTTAAGCTTGGTTCAGCATTTCCTTCTACATTTATAGGTATTCATTTCCTTTTACATTTCTAGATATTTCCTTCTACATTTCTGCAAAACTTGTGACCTGTTTATAAGTTCGATTAGTTAGTGATATAAACTATGTTAGGCTGTCCGATTTTATTTAGTTTCGATGAAGGTTGGGTGTTGATGTCGCGTTTATTCGTGTATAAACTAATCGAGAAACTATTGGGCCTCCCGTTTTATTTTATTTGTTAGAGTTTCGGGTTTGAATTCAATGTTGTGTCACTTTGTGTGAGAAAATTTGAAAGAGATTTTGATGCATGTTATTATGAATTCAAGGTTTAATTCGGTTACGGTGCCACTTTGTTGCGATAGTTTGATTTCATTTTGGTTTTGATGACGACTTGATGTCTATGCCACGTTATTCACATAAGATATAGTCGAGAACCATTCATGGGACAACAATTCATGTTTTACCGTTGCTTTGAGATTCGGAAAACTTTATTGTGTAATTTGATTTAAATTCTAAAGTTCGCATGGTTGTGACATCGGGTTCTTTCCCATTTTGTTTTGAATCTTCTTGAGTTGAAACTATCGAGCATTCATACCTTGTTATAGTTGCTGCCCGGTTTTTGTTTAATCGAATAAATCATGTGTTGAAATCAATTTTCCATGTTCTAATTCTTAAATTGTGTAACAAAATGAGTTCTTTGATTTTATTTTCATTTGAGGATTGGTATCATGATTTTATTCTCAACTCTATGCACTTTCAATGTTAGTGTGCTTACTAAAAAGTTGGTTAAGACTTTTTTGTATTGGTGTAGTTAGTCGAAGACCATCACAGATTCGAAGAACATCAAAGCAACAGCATCCGCCGTCGGCACCAATAACCCCTCTTCTTTCTTTGGTAAGTCAAATTCAAATTCAACATTACCGACTCGTTTATTTATTTACTATCTGCATCCTAAATTATAAAACATTCTATCTATATCAATTAAAAAGCACAATTAATTTTATATAGAAATAATTGATTTTAGTCTATATTGATCTAGAACTAATCCGATTAAATCTTACAAAATATTTCTAAAAGTTTGTATTAATATTCTTTTTGTGTCGCAAAAGTGTTTTTCTTTATGTTCTTTTAAAATAGTTGCGTGAATAATTATAGTGTTTTTGTTTACCTTAATTAGTAGTAATTCCATGGATAAAAAATGGATGACTGTTGATCGATTGTCAAAAGAGTACGAGAATAGGGTATTAGAATTTGTTAAGTTTGTTGTTGAACACGTCAAAGATTCCAGTCAAATGAAATGTCCTTGCTTGGGTTGTTGTTATGTGGGTCGGGTTGACGCAGATGGGTTGAAATCACATTTACTGACACACGGGATTGATCGAAGTTATAAGTGTTGGATATTTCAAGGTGAGAAAATTAACGAGAATGTTGAAACGGGGGAGAAAAGTAATACGACAACCTATGCTCCAGACGACAATGACACGGATACATACGATTGTGATCGAGTCGAAGAGATTGCAGAAGCACTTGAAGAAGATCTTAAGGATTGTCCCAAAATGTTTGAGAGGTTAGTAAGCGATGCAGAGAAACCATTGTATAAAGGTTGCACTAAATTCACAAGAATGTTTGCGGTATTAAAGTTGTACAACTTAAAGGCGGGAAATGGATGGTTGGATAAAAGTTTCACAGAGTTATTAGCCCTTATGAGAGATATGCTTCCGGAGGATAATGTTCTTCCTAATCGAACCTATTGTTTATCGTGGTTTTTGGTAAACAACCGCTGATCCTCCAAAAAGGAAAGTCCTTTTGGTTACTCGCGGGATCGATCATATTGATCCCAGAACATATGCTAACTTTTATACTGGGTTGATGTAAAATAAAAAAGAAACCCAGGAAGAACGCACGTTCGACCAAAGACAAGATACTTGTGGTTTTGGAAAGTAAGAAAGTTAATAGAAATGCAGGTAAAGATGCAGGAAAAGTAACTTTGCAAAATAAGATCAAAGCAATGTAAAAAGACTTTATTAATGAAAAGTGGTGTTTCCAACGTACATTTCTCAGTTTATCCTTTCTCTCACAGCAGGTACTTGGACAATATTTGAGTAACTAGCACAATAGGTTGAACACACGGAAAAACTACACAGATTTCCTATTTTATACTAAAAACTATGTAACCGTCGAGGGGTGGTTCTTCTCTAAGATGAGGACAAGTGTCCTCTGCATGTCCCTCGACCTCTAGCTTCCAGCCACGTTGCTTTCCTTTAACTGCTGGCGAAACCGTCTTTCCCTCCAATAATTCAAATTCAAATGTCCCTCGCCTTTGGTGTCGGCGCGAAGGTATTTTCTTCTAGTCGAAGGTCATAAGACCTTCTCAGTCGAAATCTTGATAGTGAGTCTTGGTCGAAGACTAATATGTAACTTAGATATTTTCTCTAAGTTATTTCACACGTTGAAACACTCTCCAGCTTGGTTTTATTTATTCCATTTTTGGTCTAAAAGACCAATATATAGTAGGTGTCGAATTCAGGAGCCATCACCTATGAGGCCAAAAAAATGTTGTGCTATATTGGCATGAGCTATAATAAGATACATGTTTGTCCAAACGATTGTGTTTTGTTTTGAAACGAATATGCATCATTAAATGAGTGCCCTAAATGCGGTTTATCTCGATATAAGAAAAAATTGTCTCCAACAAAAGTCTTAAGGTATTTTCCTATAATTCTGAGATTTAGGCGCATGTTTCATAGTGAAACCGGTGCAAGACACTTGACTTGGCATGCAGATGAAAGAATTATTGATGGAAAGTATCGACATCCGAAAGATTCACCACAGTGGTCGAAAATTGATGATGATTATCCTGATTTTAGAGAAGAAGCAAGAAACCTTCACTTGGCATTATTTACTGATGGAATGAACCCACATGGTCTTCAAAGTATCTCACATACCACATGGCCTGTGATTCTTATGATTTATAACCTACCTCCATGGCTATGTATGAAGCGTAAGTACATGATGTTATCTATGTTAATTTCTGGGCCTAAACAACCAGGGAATGACAAAGACGTATACTTGACACCTTTGATTGAATATTTAAAGATTTTGTGGGAGAACGATGTGGAGGTTTATGATGGATATAGGAAAGAAAGTTTCAATTTGAGGGCAATATTGTTTGGCACAATTAATGATTTCCAGCATACGGGAATCTATCTGGGTATAACATTAAAGGTCAACATGTGTGTCCTGTTTGTGAAGATGGAATTGATATGAAGCGATTGGAACTTTGTCAGAAGAATGTGTTTCTCGGCCATCGTAGATTCTTACATTATAAACATCAATACTGTGGGTGGAGAAAAGCATTCAATGGAGGCATCGAACAATGTAAAGCTCCACCTACATTGTCAGGTGACCAAATTTTTGAAAAGGTGAAAGATGTGTGTACCCAGTTTGGCAAGCCTTTTGCACATAAGGTTGTCATAGGTGGGTGGAAGAAGAGGTCGATTTTTTTTGAATTGCCATATTGGAAGTCTTTGTATGTGAGACATTTTCTCGATGTTATGCATATTGAAAAAAATGTATTCGAAAGTGTTATTGGTACGTTACTCAATATAAAAGGAAAGTCTAAGGATGGCCTTAAAGCAAGGGAGGACATGTTAAAGATGGGAATAAGAACTAAATTAGGACCCGTGAAGAAAGGAAGATGAACATATCTACCACCTGCTGCTTTTACTCTATCTAGAAAGGAGAAAAAATATTGTGCAAGTTGCTAAGTGAAGTTAAAGTTCCAGAAGGATACTCTTCAGATATTAGAAGACTTGTGTCTATGAAAGACCTCAAGTTGAAGAGTTTAAAGACACATTATTGTCATGTTATAATAGAGCATTTTCTACCAATAGGTATACGTTCTATTTTGCAAGAAAAAGTAAGAAGCGCCATAACTAAATTGTGTTTTTTGTTTAGGTCAATTTGTAGTAAGGTGATTGATCCTGAGGTCTTACCAACACTACAAAAAGAAATAGTTATTACCTTGTGTGAGCTTGAGATATATTTTCATCCCTCTTTTTTTGACATAATGGTACATCTAGTTGTTAATCTTGTGAAACAGACACAGTTGTGTGGACCAACTTATATGAGATGGATGTACCCTGCTGAACGTTATATGAAAATATTAAAAGGGTACCTGAAAAACCGAAGTCGCCCAGAGGGTTGTATTGTTGAACGATACATTTTTGACGAAACGGTTGAGTTTTGTACTGAATATTTATTCAATGTTCAATCCGTTGGGCTCCCCAAAACTCATATTTTTGAAAAAAAGGTAAAAAATTAATTGGAAATAAAATTGAGACAGTATCAAGGGATGAACGGGAGCAAGTGAATTTGTATATTCTGCACAATGACGGTGAGGTCGAGCCATATGTTGAAATGCACAAGGTTGTACTTCGAGGGTTAAATCAGAACAAAAATGAAAATTGGATAGTACGAGAGCACAATCAAAGTTTTATACAATGGTTTAAGGATCATATTTATTCAAAGCACTCTTCAGATCCTTCTTTAATAACATAAAGGTTGAGATGTTTGGCATATGGTCCAAGTTTGCATGTGTTTTCTCATAGCGCATACGCAATAAATGGATACACATTTTATATCAAAGAACAAGATGATAAAAGTACTATGCAAAATAGTGGTGTCACTGTGCTAGCTGAAGCAATGCATATATCAAGTATGAAGGAATTAAACCCCAAATATGCAAATTTGTCATGTTTTGGGGTTATTGAGCACATTTAGGTGTTTGATTACGAGAAGTTTTAGATTCCTATCTTTGGTTGCAATTGGGTAAATAGTAGTGGCATACAAATGGATAAGTCAGGATTTCTTAAAGTTGATCTTAATAGGGTGGGGTACAAAGATGAGCCTTTTATTCTAGCATCTCAAGCTAAACAAGTGTTCTATGTCTCTGACCCGACGAGTACGAAATGGTTTATAGTGCTTTTATCTAACAAAGTGATTGATGATACTGGTGTAGATCAAGGTGATATTGATGTTGAGAATCGGTCATGTATTAGATGGAATGATCAAGATGAAAATATTATAGCAGATGAATCATATATTATAAATGATCATAACGAGGGAATTTGGATCAATTCTAATGTCTGCATTGCTAAGAAACAAGTAATTCATATTCCAACCAAGAAAAGAAAGAGATGTTAGTGAAAGAGGTAATATAGTAAAATGTTATATATTATGTCATTTTCAATAAATTTATATGCTCTTCTTTATTTGTCATTTGTTATATATTCAATTGATTGTGGATTTTTATATTGGGTTAATGTTTTTCTTTATTACAGGTTAGATGGATAGTAACGAGGATCACCCAAATGATAATGCTATTGATGATGGAGATCATGAGATCGTTATTGATCAGGAAGCGGAAATTAGACGGGGAATAACAGTTATGAAGAAAGTCATGCATGATAGAGACCGAGGCATAAAATTAGATGCGCATTGGAGCCAAAGTGGCCAACTAATTGAGCCTAACGATTCAATGGTGACAAGTTTTATTGGTGCACTTGTAAGGAATGAAGTTCCAATTACTTGTGATGATTGGAGAAAACGAGAGTTGAAAGAAGCTAAAGAAAAAATTTGGAGTGAGATACAGGTATCATATTTAATGAAGTTCCAATTTGTTTTTAATGATGATTATGTCTTTAAATTACTTTTACTAACGCACTTTGTGTATGTTTTTCGTAGAGGTCTTTCAACAACATTGATGATACTAGAAGAACTTTTTGTCTCCGATTGGCTGGAAAACTACTAAGAGGGTTTAGGACTTTTTTAAATATCAAGTTTCTTAGGGATGCGGATAAAAAATTTGTTGATGCAGAGCTTCCATATAAATATGAAAGTTTCATTTCACCTAAAGAATAGGAAACGTTTAAAGCCAAACTAAAAACCCAAAAGTTTCAGAGTGTAAGTGAAATAAATCGGCAAAGAGCATCAAATCTCGCGTATCCATATAGAAAAGGGCGTATTGGATATAGACACTTAGAACAGTCTATCGTAAGTATCTATAAATTTCTATGATATGCTTGTTCATCATGAATTATATTTGATCATATTATTTGGCTTAATGTGTAGTTAACAAAGGAGAATAGCTCTGAAACATCTCTTCTGGCACATGTTTTGTGGAAGGAAGCCCGTGTGGGTAAGGATGGAGTTGTCAAAGAAGATGTTCAAAAAGTTTTTGAGAAATGTGTAAGTATAGCATTATTTCTTTAATTAAATCAAAAGTTTAGTAACATATAATTAAGATAAATTTTCAATATTCATATGAATTTCAGGAGACTCTATCTCAGTCTATATATCCAGATGAAGACAATGATTGCAGGAGCATACTTAGTCAAGCATTAGATGTTCGTGAGTATTCTGGTCGGGGGAGGGGTAAGGGATTTGGAATCACTCCAAAATCCTTGAAGATGAAAACACAAAAGACTCCTAGCAATAAAGAACTGCAGGAAACCTTGGAAGCACTACAAGCTGAAGTCCATGAATTGAGAAGGGAAAAAGAATTAAGAGAGAAAGCTTCAGGTTTTAAAGCTACTTCACCTTGTCAACTCTACTTATCATCACCGACTTATCCGATGGTTGGCAAGGGAAAAGTTCATAACACTTTGGGAGAATTACTCCACACTAAACCGCTCCCTACTGGCTGTTTGAAAGTATCGGTTGACATTTCTTTGGAGAAGGATGCATTATTACCATATCTTGACGATGTTTCAGATGCCACACTGATGGGAGATGAAATAGGTTTGTTTGTTGCATGGCCATCAAGCCTCATTAGTGTAAATGATGAGGTATGCTTAAAACCATATATATGAACCTTTGAGTATTCAAAGTTTTTACATACATTTGTTTTTACATGGTTGTGTTAATTAGACTCCAACAAAATCCAAAGCAAAAGACAAGGGGATTTCGCGGCAAACTTAGTCAATTGCATCAATAAAAGAGGTACATCACAATTATATGATATTTATGCATGAAAAATGTTAATTCATGATCTTATACTTCACATAACTAATTATATGATCTTTAGATTCATGCTAAAGAGAATGAAGATGTCGGTAGGGGTAAGAATCCTGAAATTAGCAACATTTTCACACAAAAAAAGGTTGTTGCTAAGAAGATCGCGGCTAAAAAAACCTACTTCCAAGTTTAGGCCGTGCCTTGGGAAATTTTTAGAAATGTCTGATATTCCGGAAAGAAATACCCGTCTTCTACCTATGGAGTTTGGTATTTTTGGTTTTGAATATTCCGAAACAATTGGTATGGAGGATTTTGATCAAGTTTTACAACATACACAATTAGGCCTCAGTGTTGTTAATACATACATAAGGTATATCTGGTCTACTTTGTCTAATTAATTGATCAATTCATTTACTCATTTCAAATGTTAATGAGGTCTTTTATTTAAGGTTTTTGTATGAAAAATTGATACGCCCGAGTGGATTGGAGCAAAGATTCGTTTTCTTATCTCCTTACAATACCAACTTAGGGTTAATCATGCATAAACCAAATGAAGTCACGGCATATGTACTCGAGCGCTTTATGGCCGACAAAGATACCAAAAAGTTGTTCTTTTTACCGCTTAATACCGGCAACGGGTTAGATTTTCATTCTAAATTCATCTATTATAATTTTTCATATTTTGACGTTTTGTAGAAAGTTTTCATCTCACATTTGTTTAATATTACAGTGGACATTGGTTTTTGGTCGCGATTAATCCTATCAGAGAAGTTGTATATTATCAAGATTCTTTATGCAATGATCCAAGTACATACCAAGATATGAAGAATATGGTTGACACGTAAGTGAGATTGTTCTAAATATTCGTGTGTAGATTTATTTATTTATTTATGTGAATTGTTCTAAATATGCGTTTATGTTTTATTAGCATTATACAAGTTTTTCGAGCACAAAGAGGTATTCAAGTACCAAAGAGTAAAGCCAACAATATTACATGGATTATAATGGAGGTATATTAATTAATTATCACAATTTTGATTATATTAATAGTGATGATACTTGATAAAACTTAGATCTTATCCATATTTTCTTTTCATGTGTAGTGTCCTCGGCAGCGTAATAAAGTAGATTGCGATTTTTACATGTTAAGGTTTATGAGAGAAATCTTTCTTTTGGATCGAATACAGATTCCATTTGAGGTACGGATTTCTAACTTAGGAGTTATTTTAATATTTAACACATATTTCTCATATAATTAAATAGTTTTAACTTAAACATACTATGTTATATTATTATGTAGTACTTTGATGAATTCAAGTGTGCTTATTACTCAAGTTCTCAATTGGATGAACTTAAGGAGGATTGGTGTCAATACATTATTGAGACGAAAGTTATATAACGTATATTGTAATCTTACTTTAATTGATGAGAATTTTGAGTATATTCAAGTGTTGCAATTTTGTTGTTGTTTGTCATGTGGTAAATTATATATATTTTGTTTCTATCATGGTATGAATTACGATATTTTGGTGTTGTTTCAGGTTATATGTGCATATGTAGAAGATAGAGATGAATAGATTTTGTAATGGTATATAATGGTGTTGTTTTGGTGTTGTTTTTTTGTAAAAGTATATATTTACAAGAGTAGTAGTATATATAAGTACATTGGTGCAAATGTATAATATCTTTTGGTATTATTTTTTATTGGATTTAAGCTCCAATATTAGTGGAAATCTGGTGAAATTTGTAATGGTATATACAGGTGCAAAATATGATGAAAACCTGGTGCAAATATGGTTAAAATATGTGCATATAAAATTGTATATATCAAACAGTGTTTTTTTTCAAAAGGGTTATATAAAAAAATTTGTGGACATTAGACAACACTTTAAAAAACGTTGTCTAAAGCCCCCTTTAGACAGCGCTTTTACTGTAAAAGTGCTGCCTAAAAGGGCATTTTTTTTAAAAAAATTATTTTCAGAAAAAGCGCTGGCTAAAGGCGGCCTTTAGAAGCGCTTTAAAAAAATGTGCTGTCTAAAGGGGGCTTTAGACAATGCTTTAACATTAAAAGCGCTGCCTAAAGGGGCTTTTTATTTATAGTTTTTTTTTGTTTCAGAAAAAGCGCTGCTAAAGGGAGCCTTTAGCAGCGCTTTAAAAGTAAAAGCGCTGGCTAAAGTGGGCCTTTAGCAGCGCTTTAAAAGTAAAAGCGCTGGCTAAAGGGGGTCTTTAGCAGCGCTTTCAAAGTAAAAGGGCTGCCTAAAGAGGAGATTTAGCAGTGCTTTTACTTTTAACAAAGCGTTGTCTTTAGCTACAGCAGCGCTGGAATAAACAGCGCTTTAAAGCGTTGTCTAAAGTCTTGTTTGGCGTAGTGTAAATTTTTTTTAATCAAGAAGATTTTATTAATTAAATAAAGCAAAGGAATACATGACAATCACACAGATCCTCTCAGGGAAGACAACATAAAAAATAAAAGGAAACTAAAAAACCATCAAATTTGCTATGTATGTTCTAAGTTTTCTAGTATACCAACTTGTATAAAAAATCATATCAATAATATTTTCCATGTTATAATAATAAGAAATTATTATATTTACTATTTGAAATATGTTGTGAATAGTGAATATCTACTATATACAAAATTTTGTCAACTTATAATAGTTACATGTATTATTACATTAGATGAATAATTACACTTCATGTAGTATAAATAGCATACCTTAGGTGTATAAAATAACACAACATTTTTCTTCAAAGAAATACATCACTCCCGCACTTTCTTCTGCATCTCTATTTCATAGTTTAGTTCAAATATTTTGGTTTTTTCTCAATATGTTATCAGCACGATCATTTTTATCGGAAGTTTTTGCTACACTAGGTATATATTTTATACTTATTACTTTAATATGATTATTACTGTTATTATTATTATTTGTCTCAATTATAGAAAACTGGCAACTAGTCAATTGATTTATAACTAGAGTGGCTATTACTGTTATTATTATTTGTCTCGATTATAGAAAACAGGCAACCAGTCAAGTGATTTATAACTAGAGTGACTATTACTGTTATTATTATTTGATCCGGTTATAGAAAACTGGCAATCAATCAAGTGATTTGTAACTAGAGTGGCTATTATCGTTATTATTACTTTACTTCTTATTATAGAAAACTGACAACCAGTCAAGTGATTTATAATAGAGTGACTATTATCATTATTATTATTTTACTTCTTGTTATAGAAAACTGACAACTCATCAAATGCTCTATAATAAGTAAAATTATTCTTATTATATATTTTGTGTGGAGGTTTAAAACCCCATATGATGTTACTAAATTTTATATTTAGTGGAGGTTTAAAACTCCATGTAGTTACTAACTTTCATATTTAGTGGAGGTTTAAAACCTCATGTGTGAATACTAACTTTTATATTTAATGGAGGTCTAAAATTACATATGTATATTATAATATTTATCATATGTGTTCTTTCACCTTATATATTATCTGATAATCATCTCCAACACTTATAACGGTCATATAATTTTTTTACACACTTAAGTTTTGGCTAGGTAATATTATTTTTCCACAATTAACCTTTTCCATTTATCTTTTCCCTTTCCCCAACGATAATATAACGACTATTGTTTCAAAAAATTACCTCTATAAATACTTCAACTTCTTCCATAATTTTCACAGCATTCTCAAAACATCTATCCATATTTTTCAAATGGCTAAAATTCTTCTTTTGTTCATCACTATATTTGTAATTATTTTGTTTATTATCAGTGTTATCAAACGTGAAGAATTAGGTAATGATTTTGTAGCTTTGATAATAATTATCGTCTTACCATTACTAATCATAGCTTGGTTTATTAGTAGAGGTTTTTGAATAATATGTAGTCACAGATTTTGTAATTGAATAAATTGATTTTCTTTTTAGTTTATGTATCTAATATTGATTATGTTGATCTGAATTATAGATGTAATCATGTTAAATCTTAAGCATCAATTCAAAATTTTAAGCATAACTGGGGACAACTTCATTACCTGGAACAACAATTTAATTGAATACCTTAAATGTGAGGGATTAAAAAAAATACTTGAAGGAGACAATTCTAGAAAATCGATAGACGACCCAGATGAAATGGAAAAGAGATAGTCAAAAGTGAACTGAATAATCAAACACCATCTTGATGATGGATTGTAAACCGGATATTCAAATGCTAAAGATCCCAAGATTTTGCGAGACAAAATTAAAGCAAGATTTGAATATCAGAAGAAAGTCCTATTACCCTCATTAATGGATTAGTGAAATAAGTTGAGGTTCTAAGATTACAAAAGTGTTGTTGCATATAACTCTGCTATGCACCAGATTATAGCACAATTGGAATTTTGTGGCTAAATTATAACTGAAAAAGAACAATTAGAAAAAACTTTTTCAACTTTCCATACATCTCAGGTATTATTGCAACAACAATATAGAATGAGGGAATTTGCTAAGTATTCTGATTTAGTTGTAGTCCTTCTAGTGATAGAACAAAATAACTAGCTCTTTATAAATAAACCACCAGACACGTCTCACGAGAACAATTGCATATCCTGAAATAAATGTCACAACCTTTAATTGTGGGCATGGTGGCTTTAATCATCTTAACAGACGTGGTGGTCATGCTTGTTTTGATGGTAATAATGGTCGTGCCCGTTTTGATGGTCACAGTAAAGGAAGATACCATGGCCAAAACCTTTTCCATGGTCGAAACCATTTTCATGGTAGAGGATATGGAAGGGGTCATACGAATAATTATAGACCTCTCATATATGACCAAAATAATTGGAATCACCAAGGAAAGGGTAGGTATATCCAAGAAAGTCCCTCAAGAAATTATGAAAATGTATGCTACAGATGTGGAAAGAAAGGTCAGTGGTCTAAGGTGTGTAGAACACCCGAACATTTGTGTAAAAGACAAATGGCATCTGTAGAGGAAAAGGGGAAAGAAGTGAATCTTAATGAAATTGAACCCAAAAATGATAGTACCTATTTTGAGACTGCTGATTTCATTGAAGGAACAATGAATTAAGTAACTATTTGAATAATGAGTGATGTACTTGTATTAATTTTACATTTGGACTACGTAACGTCTTAAGAGTTTGTATGTGTATCTTATGTTTACATAATATAATAATATTAAATATGTTGTTGATTACTCTCTATTTAATCTTATTTCTATTTCAAAAGGGTTAGACATGAAACATGTCAAAGACATTTGTATTTCGGACAGGTGAACTACCCATACAATCCTCAAAAGTAAGAAATATTTTACTAAAATAAATCCTACTAAAGGTGTAATAAATACAATCTCAGGTTCGGCTGATTTGATGGAAGGAACAAGTAATGCTACGTTCATATTATCAAATGGGACAAAGTTTGTCATTAATAATGCTTTATACTCTCCAAAATCAAAGAGAAATTTATTGAGTTTTAATGACATATATCTTCAAGGATATGATACCAAAATTACAACTGAAGGTAACATCAAATACATTAATATCACTGTTAATGTTTTGGGAAAGAAGAAAACTTTAGAAAAACTACCAAAATTTCCTTCTGGATTACATTATACATATATACATGAAATTGAATGCAATTTAGTAGTAAAAGAAGATCCCAAAATTTTGACTTTATGGCATGACCGTTTAGGTCACCCTGGTTCAACAATGATGCGTAAAATAGTTGAAAGTACATATAGTCATCCATTGAAAAGTTTAAAACTTACAAAAGAAGATAGATCATGTGAAGCTTGATCTCTTGGAAAACTAATAACAAAGCATTCACCAGGAAAGATTCAGACAGAATCACCTACATTTCTTGAAAGAATTCAAGGTGACATATATGGACCTATTCATCTACCGCCAGGACCATTCAGGTACTTTATGGTATTAATTGATGCATCTAGTTAATGGTCGTATGTATGTTTATTGCCAAGTCGTGATACGACTTTCGCAAAATTTCTTGCACAAATAATTAAACTAAGAGCTCAATTCCTTTATTATACTATAAAGAAAACCAGACTTGATAATGTTGGTGAATTTACATATGAATCATTTAATAACTATTGCACGTCAATCAGAATTATTGTTGAACATCATGTTCCTCGTGTGTATACACAAAATGATTTAGCTGAATCATTAATCAAATGTCTTCAATATATCGCTAGATCATTAATAATGAGAACTAAACTACCAGTTATTGTTTGGGGTCATGCAATTTTATATGTTGCGACACTCATAAGTGTAAGGCCAAGTGTTGATCATAAACATACCCATTATCAACTTGCAATTGGTAATGAACCTAATAGTTCACATTTAAATATTTTTGGTTGTTCAGTATATGTTTCAATAGCTCCACCACAAAGAACAAAAATGGGACCTCAAAGGAGATTGGGAATATACGTCGGATATGAATCACCATCTATTATTAGATATCTTGAACCTTTAACGGGTGATGTTTTTCAGGCAAGATTTGTTAATTGTCATTTTGAGGAAACAAAATTTCCAGCGTCCCGAGGAGAAAACAAACAATCAGAAAATGAAATATCATGGTATGTACCATATTTATTACATTTGGACCCATATAATAATCCATGGGAAAAAATGTAAAGAAAATTATGCACTTACAGAATTTAGCAAATCAACTGCTAGATTCATTTACTGATTTGAAAAGAGTTACAAAGTCACATATACCAGCTGTAAATATCCCAACTCGGATTGATATTTATAAATTGAATTATGTAGCAAATACATCTAAGGCACACTTGAAGCGTGGCCGACCTATGGGATCCAAAGATAGAAATTCCCGAAAAAGAAAGGGAATAGAAAAGGTGAATTTGATTTAAAGTGATCTTGAAAAGACACTAGATGATAATAGATCCATGATTGAAAAGCGTGCTCTCAAAGAAGCACAAGAAGATGATAATAAAATCATTGATAATGAAACTGAAAACAAGAATGATCTCGAGATTTCAATTAATTATGTTAATACAGGAAGTTTGTTGAACTGAAAAGGTATGAATATTGATGAACTATTCATTCTCAGTTGCATGTGAAGTTATGAATAGAAATGATGATCACGAACCCCAAACTATGAATGAATGTCAAAATAGACATGATTGGAAAAATTGGAAGGATGATATAGATAATGAGTTAAATTCTCTTAATAACTGAAAAGTATTTGGCCCTATTGTGGCTATACTTAAAAGTGTAAAACCTGTTGGGTATAAGTGGATTTTTGTGAGAAAGCAAAATGAGAAAAACGAGATTGTCAAATAAAAAGCTCGTCTTGTTGCACAAGGTTTTTTACCAAAGACCAGGGATCGATTATGAGTTACTGCTTGTTTGTATGAATCAATTGATAGTGATATATACATGAAAATCCCAGAAGGATTTAAAAGGCCTGAGACATTAAAGCCGAAAGAAATGTATGTGATTAAGTTGCAAAGATTATTGTATGGGCTAAAACAATCAAGACACGTGTGATAATAGACTAAGTGAATATTTGCTTAAATAAGGCTATGATAATAATCTTATTTTCCCTTGTGTTTTTATAAGAAAAACAATATCTAGATTTGTAATAATTGTTGTTTATATTGATGACTTAAATATCATTGGGACTAATAAAGAAATCAAATACGCGGGAAATTATTTGAAGAAAGGATTTAAAATGAAAGATCTGGGAAAAACTAGATTCTGCCTTGGTTTACAGATTGAGTATACTAAAAATGGTATACTGGTACATCAATCAAATTATACAGAAAGGGTGTTAAAAAGGTTCAATATGGACAAGGCAACCCCTATGAGTAGCCCAGTGATGGGTAGAACACTTAATATTGAAAAGGATCCTTTTAGGCCTAAGCAAAGTAATGAAGAGGATCTTGGCCTAAAAATGTCATACCTCGGTTCCATTAGGGCATTCATGTACCTTGCCAACTATACAAGACCTGATATATCTTTTGCAGTGAATTTACTAGCAAGATTCGGTACATGTCCTACAAAGAGACATTGGAAAGGAATAAAATAGATATTTCGATATCTCAGAGGTACATTTGATCTTGGTTTGTTTTATTCTAACAATATAAAATCAGTTTTTCCTTGGTTATGCAGATACAGGATATTTTTCAGATCCACATAATGCTAAATCACATACTAGATATGTGTTTACATATGGCGGCACTGTAATATCATGGAGATCTCAAAAGCAAATACTTGTAGCAACTTCTTCAAATCATGTTGAAGTAATTGCCCTTCATGAAGCAAGCAAAGAGTGTAGATGGTTAAGATCAATGACTTAACATATCAAAGGAGCATCTAGTTTAACAACAGATAAAAATCAAATAATTTTATATAAAGACAATGTTGCATGTGTTGCCCAGATGAAAGAAGATTACATCAAAATTGATAGAACCAAGCACATCCCTCCAAAGTTCTTCTCATTCACACAAGAACTCGAAAGAAACAAAGAGATTAATATTCAATACATTCGTTCTAGTGATAATATGGCAGATCTTCACAAAGGCACTTTCCACATCAGTTTTCAGGAAGCACTTACAAAATATTGGAATGCGACACCTTCGAGATTTTTGAAGAAGAACTAATGTGTTATATTGAGGGGGAACATAATGTTGTACTCTTTTTCTCTTATTAAGGTTTTTATCTCAATGGGTTTTTCCTAATAAGATTTTTAGCGAGGCAGGAGATGTTCTCCTAACTATCCTCAACAAGACTTCAACAGAGCACCGTGACAAATATTTCAAAAGGAGAAGTGTTATAATAATCAGAAATTATTATATT
Source organism: Vicia faba (assembly GCA_948472305.1). Taxonomy (NCBI): domain Eukaryota; kingdom Viridiplantae; phylum Streptophyta; class Magnoliopsida; order Fabales; family Fabaceae; genus Vicia; species Vicia faba. The sequence goes on along the minus strand of OX451736.1, from coordinate 20,601,153 downwards.
TACCATTTGAAATATATTGTGAATATTCACTATATATAAAATTTTGTCAACTTAAAATAGTAACATTTATTATTATATTAGATGAATAGTTACACTTTATGTAGTATAAATAACATATCGTAGGTGTATGAAATAACACAACATTTCCTTCGAAGAAATAAATCACTCCCACACTCTCTTCTACGTCTCTATTTCATAGTTTGGTTCAAATATTTTGATTTTTCTCAATAGTCCATAATTTTATTCTTATTTACAACATTACCATAATAAATATCATTACAGTATTTTTATACCTCATAGACAGTCTTCATAACAACTAACTTCAGGACAGGTGTTTATTAAAATAGAATAAATATTTTATATTTATGAATAAGTTTATAAAAATTATTTTTAAAACAAAAAATAAAATAAAATAAAATAAGTTTCATATATGTTATAAATTATTTTCAATGGCTTTCTTGAAAATTTTATAAAAATAAAATCAAAAAAATATATAGACACCGTCATAAACTGTTTTGATCAAGTCTTCCAAATAGTGTTACAAAATATAACAATAAATAAGTTTAAATAAGCTCATCTAAATATGTCCTTAATATATCGATGTTTAATTTACAAAATTATCATGTAACTTTCTTAAAACAAAGCAATTTGTAATTTACAAACATATCATGTAACTTTTTTAAAACAAATCAATTAGGTACATAGAGTAATTAAAATAAATATATATTTTTTGTTTTAAAAAAATTAAATTACTCTAACCTAATTCCTATAAAAAGGGAATGGATATAGAATAAAAAAGGAATGATTTAATTATGAACGGATTTAACTGGAAGTTATTATTGGAGCTTTATTTCGTTCAGTGATATCTTGTTCACTTATGAATAAGGATTATACGATTTGTTAATTTTGTTCACTTAATTATAAAACTTTTGTTAATTTTGTTAATTTTGTTATTATATTTTCCTTCTGCAGATTTCAACATGAATCCTCCACCATGTCATGTCTCTAAAACTAGAAGAATATTGAAAGTTAAATATGATGATCCTGATGCAACGGATTCTTCATCTGATGAAAGAGATATTATTATTGTGGATCCAATAAAGAGGAAGAGAGTTGTGCTTGAAATTGCATTCCCTATTGTTCCATGTGACCGAATTGTTGATAATGAATTGAACAAGAATAATAAGAGTGTTGGAACACCAATACATGCAGTGAAACAACCGTCTTGTAAATACGAAGGTGTTCGGATGAGGCAAGGGGGTCGATAGGCGGTAGAAATCCGAAACCCGATTAATGGTTCGCGTAGTTGGCTTGGAACTTTCGACAGCGCGGAAGAGGCTTCTAAGGCTTATCAAGTTAAAAGACATGAATTTGAAATTATATATGAGAAGGATTTGAGTAAAAGGAAGATGAACAAGAGATACAAAAAAGTTTCCTTTGCTGAACCTTTAATTGCTTCTTTGAATGACTCAGAGAGTGACACGCCAAATATACCTTTATCTTCGCCTGAATTGGTTGAAAGCGTTGATGTTTCAAATGATGAAACTAATTGTTTAAAACCTTTGGACACATTGCGAGAACCCAAGCCATAGATTCTAGAGTACTACTCCTAGAACTACATGTTTTATGTTATTTGTCGCTACGATTTCATCTTAGGGTTTTTTTGTTAACTACATATTTATATTTTATGTTTTCTTTTCAAATACTTTGATTTCATTGTTTCTTTGCTCATTAGTTTTTTACACCCTTGAATTCATTGTAATTTTGAATTGTATAATTATTTTTTAAATAGTAAATTTAATAAATTTTGTTTTAACTTAATTTAATTATTCTATTTTGAAAAAATTAAATCAAATTTAAAAACACTTTAAGTTTTAAGTTATCATAATTTTAATATAAAATTTGTTTCATAACTATTACTAATTTTTTATCTATATAATTTATATGAGTATTACCAATGGACATTGAATTTAGACAATAAAACTGAACTATTATGTTGTAACGAATTTAATATTTATATTGTGACTAATTTGGAACAATAATATTTATGTTGTAACGAATTTATATTGTGACTAATTTATATTGAGTGATAGTTATGAAACACATCAATGGCAATTGCATGGTAAGTCCTCTCTTCTCATTCAAAGTAAATAGTTTTATCATAACGTGTGTATCTGCGAAGATAATGGTGTTGATCGTACAATTATTATCAATTTAATTTTGAAATTCAAATAAAATATAAAATATTTAAATTTAATTATAAAAAGGAAAAACTAATAAAAATAATTAAAGATACATATATAAATTAAATAAAATATAATAAAAGTGTGAATAAGAAAAATAAAATAATTTTATCAAAGTAGTTTATTATTTTTAAAAGAAAGGCATATTTTTAAAATAAAATCAAATTGTATCAAATTTCAATTTTTAAAAGAAAGACATCAATTATTGTATATTAAATTAAAAATAATTATAAAATAAAAATAGTAGATACATAAATAATTAAAAAATAATTTATTTTTCTCGTGTTTAAATTCATATATTATTTTAAATATTTTTATTTTTAATTTGTATTTTCTTTAAATATAAAAAAATATAATAATTCGTGCTTTCACAAGAATTTTGACTTGATTATTCGTATATTCACACAATATTAATGTGTTATATGTGTATTTACTTGTTAGTTACCCGATTATCCGTGTATTCACATAATATCGATATATTATCCTTACGTTCACAATTATTTTAGTTTGATTACCCATGCATTTCAACGGTATAAAAGACTCTATTAATATAACTTTGTACAAAGACTTAACTTTTAGCCCCTTGAAAATGGAATTAAATAGTTAGGAACTACAGTACTCCATTTACTATTACTGAGCTTCAAACTATTGGTTGATTATCCATTATACTACTTGGTTTACTAATTCAAGTGATATTTCCCATTTGCTATATTTTATTATCTCTTGTGCTTATTTTATCTTTTTCAAAGGTAGTACCAAGTTTCTGCTGTGTACAGTACGCTTACTATACAATCTCTCATATACTGTAACACTCATTTTTGATAAATGGACCCCATATTTTGATGCTACTAAATTTAAATCATGTGTGTAATAATGAAAGCTTTATTTACCAAAATTTATTCTCATATGATTAATCTAAGATACATGTGTTAAGCAAAAACTTTTGCAATTGACCTATGTAAGTTAGAATATAGTTTTAACAAAAGCAAGAAACTTATCAATTGATCTATGTAAATTACCAAGTTTGAACAAAAACAAACAAAAACATGCTCTTTCCTCTTCCCTTTAAGGCACCTCAAAATTTGCTTCACAATTGTCAAATGCTCAAATGTGAAACTGAGACATAAATTGATACACATTTTCCCCGCTAACCAATTGTTGTTTGGTAACTTTATACATTTATCAATGTCCTAACATTACTGTCAGTTTTTTTAAAGCCACAAGCCATAGGTGTAATAAAACCTGGAACACCTCCATGGTTATTTACACAGTAGTGATTGTCAAATAGTACTCTTTGACATATTTGACGAATCAGTCTTAGTGCTACATGTAAGCATTCATTCTTCTTGATGATAGTACAAACTTGATCTCATATGTTGTGGCTGCTGTTTTGGTTTTGGAGTAATATGAAGTTCTTGCAAAATTATTATTTAGAAAGGTGTCTTCTAGCCCTCTTTTTTTTGTCACAACCTAAGGAAATATTGATTTTTTGTTAAATTAGAAAGTATATTTGTTAAAATTAATGTGTTGTAACCATCACTATCTTTAGGAAGCATTATGAGAGAATTGTAACCATCACATTATAATGATTGTCTTTATTTAGATTTATGGTAGAGTTGTATCATTAAAATTGAGAGAACCAAAGAGTCCTCATCTTGATTAGCAACCTATTTGTATTCTCTATCAGCTTCATTCAAGCCTATATAAAGGATTTGTAATGCTAAGATTATATAGCAGAAGTGTTTGGTGAATTAAAAAAAAAACAGAGTTTTTCAATGGTCATCCACCAGTAGGAGTATAGTATAAAAAGTGAGAAAAGTAGTTTTCTCGACAGAATTCTGCAACACTATAATTTTTCACATACCACCTCTTGAATACCGACAACAGAGTGGTATCAGAGTTGCAGATCCTTGCAGCTGCAGCAAAAATAACAACAGTTATGGCTTCCACAAACAACTCTTCTGTAACTTACAGCAATGTCAAAGTTCCTCTATTTGAAGGAGAGAACTATGATTTTTGGACTGTTAAAATGGAGACTCTATTCACATCTTTGGATGTTCTAGAGTATGTCAAAAACGGCTATGAAGAAGCGGCGCCAACAGAGGCTGAAAAATCAAAAGAAAAGGGTGAAGAATCAAGCCAACGGCTTGAAGAATTGAAGAAGAAGAAGATCACAGATGTTGGAGTTCTCGGAATGATTCAAAGAGGGGTCTCTCTATCCATCTTCCCAAGGATTATGAGAGCTAAAACATCGAAAGAAGCCTGGAGTATCCTACAACAAGAGTTCGAAGGAGACTCAAACGTGCGAACGGTGAAGCTTCAATCTCTTAAGAGAGATTATGAAAATGAAAGGATGAAGGAGAACGAGAGCCTGAGCGAATACTTCAACAGACTCTCCGAGTTGGTGAATCAGATGAAGTCACATGGTGATACGATAGAAGATCGCAGAATTGTTGACAAACTTCTGATCAGTTTGACAGCAAGATTTGACCCAATGGTGGGGGTAATAGAAGAAACCAAGGATCTATCAACCTTGACTGTTCAAGGGTTGATGGGGTCTTTGAGATCCTACGAGCAAAGGATGTTACGACATTCTGAAAAATCAATCGAGAGTGCCTTTCAATCTAAACTCAACATTCATCCCAACAATGGTGAAAATAAGCCCCAAATACAAACTAGAGGTGAGTCTTCTAGAGGTGGCAGATTTGGAAGAGGCAGAGGCAGAGATCGAAACTCACGTGCCAGATCTGGAAGAAGCGCAAATGGCGGAAAATGGAATGGATCATCAAATAAATGGTGCAAAATTTGTAACAGCGGTACTCACGACGAGAAGGATTGTTGGAACAAAGGTAAACCGCAATGCCACTATTGCAAGAGATTTGGGCACCTTCAAAAGGATTGTCGTCTTGCAAATCAACAACATACTTCGTACGCAGAAGGAGAATCTGATGAAGGAAATTTATTTTTTGCTTGTCAAAAAGCATTGCATGAAGAAGGTGAAAATGTATGGTATTTGGACAGCGGTTGTAAGAACCATATGACCGGACAGAAGGAAGCATTTATAAACATTGATTCTTCATTTGGCTCAAAAGTTAAATTGGGAAATGGAGAACATGTCGTAGTGAAAGGGAAATGAAGTATTGGAGTCACCACAAAGCAAGGAAGCAAAGCCATACATGACACGCTCTATGTACCGGAATTAGACGAAAATTTTCTTAGCATTGGACAACTTCTGGAGCATGGCTATTCTCTAAACTTTGAGAATAACGAGTGCAGAATTTTTGACTCAGAAAGAAGAAGTGTTTCCGTTGTGAAGATGACTAGCAACAGGAGCTTTCCACTATCTTTTAACTATGATAAAAATGTAAGCATGATGGCCAGAGAAGAGAATGACTCGTGTTTATGGCACAGGAGACTTGGGCATTTGAATTACGAAAGCCTCAAGTTACTCTATCAAAAGAAGATGGTGTATGGGCTGCCAAGAATCGAAGAAAAATATGGTGTGTGTGAAGGTTGTGTGCTTGGAAAACACCACCGGCAACCATTTCCAAAGGAAGGTGCATGGAGAGCTAAACAAGTGTTGGAACTTGTACACACAGATGTGTGTGGCCCTATGAATACTTTGTCTCATGGCAAAAATAGTGGCAGATTTATAAAGATGCTGAGAAGTGATCAAGGGAAGGAGTACACCTCAAATGAATTTCATAAATTTTGTGAAGATGAAGGTGTTGAAATACAGCTCACTGTTGGATATACACCTCAGCAAAATGGTGTATCTGAAAGAAAGAACCAAACTGTGATGGAGATGGTGAAGTCTATGCTACTTGAGAAAGGTTTGCCTAAAACCTTTTGGCCCGAGGTCATTAACACTGATGTGTATTTGATGAACAGGTGTCCAACAAAGGCCGTGTGGAAAAAGACTCCATTTGAAGCCTGGAGTGGAAGAACACCGTCAGTGAACCATCTTAAAATTTTTGGGTGTGTTTGCTATGCTCAAATTCCTAAACAAAAGAGGACAAATCTAGAAGAAACTGAAATTCTGGAAGCAGATACTCAATGTCACAGTGAATGTTATGACACCGTATCTGACTTTCTATAAGACAGTAAATAAAAACAGTAAAGAACACAGTCAATTGTTTACCCAGTTCAGTGTGAAACAACACCTACTCTGGGGGCTACCAAGCCAGGGAGGAAATCCACTATAAGAGATATTAATTCAGGAATAAACCAACCAGTTTATCTCCTTCACTTAAGACCTACCCAATGCAACTTCAATCTAAGTTCAACTTAAACATGAGTTCCTACTCACTCCCCCTCAATCACAGCAGTGATACTTAAAACAATTGACTAATGAAATAATGAAGACACTCTTCAGAACATACACTTGATTATGCTTCACAGCTTTTTAATCAAGTAATACAAACACTCGTGCTTCACAGCTTTGAGTGATACATAAACCTAACTTGACTTTGCTTCAAAGCTTTAGTCAAGAGACACAAAACACTCTTGCTTCAAAGCTTTGAGTGATACAAAAAACCCTTACAATCAAAACCTATTCCAAGTCACTTATCACAATGATACATGCTTGGATTACAGTAGTTAAAACTATACAGCTCCTAATTGATCTTCCGTCAAAAGAGATACATTGCAACCAGCATTCCTGTTGAATATATATGCAGCTGTTTCTTCAGTTAGGGTTTCCACAAAAAGCTAGGGTTAATTAGGTTTAACCTTAAGACTTGGTCACAAGACTTTATCAACCAGATTAGGGTTGAGCTAGGTTAACCCAAAGTCCACGTGAGATTCTGTTCTGGAAGGAATGACCCAGCTTCCTGAAAAATCTCAGAATTAACCAAACTGCATAACTGTTAGATCAGTACAGGATGTCTTAACATTTGTTATGACATCAGAATTCCTGTTTACCGATTTTGGTAGAAGGCAATAAATGTGATCATTGCAAATTGCTCAGATACACACTCATAAACAGAAGCTACTGTATGCCATAATTTTTCTGCATAAAGTACCTAATAAACCAGAATGTTATGACATCAGTCATGACATTCACACACCTGGTTTTACCAAAAATACATGCCAATAACTAAACACTTACAAACTCCCCCTTTGGCAGATTTTTGGCTAAAACCCCTAAGCAATCAGAGAGCAGCAGAATGAATATGACTGCAGAAAAATATAATGTCTACCAAGAAATTAACACAAAATATCTCCCCCTCTTTAGCCACAAATAGGCCAAAGATATATGTACTTAAATGTTATACAGTCATCCAAAATGAGTAATAAAAGCAACAAATAAAATCTGGAAACACTTGCATCAACAGGAACCAGCATCAGGCTTGTCAACTCCTCTAAACTTTAAGCATTGTCCTCTTCAGAGGAGCTACTTTCTTCAGCATTGAGCCGATCTTCAGCAGCACCCTCTTCCCTTCTGTCTCCTTCAGTCTCCTCCTGTTCCAACTAGAGAGAACTTTTATTGAGAGAATGGGATTTGTTGCAGAGTTGAGAAAGGAAGGAGACAAATGAGTGTCTATTCAGCTTCTTAATAATTATAAAAGAAATGGGAAAGCATATGATTAACCCAATCAAAATAGACTTAACAAAAATAACTCCTTCAACCCTTGTTTTAATCAAATGTCTTCAATATATCGCTAGATCATTAATAATGAGAACTAAACTACCATTTATTGTTTGGGGTCATGTAATTTTATATGTTGCGACACTCATAAGTTTAAGGCCAAGTGTTGATCATAAACATACCCATTATCAACTTGCAATTGGTAATGAACCTAATAGTTCACATTTAAATATTTTTGGTTGTGCAGTATATGTTTCAATAGCTCCACCACAAAGAACAAAAATGGGACCTCAAAGGAGATTGGGAATATACGTCGGATATGAATCACCATCTATTATTAGATATCTTGAACATTTAACGGGTGATGTTTTTCAGGCAAGATTTGTTAATTGTTGTTGTACCCCCAAATTTGCCCTCCCATATTCTTCAAAAATTGCCAAGTCAAGTCACAAAATTCCCCAAGGGTTGCACAGTTCAAGGGGCTCCTATACAGTCAAAACTAGGGTTTGTGTTCTGATCAAGAAAATGAAGTTTTTAAGGGCCCAATCAAGTCTCATATGCCTACAAATATGGTCAAGCATCCTCATATCAAGTTTCAAGGCATTCAGCACAAAATTGCACAGTCAAAACCCTAAAATTGCACTACAGTCAACTGTAGGGGCAAAATGGTCATTTGATAGTCAAAAGTTCAAATTTTTGGTCAACATATCATTTTGAAGCCACAAACATCATTTGATCAATGCTTGATCATGATTCTCAAAATTTGGCTCAGAAAATCATCAAGATGCAAAAGTTTCCTTATTTTGACAGCTGAAAAAAGTCAACTGAAATTGACCAGGGCATAACTTTCATATGGATTATCAGAAAAATCCCATCCAAAGCTCATTTTGAAGAGAAAAACATTTCCTACAACTCATCTTCATACTTCAAGTCCAAGAAATGCTCTCACAAAAAGTTATCAATTTCAACATTATAGGTCATTTTCAAAAGTCAACAAAAAGGGACTTTAAGTCAAAGGCCATAACTTGAGATTGGTAAATCAAAATGACATGGGACCAAAAGCATTGGTTAGAGGACTCAAAGACCTTTCCAAAATGTCCAAGAACATGAGAAAAGCTTAAAAATTGAGCAAGTTATGCCTTGTAGAAGTTGGGAAATTTTTGGATATTTTGAAAAGTCAACTTTGATGCAAATGACCTAAAATTGCTAATGGGCCCATTTTTCTTCCATGATTCATCATTCCAAGCATGTGCACGACCACTTGGCCCAAAGGGAAGTATTTTCTCATTTTTTATTTATTTATTTGAATTATTATTTATATTAATTCATTTAAATCATTTAAATATATGAAAAATATCTAACTTGACCTAACAAATCTTTTTATACATGTTTTGCCATCAAGATTTCGTGCATATGCAAATTAGGAAAGAATTGGATTGATTGGCATGATTTGGAACAAAGAACACTTGAAAAAGATTGAAAAAAGATCCTTAAAAAAATCAAATCTTCAATTCATGAATACAAGAGATTTGGATCAATATTGTTGACCTAAGGCACTCAGTACAAATACTAGAACACAACCCTAATCATGCTGGACACAAAGCTGCGCAGAAAAGCTCTCTACAAACTTGAAATTTTTCTCCATAAACTCAATTCTGAAAAATCACCTTTGAGGACGATTCAAGACCTAATTTTCATTCCAATAGCTTCCTTGGAGATCACTGATCACATTCCAATCAAAAACATCAATTGAAACGCCGTGAAACGGTATCCAGAAGTCAACCTGTCTCACATATTTTTCATTATCGTGTTTTGTATTCTAAGCATTTTCACAGCATTTTATTCATGGATTCTTGTTTATTATGAGATTCTGAAGCTAACCGTTTACATTAATTGCGTTTTTGTGCTATATCCACGATTATGCCATTGATGCAGATTAGGGTTCTTCAACCTTAGAATTAGGGCTTTTGAAATAAAGCAAAATTGGGGGACGAGACCAAAACCATTGAACTTGACGCATCTGGACGAACGGGAACCACCCATCGCGATCAATTTATGAGGCCTTATGGCCTATTCGCTATTTTTCCATATAGCACTTTTAGCAACGTTTAAAAACCGTTGCTTATGTTTATTATATTTTCAGAAAAAAAAACACAACGAGGAAGATGACCTCGTGGCAAAGCATGATACGCTGATTTGAAATTCGCGCGCGTTTACCCACTAACGCGTTGTTTTCTTTTATTAGATTTGTTGTTTCTTTATTTAACAAATGAATTCCGTGGCTCAGCTGGCAAGCGTTGGTTGCTTCAACATCCAAGACCTGGGTTCGAGTCCCAGGTCTGTATTATGTCCATATTATTTTTCCAATTATCTTCCTATGCAGGCACAACTTTAAGGATTACCATACGCCTTTAAGAATCCCACAGCCACGCGTCCTGGGGGATCAAATCAAGGGCATGGATTCAAAGAGCACGCTACGCCCTAGTCAACGCACCACACGTGATTCTAAAAAGTCCAACGAGGCCAAAGCTAAATGGGCTAGATTGTTGGGCCCATACCTCCATATTGGGGACTTCCACCCCCCCTGGTTTGCAATTTTTTTTCAATTTTCTTTATGTTTTATTTTATTTTCAATTATTGTTTATTGGTTTTGTTGTTTTAATTTAATTAATTATTTTTACAAAAATATAAAAATATCATAAAAAACAGAAAAGGCAAAAAAAATATAATAAATATTTTATTTTAATATTTTCTTGTAAATAAATGCATATAAATAAATTTGGTATAAATTAGGGTTTAATTCTTTTAATAACAAAAAATACAAAAAAAAATGTAGAATTAGGTTTAATAAATTTTATTCCTTTTAATTTTTTTTCCTCATAATAATATTTATTTATTTTATTTATTTTTTATAATCAAATTTGCATGAAAATAACTTAGGTTTAAATTAGGTCAAGTTTCAATATTTCTTAATAAATTAAAAAAGTAACTAGAATTAGGGTTTGCTTTTTATTTTAATTTTAATTAATTCTTTTTCTCATCAAATTCCTAAAAACACTAAAAATACCCAAAAAAACAATTTCTTGCTTTCTTTTTAATTAATTAATTTGTCGTTAATTTAATTTTTGCAAAAGGGTCCAACGCCCTCGTTTCGTTCTTAATTTCTTATTCGTTCGCATATTTATTTTTATTTTGCTTAAATAATTATGTATCTCTCCCAAAGCCTTGTAATTACTTCTCGCATCTTTTAATTTTCTGTCAAATCGGGTCCTGGTTAATTTTGGCGATGTGGACCCGCGCCATTTGTAATAGCTTTAGATTTACTTTTCCTCGCAAATATCTTTAACTGTTAAACAAAGCATGCAAGAATGAATGGACTTAAATAAAATCAAGCGTAGAACACCAATGACATGACAAGACAAATACAAACGAATCTGACACACAATTCGCACACACCACCCCTAGGGTACGCCTCACTGTTGCCTTGCCTCGAAAGGTGATCGTCGAGTAGAGGATGTTTTAGTAAGTCCTCATGATCCGAGAACCTGGCATGAGGGTAGCTTCTAAGGTGTCTTCCCATTGCTCTGGTGATCACCATGTCCCTAAACTCGAATTGACCCGAATACCTCCAACGGTGGTGCTACCTACCTCTCAATGGTGGGATGGCACTACTTTAAAGGACATTTACACAGACGAATTCCTTAGGGTAGGTAGACGACTCGTGGATACTTGCTCTAATTCAAAACAAAACAAATCAAAAATACTTTCACATCAACACCTTTTCAAAAAGCTTTCGAAAGCAATTTTTCAAACACTCTTGAGGACTGATACAAGAGTCGAACTGGAATTTTCAAAGAAACTTTTTAAAACCCACAGTTGAAAAGCAAACAAACCATTTTTGAAAACACAAATGAGCAAGTATCTAAGAGCCCATGGATAACCATGGATAGAAAGGGTGCTAACACCTTCCCTTTCTATAACCTACCTCCCGAACCGAGAGCAATCTCTTTAAGGAATTTTTCTGTGCTTTTGTCCTTTCCCTTTGGAGAAAATAAAAGACGGTGGCGACTCTTGCTTACCGCGACATTTCGCGAACCAGCGTTAAACAGTCAGTTCCAGATCCACCGATCACAATTGTCATTTTGAGGAAACAAAATTTCCAGCGTCACGAGGAGAAAACAAACAATCAGAAAATGAAATATCATGGTATGTACCATATTTATTAAATTTGGACCCATATAATAATCCATGGGAAAAAATGTAAAGAAAAGTATGCACTTACAGAATTTAGCAAATCAACTGCTAGATTCATTTACTGATTTGAAAAGAGTTACAAAGTCACATATACCAGCTGTAAATATCCCAACTCGGATTGATATTTATAAATTGAATTATGTAGCAAATACATCTAAGGCACACTTGAAGCGTGGCCGACCTATGGGATCCAAAGATAGAAATTCCCGAAAAAGAAAGGGAATAGAAAAGGTGAATTTGATTTAAAGTGATCTTGAAAAGACACTAGATGATAATAAATCCATGATTGAAAAGCGTGCTCTCAATGAAGCACGAGAAGATGATAATAAAATCATTGATAATGAAACTGAAAACAAGAATGATCTCGAGATTTCAATTAATTATGTTAATACAGGAAGTTTGTTGAACTGAAAAGGTATGAATATTGATGAACTATTCATTCTCAGTTGCATGTGAAGTTATGAATAAAAATGATGATCACGAACCCCAAACTATGAATGAATGTCAAAATAGACATGATTGGAAAAATTGGAAGGATGATATAGATAATGAGTTAAATTCTCTTAATAACTGAAAAGTATTTGGCCCTATTGTGGCTATACTTAAAAGTGTAAAACCTGTTGGGTATAAGTGGATTTTTGTGAGAAAGCAAAATGAGAAAAACGAGATTGTCAAATAAAAAGCTCGTCTTGTTGCACAAGGTTTTTTACCAAAGACCAGGGATCGATTATGAGTTACTGCTTGTTTGTATGAATCACTTGATAGTGATATATACATGAAAATCCCAGAAGGATTTAAAAGGCCTGAGACATTAAAGTTGAAAGAAATGTATGTGATTAAGTTGCAAAGATCATTGTATGGGCTAAAACAATCAGGACACGTGTGATAATAGACTAAGTGAATATTTGCTTAAAGAAGGCTATGATAATAATCTTATTTTCCCTTGTGTTTTTATAAGAAAAACAATATCTAGATTTGTAATAATTGTTGTTTATATTGATGACTTAAATATCATTGGGACTAATAAAGAAATCAAAGACGCGATAAATTATTTGAAGAAAGGATTTAAAATGAAAGATCTGAGAAAAACTAAATTCTGCCTTGGTTTACAGATTGAGTATACTAAAAATGGTATATTGGTACATCAATCAAATTATACATAAAGGGTGTTAAAAATGTTCAATATGGACAAGGCAACCCCTATGAGTAGCCCAGTGATGGGTAGAACACTTAATATTGAAAAGGATCCTTTTAGGCCTAAGCAAAGTAATGAAGAGGATCTTGGCCTAAAAATGTCATACCTCCATCTGTGAGACTTGCAGTCCAAGAAAATAAGTCAGTTCTCCCATGAGACTCATTTCGAATTCAGCCTTCATCTGGTCAGCAAAATGTTTAACCATTTGTTCTGACATTCCCCCAAACACTATGTCATCGACATATATTTGAGCCACCATTAACTTCCCTCCTTCATTTTTGACAAAGAGGGTTTTATCCAAGCCTCCTTTTCTGTATCCTTTGTTTGAGAGAAATTTTGTTAACCTGTCATACCATGCTCTAGGAGCTTGTTTCAGTCCATATAGAGCTTTCCTCAATTTGTAGACATGATCAGGGTGGTTTGGATCCACAAAACCTTTAGGCTGTTCCACATAAACTTCTTCATTTAAGTACCCATTTAGGAAGGCACTTTTTACATCCATCTGAAACAGCTTGAACTTCAGAAGACAAGCAATTCCCAATAGGAGTCTGATAGATTCCAGTCTGGCTACAGGGGCAAAGGTCTCATCAAAATCAACCCCTTCAACTTGAGTGTATCCTTGGGCAACAAGTCTTGCCTTATTCCTAGTGACAACTCCTTCAGCATCTGATTTTTTCTTGTATATCCATTTTGTGCCAATGATGTTTGTTCCCTCTGGTCTAGGAACTAACTCCCAAACTTCATGTTGCTTAAATTGGTTCAATTCATCTTGCATTGCACCAATCCAGTATTCATCAGGTAAGGCCTCCTTAACATTTCTTGGTTCAATTTTAGACACAAAGCAAGAGTTTGAGATGATTTCTCTAGATCTTGTAATGACTCCACTATTTGGATTCCCTATAATGAGTTCTTTAGGATGATCTTTCTGAATTCTGATGGAAGGGATTTTGCTAGCTTCCTTGGATTCAGAGTCTGCTGTAGTGGTGTTAGGAAGGTCATTCTGTTGAGTTGGAGTCTCAAAGAATGTCTCAACATTACAAGGGACATCTGTTTCTTCATGATAATCATAAACTATGACATTTATTGATTCCATCATGACTTTGGTCCTGGAATTGAATACCATATACGCTCTGTTGTTGGAGGAATATCCTAGAAATATACCTTCATCACTTTTAGGGTCCAACTTTCTCCTTTGTTCACGATCTGCCAGAATATAGCATTTGCTGCCAAATACATGGAAGTGCTTCACAGTTGGCTTTCTTCCTTTCCAGAGTTCATAAATGGTGGATGAGGTTCCCTTTCTCAAAGTGACTCTGTTATGGACATAACAGGCTGTATTCATAGCTTCAGCCCAAAAATGAATAGGAAGTCTTTTGGCATGTATCATAGCTCTGGTAGATTCCTGTATGGTCCTATTTTTCCTTTCTACAACTCCATTTTATTGAGGAGTTATAGGAGAAGAGAATTCATGACTAATTCCTTCTGAGGAATAGAACTCATTAAACTTACTGTTTTCAAATTCCTTGCCATGATCACTTCTGATTCTGACAATACACCCTTCTTTTTCTCTTTGAATTCTTTTGCACAGTTCTTTAAAAACTTCAAACACATCAGATTTTTCTTTAATGAAGTTAATCCAGGTGAATCTGGAATAGTCATCCACAACAACATAGGCATATCTCTTTCCACCAAGACTTTCCACCTGCATTGGTCCCATCAGATCCATATGTAGAAGTTCCAGAACCTTAGAGGTGGTCAGATGTCTTGACATTGGATGTGACATCCTAGTCTACTTACCAACCTGACATTCACCATAAACTCTCCCTTCATCAATTTGCAGTCTTGGAATCCCTCTGACTGCCTCCATGGAGATAATCCTTTTCATTTCTCTTAGATGAAGATGGCCAAGTTTTTGGTGCCACAGTTTCACCTCTTTTTCTTCTTTGGCAATAGAACACACAGTGGAGTAATTAGTGTTCTCAGGCTCCCACAAGTAACAGTTGTCTTTAGATCTGACTCCTTTCATTACAACTTCTTGTTTTTCATTAATTACAAGACATTCAGATTTTGAGAAGTTGACCTTGAATCCTAGATCACATAATTGACTGATACTAATGAGATTAGCAGTCAGGCCTTTTACCAATAGTACTTCATTCAGATTTGGAACTCCAGGGCAGTCCAAATTACCAACTCCTTTGATTTCACCTCTAGCACCATCTCCAAAGGTCACATAACTAGTGGTGTGAGGTTTAACATTATTGAGAAGGTTCTTGATTCCAGTCATGTGCTTAGAACACCCACTGTCAAAGTACCAGTCTTCCTTTGCAGAGACTCTCAGGGAAGTGTGGGCTATCAGGGCAGTAGCCTTTTTCTTCCATTGAGGAGTATGTGGTACCCTGTTAGACTTAGGTTTGACACCTGGGTTCTGATTAGGGTATCCATACAATCTGAAGCAGAAAGGCTTTATGTGACCAAACCTCCCACAATGATGACATCTCCATCTTTGGTACTTTTTCTTCATATTTCTCTGTTCCCGATGTTGAGTGTTATGTTAAGACATCTGCTTTGACATTTGTTTATCAGACCTGATCTTCTTGTCTGCACCAGATTTCTTTACTGCCCCAAATCCTAGACCAGACTTGTTACCCACATTTTGTCCAACCTGAAGGATTTCTTCCAATTTGTCAGTTCCATTTGTCAGCATCTTGACAGATTTGGTCATCTGGTTCAGTTTTGAGTTCAGTATTTGAACTTCCCCTTCTAGATGACTTATAGTTTCAAGGTCTGCCCTTTTTTCAGCCTCCAACTTTATGATGAGTTTTGTTTGTCTCTCATTTTGCACACAAACTTCAGCACTTCTGATACACAATTTCTTGTAAGTATCAGCCAGTTCTTCAAATGTCACTTCCTCATCACTAGTGTCACTTTCAGAGGTACAAACACCAGTTAGTGTAGTAACTAGTTTGGCAGATTCTTCTTCAGAATTACTTT
Source organism: Vicia faba (assembly GCA_948472305.1). Taxonomy (NCBI): domain Eukaryota; kingdom Viridiplantae; phylum Streptophyta; class Magnoliopsida; order Fabales; family Fabaceae; genus Vicia; species Vicia faba. Next base: position 20,584,880 of record OX451736.1, on the reverse strand, counting down.
CTGAGTCACAGTCAGACCAGGTAACAGTCATTCCTTTCTTTTGTTTCTTAAGAAAGGTAGGACATTCAGCTCGAATATGCCCATATCCTTCACAACCATGGCATTGAATTCATCTGCCTTGATTTCCCTTCTCTTCAGACCTTGGTCTTCTGCTGGAGTCATAAGATCTGTTAATGTCAGAGGGGATGTTCTCAACATTTGACCTTGACTTTGGATCCATTCTCTTGATGAATTTGTTGAATTGTCTTCCAAGCATGGCTATAGCTTCTGAAATATTTTCTTCTTCATCCTCCTTGTTTTCTTCTTCAGTGTTGGATACAAGTGCTATGCTCTTGTTTTTCTTGTCAACATTGTCATTGATCCCCATCTCAAAAGTCTGAAGAGACCCAATGAGTTCATCCACCTTTAACTTGCTGATGTCCTGGGCTTCCTCTATAGCAGTTACCTTCTATTGTACCCCAAAATTTGCCCTCGCATTTTTCCTCAAGAAATCACAGCTTCAGACGTTTCCTGATTTTTCAAACTGGCTCAAGAATCGGTCAAACATACTTTTCTCGTCAGTCGGACACAATTAGGGTTTTATTGATTTTTATGGCTCTGGAACATTCAAACAGTTTGTTTAGGGTTTGGTTGATTTTGGCTCAACTTTGATCAGGCGAACGCTTCTTTGGCATTTAATCAGGAATTAGGGGTTTTATGCGCGGTTCCTCAGAAAGGTTTAACTCTACAGTGTTTTTCAAGATATTCCGAGATTTGGATTGAATTCGCATTGTGTGACTAAATCAGTGAAAGGATGCATTGGGTTTGAATTTGCAATGTTTGATTAAAGTCAGTAAAGGGAAAAAGCGTTTGGGCAATTGCTGTGATTAACTGTTGTTTTGCTTTGGATGTTGGAAGCGCCAGGTTTAATTGATCAATATTGAAGCAATGTTTATTTAATTATTTATTATTCTAAGATTAAATGATTGGAATTTATTTTCAATTATTATAATTAAAGAATTATAAATAATAAAACGAACAATTAAAAAAAAGAGAAAAAGAATTAATTGGATAAAAACTTTTTATTTATTTTTAAATTATTTGTACAATTATTTTGTTTACAAATTGTTTACAATAATGATTTTACAGTAATTTAAATCTAAGTAAGACTATCCTAATTTTTTCTAAAAATCTTCATTTCTTCATCTGTTGCTAAATCCTCTCCATTCAATTTTTATCTGCAAAAGAAAAGAAGAAAAGTTAGAAGCAGATAAATAAATAAAAGAGACAGATAAAAATAAAGGTCATCATTAAGGGCAACTGACTGGAATCAGTTAGCCCTCTCTGCAAATCACGGGATTTCTCCCGATTCACAAAGAGGGATGAAAATTTGCTTGCTAAACTTTGAATGCACCACTATAAAGAATGCACAAGTCAAAATTGTCAAACCACTGCACAGTTCAAAGCAAACAGAATGGCCTAACCACAAAGTCCAAACTGAATCACAAATTCCAAACTGTCCACAAACTGTCAAAGATGTCAAACAAGTACAAGGCTACTCAAAGCTGTCAAAAAGAAGATATGGAAAGATAACAAGCAGCACAAAATCTGGAAGAAAAGAGACAAATATGCAGAGTAAGCATGTTATGCAAGCAAGCTATTCATTTCATCATTTCCCAAGTACTGCCCTTTCAGAAAAGTACAAACATAAACATATAATATGCTTTAAAAAATTGTACTGGAGAGAGAAAAGAAGAGAGAAAAGTGGTTAGGCTTACAGGTTTGGCTTTAGGCATAAAGGATATAAAACTGCTATCTCATATCAGAAAAAAGGGGAGAAGACAAAACAAATATACAACCTGTTGTCCAAACCCCAGGCCATAACATAACTTGAAGCAATACCTTCCAAGCCAAAAAAAAAACCAGGATACTCACAACAAACCTGCAAGGCCATAACCTGCTGAAGCCACAAGACTTCAACAAAAACACAAGCTCTGAACCAGGCCTGAAACCTTAGTCAAAAAACACCAAAAGCCTTAAGCTCAACAAACCTGCTAAGCCTCACAAAAACCAGTAAAGCCTTAAGCTCAACAAACCTGCCCAAACCTGTTGTCCAACAAAAGTCCAAAACCAACAAGAATTGAACCTGTCAAACTCAACATAAACAGAAACCATTCAAAACCTTCCAAGCCTAAACTTGTACCAAACCAATAAACCCGCCTATGAAGATAGCAAAACCATAACCATACAAATCCCAAACTACAACACAAAGCCTTAAAAGACCATAACCAGCTCAACCTGCTACAGCAGGCCAAGGCCTGAAGCCAGATAAACCCAAAAAGCACGCCAAACCCACAGACCCCCTCAGAACTGCTTCCATCATTGGGGTAAAAATATACAACATACAAAACAACTCAAAACATCAGAATCAACCAAAGCCCCTGCAAAATCCAATCGAGTTTAAACCAGTTTCCAAACCCACTCAAGCCCTCAGAACTCAAGGAGTTCATCATAGGGGTATTCACCAAACATTTAAAATTTCCAAACCATCCAGCTAAAACATTCAGAAACAATCACAAGGAGGCAACTCAAGGCATCAAGATAAAAGAAGCATATTCAAGCATACACAAGGCAACAGAAGCAAAGCAAAGAAAGAAGACGGAAAGCTAGTCAAAACGAATGTTCCAACAATAGCATATTCAGCATGGCCAACATTAACAAGCAAGCATGTCAGTAATCATCATTTCAGAATCAATAAAGGCGACATAAGCATACCAGGGCTATCAAGAAGAAGAGGCAACTAAGAGAAGAGGAAAAGAAATTGCACAAAAGGTTCTCAGGCCAAGTCATCATCAAACCCTAAAAAGGCAAAAGACAAAGAGTACAGAGTACCAGAGTTCCAAGTCCATCAGCATCGTCACCTCACCTCACCGTCCGGCCTTCCACGCGCCTCCTCGTTCCCTCCTTCTCCGTCTCCGAAAGGTAGAATCTCTTTTCATCTCTTTTCAAAATCTTGCGTAAACCATAAACAAAATCAGAACATATAAGAATCAAAGCATGCGTAAAACGTGAAACCCTCAAAGGATGCGTTGGAACAAAAGTCTTACCCCTTTGTACCGTTGCCTGAGCAAACGCGAGGAGAAGGATGAGAGGTGGCGTTGGTGGCCTTAGGCGAAGGAAGTGGTTCAGTTTCTGGCTGGAAAGAGGAAGAGAATGACCAAAGCGAAGTGAAAACGAAGAACGGCGCCGCTTCTGTAACTGTAACCCTAAGTCCAAGTGAAACGAGAACTCAAGAACCCTAAAAACATTGTTAAAATACTAATGGGCCTAACCCCTTTCCACACTGAAGCCCAACGAATTTCCAGTTCATACCCCCTGTTCTATTCATTTCCTCTAAATTGCATTTGGGCCTCAAACCTTAAAGCCCATTTCTGATTTCTTTCAAAACCATTTTTAAAACTATCTATATTCTTTTTTACAAATTAACATGAGTTTTTATTACATCAATTTTTTTTATAACATAATTTTGAACACAATATATTTTATTCCTCTAACTTAAAATATTTTTATTTGTACATTAATACATTAATACAAAAATGCACAATATAATTAAAATTGAAAACATTTTTTTCTTTCTTTTAATTAAAATACCTCTTTTGTATATATTAAACAAAATATAAAGATACCAATTTATATCAAATATAAATAATAATTTTCAAACTTAGAATATTTTATTTTCTTTTAGTAAATTTTCTTTTTGTACATATTGAAGAAATATACAAGACTACAAAAGATTAAATAAAGAAAGCATTTAATTTTCTTCATTAGGTAAACAATACTTAATAATACACATTAAAATTCACATTTTTCTTAACCTGTAAATAAAATATATATACACTTACACATACACCTACACAATACACTTTACATTTGACAATATACATTTGCTATTCCTATACATTGATATACATTACGTTTACACTTTTATCGCAATTCGATTTGGTTGTAAATTATTGGACACTATATTCCTAAAGTCTCATCCCCATTTGTGAATTTGTACCCCCACTCCCGGATACTATTTGTAATAGCGTAGACTTTAAATTCTTGCAATTTATCGCTTTCCAAATTATACCATGGTTAGACCTAGGGTTTGCATGTACATAAAATCAAACGCTAGATAACCTAATACAAGACAAATACATGAAATCAATACACAATCACACTTGCACCCCCTAGGGTAATCCCACATGTTGCCTTCCAAAATGGGCCATGCTTGCACGTCGAGTTTCTTTGGCAAAACAAATTCAAATGATCATAAGTCCCTCGATGACGCTTTCGAAAGTTGCCTAAAACGGAATGATCATAGTCCCTTCAAGAAAATTGCCAAAGACACTTGGCACCATTGCATTCATGGTCCATACGATGACCCGCGCCCGTCCCATTAAACATCCTAAACGCAAGATTGTCCATCAAATTCAATGGTGGAACAAAATTGTTAAAAAGGGTTGAAAACATAGAGAAAACCTTTGAGTACAATAGGGGTAGACAAAACTCTTAGTTACTTGAGATCAATTTGCAAAAACACTTGCCTTCTTTCAAAAACCACACTTCATACACACTTTCAAACAACTCTCAAAAACATTTTGAAACATCTTTTCGAAAAGATACACACTTTTGTAAAACACTCAAACACGAGTCAAATACAACGGTTGCCTAAGACAAGGCATCTCTTCAAAAACATTTTCAAAACACACACACACACACACACCACAATTTCAAGCAATCGAAAATCAAGGCAAGTGATCTAAAAAACCAAGTAACTAAGAGCCCATGGATAACCATGGATGAAAAGGGTGCTAACACCTTCCCTTTTCATAATCTACCCCCCGAACCCACGAAATATCTCAAAAGGTTTTTGCTGTGCTTTTTAACCTTTCCTTTAGGATAAAATAAAAAGTCGGTGGTGACTCTTGCTCAACCGAACAAGTGTGAATACAAACGCAAAATCTCAAGTCAGTTCTCCCACCGTATCACAAAACTGGCGACTCTGCTGGGGAGAAACTTAAAAGTGGGGTTACCTTAGGGTTTAGATCACCTTTGTTTTCAATTGATTGCTTTGTTTGCTTTTACATTTGTGGGCTTTGCATCGGAGTTTTATAGATCCTAACCCGGATCTGGGGAATACCTTTTTTTAGGTAGCATAATCTGCGAGGGACCTGTCCGGGGTATACCGACATGGGTGAAGCAATGGCTACGTTGGTGTGGCACCTTGGTCTGTACCGATATCCCTTGTGTTGAAACGGGGAGAATATGGGTCTTCCAAGGAGTCATTAAGCACCAACCGACCTTAGAACCCTAAATTGACCCAACTTGGCCATTAGAACAGTAGCAGTATGCTACACTCATTGAGGCTAAACTCTCGCGATGGTTCAGGCCGCAAGAAAAGATAGCGATGCTGGAGTTATGACCGATTGAGGATAGCCAATGATTTGAGATCCTCTAGAACTCGGTTACTTTCGATAGGACAGGTTTTAACCAACGAAACTGAAAGAGGGTAGTACCTGAACCTCATGCAAGCCTAAACCTAAGGACTTGTTTGCTTTGTGTGAATATGTTTGTCTGTATATACACTCACTTGTTTTTGCATACATGTACATAACATCATAACATCATACCATAGCATTTTAAATAACCTTTTCGAGGATCTTGAAGGTCTGTTGATGCAGGGATACGTTGAACCAGACGTCTACCAAAGGGCAAGAGGTCCCTCCTCTAACAAATGCCAATCAAAGTTCAAGTGCGACAACTTGAATCAGTGGCTATGACCCACTTGACATGGTGAGCTTGATTCTCGTGGAAAGACATCCGCCGATATAAAGTTCTCCGATCAAAGATCAAGTACAACAACTTGAATCAGGGGCTATGACCCACTCGACATGGTGAGCTTGATTCTCGTGGAAAGACATCCACCGATACAAAGTTCTCCAATCAAAGATCAAGTGCAACAACTTGAATCAGTGGCGATGACCCACTTGACATGGTGAGCTTGATTCTAGTGGAAAGACATCCACCGGTGCAAAGTTCTCCAATCCAAGAGCAAAGTTCAACCTCTAACATTTTCTTGTGTTTACCCCAAGAGATCCTTGAAAACATGCATCCACATATCATGCATCCACATATCATGCATTGCATCTTGACGATCTTTCCTTTTTCAGGTTTCCTTACTCTCCTGCTGTTTATTTCAGTAAGAGATGGCTCTAGAAAGGTCTGTCAAAGATATCCAAGACCAGACTGCTCAACTGCAGGAAATGTTCCTGAACTTGTCTCTGGGGCAAGAAGAAATGAAAGCTCTCCTCACAAAGGGCTTGGAGAATTCAAACAATGCCAGGAGTGATCAGCTTGCGGAGCTGCAGTTTGATTTGACAACATTGAGGACCCAAGTGATGGGACAGTTGGTGGGCCAGATGGCTCTCATCCAAGACCTATCTCAAAGACAAGAGGAACTCAGAGTTCTTGTCCGCCAACTGCTTCCAAACAACCAATTGGGGCAAACATCTGAGGTTGAAGAGCAAGTCACCGCTCAGCCTCCATCCACTCAAGAAGACAAGGGGAAAGCTCCTTCGATTGCTTCAGGGTCACAAGCCCATCAACAACCTCGCCAGCGTCAACGGGGTAATCGGTGTAAGCAAGAAACGTCGGGAAGATAGTTCACGGAGACTGAGATACCATCATTCTTCATACTGAAGCGCCTGTTGGAGGTCAACCTGCTTACCCTAAGGGATCCTCCTCAGAAGCTCAATACCTCCTCTCCTAACTATCGTCCCGACGTATTTTGTGTTTACCACTCCTACAGCCCGGGACACGACACCAACAATTGTTGGGCCTTGAAGAACAAGATTCAAGATCTGATCGACATTGGAGTGTTGGAATTCATGCCAGACGGCGAGATGAAAATCTTCCGTTAAGGGGTTCTCCACCTGAAGTGACAAAGCTCAAGCTGAAAGACTTTTGCTTCTTTTTGAATTTTCAAAGTTGTAATTTCTTTTGTTGTCAAACAATTATCTGTTGATGTTAAACTCTGTTTTCATTAATGCATTGCATATGTTTGTCTTGAAATCATCCATTCGTTTCACTACTCTTATGCTTTTCTTTATGATATTTGACTCTTGATAAAAAGCTGTAAGCCTTTAGAGGGAGGATGACGAAACAATACCATAATCTCATACAGTATGCTTTTGAACAGACCTTGTTGATGATGTACAAGCATTTCTTTCAATTCCCAAACACTGGAGTTATAAGGAAGTTAATCCCTAGTCAACCCCTTCGAGCCAAAGAAGTAGGAGTTTTCTGTTTTAAACAATCAAAACCTTTGATATAAACCCGGGGCAGGGTAGTATCTCAGTTAATTCAAAAGAAAATGCGCATTGAAGTCGCAAACTCTCAATTCGTAACACAACGAATGACGTCAAAGCAAAAGAAAAGCATTCCTTTGGAATCAAAAGACAAGGGTGGTTCCCTATCACATAGACAGTCAATCTCTCAAAAGAGAAAAGCCCACCAAGCCAAAACCTATAAAGGAGGCTTAAGAAAGCTGGGGCATCCCGCTGACTGTAATCTTGAAAAACGGGAACAGTCAGGCAAAAGTTAGGGATAACAAATCAAAATCAAAATAGTGAGGTCATTACAAAATCCTCAACAACATGAAAAATGTTGAAAAAGAAAAAGGAGATGATGGCTGTCTCCCAAAATTCAACTGGTGAATCATCACCCGAAAAGTCGTTCCAAACTCAAGACAGAGTACGACGCACCATTAACTGAGCTTAGGTATGGAGAATATCACGAAGAGCGGGTGGGTACAAATATACTTTGATCCTTTATCCTTTGTTTCTTAAACCGTGAACCAGGCCACGTTACAACCCTTTAAAAGTCCTAATTGAGGCATGGGTTAGTTCGAAAGCATATTGTTACAAAAGGAATCCTGACTCCTGTAAGGCTTTGCTCTAAATCATATGTTGATCTGTCTTATAAAATTTTTTTTGCTAAAAACGCAGTTTTCAAAACTTCGAGACAAACATAAACTTTGCATTGCTTGAATATCACTGTCTGCATTTGGCTTTTTGTTTGACAGCGAAGAATTTCATACAGCGAATGTTCGGAGGAACGAAAACTCTCTCAGTGAGCAAAATCACTTCAAAAGGATGACACTTCCATTACGAATCTCCTATCAACAAGGGGCATGACATAGCACCATTCAATTAACCTGGGGCAGTCCAGTCAAGATTTCAAGAAATCTCTCAATTCGCAGAGTAATCTGATTCAAGACTCCTTCATCATCACTTGGGGCATTCGAATGTCAAAAGTGTTCAACAATTCCTTCATCACATGTTGGAAGATACGGTCCATATTGGCTCCGGACACGGTTGCCTTTCTGTCACCTTTCTTAAGTTCCAGATTCAACACCTGTAACAAGCCAGGAAAATATCTGTGAACGACCGATTGTGGATTAACACCTGTAACAAGCCAGGAAATCATCTACATGAAGAGATTGAAGATCAACACCTGTAACAAGCCAGGGAACCATCTTTCTTTCTCAGGTCATAGATCAACACCTGTAACAAGCCAGGACATTATCTCCTTGACCAACTTTTCTATTTCCAGACTCGATTCCTGTATCTAGCCAGGGCACGTCTGAAGAGTTTGAAGATTTGATTCCTGTATCCAGCCAGGGCATATCTGTTGACGACTATTTCCAGACTCGATTCCTGTATCTAGCCAGGGCACGTCTGAAGAGTTTGAAGATTCGACTCCTGTATCCAGCCAGGGCATATCTGTTGACGACTATTTCCAGACTCGATTCCTGTATCTAGCCAGGGCACGTCTGAAGAGTTTGAAGATTCGATTCCTGTATCCAGCCAGGGCATATCTGTTGACGACTATTTCCAGACTCGATTCCTGTATCTAGCCAGGGCACGTCTGAAGAGTTTGAAGATTCGATTCCTGTATCCAGCCAGGGCATATCTGTTGACGACTATTTCCAGACTCGATTCCTGTATCTAGCCAGGGTACGTCTGAAGAGTTTGAAGATTCGATTCCTGTATCCAGCCAGGGCATATCTGTTGACGACTATTTCCAGACTCGATTCTTGTATCTAGCCAGGGCACGTCTGAAGAGTTTGAAGATTCGATTCCTGTATCCAGCCAGGGCATATCTGTTGACGACTATTTCCAGACTCGATTCCTGTATCTAGCCAGGGCACGTCTGAAGAGTTCCAGATTCAACACCTGTAACAAGCCAGGAAAACATCTGTGGACGACTGATTGTGGATCAACACCTGTAACAAGCCAGGAAATTATCTACATCACCACTTGGGGCATTCGAATGTCAAAAGTGTTCAAAAACCCGATGCAGTTTTACACAGACTCATCATCAGGGAATCCTACACAGATCTCCTCAAAACAGGAAATCCCCAGTAGTTTGGCATACAACCCAAGCTTCTGAGTTCCCCAGCAGCAGCCAAGGATTTATTTTCCCCGGCAGCAGTCAAGATTCTGTTTATCTTCAGCCACCTAGGATTCATTTATCCTCAGCAAGATAGCTCATCAGCTTACATGCGTATTCACTACATTCATATCATAAACATTGGTGTAACATACATTGCATCACGCATCATGACATTGCATAACAACTAACCCTTTACCTTTTCAGGTAAGATCAGTCGACAGACAAAGATCATTTTCCGAGATTCATCCAAAAATAGTTCAGATGTGACCCAGACATGGCAACATTCTGATACTTATTCCAGATTCACTCGGATGCAGTTTTACACAGACGCATCATCAGGAAACCCTACACCGGTTCCTCTTCCACTTCAAGTCTTCTGAAAACAGTTTATGGATTCTTCCCAACAACGGATGTTAATCTATCACTTGTTCAGATGCAATTTTTGAAAACAGTTTACGGACGCTTCCCAACAACGGATGCTGCTCTATTGCTTATTCAACTTCAAGACTTCTGAAAACAGTTCACGGGTTCTCCAGTAACGGATGTTAACCTATCGCTTGTTCAGATTCTTCTCAAGACTTCTGAAAAAAGCTTACGAACGCTTCCCAACAACGGATGCTGCTCTATTTCTTATTCAACTTCAAGACTTCTGAAAACAGGTTACAGATTCTTCCCAACAACGGATGTTAATCTATCGCTTGTTCAGACTCTTCTCAACTTTTGAAAATAGTTTACGGATGCCTCCAGATACGGATGTCAATCTATTGCTTATTCAGACCCCCAGTTTAGAGATGGTCCAAAACATGGACACCTTTCTGATACTCATTCCAGATGGCATCTTTAAGCCCATCCCCGACAAGATTCTGTCACCCTTCCAAATGGCATCTTTAAGCCCATCACCAAATGGCATCTCTAAGCCCATCCTCCTACCAGCAATCACCAAATGGCATCTTTAAGCCCATTCTCAGATGGCATCTCTAAGCCCATCCCCCGACAAGATTCTATCCCTAGATGGCATCTTTAAGCCCATCATCAAATGGCATCTGTAAGCCCATTCACCTCTACCATCACATCATCGAGTGCAAATTTTAGGGCACTCTAGTGTCCAATCTTCTTTTACCTTCGAGTCGCGAAAGGCAAACTTGCCAATCTAACTCTTCAGGTTCAAGAAGATTGAACAGGGGCAACTGTTGTACCCCAAAATTTGCCCTCGCATTTTTCCTCAAGAAATCACAGCTTCAGGCGTTTCCTGATTTTTCAAACTGGCTCAAGAATCGGTCAAACAGACTTTTCTCGTCAGTCGGACACAATTAGGGTTTTATTGATTTTTATGGCTCTGGAACAATTCAAACAGTTTGTTTAGGGTTTGGTTGATTTTGGCTCAACTTTGATCAGGCGAACGCTTCTTTGGTATTTAATCAGGAATTAGGGGTTTTATGCGCGGTTCCTCAGAAAGGTTTAACTCTACAGTGTTTTTCAAGATATTCCGAGATTTGGATTGAATTCGCATTGTGTGACTAAATCAGTGAAAGGATGCATTGGGTTTGAATTTGCAATGTTTGATTAAAGTCAGTAAAGGGAAAAAGCGTCTGGGCAATTGTTGTGATTAACTGTTGTTTTGCTTTGGATGTTGGAAGCGCCAGGTTTAATTGATCAATACTGAAGCAATGTTTATTTAATTATTTATTATTCTAAGATTAAATGATTGGAATTTATTTTCAATTATTATAATTAAAGAATTATAAATAATAAAACGAACAATTAAAAAAAAGAGAAAAAGAATTAATTGGATAAAAACTTTTTATTTATTTTTAAATTATTTGTACAATTGTTTTGTTTACAAATTGTTTACAATAATGATTTTACAGTAATTTAAATCTAAGTAAGACTATCCTAATTTTTTCTAAAAATCTTCATTTCTTCATCTGTTGCTAAATCCTCTCCATTCAATTTTTATCTGCAAAAGAAAATAAGAAAAGTTAGAAGCAGATAAATAAATAAAAGAGACAGATAAAAATAAAGGTCATCATTAAGGGCAACTGACTGGAATCAGTTAGCCCTCTCTGCAAATCACGGGATTTCTCCCAGTTCACAAAGAGGGATGAATATTTGCTTGCTAAACTTTGAATGCACAAATATAAAGAATGCACAAGTCAAAATTGTCAAACCACTGCACAGTTCAAAGCAAACAGAATGGCCTAACCACAAAGTCCAAACTGAATCACAAATTCCAAACTGTCCACAAACTGTCAAAGATGTCAAACAAGTACAAGGCTACTCAAAGCTGTCAAAAAGAAGATATGGAAAGATAACAAGAAGCACAAAATCTGGAAGAAAAGAGACAAATATGCAGAGTAAGCATGTTATGCAAGCAAGCTATTCATTTAATCATTTCCCAAGTACTGCCCTTTCAGAAAAGTACAAACATAAACATATAATATGCTTAAAAAATTTGTACTGGAGAGAGAAAAGAAGAGAGAAAAGTGGTTAGGCTTACAGGTTTGGCTTTAGGCATAAAGGATATAAAACTGCTAACTCATATCAGAAAAAAGGGGAGAAGACAAAACAAATATACAACCTGCTGTCCAAACCCCAGGCCATAACATAACTTGAAGCAATACCTTCCAAGCCAAAAAAAAACCAGGATACTCACAACAAACCTGCAAGGCCATAACCTGCTGAAGCCACAAGACTTCAACAAAAACACAAGCTCTGAACCAGGCCTGAAACCTTAGTCAAAAAACACCAAAAGCCTTAAGCTCAACAAACCTGCTAAGCCTCACAAAAACCAGTAAAGCCTTAAGCTCAACAAACCTGCCCAAACCTGTTGTCCAACAAAAGTCTAAAACCAACAAGCATTGAACCTGTCAAACTCAATATAAACAGAAACCATTCAAAACCTTCCAAGCCTAAACTTGTACCAAACCAATAAACCCGCCTATGAAGATAGCAAAACCATAACCATACAAATCCCAAACTAAAACACAAAGCCTTAAAAGACCATAACCAGCTCAACCTGCTACAGCAGGCCAAGGCCTGAAGCCAGATAAACCCAAAAAGCACGCCAAACCCACAGACCCCCTCAGAACTGCTTCCATCATTGGGGTAAAAATATACAACATACAAAACAACTCAAAACATCAGAATCAACCAAAGCCCCCTGCAAAATCCAATCGAGTTTAAACCAGTTTCTAAATCCACTCAAGCCCTCAGAACTCAAGGAGTTAATCATAGGGGTATTCACCAAACATTCAAAATTTCCAAACATCCAGCTAAAACATTCAGAAACAATCACAAGGAGGCAACTCAAGGCATCAAGATAAAAGAAGCATATTCAAGCATACACAAGACAACAGAAGCAAAGCAAAGAAAGAAGAGGGAAAGCTAGTCAAAACGAATGTTCCAACAATAGCATATTCAGTATGGCCAACATTAACAAGCAAGCATGTCAGTAATCATCATTTCAGAATCAATAAAGGCGACATAAGCATACCAGGGCTATCAAGAAGAAGAGGCAACTAAGAGAAGAGGAAAAGAAATTGCACAAAAGGTTCTCAGGTCAAGTCATCATCAAACCCTAAAAAGGCAAAAGACAAAGAGTACAGAGTACCAGAGTTCCAAGTCCATCAGCATCGTCACCTCACCTCACCGTCCGGCCTTCCATGCGCCTCCTCGTTCCCTCCTTCTCCGTCTCCGAAAGGTAGAATCTCTTTTCAAAATCTTGCGTAAACCATAAACAAAATCAGAACATATAAGAATCAAAGCATGCGTAAAACGTGAAACCCTCAAAGGATGCGTTGGAACAAAAGTCTTACCCCTTTGTACTGTTTCCTGAGCAAACACGAGGAGAAGGATGAGAGGTGGAGTTGGTGGCCTTAGGCAAAGGAAGTGGTTCAGTTTCTGGATGGAAAGAGGAAGAGAACGACCAAAGCGAAGTGAAAACGAAGAACGGCGCCGCTTCTGTAACTGTAACCCTAAGTCCAAGTGAAACGAAAATTCAAGAACCCTAAAAACATTGTTAAAATGCTAATGGGCCTAACCCCTTTCCACACTGAAGCCCAACGAATTTCCAGTTCATACCCCCTGTTCTATTCATTTCCTCTAAATTGCATTTGAGCCTCAAACCTTAAAGCCCATTTCTGATTTCTTTCAAAACCATTTTTAAAACTATCTATATTCTTTTTTACAAATTAACATGAGTTTTTATTACATCAATTTTTTTTATAACATAATTTTGAACACAATATATTGTATTCCTCTAACTTAAAATATTTTTATTTGTACATTAATACATTAATACAAAAATGCACAATATAATTAAAATTGAAAACATTTTTTTCTTTCTTTTAATTAAAATACCTCTTTTGTATATATTAAACAAAATATAAAGATACCAATTTATATCAAATATAAATAATAATTTTCAAACTTAAAATATTTTCTTTTCTTTTAGTAAATTTTCTTTTTGTACATATTGAAGAAATATACAAGACTACAAAAGATTAAATAAAGAAAGCATTTAATTTTCTTCATTAGGTAAACAATACTTAATAATACACATTAAAATTCACATTTTTCTTAACCTGTAAATAAAATACATATACACTTACACATACACCTACACAATACACTTTACATTTGACAATATACATTTGCTATTCCTATACATTGATATACATTACGTTTACACTTTTATCGCAATTCGATTTGGTTGTAAATTATTGGACACTACATTCCTAAAGTCTCATCCCCATTTGTGAATTTGTACCCCCACTCCTGGATACTATTTGTAATAGCGTAGACTTTAAATTCTTGCAATTTATCGCTTTCCAAATTATACCATGGTTAGACCTAGGGTTTGCATGTACATAAAACCAAACGCTAGATAACCTAATACAAGACAAATACATGAAATCAATACACAATCACACTTGCACCCCCTAGGGTAATCCCACATGTTGCCTTCCAAAATGGGCCATGCTTGCACGTCGAGTTTCTTTGGCAAAACAAATTCAAATGATCATAAGTACCTCGATGACGCTTTCGAAAGTTGCCTAAAACGGAATGATCATAGTCCCTTCAAGCAAATTGCCAAAGACACTTGGCACCATTGCATTCATGGTCCATACGATGACCCGCGCCCGTCCCGTTAAACATCCTAAACGCAAGATTGTCCATCAAATTCAATGGTGGAACAAAATTGTTAAAAAGGGTTGAAAACATAGAGAAAACCTTTGAGTACAATAGGGGTAGACAAAACTCTTAGTTACTTGAGATCAATTTGCAAAAACACTTGCCTTCTTTCAAAAACCACACTTCATACACACTTTCAAACAACTCTCAAAAACATTTTGAAACATCTTTTCGAAAAGATACACACTTTTGTAAAACACTCAAACACGAGTCAAATACAACGGTTGCCTAAGACAAGGCATCTCTTCAAAAACATTTTCAAAACACACACACACACACCACAATTTCAAGCAATCGAAAATCAAGGCAAGTGATCTAAAAAACCAAGTAACTAAGAGCCCATGGATAACCATGGATGAAAAGGGTGCTAACACCTTCCCTTTTCATAATCTACCCCCCGAACCCACGAAATATCTCAAAAGGTTTTTGCTGTGCTTTTTAACCTTTCCTTTAGGATAAAATAAAAAGTCGGTGGCGACTCTTGCTCAACCGAACAAGTGCGAATACAAACGCAAAACCTAAAGTCAGTTCTCCCACCGTATCACACCTTCATTGCAAATCTTTTAGGCAGGGATCTGAGAATCGTTCTCACCAGTTTTTCTTCAGACATATTTTCACCCAATGCTCCTGAGGTGTTGGCAATCTCCAAGACGTTCATGTGAAACTCATGAATGGTTTCATCTTCCTTCATCCTTAGGTTCTCAAACTTGGTAGTCAGCATCTGAAGCCTTGACATTTTTACTTTGGATGTGCCCTCATGGGTAGTTTTGAGAGTGTCCCACACTTCCTTGGCCAGTTCACATTGATGTACTAGTCTGAATATGTTTCTATCAATTCCATTGAACAAGGCATTTAAAGCTTTGGAATTACCCAGGGCTAACTCATCTTCTTCTTTGCTCCATTCTTCCTCAGGCTTCAGACTGATTGTCCCATCTTTCTCAGTTATGGTGGGATGGTTCCATCCTTTGTCAGCAGCTCTCCAAGCCTTTTTGTCCAGTGATTTTAAGAAGGCAATCATACGAGGTTTCCAGTAGTCATAATTTGTTCCATCCAGAACGGGTGGTCTATTTCCAAAAACTCCTTCTTTGTCCATAGTGCCAGAAAGTGATATCCCTAGATCTCACCCAGTAATACAGGCAGGGTGCCTGCTCTGATGCCAATTGAAATTCTGGCAGCAGATACTCAATGTCACAGTGAATGTTATGACACCGTATCTGACTTTCTATAAGACAGTAAATAAAAACAGTAAAGAACACAGCCAATTGTTTACCCAGTTCAGTGTGAAACAACACCTACTCTGGGGGCTACCAAGCCAGGGAGGAAATCCACTATAAGAGATATTAATTCAGGAATAAACCAACCAGTTTATCTCCTTCACTTAAGACCTACCCAATGCAACTTCAATCTAAGTTCAACTTAAACCTGAGTTCCTACTCACTCCCCCTCAATCACAGCAGTGATACTTAAACCAATTGACTAATGAAATAATGAAGACACTCTTCAGAACATACACTTGATTATGCTTCACAGCTTTTTAATCAAGTAATACAAACACTCGTGCTTCACAGCTTTGAGTGATACATAAACCTAACTTGACTTTGCTTCAAAGCTTTAGTCAAGAGACACAAAACACTCTTGCTTCAAAGCTTTGAGTGATACAAAAAACCCTTACAATCAAAACCTATTCCAAGTCACTTATCACAATGATACTTGCTTGGATTACAGTAGTTAAAACTATACAGCTCCTAATTGATCTTCCGTCAAAAGAGATACATTGCAACCAGCATTCCTGTTGAATATATATGCAGCTGTTTCTTCAGTTAGGGTTTCCACAAAAAGCTAGGGTTAATTAGGTTTAACCTTAAGACTTGGTCACAAGACTTTATCAACCAGATTAGGGTTGAGCTAGGTTAACCCAAAGTCCACGTGAGATTCTGTTCTGGAAGGAATGACCCAGCTTCCTGAAAAATCTCAGAATTAACCAAACTGCATAACTGTTAGATCAGTACAGGATGTCTTAACATTTGTTATGACATCAGAATTCCTGTTTACTGGTTTTGGTAGAAGGCAATAAATGTGATCATTGCAAATTGCTCAGATACACACTCATAAACAGAAGCTACTGTATGCCATAATTTTTCTGCATAAAGTACCTAATAAACCAG
Organism: Vicia faba; assembly: GCA_948472305.1. NCBI lineage: Eukaryota > Viridiplantae > Streptophyta > Magnoliopsida > Fabales > Fabaceae > Vicia > Vicia faba. The sequence continues at coordinate 20,568,042 of OX451736.1, read as the reverse complement.
AATGTTATGACATCAGTCATGACATTCACACACCTGGTTTTACCAAAAATACATGACAATAACTAAACACTTACAGAAACAAGTGAAAGATGTGTCTTTATTGGCTATAGTTCCATGTCAAAGGGCTATAGACTTTACAACTTGAAGACAAACAAGGTGATCATTAGCCGGGATGTTGTATTTGATGAGAACGCTTCTTGGAATTTGGAAGAAGACAAAACGAAGGAGAAAACAGTCCCTGCAATCATATTACAACAACAAAACCCAACAGCTGATAATGAGCAACCAGCTCCATGTACACCAAGTTCCTCATGCTCTCCAAGTTCACAAATTTCGAGTTCATCATCTCCCAGCTCAACTCTAATAAAATTGAAGGACTTAAGTGATATTTATGCAAGATGCAACTATTGTGTTCTGGAACCAGAAAATTTTGATGAAGCAATCAAAGAAGATGCTTGGAGGAATGTGATGCAAGAAGAAACAAATGCCATTGAGAAAAACAAAACATGGTAGTTAGTTGAAAATCCAAATGACAAAGAAGTTATTGGAGTAAAGTGGGTGTACAAATTGAAGCATAATCCAGATGGGTCAATTCAAAGAGCCAAGGCTAGATTGGTAGTAAAAGGCTATGCACAACAGCTTGGAATTGACTATAGTGAAACTTTTGCCCCAGTTGCAAGATTGGATACTGTACGAACAATTATTGCATTAGCAGCTCAGAAAGGGTGGAACCTGTACCAACTTGATGTGAAGTCAGATTTCCTGAATGGAGAATTAAAAGAAGAGGTATATGTGCAGCAACCTCAAGGCTTTGTGACTAAAGGCCAAGAGGAAAAAGTTTACAAGTTGAAGAAAGCTCTCTATGGGTTGAAACAAGCCCCGAGAGCATGGTATAGTGAAATTGACAGCTACTTCATTCAACAAGGATTTGAAAGAAGTCAAAGTGAGCATACCTTGTATGTGAAGCATCAAGGTAAAGATGATATCCTTCTTGTTTCCCTTTATGTTGATGATTTGGTGTATACGGGTAACAACAAGAAAATGGTTGAAAATTTTAAAATAGAAATGATGAAAAAATATGAGATGAGTGATCTTGGCTTGCTGCATCATTTTCTTGGTATTGAGGTTTACCAAGATGAATATGGAGTTTTTATTTGTCAAAAGAGATATGCTGAAAATATTTTGAAAAAGTTTGGCATGAATGGCTGCAAACCTGTTGATATTCCTTTATTGATGAATGAAAAATTAAAGAAGGAAGATGGTGGAAGATTAGTAGATGCAAGTATGTATTGAAGTTTGGTTGGAAGCTTGTTTTATCTTACAGCTTCAAGGCCCGATTTAATGTTTGCTGCTAGTTTACTCTCAAGGTTTATGAGTAAACCGAGTCACTTACACCTTGGAGCAGCAAAAAGAGTTCTAAGGTATGTCATGGGAACCATGGAACATGGAATCAGGTTTGAAAAGAATTTTAAACTCGAAGTTAAAGGCTACTGTGACAGTGGTTGGGCTGGAAGTGTTGATGACATGAAAAGCACTTCCGGTTATGTGTTCAGCCTGGGTTCAGGAGTAATTTCTTGGTGTTCAAAGAAACAAGATACTGTAGCACAATCTTCAGCTGAAGCAGAATATTTGGCAGCTGGTTTGGCTACACAACAATCATTGTGGTTGAGAAGAATACTTAAAGATATCCAAGAAAAGCAAGAAGAAAGTTTGTTGCTTCATTGTGACAATAAATCAGCAATAGCCATGGCGAAGAATCCAGTTTTTCACAGTCGAACAAGACATATTAATATAAAGCACCACTTCATTCGAAGTGTGATCGAATATGGTGATGTGCAGTTAGTGTTCTGCAATTCACAAGAGCAGCTTGCAGACATTTTTACTAAAGCACTACCAAGAGGAAGATTTCAGCAACTTAGAGAAGCAATGGGAGTTAAAGAGCAACACATTAAGGGGGAGTGTTAAAATTAATGTGTTGTAACCACCACTATCTTTAGGAAGCATTATGAGAGAATTGTAACCATCACATTATAATGATTGTCTTTATTTAGATTTATGGTAGAGTTGTATCATTAAAATTGAGAGAGCCAAAGAGTCCTCATCTTGATTAGCAACCTATTTGTATTCTCTATCAGTTTCATTCAAGCCTATATAAAGGCTTTGTAATGCTAAGATTATATAGCAGAAGTGTTTGGTGAATTAAAAAAAATAAAGCAGAGTTTTTCAATGGTCATCCACCAGTAGAAGTATAGTATAAAAAGTGAGAAAAGTAGTTTTCTCTGCAGAATTATGCAACACTATAATTTTTCACATACCACCTCTAGAATACCGACAACAATATTCAATTAGCAATTGTCATAATCATCGTCAAAAACTCGAATTTCTCCGACCTCACTACGCCAAAACTGTTTTTAGGCGGCGCACTTTAGACAGCGCTTCTAAGCCAAAGCGTTACTATATGTCGCGATAAAATTTTAAATTTTAAAACTATATACATTAGACAGCGTATTATAAAAAAGTGTTGCCTAAAGTTAAGAAGAAGCGTTGCCTAAGCCACACTTTAAGCAGCGCTTTATGAAAGTGCTGCCTAAGGTCAATTAAAATTGAAATAAAAATAAATAAATTCTAGAAAGCGCTGCTATAGGCCCAACAGTAGAAAGCGTTGTCATAGGCCCAGAGCGCTGCTAAAGGTTTACGTTAGAAAATGTTGCTATAGCTTTAAAAGAAATTTGAGAAAAAACGCTGCTAAAGACCTACTTTACAAAGCGCTTTTAAGAAGCGCTGCTTAAGGCCATACATACCCATAAAGCGCTACTAAAGGATGTGTTTAGAAAGTGCATCATATAAGCGCTGCTATAGGGCATACATCAGAAAGTGCTTTTTAATGAAAAAGCGTTGCTAAAGGTAATACATCAGAAAGCGCTTTCTACGAACCTCTGCCTAAGGTTATTAATTTCTTATTTCTAAATTTAAAAAAAAATGAAAACCCTAAAACTCAAAGATTTTTGTTATTCTCTCAAAATAGATTTCTCTGTAACGTGAATCTCCATTTCGAACATTCTCTCAAGTTTCTATGCAACCTTCATTCATTAACTTGCAAGAACGATTCATAACTTCAACGCAAATCTCCATTGTTTCATCATCAGCATCAGAGAAGCGTCGGACCTAGCATCAGAGAATTGTCAGACCTTGTAAGTTATCTTTTCTTTTCCTCAAATATATTGTTGGAGTTGTTGTTGTTGAAATCGTGAGAATCAAAACAGGGTCGCCATAAGAGTTTGTTGTTATTGTTGCTTGTCATTATTTGTGTCGAGTCATAACCGCGAGCCATTGAACCAAGAGAGAAATAGAGGTGATATTTTGTTGTTGTTCTGATTAAAGAAAAGAAGAGAGGGTTATTTGTTGTTGTTGTTATCATTGAACCAGAAATAGAAGAGAGAACGATTGAGTGAAACAACTCTATTGCTTTTTGCTTTTGTAGAATTTTTGTACAGAGGGGGTTCGAAACGCAAACAGCAAACATTCTTTCTGAATCTTTTCAGCCGTGGCGTATAAATATTATTTGACCATGTCAGTCTATATCTATAACACTGACAGTTCAAAAGAGGTGTGGGGTTTTGTTATTAACAACAATATCGGTCAAATTTAGTTCGTAGTTAGGGTCATGTGCTTGCAAGTATAATAGAGGTTATAATTGACATGTTTCTTTATAATTTACATTTGTATTTTTAAGGATATAAGTGGTTGGAACTGATTTTTATGTGAGGAGTTTAGCATGTGATGTTGCGTTTTCTATTATGTTTATGGAATACATCACAAACTTATAACTAAGTTTTCTAGCATGTGATGCTGCATTTTCTTTAGCAGCAAAAGTTAAACGTTGTTTATCATTTGGAGCACTTAACATGGCAGTTACAAGTCCACCGGTACTTGTTCCTGTAATCACATCAAAGTAATCTGCAAGTCTCGCAGATTCACCGTCTAATTCCTGAAGTTCTGATTCAAGGTACTCAAGGATAATTGTGGGAATAAGGCCTCTAATACCGCCACTATCGATGCTTAGAATTGTCACTAAGTTTCCATAAGTTGGAGGATGAATTTGTAAAAGTGAGGATTATATTCTCTCCATTGTTGAAATATGTTTGGAAAGTTGATGTTTGAATGTATATTCAAAATGAAAGCTTATGAAATATTATTTAATTATTTGCACAAAATAGAAAATGTTGGAAGAAAGTGAGCAAATTAGAATTGAAAATATTTAGTTGATTATTAGATTTCATTCTATGAAGTTGTATTTATAGTATATTTTAGCTTGGAATGGGTATAATAATTTCATGGTAAAAGTGTTGAATGCTTACCAAGTCGATCAGTAATGAAGGCTAAGTACGTGTTGGGTAGTTAATTTTGTTGTTACTGAAGATCAATTGTTATGCTAAAAGTGCAATCCTTACAAAAAGGGTGTGTAGATACTTAGAATTCAAAATAAATATTATATTTATATGCTTGACCTTTTTTCTAGGTTTGCCCTTAGTGGCAGATTGTTTAGGCTAGAAATATTTTCTAAGAAATGATGTTAGTTTTGTTTTTCTTTTGTTATTAGGCCAGAGATAAAGTTGTGAGTTGTGGTATTAAATAGTTTGGCTTTCTAAAAGATCAGCATCTTAGGTTAGGAGTTTACAAGAAATTTACATTGTGTGATTCCAGAAGTTGCTGAATTCTCTATAAGTAATTAGTTGTTCTTTTGTTATAGTTGCGTGATTAATTATAGTGTTTTTGTTTAGCTTACTTAGTAGTAAAACCATGGATAAAAACGGATGTCTTCCAATCGATTGTCAAAAGAGTACGAGAATGGGGTATTAGAATTCGTTAAGTTTGTTGTTGAACATGCCGAAAATCCCAGTTGAATGAAATATCCTTGCTTGGATTCTTATTATGGGGGTCGGGTTGACGCAGTTGGGTTGGAATCGCATTTACTGAGGAATGGAATTAATCTAAGTTATACATGTTGGATATTTCATGGTGAGAAAAGTAACAGGAATGCTTATCCGGGGGATAGTACGACATATACTTCATGCGATAATGGCACAGATACATACGATTGTGATCGTGTCGAAGAGATTGTAGAAGCACTTGAAGAAGATCTTCAGGATTGTCCCAAAATGTTTGAGAGGTTGGTAAGCAATGCATAGAAACTGTTGTATAAAGGTTGCACTAAATTCACAAGACTCTTTGTGGTATTAAAGTTGTACAACTTAAAGGCGAGCAATGGATGGTCGGATAAAAGTTTCACAGAGTTATTAGTCCTTATAAAAGATATGCTTCTGAAGGATAATGTTCTTCCTAATCGAACCTATGAGGCCAAAAAAATGTTGTGCTCTATTGTCATGAGCTATGATAAGATACATGCTTGTCTAAATGGTTGCACTTTGTTTCGAAACGAATATGCATCGTTAAATGAGTGTCCTAAATGCGGTTTATCTCGATATAAGAAAAAATTGTCTCCAACAAAATTCTTATGGTATTTTCCTATAATTCCGAGATTTAGACGCATGTTTCGTAGTGAAACCGATGCAAGACACTTAACTTGGCATACAGATGAAAAAATTATTGATGGAAAGTTTCAACATTCGGCAGATTCACCACAGTGATAGAAAATTGATAATGATTATCCTAATTATGGAGGAGAAGCAAGAAACATTCACTTGGCATTATCTACTGATGGAATGAAACCGCATGGTCTTCAAAGCATCTCACGACCACATGCTCTGTAATTATTATGATTTATAACCTACCTCCATGGCTATGTATGAAGCGCAAGTACATGATGTTATCTATGTGAATTTATGGACCTAAACAACCAGGGAATGACATAAATGTATACTTGACACATTTAATCGAAGATTTAAAGATTTTATGGGAGAACGGTATGCAGGTTTACGATGGATATATGAAAGAAAGTTTCAATTTGAGGACGATGTTATTTTGGCACAATTAATGGTTTTCTGGCATACAGAAATCTATCAGGGTATAGCATTAAAGGTAAAAAAGCATGTTTTATTTGTGAAGAAAACACTATTTAGAAGCGATTCGAATTTTGTCAAAAGAATGTATTTCTCGGTCATCGTAGATTCTTAAATTTAAATTATCACTACCGTGGATGAAGAAAGGCATTCAATGGAAATCCAGAACATACGTTGACAGGTGACCAAATTTTTGAAAAGGTGAAAGATATGAGTACTCAATATGGCAAGCCTTTTGCACATATGCTTGTCAAAGGTGGGTGGAAGAAGAGGTCAATTTTTTTTTAATTTTCATATTGGAAGTCGTTGTATGTAAGACATTTTCTTGATGTTTTGCATATTGAAAAAAATGTATTTGAAAGTGTTATTGGTACGTTACTCAATATACAAGGAAAGTCTAAGGATGGCCTTAAAGCAAGAAAGGACTTGATACATATGGGAATAAGAATTGAATTAGGACCCATGAAGAAAGAAACACGAACATATCTTCCGCCTGCTGCTTATACTTTATCGAGAAAGGAGAAAAAAATATTGTGTAAGTTTCTAAGTGAAGTTAAAGTTCTAGAAGGTTACTCTTCAGATATTAGAAGACTTGTATGAGAGACCTCAAGTTAAGGAGTTTAAAGACATATGATTGTCATGGTATAATGGAGAATTTTCTACCAATATGTATACGTTCTATTTTGCCAGAAAAAGTAAGATGCGCCATAACTAAATTGTGTTATTTCTTCAGATCAATTTGTAGTAAGGTGATTGGTCCTGACATCTTACCAATATTGCAAAAATAAATAGTTATTACTTTGTGTGAGCTTGAAATTTGTTTTCCTCCCTCATTTTTTGACATTATGGTATATCTTGTTGTTCATCTTGTGAAAGAGACACAATTGTGTGGCCAGCTTATATGAGATGAATGTACCCTGTTGAGCATTATATAAAAATATTAAAAAGGTACGTGAAAAACTGAAGTCGGCCAGAGGGTTGTATGTTTGAAAGATACATTGTTGAAGAAGCGGTTAGTTTTGTACTAAATATTTGACCAATGTTCAATCCATTGGACTACCCAAATTTCATATTTCAAAAGGAAGGAAGGAAAAAATTTAATCGAAAATAAAATTATGACAGTATCAAGGGTTGAACGAGATCAAGTGCATTTATATATTCTGCACAATGACAATGAGGTTTAGTCGTATGTTAAAATGCACAAGGATGTACTCCGGGGTTTAAATCCGAATAGAAATGAAAATTGGATAGTACGAGAGCATAATAAAAGTTTTATACAATGGTTCAAGGATCATATTTATTCAAAGTTTGATTTAGATCCCACTTCAATTACAGAAAGGTTGAGATGTTTAGCATATGGTCCAAGTTTGCTCGTGTTTTGTTATAGCGCATACGTAATTAATGGATACACATTCTATACCAAAGAATAAATAAAAGTACTATGCAAAATAGTGGTGTCGCAATTATAGTTGAAGCAATGCACATTTCAATTATGAATGACTTAAACCCCAAATATGAAAATCTATCATATTTTGGAGTTATCGAGCATATTTGGGTGTTTGATTATGAGAATTTTCAGATTCCTATCTTTGGTTGCAAGTGGGTACATAATAGTGGCATACGAATAGATAACTCGGGATTTTTACAAGTGGATCTTAATAGGGTGGGGTACAAAGATGAGCATTTTATTCTAGCCTCTCAAGCTAAACAAGTGTTCTATGTCATTGATCCGACAAGTAAAAAATGGTCTATAGTACTTTTATCTAACAAAGTTATTGATGATAATAGTGTAAATCAAAGTGATATTGATGTTGAGAATGAGTCATATGTTAGAGGAAATGAGTCGTATATACGAAATGATCAAGATGAGAATATTATAGCGGATGAATCATATATTATAAATGATCATAGTGAGGGAATTTGGATCAATCCATGCGTTCGATTTGTTAAGAGTCAAGTAATTCATATTCCAACCAAGAAAAGAAATAGACGTTAGTGAAAAAGGTACTAGTAAAATGTTATATGTTATGTCATTCAATAAAATTGTTATATATTGTGTTTATGTTTTTATATTGTGTATATGTTTTCATATTATGTTTATGGTTTTATATTGTGTTTATGTTTTTATATTGTGTTTATTAATTCAATGCTATTTGAATTTTATATGGTGTTTATGTTTTTCTTTAATATTACAGGTCAAATGGCTAGTAATGAGGAAAAATCACATCTCGCTTCTAATAATGATGGACATGAATTAACTCGTGATGTGGATAATGATATTAGACGAGGAATAATAATTATGAAGCCAATCATTCGTGTAAGAGATAAAAGTATCAAATTTGCCGTACATTGGAATGAAGACAAACATCTAATTGAGCCTAACAGTTCAATGTTGACAAGTTACATTGGTTCCCTTGTGAGGAGAGAAGTTCTAATCACTTGTGATTATTGGAGAAATCATGAGCTGAAACCCGTTAAAGAAAAAATATGGAGTGATATACGGGTGCCATATGTGATGTCATTTGTTTTTGTTGACGAATATGTCTTTAAATTACTAACACACTCTATGTATATTTTTTTGTAGAGGTCTTTTAACATTGATGATGATCAAAAATCATATTGTCTTTAATTGGCCGGAAAAAGACTAAGAGGGTTTCGATTTTTTTTGACAAACAAGTTTCTGAGGGATGCCGATAACAATTTATCGTTGTAGAATGTCCAAAGGTGTGTGCAGGCTTGATTTCACTTAAATAATAGGCAACCTTTAAAGGCAAACAAAGAACCACGGATTTTCAGGATGTGAGTGTAGTGAATCACCAACGAGCATCAAGTCCCCCGTATCCATACAGAAAATGGCGTATGGGATATGCACGCTTACAACAAAGATTGATAAATATGTATAAATTCTATGATATACTTGTTCATAATGTGTTACAATTTATTTTATTATTTCTCTTAATGTGTAGTTAGAAGAGGAGAAAAGTCAAGAAACATCTCTTCTGAAACATGTTCTGTGGAAGGCTGCCCGGGTGGGTAAGGATGGAGTTGTTAAGGAAGATGTGCTTCAAATTTATGAGCAATGTGTAAGTATATCAATATTCCTTTAATAAAATTAAAATTTTATTAACATAAAGAATTTTTGCGTTTTAATCACCATTAATTTATTTCAATATGAGTATGAATTTCAGAAGAATCTATCTCAATCTTTAACTTAAACTGAAGACCATGATTATAGGAGCATACTTAGTCGAGTATTAAATATTCTTGAGTATATCGGTCGTGTGAGGGGTAAGGGATTCAGGGTGACTAAAACATCTTTGGGTAACCATCAAAAGAGGAAAGGTCATATAAATAAATAAGTGATGGACGAGTTATAAAAACTAAAAGCTTAAGTTCGTGAGTTGGAAAAGGACAAAGAAAGATACATGTCAGAAAGGCAAGGTTCAGGGTTCAAAGATACTAGTGACAAAGATAGTATCAATTGTGATTTCCAACAGAAAAATCCCAAGGTAATATATATTATTATAAATTAGCACAATTTTTTTAATTGACATATATACACATTAACAATTTCATATTTATTATTGGTTTAGGGTATTTCACCTTGTCAGTTCTATTTATCGTCATCGAATTATCGCATGGTTGGCAAGGGAGAAGTGTATAACACTTTAGGAGAAGTACTTCACCATAAATTGCTCCCTGTTGGATTTTTGAAAGTATCAATTGATATTGCTTTAGAGAGGGATGCACCATTACCTTTGCTTGACGATATTTCAGATGTAACATTGGCGGGAGAGGCAATAGGATCCTATGTTGCATGGTCGTCAAACCTCATTTGCATAGATGATAAGGTATGTTGAAAACTATTATGAACATTTGAGTATTCAAATTTTTTATGACCATTTAACGTACATTTTTTTTCATGATAACGTTAGACTCCTACAAAATCCAAATCAAAGATAAGGGGATTAGGCGGCAAACTGAGTTAGTTACATCCAAAAAAGAGGTAAATTGATATATATTATACATAGAAAAAATTAATTTACGATCTTATACTTCACCTAACTTATATGCATTTGATATTTAGATTCATGCTAAAGAGATTCAACAAGTCAATATGAGTAAGAAGTCTGAAATTGACAACATGTCCACACGAAAAAAGGATGTCAAAGTCCGCGGCTAGAAAAAAACCTACTTTTCGGTATAGGTCGTGCCTTCATACATTAATGGGAATATCAGTTTTTGATGACAGATGTGCTCGTAATATACTTATGGAGGAAGGTATTTTAGGTTTTTCGTATTACGAAACAATAAGTAAAGAGGATATGGATCAAGTTCTTAGACATTCGAAATTAGGCCTCGGTATAATAAATACATACATCAGGTATGCTCCGATCAACTTTATTTAATTAATTGAACAATTTATCTTCTCATTTTAATGAATGGTCTTAATGTTAATGATGTTTTTATTTAAGTTTCATGTATGTCAACTTGATGTGTCCGCATCAATTGAACCAAATATTTTTGTTTCTTATCTCCAAACAATATCAACTCACTATTAATCGAACAAAGACCAGATAAAGTCAAAGAGTACTTTGTCCATACATTTATGGCCAACAAAGATACATAAAAATTGTTTTTTTTTTCATTTAATACTGGAAATGGGTAAGATTTTCTTTCAAACTTCATCTATTATAATTTTTCGTGTTTTGACGTTCTGTAGAAAGTTTTCATCTAACCTTTGTTAATCTTACAGTGGACACTGGTTGTTGGTTGCGATTAATCCAATAAAAGAAATTGTTTATTATTTGGATTCGTTAGAAGGTGATTGGACAAAATACCCAAATATAAAAGAGATGGTTGATACGTAAGTTAGATTGTTCTAAATCTTTGTTTGTATACTTATTTATTTATGTTAGATTGTTTTAAGTATTCGTTTATATTTTGTTAGAGTTATAAAAAAATTCAATCACAAAGAGATATTCAAGTACCAAAGAGTAAAGCAAACAAATTACATGGATCAGAGTGCAGGTATATTTTCACAATTTTGATTACATTAGTGATGCTACTTGATAAAACAAGTTAAACTATATATTCGTATTTTTTTCCATGTGGTGTCCTCGTCAGCGTAATGGTATAGATTATGGTTATTTCATGTTGAGGTTTATGAAATAAATTATTCTTTTTAATCAAATAGAGATTCCAACCATGGTATGGGTTTCTAACTTATGATTTATTTTAATATGTTTAATACATTTCATCTAATTAATTAGTTTTAACTAAATCATATTATGTTATATTATGTAGTACTTTGATGAATACAAGTCTTCTACTTACTCTAAAGATCAATTGGACAAAATTAAGGAGGATTGGTGTCAGTACGTTATTGAGATGACAATTTTATAAGGTATTGTGACACTTTCATTGATGAGAATTTTGAGTATATATAAGTTTGAGTTTTGATGAGATATTATGTCGTTATTAGTGTGGTAAATTGTGTTGCAATGTTGTTGTTGTTGTTATGTGGAATGTTAGTTAGGATGGTATTGGATTTAAATTCAAATAAAGTTTTGTTTGTATCATGGTATGAATCGGGTAATTTTTAATGGTGGATTATAACGGATTCTTGATTTGTTTTTGTTACATTGATTTGTGTTAAATTGTAATAGTTATAAGATTTAAGTGTTATATAGCTTTGTTCTGATATATATGTCTGTTGGTTTTGGTTCAGGTAGGTGCATATGAAGAAGATATAGAGATAACAAGTTCATTTAAGATTTTTCATTGTTGTTGTTTATAGAGAAGATAGTAGAGAAGAAAGCAGCTCTAGAAAATAGTAATATATACATTTGATGCATACTTATTAGATTATAAAGCTGTATATGTAAATATGTAAATTTATGTATATATAAATTATTGAATTCTTCAAGTTGTATCTCATTTATGTATATATAAATTATTGAATTAAAATTGTATATATAAATATGTAAGTTTGGTGCATACTTATTGGATTAAAACTGCAAATTTATGAAATCTGGTGCAAATTTGAAAGACAACACTTAAATTTTAAGTGATTATTTGTACAGGACGCTTAAAATATAAGCTGAATATATTAAAAAATATGTGAACATTAGACAACGCTTTAAACAAAAAAGCGCATCCTATATCGGGGAATAAAAAGCACTTGTGAAATACAAAGTACTTCCTAAAAGAGACTTTAGAAAGCACTTTTAAAGAAAGCGTTGCGTAAAACCTAAAAAAAAAGTGAAAAAAAATGTATTACACAACATTTTTAAAAGCGTTGTCAAAAGTGAAAGTACTGATATAGACACATTTTATAAAGCGCTTCTAATGTAAAAAGCATTGCTTATAGGGGGCCTTTAGAAAATGCTTATTGAATAAAGCGTTGTCTAAAGGCTACATTAAACAACCTTTCACATAGACAAAAAACATTGTCTTTACTTACAACGGCGCAGGAATAGGCCGCGCTTTTAAACGTTGTCTATGGAAGAAAAAACGCTATCTATTCCCATATATGGCATAGTGCCTGAAAATGAACAAACTTACACACAGATCCAACTACTCTAAAACTACTGCATAGGACGTAATTGTGTATTATGATGTTACATATTTGCAGTGACGTAGATCACATCATATGTATCACTTTCACAATCAGCTCATAATTTTCATGAGACTAACTTGTCTGTTGTTATAGATCATTGACTTTATCATTAGTCTTCTTTACCTGAATAAAAGAAAACAGAAAAACAAAGACATGTGTCAGCACCAAATAATGCCTCACACGAATATTTATCAAAAGATTGAAAGAATTCCTTAAGAAAAATGATCACTAAAGCAAATAACTGAACTGTGAGAGAAAATAACTTCACATATGTATAATTTGCCAAAGTACTAAGTAGCTAAAACTTAACATTTCTTTGACATTATGCTGTCAAAAGTTTTGAATTGTTTATATCTTTTAATTTCAGTCAATCCTTGCCAAGTTCTTGACATTCATAATGGGATTTCAATTTGAACCATACCTGTTAGAACATAGTTTGATTCTACAACCCTCAATTAGAGTTTTGATGATAACAAAATACAAGAATAAATAAATTGTAAGATTTATATATAAGACATATATACTACTTAAAATTATGTTGTGTATTTACAGAAACTCTGATGGAATCAGCATCAGAAGATCAGTATCAACATCAGCATCAGAAGATCAAACATGTGCTACACGCTGAAGTTACCAGATCATACGTTGAAGCCTGATGACCAGAATCTGCGCATAAAATACTCTGACTCTGATCAAGATCCTTACCAAGTCATCAGCATTCAGAAGCGTCAGAATAAGCTAAAGCCAAGAACACTCTGATTACCATAAGCAGAGAAGACTATGAAGCGTCAGCGTTACTAAGCATTCAAGACAGATTTATTACCAACGGCTTTATTCCAAGACAAGATCTTCTCAAAAAGGAAAGAACATTATTATCATTGAAAGTGATTTATGGACAACAACGTATCTTTTCCTGGCTATATAAACAAGACTGTATGAGAAAAGAAAAGGTTAATAATCTTCACGCATATACACGCCTACGTAAACGAACTCACTCATACAATTTGCTAAAGCTTTCAACCACGCCTACTCAAAAGCATTAGCAATCCAGTTTCATCCTAAGCTTAATATTGTGTATTATCACAGTTGTGATATATAGTTTTATTAGAAAACATCAAACACACTTTTGTTCATTTATCTGTAAGAGAATTTCCTTGAGATAAACCGGTTTGTGGTTATACTCAAGAAGGCTTTAACAGTTGTTAAAGTAGTTGTTGTAATCAGTTGATTATAGTGGATTAAGACCTCGTTGGAGAGAGGCGAAATCACCTTGACGGGTGGACTGGAGTAGTTTGAGATCAAACGAACCAGGATAAAAATACAGTGTTGTCTGCACCTTTGATTTAAGTTTTACAATTCAACCCCCCTTCTTGTGTTTCTCACATCTTCAATTGGCATCAGAGCGCCTGGTTCTGAGCTTATAACACTTAACTGTGTCAGTACAAGATCCAGCGTCAGAAAAACACAATGACAGGACCACATCAAAACATCAGCAATGACAACAATGAAGAAAGAGACAGATTCAGTGGCAAACCTCCAGTCTTTGATGGAGAGAACTTTGACTACTGGAAAGACAGAATTGAAAGTTTCTTTCTGGCCCATGATGCTGATCTGTGGGACATGGTGACTGATGGATACACGCACCCAATGGATGGAAGTGGTCAGAAGATTGACAGGAAAGCAATGTCTGATCAGCAAAAGCGTGATTTCAGAAATCATCACAAGGCCAGAACAATTCTTCTCAGCGTCATCTCTTATTCAGAATATGAAAAGATATCAAACAGAGATACTGCAAAGAATATGTTTGACTCTCTGAGAATGACGCATGAAGGCAACATTCAAGTCAAAGAAACCAAAGCTCTTGCGCTCATTCAGAAGTACGAGGCATTCAAGATGGAAGAGAGTGAATCAATAGAGACTATGTTTTCAAGATTTCAAATTCTTGTTGCTGGTCTAAAAGTTCTTGACAAAGGGTATTCCACTGCTGATCATGTTAAGAAGATCATCATAAGCTTGCCAAAACAGTGGAGGTCAATGGTCACAGCGCTTAAGCTAGCCAAGGATCTCAACAAAATCTCTCTGAAGGAACTTGTCAGCTCCCTCAGAAGTCACGAGATAGAGCTAGAAGCAGATGAACCTCAAAAGCAAGGTAAGCCATTAGCTTTAAAATCTAACAGAAAATATGACTCCAAAGTTTTGCAGGCTGTTGAAGAAACCTCTGATGGGTCCTCATCAGAAGAAGATGAACTATCTCTCCTCTCCAGAAGGGTGAACCAATTATGGAAGCAGAGGCAAAGGAAATTCAGGAATCCCAGAAAATCAGAATGAATCTTTCTCCAGATACAGAAGGTCAGAATCCTCCTCTGGACACAGAAGATCTGAAGGTTCTTCAGGAAACAGAAAGCCAAACAACAAGGACATCATCTGCTATGAATGTAACGAGCAAGGGCACTACAAAAGTGATTGCCCAAAGCTTCAGAAGGAAAAGCCCAAAAAGAAGTTTGGCAAGGAAAAGAAGAAAAGTCTCATGGCTACATGGGATGATTCTGATACATCTGAAGCTGACTCAGAATCAGATGATGAAAGAGCAAACATAGCTCTCATGGCAAACATAACAGAAGACAGCGAAGCTTCTGAGTCAGACTCTGAATCAGATACAGAAGAGGTATTTCCTGACTTTGCTATAAACTTTACTAAGGCTGAACTAGCTGAGAGCCTTAATGAAATTCTGGAAAGATATCAGCAGATCAGAGTCAAATTCAGAAACCTGGAAAGGAATCTTGCTTCTGACTCTGATAAGACTGAGAGTCTCAAATTGGAGAATTCTTAGTTAAAAAATAAAATTTCAAAACTAGAAAATCTATTGCAAAACTCTCAGAAGGAAACAATCTCTGAAACTCCCAACAGTGCTGATGAGATCATCAAGGAGTATGATCACAGCTTTCAGAAGTTTCTAGCTAAAAACATAGATAGAAGCAAAATGGCTTCAATGATCTATGGAGTTAGCAGAAATGGCAGAAAGGGAATAGGATACCAAGGTAAGGTACCTACACCAAAAAATGCCATGGATTTAGTTATAAAACGCACTCCACTTGATTCACACTTCATATATGGGCACACACATGACATCAAATATACAAGTAGTAATTATTCTGTCAAACCAAAATTCAACCAGAGTTTTGGTAAAACTAACAAATCAGGACCCAAGAAAATATGGGTACCTAAGGATAAAATAATACATGTGGCAGATATCTTTAGCAGCAAAGCAGAAACACCAATCATGGTACCTGGACTCTGGCTGCTCACGACACATGACGGGAAGAAGGCATATGTTCCAAAGCCTGGAACTTAAGTCTGAAGGCCACGTAGGTTTTGGAGGCAATCAAAGAGGAAAGATCATTGGCTCTGGAACAGTAGGTAATGGAAACCTTCCCTCTATAAGTAATGTTTTATTAGTAGATGGATTAATGCATAACCTGTTATCCATAAGTCAATTAAGTGATAACGGTTATGATATAATCTTTAATTAAAATTCATGCAAAGCTGTTAGTCAGAAAGATGGGACTATCCTATTTAATGGAAAGAGGAGAAACAACATTTATAAAATCAAACTTTCTGAACTGAAAAATCAGAATGTAAAGTGTCTTCTGTCTGTTAACAACGAGCAATGGATCTGGCACAGAAGATTGGGACATGTTAGTATGAGAAGAATATCTCAGATTAACAAACTCAATCTGGTCAGAGGACTTCCTAACCTGAAGTTCAATTCAGATGCTCTGTGTGAAGCATGTCAGAAAGGCAAGTTTGCAAAACCTGCTTTCAAATCCAAAAACGTTGTTTCCACCTCTAAGCCATTAGAACTTCTGCACATTGACTTATTTGGACCAGTTAAAACTGCTTCAGTCAGTGGCAAGAAGTATGGGTTAGTAATCGTAGATGACTATAGCAGATGGACATTGGGTAAAGTTCTTAAGACACAAGGACGAGTCACACTCTGTGTTTGTCACCTTCTGCAACCAAGTTCAGAATGAAAAGGATCTTAGAATCGTCAAAGTCAGAAGTGATCATGGTGGAGAATTTGAAAACAAAGATTTTGAGTCATTCTTTAATGACAAAGGCATTCTGCATGATTTCTCTTGTCCTAGAACTCCCCAGCAAAATGGAGTTGTAGAACGAAAGAACAGAACATTGCAAGAAATGGCCAGAACCATGACCAACGAGACTAACGTTGCTAAGATCTTCTGGGCAGAGGCAATAAACACAGCGTGTTACATTCAGAATAGAATCTCCATAAGACCTATTCTGGAAAAGACTCCATATGAATTGTGAAAGAACAGAAATCCCAACATTTCCTATTTTCATCCATTCGGATGTACTTGTTTTATTTTGAATACAAAAAATTATTTGGACAAGTTTGACTCTAAAGCACAAAAGTGTATTATGTTAGGATACTCTGAACGCTCATGAGGGTACAGAGTATACAACACAGAAACACAGATTATGGAAGAATCAATCAGTGTTCGTTTTGATGATAAGCTTGACTCTCAAAAGTCAAAGCAGAATGAATTACTTGCAGGTATGGAAGTTGAATTCACAGGTACTGAAGACAAGTCATCAGAAGCTCTTAACAGAGACACTCCCTCAACATCAGAAAGAGGCACTGCAAGCAATCCAGCACCTTATGTTGATCAACTTCAGAAAAGACCATCCAGAAGCAGCATGGATCACCCAGAAGAAACAATCTTAGGAAGAAAGGAAGATCCAATCAGAACAAGATCTAGCTTCAGAAACTCTGAAGAATCCCTCATGGGACTTGTTTCTCTAATTGAACCATCAACAATTGATGAAGCACTTCTGGACAATGATTGGATTCTAGCAATGCAAGAGGAGCTAAATCAATTCACAAGAAATGACGTATGGGATCTGGTTCCTAAACCAAAAGGATTCAACGTCATTGGAACAAAATGGGTGTTCAGAAACAAACTGAATGAACAAGGTGAAATCATCAGAAACAAGGCACGATTGGTAGCACAAGGTTATAGTCAGCAAGAGGGGATAGACTATACAGAAACATTTGCTCCGGTCACCAGAAGAAGAGGTATATCTGCACCAACCCCTTGGTTTTGAAAGTTCCAAAAATCCAGAATATGTTTTCAAACTAAAGAAGTCACTCTATAGTTTGAAACAAGCTCCCAGAGCTTGGTATGAAAGACTAAGTAACTTCCTGTTAGAAAAGGAATTCACTAGAGGGAAAGTGGACACAACTATATTCTGCAAGACAGTTAAGAATGACATTTTAGTATATCAGATTTATGTTGATGACATCATATTTGGATCTACTAAACCTTCTCTGGGAAGAAAGTTTGCTAAGTGTATGCAGGCAGAATTTGAGATGAGCCTAATGGGGGAACTGAAATTCTTTTTGAGCATCTAGATTAATCAAACCCCAGAAGGAACTTACATTCATCAGAGCAAATATGTCAGAGAACTTCTGAAGAAATTTGATCTCTCAGAATGTAAGCCATCAAAGATTCCAATGCATCCCACGTGCATTCTGGAAAGAGAAGAGTTAAGCAAAAAGGTAGAACAGAAGGTCTACAGAGGTATGATTGGTTCTCTTCTATATCTGACGGCTTCAAGGCCTGACATTTTATTCAGTGTTTGCATCTGTGCTAGATTCCAATCAGATCCTAGAGAATCTCACTTAACAGCAGTTAAGCGAATTTTCAAGTATCTGAAAGGTACTACTAATCTGGGTTTGTTTTATAGAAAATCAAGTGATTACAGCTTAGTAGGATACTGTGATGCTGATTTTGCTGGAGACAAAGTAGAACGTAAAAGTACTTCTGGAAGCTTCCAGTTTCTGGGAGAAAATCTGATCTCATGGTCCAGCAAAAGACAATCCACAATTGCTCTATCAACAGTAGAAGCTGAATACATAGCAGCAGCTGGATGCAGCACACAAATGCTCTGGATGAAAAGTCAATTTGAGGACTTCCAGATATTTGAGAGTAACATTCCTATCCTCTGTGACAATACTTCTGCTATTTGTCTCAGCAAAAATCCAATTTTACATTCTAGGGCTAAGCATATAGAAATAAAACATCATTTTATTAGGGACTATATTCAGAAAGGGATTTTAAATTTAAAATTTATTAACACAGATCATCAATGGGTTGATATTTTTACAAAACCACTTTCTGAAGATAGGTTCAACTTCATTCTGAAACATCTCAGCATGAAGCTCTGCCCAGAATAAAATTGTTTTGATTCCATATATTAACCTTCAGAACTTTGTTTATTTTCTGTGAACTACTGATCAATCGTCTTTCAGAACTTTAGAAGTGTAGATTGTATCAGAATCTATCCATGAAGACCTGAGCGCTTCATTTCAAGGATAGAAATGTGTTGTTCACTCAAGCAAACAAGTGTCATCCAATCATCAGCGATTTTCTGAGGCTGAACACGCGTTCACGTTTCTGAAAAAGGCAAAGCGCTGATTGGATGCATTGAGACACATGTCATGAGTAACCGTTCCAAATATCTTTCTGAATCCCCTAAAATCAGCTATCATTAAATGTTAATAATTATTATTAATTTCTCTCTCTTATCGTTTATGTTTTCAAAACCTTTTTAGAAATCTATTTAAACTCACTTCACACCATTTACACGTTTTACCTTCACTTTCATTTTCTCTCAAACTTTCTGATTTCAGTGTTCTTACTTTCTCAAGAAATCCTTTCAAATCTTTTTCAAAAAACCTTGTGTGAACATGGCTTCTTCCAGCATTCCTTCTTCAGGTTCTCAGAAAACTGTTTCATCTGAACAATATGAAGTACCCTTCAGAACGCTTCTAACACCAGTCAAAAACCTTGAGGTTCTGTTAGAATTAATCGTGGATTTCAACAGCCTTAAGGAGAATGGGTTTGATTTATCTGAAGAGGTTAAAGCTCAAGGTTGGGAAAAGTATTTTGACAGACTGGTGGGTCCAACATTTCCTATTATAGTAAAGGAATTATGGATTCACGCTTCTTCTTCAAACCATCAAGTCACGTCTTACATCATGGGGAAGAAGATTGTTATTACTGAAGACCTCATTGCACGTTTGATAGGGTACAATGGTGGTGGTGTTTGTTGCATTGATATGGCAGAAAGGTGTGCAGATGCTGCCCTAATTGCAAGGGAAATCTTTGCTCTGGGGCTTCCCTCCAGCAAGATAAGGGATTTGAAGGACAAACACAGAATTTGGGCCAAGATCATTCTGGGTTGCTTCAACCACAGGAAGCCTACCAGCTCTCCTGATTACATTAATATTGATCATCAGTTTCTGATCTATTTTATCTCTCAGAAGGTCAAGATAAATCTGGCTCATCTTTTGTTCAATCATCTCAGAACAAGTGTTAAAGAAACAAGAGAAGAGGAACGTACAAAAAGGGATTGGATACCCTTAGGAAGACTGATATTAGATATTCTAACAGAGAATAGGCTGATTGATCATCTGACAGAGGCTCAAGAAATCAGCACTCTGGAACCTACTGTTGGCAAGCAGCTGAATGCCAAAAATCTGAAGAAAATGATGTTGATAGAGAACATTAAGAAGGAGCCCATCGTCACTCCTTTTGCTGAAATCTCCAGCAGAAGAGTCCCTCTGGACAACTTCCCTCTGTTCTCAGAGATTGACTCTAAACCAGAAATCATTCTGAGATATCTGGATGCTTGTAAAGCTGATGGTACAGCACCAAATCTGAATATTCAAGATCTTCAACAGAAGGCTCCAGAGGTTGTTCTGAAGAAGACAAAGAAAAGAAAAGTTGTTGCAGAAGGATCATCTCAGCAGACTCCTAAGAAGAGAGGTAATCCTTCTTCTGTAACTGTTTTAGATTCAACTGCTGTATCAACATCTATTCCAATTGCAACTCCATCTGAAAACCCAACACCTCAAACTTTCGATGATTTTGACCTTGATTTTGACCCTTCTGAATCATTAACCCTCAGAAGATCTCGCTCCCAACACCAAAATCCAAATACTGAAGCCATACCAGAACAAGAACTTGAAAAAGTTCTTTCTGATATAGACCAACACACTTCTACTCCCGAAACAGAAAATCCAAATCCAAACACAGATCCACAACCAGAAATTCCCCTCTCACTAATACTAGAAATTCCACTCTCTCCAGAACCAGAAATCCCACAACCTTCATCTCCTCAACCAGAAATTAATCCACCCTCTCCTCAACCTGAACAATCTCCACAACCTGAGACTCAAACTTATGAGGCCCAACCCTCTGAATCCCCTGAACCACAACCTCTGGCCATTCAATTGCCCTTTGGCACCGTTGTGCACATTCTCCAACTTCCCTCTTCACCAGAAATAACTCCACCAAATTCCCCATCAAGTCCAATAATAATTCCTGACTCTCCCACTCCCTCACCAAAAGCCAAGTCAGAAGACCACAGCAAGATTGTCATTGATTTAACAGTCTTTGAACGTCTTGCTGCCATCAACCACAAAACAACCATCCCTAAACAGAAACATCCAGATGTTGGTTCCAGCATATTGAACTTTGAAACAGAAATACAGAAGTGGATCATTTCTCTGAAACAAGCAAGTCTGGAACTGGTTGACCCTGCTGTATCAGACTGCCTCTGGACAAAATTCAGAAGATGGGTATGCGCTGAAACCTTTAAGTTGCAAGACCAGAGCTACGGACAAGCTCAACAGAACTTCAGCAATCTGTTGAAAGAAATTGAAGGTCTAGTTCTGAGCAAGCTACTTAAGGAAGAAGTTCTCCATCTGGACATTGCTCCTTGGTCTGAACAGCGTCCATCATCCAAAGTTCAACCTGCAGAAGAACAGATAATTCCGGCTGAAGAACAAGTTCAAGAAGAAGATATAACAGAAAGCTCTGAGAAGACCCCTATTTCTGAAGATCCTCAAGCTTCCTCCCTTGACAGGAAAACTCTGGAGGACTTGAAAAGATCTGATATGCTGATGAATGAAAGAATGGATAAGCAGGACACCAAGATTGATGCACTCGCGAACATGTTATCTCAGCAACAGGAAACCAGCACCCAAATCAAGAGCATGTTGGAAGCTCTGTTCACACGACTTCCTCCTCCTTAGAATTTCCTTGTTGTTTTTATAACTTGTTTATCTGTAATATTTTTACATGTTCTGAACTTATCATTGCTTCTATTTTTAATATATAAACGCTTTTTAGCTCTGATCATTTTAACTCTGATTATTTGTGCTTTTTGATAACTGACAAAAGGGGGGAGAAAGAATGATATTTTTCAATAACGAATTACTGAGACATAAGTCTCAAACATGCTAATTTATTTGAATTTCTCTCTTCTGAAAAGCTTACAGGTACAAAATTCTAATGAATCTGATGAACTCTGATACAGTAAAGTTCTAATGCTCAAAGTCTCTTGGAATTAAAGGGAAGTAATCAACTCAGGGGGAGTTTTTCTCGTCTTAGTTCTGATACCTTTTATTCTTTATTTTTGAGCTCTGATACCTTTTATTCCTTATCTTTAATCTCTGATACCTTTTATTCTTTAGTTTTAATTGAAAAAAAATTGGTTTTTGTCATCATCAAAAAGGGGGAGATTGTTAGAACATAGTTTGATTCTACAACCCTCAATTAGAGTTTTGATGATAAACAAGAATAAATAAATTGTAAGATTTATATATAAGACATATATGCTACTTAAAATTATGTTGTGTATTTACAAAAACTCTGATGGAATCAGCATCAGAAGATCAGTATCAACATCAGCATCAGAAGATATGTCAGCATCAGAAGATCAAACATGTGTTACACGCTGAAGTTACCAGATCATACGCTGAAGCCTGATGACCAAAATATGCGCATAAAATACTCTGACTCTGATCAAGATCCTTACCAAGTCATCAGCACTCAGAAGCGTCAGAATAAGCTAAAGCCAAGAACACTCTGATTACCATAAGCAGAGAAGACTATGAAGCGTCAACGTTACTAAGCGTTCAAGACAGATTTATTACCAACGGCTTTATTCCAAGACAAGATCTTCTCAAAAAGGAAAGAACGTTATTATCATTGAAAGTGATTTATGGACAACAACGTATCTTTTCCTGGCTATATAAACAAGATTGTGTGAGAAAAGAAAAGGTTAATAATCTTCACGCATATACACGCCTACGTAAACGAACTCACTCATACAATTTGCTAAAGCTTTCAACCACGCCTACTCAAAAGCATTAGCAATCCAGTTTCATCCTAAGCTTAATATTGTGTATTATCACAGTTGTGATATATATATATATAGTTTTATTAGAAAACATCAAACACACTTTTGTTAATTTATCTGTAAGAGAATTTCCTTGAGATAAACCGATTTGTGGTTATACTCAAGAAGGCTTTAACAGTTGTTAAAGTAGTTGTTGTAATCAGTTGATTATAGTGGATTAAGACCTCGTTGGAGAGAGGCGAAATCACCTTGACGGGTGGACTGGAGTAGTTTGAGATCAAACGAACCAAGATAAAAATACAGTGTTGTTTGCACCTTTGATTTAAGTTTTACAATTCAACCCCCCTTCTTGTGTTTCTCACATCTTCAATACCTTCCAAAATATGATTCTTTGTGTGGCAGGACCTGTTGGAACACATTCTGGCCATATTGGAATAACTATATAAACTACAAACCTCACATTTACTCTAATATTTTCCGCAATCTTTAGAGCAATTTCCATTGGAATTAAATTATCAACATATGCCAAAACAAAATTTAACATAAATTAACCATACTGGATTTCGGCGTTGGATTATTATCAATACCAAAACTCATATATTTACAAAATCTTAGCATAAAGACCGACGAAAACAAAATTCTTGTATCAATATGGTTTTACTTACTATCAATATGGTTTTACTTTAAATTTTCACCTGTCACAACAAACAATTAGAAGATGACATCAAAATAAAAACAGTGAGAAAATACTGAATCGTTTACAAGAACTTCTTTAAGAAATTCAAATCGCAAGTAAAATGTTATGTATCGTATTCAATTACACATGTTGTTAAATGAGATTCATTAAGTAGTTATCAGTTAGCTTCCAACTCTATTTTGAGCACAACAACCTCCTCCATAAAGGTTGTGAGCTTTGTATTGGTTTTATTCAATTTATTTGTCTTATCTGCAAGTACACCTTGTTGTTCCAAAATAGTTTGTTATGAACACGATATCTTTAAAACAAAGTATAAGCTGTTTCTTTATGATCAAGAAACAATCAAGGATAGAAAAGATAGAATAACAAGAAGAACACAAAGATTGATTATTAAGTGTTATTCTTTACTTTCTCTTTAAATCAGATTACAAGTACTCAAGAATAACAAAATCTCTCACCCTAAATTAGAATTTGCAATATGCAATTATGAGAGACTAGTATGCTATTTATAATAAACCTAACATACTAAACTAATGGGTTTTTTCACAAATACTCATTACAAGCTAACTTAGGGTACAAGCTAACTTAAACAATTTGACATAACAAACAGGCTCAATTCAAAATACTAATAACCCTAGCATTTCGACACCCACATACTATAACACACTTCGACTATAGTATGTAGCTCTTCGAGACCAGAATGTGAGCATACTTCGACGACATGCATACACCTTGCAGGCCCCAAAAGATTAGCATGGATGTAATCAAGGGATCCATGTGTTCTTTGTCTGCCTTTATTGAACTTCACTCTACAAGATTTTCCAAGTACACATGGTTCACAAAATTTTAGCTTTTCGACTTTATCTCCACCAAGCAAATTTTGTTTCCCTAATTCAACCAGACCCCTTTCATTGACATGGCCCAATCTCATGTGTCAAATTTCTGTATTCGACAAAGGTTTCGTGGATGCAACATTTGTCAAACCACTTACAACTTCAACCTTAAGGATATACAAGCCTTGCTTCTTCACGCCTCTCAAGACTTCTTTCGACCTCTTCATGACTCGTAGGATACATTTATATCCTTTGAAAACATATGCTTTCTTGTCGAATTCACCAAGAGAAATCAAATTTCTCTTCAAATGAGATACATACCTGACTTCATCCAACAACTTTATTGACTCATCATGGAGCTTGAATCTCACAGATCCAACACTTGAAATCTTGCAAGCTTTGTTGTTTCCCAGCAATACATATCCACCATCTTGATCACATAATTCCTCGAACAAGTCTTTTTTTAGATTCATGTGCCAAGTGCAACCTGAATCCATAATCCATTCTTTCTTGGAGTCGCTGCTTGAAACCACAAGAACATTAGATTAGTCTAAATCATCTTGAACAATGATTGCGTTGCCATTATCCTTACCTCCATGATCTTTCATGCGTTCAGGGAACACCTTTCTTGTGTGACCCTCCTTCTTACAATGATAACATCGAATACCAGATGCTTCGCCACTATAAGACTTCTGCTGACTTTTACCTTTCTTCTTGTCGAACTTACCATCCTTTTGCAAGAATTTTCCTCTAACAGTTAAACCTTCACCAACCGTCAAAGGTTTATGCTCCTTTCATTCGTTCAAGTCCTTAGAATACAAGGTTGGTTGAACTTCTTCAAAGGTCAGGGACTCCCTTCCATACAAGAGAGTTTCTTTGAAGTGAGCATGTGATCTGGACAAAGCGCACAACAACAACAGTGTTTGATCTTCATAGTCGATCTTCACATCAATATTTTCAAGATCAAGAATCATTGTTGAACATATCCAACTACTCAGCCAACATTTTATCTTCAATCATCTTAAATGAATACAAAGCTTGCTTCGGGTAGAGTCAATTTACCAGCGATTTGGTCACGTGCAAACTTTCAAGTTTCACCCATAACTATGTCGCCCTCATCTCCTTTGATACCTATCGAAGAACCTTATCACCAAGGCTCAACAAGATTGTGTTATGGGCTTTCTCTATCATCGGCGTCTTCTCAGTTGCAGTTAACGTAGCGTTCATGGCTGCCTCTCCCTTCAAAACTTCCAAACAACCCTGTTGAACCAATATGGCTTTCATCTTCAAGCGTCACATACTGAAATCGTTCACTCCGATGAACTTTTCAATCTCATACTTTATTGAAGACGATACCTTTCAAACAAAGTATAAAATGTTTCTTTATGATCAAGAAACAATTAAGGGTAGAAAAGATGGAAAAACAAGAAGAACACAAAGATTGGTTATTAAAAGATATTCTTTATTTTCCCTTTAAATCAAATTACAAGTATTAAAGAATAACAAATAACCTCTCTCACCCTAAATTAGGATTTGCAGTATGCAATGATGAGAGACTAGTATGATATTTATAATAAACCTAACATACTAAACTAATGGGATTTTTCACAAATACCTATTACAAGCTAACTTAGGGTACAAGCTAACTTAATCAATTGGACATAACAAACAGGCCCAATTCAAAATACTAACAATCGTAGCATTTCGACACCCACATACTAGAACACACTTCAACTATAATATGTAGGTCTTCGACACCAGCATACAAGCATACTTCGACGGCATGCATAAATCATGTCGAACCAGAAGCTACTCTTCAACCCAATACAGTTTGATCCAATATCTCACAATTTATGGTATACATAATCCTAGCAGGATCCAAATTGTTAGTAACTATAATCTAAAATTTAGTAACTATAATCTGAGATTGAACAGTAAATCTTAGATTATCAAGGGGTCTCCTCAAGGGAAATTTAGTAACTACAAATTACAGATATCAAAATTATTTGGGTCAGGCAAAACTGGAAAAAGAGAAGAAAAAAAAAGCAATGTAACAGTGTTGATAATGAAATGTTGCTGCAAACCTGAAACCATAAAACTTACTTTATAAACAACCTCCCCTTCAGCCGGTTCTTAATAGAAAACGATGCTGCCACTGTATTGCTATGCCATTATAAAAAATCAATCATAGCTATTCATCATTCTGATTCAACCCTTGATCACAATCATAGAGTCATATTCAGTTACGTACCTTAAGTTGTATAAGTTCACAAACTAGACTGAGATCTGCTATAGAGGGTTGAAATCCACAAAGAAGGAATCATCTCTTGGAATGTCTACTTCATCAACTGAGATCTGCTATAGAGGGTTGAAATCCACAAAGAAGGAATCATCTCTTGGAATGTCTACTTCATCATCACAATCAACCATTCATGTTCTGACTATTGTGTTCAAAATTGAACTTTATTATACCAACATTGTCAAACCAACGCTGGCGGAAACTCCTGCATGGTCATGAAAGTACTGAGCTTCCACCTGTTTCATTAATAAGGTGTTCCTCAAATTAGTGAATTATTTTACATACCAGTTTAGCATGAAGTCCAGTTTAAGTAAAATATTCAACACACAAGATTACATAGCATAACACTTCAGTTTAGTACATATATGTTCAATTCACATAGCATAACTATTTATTACATATAGGATATCACTTAGCACAAGTTAAGTATTTTGAATATTCAACACAGGATATCACATAGTATTCAACATATAGAGATGTCTTTGATCAGTAATTACTCGCATGACATATTCATCAATGTTTTAACATTCAATTTTCAAACCTTTTTCCGCAAACGGCTCAGAAAACTTCTATATGGATTTTATAAGATTAACCTGAAATGCACATACCCATATCCTTTTGGAAGATTAACCTGAAATGCATAAATTAAGTCAAAATTTACATCAAAGTTCCAGTCATTCTAATCCACATATTTAAAGTTTCAGTAATGAAGAACTCACAGGGTGTCGAAGAGAACAAGTCGGATTAAGACAATTCCGTGATAACCAGTACCAGCAATCCCTCGGGTTAAGCCTCGCAATCTCATGGTGCGGGTACTCACACTTTACACCCTGTAACCAAAACAAAACAACAACAAAAACAAAGAGGTTAACACTTAATACATGGAATCACAGGCTAAATACATCAATAAAACTAATCATACAAGTTTCAAACATCGAGCATTGTTTAATACATAGATATTTAACTTAAATGAAAACGAAAACAAAATCCATGTCTTGTGCAAATCGAAAAATGCGACTGAGATAGGGTTAAAGCAAATGCATTACAAAATAGCGAGGGAAAAAGAGATTGCAAAGGAAAATGAGATTGAAAGTTTGAGAGAGGACCTTCTTGCAAGTGAAGGGTGAAGCCAAGATATAAACGCAATCGGTGTTGCGCTTGAGTAAATCTTCGTCCATGTTGCGTGTGATAAAGAGAAGAAGTGAGTAATTGTCCATTATAGTCGTCGTCGGCGTTACATGTGATAAAGAGAAAAGGTGAAAAAATTAGGGATTAGGGTTTTTCTTCAATGTTAGATAAAGTGAAAGAGAAAGGGAAGAAGGAAGGGAGGGAAGAAAGAAGAAGGAAGAGGAAGATACAAAAGAGAGAAGAAAGAGGAGGAAGAGAGAGATGATGTTGTAGAAGGAGAAGTGTATAAGGAAGTGAGAGAGTTGGCTTGTAGAATAAACGCAACTGTGTTGATGTGACATAACTGGTACTGTGCGAATGGCATTACGTAGTAGGCAGAGATTTGTGAAGATGTTGTACAGGAGGGATTACAAAAGTTAAGAAATTTTCGTGTTTTATGTGTTTTTCAGTAGGACCTTAATATGATGATGTCGTAGAACCCGATAGGATCTAGATATAGAGAAGTCGGAGAGTCCTAGTGGGATCTCGATCTGATGATATTGTAGAACCCGATATGTTATAGACATATAGAAGTCAAAGAGTCTTAGAGGGATCTCGATTGATGATGTCGTAGAATTCGGTAGGTTCTAGACATAGAGAAGTCGGAGAGTCTCAGTCAGATCTCGACTTGTTAAACTTATGTTTTAATTACACGAACGCTTGGCCTATTTTTATTATTATCTATTCCTTTGGGAGCCTTAGTGACCTTCATATCGTTGATAAGTAACTGCGTCGTTCAATTTAAAGCGTAAGTAGGACGACAAGTCGGATGAATCTTGATGTACGACCGAGGATTTGTTAGCCAAACTGTTTAAGGTCAAAGATATATTAACTTGATTGGGTCAGAGGTATGTTAATATAGTCGAGTTTCCATAGATATATTAACATAGCATTTTTTAAAGGGCAGATGTATATTAATATAATGGGTCAGATGTATATTAACATAACTGATATGCCAGAAGTATATTAAGATGACATTTTTTAATGGTCAGAGGTATATTAACATAACTAGGCCAAAGGTATGTTAACATAGCTGAGGATCCAGAGATATATTAACATTGCATTTTTTAAGGTCAGAATATAACCGGGCCAGAGATATGCTAATATATCCGAGACTCCAGAGGTATATTAACATGGTTTTTTTTTAATAGTTAGAAGTATATTAACATAATCAGACCAAAGGTATGTTAACAAAGTTGAAACACCATATGTGTATTAACATGGATGTTTTTAATGTTCAGATGTATATTAACATAACTAGGCCAGAGGTATGTTGACATAGCTGAGGTGTCAAAGGTATATTAACATAGCATTTTTTAACGGTCAAAGGTATATTAACATAATCGGGTCAGAGGTATGTTAACATAGACGAGACGAAAGAGGTATATTAACATGACTTTTTAATAGATAGAGGTATATTAACATAACTGAGGTGCACCTTGTGGAGGTCTTGGGTTAAATGTCCTCGACAGAGGTCTTTGTCATTCTCTCCCCCTCACTTTTGTTTGAGAGTAAGTCTCTGTTCGGACTGGGTACCTAGTGAATGACACAAATGGATCATAGTACTTTGAAGATGTATTAGTTGATGTTTCGATGCCATGTTATTTTACAAAGAGGAGAAAAATATCTTTGGAGATATTTGAGCTTTCGACGAAGAATGCATAGATTGCTAAGGACTGGTCGAAGTCATTCTTTTGAAAGAGGGAAATATTGGATGAGACTTAGAAATATTTTTTAATTTTTTCTTATAGGTTCGACAAGTGAAGATATGGCATTCGACGAAAGTTTTTGAATTTGAATAAGGAATAACTAATTTTTGT
Source organism: Vicia faba (assembly GCA_948472305.1). NCBI lineage: Eukaryota > Viridiplantae > Streptophyta > Magnoliopsida > Fabales > Fabaceae > Vicia > Vicia faba. Next base: position 20,538,351 of record OX451736.1, on the reverse strand, counting down.
CCTTATCCAGTTTCAATAGAAGACGTGTGGAGCTTCAGGAGGAAAGGAAGACATGTCGAGCGAAACGTGTCATGTTATGAACGAAAGACCGTTGGAAATAGTTGTTTCGATTTAGTATATATAGGAGTCTTAGTGTTAGGATTCGGGGTGTTCATTCATTTGTACAAAATCTCACATAAACTCAAAGTATATGCGTATTGAGAAAAAAGTCCTTTGAAAAATGTATGTATAAACGCCATCTTTTATTTAATTACAATTTATCATTTCAGAATTTACTTATAGCACTTTACTTTCGATTTCCTTTATTGCACTTTCTTTACAAGTTTCGTAAGTTTACTTTAGAGATTCATTTAGATCGAAATCAACATTACCGAAAGACTATGAATAATGTCGAAGTGTTCTTCGTTTCAAAGAATAAATTTTAAATAAGAACACATGTCCTAGGATCAACTAGTTAATTCTATGAGTAATCAAGAACTTTTCGTTATTTTTGGAAGACTAGCGCTTATTTATCAATTTTCACGGTAAACAAGATGTCATCTAGTTTTGTATATGATTTTTGCTTAGACGAGACCAAAGTGTGAAATCTTGGTTTCTTTTGACCATAGTGTGAGCTGGTCTCTTATTGAAAATATGAAACTCTTCAGTAGGACATAGATTCTTCCGGCAACCATCCTGAATAATTTTATGAGTTAGAAAAAGAGGAGATATATGCCACCCGCGCATAAGAATGAGCGATATCCATTTCTTAAAATAAGTTTTAAATGGATTCTTAGTTATAAACGACAGAGACATTGAGTCGCTTGTTTGTACATTTAGAAAGAGAAGGTGCCTCCCACCCACGTAAGAGAAACGAGCGGTATCGTTTATTTCAGAGTTTTAAAGAGATATTTACATAAACGGCGAGACATTTGCTTGCCTTATCCTAAAATTAAAGTGTGAACTCATATATACAGCCTTTTACTTTTGTTAGCGATCTCACCTAATAAATTCATAATGCCGAGATTAGTTCATATATTGATATATATCTGTTACTTCATTCCTTTGGACCTTCAGTGTTGGTTTTCCTATAAAGTCATGTAAAGGAACAAGTGAGTTTTATTAATCCAAACTTCTATACTTAACCAAACATATATAAAGATCTGCACTTATAGCTATTTAATTCAAATTCATGATAAAATCTTAATCAACTCTACTCATATTACTCAAATTAAATATACATATGGCCGTTTCTTAATGAACTATCAGTCCTAAACTCTTCAAGTGATTTTGCTAAGTCAAATTTTGTAATTGATTTGTCAAGCTAAAATCGTCGGTCGAGTCAAACAATATAACTGTTAAATTGTAATTCATAGTGTCAAAGAAGATTTAATTTATTTTAGATTTAAATAGATTTGATTTAAGTCCAGAATATATTTGATTTGATTTGGTTTAGTAACAAAAAGATATTTTGGGCTTTGGGCTTTGGGCTTAGGGTGTAAGCTCAATTATAAATAGAGAGAGTAACCTCTATTTTTAAAAGCAAGTCAAGTAAGTCAATTCATTGTAATCACAGAATTTGCAGTTGCAAGTGATTAAGAAAGTTTTCCACAGTTTGTGGGCAGAGAGAAACTCTGCAGAAATATTTGTCTTGTCTTCTTTTCTTTGTTTGTCTCATAATTAAATTGTCATTGTGGTAGAAATTCATCATAGAATTTGGTGGATTTCCAACATCTGGTATCAAGAGCTTTTGTTTCGATTCAAGGGAAGTGTCAATCAAGAACGATTGAAGAATTCACGATGACAAGTTATGGGAATGCAAACTATCCAGCAACGCTATGTTTACAGTGATTTCTTGTAAACAACCGCTAGTCCTCCAAACTATCGAATGAACTTACTGACTGTTATTCAATTTCTCTGGTAACTCGCAGGATCGACTAGATTGATCCTAGGACGTGTTGGTCATTAGGGTAACTCTCATGATCGAACTGGTATTCATGGTTGATATTTAGAATGTTGTGTAGGCGTTTAACTTATTTCGATTTCTCTATTAAAGATCTAAAGGTGTGATCAAATAAATGTGCGCGAAACTAAATTGCATGAATAAAGGTCAATTGTAAAGACATGTAAAAACTGCATAAAAGACAAATAAATGACTACGAATCATAAAAACGGTTAATGTAAAAGATTTGAAATATGAAGAAAGCGTTTAAATGCAAGAAAACTGTAAAATGGATTTAAGTGAAAAAGGTGTTCGAATGATAAAAACTTGAAGATAAAGGCATGAAATGTATAACAGTTTCTGAAATGTAAAGTATTTGAAATGGAAAGAAAACATTTAAATGTAAGGCATCAGTGAAAAGATTTTGAATGAAAACACTTTAAATGCAAAAACTTGTAAATGGTATTGACATAAAGATAAAGGAAAGTACTGGAAATGATAAAGAGTTTTCATTAAATCATAAACATGTGGTATTATCATACGTACATTGCTCTTGCATTCGTTTCCCTAGCCATGTGGTAATTTGAATGTTTACTGAGTTTTTTTGTACAATAGATATGACACACGAAATCCTAATGCTAAGACTTCTATTTATACTACTTCGACCATAACGGTCTTGCTATAAGATTTTGCCACGTTCAGAACATGCAGAGCAATGCCTCTCTCTTGCTTCCACGCGTCTTCAAATGCTCCAGCGCATATATTTCAAATTTCGAACATCCCGCTTGCATTTGAATTTCAAATGTTTTGGCACTTCTTCGCTTCGAACGCATTTCTTAGATACAACCTTGTTATCATTTCGAGACTTCTTTGGATATATTCTCATAACTGTCACTCGAAGCTCCAAGCTTTGATATGCCCATTCGAAGCACTGCTTCTACCATTTCGAAACATGACGTTTTGTTTCATTTCAATCGAAACGTTCAATTTACTTTGCTTCTAATAATATCATCAAAATTTTCAGCCAACAAAATGCCCCTTTAAAATATGTATTTCGATTCCTTTGAGAAATACTTATTTTAAACATATACACAAGATTTTGATGCGACCTTCGAATCATCGTAACATTTATTGCATATGACTCCAGTCACGTCAATCATAACGCTTTTCAGATTCCTTAACCGCCTTGAACCATTTCACAGTATGGTGCAGTTACAAAACAATGATTGTCTTTAATCACGGCTATTACTAATGTTAACTTTACGCCACCTCTTCATCAAACCAACCCACGATTACCACGTATCACAACCTTACTCAGTGGATGCTTAAACTTCCACATTATAAAAACCCATCAACTTAGTCTTTTATTTTCTTCCCACATTCTGAATCTTTTCTCCTTCTTTTCTCACCGAAACCCTAAGCTTTCAACATTCTTCCAACAATGTCTTCTTCAACTTCATCTCAACTAAAAAAGGCTTCTAAAAAGAAAGGAAAGACCGCAGGAACCACAATGGAAAGCAAGGTTGTCACTTACCAAGGTCAATCTGTTCTTGTTCCCCAGATGATCTCAAAAGAGAAAGAAATGCTTTATGCATCCCAGGTACTAATTCCTACTACCGCTGCTGGCAAGAGGTTAGCTTTAATGGGCCCTCTTACAGTTTTTGAAATTTTAAAAGACACCAGAAAATTTTTCCCAGTTTGCTATAATTTCAAACCTCTGTTTAATAAAATGGACGCCCCTACGGCAATAGAGTCTTCTGGTTCAAACACCGTGGAAAATCCAATTGTTCCTCCTAAGGACCCTTTCGTACTAGACTATGTAAAGAGTAACTTCAAACCGTTTCGATCTTGCCCCACCTCCGACACTGCTTATCATAAATGGTTCAATAAGATAGAAGCTAAGAAATCCCAGCAATGGGAAGAATTAGGTATCTACAACTTGATTAAGCTGTCGAAGCCAGGTTTTACTTATAGCCACCCATTGTTATTCGCGTCCCTATATTTCTGGGACAGTACTTATAATACTTTCCATCTCCCTGGTGGAATGATTACCCCTACCTTTTTTGACATAGCGGCCATTACTGGGCTATCACCAATAAGAGAAACATATATCCCTGACAACGAAGAGCATTCGAGTATTATCGACTTCAAAGTCAAACTAGCAAGCTTTTCAAAGTTTATCAGCCATTATCACACTGAAGGAGACAGTGTGTCGGATTTAGAACACATTGCTTTCCTTATCTTATGGCTATCAAGGTATGTCTTTTGCAGCAGATCCCTACAGGTAGCCAGTAGTTTTATTCCTCTAGCTAGAGAATTGCATGAGAATCAGAGGGTGTGCTTAAGAGAATTGCTACTAGTTGATCTTTATGAAAGCCTAAGGTCAACTGTTTCGAGTCTAAAATCTCACACCTCCAAGAATATCCTACTAGCTGGCCCTTTCTGGTTACTTCAGTTATGGCTAAATGCCATGTTCGAACCTTCATTATCAACTGCCAACACTATTGCTGAACAAGACCCTGAAATAACTGATAGAATCATCAAAGGCACTAGGCTGCGAAGACTAACCCCAAACGATGATAAAGATGACTTCAAAGTCCTATTCTCAAAATATATCATGATATTCTCCAAGAGGCATAAGTTCGAAGAGACCATGGCGCCTTTTGCTTCAAGGGCTCATGGACCTTCATGGTTCACCATGGCTCTCTCAGAAGCTGTCAAAAGCAAAGAGATTCAAGATGTATGGAGAGCCTTTTTGCTACCCAGACTAATCTCTTCAAGAATAACTCCTGCCAAGAATTAGATTTTCCTTTTCGCTTATCAGCCCAACTTCGTTTCGAGACAGTTTGGCTTGTGCCAACTAATTCCTGAACCCCTATTTCAAACGGAAAGTGCCATCACCTCTGGGCGAACCTTCAAGGCACGAGAAGCCAAACTACAGCAGGAACAATACCAAGGCTTTGCCCAGTTTGAACTAATAACTTTCGAACCTACACACCTTACAACAAAGGGGTTTCTGGAATGGTGGACAAAGTTCTATCAGACTTATATGTTCGATACTCTTACTATTCAGCAGAAACTAACTGATGCATTCGATGTGCAGGTACCATGCAAGAAAGGTATGTTCACTCATGCCAAAGAGATTAAAGCTTTTCAAAATTATTTCGAAACTACTTATGATCCCACACACTTGGAATCCACTGTGCATCAAGCGGCTGAGACCCTGAAGGAAAAATTCAAAGAAAAAGTTTCTAAGTTAAAACTTCCTTCAGGGTTGTCACCTGAGGATAGGTATAGGTTGGCATTCGAAATGCATCCACCTAAATTTCCCAGATTACCTACCTCAGAACTGGCTCTGGCTTGGTTTCCTCCATACTCTTGGTGGTTCACTTGCAAAGAATGTTCAAATATCTTCAAAAGAAACCAAAGCCATCTGAGACTGTGACATGGGCTCGACACTGGCTCCACGATTTCCCAGGACATCTTCGCTATGACCTTTCTGCCATGTCGATTAAATCTGATCAAGGCACAGGTGCGAATGCTTGGGAAAAACCCAAACGTTTTTCATTTTCCATATCTTTAACTTTTGCCTTAATTGTTTCGATTTTCAGCCATCAGGATAAAGACTGCTGCTTCAAAGTCAAAAGAAGGGAGCGCCTCTCAAGCCTCTATCGAAACCATTGACAATGTGAGTCCATCCGAACCAACAACAATTGCTGCAACAACAACAACAACACCAGTAATAACCAGTGTTCCAACTCCACAGGTAATCACTTAGCCTTGATGTTTCGAATACACTAATGCTTCATGATTTGCATCTAACTCTTTGTTTAAATCTTTTCAGACCAACAAACTTCCGCCTACCACTCCAAAGAAGCGAAAATCAAACACTATTGGGGAAGACCCCAAGGTTGGAGGGAATTTATCAGCTGCTTCGAAGAAGAAGCAGAAGAAGGATATTTCAAAAAGTGTTGTACCAATTAGTGTCTCTGGACTCGATTCCAGGGATGCTGCTCCCTCACCTAAATCCAAAATTCCATCTTCGACCTCCAACGTAATGTTGGAACGCATAGCTAGCAACCTCTCTTCTGAGAGTCCACAGGTAAATTGAACTTTGACAAAAATAATTATTCATTACCTTGGTGCATGCTTTTAATATTCTTTTGCTTCTTGCAGGATATTTTAAATCCAGCTTTTACCACTTCGACCTCACCATCAAAAGCTGCTGCTCCGATCAACTCCTCTCCTCAAGGAGACTCCAACAACCTTGTACAGAACAAAGGTTCCTCCAATATGGCGGTTCTGGCTGGGGCTTCTGAGCAGCAAGATGATCAGAGTACTTCTCCTCCTCTAAAAGAAACAAATGAAGCAACGCTTCATGAATCTGCAGAGGCTTTACAAAGAACTTCTCTCCAAAAGTCCCCTCTCGAAACCCTTCAAGAGGACCCAAAGGACACTCACGCTGAAGGAGAGAAAGCTGATTCTGGTCAAAGAAACGAAGAATCTGCAGAAGAAGAGTCTGAGGAGGAGGATGCCAACGATGGTTCGACTGCTGGGACAGAGTCCAATGCAAATAGCAGCGAAAACGAAGACATCGAAGTGGGGGATTTGGATGACGATGAAGAAGATAATGAGCACGAAACGAATGAAGGGGATGGTGACACAACCAATAAACCCATGGAAGTCGAAATGGACGTGACTCCCCTGCGTGTGGAACTCCCTCAAACGTCTTTGTCCCGAATGACTGAAGAGGAGCTTGCACTCCTGAGACGAAATGACCCTATTGGGTACATGAAGGCGAAGCTGGCTCAAAGGGATATTCCACCTGCTAGGGCTGGCACAAGTTCGACTAGCCATCCACTGCCCACAGATGAAAGAATTGTACTTCTTAACAGGATCAGGAGAACAATTCTTGATGTGGATATATTCGAAGTGCTCAAACAGGATAGCACTGCTTGCTACACTATGAAGGAGTTGCTTACAAAAGTCAACCTTGCTACCTGCTCCTTGCCAGTTAGCACTATCTTGTTCGATCTTCAATCTTTGCTGGACAACGTGACTGGGTACCTTCTCCAAGATGAATTTGTTGCCAGAAAGGTTCAAGAAAAACGCACTGCAATGGATGCTTCTTATGAACATGCTTCAAAACTCTCTCAAGAAGCTGAGGATCAAGCCATGCATCTAAAGCAAGCAAAAACTGATTATGAGGCTCGAGCTGAGTCCATCCTTCTCTGGGAAAGGCAAATTCAGGAACTTCAACAGAAGGTTAAAGAGGCTAGAGAATAACAATTAGCCTACGAAACCAATACTGCTGGTAACCAATTCGAAGAGCTTCTCAACCAGGGGCTTGCAGAAATGGAAACTGCAGAACAACTCAAGGGAGAAGTGGCAACCTTGGAGGGAGCCAGACGTTTTGCTCAACAGAGACTTGAATCTTTTCGAAGTACCTTCAACAGATTGAAGAATAATTCCTATTTCTAAATCTCAGTGTTCATTTGATTAAAATTTGGTTTTTTATATGTAATATTCGAACAACGCCATTTTGGCATCCCATATTGCCATTTTGGCATTTTTATGATATTTTGGTTACGTTGTTACTATTCGAATCTCCTGCAGGCGTGGCTTATATTTTTTTAAATACTTCCCATTAACCTTTAGGATACGTTTATCATCCATCAGCTCTTCTATTTCATATGCATTGTTTGAGAATACCTTTAGTATTCGAAAATGCTCTTCCCAATGAGGTGACCATTTACCTAATGATTTATTTTTCTTGTCCATGGGTAATATGACTTTCCAGACTAAGTCATTAATAATGAATGCTTTTCTTTTCACCCTTTTGTTATATGTCTTGGCCACTCTTTCTTTTTGTCTCATCAAGATTTCCAATGCATGTAATCTAACTTCGTCCAACTCAACTAATTCATTCATCATCATCTCCCAATATAATGCAGCTGGAAGTTCGTTTTGTCTTTGAATTCGAACTGATTGTAGATGAATTTCTACTGGCAGCACTGCATCATGACCAAATGTGAGTTGGAAAGGCGTAGTGTTAGTAGCTTCCTTAGGAGATGTTCTACAGGCCCATAGTATTTGGTCCAAAGTTTTGTGTCAGTTCCTTGGCTTTTTACCAATATGTTTCTTGATTAACCCTATTATCACTTTATTGGCTGCTTCGACTTGACCATTTGCTTGAGCATAATATGGCGTTGATGTTAGTAATCTAAACCCCATTTCTTGGGCAAATTCTTGCATCTTTCTACCAGTAAACACAGAGCCTTGGTCTGTGGTTATGCTCTCTGGCAATCCGAACCTATAGATAATGTGTTTCTGTATAAACTCAATAATAGCCTCTTGATCAGCAACTATTAATGGTATAACTTCGATCCACTTGGTAAAATAATCTATTCCTACCAAGATATATTTCTGTCCTTTAGACGAAGCGGGATTTATTTCTCCTATTAAATCCAATGCCCATCCTCTAAATGGCCAAGGTTTGATGATTGAATGCAACTCACTTGCAGGGGCATGTTGAATCCCTGCATGTTTCTGACATTTCTCACATCCTTTAGCAAAGTCTATACAATCTTTGAGCATGCTAGGCCAATACATGCCATATCGAAATAACAGCCATTTCATTTTATGACCTGCTTGATGTGCCCCACATGCCCCATTGTGGACTTCTGACAATGCTAAGTATGCCTCACTTTCTCCTAGGCACTTCAATAATACACCCTCTTGGGTCTTTTTGAACAATTCGTTCCCCATGAGGACATATGATAATGCTCTGTATTTTGTCTTCCTATCAACATTCAGAGTTGGGTTTGTTAAATAACTCACCAGTGGACTTTGCCAATCTGCATCTGATAAAGTGTTTATGGCTAATATTTCGAATCCCTGTTTCTCAGCATATCCCAATTTCATACTTTCTAGATCTGATGGTGTGAATCTAGTAGCCATAACTCTACCCCTTAATTCAACTAAATCCTCAAAGTTCCTGGTAGAAACTTTATAACCCGAAGCCAACTGTGCTAAGTCATTTGCTTCTTGGTTCTCTATTCTTGGTATATGTTGAATATCCATGTATTCAAATTTCCTAAGTAGCCCGTTGACTATGACGAAGTATATCATCAGGTTTTCCTTTATGCATTTATACTCCTTTGTTATTTGCTTGACCACTAATTCTGAGTCTCCTTTAATTTCGACTCTAGTTGCCCCCAATTCCAACAAAGCTTCAAGTCCAACAATGAGCGCTTCATACTCAGCTTCGTTGTTCGAGCAACGAGGACCATCTAATTTATACTTGAATTTTGTTGGAATTCCTTCAGGAGAAATTAGAAGGACTCCAACACCACTTCCATTCCTGTGGGTTGAACCATCAAAGTATAATTTCCATGGTTGCATTTCGACGTAACTCATGACAGTCTGCTCAACCAATGAATGGTCCACAATGAAATCAGAAATCACTTGGCCTTTCACAACTTTTAAAGGCATGAAAGTCAAAGAATATTCTGTTAAGGCTAAAGCCCATTTACCAACTCTGCTATGCATTATTGGTTTTGAAAGCATGTGTTTAATGACATCGAAATGAGATGAAACATAAACATCAACAGGCTTTATATAATACTTGAGTTTCATACAAGAGAAATACAAACAGAGACATAGCTTTTCTAAATTTCTATATCTGGTCTCTGCATCATTCAATACTCTACTTAAATAGTATATGGCTCTTTCGATACCATTGCTATCTTCTTGTGCTAACGTACTACCTATACTAACTTCAGAGGCAGATATGTACAATCTCATGGGCTTCCCCCATGAAGGTGGAGACAAGATAGGAGGCTGAGAGAGGTATCTTTTTATCCTGTCAAATGCCTCCTGATGGGCTTCGTTCCATTCGAAGGCTTGGCCTTGCTTTAGACGAAGCAACGGAGTGAAAGCTTGGGTTCTTCCACTCAGATTCGAAATGAACCTTCTGAGGAAGTTAATCTTCCCTAGCAGAGATTGCAGCTCTCTTTTTGACGTAGGTGCTTTCGTCTCCATTATGGCTTTGGTTTTGTTCTGGTTGATCTCAATCCCTTTCTTGTGAACCACAAAACCAAGGAAATCTCCAGCCTGCACAAAAAAATGCACATTTAAGGGGATTCATCTTTAAGCCATGTTTTCTCATTCGTTCGAATGATTGGCTCAAATGATGCAAATGTGTTTCTGCAGATATAGATTTGATGACTATATCATCAATATACACCTGCATAAAGGTTTCAATGAAATCATGAAAAATCGAATTCATTGCCCTTTGATAAGTTGCCCCAGCGTTATTTAAACCAAAAGGCATCACCACCCATTCGTAAGTGCCTAAGGCTCTTGGGCAACGAAATGCTGTCTTGGCAACATCTTCTTCAGCAATAAAAATCTGATTATACCCAGAGTATCCATCTAACATACTCAAGTATTCGAACCCTGCAGCAGAGTCTACTAGCATTTCTGCCACAGGCATGGAGTACTCATCCTTAGGGGTTGAAGTGTTTAAATCCCTAAAATCTATGCAAATTCTTAAAGAACCATTTTTCTTAATAACAGGTACTATATTTGCTAACCATTCGACATACCTTGTGGTTCTGATGAATCTGCAACGCAGCAACCTTTCGATCTCAGCTTTAATCTTTGTGAGAACCGCTGGTGCGAATCTTCTAGGAGTTTGTTTGATGGGCTTCTTGCCATCTTTGATTGGCAGTCTGTGTTCGACTAACTCCCTCTTTAAACCAGGCATTTCGTCATAATCACATGCGAAGCAATCTTTATTTTTCTTGAGGATCTCGATCACTTCCTGCTTGAGGCCTGGGCTAAGTTTTGCACTTATGTAGGTTATTCTTTTTGTGTTTTCATCCCCTAAGTTGACTTCTTCGAGTGGATCCTGCGCCAACATTTTGGCACCTGAGTCTATGGGGTCCCTTTCGAAGCCTAAGGGTTCTTTATCATAGATGGCGTCCAGCCTTTGATCTATCTCAAGTTCTTTAAAGGGTGAGCATTTCGAGCCATCCCCACTTATTTCGTTCATCTTCACAGCTAATTTATTTATTTCAGCCTCTAAGGCCGCCTTTGATTCGTTCTCAGTAATATAGGCTGAAATCCTTTCAAAAAAGGAGGACTCAGTCATGGATAAGGTTGTCGAAGTCCCAGCCTGCTGGCCATCTTTGTATAGTACTTTCAACTCCCTCTTCTTCACTGATTATTCTTCTATCCCAGTATAGGCCATCATGGCGAAGGGTCATATAGTAGTGGGCGTTTTTGGTTTCGTTGATTTCATCATTTAGGACACACGGAGCAATCTTTTCCAGATGTTTGTCATAATCCCTCTTGTCAACTAAATTGACTGTTGACATGAAGTAACTCTGGTCTGCTTCAATGTTTTCCACGATCCCATCTTCTCTCCATAGAACTAATCGCTGATGCATTGACGAAGGAACTGCCCCTACGCCATGGATCCACTCCCTTCCCAGCAACAAGTTATAGTTGGCCTTGGCTTCGATCACCATGAACATGGTGGGCCTACAGCTTGAGCCTATTGTCAAGTCCAACTGAACCACCCCCAGTGTTTTGCCCACTTTCCCTTCATAATTGGATAGAACCATATTGTGGGGCTTGATGTCTCCTTCGCGTATTTCTAATCTTTTCATCATGAAGTGGGGTATCAAATTGACTGCAGCACCCCCATCCACTAGAACCGTATTCACGCCATGGGCACCAACTTTTGCCCGAATAAATAGTGGCTTAAGATGGTTCTTCATAGCTGGTTCTGGACGTTCGAAGAACGCATTTTGCTCCTCGACAGCCCCATTGTCCATCACATAGTAGCACACAGGCCTATGCTTCATCAAGTCTATGGTATCTTCTTCCTCATATTCATCAATTTCAGTTTCTTGTCCAAATTCACAGGGAAGCATAGATACCACGTTGCAGTTTAGGTTGAACGAAGACTCCCCCTCTGATTCGAAGTTATCCGTTATCATATCTTCGTCTTTTTCTGGGCCTGAAGTGTATTCCTTTGGTTCATCTAGTTGTACTTCAGAGAAAAGCCTCCTATTAACTGGGGGTTTGTCTTCAGTTTGATTTTTTGGTGTGGGTTTGTTGGTGCTAGATTCACCTTGGTTCTTTGTTGAAGTTACCCCTTTATTTGCCACAGCTTCCCTCTCAGCCTTTCGAATCCTCTATTGCCTTCGCCACTGGGATCTCGACATGGGGTTCCTTCCTCTGTAGTTCTCTAATCTCACCTCTTCCCTCTTCGCTATGTTGAATTGCCTTCTGTATGTCATAGCATGGTGTGCATTTCGTTCGGTGTTTCTCCATCTGTCTTTGCCTTTGTCATTTCTGACTTGCAGCCATCTGTCGGTTGGCACTTCAGCAGGGAGTTTGAACGTCACTCTTCGAGAACCCTTGGGATGAGGACTATCAGGCCTTCGTTGTTTGTATTTTCTATCGAAACGTGGGCCTATCTGAACAATTTCTTGATGGTTCCAGCAAGGGGCGAAGGGAATTGTTTCGAAGGCTCTGGCCATGCTTTGATCATACACAGCAGAACACCTTGGGCATATCAAGAACTTGGTTGCCCCTTTGTAGAAGCGAAACACAAATTCCAGCAAACTTTCTCCAGCCTTAGGATAACACCTGAATAGCTGGTTATCCTGGCGCCAATTGTTGCCAGTTCGAGCCCTCTGTACCCTTTCGAAGTTCACAGCGATTCTCTGATTGCAGAGGATCCTGCACCTAGGGCATAGTATCATTCCTGTATCTCCCTTGTGGCACGTCATGAGGTAATCCTTGAGACTAGCATCTCCAGCATGATTATCCTCCATTTTATACTTCTATTTTTTTAAGTATCTTTCTACCTCCTCCATCTCAGAGCGAGGTCTCTCCATATCCACCATGTTTACCTCAACATCCTCCCCCTTAGCTTCATCATCTCCCCATCCTGTGGGTTTTATATCTTCAATGTGGACTTTTGAACTCTCTGGGGCAGAATATTTGACCCAATAGTCAAATTTTCCACTGGGTTCCCCTAAAGTGTCCCATATTTCTTTCTGAGGGGAAGTTGGCTTCGTGATTTGGACTTTCTCCAATTCCAGCCTCAGGCCTTCAGTGACCTGTGTCAACTCTTGGTTTTGATTTTCCTGGCCTTCAGTAGCCTGGATTTCTTTTGCGATATCTAAAGGTGCTGCTTCAATCGAAGTCTCTGGTTGCTTCTGGACGTCTTCAGTGACCTCCTTATCGACTTCAACTATCACCCAGCTTTCGTTTTCAGTATCTTTCTCTCCTATTGGGGCATCACTTTGGTCAGCTTCCACCATGTTAATCTCTCCAATGCATGCAGGCTCGGAGTAATTGGTGTCTGCGACGTCCAAGGGATCTTCGTCCACTTTCATTTTTGCTTTATCAGCAAACTTCAGTCTGCCATCTTTAATTGCATTCTGAATTAGGTCCCTGAAAAGAAAACACTGTGAGGTTTTGTGGCCTAGGAAACTATGATATTTGCAAAATCCTCTTTTCTTTCTTTGATCTAAAGGAGGTATTTTGACATTTGATGGCACAATGAGTTGGCCATCTTTGACAAGTAAATCAAAAATCTCGTCACATTTAGTGACATCGAAGGTATAAACCTTCTTTGGGAATTTGTCACTTTTCTCATTTTCAACAATCTCTTTCCCTTTTGTGGGAACTAATAATTTGAAGGAGTAAGGTGGTGCCTGTTTTAATTCAGCGAGGTCGATTTTGACCTCTTCGAATTCGAATTCAGGATAATCTTCTGCTTCCTCAGTTCCAACATAGGAGATCCTTTCCTTCTTGTTATTTTTAAAGACTCTGGCCTTTTCAGCCTTTAGCCTTTCGACCTGTCGAACCCTGTCGGCTAACTGAGCCATGTCCCTCAAATATTGAGTGTCTAGTTTCTTTCGAATAGAGTAATCCAAGCCACCAGCAGCCATTTCGACTAACTCATGTTCAGGCACCACTGTGTAACATCTGGATTTCAAAAGCCTGAATCTATTCAGATAATCATCTATGGGTTCAGTGAACTTTCTCTTGACACTGGCTAATTCCTTCAAGCTTATTTTTGACTGTCCCATGTAAAATTGTTCATGGAATAATCTCTCCAAAAGAGCCCAAGTATCAATGGACCCAGGAGGCAAAGTGGTGAACCATATGAAGGCGTTTTTAGTCAGGGAACTTGGGAAATATTTGATCCTGAGGTCTTCATTATTGGCTATATCTCCCGCTTCGGTTAGATATCTGGCTATATGTTCGACTGTTGACTCATTGGTATCCCCAGCGAACTTTGTAAACTTAGGGACTTTATATCCCCTTGGTAAATCAGTATGCATTATGTAATCTAATATAGGAGAAGCATAATTTGGCCTTCTAATTCCTGTGTTGAGGCCATTCTGGGCCATGACTCTCTCTATCATGGTGGTTAAATTGTTTTCTGCCAAGATGTTATCGTTTCGAATTCTATGAACGACTGCATCAGCATCTTGATTTCGACCCACCATGACAACCCCCCTAGGTTGTTCTTCTCGAAACTCTGGGACTTCCAGCCTTTCGACCCTTGCCCCTGGTTCCATAATTTCTCTTTGTGGGCATGGGATCATTGGGGCTTCTAACCTTTGTGCCCTTGCCCCCAAGTTAACTTCTTCTCTAGGTGGTCTATAGGTTGGGTCGTTAGCAACTAGTTCCATAATAGGTATGTTTGCTCGAACTCCCGCCTGATTCTGCCTACGCCTCTCTGGGGGAGCAAAGAAATCTGCTATTCGACTCATGTTATCTGCGTTTTCTCTGTTTGTCACAGTCACATTTTGTACTATTGGGGCAAATATTTCCTGCATAGTTTGTGCTAATACCCCTATCATATTATGGTTACTGTCATCCATCAATTGCCTAAAAGCCAACTGGTTTTCTGTGGTTAAAATAGGCATTGCGCTATAACCCACTGACCCTTGGTTATTTGTCATAAACTGATTTGCCCCAGACCCAGACCCTAATTGTGGTGATGAATTCGATGTGGAACTGTGTAAGCCTGCCATAAAAGATGTTGGCATTCCATAAGAGGAGTTTCTGGTTCTATTACCATAGAAACCGGGTGGTCTAGTTAGTGGGGTGGCGAAATGGTTTTGTGTCCCTGATGATGGGACGAATCCCCCAGGATAACCAATGGTTCCAGTATTTCCTAGGATCGAACTATTAGTTGATATGCCACTTACTCCATTAGTGGCTATATTACTGGTAGAGGATGCAACAGACTGTGCATTCGAAGGGATCACATTAGACGTTCCCATCGAAGCGGACACATTAGTGCCTGTTGTATGTGGGGCATTTTGTTCCCCTTGTTGATTGTCAGAATTAGACATCTTGTTCAAACGTTTTCTTCTGGATAAGGGTTGGTTGCTGTTGGTTATTTTACCACTTCTTAGGTTCATAAAACAACAAACTTATCACTCAGAGGGTATTTTTATAATGGTTACGTCTCAACAATCTTTATTTCTGTTCTAAATTCTGTAATGTCCAATGATTGGTCCCACCAGGTGTGCCAATTTGTTTACAGTGATTTCTGGTAAACAACCGCTAGTCCTCCAAACTATCGAATAAACTTACTGACTGTTATTCAATTTCTCTGGTAACTCGCAGGATCGACTAGATTGATCCTAGGACGTGTTGGTCATTAGGGTAACTCTCATGATCGAACTGGTATTCATGGTTGGTATTTAGAATGTTGTGTAGGTGTTTAACTTATTTCGATTTCTCTATTAAAGATCTAAAGGTGTGATCAAATAAATGTGCGCGAAACTAAATTGCATGAATAAAGGTCAATTGTAAAGACATGTAAAAACTACATAAAAGACAAATAAATGACTTCGAATCATAAAAACGGTTAATGTAAAAGATTCGAAATATGAAGAAAGCGTTTAAATGCAAGAAAACTGTAAAATGGCTTTAAGTGAAAAAGGTGTTCGAATGATAAAAACTTGAAGATAAAGGCATGAAATGTATAACAGTTTCTGAAATGTAAAGTATTTGAAATGGAAAGAAAACATTTAAATGTAAGGCATCAGTGAAAAGATTTCGAATGAAAACACTTTAAATGCAAAAACTTGTAAATGGTATTGACATAAAGATAAAGGAAAGTACTAGAAATGATAAAGAGTTTTCATTAAATCATAAACATGTGGTGTTATCATACGTACATTGCTCTTGCATTCGTTTCCCTAGCCATGTGGTAATTTGAATGTTTACTGAGTTTTTTTGTACAATAGATATGACACACGAAATCCTAATGCTAAGACTTCTATTTATACTACTTCGACCATAACGGTCTTGCTATAAGATTCTGCCACGTTCAGAACATGCAGATCAATGCCTCTCTCTTGCTTCCACGCGTCTTCAAATGCTCCAGCGCATATATTTCAAATTTCGAACATCCCGCTTGCATTTGAATTTCAAATGTTTTGGCACTTCTTCGCTTCGAACGCATTTCTTAGATACAACCTTGTTATCATTTCGAGACTTCTTTGGATATATTCTCATAACTGTCACTCGAAGCTCCAAGCTTTGATATGCCCATTCGAAGCACTGCTTCTACCATTTCGAAACATGACGTTTTGTTTCATTTCAATCGAAACGTTCAATTTACTTTGCTTCTAATAATATCATCAAAATCTTCAGCCAACACGCTACCAATTCTAAAAGTTGACAACTATGAGAATTGGTGCAAACAGATGAAAGTCTTATTCAGGTGTCAAGGTCTTTGGGACCTTGTAAAAGATGGAGTCGAAGCGCTTGACGAAAACGCTTCAGAAGAAGAAAAGAAGAAATACACAGAATCTGAGAAGCTGAGTGTTGTACCCCAAAATTTGCCCTCCCATATTCTCAAAGAAATTGCCAAGCCAAGCTGCAAAATTCCCCAAGGGTTGCACAGTCCAACAGTCTCCCATACAGTCAAAACTAGGGTTTGTGTTTTGATCAAGAAAAGGAAGTTTTCAAAGGCCCAATCAAGTCTCATATGCCTACAAAGATGGTCAAGCATCCTCATATCAAGTTTCAAGGGATTCAGCTCAAAATTGCCCAGTCAAAACCCTAAATTGCACTACAGTCAACTGTAGGGGCAAAATGGTCATTTGACAGTCAAAAGTTCAAATTTTTGGTCAACATATCATTTTGAAGCCACAAACATCATTTGATCAATGCTTGATCATGATTCTCAAAATTTGGCTCAGAAAATCATCAAGATGCAAAAGTTACTATATTTGGACAGCTGAAAAAGTCAACTGAAATTGACCAGGGCATAACTTTCACATGGATTATCAGAAAAATTCCATCCAAAGCTCATTTTGAAGAGAAAGACATTTCATACAACTCATCTTCATACTCCAAGTCCAAGAAATGCTCTCACAAAAAGTTATCAATTTCAACATTATAGGTCATTTTCAAAAGTCAACAAAAAGGGACTTTAAGTCAAAGGCCATAACTTGAGATTGGTAAATCAAAATGACATGGGACCAAAGGCATTGGTTAGAGGACTCAAAGACCTTTCCAAAATGTCCAAGAACATGTGAAAATCTTAAAAATTGAGCAAGTTATGCCTTGTGGAAGTTGGGAAATTTTTGGATATTTTGAAAAGTCAACTTTGATCCAAATGACCTAAAAATGATAATGGGCCCATTTTTCTTCCATGATTCATCATTCTAAGCATATGCACGACCACTTGGCCCAAAGGGAAGTATTTTCTCATTTTTTATTTATTTATTTGAGTTTTTATTTATATTAATTCAATTAAATCAATTAAATATGTGAAAAAATATTTAACCTAACAAAACCAATCTTTTTATACATGTTTTGGCTTCTATAATTCGTGCATATGCAAATGTGGAAAGTTTTGGTTTGATTTGAGCATGATTGAGCAAAGAACACATGGAAAAAAGATTCAAAAAGATCCTTGAAATCAAATATTCAAAATCCATGATTATGAGAGATTTGATTGATTTCTTTAACCTAATTGCTTCACTACATAATCAGGAACACAAACCTAATGCTAGAGGACCCTAAGCTGCGCAGAAGAACAATAGACAAACTTGGAAAATTGTTGAAAAAACTCAATTCTGAAATCATTGCTAGAGGTTAATTCAAGGCACTTAATTCATTCCAAAAGCTTCCTTGTGGTCTCCTGAACGCATTCCAATCCCAAACATCTATCAAAACTCCAAGAATCGGTACCTGGAACCGGAACTGTATCAAACAAATTGCATAATCATACATTCCATTCTACGCGTTATTTGTGAAATATATTACTTGATTCATATTCATAACAAAGTTTTAAAGCTAACCATTGTATTTAATTGGATTATTATGCATCATATATGATTTCACCATAGTCGATTTCTAGGGTTTTGCAGGACTAGGATTTAGGGCTTTTGCAAAGAGGAAAAATTAAGCTTCAAGGCTGTAACACCCCGTTTTCAATTAATTGATTTATTTAAATTTGGGAATTTATTTTATTAGAATTAATAAAATAAAAAGAATTATTTATTTTGGAGTATTTGAGGAAAATAAAAGAAATAAGGAATATTGGGATTTTTATGTTATTGGGCTTAGATGTTGTTAGTAAAGAGTGGGGGTGCAGAGAAATAAAGTTATGTTTGGGACTTAGGCCATTTTCTCATTTTTGGTTTTCACGTAAGAACAGAAGTTGGAATTTGGGAAAAGAGAGCTCTGAAGAACGGAGAACGAAGAACATCGCCCAAGAACTCAAAGCTGCTAATTGATAAGGTAAGGGGGGTTTATACTCGATTTATATTTGTTTATGGGTTTATGTACGGTTGATTCGGGTAATCGTAGGAAATCCCAATTGTTAGATGTTTCTAGGGATCGATAACCTTAGGATTGAACTTTGTTAAAAAAGGTTTAAGTTCCCGATTTTATGAATCAATTAGAGACTTTAGGTTCCTATGATGGATTGGATGTCTTTGTACTATATTGCACCGCCGTAGGGAGGTATTTTCGTGCAAAAAAATGGGTATATGAGCTGCTGCAAAAACAGAAAAATTGGGTTCGCACTCATCAACACGGGCGCGTTGATTTACGCGGGCACCCGTGTTGATTCACTGTATGCTGATGAAAATGTGTTTTCTGGCCATAATTCAACACGGGCGTGTTGATTAACACGGGCGCCCGTGTTGATTCACTGTGTTGGCATAAAAATGGGTTTTCTGGGCACAATTCAACACGGGCCGTGTTGATTTACACGGGCGCCCGTGTTGATCCCCTGTTTTGTCAAAAAAACGTGTTTTCTGGACACATTTCCACACGGGCAGTGTTGTTTTACACGGGCACCCGTGTTAAACCTCCTGTGTTGGTTTTTAAACTATGTTTTCCGTGCATGTTGTTAAGTACGGATTGATCCGGTTTTGATGTGCAGTGTTTGACATGTTTTGAATATGTGTTTATTGAATTCCTAGTGTTGATTGATGTGTGTATCGAATAACGATTGTATGTTATGATACCAACACTATGTGGATCTTATTGTCATGCTTTTAGATGATGTTATCAAGCATGAATTATGATATAACTTGATATGATTGATGTTTAATAGTATGCTGAGTGGTTACATGCTATTCCTATCATGTTATGTTTGATATTGTTGATGTGCATGATATGTTGATTGATGTTCATAGTATGCTGAGTGTTACATACTTACATATCATGTTGCATTTGTTAATTCCCATTGTGTGGAATTAACATGGTGGCCAATATACGTGTCCGCGATATAATGGAACGTTGAGGTGGTAGCCGTGTCCGCGATATAATGGAACGGTGAGTTATCCGTGACCCGCGATTTAATGGGGCGGTGAAGTGGTACCACATGCATGGGTGTGTTGCATTACTCGAATATAACATGAATGGATGATTTTTCCAATGTTATATTTGATTGTTTGTATGCACGTATGATTTGATAAATGGTTGATGATGTTTGGTGAATATTTGCAAATATGAAAGGCAATATGTCATGGATATATGAATTGTAAAGGTTTTGTAAACTATGAAATATGCTAATTATTGGGTGATGCTTATGATTTCGTGAATTGATTGTTATGAATGTATAACCAAATGTATATTTGAGAAGCTCACCCTTACTGTTGAATATTTCAGATTGAGGAGCTTCGCTCAGGTGCTTGGCGAAGGCTTATCGTGTCTAGTTTAGTTTCGTTTTAGTATGTCTGGGTCATGCTCTGATAGTTGTAACTCCGGGAACGTTTGGTTGTCGAGCTGCTTTAGTCAGACTCGTTTATTTTCTTTTAATTGTTATAATATGACGTTGACTTTTCCAGGTGTTAATCCCTGATGATTTTGGAAAATATTATAACATTTGATTTTATTAAATAAATTATTCCGCTGTGTAGACATGTATGAGTTACCACTAAAATTATGCATGACAGGAATTTATTTTATTAAAAGAGAATTGTAGCATTCCTCGATTATTACATGTACTCTGAGTTTATAATTTTTAATATTTGCGAAAATTATATGCGGGGTTTTAGAGGGTGTTACAATAGTGGTATCAGAGCATAGTCGGTCGTTGTGACCAGAGTCTTGAGTCAGTCATTCCTTTTCGTATGCGACTAGTGCAAGGTAACACTGTCGATACTGTATTCTGATGTGGAGTATGTTTTAATTCTCAGGAATATGGCTGGAAGAGGTAATGGACGAAATGATGCTGCACTAGCTGAGGCTTTGGGGATGTTAGCTGGTGTACTTGCTGGAAACCCAACTGGAGGCGTGATTGGTGCTGATAGGCAATTGGGAAATTTCCAGAGGAACAATCCTCCGTTGTTCAAAGGTACACATGACCCCGAAGGTGCTCAGAAGTGGTTGAAGGAAATCGAAAGGATTTTCCGTGTGATCGATTGTGCTGAAGATCTGAAAGTCAGATATGGTACGCATATGTTGGCAGAAGAGGCCGACGACTGGTGGGTTGCCACAAGGACTGAAATGGTTCAGGATGGAGAGGCACTGACTTGGGCTAACTTCAGAAGGGCTTTTCTGAGGAGGTACTTTCCTGAAGATGTTCGGGGAAGAAAGGAAATTGAATTTTTGGAGCTTAAGCAGGGCAATCTGACTGTTAGTGAGTATGCTACTAAGTTCACTGAGCTGGCAAAGTATTATGCACACTACAACAATGATGAGGCTGGAGAATTCTCTAAATGTATCAAATTTGAGAATGGTCTCCGAGATGAGATTAAGCAGGGAATCAGGTACCAGCGTATTCGTAGATTTTCTGATCTGGTGGATTGTAGCAGAATCTTGGAAGAAGATATTACCAAGAATCGGTCGTCTCACTCTCGTGGGGCTGTTGATAAAAGAGGGAAGCAACATATGGACCGTGGCAAGCCATATGGTAGAGATAACCAGAGATCAGGCGGTTGGAAAAGGCCTAGTGGGGGAGATTCTAAGGCTCCTATCAGATGCTACAGGTGTGGTGAGTCTGGTCATCACATTCGAGATTGCAAGAGTGATGAGAAGAAGTGCTATAAATGTGGAAAGGCTGGTCATTTGTCTATTGATTGCAAAGGGAAGTCTGTTACTTGTTACAATTGTGGCGAAGAAGGTCACATTCGTCCGCAGTGTCCTAAGCCTAGGAAGGATCAGTCAGGTGGAAAAGTGTTTGCTTTGTCTGGATCTGAGACTACCCCAGAGGATCGATTGATTAAAGGTACGTGTTTTATTCATGGCACACCTTTAGTTGCAATTATTGATACTGGTGCAACTCATTCTTTCATTTCTTTGGATTGTGCTGAGAGGTTGAAACTGGACATATCTGGTATGCGAGGTAGCATGGTTGTTGATACTCCTGCATCGGGTTCAGTGACAACTTCACTCGTATGTAGGAATTGTCCTATTGAGATTTTTGGTAGAGGTTTCGGTATGGATTTAGTGTGCCTACCGCTTGAACAAATTGATATTATCCTTGGGATGAACTGGTTGGAATTTAACCGGGTTCATCTGAACTGCTTTGCTAAGACGGTGATTTTCCCAGAAGCAGTTGGTGTCGAGAATTTGACTATGACTGCTAGGCAGGTGCAAGAAGCAATGGAAGATGGTGCTAATGTGTTTATGTTACTTGCTTCGTTAGATGCAACAGGAAAGGTCAGGAGTAGTGAATTGCCAGTGGTGTGTGATTTTCCAGAAGTCTTTCCTGATGATGTTGGCGAGTTACCTCCTGAGAGAGAAGTGGAATTTTCTATAGATTTAATTCCTGGTACGAGACCGGTGTCGATGGCGCCATATCGTATGTCTGCGTCTGAATTGGCTGAATTGAAGAGTCAGTTGGAAGATTTACTGGAGAAGAAGTTTATTCGTCCAAGTGTTTCGCCTTGGGGTGCTCCGGTATTGTTGGTTAAGAAGAAAGAAGGTTCTATGAGACTGTGTGTTGATTACAGGCAATTGAACAAGGTAACCATTAAGAATCGGTACCCGTTACCGAGGATTGATGATTTAATGGATCAGTTAATTGGAGCCAGTGTATTCAGTAAGATTGATTTGAGATCTGGATATCATCAGATTCGTGTGAAAGCGGAAGATATTCAAAAGACTGCTTTTCGAACGAGGTATGGGCATTATGAATATTCTGTTATGCCGTTCGGAGTTACTAATGCACCTGGTGTTTTCATGGAATATATGAATAGGATTTTTCACCCATATCTGGATAAGTTTGTTGTGGTTTTTATTGATGACATTCTGATTTATTCCAAGAATGACGAAGAACATGCGGAACATCTCAGAATTGTGTTAGAGTTGTTGAAAGATAAGAAGTTGTATGCAAAGTTGTCCAAATGTGAGTTCTGGCTGAATGAAGTTAGTTTTCTTGGACATGTGATTTCTAAGAATGGTATTGCAGTGGATCCTACGAAAGTAGAAGCGGTATCTCAGTGGGAAGCGCCGAAGACTGTTTCGGAAATCAGAAGTTTTCTTGGTCTTGCAGGTTATTACAGAAAGTTTATCGAAGGATTCTCAAAGTTAGCATTGCCGTTGACGAAGTTGACTCGTAAAGGACAAGCGTTTATTTGGGATTCTGATTGTGAGAAAGGTTTCCAAGAATTGAAGCGGAGATTGACAAGTGCTCCTATTCTGATTTTGCCGAATCCGGTGGAATCTTTTGTGGTCTATTGTGATGCATCTCTGTTGGGTTTAGGTGGTGTTTTAATGCAGAATCAGCAGGTAGTTGCGTATGCTTCGAGACAGTTGAAGGTTCATGAAAGGAACTATCCTACTCATGACTTAGAGTTGGCAGCAGTTGTGTTTGTCTTGAAATTGTGGAGACATTATCTGTATGGTTCGAGGTTTGAAGTGTATAGTGATCATAAGAGTTTGAAGTATCTTTTCGATCAGAAAGAGCTCAATATGAGGCAAAGAAGGTGGTTAGAATTCCTCAAAGATTATGATTTTGGTTTGAATTACCATCCTAGTAAGGCAAATGTAGTTGCAGATGCTTTGAGCAGGAAGTCCTTGCATATGTCTATGATGATGGTTCGTGAATTGGATTTAATTGAGCAATTCCGAGATTTGAGTTTGGTTTGTGAAAGTACTCCGAAGTGTGTTCGTTTGGGTATGTTGAAACTTACTAGTGGTATTCTAGAAGAGATCAGGATCGGGCAGAAATCCGATGTTAATTTAGTTGATAAATTGACATTGATCAACCAAGGTCAAGGTGGTGAGTTTAGGATTGATGAAAATGATGTTATGAGATTTGGCGATAGAGTTTGTGTTCCTGATGTCGCAGAAATCAAGAAAAGTATATTAGAGGAAGGACATCGCAGTGGGATGAGCATTCATCCGGGTGCCACGAAAATGTATCATGATTTGAAGAAATTGTTTTGGTGGCCGAGAATGAAAAAGGAAATAGCTGAATTTGTGTATGCATGTTTAATCTGTCAGAAATCGAAGATTGAGCATCAAAAGCCGTCTGGGTTTATGCAACCGATGTTTATTCCAGAATGGAAGTGGGATAGTATTTCTATGGATTTCGTATCTGGGTTGCCAAGGACTCCTACGAATTGTGAAGCGATATGGGTCGTTGTGGATAGGTTGACTAAGTCTGCTCATTTTATACCGGTGCGAATGGATTACTCGATGGAGAGATTGGCACAGTTGTATATTGAGAAAATAGTGAGTTTGCATGGAGTTCCTTCTAGTATTGTGTCAGATAGAGATCCGAGGTTCACTTCGAAATTTTGGGAAGGATTGCAGAAGGCTTTGGGTACTAAGTTGAGATTGAGTTCAGCTTACCATCCTCAGACTGATGGACAGACGGAGAGGACGATTCAATCGTTGGAAGATTTATTGCGTGCTTGTGTTTTAGAGAAAGGTGGAGCTTGGGATAGCTATTTGCCATTGATTGAGTTTACTTATAACAATAGTTACCATTCGAGTATTGGTATGGCTCCGTTTGAGGCATTGTATGGTAGACGGTGTAGGACGCCTTTGTGTTGGTATGAATCTGGAGAGAGTTCGGTAATTGGGCCAGAGATTGTTCAGCAGACTACCGAAAAGATCAAATTGATTCAAGAGAAGATGAGAGCTTCTCAGAGTCGTCAGAAAAGTTATCATGATAAGAGGAGAAAGAATTTAGAATTCAGTGCTGGAGATCATGTGTTTATGAGAGTTACTCCGATGACGGGTATTGGTCGGGCGTTGAAGTCTAAGAAGTTGACTCCGCGTTTTATTGGTCCGTTTCAGATTACGGAAAGAGTTGGAGAAGTTGCTTATCGCATTGCTTTACCTCCGAGACTTGCGAATTTGCACGATGTTTTTCATGTTTCTCAGTTGAGGAGATACATTCCAGACCCATCTCATGTAATCCAAATAGATGATGTACAGGTAAGAGATAACCTGACAGTAGAAGCATTGCCTATGAGGATAGAAGATCGGGAAGTGAAACAGTTAAGAGGTAAAGAGATAGCATTAGTGAAGGTTGCTTGGGGAGGTCCAGCAGATGGAAATATCACTTGGGAGCTGGAGAGCCAGATGAAAGAGGCTTATCCGGAGCTGTTCGTCTAAGGTATGTTTTCGAGGACGAAAACTCTTTTAGTGGGGGAGAGTTGTAACACCCCGTTTTCAATTAATTGATTTATTTAAATTTGGGAATTTATTTTATTAGAATTAATAAAATAAAAAGAATTATTTATTTTGGAGTATTTGAGGAAAATAAAAGAAATAAGGAATATTGGGATTTTTATGTTATTGGGCTTAGATGTTGTTAGTAAAGAGTGGGGGTGCAGAGAAATAAAGTTATGTTTGGGACTTAGGCCATTTTCTCATTTTTGGTTTTCACGTAAGAACAGAAGTTGGAATTTGGGAAAAGAGAGCTCTGAAGAACGGAGAACGAAGAACATCGCCCAAGAACTCAAAGCTGCTAATTGATAAGGTAAGGGGGGTTTATACTCGATTTATATTTGTTTATGGGTTTATGTACGGTTGATTCGGGTAATCGTAGGAAATCCCAATTGTTAGATGTTTCTAGGGATCGATAACCTTAGGATTGAACTTTGTTAAAAAAGGTTTAAGTTCCCGATTTTATGAATCAATTAGAGACTTTAGGTTCCTATGATGGATTGGATGTCTTTGTACTATATTGCACCGCCGTAGGGAGGTATTTTCGTGCAAAAAAATGGGTATATGAGCTGCTGCAAAAACAGAAAAATTGGGTTCGCACTCATCAACACGGGCGCGTTGATTTACGCGGGCACCCGTGTTGATTCACTGTATGCTGATGAAAATGTGTTTTCTGGCCATAATTCAACACGGGCGTGTTGATTAACACGGGCGCCCGTGTTGATTCACTGTGTTGGCATAAAAATGGGTTTTCTGGGCACAATTCAACACGGGCCGTGTTGATTTACACGGGCGCCCGTGTTGATCCCCTGTTTTGTCAAAAAAACGTGTTTTCTGGACACATTTCCACACGGGCAGTGTTGTTTTACACGGGCACCCGTGTTAAACCTCCTGTGTTGGTTTTTAAACTATGTTTTCCGTGCATGTTGTTAAGTACGGATTGATCCGGTTTTGATGTGCAGTGTTTGACATGTTTTGAATATGTGTTTATTGAATTCCTAGTGTTGATTGATGTGTGTATCGAATAACGATTGTATGTTATGATACCAACACTATGTGGATCTTATTGTCATGCTTTTAGATGATGTTATCAAGCATGAATTATGATATAACTTGATATGATTGATGTTTAATAGTATGCTGAGTGGTTACATGCTATTCCTATCATGTTATGTTTGATATTGTTGATGTGCATGATATGTTGATTGATGTTCATAGTATGCTGAGTGTTACATACTTACATATCATGTTGCATTTGTTAATTCCCATTGTGTGGAATTAACATGGTGGCCAATATACGTGTCCGCGATATAATGGAACGTTGAGGTGGTAGCCGTGTCCGCGATATAATGGAACGGTGAGTTATCCGTGACCCGCGATTTAATGGGGCGGTGAAGTGGTACCACATGCATGGGTGTGTTGCATTACTCGAATATAACATGAATGGATGATTTTTCCAATGTTATATTTGATTGTTTGTATGCACGTATGATTTGATAAATGGTTGATGATGTTTGGTGAATATTTGCAAATATGAAAGGCAATATGTCATGGATATATGAATTGTAAAGGTTTTGTAAACTATGAAATATGCTAATTATTGGGTGATGCTTATGATTTCGTGAATTGATTGTTATGAATGTATAACCAAATGTATATTTGAGAAGCTCACCCTTACTGTTGAATATTTCAGATTGAGGAGCTTCGCTCAGGTGCTTGGCGAAGGCTTATCGTGTCTAGTTTAGTTTCGTTTTAGTATGTCTGGGTCATGCTCTGATAGTTGTAACTCCGGGAACGTTTGGTTGTCGAGCTGCTTTAGTCAGACTCGTTTATTTTCTTTTAATTGTTATAATATGACGTTGACTTTTCCAGGTGTTAATCCCTGATGATTTTGGAAAATATTATAACATTTGATTTTATTAAATAAATTATTCCGCTGTGTAGACATGTATGAGTTACCACTAAAATTATGCATGACAGGAATTTATTTTATTAAAAGAGAATTGTAGCATTCCTCGATTATTACATGTACTCTGAGTTTATAATTTTTAATATTTGCGAAAATTATATGCGGGGTTTTAGAGGGTGTTACAAAGGCCACCACCATTAGACTCAGCGCTTGAAGACGAAGATGATGGAACCCTCGCGCTCAATTTATGAGCGTTGAGGGGCTAGTCGCTATTTTCTGGAAACATGCTTAAAACCACGCTTAAGAAACCGTTGCCATATGCTTTTGTTTTCAGGGAAGGTGGAGAAGATGATTGCATGTCACGCGTTGATTGGCTTATTCAAAATCTTGCGCGCATTTCCAAGCCACTAATCCATTTTCTTTTATAACATTTGTTTGTTTATTATATGTAAAACGCGTTAATTGGCTCAGACGGCAGGCATAAGGGTTGGCAAAGCTCAAGACCTGGGTTCGAATCCCAGGTCTTCATTACTTTCTATGTTATTTTTCCATATATTATCCCATGCAGATTCAGCGCTAGCAACTACCATACGTCTCTCCAATCCAACGTGCCACGTCCACTCAAAGATCAATCTAAAGGCTGAGATTGAAGGGACATCCTACGCGCCAGTCAACGCATCGGCATGCTAGCAAAAAAGTCAAATGGATCTAAAAGCTTGTTGGGCCAGATTACTGGATCCATACCTCACTATTAGGGCCTGAACCCTCCCTGGTTTGCCTTCTCTACATTTTTTTTCTTATTTTATTTTTTAATTGCTATTTTATTTCCTTATTTGTTTTAATGAATTATTTTTCTACAAAATATAAAAACGTCATAAAAATCCAGAAAAAGATAAAAAATGTTAAATTATTTCATTCTAATATTTTCATAAATAAATTAACATGTAATTATTAGTTTTAATTAGGTTACAATTTTAATTCTTTTTAATAACTAAAAATCCAAAAACTATAGAATTTAGGTTTAATTGTTAATATTATTCCTTTTAATTTCCTTTTTTTTTTACAATAATAATATTTATTTTATTTATTTTCATAAATTAAAAAATGCATGTAAATTAACTTAGGTTTAAATTAGTTAAAAATTCAATATTTTTCATAATAAGTTTAAAAACCATTAGAATTAGGGTTTACATTCAATTTTAATTTTGATTAATTCTTTTTCTTTTAAATCTTAAAAAACACAAAAATACCAAAAAAACATTTAATTTTAATTTTAATTCCTTATTAATTTTAATTTTGCAAAAGGGTCCAACGCCCTCGTTCGTAATTTATTTAATTTCGCATATTTATTTTTATGTCATTTAAATAATCATGTATCTCTCCCAAAGCTTTGTAATGTTTTATACTTCTCGCACTTTTCAATTCCGTTATTTATTCGCTTTATTTATTTTCCGTCAAATCGGGTCCGGTTTAATTTTGGCGATGTGGACCCGCGCCTTTGTAATAGCGTAGAACCTTTAATTTCCGCATCTTTTTAACTGTTAACTATTGCATGCAAGAATGAATGTTAAAATAAAATCAAGCGTAGATCACTAATAAACATGACAAGACAAATATCAATGAACATGACACACGAATCGCACACACCACCCCTAGGGTACGCCTCACTGTTGCCTTGCCTTCGAAAGGTGATCGTCGAGTAGAGGACGTCTTAGTAAGTCCTCATGAATCCGGGAACCTGGCATGAGGGTAGCTTCTAAGGTGTCTTCCCATTGCTCTGGTGATCACCATGTCCCGAACCTCGAATTGACCCGAATACCTCCAACGGTGGTGCTGCCTACCTCTCAATGGTGGGATGGCACTACTTTAAAGGACATTTACACAGACGAATTCCTTAGGGTAGGTAGGTTCTCAAGGATGCTTGCTCTAATTTCAAACAAATAATACTTTTCACCAACACATTTTCAAAAGCTTTCAAAGCAATTTTTCAAACACTCTGACATACGAGTCGAACTGAAATTTTTCAAAGAAACTTTTTAAAACCCACAATTGAAAAGCAAACAAACCTTTTGAAAACACAATGAGCAAGTATCTAAGAGCCCATGGATAACCATGGATAGAAAGGGTGCTAACACCTTCCCTTTCTATAATCTACCTCCCGAACCGAGAGCAATCTCTTTAAGGAATTTTTTTGTGCTTTTGTCCTTTCCATTTGGAGAAAATAAAAGACGGTGGCGACTCTTGCTTCCGCGACATTTCGCGAACCAGCTTTAAACAGTTAGTTCCAGATCCACCGATCACTGAACTGGCGACTCTGCTGGGGACACTCTTAAAGTGAGGTGTACCTTAGGGCTAGCTCATAACTATGTCTTCAATTGTCTTCTTTGCTTGCTTTATTATTGTGGGTTGCTTGGGAGTTCTATAGATCCTAACCCGGATCTGGGGGATACCTTTCTTAGAAAGTAGCAACAAGGCTGTGAGGGAACTGTGCGGGGTATACCGACATGGTTGAAACAGTCTGCTACGTTGATGTGGCACTTTGGAGTGTACCGGTAACCCTTGAGTTCAGTCAAGGAGAGTACGGGGCCTCCGCGTGGTGTCATGAAGCATCAACAGACCTTAGGAACCTTAATTGAACAATCTTGGCCTCTTTAGGGTAGTGAGATAACTGACTTTGGTGCAGTCCGAGGTTGGTTGATACTCGATACTACACCCAATTGAGGGTTGCTTTCCTGGAATATTTCGGTCGCCAGTTCAGTGGCTAAATCGAAACGATGAACAATGAAAGCAATCTCGTGATATTGGGAACCTTAGAACCCGGTTACTTTGATTAGGACAGGTTGAGCCCACCAACTTCAAGAGGGTACTACCCAGACCCCATGCTGGCTTAAACTCTAAGGGTTTCTCTTGTGTGACTTGTGTGCCTTTGTACTTGCCTACTTGCATGCTTGTTAACTGACACATGAACTATTTGCAGGTTTTGTTTATAGTCCTTAACTAGGACTCATGACAAGGTTTACCAAATTTCTTGCAGGTTTTGTTTATAGTCCTTAACTAGGACTCATGACAGGGTTTACCAAATTTCTTGCAGGTTTTGTTTATAGTCCTTAACTGGGACTCATAACAGGGTTTACTAGATCTCTTGCAGGTTTTGTTTATAGCCCTTAATTGGGACTCATAACAAAGTATACGGAATTTCTTGCAGGGTCTGTTTATAGTCCTTAATTGGGACTCATAACAGGGTTTACCTACATCACCCCATGCATAGCATGACATCATACCATTGCATACATCCTAACCCATTTCAAGGATCTCAAGGGCTTGTGATGCAGGTCATGATAAATCAAACATCTAGCCAGGGGCAAAGAGGATTTATTTTCCTCTAGCCAAGGTTGTCAGGGGCTATGACCCACTGGATATGGTGAGCCTTTGACTCTTGAAGAAGGATTTTCTACAACATGGAAGTTCCTTCAATCAAGCTACCGGATTCAATACTAACAGTTTCTTGTTTACCCCGCGAGGTCCTTGAAATCATTGCATGCATGTCATACATCTCATTGCATTGCAGGTGTCCCTTTGACAGGTTGCTTACCCTTCTTCGCTGTTTATTTCAGCCGATCGTCATGAATCCTGAATCATCAGCTGAGCAGTCCATCAAGGCCCTCCAGGCTCAGAACGCCCAGTTCCAAGGGTTGATCATGAACTTGACCCAGGGGCAACAAGATCTGAAGGCTCTGCTCTTGAAGAAAGAAAAGAAGAAGAAGAGGACTGTTTTGTTCAGCCCTAGACGCAGATCTGGGAATACACCGCAGACTGAAACTGAGAGGAGAACTCCATCTGTGGGGAAAAGCAGTCATCAAGAGGAAAGGATTCCCAGCCCAGTGGTCTCTGACAATGAAACAGATTTCGACGACGAACAGTACCCTCCGGCTGAGGACAAGTACAAACAGTTGGAGGATAGGCTGAATGCTATGGAGATCCAACAGGTACCTGGGCTGGATCTTGGAGATTTGGGTTTGTCAACTGGTGTGGTTATTCCTCGGAAGTTCAAAGCACCAACCTTTGCCAAGTATGACGGGGCGTCTTGTCCCAAGTTACATCTCAGGTCCTATGTTCGGAAGATTCAACCATATACTGTGGACAAGAATTTGTGGATCCACTTCTTCCAGGAGAGTCTTTCAGGGACTCATCTCGAATGGTTCTATCAACTAGATGGGACCAAGGTTCGTAACTGGGAGGAGTTGGCTACTGCTTTCTACAAGCAGTATCAATATAATGCCGACCTTTCTCCTACGCGTACCCAACTCCAGGGTATGTCGTTAGGATCGAGTGAAGGTTTTAAAGAGTATGCACAGAAATGGAGGGATCTTGCTGGAAGGGTACAACCACCTCTAACTGATCGGGAACTTGTCGATATGTTCTTGGGGACCCTGTCTGGTCCGTTCTACAACCACCTAATTGGGAATTCGTCTGCTGGATTCACAGATCTTATCTTGACTGGAGAGCGAATAGAAGCTGGCATCCGGTCTGGGAAAATTCAAGAGGCTGCACCTTCTGATAAAAAGCCTCATCATGGAAAGAAAGAATCTAATGCTGTGCACGGTAAAAAGAGCCGTCATGAGGTAGGGGCAATCCAGATCTCCAATCCCGGACCTGCTCAACAAGGCCAGGGGCAGCAGCGCAAGGAGAAACGACAGTATACCAAACTCAACATGTCGCTGGATCAAGCACTACAACAAATGTTGAAGGCAGGGCTGATCACCTTAAGGGCTCCTCTTCGGAATCCGAACACTTCTGCTCCCAACTATCACCCCAATGATAGGTGCGCATATCATTCTGATAGCCCGGGGCATACTACGGACAACTGCTGGCCTCTCAAGAACAAAATTCAAGACATGATCGACGCCGGGGAGATTCAGTTTGAAGTGCCTGAGACTCCGAACATAATCACTGCTCCGTTACCCAATCGTTGAAGACCTTTTGTTTATTTGAATTTCTGAGTTGTGTTTTTCTTTGCTTATATAAACAATTAATGTCATGGCAAACTCTTTTATTCTATTAATGCATCGCATACGTCTGTTTTGGGAATTAATACAATTGTTTTCATTATATTCAAATTTCTTTTCATATTTTTTCTGATGTCAACTCTGGATCTAAAATTCTAAGCCTCTTGAGGGAGGATGACGAAAACGATACCGCTATCCTTACAGTATGCTTTTGAACAGACCCCGCTGATGAGGTACAGGCATTGTTTCAAATCCCTAAACATTGGAGTTATAAGGAAGATAATCCCTCGTCAACCCCTTCGAGCCAAAGAAGTAGGAGTTTTATTTTCGAAAATCAAAACCCTTAATCATAACCTGGGGCAGGGTAGTCTCTCAGTTGATCCAAGTGCATAACGAATGGCACCAAAAAGTCCTTACGAAAAAAGACAGTGATGGTTCCGAACAATTGTAAAGACAGGCAGTCATTATCAAAAAAATTCATAAATGAAAAGCCCAAAAAGTCAAAACCTATAAAGGGGACTTACGAAACTGGGGCATCCCGCTGACTGTAATTCCAAAAAGGAAACAACTCAGGCAAAAAAAAACAGGGATAACAAAATCAAGAAAGAGGTCTCACAAACCCTCAACCAAAGCAAAAAATGATTGCCTATTCAAAACAAGTTATCAACATCTGAACCATTATTGGAACATCAAAGCAAAGACTCAAGCAAGGTCTAACGCACGATCAACTGAGTTTAGGTTTGGAGAACATCACGAAGAGCGGGTGGGTACAAATAATTTGGGCCTTTATCCTTTGTTTCTTAAACCGTGAACCAGGCCACGTTATAACCCTTAAAAGTCCTAGCTGAAGCATGGGTTAGTTCGAAAGCATACTGTTACGAAAGGTATCCTGACTCCTTAAGGCTTACGGTAAA
This sequence comes from Vicia faba, assembly GCA_948472305.1. Taxonomy (NCBI): domain Eukaryota; kingdom Viridiplantae; phylum Streptophyta; class Magnoliopsida; order Fabales; family Fabaceae; genus Vicia; species Vicia faba. The sequence goes on along the minus strand of OX451736.1, from coordinate 20,505,453 downwards.
ATACGGAGTTGACATCACGTTTTACAAACAATCGCTTGTTTTATGAAAAGAATGCATTTTCAAAATCTTCAAGACAGACATAAGTTTTGCATTTTTAACATAACTTTGTTTGCATATGACTTTTTGTTTGAACAGCAGGAAAATTCGCACGATGAATACCTAGTGAACAAAAGCACTTCCAATCAAGGGGCATGGCATGACTATTGTCCATTATCTGGGGCAGTTAAGTCAAAATTCGGAGAATCTCTCAAAGGCCAAAAAGCCCGGGGCAATCTCTGCCTGAGTCACTTGGGGCACTCCAGCAACGAATCTTGTCTGATCAAACACCTTCTGATGTTATGACATTACACTTCTAACAGGGGCAACTTCCCACATTCCCTGAACGTGGACAGAGCCGAAAAAATACTACGCATAATCAAAGACCCGCTAGGTTGACATACCTAGGTAAAAATAAGGGCTTCCCGGCGAACCAAAAGGGGTTCGGGCAAAATGAAGGGATGAAATAAAAAAGATCTGTACACCCGGCAAGTCGAAAACCTGAAAAGGCGGCTTGGGCAAAAATGGGTATCCCGGTGGACTGAAAACCCGAAAGGGCGGTCCAGGCAAAAGTTAGGGATCAAAGCGTACGACTATGTCCTGTTATCTTGCCATCTGTCTACCAGAAGAAGGTTTGTCCATCAACAACTATCAGCACCCCACAAGTGCCTCCCCCATAGAAACAGGGGCAATGAAGAGTGGTCTAAGCAATCTGATTGTTCTATCCTCCAAGGCATCAGGATAGGTTCCGTTGAAGAACATAACCAATACAGTTCAATACTTCCCCAGGAGAGAAAGTCCAATCCAGTTTCCTCAAGAAAGTTGGAATCCACATCCCCAAGCAATAAGCGTATCCCCGGTAGATTCTGGAAGCTTATCCTCACAGAGCACGAACGCGTCGTCCGGCTTGATTTAAAGAGTTATTTCCTTAACAGGATATAACTGGGTTATCCTCAGCCAAAAGCCACGGAAAGATCGTCATCGACAGAATCTTCTTATCCCCAGCAAAGTCTATCAGCACTTCCAATACAGCAGAGATATCCTCAGCAAGTCATTCTCAGCAATTCAGCAAAAGCATCTCCCTACAGAGTATTTCTTCCCAGCATGGTCGCTAGAATATCTTTTTCTCCCCGCAGAATCTTCCATTTGCCAAGATTGTTCCGCAACGAAGTTATCTTCCCCTACCGGTATACTTGCAACTATCATCCCCAGCGGAGCAAGATCTAATTCTCCAACATCAGCCCAGGAGTGACCTCCCGGCACCCGTCAAGGATTTATTTTCCTAAGACAAACATATATTCATAAACATCACATCTTCATACATAGCATGCATATGCATCATACTACACGAATCTCATTAATTTTGAAGACATACAGTTCATGCATCATGATTTTGCACACAATTATGTTTTGCCTTTTCAGGAAAAAGATCAATACAAAAATGATTACTACCAACTAGCGCAATTCTTTCTAGATATAGTTTCAGATATGATCCAGATATGGTGACGTTCTGATGCTGCTTCCAGATTTCCTTCTCGATATAGTTTCGGATATGACCCAGATATGGTGACGTTCTGATGTTGCTTCCAGATTTCCTTCTCGATATAGTTTCAGATATGATCCAGATATGGTGACGTTCTGATGCTGCTTCCAGATTTCCTTCTCGATATAGTTTCGGATATGACCCAGAGATGGTGACGTTCTGATACTGCTTCCAGATTTCCTTCTCGATATAGTTTCGGATATGACCCAGAGATGGCGACGTTCTGATACTGCTTCCAGATTTCTTTCTAGATATAGTCTCAGATGTAAACCAGATATGGTGACGTTCTGATGCTGCTTCCAGAATTCCTTCTTCAGATGTTCCCCTCTCCGACGATGAGTGTGAGGTGATAGTCTCCTATGGTCCCCTCTCCGACAAGTGCGTGAGGTGGTAATTCCTTCTTCAGATGTTCCCCTCTCCGACGATGAGTGTGAGGTGATAGTCTCCTATGGTCCCCTCTCCGACAAGTGCGTGAGGTGGTAATTCCTTCTTCAGATGTTCCCCTCTCTGACGATGAGTGTGAGGTGATAGTCTCTTATGGTCCCCTCTCCAACGGCGTGTGAGGTGGTAATTCCTTTTTCAAGATGTTTCCCTCTCCGACGATGAGTGTGAGGTGATAGTCTCCTATGGTCCCCTCTCCGACAAGTGCGTGAGGTGGTAATTCCTTCTTCAGATGTTCCCCTCTCCGACGATGAGTGTGAGGTGATAGTCTCCTATGGTCCCCTCTCCGACGGTGTGTGAGGTGGTAATTCCTTCTTCAGATGTTCCCCTCTCTGACGATGAGTGTGAGGTGATAGTCTCTTATGGTCCCCTCTCCGACGGCGTGTGAGGTGGTAATTCCTTTTTCAAGATGTTTCCCTCTCCGACGATGAGTGTGAGGTGATAGTCTCCTATGGTCCCCTCTCCGACGGTGTGTGAGGTGGTAAGTCCTTTTCAGATGTTTCCCTCTCCGACGCTGAGTGAGGTGATCATTCCTTTCAGATTATAATTGCCTACGGTTCTCTTCCCAATACTGCAAAGATGGTATTTCCTACCAAGATTTTCCCAACGAGCGTTGTTGAAGTTAAAATCACTCAAGGTCTTCTTACCATTCATGCTAAGGCAGTAACCACACCTGGTTCATTCATCTCCGTTTGAAGCTCCAGATCCAGCTCCTGTAACCAGTCAGGACACATCTATACCAAGCATCTAAAATCAGCTCCTGCAACGTGTCAGGTACTCATTTTTCTTTTGCAGGTATGCAGGTTCTCGCTAAGAAATCTCTTACGCGATCAACATCCAGATGGCATCTATAAGCCCATCATCCTATCCAAGTGACCTCTAAATGGCATCTATAAGCCCATTCCTCCATCACACTGCTACTATGTGAGCGCAAATTTCTGGGCACTCTAGTGTCCAATCATCTTCTACCCTCGGATTACGAAAGGCACGTCAGCCAATCTGCATCCTCAGGTCTAAGAAGATTGAACAGGGGCAACTGTTGTACCCCAAAATTTGCCCTCCCATATTCTCAAAGAAATTGCCAAGCCAAGCTGCAAAATTCCCCAAGGGTTGCACAGTCCAACAGTCTCCCATACAGTCAAAACTAGGGTTTGTGTTCTGATCAAGAAAAGGAAGTTTTCAAAGGCCCAATCAAGTCTCATATGCCTACAGAGATGGTCAAGCATCCTCATATCAAGTTTCAAGGCATTCAGCTCAAAATTGCACAGTCAAAACCCTAAATTGCACTACAGTCAACTGTAGGGGCAAAATGGTCATTTGACAGTCAAAAGTTCAAATTTTTGGTCAACATATCATTGTGAAGCCACAAACATCATTTGATCAATGCTTGATCATGATTCTCAAAATTTGGCTCAGAAAATCATCAAGATGCAAAAGTTACTATATTTGGACAGCTGAAAAAGTCAACTGAAATTGACCAGGGCATAACTTTCACATGGATTATCAGAAAAATTCCATCCAAAGCTCATTTTGAAGAGAAAGACATTTCCTACAACTCATCTTCATAATCCAAGTCCAAGAAATGCTCTCACAAAAAGTTATCAATTTCAACATTATAGGTCATTTTCAAAAGTCAACAAAAAGGGACTTTAAGTCAAAGGCCATAACTTGAGATTGGTAAATCAAAATGACATGGGACCAAAGGAATTGGTTAGAGGACTCAAAGACCTTTCCAAAATGTCCAAGAACATGTGAAAAGCTTAAAAATTGAGCAAGTTATGCCTTGTGGAAGTTGGGAAATTTTTGGATATTTTGAAAAGTCAACTTTGATCCAAATGACCTAAAAATGCTAATGGGCCCATTTTTCTTCCATGATTCATCATTCTAAGCATATGCACGACCACTTGGCCCAAAGGGAAGTATTTTCTCATTTTTTATTTATTTATTTGAGTTTTTATTTATATTAATTCAATTAAATCAATTAAATATGTGAAAAAATATTTAACCTAACAAAACCAATCTTTTTATACATGTTTTGGCTTCTATAATTCGTGCATATGCAAATGTGGAAAGTTTTGGTTTGATTTGAGCATGATTGAGCAAAGAACACATGGAAAAAAGATTCAAAAAGATCCTTGAAATCAAATATTCAAAATCCATGATTATGAGAGATTTGATTGATTTCTTTAACCTAATTGCTTCACTACATAATCAGGAACACAAACCTAATGCTAGAGGACCCTAAGCTGCGCAGAAGAACAATAGACAAACTTGGAAAATTGTTGAAAAAACTCAATTCTGAAATCATTGCTAGAGGTTAATTCAAGGCACTTAATTCATTCCAAAAGCTTCCTTGTGGTCTCCTGAACGCATTCCAATCCCAAACATCTATCAAAACTCCAAGAATCGGTACCTGGAACCGGAACTGTATCAAACAAATTGCATAATCATACATTCCATTCTACGCGTTATTTGTGAAATATATTACTTGATTCATATTCATAACAAAGTTTTAAAGCTAACCATTGTATTTAATTGGATTATTATGCATCATATATGATTTCACCATAGTCGATTTCTAGGGTTTTGCAGGACTAGGATTTAGGGCTTTTGCAAAGAGGAAAAATTAAGCTTCAAGGCCACCACCATTAGACTCAGCGCTTGAAGACGAAGATGATGGAACCCTCGCGCTCAATTTATGAGCGTTGAGGGGCTAGTCGCTATTTTCTGGAAACATGCTTAAAACCACGCTTAAGAAACCGTTGCCATATGCTTTTGTTTTCAGGGAAGGTGGAGAAGATGATTGCATGTCACGCGTTGATTGGCTTATTCAAAATCTTGCGCGCATTTCCAAGCCACTAATCCATTTTTCTTTTATAACATTTGTTTGTTTATTATATGTAAAACGCGTTAATTGGCTCAGACGGCAGGCATAAGGGTTGGCAAAGCTCAAGACCTGGGTTCGAATCCCAGGTCTTCATTACTTTCTATGTTATTTTTCCATATATTATCCCATGCAGATTCAGCGCTAGCAACTACCATACGTCTCTCCAATCCAACGTGCCACGTCCACTCAAAGATCAATCTAAAGGCTGAGATTGAAGGGACATCCTACGCGCCAGTCAACGCATCAGCATGCTAGCAAAAAAGTCAAATGGATCTAAAAGCTTGTTGGGCCAGATTACTGGATCCATACCTCACTATTAGGGCCTGAACCCTCCCTAGTTTGCCTTCTCTACATTTTTTTTCTTATTTTATTTTTTAATTGCTATTTTATTTCCTTATTTGTTTTAATGAATTATTTTTCTACAAAATATAAAAACGTCATAAAAATCCAGAAAAAGATAAAAAATGTTAAATTATTTCATTCTAATATTTTCATAAATAAATTAACATGTAATTATTAGTTTTAATTAGGTTACAATTTTAATTCTTTTTAATAACTAAAAATCCAAAAACTATAGAATTTAGGTTTAATTGTTAATATTATTCCTTTTAATTTCCTTTTTTTTACAATAATAATATTTATTTTATTTATTTTCATAAATTAAAAAATGCATGTAAATTAACTTAGGTTTAAATTAGTTAAAAATTCAATATTTTTCATAATAAGTTTAAAAACCATTAGAATTAGGGTTTACATTCAATTTTAATTTTGATTAATTCTTTTTCTTTTAAATCTTAAAAAACACAAAAATACCAAAAAAACATTTAATTTTAATTTTAATTCCTTATTAATTTTAATTTTGCAAAAGGGTCCAACGCCCTCGTTCGTAATTTATTTAATTTCGCATATTTATTTTTATGTCATTTAAATAATCATGTATCTCTCCCAAAGCTTTGTAATGTTTTATACTTCTCGCACTTTTCAATTCCGTTATTTATTCGCTTTATTTATTTTCCGTCAAATCGGGTCCGGTTTAATTTTGGTGATGTGGACCCGCGCCTTTGTAATAGCGTAGAACCTTTAATTTCCGCATCTTTTTAACTGTTAACTATTGCATGCAAGAATGAATGTTAAAATAAAATCAAGCGTAGATCACTAATAAACATGACAAGACAAATATCAATGAACATGACACACGAATCGCACACACCACCCCTAGGGTACGCCTCACTGTTGCCTTGCCTTCGAAAGGTGATCGTCGAGTAGAGGACGTCTTAGTAAGTCCTCATGAATCCGGGAACCTGGCATGAGGGTAGCTTCTAAGGTGTCTTCCCATTGCTCTGGTGATCACCATGTCCCGAACCTCGAATTGACCCGAATACCTCCAACGGTGGTGCTGCCTACCTCTCAATGGTGGGATGGCACTACTTTAAAGGACATTTACACAGACGAATTCCTTAGGGTAGGTAGGTTCTCAAGGATGCTTGCTCTAATTTCAAACAAATAATACTTTTCACCAACACATTTTCAAAAGCTTTCAAAGCAATTTTTCAAACACTCTGACATACGAGTCGAACTGAAATTTTTCAAAGAAACTTTTTAAAACCCACAATTGAAAAGCAAACAAACCTTTTGAAAACACAATGAGCAAGTATCTAAGAGCCCATGGATAACCATGGATAGAAAGGGTGCTAACACCTTCCCTTTCTATAATCTACCTCCCGAACCGAGAGCAATCTCTTTAAGGAATTTTTCTGTGCTTTTGTCCTTTCCATTTGGAGAAAATAAAAGACGGTGGCGACTCTTGCTTCCGCGACATTTCGCGAACCAGCTTTAAACAGTCAGTTCCAGATCCACCGATCACACTGAGTTATAAAGCATTATTTATAATTCATCAATGTGTCAGCCCAGACAATTTCGAAAAGGTTAGTGATTCAGAATCTGCAAAAGAAGCTTGGAAGATCCTTGAGAAGTCTTTTGGAGGCGCTGAGAAGGTGAAAGAAGTGAGGTTACAAACTCACAAAAGGACCTATGAACTGCTTCAGATGGAAGACAGTGAAAACATATCTGATTTCTTCACTAGAGTTACCAAACTAGTAAATCAAATCAAGATATGTGGAGAAGCGTTAACAACAAGAGTTGTTGTGTCGAAGATCTTGAGATCTTTAGCTCCCAAGTTCGACCACATAGTGGTGGCGATAGAAGAGGGGAAAGACTTGTCGAAATTGACAAAGGAAGAGCTTCAAGGGACGCTTGAATCTCATGAACAAAGAATGAACGAAAGAGCTGCAGGAAAATCGAAGAGTAATGTGGCCTTGCAGGCACATTCAGCAAAAGAGACCAAAGGCAAAGGAAAGTGTTTCGACAGAGGTAGAGGTGGCTACAACAAATCGAATGGTAGAGGAAACCAAATCGAAGGAGACGTGTCGAATCAAAGAAGACCATACCAAGGCAACCAAAGAGGTGGTGTTGAAAATAGAGGAATAGGTGGTGGTCGAAAACCTGATAAGAGTCACATTCAATGTTACAATTGTCAGAAATATGGACATTATTCGAGTGATTGTCCAGAAAAACGAAAGAATCAAGAAAGTGATGCAAAGCTTGCAAAACATGAAGAAGAAGAGATGATGCTGATGGTCACAACAAGAGATGAAGATAGATTCAAGGACCAATGGTACTTGGATTCAGGATGTTCATCACATATGTCTGGAAGGAAACACTGGTTTGTCAATATAAAGCCCTCAAAGAAAAATATGGTAAAATTTGCAAATGACAATACCCTGGCAGCTGAAGGTATTGGTGATGTTATGATTATGAGGAAAGATGGCAAAAGGTCAGTAATCTCCAATGTGTTGTACATACCAGGCATGGAGAGCAATTTGCTCAGTATAGGGCAGTTGGTCTAAAAGAATTATAAAGTGTCAATCGAAGATAAGTTGATGAGAGTCGTTGATGCAAATGGGAGAGTAATCTTGAAGGCTCCTATGTCTCATAATCGAACCTTCAAGATTGAACTAAATGTGATGGAGCACAAGTGTCTTTCAACTGCAACTAGCAGAGATGAATGGATATGGCATTATAGACTAGGTCATCTCAACTTCAGAGACATCAGAGATTTGAAGAAAAGAAATATGGTTTCAGGATTGCTAGAAATTGACATTCCAAACGAGGTATGTGAGGAATGTGTGCAGGAGAAGCAACACAAGAATAGCTTCAGCAAGGATGCAGGAAGCAGATCGAAGGCTAGTCTTGAAGTCATATACTCTGATGTGTGTGGACCAATTCAGGTGGATTGGATGGGAGGTAACAAATACTTTGTTACATTCATAGATGATTTCAGTCGAAAGTTATGGACTTACCTGATCAAGAAGAAAAGTGAAGTGATCGAAGTATTTACCAGGTTTAAGTCTATGGTCGAAAGACAAAGTGGTCGAAAGCTCAAAGTTTTGAGAACTGATGGTGGTGGAGAATATGTGTCAAATGACTTCGACAGATTATGTGAAAAGGAAAGGATTGTGCATGAGGTGGTGCCACCCTATAATCCACAACAAAATGGAATTGCAGAAAGGAAAAATCGAACCATCATGAATATGGTGAGAAGTATGTTGAAAGGCAAGAGTTTACCTAAAGAGTTTTGGGGTGAAGCTGTTTCGACTGCAACATACATTTTGAACAGATGTCCTACAAAGAAGCTAGAAGGAATTACTCCAGAAGAATGTTGGTCTGGTGTGAAGCCTAGCTTGAGTCATCTGAAGGTATTTGGATCTATTGCACATAGACATGTGCCAGATCAGTTGAGAAGAAAACTTGATGACAAGTCAAGTCAAATGATCTTAGTTGGATATCATTCGACAGGAGGCTACAAGTTATTCGATCCAGAGAACAAGAAGATTATGATCAGCAGGGACGTGATCATAAATGAGTTTAAAGAATGGGATTGGACTGCAAATGTCAAGAAAGATTCAATGGGAATCCTATTCGAAGAGCCAAAAACTCAAGTCGAAAGAGAAGTTCGACAAGAGGAACCAACAGATATACCAAGTACAAGCAGACCTCAAAGAACAAGACGCATGCCTGCAAGATTGCAAAATTGTGTGATTACATCATATGATGTAATAGATAATGAAGGTGAGCTGGTACATTATGCTTTCTATGCAGATGTCGAACCTGTTAATGCAGCTGAAGCATTAAAAGATTCAAAGTGGGTGAAAGCAATGAACGAAGAAGTAAAGTCTATCGAAGACAACAACACTTGGTCACTTGTCGAATTGCCTCAAGGCAAGAAGGCAATTGACGTCAAATGGGTATACAAAGTGAAAACGAATTCGAAAGGTGAAGTAACTCGACACAAAGCAAGACTTGCGGCGAAAGGATTTCTACAGAAAGAAGGAATAGACTTCGACGAAGTTTTTGCACCTGTTGCTAGGATCGAAACAATCAGGTTGGTTGTTGGTCTAGCAGAAATAAACAATTGGCACATATGTCAGATGGACGTGAAGTGTGCATTCCTAAATGGACCCTTAGATGAAGAAGTCTATGTTAAACAACCAGTTGGGTTTGTGAAACATGACGAAGAAAGAAAGTTGTACAGGCTACATAAAGCCCTGTATGGATTGAAACAAGCTCCAAGGGCTTGGAATAAGAAAATTGATAGTTTTCTAAGGGAGAAGGAATTTGTGAAGTGCACAACTGAACATGGAGTATATGTAAGAAGAAGCAAGAGTAAATTGCTTATACTATGTCTCTATGTAGATGATTTGTTGATAACAGGTAGCTGTAAAAGTGAGATCGAACACTTCAAAGGTGATCTCAGCAAGGAATTTGAAATGTCTGATTTGGGTGAGATTTCATATTTCCTTGGTATCGAATTCTACAAGAGCAGTAGAGGTTTGATGATGCATCAAAGAAGATATGCAGGAGAAATTCTCAAGAAGTTTGAGATGGAAGAATGCAACTCAACTTCGACACCTGCAGAACCAAGACTGCAACTGTCGAAAGATGCGGATGAAGATGATGTTGATCCAACCCAATACATAAGACTTATTGGATCATTAAGATATCTTTGTCATACAAGGCCTGACTTAACATACAATGTAGGTATGGTAAGTAGATTTATGCATAAGCCAAAGGTATCACATCTAGCAGCAGTGAAGAGGATACTAAGGTATCTCAAAGGAACTTTCGATTATGGCATTTTGTTTCCTGCAGTTGATAAAGGAAAAGAATGCAAGTTAGTGGGATACACTGATTCGAGTTGGTGTAGTGATGCTGAAGATCGAAAGTCAACAACAGGATATGTGTTTATGCTAGGTGGTGCACCAATTGCTTGGAATTCAAGAAAGGAACCAGTAGTGGCATTATCATCATGCGAAGCAGAATACATAGCTGCTTCTCTTTGTGCATGTCAAGCAACTTGGATGATGAACTTGGTCGAAGAGATAACAGGGAAAAATCATGGAGCAATTACCATGAAGATAGACAACATGTCAGCTATTAATCTGGAAAAGAACCCAATAGCACATGGTCGAAGTAAGCACATCGAAATGAGATTCCATTATCTTCGAGAGCAGGTAGTAGATGGGAAGATGAATTTGGAACACTGCAAAACTGAGAATCAGATTGCAGACATCATGACGAAGGGAGTGCAAGTCGAAGTATTCAGAAAGCTAAGAGCCATGATGAACATAGACAGTTTAGACACAATGAATTATATGGTGTGTTAAATTGTAATTCATAGTGTCAAAGAAGATTTGATTTATTTTAGATTTAAATAGATTTGATTTAAGTCCATAATAGATTTGATTTGATTTGATTTAGTAACAAAAAGATATTTTGGGCTTTGGGCTTAAGGTGTAAGCTCGGTTATAAATAGAGGGAGTAACCCCTATTTTTAAAAGTAAGTCAAGTAAGTCAATTCATTGTAATCACAGAATTTGCAGTTGCAAGTGATTAAGAAAGTTTTCCACAATTTGTGGGCAAAGAGAAACTCTGCAGAAATATTTGTCTTATCTTCTTTTCTTTGTTTGTCTCATTATTAAATTGTCATTGTGGTAGAAATTCATCATAGAATTTGGTGGATTTCCAACAATAACGCCAGGCACAAAAAAAATCAAATTATGATAAACTAAAAATATCATGAAGATTGCAATATTTAAAACAGTGGTAGAATATATAACCAGGAGCCTTGTTGCATATGGCTGATAGTTTTTTACCATTGGTTTGTGTTCTCTTCTGAATTTGTTGTTAGATTCCAGAATCCCCTCTTCCGTTATGTTGAGTTTTACATTATTGGTGCACAAGGAGAGATGAAAGATAAATAAAATATATTAAATGACGGCTATAAAAATAAGTAGTAATGAATAATTACATTGATCTACTGTTATACTATTTATACACAAAATTATGGTATAATAAAATACTAAAATACCCTCTAACAAACTTAGTCAATAAGACATTCCTAAAATATAAATTATTCCAACATCATCCTTTAATTTATATTTACACAAAATTGACAAGACAAATTCCATCCCTCAAACAAAGAAATTGATCAGTCTTGATAGTCTTTGTTAGGACATCCGACAGCTGCTTCTAAGTGCTACAGTGCACAACTTCTAATATTCCACTCTGAACCTGATTCCTCAGAAAGTGATACTTGATCTTAATATGTTTGCTTCTCCCATGCAGCACTAGATTCTTGACAAGATTGATTGTAAACTTATTATCAATCATCGACTTCAGAGGCTTGTTTACCTCAATCTTCACATCTTGCAGCAAGTTCAGAATCCACACAGTTTAGCATGTAGTCAGAGCGCCTCAATATATTCAGATTCACAAGTTGACATCGCAACAATAGGTTGCTTCTTGGAACCCCAAGAAATAGGACCTCCTAGAAATTTGAATAAGTATCCAAACGTACTTCTTCTGTCAACTCTGTCTCCACACCAATCTGAGTCTGAATAACTCAGAAGTTCTAATTCGGTCTTTGTTCTAGAAGGAAATAACACTCCATACTTTAGAGTTTCCTTCACATACCTCAAAATCCTGACAGCATCTTGGTAATGAGACCACTTTGGTTTACTCATAAATATGCTAACCATTCCAACTGCATAGAAAATATCAGGTCTGGTATTACACAAATACCTTAGAGAACCAACCAACTATTTGAAGGTTGTAGCATTTACATCCTCTCCATCAGAATCAAAGTCCAACTTATGATTCATATCAGCATGTGTGATAGCAGCTTTGCAATTCTCCAGCTTAAATCTCTTCAGAAGCTCAAGTTCATACTTCATCTGATGTAAAATGATTCCTTTTTCAGAGTACATAAACTTCATCCTTAGAAAGTAACTTATTTTCTCAACATTTGTCATCTCAAACTCATTCATCAGAACCTTCTTAAACTTAGTTATCTCTTGTTCAGAACTTCCTAATAGTAATATGTCATCAACATACAAACATACCAGAATCATATTATCTTCTGAAGTATGCTGAACATAAACACCATACTCCATCTCACACTTCTCAAACTCTTGTTCCTTGAAAAATAAATCAATCTTCAGATTTTAGGCTCTGGGCACTTGCTTCAATCCATACAAGGCTTTGTGTAATTTAAACACCATTCCTTCCTGATTCTTTTTCTTAAATCTAAGAGGTTATGACACGTATACCTCTTCTTATAATGGACCATTCAGAAATGCAGATTTTACATCTAAATGCATCAGAAACCAATTTCTATTAGCAGCTATTGCAATCACTAGTCTGATTGTTTCATGTCTCGCTATAGGTGAAAACACTTCAGAGTAATCCAGTCCAAGCTTCTGTATAAAACCTCTTGCTACTAATATTGATTTGTGTTTTCCAATTGATCCATCTAGCGTTAGCTTCTCTTAAAAACCATATGACGTTGATGGCTTTCTTGCCTTTTGGAAGTTTTGTTAGCTTCCAAGTCTTGTTTTTCTCTATAGCATCAAGTTATTCTTTCATGGCTTGCAACTAGACTTTCTGCTTAAGAGAATCTTTGGTACTCACAGGTTTAGAGTCTACTAATATTGCATACTGAATTACTTCTCCTTCGGAGTCTACTTTAGTGTCTTACAACATGTCAAACTCTGCAAATATTCTTGGGATGCTTCTGATTCTTTGTTTCCTCTGAAGTTGAACTTCAGAACCTCGGACACCAAAACTTTCCCCTTCAGAAACTCTTTCTTCAGAAAATGGACTTTCTCCAGAACCTTGACTGTCTTCAGCGTCTAGAAAATTTCCAGAGTCTGGATCACCATCGGAATCAGAGTCAGAATCATCTTCACCTTTTGAATCTTCTTCAGGGTCAAAATTTTTACCAGCTTCAAAAACATGTGTTTCTGAATTTTCTTCCGGAGTTCTCTCATCAGAGTCAGGACGAGACTTTTACCAATTCCAGACTTTTGATTCTTTTACAATGACGTCAACTCAAATTTGTTAGTTTTTAGACAATAAAGTTTGTACGAACCTGTACTGTGGTACCCCACCAGTAACATTACTTTACTTCTATCATCCAGTTTCTGTCTTCTGGCTTCTGAGACATGTTTGTAATTTACAGAACCAAACACCTTCAGATGACTAACCCTTTTCTATTCTCCAGTCCACTTCTGAATAGGAACTATTTCCTTCAGCTTCTTAATTTTACATTTGTTGAGTATATAACATGCAGTGGCAACAACTTCTTCCCAGAAAGTATGATGAAGATTCTTCTCTTTTAGCATGCTTCTCACCATATCAAGAAAAGTACAGTTTTTTTCTTTCAGCAATACCATTGTGTTGAGGAGTATAGGGAGCAGTAAACTCATGCTCAATTCCATTCTCCTCACAGAACCTTATGAATTATGTGGAGTTATACTCACCACCACTATCAGTTCTAAGAATCTTCAGATTCTGGCCACTTTGATTCTCAACCTTCAGTCTGAACTTCTTGAATTCAGCAAACACCTCGTGTTTGAATTTTATGAGAGATACCCATGTCATTCTAGTGAACTCATCAACAAATGACACAAAGTATTTATTCCCTCTAATCGATTCTACTAGAAATGGACCACACACATCAGAATGCACTACTCCCAAGGCATACTTTCCTCTTGGAGCTACTTCTGATGCAAATGGAAATCTTGGTTGCTTCCCTTCCATGCACACCTTGCATGACTTCTCAGGCTTCTTGATTGTAGGAATTCCATGTACTAGATTCTTCAATTTCAGATGCCCCAAGCTTCTGAAATTCAGATGACCAAATCTTCTATTCCATAACTCACTCTCCTTGACAACACTTGTTGCACTAAGACATTCAGAGTTTGCAGTTCTAACATTCACCTTGAATGTTTTGTTCCTTTCCTGTTCTGACTCCATAATCAACTTCTGATTACAGTCATACAGCTTCAGAAGATTGTCCATCATGATAACTGAAAAAACCTTTCTCAATCAGTTATCCCACACTCATCAAATTTCTTTTCATGCCAAGTACATACCACACATTCTCCATCACTGATGTTTTCCCATTGTTTAGAATGACTCTCACATTTCCCATACCTTCTTCATTTAGGTATTTATCATTAGCACATTTCATCTTTGTACTCTTCCCAGAGTCAAAATCAACCAACAATTTCTTGTTTCCAGTAAGATGGTTTGAACATCCTGTGTCCATATACCATCATTCTGATGAACTCATATCATCAGATTCGGAAGCCAACAATAGCACAGGTTCATCATTAGACTCTCCTCTGGCTATATTTTCTTCTTTTGGCTATATTTTCTTCTTCTGGCTATATTTTCTTCTTCTGTCTTCCTTTCTTTGTTTGACCAACAATCTTTGGCATATTGACAAAAGTTCTTGCAATAGTAACACTGAACATTCTTCTTGTCAGACTTCTCATTTCCCTTCTGGACATTCTTCTGCCTATCAGAGTTTGAAGCTTCTGACATTTGACCACCATTAGTTTTCTTCCTGACTTCTGACCAAGTCTGCTTCTGATAATTTTTACTAGAAGTTTCTTTCAGAGCTCGCTGCTCTACTTCCCTCTCAGAAATTCTCTCAGTCATACGCAACTCATGCGCCTCTAGACTACTTTGCAGCTCTTCAACTCTCATGGTGCTCAAATCTTTGAAGTGTTCAATTGCTACCACAATGTAATCAAACGAGAAGTTAAAGATCTCAAAATCTTCTCTATAATTACTTGTTCATAAAGAGTTTCTCCACAAGCTTTCATCTCATTAGTGATCATAATCACTCTAGAGATGTACTCAGAAACCTTCTCGTTGTCCTTCATGTTGAGATTATGATATTTCTCTCTGAGAGACTTAAGTTTCACCTTCTTCACTGATGTGTCACCATCGTAACATCTGACCAGCGTGTCTCATGCAACCTTTGATGTTTTAGAGCCAGCAATCTTCTCAAACACATTCGCATCCACACATTGATAAATGTAGAACAAGGCCTTTTGATCTTTCTTCCTTATCGCCTTCTGTGTTATCTTCTGTGCTTCTATCATGTCTCCTAGTAACAGAGCATAGACATCAGTGACAAGATCTAACACATCTTGAGAATCAAACAACACACGCATCTGGATCTTCCAACGATTCTAGTTTTTGCCATCAAACACTGGAAGTTTGGAATTGATGTCGCTGTTTCCGTTCATCTTCAACCTTGTACAATTCACTCAAAAAACTCACTAAAACAGTGTTTCCTAAATCTCACAGAATCAGAAAAATGTGATTCTCAATCACACAACACCTCATTGTTCACTCGTGTTTTCCATGTTTCTCCGTAGATTTTGAACCAGAGCTTTAGATACCAATTTTTGGTGTACAACAAGAGATGAAAGACAAAAAAAAAAATATTGAATGACGGCTACAAAAATAAGAAGTAATGAATAATTACATTGACCTACTATTAAGTTACATAAAATTAGAATATAATAAAATACTAAAATATCCTAACAAACTTAATTAATAAAACATTTCTAAAATATAAATTATTTT
Organism: Vicia faba; assembly: GCA_948472305.1. Classification (NCBI taxonomy): domain Eukaryota; kingdom Viridiplantae; phylum Streptophyta; class Magnoliopsida; order Fabales; family Fabaceae; genus Vicia; species Vicia faba. The sequence goes on along the minus strand of OX451736.1, from coordinate 20,489,542 downwards.
CAACCGACAATCTTATCATTAAGAAGATCCCGAACCAAAGATTTTACCGTCCTTCCACCTGGTATCAAAAGGCTAGAAAGAAAAGCAATCAGGTAACCATAAAATACGAAAGGAATATGTGAACCAATTCGTCCACCAGGAATAATTCAAAATATTCGTCATAACAACATGAAGGCAAACATCATAGATACTCTAATTAACAAAAGGAGTCAATTGTAATTGGTTTGCGAAATTTGTAAGAATGACTTTAACTTTCCGGATCGTAACGAGCATGCCGACATTCGGATTCCAAAATTTATATCATCGGTTTCGAAACCGTTTTCCTTTGATATTCTAGTAACCTGAGGTAGCATTTGTCGTCGCCAGCATCATATCGTTGGTTTGATAAAAGCTTCGTTGTTCCAACCAAAGCATGTGTTGGTGAATCTGAAATCCGAAAGTTCAATCGTAGCCACGAGATTGACAGTTCCTCCGGTAACATCAACTGGAGTCTCGCCTTATCTCTATTTCGATTTGATGATCATTATATCGTGAGCTCGAAAATAAAGTTTGTAGTTGCGGCTTCCATTGTGGCGGCAGCATCGCCATTATTTCGCCGTCCATGCCTTTATATGCTATACTGGACATTGTCCCGCTCTTATATTGTGAATAGCAAACCTGACAAAAATCTATCCATAGGTCACATAACCCTTCATTAGGGGCATTCTTTCAACACGACAATTGCACACATGTAAACTAAATTATTCCTTAAACATATTTTCTTTAATAAAATTGTAGATTCTTGTGTAACATAATTAAATAGAATTCAAAATCACTTATCTTTTATGTCAAAGACGCGATTTGTTTATCATTTTGATTCCGACGGGCATAACTGGGATTTGAACGTCTCATTGGTGGTGCCTCGAAATTAAAACATCACACATCTCTGCCTCTCTATGTTGCAGTTTCCGCAACAATGCTAATCAATCATCATAGTCATTGTATGGGTGTCTAATCACTTGTCGTAACGCTCTACAATTCCGCAGTGATCTGGAGTTTTCAGAAACAATCATTCTGTCGTTTTGGGTTTTAGCGAATGAAGACTCATGCTATGTGGACCACAACTGAAACAATGCAATACGTGTACCTTGACCAATCGCTTTTTTCTCTTGGGTGCAACGATCTGAAGAGGTCAGCTATGACAACAAATCCAGGACGAGAGCTTCACGATTCTTTCGTCAATGATGCGTTGTAGTTCAGGATTCGCCAGACAGTGCTTCTTCTTAAAGAATCATAAATTAGCGGCAGTGTAGTAATCGGCGTTGGAAACAAATTAGTGACGACAGATAGATCAATATCTCGCGCTTGCTGTGGGATGTTGGTGATTTCCAGTTGCAACTAGATCATTGTCATAGTATTAGATGGAAATTCAACGCTGAAAAGAATTATTAAGACATCAAGGTTTTGAAAAGAAATCCAGAGTATTCACAAAGAGTGTTTCGGTAGAAGCGAAGAATGGTCTTTTCCATCGGAGTTTTACGAAATAATACGAGTTTGAAACTTAGCATTCGAAAGATGTTTTAAGCATGTTCGACAGAGGTGATTTGAAATAAGGACGAAAAGATTTAAATTTTGACGCTTATCTGCTCTTTTCGAAATAACACGTGTGGAAACCTGTGAAGGGTTGAACGTATGCAAGCGAGAATGTGTCATCTTCTGATGAGAAGACCGTTCACGGCGAACTAGTATAAATAGGAGTCTCTAGTTTAGATTTATGTGTGTTCAATTATTGTACAAATTACTCTATTCACTCAAAGTATCAAAGTTAATCGAGAAACGAATTTTTCTAAGAATGTGCGTATGAAACACCACTTTTACCATTCAATGCAAATTTACGTTTAAGAGTCATTTGCAGTTTCCTTAGATTTTTAGTCGAAACATTTAAGTTTCTTGTCATTTACATTCATTGTTTCCTTTGTCTTTCTATCTCTGTCATTTACATTCGAACTTACTTTTATTGTTGAAAAGATCAATGTCCAGAAAAAATCTATAAACTATACACTATTGTCCTGGGATTAATCTAGTCGATCATGTAAGTAACTAGAGTCATTAGAATTTGGAAAACTAGTGGTTTTTTACTAAATTTTACGGTAAACAAATTGGCACGTCCAGTGGGACTCAATGTCTAGCTTTAGAAAATTTTATTTTTACAACAAACTTTTTGTTTAAACATTGTTGCATGAGATTAAGAAGTGGTAGAATAACCAGAACTAGTGAAGCAAGACCAAAAGAAAGTACGTTAGAAAAATAGTTAATCCACCAAACAACAATGGAGAACAACCCCCTCCTTCGACAGGAGACAACACGATCACAGTTTCTATGAATGAATCAATATCTTCTACAGCGAGTATGATATCAATATCATCGAACACTCAAAGTGGAACAATATTATCCCCTGTAAGAACATAGGGTCAACCATTGATCCCAATACCAACGGGAAATGGAAATCATAGGCCTTATGTGTCTGGGTTTGCGATGCCTTTGAATGTTCGTGAACAACCATATGGAAATGCCAAAATCGATGATGGTATATTTGCATAATAGCACATCTTCATTCAATGATCCATTGGTGTTTACATTTTCACCATTACAAGGGTCTGGGTCTGGCATAAACAACCTGGGTCGAAATATCCAACCCTCTAGATTTGATGCCCAGATGCCTACAATTACAAAAAATTATGTGGGGGGCGTTTAGACAACAATTAGATGATAGAAATCAAGAAATGGTTGGTGTACTAGCCCAATAAATGGGCATAATATTTAATCCTTTGATCCAAAGCTCTACCCAAACCAATCAACAGAATGCCCAGATGAACCAGCAATTGGCAACGTAGATGGCGCGAATTACAGTTTTTTTGGGCCCCTCAAGCCCTACTTATTCAACCCTATAGAGACTGGTTGTGAGAAAAAAAAAAGGAGTGGTTTTCGAAGAAGATCTAATAATTAACCAGGCCAAACCAGTTGCGCTAAATGTTGGCAAAGTTAACCAGGGGCAAAGAGTCGAACAATCTAGGATCGAACAAGCAATACCAAGGGAAGTACAATCCCCAAGAGTAATGATGGTTAATCGAAATCAGGATGCAGACAAAGTCATTCATCATGTTCGACAAGATGAATTTGCAGGAGAAAATAATCTAGCATCCATGGTCGAAAGGATAATGGCGTGAAATAGGGTAAATATAGGACTTCGAAGACCAAATTATACTTCTCCTTTGTCTGAATATGTTCTACAAACTGAATTAACCAGGGGATGGAAAGTCCCAAAGTTCACAAAATTCTCTGGTGAAACTAGTGAATCTACCGTCAAACACATAGTCAGATATCTGACCGAGGCATGGGACATTGCAAATAACGAAAACCTGAGGATAAAGTATTTTCCTAGTTCCCTTACAAAAAATTCCTTTACTCGGTTCACCACTCTTCGTGCAAATTCTATCCATGATTGGACTCATTTGGAAAGATTATTCCATGAGTAGTTTTATATGGGTTAGTCGAAGATAAGTTTGAAAGAATTGGCTAGCATCAAGGATAAGTTTAGTGAGACAATATATGACTATTTCAATATGTTTAGTTTGTTGAAGGCAAGATGTTTCACTCAAGTTCCAGAATAGGAACTAGTCGAAATGGTTGTGGGTGGTTTAGACTATTCCATTAGAAAGAAGTTATATACCCAGTATTTAAGAGACATGGCCCAGTTGGCCGACAGAGTTTGACAGGTAGAACATTTAAAGGCTGAAAAGGCTAAGGCTAGTCAAAATAATAGAAGAGAAAGGGTAGCATATGTTGGAGTGGATGAGGACAAACTAGAGGCGTACAATGACCCTATAGGATTTGACAAAAACAAAATAGATTTGACCGAATTGAAACAAGGGCCACCTTATTCATGCAAAATTCTTACTCTTTCGGGTGGGAAGAATTCCGTCGAATAAGAAAAGAATGATAGATTCTCGAAGAGAACATACACCTTAGATGTGACGAAGTGTGACAAAATCTTTGACTTATTAGTCAAAGATATCCAAATGGTAGTTCCCCCTGGCACTATAATTCCTCCATTAGAACAATGGAAGAAAATAAGAGTTTGCAAGTATCATAATTTCTTAGGCCATAATACCTCACAAGGTTTTCTTTTCAGGGATTTGGTGCAAAATGCTATCAAGGATGGAAGGATAAAGTTTGGCGAGAAGAAAAAAAGTGCAGATGAAGGTTGATTCAGACCCTCTATAAGTGACTGACACCCACTACACAAAGCCAACTGATATTAACATGATCGAGGTTGTTGAGGGCCTCGATGACAAGATCACCAAGAATGAAACTACTGAGGGTTTCAAATAGAGTGTCGAAGTAAGAGATTCCTTAGCGAGAGCTTGTATACCTGTTGTTGTAGAAGATTCTGCTGGGGAAGTCTGATCTTTGTTGAGATTTAGGAACTTGCCTGTACTTCAACTGAGAGAACATCTCTGTTGAGTTTTAAGAACTCATCTGTCATTCAACTGGGGGAACTCTGTCGAGATTTAGAACCTTATCTGTAATTCAACCGAGAATAATTCAGTTGAGATTTAAGAGCCGGTCAGTACTTCGACTGAGGGAAACATCTTCATCGAGATCTAGGACTGTCTGTACTTCAACGGAGGATAATTCTGTTGAGATTTAAGAACCCGTCCACACTTCGACGGAGGAAAATTGTCGAGATTTAGAACCTTATCTGTAATTCAACCGAGACTAATTCAGTTGAGATTTAAGAACCGGTCAGTACTTCGACTGAGGGAAACATCTTCATCGAGATCTAGGACTGTCTGTAATTCAACGGAGGATAATTCTGTTGAGATTTAAGAACTCGTCCACACTTCGACGGAGGAAAATTGTCGAGATTTAGAACCTTATCTGTAATTCAACCGAAAATAATTCAGTTGAGATTTAAGAATCGGTCAGTACTTCGACTGAGGGAAACATCTTCATCGAGATCTAGGACTGTCTGTACTTCAACAGAGGATAATTTTGTTGAGATTTAAGAACTCGCCCACACTTCGACGGAGGAAAATTGCCGAGATTTAGAACCTTATCTGTAATTCAACCGAGACTAATTCAGTTGAGATTTAAGAACCGATCAGTAGTTTGACATAGCTGAGAACTTAACTGCATCCTTCCTGAAAGGTAAAGGTCAGTCGTATGTAATTCATGATATATATCAAGCAATGATGTTCTCAAAATAAATGAGATTGTTTTGTATGATGCGTATATGCATGTATCATGATGTATGGAAATGTAATGTTTTGGGCTGGGGAAAATAAATCCCAGATAGCTGCTGGAGAATAGAGTTGAATTCTTCGTTTCCGCTGGGGATGGAGAACGAAGATGATTGTGAGGATAAACCTGCAGGAGAAGATAACTCCGTTGGGGAATAAACTGATGAGGAGATTACTCTGTGGGGAAGAGATTCTCTGTTGAGGATTCCACCGGTAAATTCTGCCGAGGATGAATTACCGTTGCTGGTGATACTGAATCCTGTTGGGGGATCGACTTCTTGTTTGTGAAGGGAAAGAACTCCGCTGGGGATGATCTTTCAGTTGCGGCTTCATTGGGGATAACCTTTTAGACTCTTATGGGGATAATCCTTTGTTGGGGATAATCTTCCAAAGTTTACTGGGGATGATTCTCCAAGTTCTACTGGGGAAGCTTTTTTTAGACTGCCCTGGAAAAATTTCAAACTCCACTGGAGGATATTTTGCATTCTGCTGGGGAATATTCTTATACTTCGCTGGGGAATATTATGACCTTTCAATGCTGATGGTAAATAAACTCTGCTTGGGGAGAATATTACCGATTCATTCATAGTTGCAAGTCTCAGCTGGGGAGAGCTGTCATTACTGTCTTACTCTATGGGGAGTGAACACACATTGACCATGTTCTTCAGCTGAACCTACCTTTGTACCTAGTGGATAGAGCATCTGTACAGTTTGGACAATTATTATTTGCCCCTGTTTCTGATATTATAAGTAATGGTCTTTTGTCTCGCACGTAAATATTTATGAGCAGCAATCAATGTCAAATGCATATATCAAAAATGAACATTGGACGTTCTTTGCAAAACAAAACAGATAAAGGAAAAACAGTTTGAAATTTCTTTGAAAATGAATTGTATTGATTCTGAAGTTTGGCCCGTAAATAGGCGTTTTTGTACAAGAGGCTGACGTCCGGGTAAGAGAACGCCGCCGAATAATAGAATTTACACAATTTGTGAAAAATTAAACAAAATAGCTATGTGAATAATCCCATTGGGTTCCAACTTTGCTATTGCCTTTATGTCCTTGAGCATCTCATCACTTTGATACTTGGTTGAAGGTAGGTCAGATTGATTAGTGCCATCCGAGTTTGATAGTTGATACCGAAGTTTTTGCCAGGTGATCCAATGAGACATAGTGTTACGCTTTGATCCCTAATTTTTGCCTAGACCTCCCTTTCAGGTTTTCAGTCCACCGGGATACCCTTTTTTGCCCAAGCCGCCTTTTCAGGTTTTCGACTTGCCGAGTGTACAGATTTTTTTATTTTCATCCCTTATTTTTGCCCGAACCCTTTTGGTTCACCGGGAAGCCCTTATTTTTTCCTAGGCCAGTCGACCTAGCGGGTCTTTGATTATGCGTAGTATCTTTTCACTATGTCTGCATTGACGGGGTGAGGAAGGTCGTCACCATCCATGGTTGTTAGAATCATAGCTCCTCCTGAGAAAATGTTCTTAACCATAAATGGCCCTTCGTAAGTAGGGGTCCATTTGCCCCTGGGATCACCTTGAGGTAAGATAATGAGTTTGATCACTAGGTCCCCAACTTGATACTCTTGTCGTCTGACTTTCTTGTTAAATGCCTTGATCATCCGCTTTTGATACGTCTGACCATGACAAATAGAAGTAAGTCTCTTTTTGTCGATTAAGTTCAGCTGATCAAGCCGGGTCTGGATCCAGTTATCTTCGCTCAAACCTGCATCCTTCATAATCCGAAGAGAGGGTATCTGAATTTCAATGGGCAATACGACCTCCATACCATATACCAAGGAATAGGGTGTTGCCCCTGTTGACGTCTGTGCTGAGGTACGGTACCCATGAAGAGCAAATGGTAACATCTCGTGCCAGTCTTTATACGTCACTGTCATCTTCTGCACAATCTTCTTGATATTCTTATTAGCCGCTTCAACATCCCCATTCATCTTCGGCCGGTAGGGAGAAGATTTGTGATGTTGTATCTTGAACTGCTTGCAGAGCTCAATGATCATTTTATTGTTGAGATTTGTACCATTGTCCATAATGATCCTCTCAGGTACACCGTATCGACAAATCAGATTGTGCTGAATGAACAGTGCCACGAGGTTCTTGGTTACAGTAGCAAAGGAAGCTGCTTCAACCCACTTTGTAAAGTAATCAATAGCTACCAGGATGAAACGATGCCCGTTGGATGTCGTAGCTCTGATCTCGCCGATCATATCAATGCCCCACATTGCAAAAGGCCACGGAGCTATTAAGACGTTTAGAGGTACTGGAGGTATGTGCACCTTATCAACATAAACTTGGCACTTGTGACAGGTCCGAGAATGCTGATAACAGTCGACTTCCATTGTGGACCAATAATATCCTGCCCGAAGGATTTTCTTTGCCATGGTATGTCCACTGGAATGAGTTCCGAAAGTACCTTCATGTAACTCCGCCATAATCCTTTCTGCTTCGTTCTTATCCACACAACGCAGTAAGTTGAATCATGGTTACGCTTGTAAAGAATACCATTGCTGATGAAGAATTTCGTCGCAAACCTTCTCAGAAACTTCTTGTCATTAACAAATGCACCCTCGGGGTATTCTTGAGCTTCAAGATACCTCTTCACCTCATGAAACCAGGGCTTATCTGCTACCTCTTCAGTCTCAATATCACAGCAATGTGCAGGTTCGTCCAATCTTTCAATGATAATCTGGGGAGCTTCGTTGTCCCAATTGACTTTGAACATAGAAGACATCGTAGCCAGCGCGTCCGCCAACTGATTCTCCTCTCTAGGGAAGTGTTCAAATGTTATCTCCTTGAAATGTGGAAGTAACGTCAAAACATACTCCTTGTAAGGAATAAGATTAGGGTGTTTCGTATCCCACTCGCCTTTGATCTGGCTGATCACGAGAGCGGAATCTCCGAAGACACTCAGAAACTTAATCCTTAGGTCAATTGCTTCTCGAAGACCCATGATGCACGCTTCATACTCCGCCATGTTGTTGGTGCACTTGAAACATAGTCGGGCGGTGAAAGGAGTATGAGAGCCTTTAGGAGATATGATCATGGCGCCAATGCCATTACCCAAAGCGTTTGAAGCTCCATCAAAATACATAGACCATCGGGATCCTTCCTCAGGTCCTTCATCCGGTTCAGGTTCTTCGCAGTCGGTCACTATCATGATATTCTCATCTGGAAATTCAAAGTTCATAGACTGGTAATCATCCACTGCCTGATGTGCCAAATGGTCTGCCAACACACTTCCTTTGATTGCTTTATGGGTCATGTATTGAATGCCATAGTCAATCAAGATCATCTGCCATCTTTCTATTCTTCCGGACAAGGCAGGCTTCTCGAAGATATACTTGATTGGATCCATCTTTGATAGCAATAGAGTAGTGTGAGTCAGCATATACTGTCTCAGCCAGCGAGCAGCCCATGCCAAAGCGCAGCAAGTTTTCTCAAGCAACGAGTATCGGGTCTCGCAGTCGGTAAACTTTTTGCTAAGGTAATAGATAGCATGCTCTTTTTGGCCAGACTCGTCATGCTGACCCAACACACATCCCATTGAGTTGTCGAGTACTGTCAAGTATAAGATCAAAGGTCTTCCTTCCACTGGAGGCATCAGAATAAGAGGCTCTTGGAGATACTCTTTGATCCTTTCGAAAGCGGCCTGGCATTCATCATTCCAACGTACTACTTGATCTTTCTTTAGTAGTTTGAAGATTGGCTCACAAGTAGCAGTCAGGTGTGAGATGAATCGGGCAATGTAATTCAGACATCCCAGAAAGCCTCTGACTTCTTTCTCTGTTCGGGGATCTGGCATCTCCTGTATAGCCTTCACCTTTGCAGGATCCACTTGAATACCCTTATCACTTACGACGAAACCCAGCAGCTTACCAGATCTCACCCCGAAGGTGCACTTGTTCGGGTTTAACCTTAGCTTGTACAACTTCAACCTGTCAAATAGCTTCTGAAGGTGGTCAAGATGTTCTTCCTCAGTCTGGGATCTTGCAATCATGTCGTCGACGTATACCTCAATCTCATGATGGATCATGTCATGGAACAAAGTGACTATGGCGCGTTGATACGTTGCCCCAACATTTTTTAATCCAAAAGGCATGACCTTGTAGCAAAAGGTACCCCATTGAGTAACAAAAGTTGTCTTCTCCATGTCTTCGGGAGCCATTTTGATCTGATTATAATCGGAGAAACCATCCATAAAGGAGAAGACCTTATGATGTACGGTGTTGTCAACTAGAACGTCAATATGAGGTAGAGGGAAATCATCCTTCGGGCTTGCCCTGTTAAGATCCCTGTAGTCAACACACATTCGAACCTTACCATCCTTCTTTGGCACTGGAACCACGTTGGCCACCCACTGTGGGTAAGAAGTAACTGTTAGAAAACCGGCGTCAAACTATTTTAATAACTCCAGCCTTGATTTTCTCAGACATCTTTGGGCGCATTCGACAGACTTTCTGTTTCACTGGAGGACAGTCTTCCTTGGTAGGCAGGCGGTGAACCACAATATCGGTATCCAACCCAGGCATATCTTCATAAGACTAGGCAAAGATCTCAACATAGTCTCGCAGCATCTGAATCAACCGTTGCTTAACACTGGATTCCAGATTTGCACCGATCTTGACCTCTTTCTTGCCTACCTCTGTACCTAGATTCACTGTTTCCAGTGGCTCTTCATGCGGCTGAATAACCCTCTCTTCCTGAAGTAACAGTCTAGCGAGTTCACCAGGCACTTCGCAGTCATCTTCACCTTCGTCTTCGGCTAAGTTGATCAGACTTTCGAAGTTATAACTGGCAGTAGCAGAGTCGTTATCAGTAGGATCCAGAATGGATGTAGACCTGTATATGTGAGTGTGTGTAAAATAGTTGTTTTGCAATATATAATAAAAGAAAAACAAGGAGTGCAAAATTTGAAATGCAAGAAACGTCCAATGCTTTTATTAATGATATATGTAGATGACACACATAAAGCCCTCACAAATGAAGCCAAGGTGCCCCGGGTAAGACACTGGGCCCTAAAGTTTAAAACATTGTCTGTTACAAATTCAAACAAAAAGTCTTATTATTGGGTGATAACTGAAACATGCATAGAATCCTTCGTTGTCCAGTTGCTTAATCCACCATCGGCAATTGGGTATATCCAGCTATCAATATCAAACTCTTCATCATCGTCATCCCCAATAACATTCACCCCTGCGTCTTGTTTAGGCTTTTCTTGTGCTCCGAACTCGATCTCCTTAGCATCAATCAAGTCTTGTACCTTGTTCTTCAAGACCCAACAGTTATCCGTATCATGCCCCGGGCTATTAGAGTGAAAAGCACAACGGGCATTTGGATCGTACATGGGTGATGCAGTGTTGGGGGTCTTCGGGGCCTCCTTCAGAATCACCAAGTTGGTTTTCAATAAACGTGGCAGAATTTGGGATAAAGTCATGTTGAGCTGAGTGAATTGTCTTCATGGCCTCTCGGCCCTTGGCTGATTACTGCGTTGAGGAGCACCAGCAGGTCTTGATATAACCACCGTGTTAACAGTTTGGCGGCGTTCAGGTCTATTCTGACTTTTTGAATTATAGATGGCACTGGACTCCTTCTTAAAAGGCTTCTTCTCGGTGCTCGATGAAGCACCCTTCTGTATCTTACCGGATTTGATACCAGCCTCAATCCTCTCCCCGGTCATAATCAGCTCCGTAAACCCAGACGAAGAACTTCCAATCAGATGGTTGAAATACGGACCAGACAAGGTCCCTAGAAACATATCCACTAGCTCCCTATCAGCCAAGGGAGGTTGCACTCTTCCAGCAAAGCCCCTCCACTTCTGAGCATAATCTTTAAAACCTTCACCCGCACCCATAGACATACCCTGGAGTTGGGTACGCGTGTGAGCAAGGTCGGCATTGTATTGGTACTGCTTGTAGAAAGCAACAGCCAAATCCTCCCAATTACGGATACTAGCTTCTTCCAGCTGGTAAAACCATTCAAGCTGAGTCCCTGAAAGATTGTCTTGAAAGAAGTGGATCCAGAGGTTCTTGTTAGCGGTGTACGGCTGAATCTTTCTAACATACGAACAGAGGTGCAACTTTGGGCAAGAAACCCCGTCGTACTTAGAAAAGGCTGGTGCTTTGAACTTGTGGGGAATTACCACCCCAGATGACAGACCCAAGTCTCCAAAATCCAGACCAGGCACTTTCTGAACTTCCATCGTGCTCAACCGGTCTTCCAGTTGCTTGTATCTATCCTCGGCCAGAGGATACTGGTCTTCATCGAAGTCAGTATCATTGTCGGAAACCACAGGGCTAGGAGCTCTCCTTTCTTCCTGATTATCTCTCCATCCAGATGAGTGGGTCAAATCAACCACTTCTCGCAAATCGTTTCTGAATCTGCGACCCATATTAAACAGGACCGTCTTCTTCTTCTTCTTCTTCTTCTTCTTCTTCTCTTTCAGGATAAGGGCCTTCAGATCTTCCTGACCCTTAGCCAAACTCATGAACAATTCCTGGAACTGGGCGTTTTGATCTTGCAGAGCCTTGATTGCTTGTTCAGTTGATGGTTCAGAAGACATGATGTGCTGAAATAAACAGCGAAGAAGATGAGAAAACCTGTAAGGGTACCTGTTATGAGGTGTATGGAATTAAATGCGTATGATATGATTTCAAAGACGTCGAGAGATTCAAATTCGTAAACAAAAAATGAAACACACTTTTATTAGATAAACTTTGAATTCAATTGTTCAACAAATGCCCTTAAGGCGTTACGAGAAAGACAAACTGAAAAGTAAATCAAAAACTAGAAATAATCAAAAAGACAATCAGTGCTCCCATGGTCGTTTCTTGTCAATGCGAACATAGTCATTGAGGATCCGCTCGTTCTCTATCTGTCTTGTCAACTTCTGAATCTTCTGCTCTTGCTCGTGATACTTTTCTCTATAAGTATCCCGTTCTTCCCTCAGCTGCATCCAAGACCTCTTCAATGCCCCAATGTCAATAGGCATGTAAGGGTGTAGGATGGTAGGAGGAACCCCCTCTTCATCAGCAACTTCAACAATTATGGGCAAGACGACTTCGTAGGGCATTCCCAGCTTTTGGGAACGGATATGAACCCATCGGAGATATGGTTCCATTGGTAGAGAAGTCTTCGCACCTAGCTCGTGTGGATCAGATCTGTGTACCCTATCCCAGGCTCTTATGAATCTGCGGCGTTGCTTGTCACTATCCCCTTGGAAATCAAAGACAATACTAGGCATTAGCAACTCATGAGGTCCTTCCCTTCTAGCTCGCCCAAACTGACGTAAGGCCAAGCATGGATTATAAGTGATCCCTCCATTGGTTCCTATCAGTGGAACATTGGGGTATTCCCCACAGCGATCAATAATAGCCACATCTTCCATGCCCTTAATAGTCCAAATGATGTCATTATGAGAGAGAGACATAATCCTATAAGCCCAGCCCATGCCTTCCTTGTTCTTCAAAACTGACTTGAGGAGGTGAGAAATAAACCACCTCGCCAGCAATGGCGCATAACTCATAAGGGTTCCCCGCTTCCGAGTAGTACGGGCATAAAGAGAATGAAGAATGTCGCCCAAGAGAGTGGGCACAGGATTATCAGATATGAAGATCTTTACCGCATTCACGTAGACATAGGAATCAGAGTTAGGAAACAACACCAAACCATATATGAGAAGAGTCAGAATGTCTTCAAATGCCTGGAAGTCTAGACTGTCCCAGAATTGATTAGCTTTACCAACCAAAAATTTAGTCAAGAAGCCCTTTGCTCCACTATGAGTTTCCCAATTAGACATTACCTCACCCTTTGTCAGATGAAGGGCTGAAGCAATCTCTTCCGGCCTAAGGATCATCTCCCAACCTGTGAACGGGGTTTGCTCCAGAATGGGGATACCCAGTAGATCATAGAACTCTTCCAAAGTAGGGACCAACTGGTAGTCCGGAAAAGTAAAGCAATGGTACAGTGGATCAAAGAATTGAACTAAGACACTCATCATCTGTTCATCCATCTTGGAGGTGACCAAACCAAGAAGGTGTCCATGTCTTCCGATGAAGGAGGTAGTATCTGGCATCTTTGCAACAATTCTTTAAGCAGAGTGGGAACCTGGACAAAGTTGATCCGAATGGTGTTTCTACGCATGGGTACCATGACCTACAAAACAGAACAAAGATGAATCCCTCCTGTCTTTGAAATAGGTTAGTCCAATGCAAGGTGCATGCATTGTCATGATGTCATGATGTTATGATAGAAAACACACCACAAGTATCCACAAATAGCAAACATGGTAAAGGGACACAAGTCACACAGAGAGCCCTTAGATTTCAGGCTGGCAAGGAGTCTAGGTGTTACCCTCTTTCAGTTCAGTTGGTTCAAACCTGTCCTAAAAATAGTAACCGGGTTCTAGAGGATCTCAATATCACTTACTACCCTCAATCGGTCATAATTCCAGTTTAGCAACCTTTTCTTGCAGCCGGAATCATCGCGAGAGTTTAGTCTCAATGAGTGTAGCATACTGCTACTGTTCTATGGCCAAGTTGGTCAATTTAAAGGTTCTAAGGGCAATTGGTGCTTAATGACCCCTTAGCACACCCATATTTTCCTCGTTGCGCCACAAGGGATATCGGTACATACCAAAGTGCCACACCAACGTAGCTACTGCTTCAACCGTATCGGTCTATGCTGTACAGTTCCCTCACAGTTTATTGCTACTTACCTAAAGGGTATCCCCCAGATCCGGGTTAGGATCTATAGTAACTCCGATACAAGCCCACAAATGTAAAGCATACAAATCAAGCAATTGAAAACATTATGAACTATTCCTAAGGTACACCCCACTTATAAGCGTCCCCAGCAGAGTCGCCAGTTCTGTGATACGGTGGGAAGAATTGACTGTTTTTTGGAATGCTGGTTTGCATTTTGCGTTTTTTGTTCGCAAAATATCGCGGTAAGCAAGAGTCGCCACCGACTTTTATTTTATCCAACAAGGAAAGGAAAAAAGCATAGATAAATTCCTTTTTCGAGATATTTCTCGGGTTCGGGGGGTAGATTATAGAAAGGGAAGGTGTTAGCACCCTTTCTATCCGTGGTTATCCACGGGCTCTTAGGTACTTGCTCATATTGTTTTCAAAATTGCTTTCTTTGTGCTTGTGGGTTTGAAAAAGTTTTTGTTTTGAAACTTCGATTTAACTCTTGCTTCTGTCCTCAAGAGTGTACGAAGTGTTTTTGAAAACTTTGTTCGAAAAGGAGTGTAAGTGTGTAAAAGGTTTTTTTTTTGAAAGAGCAAGTATCTTAAGAACCATCTACCTACTCGAAAAAGGAATCGTTCTATGCTAATGTCCTTTAGACAATTCTATCCTACTATTGATGAGTAGGTAGCATCATCGTTGGAATTTGAGGGTCAATTCGAATACGGGACTTACGGTCACCAAAGCAATGTTAGGACGCCTTAGCGGTAACCCTAATGTCTTAGATCATTTGTTTGAGGCAACAATATCTGAGGCAACTGTTTCGAGGCAACTATGATCTTTTAGACAAGAGGACGACCTTTAAAACGACCTATACTCAATGACCGTATACGAAGGCAACCAAGTGGGGTGTACCCTAAGAGTGCGCATGTGCGAGTGTGTCGTTTTCAGTTATTTTTTTTTATCTTTGTACATGATAAGGGTGATCTAAGTTGATTTTAGGTTTAAACATTCAGTCTTGTCATGCATCCCTATTATCAAACATCTAACAATTATAATTTGCGGAAATAAAATGCGGAATTTAAATTACAAGGCGTTGGGTATTTACATCGCCAAAGACAAACCCTTTTGAAAAATAAAATAAAGCGATAAAAAATAAGTAAAAAAGTCCTATTAACTATTACAATTCGGGAGCAAGTACATTATTGGATAAAAATAAACAACACGTGCGAGAAATTAAATAGAGCGCAAATTAGGGTTTTGACCCTTTAAAGAAGACATTTTTTTGGTTTTTATTATTTTAAGAAAGAAATTAATCTAAATTAATTACTAAATTAAATTAAATAACTTAATTAATAAAAATAAATTATTTTTGGTTTTTTTGTTATTTTAAGAAAGAAAATAAAATTAATTAATGTTAGTAATTAAAACCTAATTAAAATCTAATTTAATTTTAATTATTTACAAAAAAGAGGTTAAAGTTATTCTAATTAAAACCTAAATTAATTTAATTAGTGTTTATCAATAAAAATTAAAATTAAAATTTGATTAAATATAAAAAATATTTTTGTGATTTTATTTTATAAAGAAAATAATTTTTTGATTGGTTAGTAAATGAAATAAAAATAATAAAACAATTAAATAAACAAAATAAAATAAATGAGTAGAAGGGAGTATGAGCCTGATTATATGGTGTAGAAAGCAATTTTGAGGCCCATTAGAGTTTGCCTTGTTGACTTTGGGAATCCAGCGCATATGCATTGACCAATGTCTTGGTGGACCTTCAGATCCTGGCCACCAGATCTGGCCTTTGGCCATCTGGCTATTGCATGGATGATGGTACACGGTAGGCTGCATGTTTGAATATGCACATGATCACCTGAAAGACAAAATTAAATAGAAATTGGGGGACCTGGGATTCGAACCCAGGTCCTGAAGGAGTTTGAACGTGCACGCTTACCACTAGGCCATGATGGTTTGTTTGTTAATAATATACAAAGAATATATAATAAAATAAAACAAGTCCATGGCCAGAAAAATTATAAAAAAACGCGCGCCATTTGAATGAACCAATGGGCAGGGGACATCTCATCGTCCCTGTCCTGAAACCTGTAAAACATTTACCTGCGGATTTGAATCCGCAGCTAAAAGCACAGGTCCATCCTAAAATCCATCTCAAGCCACATAAATCCATTCCAGGACCATGGTTGGGTTCGTTATGGCCTCCTGATCACAGCTATGCCCCTCTTGAGTCACGATTTTACCTGAAATAGAAAACCCCAAAAAGCAAATGAAGAACCCTAGCTATGGTGGTTCTTCGTTCAGGCCAGATAAAAGCAATTGGATAATGCCAAACGTTTGCAAATGTCATGTAGATTCAAAATATGGTATTGATTAATGAAAAGGATGATAAATCCAGAGTTGCAAAATCAAGAACATGGGTGGTTATCGTGACACTTACAGCGCGCTATGGGGTCTGATCGAGCTTGCTTTTGATCCAGGTAGATTGAATGAACACCCAGGAAGAGATTGGGACTGGTCTCAGCTTCTGAAAACACCTCTAAGCACGATTTCGATTTCAAGCTTTTTGTCACTTTTTTCCAACTTTGTTTTTCCTCTTTCTGCAATTACCAACCCTTGTTTCGATTTCCTTTGCTTCCTTATGTACTATGGAGTGTATTAGGGTAAGAATTATGGATTGAATCTTCTCATATCAATGCACACATATTTGATTTGATCTCCTCTTTAAAGCTTGCCAATTTTGCCAAATCTCAATCTTTTTGCACATGAATTGGTGTGATTCGAATTTGATGATGATAATGATGATAATCAAAACCTGAATCATCCAAAAAATCTTATGTAATCAAAGTTTTAGATTTTATATGATTTAATTAGATTTAAAATGAATAAATTCAATAAAAAATAAAATAAAATAATAAAAATGAAAATGAAATATGAGCTCATGGCTGATGCTAGGACACATGGGCAATGATGCAAGCTCAAATCAAGTGGAAAAGAATGGGCCCATTTGACAAAATTTGAAGTTTTGGGGATAGTTGACTTTTGGCAATTTTGCAAAAATGTCTAACTTCAACAATGCATAACTTCTTCAATTTTGAACTTTTGGATGTGTTCTTGGACTTTTTAGAAATCTTGAGATGTCCTATAACTAACCCTTTCGGTATAATTTCATTTTGATATTCCATGCTCAAGTTATAAGCTTTGGAAAAAAAGGTGTTTTTGTTGACTTTCAAAAATGACCTATAATGTCCAAATTTGTAACTTCTTGTGAGTGATTTTTTTGATCTTGGGTTATGAAGATGGATTGTAGGAAATTGAATACTCTTAAAAATGAGCTTTGGATGGGTCATTTATCTTAAATTATGAGAAAGTTATGCTTGGTCAAAGTTGAGTTGACTTTTCCTACAAAACCCTAATTTAGCAACTTTTGAGTCTTGATGAATTTTGAGAAATCCTTGATGAATCATGATTAACCATTGATAAAATGATGAAATATCCTTCAAAATTAGAATGTTGACAAAAAATATTGAAGTTTGACTGTATTTGGGTCACAGTTGACTTTTGCCCTAGCACAATCGATTTTTGGGCCCTTTGAGCAATTGACTGAGCAAACTTCCTCCGCAAAGCTTGAAACTTGACATGAATGACCTTGAGAACATATTAGGACATTAGGGAGCACTTGAGGTCATTTGGACTCAAGGATCTTGATGCAACACAAAACCCTAATTTGGGGTTGACTGCCTTAGGAGATGACTTGTCTGACCCACTCTTGGGCTACTTGAGCAACTTGGAGATTTTTCTTGCAATGTTTTGAGGAATATGGGAGGGAAAATTTTGGGGTACAACACCCAGTATTTAAGAGACATGACCCAGTTGGCCGACATAGTTTGACAGGTAGAACATTTAAAGGCTGAAAAGGCTAAGGCTAGTCAAAATAATAGAAGAGAAAGGGTAGCATATGTTGGAGTGGATTAGGACAAACTAGAGGCGTACAATGACCCTATAGGATTTGACAAAAACAAAATAGATCTGACCTAATTGAAACAAGGGCCACCTTATTCATGCAAAATTCTTATTCTTTCGGATGGGAAGAATTTCGTCGAACAAGAAAAGAATGATAGATTCTCGAAGAGAACATACACCTTCGATGTGACGAAGTGTGACAAAATATTTGACTTATTAGTCAAAGATAGCCAAATGATAGTTCCCCCTGGCGCTATAATTCCTCCATTAGAATAATGTAAGAAAATAAGAGTTTGCAAGTATCATAATTTTTTAGGCCATAATACCTCACAAGGTTTTCTTTTCAGGGATTTGGTGCAAAATGCTATCAAG
The DNA here is from genome assembly GCA_948472305.1 of Vicia faba. Classification (NCBI taxonomy): domain Eukaryota; kingdom Viridiplantae; phylum Streptophyta; class Magnoliopsida; order Fabales; family Fabaceae; genus Vicia; species Vicia faba. Next base: position 20,471,200 of record OX451736.1, on the reverse strand, counting down.
GATGGAAGGATAAAGTTTGGCGAGAAGAAAAAAAGTGCAGATAAAGGTTGATTCAGACCCTCTATAAGTGTCTGACACCCACTACACAGAGCCAACATATATTAACATGATCGAGGTTGTTGAGGGCCTCGATGACAAGAACACCAAGAATGAAACTACTGAGGGTTTCAAATAGAGTGTCGAAGTAACAAAGGCTAATGAAGGTTTCATGCTCAAGTTGCAAAGGATTATGATCACTGATGGTCCTAATGTTGAAGTCAACATTGTGAAACTAAGTGGGGAAGTAGGCATGGATGCTAATGAAGAAAACATCTAGAGGAAATAATACCAAATCAAGGTGGCCTATCCCAAGGCCAGTGAGAATCTGCTCGAATTTCTTCTTTGCTGCCAGAAGAAAAACTCTAAGGCATTAATGTGTCCCAGATGCAGTTCCATGTACAACATGAAAGATGTTGAGAACTTGGAGAGAGTCTGAATTTCCAATCGGAAAGGAAATTGGAAGAATGATGGGAGCATATTTATGTTCAACAAGATGGGAGGGAAATTGATGAAGCTTTGAGTTTTGCAGGAGCTCTTTGATTGCTTATCAAAAGGAGTTCCAAGTATCCAAAAAGTAGGCGTACAAGTCTGAGAAATATAAGGGAAAAAATCTCATGTCAAGGTTTCAATGGAGAAGATTCCAGAGAAAAAGAAAGCAGAGAGGGAAGCTGGTATGGCAGAATCAAGTACCAACTAGTGTCAATCCACCAACAGGGTCGAAGACAAAATACCAGTGCGAAGAAATATTTTCTCTCCTAAAGGGGAGAAATCCAAGGAAAAAAATACCAGAGCAGCCTCTTGATGATGAGGATATGCTGACTGATGACTTTAATCTAGGTTCTGATTCATCCCTAGATATTAACTACAATATGGTCTCTGTTTTACTTTGCGAGTATGATCAGGCAACAGAAGTTGAAGAAACTTAAGAAATATATGAAGCATATATGGCTAAACACAAGCCACTATGCTACAATGTAATGAATAATCGTGTAGTCGAAGAGAAGGATGCATTCTTCAAAAAGCTCGATGAGAGGATGAAGAACCATTTGAAGTCGCTGTTTATAAGGGCCAAAGTGGAGAACATTGGGTTGAACAAGATCCTGGTGGATAGAGGAGCGACAATCAATCTAATGTCGTAGTTCATGCTAAAGTGAATAGACATGTTTTACACAGACCTAAAACCTCCTAATATGGTCTTGTCAAACTATGAAGGGAAAATTGGACATACCTTGGGAGTCATTCAGGTTAACCTAACAATGGGAACTATCACTAGGCCCACTATTTTTATGGTTATACACTCGAGGGCCAACTATAACTTACTCCTACGAAGAGAATAGGTTCACGACATTGGAGCAGTGCCCTCTTCACTCCACCAGAGAATTTCAATCCAGAGGGAAGACGGAATAGTGGAAAACATCGAAGCTGATCAAAGTTACTACATGGCTGAAGTAAATTATGTGGATAAACATCACTTTGATAGAAATTTGGCAAATATAAGACCTTGCAGCTCTGCGAGTCATGCATATTCGCCATCAAACAAAGCATTTTATTTCCTCAACCTGCATCTAACCCATGGGTTCCAATGGGATAGAGATATTATGGAAGAAGAGGATGATGTAGAAAGGGTATCTAGACTCCGGCCCACTGGCTTGGGGGACGAAGATAGTAACCATGTCTGAGTCCAATTTCTTGGAAAAGATTTTGGCTTACATAGCCGAAAACTAACTAAAAGCGTCCTTGGAGGATGAAGAGTAAGATACATGGATGTAAAAGAAAAAGAGACATTAGTTCACCTGGAAGGACCTGGTGTGGACTTCAAGCCAGAGCCACCTGATAGGTCACATATTGACACAATAATCTAGAGGCTCGGTGCTATCTACGATGATGCGCCTTTAGGCTTTGAAAAGGATCCACTGGCAACCAATGTAAAGATGCTGGCACATGATCCCTTAGAAGAAATTGACTTGGGTGATGGGGAAAAAAGTCCAACTTATATCAATGCTAACATCAGCCCAGAACTTAAAGTCAATGTAATATAACTCTTAAAAGAGTTTAAAGATTTCTTTGCGTGGGATTACAATGAAATGTCTAGATTAAGCAGAGAACTGGTAGAATTGAAGTTACCTATTGTTGTACCCCTAAATTTTCCATCTCTTTTCTCAAGATATTTCTCACAAAGATCTTCAAAATTTCAAAGATGGCACAAGTATTGACTAGGTCCAGCCATCTCCTCAACACCGATGCCTCAAATTAGGGTTTGAGTTTGCGCAAAGACAGTTGGACTCCTAACATTTCAAATGACTTTCATGGATCATTATGGACCCTCAGGATTTTTTTTGTCAAATCTCAAGATTGGATCACAATTCTCCAAGAAAACCGCTCAAATCATCAAAATGGAAAAATGGTCAAAATTAGGGTTTTGACCGAGAATGACCGATCTTCGATTTCTGACCTAATACCTGACTTATTGTTTGGAAGCATGATCTCAAGGACCCGAGCGCATCATTTTAACCTAATTGCATATTTCAATTCATCTCCTGAGATCAGTGGATTGATAGGTGAAATTTGGTCAACTGATGGAAAAAAGTCAATTGTACACTGAAAAGTAAAACTTTGACTTTTTGACCAAAAACTGAATTTCAAGGATCACGTTTCATCAAAGCATTCAAAAAATAAAATTTGATCATCAAAAATCAAGGAAGTTAAAGGTCATTTTGGAAAGACAAAATTTACAAGACTTAGAAATTTTTCTAAGTGTTTGTATACTTGTTAAATTCATTACTTCATGACATCTTTTCATTACAATTCAGAATAGTTCAAGATGTTACAAAAAATTCAAGATGTGACAAATAATTCAAATTATTACAAGGTTGCATTTTTTGCAAATTACAAATCCTAAAATTTTGTCTTGTTTGATTTTTTTTCCTTTGACTCAAAACCTTGCCATTATGCTTTGTCTTTGGCACAATCTGCATAAATTGGTCCACAAACCAGATCTTATACCATGCTACAATATGCTGCCAAGTCCAAGCCTGCTTACTACAAGCTTAAAATAATTTTTAGAAGACAGTCTGCTGTCCTGGACAAAACAACCCTACTATGCTATCTCTAAACACTGCCACAACAATCCAAAATTACTGCAAAACAGCCCTGCTATACTGCTCCTAACCTAGTCCAAGTCTGCATTATCTCAGTCTCATATTTGCACCAAATTAGCATATAAGAGCTGCACCTAAAAAGCTATGAAGACAGCTTACCCAAACAGTTCAAATTTTTATTTGTTTCTGTTGTACCCCAAAATTTGCCCTCCCATATTCTTCAAGATTTGCCAAGATCAATCTCTAGATGATTCAAAACCCCTCAAGAGTTGCACAGTCCAACTGCCTCCTAACACAGTCAAAATTAGGGTTTTGGTTCTTGCAAAGAAATTGAGGTTTCCAAGGGTCCAATCAAGTCCCATATGCCTACATACATTGTCAAGCATCCATATGTCAAGTTTCAGGACTCACAACATCAAATTGCACAGTCAAAAACCCTAAATGCTCCACAGTCAACTGCAGGGGCAAAATGGTCATTTGACAGTCAAAAGTCAAAATTTTTGGTCAACATCTTATTTTGAAGCCACAATCATCATTTGATCAATTCTTGATCATGATTCCACAAGTATGGCTCAAAAAGTCTCAAGATGCAAAAGGTTCTATTTTTGGACAGCTGAAAAGTCAACTGCAAATTGACCAAGGCATAACTTTTTCATGGTTCATCATAAAAATCCCATCCAAAGCTCATTTTGAAGGGGATGACATTTCCTACAACTCATCTTCACACTTCAAGTCCAAGAAATGCTCTCACAAAAAGTTATCAATTTCAACATTATAGGTCATTTTCAAAAGTCAACAAAAAGGCACTTTAAGTCAAAGACCATAACTTGAGATTGGTAAATCAAAATGACACGGGACCAAAGGAATTGGTTAGAGGACTTCAAGACCTTTCCAAAATGTCCAATAACATGTTCATAGCTTCAGAATTGAGCAAGATATGCATTGGAGAAGTTGGGAAATTTTGGGAACTTTCAAAAGTCAACTTTGCCTAAAAAGTTCCAAATTTGCTAATGGGCCTCAAATTCTTTCTTGAATCATTACCCAAAGCCTATTCACGACCCATTGAGCTTAAAAGGATTTATTTTCTTATTTTTAATTAATTAATTGAATTTTTATTCTTATTAATTCATTTAATTGGTTTTAATTGTAGAAAAATATCAAATAATGGTTGTCAAATCTTTTTATGCAACAAATATACTCCACACATGGTAAGGATTTCGTGCATCACTCAAGGGGACAATATCTTCCATAATTGGCAAGGTTTCCATGGAAAAAGATTGAAAAAAGATATGATTAGCAATCAAATATTCAAGTCATTAATCCATGGACTTTTGGGCTCATTCTTGACCTAATTTGCTTCACATACAAAGGCATAAGCTAACCCTATTCCAAGACATGTGAAGGCTGCTGAAACTCCATAACCAAGTTGCAAAAAACTCAAGAAATTGGTGAAACTGAAATCATATTTGTAGTACGTTTCAAAGCCTAAAAAGGATTCTAACACATTGCTGGACCTTCCAGGAGTCTATTGGCATCAAGAATCAATCCTAACACGTGAAGAATCCAAGAACATAGGCCACACGGTTTGCTTTATTTTCCAGATTTGCACATCACGATTCATGCATTGTTAATACATTTGGTTGATTGTTTTGTGTTCACAGCATTCAGGCAAAGCTTTTGGTATAATTTAATTCCATTAATATGCCTTGAAACGCCAGTTAACATGAACGACATTTAGGGTTCCTAAAGCTTTCAATTAGGGCTTTCTTGTTGAGGAAAAATTAAACCTTGAGACCTATGCAGTTAAATTCAGGAGCTCAATACGATTTGAATGGCAACCTCGCGCTCAATTTATATTATCTGTGGGCGTAATCGCTATTTTTCACACTTTCACTTAGTCGGGGTTTAAAACCCCCGCTATCTTATTCATGTTACAGGTACAAACGAAGAAGAAAGCTGAGGTGTCCAAGCGCTACTGGGAGATTCAAACTTTAGCTCGTTTTTTAAATGACTCAGCATAATGGGCATTTTTCATATATTATAATTGTTGTCTATTATATGTACAAATGCGTTTCACAGCTCAGATGGTGGAGGACGTGTATTGCAAGCATTGGGACCTGGGTTCGATTCCCAGGTCCCCCATATAATTGTTGTTATTTTTCCTCAAGCGTTCACATGCAGCAAGCATTCAAAGCTCCACCATACGTACTCACGCGTAGCTTTCCAGATGGCCTTGATCACCCATCCAATGGTCAGAAGGTGAATTCCATGGTACACTCCAGTCAACCATCATGCATACAATCAGAAAGTCAACGAGGCCTTTGTCTTAATGGGCCAGAATTCCTCAAACAAACCTCCATATGGGCCAGACACCCCCCTTGGTTTGCATGCTTTTTTTAATTTAATTTTCTTTTCTTTCTAGTTCTTTTTAATTGTTTTAATTGTTTTTATTATTTCACCTCAAATTAATTTTCCTAATAAAAATCAAAAACTAAAAATTGTAACATTTTTTAATTATTTATTAATTGCATCATTAACCTATTTTTTGTAAATAAATATTAATAACTAACTTAGTTAATTTAGGTTTTAATTTTAACACTTTTTCTTAATAAATAAAAAAAATATGTAGAATTAAGTTTTGACATTTTTTACTTTTTTCTTAATTAATTATTTCCATCATCATTTATTATTATTATTAATTTTGTAAATAAACATGTAAATTAATTAATTAGCTTAAATTAGGTTAACTTTAATATTTTTCATTAATAATTAAAATAATCTAGATTTAGGGTATCCTTTTAATTTTAAGTTTCTTTATTTCATTAAATACAAAAACATAAAAAAAACACACTTTCTTTTCTTTAATTAAATATTAATTAGGTTTTAATTTCATTTAATTTCAAGCAAAGGGTCAAAACCCTCGGACATTCATTTTAATTCTTTCCGCGCATTTATTTTCTTATTGATCATTATGTAACTGCTTTCCAGATGTAATAGTAGTTAGGTTTACTGCTTTTATTACTTTCCTCATTTTTATCAAAAACGGGTCTTTGTATTTTGGGGATGTATAGACCCGCGCCTTGTAATAGCGTAGCTTTTATATTTCCGTACTCCTAAATTCTAAAATTGCATGAAAGAATGTATGGTAATTAAAAACAATGCGTAGCTCACAATGCTATGATCAAAGATAAAACATAACCTGAAAACAACACACAAATACGCACACCACTTCTAGGGTACGCCTCACTCGTTGCCTTCGAAACGTGGTCGTCAAGTAAAGGACGTTTTAGCGGTCACTCTTATATCCATGATCCAGTTGCCTCGAAACAGTTGCCTCGAAACGATTGCCTCGGATTAAAAAGGATCTAGGACATAAGAGTAGCTTCTAAGGTGTCCTACTGTTGCTTCGGTGACCACACTGTCCCTACAATCGAATTGACCCGAACACCTCCAACGGTGGTGCTACCTACCTCTCAATGGTGGGATGGCACTACCTTAAGGACTTTTACACAGTCTAATTCCTTAGGGTAGGTAGATGACTCATGGATACCTGCTCTCTTCAAAAACAAATCAAAATCTTTTCACACTGACACTTTCAAAATCTTTCAAAACAAATTTTTCAAACACTCTTGAGGACAGATACAAGAGTTATTCAGGAATCTTTCAATGAAACTTTTTCAAAACCCACGCACACTTGAAAAGCAAACATCTTTTGAAAACATAAGAGCGAGTACCTAAGAGCCCGTGGATAACCACAGATAGAAAGGGTGCTAACACCTTCCCTTTCTATAAATCTACCTCCCGAACCGAGAAACATTCTCGAATAAGGAATTTTGCTGTGCTTTTGTCCTTTCCATGTTGGAGAACATAAAAGACGGTGGCGACTCTTGCTTACCGCGACATTTCGTGAACCAGCTTAAAAACAGTCAGTTCTATTTCCATCGATCACAGAACTGGTGACTCTGCTGGGGAGACTTTAAAGTGAGGTGTACCTTAGGATAGCTCATACTTGTGTTTTCAATTGCTTTGTTTTGTTTGCTTTATTATTGTGGGCACTGTCTTGGGAGTTCTATAGATCCTAACCCGGATCTGGGGGATACCTTCTTAGAAAGTAGCAACAAGACTGTAAGGGAACTGTGTGGGGTATACCGACACGGTTGAAGCAGTCTGCTACGTTGATGTGGCACTTTGGTGAGTACCGGTAACCCTTGAGTCAAGTCAAGGAGAGTACGGGGCCGCCGCGTGGTGTCGTGAAGCATCAACTGACCTTAGGAACCTTAATTGAACCATCTTGGCCTTTTTAGGGTAGTGAGATAACTGACTTTGGTGCAGTCCGAAGTTGGTTGATACTCGATACTACACTCAGTTGAGGGTTGTTTTCTTGGAATATTTCGATCGCCAGTTCAGTGGCTAAATCGAAACAATGAACACAGAAAACAATCCAATGATATTGAGATCCTTAGAACCCGGTTACTTCTGATAAGACAGGTATTGATCCCACCAACTTCAAGAGGGTAATACCTAGACCCCATGCTGGCCTGAACTCTAAGGGCTGTCTTGTGTGACTTGTGTGCCTTACCATGTTTGCTTTTTGTGGATACTTGTGGTGTGTTTTTAGCATAGCATCATAACATCATACATCATCACATGCATCCACTAACCATTTCAGGGGTTCGAATCTTCATCTTTGTTCTTGTTTTGTAGGACATGGAAACTACCCGCAGAAAGACAATTCAGATCAATCTTGTAAGGGTCCCTCCTCAGCTTAAGGAACTTACATCCAGGATTCCCGAGAGCTCTTCTTTCAGTGAGAGGCATGAAAGACTCATCAGTTTGGTCAACACCAACATTGAGGAAGATATGATAAAGGTCCTCTTCCAGTTCTTTGACCCTCTGCACCACTGTTTTACTTTCCTGGATTATCAACTGGTGCCTACATTGGAAGAGTTCTCCCAGCTTCTGAAGATCCCTATCCTTAGTCAACTACCCTACAACGGTACGGAAAAGGAACCCAAACTTGAAGAGATTGCTAAAGCATTACGCCTACAACCATCTGACATCAAGGGACATTGGGAAGTTAGAAGTGGTATCAAAGGGTTCTTGGCCAGGTTTCTGTTTGAGAAGGCCCAAGAATGTTGGAATTCCCTTGACCTACAAGCCTTTGAAGAAGTTGTGGCTCTCCTTGTCTATGGGTTGGTGTTGTTCCCGAATCCCGATTAGCTTATAGATATCAATGCTGTCAAGATCTTCATGTCCAGGAATCCTATACCTACGTTGCTTGGGGACATTCTTCACTCATGTTACACTCGAACCATGAGAAAAAGAGGTGTTCTTATGTGCTGCACTCCTCTCCTGGGAAGGTGGTTTATTTCGCACCTTCCACAATCAGTTTTGAAGAATGAGCGGGGTTTGAGATGGTCACAACGATTGATGACTCTTACACATGCAGATATACATTGGTGCTCTCGGTCCAGAGAGGATGTCACTATCATTGATCGTTGCAGGGAGTACCCTAACGTTCCTTTACTTGGAATTAGAGGAGGTATTACTTACAACCCCTGTCTGGCCTTGAGACAGTTTGGATATTCTCGGAGGGATGGCCGTCATGACATGTTAATTCCTGACATAGTTTTTGACTTCGACAACGATGCACAAGGACTTCGCCAGAGATTTATCAGAGCTTGGAGGATGCCCAACAAGGTAGACAGCAAGACACTGGGGCATAGGAATTCCATCCCGTTGGAGCCTTATCTCAAGTGGGTACGAGCCCGCTCCCAGAAGTTAGTGATGTCATATCCTTATGTTCTCCCTATGATCAAAGAGCCAGTTTTGGAAGGAGAAGTGCCCTACACCATTCAACATCCTGACATGCCTACATCCTGGGAAGAAATGCAGAAGAGCTAGATCCAGCTTAAGGAAGAACAGAATTCTCTTGAAGCCAGTCTACATGCTAGTGAGAAGAAGGTCTTGGAGCTCACCCGCCTACTGCACGAGGAAAAGACTCTCAACACTTACATAGCTCCAAAGAGGATGCGCAGTTTCTTTTGGGATTAATTTGCTTTGTAATGTTTTTGATGTACTGAACAATTATTTCTTAATGATAACGTGTGTTCCTTTTTGTCTACAACAAGTTTGAACTTTCGAACCCTTGAATGCATTGCATAAACAACATATCATGCATCATGTGCATAGCAGGTACTCTTTTTTACATGTGGTTTAATCTTCTTCACTGTTTATTTCAGCTCGCCATCATGAATCCTGAATCATCTACTGAGCAATCCATCAAGGCCCTCAAGGCTCAGAACGCCCAGTTCCAAGAGCTGATCATGAGTTTAGCCCAAGGGCAAGAGGAATTGAAGGCTCTGCTGGTCAAGAAGAAGAAGAAGAGAACTGTACTATTCAACACTGGCCGGAGGTTTGGCAATACACTGCAAAATGAGGCTGACCAAGCTGGTTCTTCTGTAGGGAAAGGCAGTCCCCAGGGGGGAAGGGTTCCTAGTCCTGTGGTCTCTGACAACGAGACCGATTTCAACGAGGAGCAGTATCGTCCAGCTGAAGACAAGTACAAGCAGTTAGAGGATCGCCTGAATGCCATGGAAATTCAACAAGTGCCTGGGTTGGATTTCGGAGACTTGGGTCTATCTTCTGGTGTAGTGATCCCACACAAGTTCAAAGCACCATCTTTCGCAAAGTATGACGGGGCGTCCTGCCCTAAGCTACATCTCAGATCTTATGTGCAGAAGATCCAGCCGTATACTGTGGACAAGAACTTATGGATCCATTTCTTCCAGGAGAGTCTTTCAGGGACTCATCTCGAATGGTTCTATCAGCTGGATGGAACCAAGGTTCGTAACTGGGAGGACTTGGCTACTGCTTTTTACAAGCAGTATCAGTATAATGCCGACCTCGCTCCTACACGTACCCAACTCCAGGGTATGTCGCTAGGATCGGGAGAAGGTTTTAAAGAGTACGCGCAAGAGTGGAGGGACCTGACTGGCAGGGTGCAGCCACCATTAACCGACCGTGAGCTCATGGACATGTTCTTAGGGACCCTGTCCGATCCATTCTTCAACCATCTCATTGGTAATTCATCTGCAGGGTTCACAGATCTCATTCTGACTGGGGAGAGGATAGAGGCTGGTGTGAAATCAGGGAAGATACAGAAAGGTGCGTCCTCAAGTTCTGAGAAGAAGCCTTTCAAAAAGGAAGTCAGTGCTGTATATGGGCCCAGGAGGCAAAATAAACCGGAACGCCGCCAAGCTGTTAACGCGGTGGTAATTGCAAAGCCTTCTGCCGCTCCTTGGCAACCTAACCAACCAAGGGGTGAGAGACCCAGAAGAGAATATACTCGGCTTAGTATGACCTTGTCGCAGATCTTGCCGCAACTGCTATCGACCAACTTGGTAACCGTCAGAGAAGCTCCGAAGGTGGTAAACACAACCTCTCCGAAGTATAACCCCAACGCCCACTGTGCTTATCACTCTGATAGCCTGGGGCATTCCACTGATGATTGGTGGGCCCTAAGGAATAAGGTTCAGGACCTTATTGATGCTAAGGAGGTTCAGTTCGAGGCGCCTGAGAAGCCTAATGTGGTGACAGCTCCCCTACCTGACCATGGAGTAAATGCTATCAGGGTGGATGATGAAGTGGAAAAATCCGAATTCGACAGCTGGATCTGCCCGACGACCGACGGTGGACTGAATAATTGGACTGCAAAAGACTACATACCTGTTACTTTTGTTACACAGTAATGAATTCCTTTGTTTTTAATTTGTAATGAACAATAAATTGAAACTTTACGGCCCGGTGTCTTACCCGGGGCACCGTGGCTTCATTTGTGAGGGCTTATTACTTGTCATTTCCATATATCATGAATAAAAACAATGGACGTTTTTCGCATTTCAAATCTTGTGCTCCCTTTCTTTCTTTATATATTGCAAAACAACTATATTTACACACACTCACTCATACAGGTTTCAATCCACTCTGGATCTCACTGGTAACGACTCTGCTACTGCCAGTTATGACTTCGAAAATTCGATCAACTTAGCCGAAGACGAAGGTGAAGATGATTGCGAAGTGCCTGGCGAGCTTGCAAGACTGTTACTCCAGGAAGAGAGGGCCATTCAGCCGCATGAAGAGCCAGTGGAAATGGTAAATCTGGGTACTGAGACAGATAGAAAAGAAGTTAAGATTGGTGCCAATCTAGAGCTCAGCGTGAAACAACGGTTGATTCAGATGTTGCATGATTATGTGGAAATCTTTGCCTGGTCCTACGAAGACATGCCTGGGTTAGATACCGACATTGTGGTCCATCACCTGCCTACCAAGGAAGAATGCCCTCCGGTAAAGCAAAAGGTCCGCCGTATGCGTCCAGAGATGTCCGAGAAGATCAAAGTTGAGGTTATGAAGCAATTTGATGCCGGTTTTCTAGCAGTGACTTCTTACCCTCAGTGGGTTGCCAATGTGGTTCCGGTACCGAAAAAAGATGGTAAGGTCCGAATGTGTGTTGACTACAGGGATTTGAACAGGGCCAGCCCCAAAGATGACTTCCCCCTGCCTCACATCGACGTTCTGGTTGACAATACTGCTCAGCATAAGGTGTTCTCCTTCATGGACGGTTTTTCAGGTTATAATCAGATCAAGATGGCTCCTGAAGACATGGAGAAGACCACTTTTGTTACTCAGTGGGGCACCTTCTGCTACAAGGTCATGCCTTTTGGGTTGAAAAATGCTGGGGCAACCTACCAACGTGCCATGGTTGCTTTATTTCATGACATGATCCACCATGAGATTGAAGTATACGTCGATGATATGATTGCAAGGTCCCAAACTGAGGAGGAACACCTTGACCATCTACATAAACTGTTTGACCGTCTGAAGTTATACAAGCTAAGGTTGAACCCAAACAAGTGCACCTTCGGGGTAAGATCTGGGAAGTTGCTAGGCTTCGTCGTGAGCGACAAAGGTATTCAAGTGGGCCCTGCCAAGGTTAAAGCCATACAAGAGATGCCAGTTCCCAAGACAGAGAAAGAAGTCAGAGGCTTTCTAGGACGTCTGAATTACATTGCCCGATTCATCTCGCATCTAACTGCTACCTGTGAACCAATCTTCAAGCTGCTGAAGAAAGATCAAGTAGTACGTTGGAACGATGAATGTCAAGCCGCTTTCGACAGAATCAAAGAGTATCTCCAAGAACCACCCATTCTTATGCCACCGGTTGACGGGAGCCCTCTAATACTATACTTGACAGTACTTGACAGCTCAATGGGGTGTGTGCTGGGGCAGCATGACGAGTCTGGCCGAAAAGAGCACGCCATTTATTACCTTAGCAAAAAGTTTACCGACTGTGAGACCCGATACTCACTGCTCGAGAAAACTTGCTGCGCTTTGGTATGGGCTGCTCGCCGGCTGAGACAGTATATGTTGACTCACACTACTCTGTTGATTTCAAAAATGGATCCAATCAAGTACATATTCGAAAAGCCTGCTCTATCTGGAAGAATAGCAAGATGGCAGATGATCTTGACAGAATACGACATCTAGTACACGACTCAGAAAGCTATCAAGGGAAGTGTATTGGCAGACCATTTGGCACACCAGGCAGTGGACGACTACCAGTCAATGAACTTTGAATTTCCTGACGAGAACATCATGGTAGTGACTGATTGTGAAGTACCTGGACCGGATGAAGGACCTGAGGAAGGATCCTGATGGTCTATGCACTTTGATGGAGCTTCAAACGCTTTGGGTAATGGTATCGGCGCTGTGATCATATCCCCCAAAGGCACTCATACTCCACTCACTGCCCGACTATGTTTCAACTGCACTAACAACATGGCAGAGTATGAGGCATGCATTATGGGTCTTCAGGCTGCAATTGACTTAAGGATCAAGTTTCTAAGTGTCTTCGGAGATTCCTCTCTCGTGATCAATCAGATCAAAGGCGAGTGGGATACGAAACACCCAAACCTTATTCCTTACAAAGAGTGTGTGTTGACGTTGATCCCCCATTTCACAGAGATAACTTTTGAACACTTCCCAAGAGAGGAGAATCAGTTGGCGGACGCGCTGGCTACGATGTCTTCTATGTTCAAAGTCAAATGGGATAACGAAGCTCCTCGGATCATTATCTGGAAACTGGACGAACCTGCATATTGCTGTGATCTTGAAGCTGAAGAGGTAACTGAAAAACCCTGGTATCATGAGGTGAAAAGGTATCTGGAAGCTCAAGAATACCCCGACGGTGCATCTGTCAACGACAAAAAGTTTCTGAGAAGGTTCGCAGCAAAGTTCTTCCTCAACAATGGCATTTTATACAAGCGAAATCATGATTCAACTTTACTGCGTTGTGTGGATAAGACTGAAGCAGAAAAGATCACGGCAGAGCTACATGAAGGTACCTTTGGAACACATTACAGTGGACACACCATGGCAAAGAAAATCCTTCGGGCAGGATATTTCTGGTCCACAATGGAAGCCGATTGTTACCAACATTCTCGGACATGTCACAAATGCCAGATATACGCTGATAAGGTGCACGTTCCTCCAGTACCTCTGAATGTCTTGAGAGCACCTTGGCCTTTTGCAATGTGGGGCATTGATATGATCGGCGAGATCAGACCTACGGCATCCAACGGGCATCGCTTCATCCTTGTCGCGATTGATTACTTCACAAAGTGGGTTGAAGAAGCTTCTTATGCCACCGTAACCAAGAACGTCGTGGCACGGTTCATTCGGCACAACCTGATCTGTCGATACGGTGTCCCGGAAAGGATCATTACGGACAATGGTACCAATCTTAACAATAAGATGATCACTGAGCTCTGCGAGTTATTCAAGATACAGCACCACAACTCTTCTCCTTATCGGCCGAAGATGAATGGGGCTGTAGAAGCAGCTAATAAGAATATCAAAAAGATTGTGCAGAAAATGACAGTGACCTATAAAGATTGGCACGAGATGTTACCGTTTTCTCTTCATGGGTACCATACCTCAGCAAGGACGTCAACCGGGGCAACTCCCTTTTCCTTGGTCTACGGCATGGAGGCAGTCTTGCCGATTGAAGTCCAGATACCTTCTCTCCGGATAATGAAGGATGCAGGCTTGAGCGAAGATGACTGGATCTAGACTCGACTTGATCAGTTAAACCTAATTGACGAAAAGAGACTCATTGCTATTTGCCATGGTCAAACGTATCAAAAATGGATGATCAGGGCATTTAACAAGAAAGTCAGACCACAAGAGTATCAAGTTGGGGACCTGGTAATCAAACGCATCATTCTTCCTCAAAGTGATCCCAGGGGAAAATAGACCCCCACATACGAAGGGCCATTTGTGGTTAAACATGTGTTCTCAGGAGGAGCCATGATTCTAACCACCATGGATGGTGACGACCTTCCTCACCCCGCCAATGCAGACATAGTAAAAAGATACTACGCATGATAAAGACCTGCTAGGTTGACATACCTAGGCAAAAATTAGGGCTTCCCGGCGAACCAAAAGGGTTCGGGAAAAATGAGGGATGAAATGAAAAAATCTGTACACCCGGCAAGTCGAAAACCTGAAAAGGCGGCTTGGGCAAAAATGGGTATCCCGGTGGACTGAAAACCCGAAAGGGCGGTCCAGGCAAAAGTTAGGGATTAAAGCGTAATATTATGTCTCATTGAATCACCTTGCATCCAGAATCCGGTATCAACATCAAGTTCAGACGACATCGATCAGTCAGCTCCATCTTCAACTAAGCAGCCAAGTGATGAGACGCTCGAAGATATAAAGGCAATAGCAGAGTTGGAACCCAGTAGGATTATCTTTCTTCATATAGCTGTTTTATTTTCCCTTTTCACAAAATTGTATAAACTCTATGTTGTTCGGCGGCGTTCTCTTACTAGGACGTCAACCTCTTGTACATAAATGCCTATTTACAGGCAAATTCAAAAATCAATACAAATTCACTTTTCAGACCAATTGTCAATTGTTTTTCCTTTTTCTGTTTTGTTTTGCGAAGAACGTCCAATGTTCGATTGTGATATATGAATTTGACACTAATTGCTAACTCATAAATATTTGCATGCGAAACAAAGGATTAATTATAGGTAACATCAGAAACAGGGGCAATAATGAGTTGTCTAAGCAATCTAATTGCTCTGTCCACCAAGGTACCAAGGTAAGTTCGACTGAAGAACGTAACCCAGATACCTTCACTCCCCGCCGAGTAAGACAAGATTCAACAACCCAAGCATGTTGGTCTCCCATCAGCCCTAAAAATGCACAGTATTCTCGAGCAAGTTAGCAATACTCTCCCCGAGTAGAGTTATCCCCAATCAGCCTCAAGGAAGTGGGTATCCCCACAAGATCTCAACATTCCCCAGCGGAGTATACAAACATTCCTAACAAGCATCCCCGACAGTCTTGATCTAAGATTGTTCCCCGGTGGAATATCGAACATCTAGTGGAGCCAATCCCCATTCCAATCTGAAAAGTCTCCCCAGGAGAGCTCAATCAATCTCCCCAGTAGATTCAGGAAGCTTATCCTCAGTAGATTCTGGAAGCTTATCACCTGCAAAGTACGAACGCTTCCCCGGCATTATTCAAAGGTTATTTCCCCACCAGGATATAACTGGGTTATTCTCAACCAACAACCACGGAAAGATCGTCCCCGGCGAAGTCTTCCTATCCCTAGCGGAGTTCATCAAAACTTCCAACAAAGCTCAACAATGGTATCCCCAGCGGAGTTATCATTCAAACCTCAATGAAGTATATCCCCCCCACAGAGCATTCCCCGCAGAGTGATCTCTCCAGCAAAGTTTATTCCCCAACGGAGTCATCTTCTCCTACCGGTTTATGCCTGCAACCATCATCCCCAGCGGAAACAAGGAACTCTATTCCTCAACATCAGCCCAGGAGTTAACTTCCCGGCATCCATCAAGGATTTATTTTCCTAGACAATAATACGGTCATAAACATCACATCTTCATACATTATAGCATGCACATACGCATCATGAACATACAATCTCATTTATTCTGAGAACATCGTGCATATCATACATCATGACATTGCATGCGACTAACGTTTTGTCTTTTTAGGACAAAGTTCAATACAAAGATGATTACTATCAACTGTCGCAATTCCAGATTCGATACCTGTAGCTAGCCAGGGCACATCTGTGAGCGATCATTTCCGGACTCGATTCCTGTATCTTGCCAGGGCACGTCTGAAGAGTTTGAAGATCCGATTCCTGTATCTTGCCA
Organism: Vicia faba; assembly: GCA_948472305.1. NCBI lineage: Eukaryota > Viridiplantae > Streptophyta > Magnoliopsida > Fabales > Fabaceae > Vicia > Vicia faba. The sequence goes on along the minus strand of OX451736.1, from coordinate 20,454,810 downwards.
GGGTGTATCTGTTGACGACTAATTCCAGACTCAATTCCTGTATCCTACCAGGGCACGTCTGAAGAGTTTGAAGATCCGATACCTGTATCCTGCCAGGGTGTATCTGTTGACGACTAATTCCGGACTCGATTCCTGTATCCTGCCAGGGCACGTCTAAAGAGTTTGAAGATCCGATTCCTGTATCCTGCCAGGGTGTATCTGTTGACGACTAATTCCAGACTCGATTCCTGTATTCTGCCAGGGCACATCTGAAGAGTTTGAAGATCCGATTCCTGTATCTTGCCAGGGTGTATCTGTTGACGACTAATTCCAGACTCGATTCCTGTATCCTGCCAGGGCACGTCTGAAGAGTTTGAAGATCCGATTCCTGTATCTTGCCAGGGTGTATCTGTTGACGAATAATTCCAGAATCGATTCCTGTATCCTGCCAGGGCACGTCTGAAGAGTTTGAAGATCTGATTCCTGTATCCTGCCAGGGTGTATCTGTTGACGACTAATTCCGGATTCGATTCCTGTATCCTGCCAGGGCACATCTGAAGAGTTTGAAGATCCGATTCCTATATCCTGCCAGGGTGTATCTGTTGACGACTAATTCCAGACTCGATTCCTGTATCCTGCCAGGGCACGTCTGAAGAGTTTGAAGATCCGATTCCTGTATCTTGCCAGGGTGTATCTGTTGACGACTTATTCCAGACTCGATTCCTGTATCCTGCCAGGGCACGTCTGAAGAGTTTGAAGATCTGATTCCTGTATCTTGCCAGGGTGTATCTGTTGACGACTAATTCCAGACTCGATTCCTGTATCCTGCTAGGGCACGTCTGAAGATTTTGAAGATCCGATTCCTGTATCCTGCCAGGGTGTATCTGTTGACGACTAATTCCGGACTCGATTCCTGTATCCTGCCAGGGCACGTCTGAAGAGTTTGAAGATCCGATTCCTATATCCTGCCAGGGTGCATCTGTTGACGACTAATTCCGGACTCGATTCCTGTATCCTGCCAGGGCACGTCTGAAGAGTTTGAAGATCCGATTCCTGTATCCTGCCAGGGTGTATCTGTTGACGACTATTTCCACGTCTGAAAAGTTTGAAGATTCGATTCCTCTGGGCACATCTACACAAAGAGTTTGAAGATCAACCCCTGTAACATGCCAGGTAATTATCTTTCTTTCTCAGGTACGCAAGTTCTCGCTAAGGAATCTCTTACGCGATCGACACCTAGATGGCATCTATAAGCCCATCCACATACCGAAAGTCTCCAAATGGCATCTGTAATCCCATTCCCGCCATCACACTGCTAACACTCTACTATGTGAGTGCAAATTTCTGGGTACTCTAGTGTTCAATCATCTTCCACCTTCGGATTACGAAAGGCACGCCAGCCAATCTACATCCTCAGGTCTAAGAAGATTGAACAGGGGCAACTGTTGTACCCCAAAATTTTCCCTCCCATATTCTTCAAGATTTGCCTAGATCAATCTCTAGATAATTCAAAACCCCTCAAGAGTTGCATAGTCCAACTGCCTCCTAACACAGTCAAAATTAGGGTTTTGGTTCTTGCAAAGAAATTGAGGTTTCCAAGGGTCCAATCAAGTCCTATATGCCTACATACATTGTCAAGCATCCATATGTCAAGTTTCAGGACTCACAGCATCAAATTGCACAGTCAAAAACCCTAAATGCTCCATAGTCAACTGCAGGGGCAAAATGGTCATTTGACAGTCAAAAGTCAAATTTTTTGGTCAACATCTTATTTTGAAGCCACAATCATCATTTGATCAATTCTTGATCATGATTCCACAAGTATGGCTCAAAAAGTCTCAAGATGCAAAAGGTTCTATTTTTGGACAGCTGAAAAGTCAACTGCAAATTGACCAAGGCATAACTTTTTCATGGTTCATCAGAAAAATCCCATCCAAAGCTCATTTTGAAGGGGATGACATTTCCTACAACTCATCTTCACACTCCAAGTCCAAGAAATGCTCTCACAAAAAGTTATCAATTTCAACATTATAGGTCATTTTCAAAAGTCAACAAAAAGGCACTTTAAGTCAAAGACCATAACTTGAGATTGGTAAATCAAAATGACATGGGACCAAAGTAATTGGTTAGAGGACTTCAAGACCTTTCCAAAATGTCAAATAACATGTTCATAGCTTCAAAATTGAGCAAGATATGCATTGGAGAAGTTGGGAAATTTTTGGGAACTTTCAAAAGTCAACTTTGCCTAAAAAGTTCCAAATTTGCTAATGGGCCTCAAATTCTTTCTTGAATCATTACCCAAATCCTATGCACGACCCATTGAGCTTAAAAGGATTTATTTTCTTATTTTTAATTAATTAATTGAATTTTTATTCTTATTAATTCATTTAATTGGTTTTAATTGTAGAAAAATATCAAATAATGGTTGTCAAATCTTTTTATGCAGCAAATATACTCCACACATGCTAAGGATTTCGTGCATCACTCAAGGGGACAAGATCTTCCATAATTGGCAAGGTTTCCATGGAAAAAGATTGAAAAAAGATATGATTAGCAATCAAATATTCAAGTCATTAATCCATGGACTTTTGGGCTCATTCTTGACCTAATTTGCTTCACATACAAAGGCATAAGCTAACCCTATTCCAAGACACGTGAAGGCTGCTGAAACTCCATAACCAAGTTGCAAAAAACTCAAGAAATTGGTGAAACTGAAATCATATTTGCAGTACGTTTCAAAGCCTAAAAAGGATTCTAACACATTGCCGGACCTTCCAGGAGTCTATTGGCATCAAGAATCAATCCTAACACGTGAAGAATCCAAGAACATAGGCCACACGGTTTGCTTTATTTTCCAGATTTGCACATCACGATTCATGCATTGTTAATACATTTGGTTGATTGTTTTGTGCTCACAGCATTCAGGCAAAGCTTTTGGTATGATTTAATTCCATTAATATGCCTTGAAACGCCAGTTACCATGAACGACATTTAGGGTTCCTGAAGCTTTCAATTAGGGCTTTCTTGTTGAGGAAAAATTAAACCTTGAGACCTATGCAGTTGAATTCAGGAGCTCAATACGATTTGAATGGCAACCGCGCGCTCAATTTATATTATCTGTGGGCGTAATCTCTATTTTTCACACTTTCACTTAGTGGGGGTTTAAAACCCCCGCTATCTTATTCATGTTACAGGTACAAACGAAGAAGAAAGCTGAGGTGTCCAAGGGCTACTGGGAGATTCAAACTTTAGCGCGTTTTTTAAATGACTCAGCATAATGGGCATTTTTCATATATTATAATTGTTGTCTATTATATGTACAAATGCGTTTCACAGCTCAGATGGTGGAGGACGTGTATTGCAAGCATTGGGACCTGGGTTTGATTCCCAGGTCCCCCATATAATTGTTGTTATTTTTCCTCAAGCGTTCACATGCAGCAAGCATTCAAAGCTCCACCATACGTACTCATGCGTAGCTTGCCAGATGGCCTTGATCACCCATCCAATGGTCAGAAGGTGAATTCCATGGTACACTCCAGTCAACCATCATGCATACAATTAGAAAGTCAACGAGGCCTTTGTCTTAATGGGCCAGAATTCCTCAAACAAACCTCCATATGGGCCAGACACCCCCCATGGTTTGCATGCTTTTTTAAATTTAATTTTCTTTTCTTTCTAGTTCTTTTTAATTGTTTTAATTTTTTTTATTATTTCACCTCAAATTAATTTTCCTAATAAAAATCAGAAACTAAAAATTGTAACATTTTTTAATTATTTATTAATTGCATCATTAACCTATTTTTTGTAAATAAATATTAATAACTAACTGTGATCGGTGGATCTGGAACTGACTGTTTAACGCTGGTTCGCGAAATGTCGCGGAAGCAAGAGTCGCCACCGTCTTTTATTTTCTCCAAATGGAAAGGACAAAAGCACAGAAAAATTCCTTAAAGAGACCGCTCTCGGTTCGGGAGGTAGGTTATAGAAAGGGAAGGTGTTAGCACCCTTTCTATCCATGGTTATCCATGGGCTCTTAGGTACTTGCTCATTTGTGTTTTCAAAAATGGTTTATTTGCTTTTTCAACTGTGGGTTTTAAAAAAGTTTCTTTGAAAATTCCAGTTCGACTCTTGTATCGGTCCTCAAGAGTGTTTGAAAAATTGCTTTCGGAAGCTTTTTTGAAAAGGTGTCGGTGTGAAAAGTATTTTTTTGATTTGTTTTTGAAATTAGAGCAAGTATCTAGAGTCGTCTACCTGCCCTAAGGAATTCGTCTGTGTAAATGTCCTTTAAAGTAGTGCCATCCCACCATTTAGAGGTAGGTAGCACCACCGTTGGAGGTGTTCGGGTCAATTCGAGGTTCGGGACATGGTGATCACCAGAGCAATAGGAAGACACCTTAGAAGCTATCCTCATGCCAGGTTCCCGGATCATGAGGACTTACTAAGACATCCTCTACTCGACGATCACCTTTCGAGGCAAGGCAACAGTGAGGCGTACCCTAGGGGTGGTGTGTGATTTGTGTGTCAGATTCATTTATTTTTGTCTTGTCATGTCGTGGGTGATCTACGCGTTATTTTTATTTTAACATTCATTCTTGCATGCAATTATTAGCAGTTAAAAAGTTTGCAAGAAATATAAAGTTCCTAAACTATTACAAAGGCGCGGGTCCACATCGCCAAATTTAATCCAGGACCCGATTTGACATAAAATAAAGAAATAAAGTGCGAGAAATATTAAATGTCCGAGTTACATGGCTTTGGGAGAATTACATAAATAATTATAAGAAAGGAAATAAAACGTGCGAAACAAATTAACAATCAAAAGCGAGGGCGTTGGACCCTTTTTAATGAAATTAAAATGTGATTAACAAATTAATTAAATTAAAGAAAAAGAAAAGATTTTTGAGTTTTTTGTATTTATGGTTTTTTATGAGAATATTAAATGAAATTAAAAATTTAATTAACCCTAATTCTAACTATTTTTATTTATTAAGAAAATATGAAAATTAAACCTAAAATTAAACCTAATTAATTAATGCGATTTGATTTATAAAAATAAATAATTAATTATTAGTGAGGAGAAAATAAAAGAAAAAGATAAAAATTGATTAAAACCTAATTCTACAAGTTTTTAGTTTATTAAGAAAAGATATTAAAATTAACCCTAGAATTGAAAACTAAATTAAATGATATTATTTATTTACAAAAAAAATACTAAATCAAATATATTTATTTTTTGTCTTTTCTGATTTTTTTTACTATTTTTATATTTTATAAAAATAAATTAGTTTAAAGAATTTAAAGGAAATTAATTAAAACAAATAAAAATAAAAAAGAAAAGAATTACAAAACCTTGGGGGGTTCTGTCCCCAAATTAGAGGTATTATTGTAGCAATTCTGGCCCATTAAGCCTTGGCCCTTTTGAGTTTTCCTAGAAGCGTGCAGGTGCGTTGACTCATGCCCATGATGGTCTTCACATCATAGCCCTTTGATTGATCTCCATAAGCGCGTGGCAAGCCTGGGTGGGACGTATGATGGACGCTTGTATTGAAATTACACAGAAGCATTATTAGAAAAATAATATGGAATAGAAAGGGGGGACCTGGGATTCGAACCCAGGTCCTAGAGGTTACCATACTAATGCCTTGCCACTGGAGCTCTTCACGCGTTTTGATTATATAATGGCAAATAAATAATATAAGAGAAAAGTGGTCAGTGATGTAAAAATAACAAAAAGCGCGCGTTGATTTCAAATTAGCCTATCATGTCTTGCCACATAATCATCTTCTCCACTTATGTGTTTTTCTTGAAACAAAAACAAGCAAGATTGCGGGGATTTTGAACCCCCACTATATGCAGTGTGAAAAAATAGCGAATAGGCCCTCTTGCTTCATAAATTGGGCGCGAGGTGTGTGTTCAGATCGTCCAAGCATGCTGATTTCAATGGTGTAGGTCTCAAGTCTCAATTGTTCCAGAATAAAGAAACCCCAATTCGTGACCTCTGTAACCCTAAAAGACAACAATGGCAATTTCGCGTATGGTGTATAAAAATTCAATCAAACTACATGGTTAGCTTCAGGGTGATCCAATTAGTATAAATCCATAAATAAAATGCAATGAGAATGCTTGAAATTTGAAATACGAATATGAATAATATGGGAAAAATCTCGAGTTCTGTATACCAATTCTGGGCGTTAGGGATATGGAAAGGTGTTCAGTTAGCTTCAGTAATGTCTTGGCAAGCTAATGGGATCAATCTTCTCCTCTGAATCGTCCTCTAAGGCCACTTTCAGTTTTGGATTTTTTTGATAAAAACTCAAACTTTGTTCTTCTTTTCTGGCGCAGCTTGGAGGTTATGAGCACTAGGGTTTGCATGAGTATAAGTATGTGAATGATTAGGGTTGAAAATTTGGTCCAAAGAATCCTTGCATTGATGTAGAGAATATTGGATTTTCATGCATATAATTTTTCAATCTTTTCATGCATATTTGATACCAATCATGTCCAATTACCATTGATTCTTTCCCTATCTGATTATGCACGAAATCTTGAGACTATTTCATGCATAAAAAGATTTGATTGCATTGGTTTGGTATTTTTCACATATTTTAATTAATTAAATGAATTATTAGCAATTAAAAATTCAAATAAATAAATAAAAATGATGAATAACTTCCCTTTGGGCCAAATGGTCGTGCACATGCTTTGGATGATGAATCTTGGAAGAAAATGTGGCCCATTAGCAATTTTAGGGCATTTGAAGCAAAGTTGATTTTTCAAAATATCCAAAAATTTCCCAACTTCCACAAGGCATATCTTGCCCAATTTTTAAGCTTGGATCATGTTCTTGGACATTTTGGAAAGGTATTGAAGTCCTCTAACCAATGCCTTTGGTCCCATGTCATTTTGATTTACCAATCTCAAGTTATGGCCTTTGACTTAAAGTCCCTTTTTGTTGACTTTTGAAAATGACCTATAATGTTGAAATTGATAACTTTTTGTGAGAGCATTTCTTGGACTTGAAGTGTGAAGAGGAGTTGTAGGAAATGTCTTTATCTTAAAAATGAGCTTTGGATGGAATTTTTCTGATAAACCATGTGGAAGTTATGCCTTGGTCAAGTTACAGTTGACTTTTTCAACTGTCCAAATATGGAAACTTTTGCATCTTGAGACTTTTTGAGCCAAGCTTTGAGGATCATGATCAAGCATTGATCAAATGATGTTTGTGGCTTCAAAATGAGATGTTGACCAAAAATTTGAACTTTTGACTGTCAAATGACCCTTTTGCCCCTATAGTTGACTGTAGTGCAATTAGGGTTTTTGACTGTGCAATTTTGTGCTGTAAGTCTTGAAACTTGGTGTGAGGATGCTTGACCATGTTTGTAGGCATGTGGGACTTGATTGGACCCTTGGAAACTTCATTCTCTTTGTCAGAACCAAAACCCTAATTTTTGACTATTAGGAGGCCCTTGAACTATGCAACCCTTGGGGAGATTTTGAAGCTTTGACTTTGCAAGTTTTGAAGAATATGGGAGGGCAAATTTTGGGGTACAACAGTTGCCCCTGTTCAATCTTCTTAGACCTGAGGATGCAGATTGGCTGACGTGCCTTTCGTAATCCGAAGGTGGAAGATGATTGAACACTAGAGTGCCCAGAAATTTGCGCTCACATAGTAGTGTGATGGTGGAATGGGCTTATAGATGCCATTTGGAGATTGATGGATAAGATGATGGGCTTATAGGTGCCATGCTAAGAGGTGATGGGTAAGTGGATGGGCTTATAGATGCCATCTGGATGTCGATCGCGTAAGAGATTCCTTAGCGAGAACTTGCATACCTGCAAAAGAAAAGGATTACCTGGCCTGTTACAGGAGCTGGTCTTCAAATTCTTTGTATAGATGTGTCCTGACTGGTTACAGGAGCTGGATCTGGAGCTTCAAAAGGTGATGAATGAACCAGGGATGGTTACTACCTCAACAGGAACGGTGAGAGAACCTTGGATGATTACTACCTCAACAGGAACGCTGAGAGAACCTTGGGGCGATTACTACCTCAACAGTAACACTGAGAGAATCTGGAGACGATTACTACCTCCGCAGTAACGGGGAGAGAACCATAGGCGACTTCAACCTCAACAGTATCATTGAGAGAATCTTGGACGACTTCAACCTCAACAGTAATCATTGAGAGAATCTTGGGGCGACTTCAACCTCAACAATAATCATTGAGAGAATCTTGGGGCGATTACTACCTCCGCAGGAACGCTGAGAGAACCTTGGGACGATTACTACCTCAACAGTAACGCTGAGAGAATCTGGAGACGATTACTACCTCCGCAGTAACGGGGAGAGAACCATAGGCGACTTCAACCTCAACAGTATCATTGAGAAAATCTTGGACGACTTCAACCTCAACAGTAATCATTGAGAGAAGCTTGGGGCGACTTCAACCTCAACAGTAATCATTGAGAGAATCTTGGATATCTTCTACTGAGTCTTCATCAGGAAAATCTGTTAGGGGTCGATTTAGCTGGACTAGAGAAGGCCTTTGACTGGATAAGAAACAGTAAAATCTTAGGGTCGATTTAACTGAACCGGTCTAGGTCTTGAAATCTTCAACTGGATAAGAAACAGGGAGATCTTAGGGTCGATCTGACTGAACCAGAGAAGGCCTTGGGTTGGATAAGAAACAGAATCTGGAATAGTCTTTTGAATGAATCTGGACTAGACAATAGAATAGTCTCCGGGTCTGGAGCATCTCTAAGTTGTTTGAGAAGAAACTGTGAATAAGTGATAGCATCCGGTTCTGGAGTATATCTGAGCCATCTTTGAGAAGAAACTTGAACAAGCCGAAGAACAACATCCATATCTGGAGCATTTCCAATCTATATCTGAATGACTCTGGAATAAGTATCAGAAGGTAGCCATATTCGGGTCACATCTGAACCATCTCTAGAAAGGTGGTCTCTGAACAAACAATAGAACATCTTCCGTGTCCGGAGCATCTCTAAGTTGTCTGAGGGGGATCTGGAATAAGTGTCAGAACGTCGCCATGCCTGGGTCACATCCGAACCATATCTAGAAGGAAATCTGGAAGAAGTATCAGAACGTCGCCATATCTGGTTCACATCTGAACTATATCTAGAAAAAGTCTGGAAGAAGTATCAGAACGTCGCCATATCTGGTTCACATCTGAACTATATCTAGAAGGAAATCTGGAAGAAGTATCAGAACGTCGCCATGCCTGGGTCACATCTGAACCATATCTAGAAAGAAATCTGGAAGAAGTATCAGAACGTCGCCATATCTGGGTCACATCCGAACCATATCTAGAAGGAAATCTGGAAGAAGTATCAGAACGTCGCCATATCAGGTTCACATCTGAACTATATCTAGAAAAAGTCAGGAAGAAGTATCAGAACGTCGCCATATCTGGTTCACATCTGAACTATATCTAGAAAGAGTTGCGATAGTTGATAGTAATCATCTTTGTATTGACCTTTCCTGAAAAGGTAAAGCATCAGTTGTATGCAAGATCATGATGCATGAACTGCATGATTTCAGGATGTCCTCAAAATTGATGAGATTCGTGTAGTATGATGCATATGCATGCTATAATGTATGAAGATGTGATGTTTATGAATGCATTTCCGTTTTGGGAAAATAAATCCTTGACGAATGCCAGGAGCTTATCCTGGGCTGATGTTGGAGAACAATGCTTTGTTGTTTCCGCTGGGGATGATAGTTGCAAGAATACCGGCAGAAGAAGATGACTCCATTGGGGAACAAACTTGGCGAATAGATTACTCTGCGGGGAATACTCTGTGGGGAGAGGAATACTTTGCTGAGGTTGATGATAACTCTGCTGGGGATACCATTGTTATGTTAGAAGTGCTAATAGACTCCGCTGGGGGTAAGAAGACTTTGCTGAGGACGATCTTCTCATGGCTATTGGTTGAGGATAACCCAGTTATATCTTGGTAGGGAAATAACTCTTTGAATAAAGCCGGGAGACGCGTTCGTGCTCTGCGAGGGATAAGCTTCCAGAATCTACTGGGGATAAGCTTACTGCTTGGGGAGATGAATTCCAACTTTCCTGGGGAAACTGGATTGGACTCTCCTGGGGAAGTTTTGAGATGTATTGGAAGTAGTTCCACTGAATATTTGATATGCCGCCGGGGAACAATCTTTAGACCAAGACTGCCGGGGATGTTTGTTAAGAATGTCCGTAGACTGCTGGGGAATGTTGAGATCTGCTGGAGGATACCCAACTTCCTTAAGGTTGATAATAGCTTCGCTTGAGGAGAGTGTGTTGTCTTGCTGACGCACTCTCTGGGGGATTGGGATGTACTGGTTATGTTCTTCAGCTGAACCTACCTTGGTACCTTGATGGACAGAAACATTAGACCGCTTATCCCACTCATTATTGCCCCTGTTTCTAAGGTGGGAGAGGAAGACCTGTGAGGTGCTGATAGTTGTTGATGGACAGACCTACTTCTGGTAGGCAGGTGACAAGATGACGGGACATAGTCGTACGCTTTGATCCCTAATTTTTGCCTGGACCGCCCTTTCGGGTTTTCAGTCCACCGGGATACCCATTTTTGCTCAAGCCGCCTTTTCAGGTTTTCGACTTGCCGGGTGTACAGATCTTTTTCATTTCATCCCTTATTTTTGCCCGAACCCTTTTGGTTCGTCGGGAAGCCCTTATTTTTGCCTAGGTGTGTCAACCTAGCGGGTCTTTGATTATGCGTAGTATTTTTCGACTATGTCCATGCTCTCAGGATATAGGGAGCTGCCCCTGTTAGAAATGTTTTGTCATGCCACCAGAAGATTTTCGACCAGGCAAGATTCATTGTTGAAATTCCCCAAGTGACTCAGGCGGAGATTTTCCCCAGGCTATTTGGCCTTTTTGAGAGATTCTCCGAATCATGACTGAATTGCCCCAGATGATGGACAATAATCACGTCTGCCCCTTGATTGGAAGTGCTTTTGTTCACTAGGTATTCATCGTGCGAATTTTCCTGCTGTTCAAACAAATAGTTATATGCAAACAATGTTATATCAAAAATGCAAAGCTTATGTCTGTTTTGAATTTTAAAAATACATTTTTTGTAAAAAAAATGAAACCTTTTTTGTAAATCGTGATGTCAACTCAAGATTTCACCGCGAGCCTTAAGGAGTCAGGATACCTTTCGTACAGTATGCTTTTGAACTAACCCATGCTTCAGCTAGGACTTTTAAGGGTTATAACGTGGCCTGGTTCACGGTTTAAGAAACAAAGGATAAAGGCTCAAATTTTATTTGTACCCACTCGCTCTTCGTGATGTTCTTCAAACCTAAACTCAGTTGATCGTGCATTAGACCTTGTTTGAGTCTTTGTCCTGATATTCCAATGATGGTTCAGATACTGACAATTTATTTCGAATAGGCGGTCATTTCTTTTTGTGTTGAGGGTTTGTAGGACCTCTTTTATTTTGATTGCGTTATCCCTATTTTTTTTTGCCTGAACTGTTCTTTTTCGTGATTACAGTCAGCGGGATGCCCCAGTTTCGTAAATCCCTTTTATAGATTTTGACTTCTTGAGCTTTTTATTCATGATTTTTTTTTGATAATGACTGCCTATCCTTATGATTATTCCGAATCATCACTGTCTTCTTTTTTCTGTAAGGACCTCTTTGGTGCCATTTGTTATGCACTTGGATCAACTGAGAGAACTACCCCGCCCCAGGTTATGATAAAGGGTTTTAATTTTCGAAAAGAAAAACTCCTACTTCTTTGGCTCAGAGGGGTTGACGAGGGATTATCTTCCTTATAACTCCAGTGTTTAGGATTTGAAACAATGCCTGTACCTCATCAGTGGGGTCTGTTCAAAAGCATACTGTAAGGATCGTGGTATCGTTTTCGTCATCCTCCCTCAAGAGGCTTAGAATTGTTAACCGAGCGTTGAACGTCACAAAAATATGAAAACAATTTTGAATATAATGAAAACAATTGTATTAATTCCCAAAACAGACATATGCGATGCTTTAATAGAATAAAAGGGTTTGCTATGACATTAATTGTTTGTATAAGCAAAGAAAAATACAACTCGGAAATTCAAATAAACAAAAGGTCTTCAATGATTGGGCAACGGAGCAGTGATTATGTTCGGAGTCTCAGGTACTTCAAACTGAATCTCCCCGGCGTCGATCATGTCTTGAATCTTGTTCTTGAGAGGCCAGCAGTTGTCCGTAGTATGCCCCGGGCTATCAGAGTGGTAGGCACACCTCTCATTAGGATGGTAGTTCGGAGCCGTAGTGTTCGGATTCCGAAGAGGAGCCCTTAAGGTGATCAGCCCTGCCTTTAACATTTGTTGTAGTGCTTGATCCAGCGACATGTTGATCTTGGTGAACTGTCGTTTGGGTGCGACCTCCTTGCGCTGCTGCCCCTGTCCTTGTTGAGCAGGTCTAGGATTGGAGATCTGGGTTGCCCCTACCTCATGACGGCTCTTTTTACCGTGCACAACATTGGACTCTTTCTTTCCATGATGAGGCCTTTTATCAGAAGGTGCAGCCTCTTGAATCTTTCCAGACCCGATGCCAACTTCTATTCTCTCCCCAGTCAAGATAAGATCTGTGAATCCAGCAGGCGAATTCCCAATCAGGTGGTTGTAGAATGGACCAGACAGGGTCCCCAAGAACATGTCCACAAGTTCGCGATCAGTCAACGGTGGTTGTACCCTACCGGCCAGGTCTCTCCATTTCTGCGCATACTCTTTAAAACCTTCTCCTGATCCTAGCGACATACCCTGGAGTTGGGTACGCGTAGGAGCGAGGTCGGCATTGTACTAATACTGCTTGTAAAAAGCGGTAGCCAACTCCTCCCAGTTACGAACCTTGGTTCCATCCAGCTGATAGAACCATTCGAGATGAGTCCCTGAAAGACTCTCCTAGAAGAAGTGGATCCACAAGTTCTTGTCCATAGTATACGGTTGAATCTTCCGCACATAAGACCTGAGATGCAGCCTGGGACAGGATGCCCCATCGTACTTAGCAAAAGAGGGTGCTTTGAATTTGTGTGGGATCACCACACCAAAAGTTAGACCCAAGTCTCCGAAATCCAAACCAGGCACTTGTTGAATTTCCATTGCATTTAGCCTGTCTTCCAACTGCTTGTACTTGTCTTCAGCAGGAGGGTATTGCTCATCATTGAAATCTGTCTCGTTGTCGGAGACCACTTAGCTGGGAACCCTTTCCTCTTGATGACTGCCTTCCCCAACAGATGGAGTAGTCCTCTCAGTTTCATTCTGCAGTGTATTCCCAGATCTGCGCCTAGGGTTGAACAACACAATCCTCTTCTTCTTCTTTTTCAAGAGCAGGGTCTTTAGATCTTGTTGCCCCTGGGCCAAATTCATGATCAGCTCTTGGAACTGGGCGTTCTGAGCCTGGAGGGCCTTGATAGTCTGCTCAGTGGATGATTCAGGATTCATGACGATCGGCTGAAATAAACAGCAAAGAAGGTAAGAGACCTGTCAAAAGGGTACCTGTAATGCAATGATATGTATGATATGCGTGCAATGTTTTCAAGGACCTCGCGGGATAAACAAAAATTGTTAGAACTAGGTAGCTTGATTGAGGGAACTTCATGTTTGTTGAGAGTCCTTCTTCAAGGGTCAAAGGCTCACCATATCAAGTGGGTCATAGCCCCTGACAACCTTGGCTAGAGGAAAATAAATCCTCTTTGCCCCTTGCTGGGATAGTTGATTCACCATGACCTGCATCACAAGCCCTTGAGATCCTTGAAATGGGTTAGGATGTATGCAATGGTATGATGTTATGTTATGCATGGGGTAATGTAAGTAACCCTGTTATGAGTCCCAATTAAGGACTGTAAACAAAACCTGCAAGTAGTTCCTGTGTCAGATAACAAGCATACAAATAGTCAAGTACGAAGGCACACAAGTCACACAAGAGAAGCCCTTAGAGTTTAGGCCAGCATGGGGTCTGGGTATTACCCTCTTGAAGTTGGTGGGCTCAACCTGTCCTATTAGAAGTAACCGGGTTCTAAGGGTCCCAATATCACGGGATTGCTTTCATTGTTCATCGTTTCGATTTAGCCACTGAATTGGCGACCAAAATATTCCAGGAAAGCAACCCTCAATTGAGTGTAGTATCGAGTATCAACCAACCTCGGACTGCACCAAAGTCAGTTATCTCACTACCCTAAAGAGGCCAAGATAGTTCAATTAAGGTTCCTAAGGTCTGTTGATGCTTCACGACACCACGCGGAGGCCCCGTACTCTCCTTGACTGAACTCAAGGGTTACCGGTACACACCAAAGTGCCACATCAACGTAGCAGACTGTTTCAACCATGTCGGTATACCCCCACACAGTTCCCTCACAGCCTTGTTGCTACTTTCTAAGAAGGTATCCCCAGATCCGGGTTAGGATCTATAGAACTCCCAAGACAGTCCCATAATTTAAAGCAAGCAAATCAATACAATAGAAAACACAGTTATGAACTAACCCTAAGGTACACCTCACTTTAAGTTTAAGTCCCCAGCAGAGTCGCCAGTTCTGTGATCGGTGGATCTGGAACTGACTGTTTAACGCTGGTTCGCGAAATGTCGCGGAAGCAAGAGTCGCCATCGTCTTTTATTTTCTCCAAATGGAAAGGACAAAAGCACAGAAAAATTCCTTAAAGAGATCGCTCTCGGTTCGGGAGGTAGGTTATAGAAAGGGAAGGTGTTAGCACCCTTTCTATCCATGGTTATCCATGGGCTCTTAGATACTTGCTCATTTGTGTTTTCAAAAATGGTTTATTTGCTTTTCAACTGTGGGTTTTAAAAAAGTTTCTTTGAAAATTCCAGTTCGACTCTTGTATCGGTCCTCAAGAGTGTTTGAAAAATTGCTTTCGAAAGCTTTTTTGAAAAGGTGTCGGTGTGAAAAGTATTTTTTTGATTTGTTTTTGAAATTAGAGCAAGTATCTAGAGTCGTCTACCTGCCCTAAGGAATTCGTCTGTGTAAATGTCCTTTAAAGTAGTGCCATCCCACCATTGAGAGGTAGGTAGCACCATCGTTGGAGGTGTTCGGGTCAATTCGAGGTTTGGGACATGGTGATCACCAGAGCAATAGGAAGACACCTTAGAAGCTATCCTCATGCCAGGTTCCCGGATCATGAGGACTTACTAAGACATCCTCTACTCGACGATCACCTTTCGAGGCAAGGCAACAGTGAGGCGTACCCTAGGGGGGGTGTGTGATTTGTGTGTCAGATTCATTTATTTTTGTCTTGTCATGTCGTGGGTGATCTACGCGTTATTTTTATTTTAACATTCATTCTTGCATGCAATTATTAGCAGTTAAAAAGTTTGCAAGAAATATAAAGTTCCTAAACTATTACAAAGGCGCGGGTCCACATCGCCAAATTTAATCCAGGACCCGATTTGACATAAAATAAAGAAATAAAGTGCGAGAAATATAAAATGTCCGAGTTACATGGCTTTGGGAGAATTACATAAATAATTATAAGAAAGGAAATAAAACGTGCGAAACAAATTAACAATCAAAAGCGAGGGCGTTGGACCCTTTTTAATGAAATTAAAATGTGATTAACAAATTAATTCAATTAAAGAAAAAGAAAAGATTTTTGAGTTTTTTGTATTTATGGTTTTTTATGAGAATATTAAATGAAATTAAAAATTTAATTAACCCTAATTCTAACTATTTTTATTTATTAAGAAAATATGAAAATTAAACCTAAAATTAAACCTAATTAATTAATGCGATTTTATTTATAAAAATAAATAATTAATTATTAGTGAGGAGAAAATAAAAGAAAAAGATAAAAATTGATTAAAACCTAATTCTACAAGTTTTTAATTTATTAAGAAAAGATATTAAAATTAACCCTAGAATTGAAAACTAAATTAAATGATATTATTTATTTACAAAAAAAATACTAAATCAAATATATTTATTTTTTGTCTTTTCTGATTTTTTTTACTATTTTTATATTTTATGAAAATAAATTAGTTTAAATAATTTAAAGGAAATTAATTAAAACAAATAAAAATAAAAAAGAAAAGAATTACAAAACCTTGGGGGGTTCTGTCCCCAAATTTGAGGTATTATTGTAGCAATTCTGGCCCATTAAGCCTTGGCCCTTTTGACTTTTCCTGGAAGCGTGCAGGTGCGTTGACTCATGCCCATGATGGTCTTCACATCATAGCCCTTTGATTGATCTCCATAAGCGCGTGGCAAGCCTGGGTGAGGGACGTATGATGGACGCTTGTATTGAAATTACACAGAAGCATTATTAGAAAAATAATATGGAATAGAAAGGGGGGACCTGGGATTCGAACCCAGGTCCTAGAGGTTACCATACTGATGCCTTGCCACTAGAGCTCTTCACGCGTTTTGATTATATAATGGCAAATAAATAATATAAGAGAAAAGTGGTCAGTGATGTAAAAATAACAAAAAGCGCGCGTTGATTTCAAATTAGCCTATCATGTCTTGCAACATAATCATCTTCTCCACTTATGCGTTTTTCCTGAAACAAAAACAAGCAAGATTGTGGGGGTTTTGAACCCCCACTATATGCAGTGTGAAAAATAGCGAATAGGCCCTCTTGCTTCATAAATTGGGCGCGAGGTGTGTGTTCAGATCGTCCAAGCATGCTGATTTCAATGGTGTAGGTCTCAAGTCTCAATTGTTCCAGAATAAAGAAACCCCAATTCGTGACCTCTGTAACCCTAAAAGACAACAATGGCAATTTCGCGTATGGTGTATAAAAATTCAATCAAACTACATGGTTAGCTTCAGGGTGATCCAATTAGTATAAATCCATAAATAAAATGCAATGAGAATGCTTGAAATTTGAAATACGAATATGAATAATATGGGAAAAATCTCGAGTTCTGTATACCAATTCTGGGCGTTAGGGATATGGAAAGGTGTTCAGTTAGCTTCAGTAATGTCTTGGCAAGCTAATGGGATCAATCTTCTCCTCTGAATCGTCCTCTAAGGCCACTTTCAGTTTTGGATTTTTTTGATAAAAACTCAAACTTTGTTCTTCTTTTCTGGCGCAGCTTGGAGGTTATGAGCACTAGGGTTTGCATGAGTATAAGTATGTGAATGATTAGGGTTGAAAATTTGGTCCAAAGAATCCTTGCATTGATGTAGAGAATATTGGATTTTCATGCATATAATTTTTCAATCTTTTCATGCATATTTGATATCAATCATGTCCAATTACCATTGATTCTTTCCCTATCTGATTATGCACGAAATCTTGAGACTATTTCATGCATAAAAAGATTTGATTGCATTGGTTTGGTATTTTTCACATATTTTAATTAATTAAATAAATTATTAGCAATTAAAAATTCAAATAAATAAATAAAAATGATGAATAACTTCCCTTTGGGCCAAATGGTCGTGCACATGCTTTGGATGATGAATCTTGGAAGAAAATGTGGCCCATTAGCAATTTTAGGGCATTTGAAGCAAAGTTGATTTTTCAAAATATCCAAAAACTTCCCAACTTCCACAAGGCATATCTTGCTCAATTTTTAAGATTTGATCATGTTCTTGGACATTTTGGAAAGGTCTTGAAGTCCTCTAACCAATTCCTTTGGTCCCATGTCATTTTGATTTACCAATCGCAAGTTATGGCCTTTGACTTAAAGTCCCTTTTTGTTGACTTTTGAAAATGACCTATAATGTTGAAATTGATAACTTTTTGTGAGAGCATTTCCTGGACTTGAAGTGTGAAGTGGAGTTGTAGGAAATGTCTTTATCTTCAAAATGAGCTTTGAATGGAATTTTTCTGATAAACCATGTGGAAGTTATGCCTTGGTCAAGTTACAGTTGACTTTTTCAACTGTCCAAATATGGAAACTTTTGCATCTTGAGACTTTTTGAGCCAAGCTTTGAGGATCATGATCAAGCATTGATCAAATGATGTTTGTGGCTTCAAAATGAGATGTTGACCAAAAATTTGAACTTTTGACTGTCAAATGACCCTTTTGCCCCTGCAGTTGACTGTAGTGCAATTAGGGTTTTTGACTGTGCAATTTTGTGCTGTAAGTCTTGAAACTTGGTGTGAGGATGCTTGACCATGTTTGTAGGCATGTGGGACTTGATTAGACCCTTGGAAACTTCATTCTCTTTGTCAGAACCAAAACCCTAATTTTTGACTGTTAGGAGGCCCTTGAACTGTGCAACCCTTGCGGAGATTTTGAAGCTTTGACTTTGCAAGTTTTGAAGAATATGGGAGGGCAAATTTTGGGGTACAACACTAACTTAGTTAATTTAGGTTTTAATTTTAACACTTTTTCTTAATAAATAAAAAAATATGTAGAATTAAGTTTTGACATTTTTGACATTTTTCTTAATTAATTATTTCCATCATCATTTATTATTATTATTATTAATTTTGTAAATAAACATGTAAATTAATTAATTAGCTTAAATTAGGTTAACTTTAATATTTTTCATTAATAATTAAAATAATCTAGATTTAGGGTATCCTTTTAATTTTAATTTTCTTTATTTCATTAAATACAAAAACATAAAAAAAACACACTTTCTTTTCTTTAATTAAATATTAATTAGGTTTTAATTTCATTTAATTTCAAGCAAAGGGTCAAAACCCTCGGACATTCATTTTAATTCTTTCCGCGCATTTATTTTCTTATTGATCATTATGTAACTGCTTTCCGGATGTAATAGTAATTAGGTTTACTGCTTTTTTTACTTTCCGCATTTTTATCAAAAACGGGTCTTTGTATTTTGGCGATGTATAGACCCGCGCCTTGTAATAGCGTAGCTGTTATATTTCCGTCTTTTAATTTTCCGCACTCCTAAATTCTAAAATTGCATGAAAGAATGTATGGTAATTAAAAACAATGCGTAGCTCACAATGCCATGATCAAAGATAAAATATAACCTGAAAACAACACACAAATACACACACCACTTCTAGGGTACGCCTCACTCGTTGCCTTCGAAACGTGGTCGTCAAGTATAGGACGTTTCAGCGGTCGCTCTTATATCCATGATCCAGTTGCCTCGAAACAGTTGCCTCGAAACGATTGCCTCGGATTAAAAAGGATCTAGGACATAAGAGTAGCTTCTAAGGTGTCCTACTGTTGCTTCGGTGACCACACTATCCCTACAATCGAATTGACCCGAACACCTCCAACGGTGGTGCTACCTACCTCTCAATGGTGGGATGGCACTACCTTAAGGACTTTTACACAGCCTAATTCCTTAGGGTAGGTAGATGACTCATGGATACTTGCTCTCTTCAAAAACAAATCAAAATCTTTTCACACTGACACTTTCAAAATCTTTCAAAACAAATTTTTCAAACACTCTTGAGGACAGATACAAGAGTTATTCAGGAATCTTTCAATGAAACTTTTTTAAAACCCACGCACACTTGAAAAGCAAACATCTTTTGAAAACATAAGAGCAAGTACCTAAGAGCCCGTGGATAACCACGGATAGAAAGGGTGCTAACACCTTCCCTTTCTATAAATCTACCTCCCGAACCGAGAAACATTCTCGAATAAGGAATTTTGTTGTGCTTTTGTCCTTTCCATGTTGGAGAACATAAAAGACGGTGACGACTCTTGCTTACCGCGACATTTCACGAACCAGCTTAAAAACAGTCAGTTCTATTTCCACCGATCACAGTTTCCCTCCCAAAATCCCAGCAAAACTCATCTACAAATAAACTGTTTCACAACACAAAAAGGGGGCTTTTGGAGAAAAAGAGAGGCTGGATTTTAGAGAAAAAAAAAGAGAGAATAGAAAAAACAACATTCTTTTTAAACTCTACTCATTCACAAAAGACCCTTGCTCATACTCATCTCTATTTTCATTCACCAAAACAGAACCTCAACCCATTATTCCATCTTGCAAACTCTCCCATAAACCAACAAGCCAAACACTTCACATCACATAGAGATTGTTCAAACACAAGAACAGTTTCTATAGTGCCCTTATCTTCACCTTCTAAACAAAAGAAAATATTGTACAACTTGACAGTTTGGAGTTTGGTTCATCAACTTTCAATACATAAGGAGGTTCAACAACTTTTTGGAGGTTCATTGAAGTCCACATAGCATCTTGAAAAGTGTTCAGACTCAAAACATAAAGTGCAGTTTCAAGTATGAGTCGACACATATCCACATGGGTTGACCCATTCTAGTGGAAAAATAGGGTATGAGTTGACACATGGCCTTATGCATCGACTCATACTGTTACCTAGGCCTCAAAACATAAGGATGAAAGGTGCATGAGTCGACACAAAATGCGTATCTGCCGACACAAACAGGTGCATGAGTCGACACATCCCATTATGCATTGAATCATACTGAGTCGATTTTATTTTACAGGAGAAAGAAGAGTTATGTGTTGATGCATAGCAGCATTGTGTCGACACATAATAGTTCAAAATGCAATTTTTCTTTCTTTTTACACTATCTTTACATTTTTCAAAGATCTTCATTATTGTCCAGCTATTCGATATGGTTGTAATAATTATACATCTACTTCATCCCCATTTTTAAATTGTACCCCCACTCCCCTAATGATGTAATAGCGTAGAATTTTAATTTCCACAAATTTGTCTCTTTTCATATAATTGTTAGTAATTAAGGTGTATATGGCAAGATAAAATCAACCGCTAGAAAACCCTAATCTCAAAGACAAAAATGCATGCAATCAAACAAACTTGACACATGCGCACCTCTAGGGTAACCTCGCTTGTTGCCTCGGAAAATAGTCATGTCCCTCGAATATGGGCGTTTTAGCAAAGACCCTCGATAAAAAAGATTGTAGTCCCTCGATGTCCCTCGAGGTTGCTTTCGGTAAACAATCTAGTCCCTTACGAAAATTTCTAAAACGTCTCATAAGATGCCTCCTATGACTATACGATTGACTCATGCCCGTCCCTTCACAACCAACAATATGGCTTCTTACCAATCAGTGGTAAGATAGCCACATCTAAAGGAGGAGGAAAAGAACAATAACCTTTTGAGTAGGTAGGACGCTCGTAGTTTCTTGCTCACAAACTAAAACCATCTCCATACTCACACTTTCAAAACATCTTCAAAAACAAACATCTCTTTGAACTATTTTCAAAACCAACACTTTGTATGCATTCTTATAGAGACGAGAATCATTACAAAGTTTGCCGAAACAAAGGCGTTTTCAAAATATTTTCAAACTCACACCAATCACAAACACATTTCAAACAAAGCATTTTCAAAGTGATCAAGCAACTAAGAGCCTGTAGATAACTATGGATGAAAAGGGTACTAACATCTTCCCTTTTCATAACCTACCCCCCAAACTCAAGAAAAATATCTCAAATGGTCTTTCCTGTTCTTTTCATCCTTTCCTTTATTGGATAAAAGAAAAGTCGGTGGCGACTCTTTCTATCCACAACATTTGCGATAAAACGCAAAACACCCAAGTCAGTTCTCCCACCGTATTGCAGAACTGGCGACTCTGCTAGGGAGATTTATAAAAAGTGGGGTTACCTTAGAGTTAGATCATTTTAAATTTCTTTCATTATGTGTTTTGTATGCTTTATTTTTAAAAGGTTTGCTTGGGTTATTGTTAAAGATCCTATACCCGGATCTGGGGCACCTTTTTAGGTAAGTAGCGATAAATCATGGAGGTTGTACAATGTAAACCGATATGGACGAAGTGATAGCTATGATAGCGTGATACTCTGGCTTGTACTAATGTTCCTTGAGTCAGTCATGGATAATATTAGGCTTCCTTATAGTGTCATTAAGCGCTAACTGACCTTTAATTGACTCATCCTAAGCCATTAGAAAGTAGTGAGATGGTCGGCTTTGGTTCCGACCGAAGATTGGTTAATACTTGATGCTACACTCATTGAGATCATACTTTTGGGATGTTTTGGCCGCAATACTTCCTTGCTTGAGCTAAAACAATGCCTAAAACAAAAGTCAGTGATATGAGACTCCTTAGAACCTGGTTACTATTATTAGGACAGGTTGAGCCAACTGAAACTTCAAGATGGTACTTACCTTTAAAAACCTCATGAAAGCCTTTAAACCTAAGGTCTTGGTGTGACTTGTTTGTGTTTGTTATCTTTGTTTTAAGCATAATTATAATATCATGAACATCATAACATATCATTTGCACTAACCATTTTAAGGACCTGTGGATTTATCTCTTCTCTGTTTTGTAGGTTATGGATTCAGCTCGTAGAAAAATCATCTGGATCAACTTTGTAGAAATTCCTCCCAAGCTTAAAGAGTTGGTCTTAAGGGTCCCTAAAAGCTCATCAATCAACAAGAGATATGGTCACTTGCTCAGTTTGGTTACTACCATTTTTGACGAAGGTTTGATGAGCATCCTATTCCAGTTCTTCGATCATAAGCACCATTGCTTCACATTTCCCAACTATCAGTTGGTGCCCACGCTGGAAGAATTCTCTAAGATACCTGGTTTGCCTATATTGGAGCAGATACCCTTTACCGGTTTAGAACAAGATCCAACTGCTGAAAATGTTTCTATAGCCTTGCATTTGAAGCCATCTGACGTTGAATCCAATTAGGAAAGAAGAAGTGGAGTTAAAGGTCTTCTTGCAAAGTTTCTGATGGAGAAAGATCAGGTATTCCTTGACGCCATGAGTTACCATGCTTTTAAAGATACCTTGGCTCTCTTGATCTATGGGTTGATTTTGTTCCCTAATTCAGACCAACTTATAGACGTCAATGCCATCAACATTTTCCTTACTCACAATCCAGTGCCTACATTGCTCGGGGATATTCTACATTCACTCCATACCTGTACTATGAATAAGCGAGGAACTCGTATGTGTTGTATGCCTCTGCTCCATAGGTGGTTTATTTCTCACCTTCCTCGGTCAATAATGAAGAATGAGTTAGGCTTAAGGTGGAATCAAAGGTTGATGTCTCTTTCTCACTATGATATTTATTGGTGCCCTCGCTCTCAAGAAAACATCTCTTTAATTGATCACTGCAAAGAATTTCCCCATGTGCAACTCCTTGGCATTATAGGAGGCATCACCTACAACCCTTCTTTAGCCCTATGTTAGTTTGGTTACGCCCAGAGGGATGGTCCTCATGATATGCTCATCCAGGGTATTATGTTTGACTATTCAAATGATCTTTAAGGTTATCGTCAGAGGTTCATCCGCGCTTGGGGAATGGTTAAGAAGACTGATAGATAGACTTTAGGGTGCAAGAAATCCATTCCTTTAGAGCCTTACCTCAAATAGGTGCAAGCTCGTGCTCAAAGTCTTATGATGCCATATGCTGCTATCTTACCAGTGCTCTCAGAGCATATTGTTCAAGGGGACGTGTCTCGCATCATTCTTCATCCTGATATGCCGATAAACTTCAAAGAATTGAAAAGGTCTTGGATCCAACTCAAGGAAGAATGAGAAACCTTTGAGACCCAATTCTATGCCAGTGAGAATAAAGTGTTGGAACTGACGAAGCAGCTTCACGAAGAGCGGGTTCTTAATGCCTACATCAGCACCAAAAGGAATCGTCTTTGTGAGACTTATGAATTTTAGATATTTCTTATAATGTTTATTTATGTGTAAACTTTTGTTTCCTTGTAACTTTTGTTTCGATGAAACTTACTAATAAAGAGTTTTGCTTTCTGCTTTGGTTTAAAAGAGCTTAAATCATACAAGGTCCTTGGAAACATTGCATAAGCATATCATGCATATCATCACATAAACAAGTTTCAGGACAAGTTTCTTATCTTTTCGCTGTTTATTTCAGCAAAAAGAAATGGCTCTCGAAAAAAATATTAAGGACCTTCAAGCACAGAATGCTCAATTCCCGCAGATGTTTCTGGCTCTGGTTAAGGGACAAGAAGACCTGAAGGCTCTCATTCTCAAAGACAAGAAGAAAAAGACAAAGAACCCAGTGGGTGTCCTGAATATGGGAAGGATATTTAGAGGACCAACAAAGCGAGCTCTATAATTTGCTACTCCGTCAAATGAGGGGGACAATCAGGAAGAGAAGACAAAAGAAGAAGACCATAATCCAGGGTCTGATGAAGAGGAGGCTGATTATGCTGAAGAGCAGTATCCTCCCGCTGATGACAAATACATGTAGCTGGAGGATCATCTCAAAGCCATGGAAATTTAGAGGGTACTTGGTCTGGATTTTGAAGAATTAGGGATGGTTTATGGAGTGGTCATTCCATAGAAGTTCAAGGTTCCCGCATTTTCTAAATGTGACGGGGTTTCATGTCCTAAACTGCATCTGAGGTCTTATGTCAAGAAGATCCAACCTCACACCGCTGATAGGAATTTGTGGGTTCATTTCTTCCAGGAAAGTTTATCAGGGACTCAATTGGAATGGTTCTATCAATTGGAGGGAACCAACATCTGCAACTGGGAGGACCTGGCTGCTGCTTTCTACAGGCAGTATCAATATAATACTGACCTCGCTCCAACCTGTACATAACTTCAAAGCATGTCTATGGGTTCTAGTGAGGGCTTCAAAGATTATGCCTAGAAGTGGAGAGATCTTGCAGGGAGAGTCCAGCCTCCTCTGTCTGATAGAGAGTTGGTAGATATGTTCTTGGGTACTTTGTCAGGCCCATTTTTCAACCATCCGATCGGAAGCTCTTCAGCTGGGTTCACCGAGCTGATATTGACAGGTGAGAGAGTAGAAGCTGGCATCAAAAGTGAAAAAATTCAAGGGGTTGCATCTTCGAGTGCTATAAAGAAGCCTTTAAGTGGGAAGAAGGAAGTTAGTGCTGCCTATGGCCAGAGAAATCAGGGTAAAGCTGAGCACCGTCCAACGGTAGGAGATGTGATGATCTCCAACCCTGTAACAACTCAATGAGAAAACAATCAGCGTAGACAGGATGTGCCTAGAAGACAATTCACCAAACTCAACACGCCCTTATCCCAGGTATTGCAACATCTATTGAAGGCTAGTTTGGTCACTCTGAGGGAGCCTCCTCAAAATCCAAACACTACATCTCCCCATTATAATCCAAATGCTCGGTGTGCCTACCACTCCAACAGTCCAGGGTATGATACAAATGATTGATGGGCTCTGAAGAATAAAGTTCAGGATCTTATTGAGGCAATGGAGATTGAATTTGACCCTCCTAAAACGCCCAATGTGATAACTGCACCAATACCCAAACATGACCAGGGTATTAATGTTGTTGAAGACGTTCTATTTGTTTCTGTTGTGGATGATTTACTACTCCTCTTTCAGTTGTTAAGAAGAATCTCTTGCGAGGTGATTTATTTCCAGGTTGTGGTGAAGGTTGTCACTTGTGTGCGTCTCTGACCAATGGTTGTTTATTACTGAAGATAGGTGTCCAACGCCTGATGAACAACGGGGAAATTTTGTTTGAGAAGACTCCCTCTACAAGAAGTTTGTGTAAATATGTTTCAATTATTACTATTTCTGACAATCCTCCCAGGGCCTCCTCTAAAGGTCCTGTCAGGATTACATCCACTTCTAAGGTTGCTCCTTTTATTATTACCTCTCCTGGGCCAATACAATATTCCTCCAAAAAGGCTGTTCCTTGGAACTATGGAGCTAACGTTTATTACCATGGTGTCAAGCAAGACCTACTTGCTATCAAAAATCAAGATACTGAAGATACTGATCCTAAAATTGATAACATTGTTGGGACTAGTAAAATTACCAGAAGCGAAAGGGTTTTCTCTCCTGAAATCTCTCAAAAGACTGTTGTCATTCCTTTGGTTATTCATGCTAAAATACCTATCGCTCCTGTTGTTATTCCTGCTACTGAGTCAGCTTAGACTCGGGGCAAAGAAGTATTGGTTGAGCCTGCCCAGACGAAGGCACCCAAAAAAGCCATTTGTGAAGCCTCCAAACGATAAATGGAGGAAATTTTGAAAATCATACAGAAAAGTGACTATAATGTTATGGAACAATTGGGGAAGACACCCTAAAAAATTTCAATGTTGGCCTTGTTATTATGCTCTGAAGCCCATGCTAAGGCTTTGGTGAAGTTCCTGAAGTCTGCTCATGTGCCGCAAGAGACTTCTGCTGATCAATTTGAAAATTGTGTTGCTAGTCTGACTGCTGACAATGGACTTGGTTTCTCCGATGCTAATTTGACGTCCAAAGGAAGAAAACATAATGACGCCTTGCATGTCTCTATTGAGTGCAGGGGCACTACCCTGGCTCATGTTCTAGTTGACACGGGTTCGTTACTAAATGTTCTACCCAAGGGTGCTTTGGATATATTGGACTGTGAAGGACTTACATTGAAGCCTAGTAATATTGTGGTGAGGGATTTTGATGGTTCCAAGAGAATGGTACAAAGAGGTGGACTTTCCTATTAAAGTTGGTTCCCAAACTTTTGGCTCCACTTTCTATGTGATTGAAATTCGCCCGTCTTACTCTTTCTTATTGGGACGTCCTTGGATTAATGGGGTCGGTGCTGTCACTTCCACCTTGCATCAGATGTTAAAGTACCTGATTAATGGAAAGATTGTTACAATCCATGGAGAAGAAGAGTATATGGTGAGCCATTTAAACTCTTTTAGATATGTCGAGATGGACGGCGAGTTCATTGAGACCCCTGCCATAATTTTGAAGAGGTTCCTCAGACAATTCCTGCAACCAAGACTGATACCAATGTTCCAAAGATTATCAGACCTCCAGTGAAGATGGCTTCTCTGAAGGATGCCAAAGTTGTAGTTGAAGAATGTGGGGTTACTATCTGGGGCCAACTCCCTAACACCCCCTACAAATTTGACAAGTTTGGTATGGGTTTCACTTCAGGAGCTCAAAAAGCTGTTCGTCGTGCTCGCGCTGGAGGACCACCACTATGCATTAGCAACCATGAAGTCAAGGTTGTGGAAGAAACTGAAAGTGATTGAGACATGGACAATTGGATCTTCCCAACTATCAACGGTGGACTCAATAATTGGAGGGCCAAGGACTTTGTTCCCATTACTTTTATCCATGAGTAATTATCTTTTTGTTTTTTGGGATATGTAATATTTGAACAGTTTAAACTCTAAAGCGTTGTGTCTTACCCGAGGCACATTGTTCTATTTGTAAGGGTTATCACTTCATATTCATATGTCATTAATAAATCATTGGAAGTTTTTCATACAAATTTTACGCTCTATGTCTTTCTTTTTACTTTTGTCAAAATAGCTATGCTCTCTTACACACACCCACATATCAAATTGCAGATCCACATCCACCTTGGATCCCATTGATAACGGTTCTACTATTGCCAATTATGACTTTGAAAATCCGATCTATCAAGACGAGGAAGAAGTTGAGGAAGATTGTGAAGTACCAGGAGAACTTGCAAGACTTTTGCAACAAGAGGAAAAACCAATACAGCCTCATGAAGAGCCGGTCGAGACAGTATACCTGGGTACTGAAGAAGATAAAAAGGAAGTCAAGATAGTTGCCAACTTGGAGCGTAGTGACAAAGAGCGGTTAATCCAGATGCTACGTGACTATGCTAAGATCTTCACCTGGTCGTGCGAAGACATGCCGGGGTTGGACACTGATATTGTGGTTCATCGTTTGCCAACGAAATAAGACTGTCCTCTAGTGAAGCAAAAGGTTCGTTGTATGCGCACTGAGATGTCAGAAAAGATCAAGGCTGAAGTCATGAAACAATTTAATGCCAGATTCTTAGCTGTTACTTCATATCCACAATGGGTTGCGAACATGGTACCAGTACCTAAAAAGGATGATAAGGTGCGTATGTGTGTGGATTACATAGATTTGAATTGGGCGAGCCCCAAGGATGACTTTCCGCTTCCCCACATAGATGTTCTGGTTGACAACACCGTGGAACATAAGATATTCTCCTTCATGGATGGTTTCTCTGGTTATAATCAGATCAAAATGGTACCTGAAGGCATGGAGAAGACAACTTTCGTCACACAGTGGGGCACTTTCTGTTACAAGGTTATGCCATTTGGGTTGAAGAACATCGGGGCAACCTATCAGCGTGCTATGGTAGATTTGTTTCAAGATATGATCCATCACAAGCTAAAGGTCTACATTGATGATATGATAGTTATGTCTCAGACTGAAGAAGAGCACCTTGATCACTCGCAAAAGCTGTTTGAGAGACTGAAGAAATACAAGTTGAGATTGAACCCAAACAAGTGCACCTTTGGGGTAAGATCTGGGATGCTCTTAGGTTTCATTGTCAATGGAAAAGGTATTGAAGTAAACCCTACAAAGGTTAAGGCTATACAAGAAATGCCAACTCCCCGCACTGAGAAAGAGGTTAGGGGATTCTTGGGACGTTTAAACTACATCGCCAGATTCATTTCCCACCTAACCGCTGCTTGTGAGCCAATCTTTAAATTACTTAAGAATGATCAAGTAGTAAAGTGGAATGACGACTTCCAGACCTCCTTTGACAGAATCAAGGAGTATCTTCAAGAACCTCCAATTTTGATGCCGCTAGTCGAAGGAAGACCTCTGATCATGTACTTAGCAGTATTAGAGAATTCAATGGGGTGTGTGCTGGGGCAGCATGACGAGTTTGGTCGAAAAGAGCATGCAATATGCTACCTTAGAAAAAAGTTTACCGACTGTGAAACAAGATACTCACTGCTCGAGAAAACCTGTTGCGCTTTGGCATGGGTTGCTCATCGACTGAGATAGTATATATTGACTCACACTACCTTATTGATATCTAAAATGGATCGTATCAAATACATATTCGAGAAGCCCGTTCTCTCTAGAAGAATAGCAAGATGGCAGATGGTCCTGAACGAATATGACATCCAATACACTACTCAAAAGGCAATAAAAGGAAGTGTACTAGCTGATCATTTGGCTCATCAGGCTGTAGACAACTACCAATCCATGAATTTTGAGTTCCCGTACGAGAACATCATGTTAGTGACTGATTATGAAGAACCTGGACCAGATGAAGGACCTGAAAAGGGATCTCGATGGACTATGGTCTTTGACGGAGCTTCCAACACACTTGGCAATGGCATCGGTGCTGTGATTATATCTTCCGAAGGCTGTCATTCTCCTTTCACTGCCAGGATATGTTTCAATTGTACCAACAATATGGCTGAATATGAAGCATGCATTATGGATCCTAAAGCTGCTATCGACCTGAGAATCAAATTCTTGAGTGTATTTGGAGACTCGACCCTAGTAATCAGTCAAATCAAAGGAGAATGAGACATGAAGCATCCTAATCTCATCCCTTACCGAGAGCATGTGTTGACGCTGATTCCACACTTAAAAGAAGTCACCTTTGAGCATTTTCCACAAGAGGAAAATCAATTAGCGGACGCACTAGCTACTATGTCATCCATGTTTAAAGTCAGATGGGATAATGAAGCTTCTCAGATCACTATTGAGAGATTGGACGAACCATCATACTGTTATGAGGTTGATACTGAAGAAGTAGTGGACAAACCTTGGTTCCATGAAGTGAAAAGATACCTCGAACCCCAAGAGTATCCTGAGGGAGCTCCTGTCAATGATAAGAATTTCCTAAGAAGGTTCTTTGCCAAGTTTTTCCTCAGTAATGGAATCCTCTACAAGCGCAACCACGATTCTACTTTGCTTCGATGTGTAGACAAGAGTGAAACAGAGAAGATTATGGAAGATATGCATTAAGGTACCTTTGGCACCCATTATAGTGGGCACACAATGGCTAAGAAGATTCTAAGGGCAGGGTACTACTAGTTCACTATGGAACTAGACTGTTATCAGCATTCCAAAACTTGTCACAAGTGCCAGATCTATGCTGATAAAGTACATGTGCCTCCGCTTCCCTTGAACCTCTTGACTGCTTCATGGCCTTTTGCAATGTGGGGCATTGATATGATCAGAGAGATTAGACCTACCGCTTCTAATGGGCACCGCTTCATCCTCGTTGCCATTAATTACTTCACAAAGTGGGTCGATGCAGCCTCATTTTCTTATGTTACAAAGAACGTCGTGGCCCGGTTCATCAGACATAACCTTATATGTCGGTATGTGTTGTACCCCAAAATTTGCCCTCCCATATTCTTCAAGATTTGGCCAAGATCAATCTTCAGATGGTTCAAAATCTCTCAAGGGTTGCACAGTCCAATTGCCTCCTAACACAGTCAAAATTAGGGTTTTGGTTCTGGCAAAGAAATTGAAGTTTCCAAGGGTCCCATCAAGTCCCACATGCCTATATACATTGTCAAGCATCAATATGCCAAGTTTCAAGGCTCACAGCATCCAATTGCACAGTCAAAAAACCCTATATGCTTCACAGTCAACTGCAGAGGCAAAATGGTCATTTAACAGTCAAAAGTCAAAATTTTTGGTCAACATCTTATTTTGAAGCCACAAACATCATTTGATCAATTCTTGATCATGATTCTCAAAGCATGGCTCAAAAAGTCTCAAGATGGAAAAGTTTATATTTTTGGACAGCTGAAAAAGTCAACTGCAAATTGACCAGGGCATAACTTCTTCATGGTTTATCAGAAAAATTCCATCCTAAGCTCATTTTGAAGAGAATGACATTTCCTACAACTCATCTTCACACTTCAAGTCCAAGAAATGCTCTCACAAAGAGTTATCAATTTCAACATTATAGGTCATTTTCAAAAGTCAACAAAAAGGCACTTTAAGTCAAAGACCATAACTTGAGATTGGTAAATCAAAATGAAATGGGACCAAAGAAATTGGTTATAGGACTTCAAGACCTTTCCAAAATGTCCAAGAACATGATCATAGCTTCAAAATTGAGCAAGATATGCCTTGTAGAAGTTGGGAAATTTTTGGGAATTTTGAAAAGTCAACTTTGCACAAAAGGCTTCAAAAATGCTAATGGGCCTCAATTTCTTCCATGAATCATTACCCAAAGGCCATGCACGACCCATTGACCTCTAAGGGAGTTATTTTCTCATTTTTGATTAATTATTTGAATTTTTATTATTATTAATTCACTTAATTAAATTTAAATATGAAAAAATATCAAATAACACTTATCAAATCTTTTTGTGCAGCAAATTCACTCATTATGAGCTAAATATTTCGTGCATCAATTAACAAGGCAATATCTTCCACAATTGGCAATGATTGGCATGAAAAAGATTGAAAAAAAGATATGGAAAATCAAATATTCAAAACATTGATTCAATGGACTATGGGCTTGGTTTTTGACCTAGAAAGCTTCACTTACATATGCATAACAGAAGCTAATCCTAACACACACGAAAGCTGCTCAGAAAGGGAAGAACAAAATTGCAAATTTTGGCAAAAAGTTGAAAACTGATTTCACACCTAGAAGGCGTTTCAAAGCTTCAAAAGCATTCCAATACATTTCCAAAGGATCCAGGAACGTGTTACAATCAAAACCAAGTCTCCAGACCTTAAGAATTGGTAGAACAAAGTCACACTTTTCACAAACTTTTCCATAATCGTGTTTCAATTTACATGCATTATTCATGAGTTTTAATTATTGATTCTTGCTAATATTGATGTTCTGAAGCTAATGGTACCATCTAATTGTCCTAACAATGCCTGTATCGAGATTTGCCATTAACATTTTCTAGGGTTTCAGAAGCTTGGAATTAGGGGTTTACACATATGGCAAAATTGGACCCTCAAACTGGTACCATTGGATTCGTGGCATGAAGACGGAGCTAACCATGACCTCGCGCCCTTTTTATATTTGGCCATATCCTATTCGCTATTTTTGCAGGTTGTGTTTAGTGGGGGTTTAAAACCCCCGCTAATTGCTTATATTACAGGTACAAAAGGAAGAAGAAGGCTAGCGTGTCTGAGTGTGATTGGGCAATTCAAACGTTGGCGCGTTTTTTTGATTGTTTCAGCATAATATTGTTTTTTCATATATAATAATTATATTCCATTAACATTACAAATGCGCTCAATAGATCAGTTGGTGGCTGGGGTGTCTGGTAAACATTGGGACCTGGGTTCGATTCTCAGGTCCCCCATATACTTGATAATTTTTGTTGTAACGTGTTCATGTGCAGCATGCTCTCAACGTCCTACCATGCACACACACGCCCAGGCTTGCCACATATGCATGATGATCCATCTGAAGGCTATGAATGGAGGTCCATCGTGTATACTCGGTCAACCACACGCATTCAAACACAGAAAGTCAAACGAGGCCTTGTTCTGGTGGGCCAAAAATACTCCAATTCACCTCCAAAAAGGGCCTAACACCCCCTATGGTTTGCATCATTTTTATTTTTTATTTTGATTTTCCTTTTTTATTCTTTTTATTTGTTTTTAATTGTTTTCTTTAAATTTCATAAATTAATTTTCATAATATAAAACCAAAAAATCAAAAAGCTAAAAATATGTTTAATTAATATTTAATTCATTATTATATTTTGTAAATAAATGTTAAATAATTAATTTAGTTAAATTAGGTTTTAAAACATAAATCTTTTTCTTAACAAATTAAAATATGTAGAAATTAGGGTTTTTAACTTTTCATCATTTTTTTAATAAATAATTTTCTCATCGTTATTATTATTATTAATTATTAAATATTTTTGTAAATAAACATGTACATAAATTCTTTAGTAAATTAGGTTAAAACTTTAATCTTTTTCTTTAATAATTAAAAATATTTAGAACTAGGGTTTCCTTCTAATTTTAAATTCTTTTCTTATTTCATTAAATACCAAAAACCCAAAAAAAAACAATTTCTTTTCTGTTAATAAAATAATTAATTAACTTTTAATTTCAATTTAATTTTAAAAGGGTCCAACGTCCTCGAACGTGCAACTTTAATTCTTTCGCGCACTTATTCTTATTTTTCTTTGTGAATATTATGTAACTGTTCAAGCCCTGTAATAGTAACTAGGTTTTACTTTCCGCATTTTTATTAAAACGGGTCTTTGTAATTTGGCGATGTATAGACCCGCGCCTTGTATTAGCGTAGGATTTTACTTTCCGCATTTAAATTTCCGCACTTTTAAACTGCTAAACTTTGCATGAAAGAATGAATGACTAAATAAAAAAACAAGCGTAGATCACCATGATACATGTACAAGATAAAACATAACTGAAATAACACACAAATTCACACACCACTCTTAGGGTACGCCTCACTGTTGCCTTGCCCTCGAAACGTGGTCGTCGAGTATAGGACGTCTTAGTAAGTCCTTATGTTCGTGACATGATCCAGCTGCCTCGAAACGGTTGCCTCGGAATTAAAAAGGATCAATGGCATAAGGGTAGCTTCTAAGGTGTCCTGCTGTTGCTCTGGTGACCACACTGTCCCTACAAATGAATCGACCCGAACACCTCCAACGGTGGTGCTACCTACCTCTCAATGGTGGGATGGCACTACCTTAAGGACATTTACACAGCCTAATTCCTTAGGGTAGGTAGATGACTCATAAATACTTGCTCTAAACAAACAAATCAAAAAAACTCTTTTCACACCGACACTTTTCAAAAAGCTTTCAAAACAATTTTTCAAACACTCTTGAGGACTGATACAAGAGTCGATCTGAAAACTTTAAACGAAAATTTTTCAAACCCACTCACTTTGAAAAGCAAACACTTTTGAAAACACAAATGAGCAAGTACCTAAGAGCCCGTGGATAACCACGGATAGAAAGGGTGCTAACACCTTCCCTTTCTATAAATCTACCTCCCGAACCGAGAAACTATCTCATAAGGAATTTTGTTGTGCTTTTGTCCTTTCCATGTTGGAGAACATAAAAGACGGTGGCGACTCTTGCTTCCGCGAAATTTCGCGAACCAGCGTTAAATTGTCAGTTCTAGATCCACCGATCACAGAACTGGCGACTCTACTGGGGACACTCAAAGTGAGGTGTACCTTAGGATAGCTCAGACTTATGTTTTCAATTGTTGTGCTTGTTTGCTTTATTATTGTGGGCTGCATCGAAGTTACATAGATCCTAACCCGGATCTGGGGATACCCTGTTAGGTAGCATAAGCTGTGAGGGACCTGTCCGGCGTAGACCGACATGGGTGAAGCAGTGGCTACGTTGGTGTGGCACCTTGGTCTGTACCGATATCCCTTGTGTCGCAACGAGGAGAATATGGGTCTTCTGAGGAGTCATTAAGCACCAACCGACCTTAGAACCTTTATTGACCCAACTTGGCCAATAGAACGGTAGCAGTATGCTACGCCCATTGATGCTAAACTCTCGTGATGGTTCTGGCCGCAAGAAAAGATTGCGATGCTGGAGTTATGACCGATTGAGGGTAGTCAGTGATATTGGGATCCTCTAGAACCCAGTTACTTCTGATAGGACAGGTCTTAACCAACAAACTGAAAGAGGGTAATACCTAGATCCCATGCTGGCCTAAACTCTAAGGGCTTGTCTTGTGTGACTTGTGTGCCTTATCATGTTTGCTTCTTTATGAATATTTGTGGTGTGCTTTATCATAACATCATGCCATCATAAACATTGCATCCATCCTGCATAAGGACTGACCATTTCAAAGACAAGAGGGTTTCACCTTTGCTATGTTTTGTAGGACATCATGATGCCTATGCGAAGGAATACTATCCGGTTCAATTTTGTTCACCCACCTGAGTTGCTTGAAGAGTTGGTTAGCAGAATTCCAAATACTACTTCCTTCATCCAGAGGCATGGTTCTCTTCTCAGTTTAGTCACGGCAAAGTGGGACCAACAACTGATGAGTGTCCTGACACAGTTTTATGATCCCTTGTACAAGTGCTTCACCTTTCAAGACTTCCAGCTGGTCCCTACCCTGGAAGAGTTCTCTGATTTGCTTGGTATCCCTATCTTGGATCAGGCTCCCTACACTGGTTGGGAAAAGACTCTTAGGCTTGAGGAGATTGCTGCAGCCCTTCCCTTGACTCACAAAGAGGTAATGGACAACTGGGTGACTAGAAGCAAAGTTAAGGGTTTCTTGGCCAAGTTTCTGGTTGGTAAGGCTAACAGTTTCTGGAATGACTTGGACTTTAGGGCGTACGAAGACATTCTGGCTCTCTTAATCTATGGTCTAGTTTTGTTTCCTAATCCTGATAACTTCATTAACGTCACTGCCATAAGGATCTTCATGTCTCGGAATCCTGTTCCCACTCTCTTGGGAGATATCCTACAACAACTTTATGCTCGTACTGCCCGAAGACGAGGAACTCTGTGGTGTTGTATTCCTTTGTTAGTGAGGTGGTTTATTTCGCACCTCCCTAAGTTCGTGCTGAAGAACAAAGAAGGAAGAGGTTAGGCTCATAGGTTAATGTCTCTCACTGATAAGGACATCATTTGGACTCTCAGAGGTTTGGATGAGGTAGCTGTTATTGATCGTTGCGGAGAATATCCCAATGTTCCTTTGATTGGTACCTAAGGAGGAATC
Organism: Vicia faba; assembly: GCA_948472305.1. Lineage (NCBI taxonomy): Eukaryota > Viridiplantae > Streptophyta > Magnoliopsida > Fabales > Fabaceae > Vicia > Vicia faba. The sequence goes on along the minus strand of OX451736.1, from coordinate 20,419,485 downwards.
TCTTATAATCCATGTCTAGCTCTCCGTCAGTTTGGAAGGGCCAGAAGAGCAGGGCCTCATGAGATGTTGGTGCCTCACATCAGTTTTGAGTTTCAGGTAGATAGTGACGAGCTGCGTCGTAGGTTCATCAAGGCTTGGGACATAATTCACAAAGCTGACCCACAAGAGTTGGGACCGAAGACTTCTCTACCTATGGAAGCCTACTACAAATGGGTCCGCACCCGTGCTCAGAAGTTAGGTATGCCATATGAAGCTGTCAGACCCATCATTCTTGAGTATCCTGATAAAGATGGGGTTCCTCCAACTGTTCTCCCTCCTCAGATACCTACTGATCTTGAGACACTAAAGAGGTCTTGGGCGCAACTGCGAGAAGAACAGGATTCTTACCGGGAAAAGTTCAACGAGCAGGAATTGAAGATCCAGAAGCTGACAAAGCAGTTGGAGAACGAGCGAGCTCTGAATGACTACATCCGTACTGAGAAGAGGAGACCCTGGGATCAATGATGAGCTTTGGATATTCTTTTACAGTTTTACTTCCCTTTTCAGTATTTCCATTTTATGTAACGCCTAAGGGCAATCTGTTGAACAATTTAAATTTCAAAGTTGAATCTAATGAAGTGTGTTCCTTTTTGTTTACAAAGTTGATTCCCGATTGTCTTTGAAAACATAAATCATACGCATTCCATTCATCATGTGCATAGCAGGTACTCTTCTTTTCAGGTTGCTTAATGTTCTTCGCTGTTTATTTCAACATCATGAACCCTGAATCATCTACCGAGCAGCCTATCAAGGCCCTTCAGGCTCAGAACGCCCAATTCCAGGAGCTGATTATGAGTTTGGCCCAAGGTCAGGAGGAACTGAAGGCTCTGCTGGTCAAGAAGAAGAAGAAGAGAACTGTACTATTCAACACGGGCCGGAGGTTTGGTAACACACTACAGAATGAGGTTGATCAAGCTGGTTCTTCTGTAGGAAAAGGCAGTCCCCAAGGGGGAAGGGTTCCTAGTCCGGTGGTCTCTGACAACGAGACTGATTTTAATGAGGAGCAGTATCCTCCAGCTGAAGACAGGTATAAGCAGTTGGAAGACCGTCTGAATGCCATGGAAATTCAATAAGTGTCTAGTTTGGATTTCGGAGACTTGGGTCTATCTTCTGGTGTGGTCATCCCACACAAGTTCAAAGCACCATCTTTCGCAAAGTATGACGGGGCGTCCTGCCCTAAGCTACATCTCAGATCTTATGTGCGGAAGATTCAACCATACACTGTGGACAAGAACTTGTGGATCCACTTCTTCCAGGAGAGTCTTTCAGGGACTCATCTCGAATGGTTCTATCAGCTGGATGGAACCAAGGTTCGTAACTGGGAGGAGTTGGCTACTGCTTTTTACAAGCAGTATCAATATAATGCCGACCTCGCTCCTACACGTACCCAACTCCAGGGTATGTCGCTAGGATCGGGAGAAGGTTTTAAAGAGTATGCGCAGAAGTGGAGGGATCTGGCTGGCAGGGTGCAGCCACCGTTAACAGACCGTGAGCTAGTGGATATGTTCTTGGGGACCCTATCCGGGCCATTCTTCAATCATCTCATTGGCAATTCATCTGCAGGGTTCACAGATCTCATTCTGACTGGGGAAAGGATAGAGGCTGGCATGAAATCAGGGAAAATTCAGAAAGGTGCATCCTCAAGTTCTGAGAAGAAGCCTTTCAAAAAGGAAGCCAGTGCTGTGTATGGGCCTAGGAGGAAAGACAAACCAGAACGCCGCCAAGCTGTCAACGCGGTGGTTATTGCAAAGCCTGCTACCGCTCCTCGGTAACCTAACCAACCAAGGGGTGAGAGACCCAGAAGAGAATACACTCGGCTGAGTATGACCTTGTCACAGATCTTGCCGCAATTGCTATCGACCAACTTGGTGACCGTCAGAGAGACTCCGAAGGTTGTGAACACTACCTCTCCTAAGTATAATCTAAATGCCCGCTGTGCTTATCACTCCGAAAGTCCAGGGCATTCTACTGATGATTGTTGGGCCCTAAGAAATAAGGTTCAGGACCTTATCGATGCCAAGGAGGTTCAGTTTGAGGCGCCGGAGAAGCCTAATGTGGTGACAGCTCCCCTGCCTGATCATGGGGTGAATGCTATTAGAGATGGTGATGAAGTGGAAGAATCTGAGTTCAACAGCTGGATCTACCCGACGGCCGACAGTGGACCTAGCAATTGGACTGCAAAAGACAACATACCTATTACTTTTGTTACGCAGTAATGAATTACTTTGTTTCTTTAATTTGTAATAAACAATAAATCGAAACTTTATGGCCCGGTGTCTTACCCGGGGCACCGTCGGCTTCATTTGTGAGGGCTTATTACTTGTCATTTCCATATATCATGAATAAAGACATTGGACGTTTTTTCGCATTTCAAATATTGTGCTCCCTTTCTTTCTTTCTTTCTTTATATATTGCAAAACAGCTATATTTACACACACTCACCTATACAGGTTTCAATCCACTCTGGATCTCACTGGTAACGACTCTGCTACTGCCAGTTATGACTTCGAAAATCCGATCAACTTAGCCGAAGACGAAGGTGAAGATGATTGCGAAGTGCCTGGAGAGCTCGCAAGACTGTTACTCCAGGAAGAGAGGGCCATTCAGCCACATGAAGAGCCAGTGGAAACGGTAAATCTGGGTACTAAGACAGACATAAGGGAAGTTAACATTGGTGCCAATCTGGAGCTCAGCGTGAAACAACGGCTGATTCAGATGTTACATGATTATGTGGAAATCTTCGTCTGGTCTTACGAAGACATGCCTGGGTTGGATACTGACATTGTGGTCCATCATTTGCCTACCAAGGAAGACTGCCCTCCGGTTAAGCAAAAGGTCCGCCGCATGCGTCCAGAGATGTCCGAGAAGATCAAAGCTGAGGTTATGAAGCAATTTGATGCCAGTTTTCTTGCAGTGACTTCTTACCCTCAGTGGGTTGCTAACGTGGTTCCAGTGCCAAAGAAAGATGGTAAGGTCAAAATGTGTGTCGATTACAGGGATTTGAACAGGGCCAGCCCCAAGGATGATTTCCCCTTACCTCACATTGACGTTCTTGTTGATAATACTGCTCAGCACAAGGTGTTCTCCTTCATGGATGGTTTTTCAGGTTATAATCAGATCAAGATGGCTCCTAAAGACATGGAAAATACTACCTTTGTTACTCAGTGGGGCACCTTCTGCTACAAGGTCATGCCTTTTGGGTTGAAAAATGCTGGGGCAACCTACCAACGTGCCATGGTTGCTTTATTTCATGACATGATCCATCATGAGATAGAAGTGTATGTCGATGATATGATTGCAAGGTCCCAAACTGAGGAGGAACACCTTGACCACCTGCAGAAGCTGTTTGACCGTCTGAAGTTGTATAAGCTGAGGTTGAACCCGAACAAGTGCACCTTTGGGGTGAGAGCTGGAAAATTGGTAGGCTTCGTCGTGAGCGACAAGGGTATTCAAGTGGACCCTGCCAAGGTTAAAGCCATTCAAGAGATGCCAGTGCCTAAGACAGAGAAAGAAGTCAAAGGTTTTCTCGGACGTCTGAATTATATTGCCCGATTCATCTCGCATCTAACTGCCACCTGTGAACCAATCTTCAAGCTGCTGAAGAAAGATCAGGTAGTACGTTGGAATGATGAATGTCAGGCTGCTTTTGACAGAATCAAAGAGTATCTCCAAGAACCACCCATTATTATGCCACCGGTCGAAGGGAGACCTCTAATACTATACCTGACAGTACTTGACAGCTCAATGGGGTGTGTGCTGGGGCAGCATGACGAGTCTGGCCGAAAAGAGCACGCCATTTATTACCTTAGCAAAAATTTTACCGACTGTGAGACCCGATACTCATTGCTCGAGAAAACTTGCTGCGCTTTGGTATGGGCTGCTCGCCGGCTGAGACAGTATATGCTGACTCACACTACCTTGTTGATCTCAAAAATGGATCCGATAAAGTACATATTCGAAAAGCCTGCTCTATCTGGGAGAATAGCAAGATGGCAATTGATCTTGACAGAATACGACATCCAGTACAAGACTCAGAAAGCTATCAAAGGAAGTGTATTGGCAGACCACCTGGCACACCAGGCAGTAGACGACTACCAATCAATGAACTTTGAATTTCCGGACGAGAGTATCATGATTGTGACTGATTGTGAAGTACCTGGACCGGATGAAGGACCTGAGGAAGGATCCCGATGGTCTATGCACTTTGACGGAGCCTCAAACGCTTTGGGCAACGGTATCGGCGCTGTGATCATATCTCCCAAAGGCACTCATACTCCACTTACTGCCTGGCTATGTTTCAACTGCACCAACAACATGGCGGAGTATGAGGCATGTATCATGGGTCTTCAAGCTGCGGTTGACTTAAGGATCAAGTTTCTGAGTGTCTTCGGAGATTCCGCTCTCGTGATCAATAAGATCAAAGGCGAGTGGGATACGAAACATTCGAATCTTATTCCTTACAGAGAATGTGTTGACATTGATCCCCCATTTCACAAAGATAACTTTTGAACACTTCCCGAGAGAGGAGAATCAGTTGGCGGACGCGTTGGCTACGATGTCTTCTATGTTCAAAGTCAAATGGGACAATGAGGCTCCCCGAATCATCATCTGGAAACTGGACGAACCTGCATACTGTTGTGATCTTAAGGCTGAGGTAGTGACCGAAAAACCCTGGTATCACGAGGTGAAGAGGTACTTGGAAGCTCAAGAATACCCTGAAGGTGCATCTGTCAACAACAAGAAGTTTCTGAGAAGGTTCGCAACAAAGTTCTTCCTCAGCAACTGCATTCTGTACAAGCGAAACCATGATTCGACCTTACTGCATTGTATGGATAAGACTGAAGCAGAAAGAATCATGGAAGAATTACATGAAGGTGCCTTCAGAACGCATTCCAGTGGACACACCATGGCAAAGAAGATCCTTCGGGTAGGATATTTCTGGTCCACAATGGAAGCCGACTGTTACCAATATTCTCGGACATGTCATAAGTGCCAGATTTATGTAGACAAGGTGCACGTTCCTCCAGTTCCTCTGAATGTCTTGACAGCACCTTGGCCTTTTGCAATGTGGGGCATTGATATGATCGGCGAGATTAAACCAACAGCATCCAACGGGCATCGCTTCATCTTGGTGGCGATTGATTACTTTACAAAGTGGGTTGAAGCATCTTCTTATGCCACTGTAACTAAGAACGTCGTGGCACGGTTCATTCGGCATAACCTGATCTGTCGATACGGCGTCCCGGAAAGGATCATGACGGACAACGGTACCAATCTTAATAACAAGATGATCACTGAGCTCTGCGAGCAATTCAAGATACAGCACCAGAACTCTTCTCCTTACCGACCGAAGATGAATGGGGCTGTAGAAGCAGCGAATAAGAATATCAAAAAGATTGTGCAGAAGATGACGGTGACCTATAAAGATTGGCACGAGATGTTACCGTTTGCTCTTCACGGGTACCGTACCTCAGCAAGAACGGCAACCGGGGCAACTCCTTTTTCCTTGGTCTACGGCATGGAGGAAGTCTTACCAATTGAAGTGCAGATACCCTCTCTCCGTATAATGAAGGATGCAGATCTGAGTGAAGATGACTGGATCCAGACCCGACTTGATCAGCTAAATCTAATTGAGGAAAAGAGACTCACTGCTATTTGTCATGGTCAAACGTACCAAAAACGGATGATCAGGGCATTTAACAAGAAGGTCAGACCACAAGAGTATCAAGTTGGGGACCTGGTAATCAAACGCATCATTCTTCCTCAAAGTGATCCCCGGGGCAAATGGACCCCTACGTATGAAGGGCCATTTGTGGTTAAACATGTGTTCTCAGGAGGAGTCATGATTCTAACCACTATGGATGGTGACGACCTTCCTCACCCCGCCAATGCAGACATAGTAAAAAGATACTACGCATGATAAAAGACCCGCTAGGTTGACATACCTAGGCAAAAATTAGGGCTTCCCGGCGAACCAAAAGGGTTCGGGAAAAATGAGGGATGAAATGAAAAAAATCGGTACACCCGGCAAGTCGAAAACCTGAAAAGGCGGCTTGGGCAAAAATGGGTATCCCGGTGGACTGAAAACCCGAAAGGGCGGTCCAGGCAAAAGTTAGGGATTAAAGCGTAATACTATGTCTCATTGGATCACCTTGCATCTAGAATCCGGTATCAACTGTCAAGTTCAAATGGCATCAATCAATCAGCTTCATCTTCAACCGAGCAGCCAAGTGATGAGACGCTCGAAGATATAAAAGCGATAGCAGAGTTGGAACCCAGTGGGATTATTCTTTTCACATAGCTGTTTTGGTTTCCTTTTTTCAAAATTGTATAAACTCTGTTGTTCGGCAACGTTCTCTTACTAGGACGTCAGCCTCTTGTACATAAACGCCTATTTACAGGCAAATTCAAAAATCAATACAAATCATTTTCAGACCAATTGCCAATTGTTTTTTCTTTTTCTGTTTTGTTTTGTGAAGAACGTCTAAGGTTCAATTTGTGATATATGCATCTGACAATAATTGATAACTCATAAATATTTGCATACGAAACAAAGGATTAATTACAGGTAACATTAGAAACATGGGCAATAATGAGTTGTCTAAGCGATCTAATTGCTCTGTCCACCAAGGTACCAAGGTAAGTTCGGCCAAAGAACATAACCAAGATATCTTAACTCCCCAGAGAGTGAGCCAGCAAGCCATACTCTCCCCAAGCAGAGTTAGCCTACTCAGCCAGCCTTATGGAAATTGGGTATCCCTGGCAGATCTCAACATTCCTCAGCGGAGTATGCAAACATTCTTAACAAGCATCCCCGGCAGTCTTGATCTAAGATTGTTCCCCGGCGGTATACCCGACATTCAGTGGAGCCACTTCCCCAGTACATCTCAAGAATCTCCCTAGGAGAGTACAGTTCAAAAATTCCCCCAGGAGAGCCCAGTCCAAAAGTTTCCCCAGGAAAGTGGAATCCATCTCCCCAGCAGGAAGCTTATCCCCAGTAGATTCTGGAAGCTTGTCACCTGCAGAGCACGAACGCGCCCCCGACTTTATTCAGAAGGTTATTTCCCCACCAGGATATAACTGGGTTATCCTCAGCCAATAACCATGGAAAGATCGTCCCCGATGAAGTCTTCCTATCCTCCAGCGGAGTTCATCAATTCCTTCAACATAACACATCCATGGTATCCCCAGCGGAGTCATCATCAATCTCAGCAAAGTACATCTCTTTTCCCACAGAGTATCTCCCTGCAGAGTAATGTACACACCAAGTTATTCCCCAACGGATTCAACTTCTCCTACCGGTATTCTTGCAACCATCATCCCCAGCGGAAACAAAGCACTATCCTTCAACATCAGCCCAGGATTGAACTTCCCGGCACCCGTCAAGGATTTACTTTCCTAGAAAAAAATACGCTCATGAACATCGCATCTTCATACATTATAGCATGCACATACGCATCATGAACATACAATCTCATTTATCTCAAGAACATCACGCATTTCATACATCATGACATTGCATACAACTGATGTTGTGTCTTTTCAGGACAAAGGTCAATACAAAGATAATCGCTATCAACTGTCACAACTAAAGATCTGATTCCTGTATCTTGCCAGGGTGTATCTGTTGACGACTAATTCCAGACTCGATTCCTGTATCCTGCCAGGGCACGTCTGAAGAGTTCGAAGATCTGATTCCTGTATCTTGCCAGGGTGTATCTGTTGACGACTGATTCCAGACTCGATTCTTGTATCCTGCCAGGGCACGTCTGAAGAGTTCGAAGATCCGATTCCTGTATCTTGCTAGGGTGTATCTGTTGACGACTATATTACCAGACTCGATTCCTGTATCTTGCCAGGGCACGTCTGAAGAGTTCGAAGATCCGATTCCTGTATCTTGCCAGGGTGTATCTGTTGACGACTACATTACCAGACTCGATTCCTGTATCCTGCCAGGGCACGTCTGAAGAGTTCGAGGATCCGATTCCTGTATCTTGCCAGCGTGTATCTGTTGACAGCTAACATTACCAGACTCGATTCCTGTATCTTGCCAGGGCACATCTGAAGAGTTCGAAGATCCGATTCCTGTATCTCGCCAGGGTGTATCTGTTGACGACTAACATTACCAGACTCGATTCTTGTATCTTGCCAGGGCACGTCTGAAGAGTTCGAGGATCCGATTCCTGTATCTTGCCAGGGTGTATCTGTTGACGAATAACATTACCAGACTCGATTCCTGTATCCTGCCAGGGCACGTCTGAAGAGTTCGAAGATCCGATTCCTGTATCTTGCCAGGGTGTATCTGTTGACGACTAACATTACCAGACTCGATTCCTGTATCTTGCCAGGGCACGTCTGAAGAGTTCAAAGATCCGATTCCTGTATCTTTCCAGGGTGTATCTGTTGACGACTAACATTACCAGACTCGATTCCTGTATCTTGCCAGGGCACGTCTGAAGAGTTCGAAGATCCGATTCCTGTATCTCGCCAGGGTGTATCTGTTGACGACTATATTCTCCGGACTCGATTCCTGTATCTTGCCAGGGCACGTCTGAGGAGTTTAAAGATTCGATTCCTGTATCCAGCCAGGGCACATCTTCGTAAAGAGGTTGAAGATCAATTCCTGTAACAGGCCAGGTAATTATTTTCCTTTCTCAGGTACGCAAGTTCTCGCTAAGGAATCTTTTACGTGATCGACACTTAGATGGCATCTATAAGCCCATCCTCCTATTCATCATTCTCCAAATGGCATCTGTAAGCCCATTCCCACCATCACACTGCTGACACTCTACTATGTGAGTGCAAATTTCTGGGCACTCTAGTGTTCAATCATCTTCTACCTTCGGATTACGAAAGGCACGACAACCAATCTACATCCTCAGGTCTAAGAAGATTGAACAGGGGCAACTATTGTACCCCAAAATTTGCCCTCCCATATTCTTCAAGATTTGGCCAAGATCAATCTTCAGATGGTTCAAAATCTCTCAAGGGTTGCACAGTCCAATTGCCTCTTAACACAGTCAAAATTAGGGTTTTGGTTTTGGCAAAGAAATTGAAGTTTCCAAGGGTCCCATCAAGTCCCACATGCCTATATACATTGTCAAGCATCCATATGCCAAGTTTCAAGGCTCACAGCATCCAATTGCATAGTCAAAAAACCCTAAATGCTTCACAGTCAACTGCAGGGGCAAAATGGTCATTTAACAGTCAAAAGTCAAAATTTTTGGTCAACATCTTATTTTGAAGCCACAAACATAATTTGATCAATTCTTGATCATGATTCTCAAAGCATGGCTCAAAAAGTCTCAAGATGCAAAAGTTTCTATTTTTGGACAACTGAAAAAGTCAACTGCAAATTGACCAGGGCATAACTTCTTCATGGTTTATCAGAAAAATTCCATCCAAATCTCATTTTGAATAGAATGACATTTCCTACAACTCATCTTCACACTTCAAGTCCAAGAAATGCTCTCACAAAGAGTTATCAATTTCAACATTATAGGTCATTTTCAAAAGTCAACAAAAAGGCACTTTAAGTCAAAGACCATAACTTGAGATTGGTAAATCAAAATGACATGGGACAAAAGACATTGGTTAGAGGACTTCAAGACCTTTCCAAAATGTCCAAGAACATGATCATAACTTCAAAATTGAGCAAGATATGCCTTGTAGAAGTTGGGAAATTTTGGGAATTTTGAAAAGTCAACTTTGCACAAAAGGCTTCAAAAATGCTAATGGGCCTCAATTTCTTCCATGAATCATTACCCAAAGGCCATGCACGACCCATTGACCTCTAAGGGAGTTATTTTCTCATTTTTGATTAATTATTTGAATTTTTATTATTATTAATTCACTTAATTAAATTTAAATATGAAAAAATATCAAATAACACTTATCAAATCTTTTTGTGCAGCAAATTCACTCATTATGAGCTAAATATTTCGTGCATCAATTAACAAGGCAATATCTTCCACAATTGGCAATGATTGGCATGAAAAAGATTGAAAAAAAGATATGGAAAATCAAATATTCAAAACATTGATTCAATGGACTATGGGCTTGGTTTTTGACCTAGAAAGCTTCACTTACATATGCATAACAGAAGCTAATTCTAACACACACGAAAGCTGCTCAGAAAGGGAAGAACAAAATTGCAAATTTTGGCAAAAAGTTGAAAACTGATTTCACACCTAGAAGGCGTTTCAAAGCTTCAAAAGCATTCCAATACATTGCCAAAGGATCCAGGAACGTGTTACAATCAAAACCAAGTCTCCAGACCTTAAGAATTGGTAGAACAAAGTCACACTTTTCACAAACTTTTCCATAATCGTGTTTCAATTTACATGCATTATTCATGAGTTTTAATTATTGATTCTTGCTAATATTGATGTTCTGAAGCTAATGGTACCATCTAATTGTCCTAACAATGCCTGTATCGAGATTTGCCATTAAAATTTTCTAGGGTTTCAGAAGCTTGGAATTAGGGGTTTACACATATGGCAAAATTGGACCCTCAAACTGGTACCATTGGATTCGTGGCATGAAGACGGAGCTAACCATGACCTCGCGCCCTTTTTATATTTGGCCATATCCTATTCGCTATTTTTGCAGGTTGTGTTTAGTGGGGGTTTAAAACCCCCGCTAATTGCTTATATTACAGGTACAAAAGGAAGAAGAAGGCTAGCGTGTCTGAGTGTGATTGGGCAATTCAAACGTTGGTGCATTTTTTTGATTGTTTCAGCATAATATTGTTTTTTCATATATAATAATTATATTCCATTAACATTACAAATGCGCTCAATAGATCAGTTAGTGGCTGAGGTGTCTGGTAAACATTGGGACCTGGGTTCGATTCCCAGGTCCCCCATATACTTGATAATTTTTGTTGTAACATGTTCATGTGCAGCATGCTCTCAACGTCCTACCATGCACACACACGCCCAGGCTTGCCACATATGCATGATGATCCATCTGACGGCTATGAATGGAGGTCCATCGTGTACACTCGGTCAACCACACGCATTCAAACACAGAAAGTCAAACGAGGCCTTGTTCTGGTGGGCCAAAAATACTCCAATTCACCTCCAAAAAGGGCCAGACACCCCCTATGGTTTGCATCATTTTTATTTTTTATTTTGATTTTCCTTTTTTATTCTTTTAATTGTTTTTAATTGTTTTCTTTAAATTTCATAAATTAATTTTCATAATATAAAACCAAAAAATCAAAAAGCTAAAAATATGTTTAATTAATATTTAATTCATTATTATATTTTGTAAATAAATGTTAAATAATTAATTTAGTTAAATTAGGTTTTAAAACTTAAATCTTTTTCTTAACAAATTAAAATATGTAGAAATTAGGGTTTTTAACTTTTCATCATTTTTTTAATAAATAATTTTCTCATCGTTATTATTATTATTATTAATTATTAAATATTTTTGTAAATAAACATGTACATAAATTCTTTAGTAAATTAGGTTAAAACTTTAATCTTTTTCTTTAATAATTAAAAATATTTAGAACTAGGGTTTCCTTCTAATTTTAAATTCTTTTCTTATTTCATTAAATACCAAAAACCCAAAAAAAAACAATTTCTTTTCTTTTAATAAAATAATTAATTAACTTTTAATTCAATTTAATTTTAAAAGGGTCCAACGCCCTCGAACGTGCAACTTTAATTCTTTCGCGCACTTATTCTTATTTTTCTTTGTGAATATTATGTAACTGTTCAAGCCCTGTAATAGTAACTAGGTTTTACTTTCCGCATTTTTATTAAAACGGGTCTTTGTAATTTGGCGATGTATAGACCTGCGCCTTGTAATAGCGTAGGATTTTACTTTCCGCATTTAAATTTCCGCACTTTTAAACTGCTAAACTTTGCATGAAAGAATGAATGACTAAATAAAAAAAACAAGCGTAGATCACCATGATACATGTACAAGATAAAACATAACTGAAATAACACACAAATTCACACACCACTCTTAGGGTACGCCTCACTGTTGCCTTGCCCTCGAAACGTGGTCGTCGAGTATATGACGTCTTAGTAAGTCCTTATGTCCATGACATGATCCAGCTGCCTCGAAACGGTTGCCTCAGAATTAAAAAGGATCAATGGCATAAAGGTAGCTTCTAAGGTGTCCTGTTGTTGCTCTGGTGACCACTTTGTCCCTACAAACGAATCGACCCGAACACCTCCAACGATGGTGCTACCTACCTCTCAATGGTGGGATGGAACTACCTTAAGGACATTTACACAGCCTAATTCCTTAGGGTAGGTAGATGACTCATAGATACTTGCTCTAAAAAAACAAATCAAAAAAATTCTTTTCACACCGACACTTTTCAAAAAGCTTTCAAAACAATTTTTCAAACACTCTTGAGGACTGATACAAGAGTCGATCTGAAAACTTTAAACAAAACTTTTTCAAACCCACTCACTTTGAAAAGCAAACACTTTTGAAAACACAAATGAGCAAGTACCTAAGAGCCCGTGGATAACCACGGATAGAAAGGGTGCTAACACCTTCCCTTTCTATAAATCTACCTCCCGAACCGAGAAACTATCTCATAAGGAATTTTGCTGTGCTTTTGTCCTTTCCATGTTGGAGAACATAAAAGACGGTGGCGACTCTTGCTTCCGCGACATTTCACAAACCAGCATTAAACAGTCAGTTCTAGATCCACCGATCACAGTATGGTATTCCAAAAAGAATCATTACAGATAATTGTACCAATCTCAATAATACTATGATCACTGAGCTCTGTACGCAATTTAAGATTCAGCATCATAACTCCTCTCCTTACCGGTCGAAGATGAATGGCGTTGTAGAGGCTGCTAATAAGAACATCAAGAAGATCATACAGAAGATGACAGTGACATACAAAGACTGACACGAAATGTTACCATTTGCTCTTCATGGTTACTGTGCCTCAACACGCATGTCAACAGGGGCCACTCCTTTCTCTCTGGTATACAGTATGAAAGTTGTCCTACCAATCGAAGTCAAGACCCCTTCCTTGAGAATCATGAAGAATGCAGGTTTGAATGAATACAAATGGGTTCAGACTCGACTTGACCACTTGAACCTGATTGACGAGAAGAGGCTCACGACTGTTTGTCATGGTCAGATGTACCAGAAACATATGATCAAAGCTTTTAACAAGAAGGTCAGGCGTCAGGTATATCATGTTGGTGACTTGGTAATCAAGCGTATTATCCTTCCACAAGGTGATCCCATGGGAAAATGGACTCCCACGTAAGAAGGACCATTTGTGATCAAGAACATATTTTCTGGTGGAGCCATGATCTTAACCACTATGGACGGTGACGACCTTCCGCACCTATAAATGCAGACATAGTTAAAAGATACTACGCATGAACAGAGATCCGCTAGGTTGACTGACCTAGGAAAAAATAAGGACATCCCAGTGAACCATAAGGGTTTGGGAAAAAGTTAGGTATATATATATGAAAAGTATGTACACCCGGCAATTCGAAAACCTGAAAAGGCGGCTTGGGAAAAAAAGGGTATCCCGATGGACTGAAAACTCGAAAGAGCAGTCCAGACAAAAGTTAGGGATTAAAAGCGTACAACTATATCCCATTGGATCACCTCACAGACAGACTTGGGTAACAAGTGTCAAGTTCAAATGGTACTAATCAATCCAGTCAGCTTTGGTCAAGCAACAAAATGATGAGACGCTCAAAGATATAAAGGCAACAGCAGAATGGGAACCCAATGGGATCATTTCACATAGCTAGTTTTCTTTGTATACTACTTTTATTGTTTTCATTCTTACAATGACATTCTCTTATTAGGATGTTTGTCTCCTTGTACAAAAACGCCTGTTATAGGCAGACTTCTTCAGATTAATATAAAAGCTATCTCTTTGAAAACACAAAAATATTTGTTTTTATTTTTCTGTTTTGTTTTGCAAAAAACATCCAGTGATTGTTTTTAACATATGTGTGATCGATGGAAATAGAACTGACTGTTTTTTAATGCTGGTTCGCGAAATGTCGCGGTAAGCAAGAGTCGCCACCGTCTTTTATTTAATCCAACAAGGAAAGGACAAAAGCACAACAAAATTCCTTTTCGAGATGTTTCTCGGTTCGGGAGGTAGATTATAGAAAGGGAAGGTGTTAACACCCTTTCTATCCTTGGTTATCCACGGGCTCTTAGGTACTTGTTCACTATGTTTTCAAAAGATTTTGCTTTTCTTGTGTTTGTGGGTTTTGAAAAGAGTTTTGTTTGAAAACTTCGATTTATCTCTTGTATCAGTCCTCAAGAGTGTATGAAGTGTTTGTTTGAAAACTTTGTTCAAAAAGTGTAAGTGAGAAAAGTATTTTTGTTTTGAAAGAGCAAGTATCTAAGAACCACTACCTACTCAAAACAAATTAAACTGTGTAAATGTCCTTTAGACAGTACTATCCCACTATTGAGAAGTAGGTAGCACTGTCGTTGGAGTTTTTCAGGTCAATTCGATTATAGGGACATGTGGCCACCAAAGCAATAGTAGGACGCCTTAGCGGTAACCCTAGTGTCTTAGATCGTTTTTTATCGAGGCAACCGTTTCGAGGCAACTTGATCTTTAGACAGGAGGGCGACCTCTAAAACACCCTATACTCAATGACCACGTCGAGGCAACCAAGTGAGGCGTACCCTAGGAGTGGCATGTGCGAGTGTGTCAGGATTCAGTTATATTATATTTGCACATGTTATTGTGAGCTACGATTGATTTTAATTTTCAGGCAAGTCTTGTCATGCATAGCCTAATTAACATACATCTAGCAGTTAAATGTTGCGGAAAGTAAATCTATGCTATTACAAGGCGTCGGGTATTTGCATCGCCAAAAACAAACCCTTTGAAAAATAAATTGCGGAAAATAAAGAAAAGCGATAAAAAGCCCTAATTAACGCTATTACATCCTCGGAGCAATTACATAATAATGATCAAAAATAATATGCACGAATAAAAATTGAGTCGGAGAAGTTCTTAAGGTTTTGACCCTCTTTGAGAAAGAAAGAAGTTTTTGTCCTTTTTGCATTTAATTAAATTAAACCTAAAACTAATTAATTAATTAAATAAAAGAAAGACATTTTTTTGAGTTTTTTATGTTTTAATGAAATAAATAAAAAAATAGTCAAAAGTTAGTAAAAACCCTAATTCTAATTTATTTTATTTATTGCAAAAAATATTGAAATTAACCTAATTAAAAAAGACTAAATTAATTTGTTAGTATTTATTTACAAAAATAATAAATTAAAGGTGAAATTAACAAATAATAATAATAATAAAAAAATATTATGTTTTAGTTTTCTGATTTT
The DNA here is from genome assembly GCA_948472305.1 of Vicia faba. NCBI lineage: Eukaryota > Viridiplantae > Streptophyta > Magnoliopsida > Fabales > Fabaceae > Vicia > Vicia faba. The sequence goes on along the minus strand of OX451736.1, from coordinate 20,404,113 downwards.
TATTATGAAAATAATTAATTATGTTAATTAAATAATAATAATAATAATTAATAAAAGAAATAGTTAAATAAATAAATAGAAAATATAAAGAGAAAAAAAAAAGAACCCAGGGGGTGTTGGCCCATTTAGGAGGTATGTTTGGAAATTGTGGCCCATTAACTCCAGCCACGTTTGACCTTTTGGATCGTCCAGGGCGCGTGTTGACTAGGAGTACCATAGTCCTTCATCTTTGGCCACAGGATCTATGCTGGAAGACACCTGGAGCGTGGATATGTGAAGCACATAGTGGACATCACTCTGGAAGCCTGCATGTGAATATGTAAAGAAAAATAGAAACAAATATTTTGAGGGACCTGGGATTCGAACCCAGGTCCCAGCGTTTCCAAGCCAAATCCTTAACCACTCCACCATCACGCTTCATTCATTATTAGAATAACAAACAATTATTATATTAAGAAAATTCGTCAATATGCTAAAAAAGAAAATAACGCGCGTATTTTTAAACCAGCCAACCACGTACTAACACGTACTCATCTTCTTCGTTGTACCTGTAAAAAACAAAATCAAATAGCGGGGGTTTTTAACCCCCACAACATGCTTCCACGAAAAATAGCGATTAGAGCTATGGTACACATAAATATTTCGCGAGGGTTCCTTTGTTTTCGTCTTGTCCTAACAAATTCAACCATGTGCCTTAGTGGTCTCAATTTTTCCTGGTCTAGGAATCCCCAAATTCAAAGTTCAGGAACCCTAGAAATCGTCCATGGCAACTTTTGATTCTGTGCATGATAATTCAATTAACTTATGCCATTAGCTTCATATGATTACTAGCAATGCAAAACAATCAAAAAAATCTGTTAAATGCGCATGATTTGAGCAATACGATTATGGATAAAATATGCAAACCGTGAAACTGTCTAGGGCGATTCCTGTAGCTTTAAGGCCTGAATTTGATTGCAAAACCTTCCTGGGATCCCATGCAGTGTAATAGAATCAACAAAAGTTATTGAATCGTCCTGGAATATAGAAATCAGATTTGAGTTTTTCTTGGAATTTCTCAATATGGCTATGGTCTTTCTACAGCTTCTCTCACGTGTATGGCATTAGGGTTAGCTTGTACATATATAGAGGAATGAAATTAGGTCACAATCTTGAGCAAAAAATCCCTGGAATTGATGATTGAATATTTGATTGAAAATCAAATCTTTTTGCATTTTCATGATTGAAGAAAGTTGCCAATTTTGGAGATTTTTGCATATTTGATTTGTACACGAAATTTCCAGCATATCTTGACCATGTTTGCTTCACAAAAAGATTGAAAAACCAAATCTTTGTATTTTCCTACAATTTAAATTAATATTGATTAAAAATCCAATTAATTAATAAAAATAAGAAAATAAATTCAATTAAGCTTGATGGGTCGTGTATAGGCCATGGATGAAGTTTCAAGAAGAGATTTGAGGCCCATTAGCAAAAATAAGTTGTTTTGAGCAAAGTTGACTTTTGCAAATTCCTAAAAATTTCCCAACTTCTCCAATGCATATCTTGCTCAATTTTGATCATATGAACATGTTCTTGGACATTTTGGAAAGCTCTTGAAGTCCTCTAACCAATGACTTGGGTCCCATGTCATTTGGATTTACCAATCTCAAGTTATGGTCTTTGACTTAAAGTGCATTTTTGTTGACTTTTGAATTTGACCTATAATGTAGAAATTGATAACTTTTTGTGAGAGAATTTCTTGGACTTGGAATGTGAAGATGTATTGTAGGAAATGTCATCCCATTCAAAATGAGCATTGGGTGGGATTTTTCTGATGAACCATGAAAAAGTTATGCCCTGGTCAAGATACAGTTGACTTTTCTACTGTCCAAAAATAGTAACTTTTGCATCTTGATGATTTTTGAGCCATTCTTGTGGAATCATGATCAAGATTTGATCAAATGATGATTGTGGACTCAAAATAAGATGTTTACCAAAAGTTTTGACTTTCGACTGCAAAATGACCATTTTGCCCTTGCAGTTGACTGTGGATCAAATGGAGCTTTTGACTGTGCAAATTGGCCCTGTGAGTCTTGAAACTTGGCATGTAGATGCTTGAGAATGTATATAGGCCTATGAGACTTGATTGAACCCTTGAAAACCCCAAATTCCTTGAAAGAACCAAAACCCTAATTTCAGCTGTCTTAAGAGGTGGTTTAACTGTATAACCCTTAAGCAATCTTGAGCAATTTAAGGATCATTCTTGACAAATCTTGAGGAATATGGGAGGGAAAAGTTTGGGGTACAACAATATGCATTTGAATATGATCACCATTTACAAATACACACATAAAAAAATAGAAAGACAGTTACTAATGGCTTTAAGAAGTGGGACAATGTCTAAAAAGCCATCTGCAAATCCCCACAGATACATCCCACGATAGATACAGAGATAGAGACATCCTCATGCGAAGTCACTGCCATATCCTCAACTTACAGCCTAATGATGTTAGAGGTTCCGATATCCCCTGCAGAACAAAAGTCTCAAATCATCCCCCCAACATATTGAATAATTCCTCATCATGGTTCATAAATTTCTTGGGTTCCCCAAAAATTCTTCATAAAAATCCCCAAGTAGTTTATGGAGTTTTCTTTCCCCATTAGAGTTTATTTCTCTAGCCACGGAAATCCATCTCCCAACAATTCAACTTCAACAAATAATGAAGAACCACATTCTTCATACTCAGCAGTAGTTAGGGATTTATTTTCCCTCAATTCAACGACACTGCAAAGAACAACAGATCTGTTCATATATTGCATTCATATATCATTTTACAAACATGCGTACAAATTACGTATAACACAATCTCATTTATTTTGATAACATCATTACACAAATGTGTCATGCATCATGACATTGCATACATCTAATTCTTTACCTTTTTAGGAAAGATCAACAAACAAATATCATCATCAACTTTCAACGAGTTCCAAATTAATTACTGAAACAATACAGGGCAACTATCTGAAGTAACAACTCATCAATCAGTGTGAAGCTTGGACTTGACCAGATAGCAGTTAACATCAAATGCAATTTACTAGGAAGCCTGGATTCCGACCAGATAGCAGTTTACAATTTTACGAAGCCTGGACCCGACCAGATAGCAGTTAACATCAAATACAATTTACTACGACGCCTGGACTCCGACCAGATAGAAGTTTACAATGCTTTGAAGCCTGGACCCGACCATATAGCAATTAAAATCATTGTTGAAGCCCGAAATTCGACCGGATAATATTCAAACTTCTACAACAATGTGAAGCCTGGACCCGACCAGATAGTAGTCAACATCATTGCTGAAGCTCAAAATCTGACCGAATAACAGTCAACCTATAATTCAAGACACTATGAAGCCTAGACCCGACCAGATAACAATATAAGTTGTTGCGAAGCATGGAATCTAACCAGTTAGAAGTTTACTCTGTCAAATTATTGTGAAGTCTGGAGTCTGACCAAATAGAAGTTTACTCTATCAATTACTATAAAGCCCGGACCCGACCAAATAGCAGTCAACATCATTGCTGAAGCCCGGAATCCAAACGGAAAATAGTCAGGCTACAATTCAAGACACTGTGAAGCCTGGACCCAACCAGATAATGGTATAAGTTATTGCGAAGCCTAGAATCCAACCAGTTAGCAGTTTACTCTATCAAATTACTGCGAAGTCTAGAGTTCGACCAGATAGCAGTTTACTCTGTCAATTACTATAAAGCTTGGACCCGACCAGATGATAGTATAATCTACAACACTATGAAGCCTGAACCCAACCATGTAACAGTATACCTCAAATTCAAGTTGAAGCCTGGATCCGACCAGATAACATCTTTATTTCTTCAAATCATTGAAGCCTGGACCCGACCAAATAATAGTTCAATTCACTAAAGCATGGACCCGACCAAATAACAGTCCAAGTCACTGAAGTATGGACCCAATCAAATAACAATTTATTTTCAGTAAGTCTTTGCGAAGCTTGGAACCCGACCAGATAGCAATCAACTTCATCCTTTCATCTAAGTTACTATGAAGCCTATAATTCGACCAGATAACAGTTTAATCTTAAGCAAATTACTGCGAAGCCTGGAGATCGACCAAATAACAGTTAATTTCATATTCCCTAATAAGTCGCTATGAAGCCTGGAATACGACCAGGTAACAGTTAACTTTATTATTTCCAATAAGTTGCTAACTTCTATTCTCTCCAATCAAGAGATAACTTCCCAGTAGAGCAACAAACAACTAAAACTCCTGAAATTTTTCCCCCAAGCAGAAATCAATACTCTCCATAGAGTTTCCCTCAAGTAAAGTAAATATTCCCTAGCGAAGTTCTCCTCAACAACGAAACATGAATCTCCAGTGGAAACACCCTAAAGTTTGAAGATACACATACTCTTCAACAGCAGTCAAGGATTTAGCTTCCTAAAGCTCCCAAACATTTTTCAAGGATTTATTTTCCGAGGCAAAGGAAATATCAACCAATAAAACACAAACTTCTCCTGGTTAAGGTTATTTCCTCAATGAAGTCGCCAAACAAACAAACCTCTTCTATCATTACTGATGGAATCTGTAAGTCCACCTCCAACAACTCTTCATCCCTTCTCTCAATGTAATCTTTAAGCCCATTCTCGATACAATCAACACATCACCGAGTGCAAATTTCTGGTCACTCTAGTGTTCAGTCATCTTTCATCTTCAAGTCATGATTAGTGGACCCGCCAATCTAACTCCTCAAGTTTAAGAAGATTGAACAGGGGAAGTTGTTGTACACCTAAATTTTCCCTCTCTTTTCTAAATATATTTCTCACAAAGATCTTCAAAAGTTTAAACCGGGCACAAGAATTGACCAGGTCAAGCCATCTCCTCAACACTGATGCCTCAAATTAGGGTTTGAGTTTGCGCAAAGACAGTTGGACTCCTAACATTTCAAATGACTTTCATGGATCATTATGGACCCTCAGGATTATTTCTGTCAAATCTCAAGATTGGATCATAATTCTCCAAGAAAACTGTTCAAATCATCAAAAGGCCAAAATGGTCAAAATTAGGGTTTTGACCGAGAATGACTGATCTTTTGATTTCTTACCTAATACCTAACTTATTGTTTGGAAGCATGATCACAAGGATCCAAGCCCATCATTTTGACCTAATCGCATATTTGAATTCATCTCATGAGATCAGTGGATTGATGGGTGAAATTTAGTCAACTGATTGAAAAGTCAATTGTGCACTGAACAGTCAAACTTTGACTTTTTGACCAAAAATCAAATTTCAAGGATCACGTTTCATCAAAGCATTCAAAAAATGAAATTTGATCATAAAAAATCTAGGAAGTTCAAGGTCATTGTGGAAAGACAAAATTTACAAGACTTAGAAATTTTTCTAGGTGTTTGTATACTTGTTAAATTCATTGCTTCATGACATCTTTTCATTACAATTCAGAATAATTAAAGATGTTACAAAAAATTTAAGATGTGACAAATAATTCAAATTATTACAATGTTGCATTTTTTTGCAAATTACAAATCCTAAAGTTTTGTCTTGTTTGTATTTTTTTTCCTTTGACTCAAAACCTTGCCACTATGCGTTGTCTTTGTTATAATCTACATAAATTGGTCCACAAACCAGATTTTGTACCATGCTAAAATATGCTGCCAAGTCCAAGTCTGCTTACTACAAGCTCAAAATCACGTTTAGAAGACAGTTTGCTGTCCTAAACAAAACCACCCTACTATGCTATCTCTAAACACTGCCATAACACTCTAAAATTACTGCAAAATAGTCCTGCTATGCTGATCCTAACCCAGTCCAAGTCTGCATTATCTCAGTCCCATATTTGCACAAAATTATCATATAAGAGCTGCACCTAAAAATCTATGAAGACATCATATCCAAACAGTTCAAATTGTTATTTGTTTCTCTCCCAAAATCCCAGCAAAACTCATCTACAAATAAACTGTTTCACAACACAGAAAGAGGGCTTTTGGAGAAAAAGAGAAAGGGGGCTTTTGGAGAAAAAGAGAGGCTAGCTTTTAGAGAAAAAAAAAGAGAGAGAATAGAAAAAACAACATTCTTTGTAAACTCTACTCATTCACAAAAGACCCTTGCTCATACTCGTCTCTATTTTCATTCACCAAAATAGAACCTCAACCCATTAATCCATCTTGCAAACTCTCCCATAAACCAACCATTTAAACACTTCACATCACATAGATATTGTTCAAACAAAAGAGCAGTTTCTGTAGTGCCCTTATCTTCACCTTCTAAGCAAAAGACAATATTGTACAACTTGACAGTTTGGAGTTTGGTTCAGCAACTTTCAATACAGAAGGAGGTTCAACAACTTTTTGGAGGTTCATTGATTTCCACTCAACATTTTGAAAAGTGTTCAGACTCAAAACATAAAGTGAAATTTCAAGCATGAGTCGACACAAATCCACATGGGTCGACTCATTCTAGTGGAAAAACAGGGTATGAGTCGACACATGGCCTTTTGCATCGACTCATACTATTATCTAGGCCCCAAAACAGAAGGTTGAAAGGTGCATGAGTCGATACAAAACGCGTATGTGTCGATACAAACGGGTGCATGAGTCGACACATCCCATTATGCATCGATTTATACTGAGTTGATTTTGTTTTACAGGAGCAAGAAGAGTTATATGTCGATGCATAGCATCATTGTGTCGACACATAATAGTTCAAAATTTAATTTTTCTTTCTTTTTACACTCTCTTTACATTTTTCACAAATTTTATTCATTAATGTCCAACTATTTGATATGGTTATAATAATTAGACATCTACTTCATCCACATTTGTAAATTGTACCCCCACTCCCCTAATGATGTTATAGCGTAGGATTTTAATTTCTGCAAATTTATCACTTTTCATATAATTGTTAGTAATTAGGGTGTGTATGGCAAGATAAAATCAACCGCTAGAAAACCCTAATTTCAAAGACAAAAATACATGCAATCAAACACACTTCACACATGCGTACCTCTAGGGTAACTTCGCTTGTTGCCTTGGAAAATAGTCATGTCCCTCGAATATGGGCGTTTTAGAAAAGACCCTCGATAAAAATATCATAATCCCTTGATGTCCCTTGATGTTGCCTTTGGTAAACCATCTAGTACGTTACGAAAATTGCTAAAACATCTCATAAGTTGCCTTCTATGACTATACGATTGACCCATGCCAGTCCCTTCACATCCAACGATAGGGCTTCTTACTAAACAATGGTAAGATAGCCACATCTAAAGGAGGAGGAAAATAACAACGACCTTTTGAGTAGGTAGAACGCTCGTAGTTGCTTGCTCAAAAACTAAAACCATCTCCACACTCACACTTTCAAAACATCTTCAAAAACAAACATCTCTTTGAACTATTTTCAAAACCAACACTTTGTATGCATTCTTATAGAGACGAGAATCATTATAAAGTTTGTCGAAACAAAGGCGTTTTCAAAAAAATTTCAAACTCACACCAATCACAAACACATTTCAAACAAAGCATTTTCAAAGTGATCAAGAAAATAAGATCCCATAGATAACTACGGATGAAAAGGGTGATAACACCTTCCCTTTTCATAACCTACTCACCGAACTTAAGAAAATATCTCAAAAGGTATTTCCTGTTCCTTTCACCCTTTCCTTTATTGGATAAAAGAAAAGTCGATGGCGACTCTTGCTATCCGCAACATTTGCGATAAAACGCAAAACACCCAAGTCAGTTCTCCCACCGTATTACACCTATCAAGGCGTGAAAGAGGCTAATCAAGCAAACCTTAAGTCGCTTCGCACCAGAGATCTTGTCAAAGATTAAAGAAGAAATCGAAAGGCTGCTCAAATATAAGTTCATTCGCACCACAACGTACGTCAAATGGATTGCTAACATGGTTCATGTAATTAAAAAGAATAGGACTTTAAGGGTTTATATTGAATTTAGAGATTTGAATGTTGTAACCTCAAAGGATGAATAACTTATGCCAGTGGCAGAAATGCTAGTCGATTCAGCCACAGGTTTCGAATACCTTAGTATGCTTGATGGGTATTCAAGGTATAATCAAATCTTCATTGCTGACGAAGATGAGCCTAAAACAGAATTTCGTTGCATGGGTGACCTAGGTACCTTTGAATAGATAGTCATACCATTTGGACTAAAAAATGATGGGGAAGCCTATCAAAGGGCAATAAATTCTCTTTTCCATGATTTCATCAAAACTTTCATGCAGATTTATATTGATGACATTGTTGTTAAGTCCGTGTCAGGGAGAAATCATATGGACCACCTTTGTAAATCCTTCAAAAGGATGAGAAAACATGGTCTGAAAATGAATCCTCTTAAATGTGTTTTTTGTGTGTAGGCAGGGTATTTTTTTGGGTTTTTTGATCCACAAAAAAGGGATCGAAATAAATCAAATTAAAACAAAGGCCATCATGGAAGCGAAAGGGCCATCAACCAAGATGGAATTGTAGTGTTTTTTAGGGAAAATTAATTTCTTAAGAAGGTTCATCTCGAATCTAAGTGGTAAGCCTCAAGCCTTTTCACCTCTACTTCGCCTGAAAAAGGAAGGATTCGAATAAGGGAAAGTGCAACAAGAAGCCTTCGACAAGATCAAAGACTATCTTGTTCACCCTCCAATATTGTCACCTCCTTGTAGAAATATGAGTATAAGATTGTATATTTCTGCGTCTGATGTCATAATAGGGAGCATGCTTGCTCAAGAAGATGATAGTGGTATCTAAAGAGCCATTTATTACTTTAGTCAAGTCCTTAATGATACAAAAACTAGGTATACTTTGATTGAAAAGTTGTGCCTTTGTCTGTACTTCTCTTGTACAAAATTCAAGAATTATATAAAGCCAGTAGACGTTTATGTTTCGTATCACTTTGATATAATTAAGCATATGCTTTCTAAACCAGTTTTGCATAGTCGAATTTGGAAATGGGCACTTGCTCTAACTGAGTATTCCTTAACTTACATGCCCCTAAAAGCTATGAAAGGGCAAGTAGTTGCATATTTCATAGTCAATCAAGTCATGGTCGAAGATCCTCAAGACTTCATTGATATTGAACCTTGGAGGTTATATTTCAATGGTTCTAGTCACAAAGAAGGAACTTGGAATGGAGTTATAATTATTTCTCCTAACAAGATTCCAATAAAATTCAAGTATAAAATTGATGGTGCTTGCTCGAAAAACGAAGCTCAATACGAGACTCTAATAGTTGGCCTTGAAATCTTGTTAGAATTAGGGGCAACTAGAGTCATAATAAGAGGTGACTCTGAATTGGTTGTCAAGAAAATAACTAAGTAATACAAGTGTGTCAGAGAAAATTTGATCATGTACTTCGTTATAGCAAATAAATTAGTATGAAGGTTTGGGTATGTAAACATCAAGCATATTCCTCGAATCAAGAATCAGGAGGCTAATGAATTGGCTCAAATTTCATCTGGGTACAAGGTGTCGCAGGAGAAGTTTGAAGACCTGATTGAAGTTCTAGGAATAGTATTGGCAACTAAGTTATCTCCATCATATTTGGTAATGACAAGGTTAGGGTGTGCAGATGATGAAAATTTTGAAATTTTTTCCATTGATAATTTAACGGATACTAATTGGAGAAAGCCACTAGTTGATTATTTAGAAAGTCCTACAACATTTGCAGAGCGAAAGATCAGGTACCATGCTTTGAGTTATACTCTTAAGGGGAACAAATTATTCAAAAAGACACCTAAATGGATTTTGCTCAAATGCCTTAGTGATAATGAGGCATATTTGGATCTATCGAATGTCCATAGTGAGGCATGTGGGGCCCATCAAGTTGGACATAAGATGAAATGGCTTTTGTTTCGATAAGGAATCTACTAGACAACAATGTTAAACGATTGTATTGAGTTCGCTAAAGGATGCCAAGAGTTCCATATACATGCAGTCATCCAACATGTTCCTGCAAGCGTATACATTCAATAATCAAACCTTGGCAAAACATATTATTTGGCATAAACATGATCTTTCGATGAAGCAGTGACATCAACCTTCTTTGCAACCGCAATTATAGATTTTTCTCTTATGATTTGTTTCCTCTTGTTGTACCCCAAAATTTGCCCTACCATATTCCTCAAGATTTGTCAAGAATCATCCTCAAATGGGTCATGATTTGCTCAAGGGTTAGACAATCAAACACCTCCTAAGCCAGCTAAAATTAGGGTTTTGGTTCCTTCAGTGAATTTGAGGTTTTCAAGGGCTCAATCAAGTCATATATGCCTATATACATTGCCAAGCATCTACATGTCAAGTCTCAAGACTCACTGGGTCCAGTTGCACAGTCAAAAGCTTCATTTGCTTCACAATCAACTGCAGGGGCAAAATGGTCATTTTACAGTCAAAAGTCAAAATTTTTGGTCAACATCTTATTTTGAAGCCACAATCATCATTTGATCAAGTCTTGATCATGATTCCACAAGAATGGCTCAAAAATCATCAAGGATGCAAAAGTTTCTATTTTTGGACAGTTGAAAAGTCAACTGTAACTTGACCAAGGCATAACTTTTTCATGGTTCATCAGAAAAATCCCATCCAATTCTCATTTTTAATGGGATGACATTTAATACAACTCATCTTCACATTCCAAGTCCAAGAAATGCTCTCACAAAAAGTTATCAATTTCTACATTATAGGTCAATTTCAAAAGTCAACAAAAAGGCACTTTAAGTCAAAGACCATAACTTGAGATTGGTAAATCCAAATGACATGGGACCAAAGGAATTGATTAGAGGACTTCAAGACCTTTCGAAAATGTCCAAGAACATGTTCATAGGATCAAAATTGAGCAAGATATGCATTGGAGAAGTTGGGAAATTTTTGGGAATTTACAAAAGTCAACTTTGCCTAAAACACCTTGTTTTTGCTAATGGGCCTCAAATTCCTTCTTGAATCTTTACCCAAAGCATATGCACGACCCATCAAGCCTAATTGAATTATTTTATTATTTTTATTAATTATTTGGATTTTTAATTGATTATTAATTCATTTAATTCATTTAAATGTAGGAAAATACCAAGGTATGTTTTTTAAAATCTTTTGTGAAGCAAATACACTCAGGGCAAGCTGGAAATTTCGTGCATCCATCAAAGAGACAAAAATCTCCCAATTTGGCAAGGTTTTTCAATCAAAAAGATTGAAAAATATTTGATTGAAAATCAAATATTGAAAACTTTATTCCATGGATCTTTGATCAAGTTTGTACCCTAATTCCCTTCCAATACAAATACTAAAGCTAACCCTAATGCTGTAAACGTGCAAAACTGCTGCAGAAGCCATAACCATATTGAGTTTTTTTCAAGAAAATTGCCAAATCGTTTTCTCACTTCCAGGCCAATTCAAGGCATCTTCTTGATTCTAACACATTGCATAAGTCTCCAGGAACACATTGCAATCGAAAACAAGCCTTAAAGCTCCAGGAATCACCTCAAACAGACTCACGGTTTGGCATTTTTGTTCGTAATCATAATTCATATTCCATGCGCATTTAACATGATTTGTTGGTTGTCTTGCATTGCTTGAGTCCACAAGAAGCTAATGATATTAATCAATTGGATTATAACGCACAGGATCGTGACTTGCCATTAACGAATCTTAGGGTTCTTAAGGTCTTGAATTAGGGCTTTACAGCACAGGAAAAATTGGAACCTCCCATGCCCATGGTTGAAACCGTCTGAACGTGACGAACACAATGGACATGTCGCACCCTATTTATATTTAACGTACACCTAATCGCTATTTTTCGTCCATGAGAGTTGTGGGGGTTAAAAACCCCCGCTATTTGATTGTTTTTGTTACAGGCCAGGTGAAGAAGACGAGACGTGTAAGCATACCACTGGATAATTCAAATATAACGCACGTTTTTCTCTTTCCAGCATATGCATTTGTTTTCCTATATTATTTTTATTGCCCACTATACTAACAGATGCAGCACCATGGCGTAGTGGAAAGTGAGGTGGACGTTCACCATTGGGACCTGGGTTCGATTCCCAGGTCTCCCAAACCTTTGTTTCATATTTTTTCTTATATAATCCTATACAGGCTATTCATTGCATTCCACCATAAACATCCAATGGTCCAAGCGCCAAGTGTCTCACAATACCAATCTAATGGTCAAAACATGAAGACCATGGTACGTTCCAGTCAAAGCACACGTAGATAACTTCCAGAAAGTCAAAAGTGGCTTACAATTTGATGGGCCTGAATTGCCAAACTCACCTCCAAGCTGGCCCAGCACCCCTGGTTTATTGTTTTTCGCTCATTCCTTTTTTATTATCTTTACTAATTATTATTATTAATTACTATTATTATTATTTAACTAACAAATAATTATTTTTGTAATTAATTCAGAAAACAATATTTTCTTAAAATTATCATTATTATTTATTAACTTCATTTAATTATTTTTGTAAATAAAAATGTAAATTAATTAATTAGTTTAAATTAGGTTCAATTTTGATTCTTTTCCATAATAAATAAAAATCATGTAGAATTAGGGTTTGACAATTTTCAATCATAATTTCTTTTCCTTTTCTTTTTATTAAAACCTAAAAAACATAAAAAACACTTTTTTCTTCTTTAATTAATTAATTAATTAGTAAATTAGGTTTAATAGTTAATTTAATTGCAAAAAAGGACCAAACTTAAATTCTTTTCTCAAAAGGGTCAAAACCCTAAGGATGTCCTGATTCGATTCTTTTACACGCATTATCTTATTTTTGGTTAATTATTTATGTATCTGTTTCCAAGGATGTAATAGTTAATTAGGATTTTATTGCTTTCTTTTATTTTCCGCATTTATTTTCCAAAACGGGTTATGTTTTTGGCGATGTATAGACCCGCACCTTGTAATAGCGTAGATTCATATTCCCGCACTTTATTTTCCGCACTCCTAACTGTTAAAAAAATGCATGAAAGACTTGTATGACAAATAAAAACAATCCGTAGCTCACAAATGCATGTTCAAAGATAATTTAACTGAAAAAACAACACGCATGCACATGCCACTCCTAGGGTACGCCTCACTGGTTGCCTCGAACGTGGTCGTCAAGTATAGGTTGTTTTAGAGGTCGCCCTCCTATCTAAGATCCAGTTGCCTCCAAACGGTTGCCTCGGATAAAAAGGATCTAGGACATTAGGGTTACCGCTAAGGTGTCCTACTATTGCTTCGGTGACCACACATGTCCCTTAATCGAATTGACCCGAATACCTCCAACGACGGTGCTACCTACTTCTCAATAGTGGGATAGCACTGTTTAAAGGACTCTTACACAGCCTAATTCCTTAGAGTAGGTAGATCTCATGGGTACTTGCTCTTTCAAACAAACAAAATAACTTTTCACACTAACACTTTCAAAAAGTTTTCAAACAAATTTTTCATACACTCTTGAGGACAGATACAAGAGTTACTTAGAAATCTTTCAAACGAAACTTTTTCAAACCCACACACACTTGAAAAGCAAACAGATTTTTGAAAACATAAGAGCAAGTACCTAAGAGCCCGTGGATAACCACGGATAGAAAGGGTGCTAACACCTTCCCTTTCTATAAATCTACCTCCCGAACCGAGAAACATTCTCGAAAAGGAATTTTGCTGTGCTTTTGTCCTTTCCATGTTGGAGAACATAAAAGACGGTGGCGACTCTTGCTTACCGCGACATTTCGCGAAGCAGCTTTAAAAAGTCAGTTCTATTTCCACCGATCATAGAACTGGAGACTCTGCTGGGGAATATTTATAAAGTGAGGTGTACCTTAGGATTAGATCATACTGATGTTTTCAATTGCTTATTTTGTTTGTTTTATATTTGTGGGCACTGCATCGGAGTTTCATAGATCCTAACCCAGATCTGGGGAATACCCTTTTAGGTAGCATAAGCTGTGAGGGACCTGTCCGGCGTAGACCGACACGGGTGAAGCAGTGGCTACGTTGGTGTGACACCTTGGTCTGTACCGATATCCCTTGTGTTGCAACGAGGAGAATATGGGTCTTCTGAGGAGTCATTAAGCACCAACCGACCTTAGAACCCTAAATTGACCCAACTTGGCCATAGAACAGTAGCAGTATGCTACACCCATTGAGGCTAAACTCTCGCGATGGTTCTGGCCGCAAGAAAAGATTGCGACGCTGGAGTTATGACCGATTGAGGGTAGTCAGTGATATTGGGATCCTCTAGAACCCGGTTACTTTTGATAGGACAGGTTTTAACCAACGAAACTGAAAGAGGGTAGTACCTAACCTTCATGCTGGCCTAAAATCTAAGGGCTCTTTTGTGTGACTTGTGTGCCTTCATACTTGAACTACTTGCATACTTGTTATCTAACCACACGAGTTCCTTGCAGTTTTTGTTTACAGTCCTTAATCTGGGCTCATAACAGGGTTTACTTACGTCACTCCACGCATAGCATAACATCATACCATCATACCATTGCATACATCCTACATAAGGACTAATCCATTTAAAGGATCTCAAGGGTTTGTGATGCAGGTCATGATGAATAAAATGTCTAGCAAGGGGCAAAGGGGATTTATTTTCCTCTATCCAAAGCAGGAAATCCCAACAGGGTAACCTGAGTCAGGGGCTATGACCCACTCGATATGGTGAGCCTTGACTCTTGAAGAAGGACTCTCAACACCATGAAGTTCCTTCAATCAAGCTACAAAATTCAAAATCTAACAATTTTCTTGTTTGCCCCGCGAGATCCTTGAAAACATCGCATGCATACATACACATCATTGCATAACAGGTACCCTTGTTACAGGTCACTTACCTTTTCCACTGTTTATTTCAGCAATGGCTTCCCAACAAGACAACCAGGATCTTCAGGCTCAAGAGACTCAGTTCAGGGAAATCCTCCTAAACCTATCCAAGGGGCAGGAAGAGCTGAGAACACTTCTCATGGGGAATTTGGTCAAGAACAGTCCAGAAGACAGTAAGGATGAACGGCTGAAACATCTGCAGGCTGAGGCGGATACAATGAGAACCCAGATACTGGGGCAGATGACTCTCATTCAAGACTTAGCTCAAAGACTAGAAGAGCTCAGGGTTCTCGTCAACCAACTGCTTCGGGATAACCAACTGGGGTAAACATCTAAAGTTGAAGAACCAGTCATCATTAAATTCCCTTTGAGACAAGAAGACAAGGGAAAAGCTCCTCAACTTGCTTCAGGGTCACAAATTCAGCAGCAACCTCACCAGCTTCAGCAAGACAGTATGAAGCAGGTAGTCAGGGTTGGAGACCAAACCGGTAATCATCCCCCAAGAAGTCAAAGGTTTGGTTTGATGAATAGACCTCTCCGAGCTACTACTACTTCACAGGTCCAACAACGACCTCGCCAAGAACAACAGGTTGATCAGAGCAAGCCAAATAAGCCTAAGAGGCAATTCACCTAGCTCAACATGTCACTAGTTCAAGCCTTACAACGCCTATTGAGATTGAATCTGATCACTCTAAGGGACCCTCCTAAGAATCCCAACAGGACACCTTCTAGGTATAACCCCAACGCCCGCTGCGCCTATCACTCTGACAGCCCAGGGCATGCTACAAATGACTGCTGGTCTCTGAAGAACAAGATCCAGGACCTGATTGATGAAGGAGCAGTGGAATTCACCCCAGATGGTCAGGTCGAGTTCTTCTACTACCCCTAGACGAGAAGACCTTTTGTTCATTGGAAGTTTCAAGTTGTATTTTTCTTTGCTTGTTCAAACATTTGTTCATGTCAAACTCTTTTACTTTATCAACGCATCGTATATGTCTATTTTGAATCAATATATTCGCATTCGCTATATTCAAACTGCTTTCATTTTTTTTATGTCAACTCTTGATCTAAAATTCTAAGCCTCTTGAGGGAGGATGATGAAAACGATACCACGATCCTTACAATATGCTTTTGGACAAACCCCGCTGATGAGGTACATGCATTGTTTCAATTCCTAAACACTGGAGTTATAAGGAAGATAATCCCTCGTCAACCCCTCTGAGCCAAAGAAGTTGGAGTTTTTCTTTTCGAAAATTAAAACCCTTAATCATAACCTGGGGCAGGGTAGTTCTCTCAGTTGATCCAAGTGCACAACAAATGGCACCAAAAGAAGTCCTTACAAAACAAGAGACAGTGATGGTTCCGAATAATCGTAAGGACAGGCAGTCATTACCAAAAAAAAAAAAAAACTAAAGCCCAACAAGTCAAAACCTATCAAGGAGACTTACAAAACCGGGGCATCCCGCTGACTGTAAATACAAAAAGAAACAGTTCAGGCAAAAAACAGGATAACGAAATCAAAAGAAAGAGGTCCTACAAACCCTCGACAAAAAAGAAATGACTGCCTACTCAAAATAAAATATCAATATCCGAACCATCACCGGAATATCAAAGCAAAGACTCAAACGAGGTCTAATGCACGATTAGCTGAGTTTAGGATCGAAGAACATCACGAAGAGCGGGTGGGTACCAATAAATTTTGAGCCTTTATCCCTTGTTTCTTAAAACTGTGAACCAGGCCACGTTATAACCCTTAAAAGTCCTAGCTGAAGCATGGGTTAGTTCAAAAGCATATTGTTATGAAAGTTATCCTGACTCCTTAAGGCTTGCGGTAAAATAACGAGTTGACATCACATTTTACAAAATTTGCTTGTTTTACTGAAAAATGCATTTTCAAAAACTTCAAGACAGACATAAGCTTTGCATTCTTAAAATAACATTGTTTGCACATGATTATTTGTTCGAACAGCAGAGGAAGTCGCACGATGAATATCTTGTGAACAAAAATCTTCTCAATAAAAGAGTCATCTCAAGTGGAAGAAACACTTCCAACTAAGGGGCAGACGTGATCATTGTCCGTCATCTGGGGCAGTTAAGTCAAGATTCGGAGAATCTCTCAAAAGGCCAACTAGCCTGGGGCAAATCTCCGCCTGAGTCACTTGGGGCATTGGACATGAATTCCAGCGACGAATCTTGCATGATCAAACAAACATCTTCTGGTGGTATGACAACACTTATGACAGGGGAAACTCCCTACATTCTGAGAGCATGGACATAGTCGAAAAAATACTACGCATAATCAAAGACCCGCTAGGTCGACTGGCCTAGGCAAAAATAAGGGCTTCCCGGCGAACCAAAAGGGTTCGGGCAAAAATAAGGGATGAAAATGAAAAAATGTGTACACCCGGCAAGTCGAAAACCTGAAAAGGCGGCTTGGGCAAAAATGGGTATCCCGGTGGACTGAAAACCCGAAAGGGCGGTCCAGGCAAGAATTAGGGATCAAAGCGTACGACTATGTCTTGTCATCTCGTCACGTGCCTACTAGAAGAAGATTTATCAAATCGGCAATTATCAAGACCTCCACAGGTACCTTCTCCCGCAGAAACTGGGGCAATAAGAATTGTCTAAACGATCTAGTCGCTCTGTCTGCCGAGGTACCAAGGTAAGTTCAGCTGAAGAACATGACCAAGATACCTTCACTCCCCGCAGAGTAAGACAAGATTCAACAATTATCCCCGAGCAGAGTTGGTCTCCCATCAACCTCGAAAAGGCATAGTATCTCCAGCAAGTCAGCAACACTCTCCCCAAGCAGAGTTAGTCTACTGTCAGCCTTAAGGAAGTTGGGTACCCCCAGAAGATCTCAATATTCCCCAGCGAAGTATACAAATGTTCCTAAGCAAGCATCCCCGGAATTTTTGATCTAAGATTGTTCCTCGGCGGAATACCAGACACCCCAGTGGAGCCACTCCCCCAGTACAGTCCAAAAGTTTCCCCAGGAGAGTTGAATCAATCTCCCCAGTAGATTTTGGAAGCTTATCCCCTGTAGATTCTGGAAGCTTATCACCTGCAGAGTACATGAATCTCTCCCCGACCATATTCAAAGGTTATTCCCCACCAGGGCCTATAACTGGGTTATCCTCAACTAATTACCACGGAAAGATCGTCCTCGGGTAAGTTCTTCCTATCCCCCAGTGGAATTCATCAAAATTCCCCAACAAGGCTTATCAACGGTATCCCGAGCGGAGTTATCATCAAAACCTCAGCGAAGTATCTCTCCTCCACAGAGTAATTCCCCGCAGAGTAATATCTTCAAGTTTATTCCCCAGCAGAGTCATCTTCTCCCACCGGTTTATTCTTGCAACCATCATCCCCAGTGGAAATGAAGAACTCTACTCTTCAAACAGCAGCCCAGGATTCAACAAACTCTCGGTATGCGTCAAGGATTTATTTTCCTAGACGAAAATACATTCCTAAATATCACATTGTCATACACCATGATGCATGCATATACGCATCATAACACACTATCTCATTTATTTTTGAACACCATGCATTTCATACATCATGACATTACATACAACTAACGTTTTGCCTTTTCAGGAAAAGGTCAATCCAAAGATGATTACTATCAACTATCGCAATTCCAGATTCGATTCATGTATCTAGCCAGGGCATATCTGTGAGTGACTGATTGTAGATTCGATACCTGTATCCAGCCAGGGCATATCTGCATGAAGAGTTTAGAGATTCAATACCTGTATCCAGCCAGGGCATATCTATAGACGACTAATTCCAGATTCGATTCCTGTATCTAGCCAGGGCATATCTGTGAGTGAGTGATTGTAGATTCGATACCTGTATCCAGCCAGGGCATATCTGCATGAAGAGTTTAGAGATTCGATTCCTGTATCCAGCCATGGCATATCTGTAGACGACTAATTCCAGATTCGACACCTGTATCTAGCCAGGGCATATCTGTGAGTAATTGATTGTAGATTCGATACCTGTATCCAGCCAGGGCATATCTGCATGAAGAGTTTAGAGATTCGATTCCTGTATCCAGCCAGGGCATATCTGTAGACGACTAGTTCCAGATTCGATTCCTATATCTAGCCAGGGCATATTTGTGAGTGACTGATTGTAGATTCGATACCTGTGTCCAGCCAGGGCATATCTGCATGAAGAGTTTAGAGATTCGATACCTGTATCCAGCCAGGGCATATCTGTAGACGACTAATTCCAGATTCGATTCCTGTATCCAGCCAGGGCATATCTGTGAGTATTTGATTGTAGATTCGACACCTATATCTAGCCAGGGCATGTTTGCATGAAGAGTTTAGAGATTCGACACTTGTATCCAGCCAGGGCATATCTGTAGACGACTAATTCCAGATTCGATTCCTGTATCCAGCTAGGGCATATCTGTGAGTAATTGATTATGGATTCGATACCTGTATCTAGCCAGGGCATATCTGCATGAAGAGTTTAGAGATTTGATACCTGTATCCAGCCAGGGCATATCTGTAGACGACCAATTCCAGATTCGATTCCTGTATCCAGCCAGGGCATATCTGTGAGTATTTGATTGTAGATTCGACACCTGTATCTAGCCAGGGCATGTCTGCATGAAGAGTTTAGAGATTCGACACCTGTATCCAGCCAGGGCATATCTGTAGACGACCAATTCCAGATTCGATTCCTGTATCTAGCCAGGGCACATCTGTGAGCGATTTGTTTGTAGATTCGATACCTGTATCCAGCCAGGGCACGTCTGTAAGCAACCTTTTGAAGTTCCGGATTCGATTCCTGTATCTAGCTAGGGCATATCTGTGAGCGATTGTTTGTAGATTCGATACTTGTATCCAGCCAGGGCACGTGTGTAAGCAACCTTTTGAAGTTCCGGATTCGATTCCTGTGTCTAGCCAGGGCATATCTGTGAGCGATTGATTGTGGATTTGATACCTGTATCTAGACAGGGCATATCTGCATGAAGAAATCGAAGATCAACACCTGTAACCGGCCAGGAAATTATCTTTCTTTTTCAGGTACGCAAGTTCTCGCTAAGGAATCACTTACGCGATCGACACTTCCAAATGGAATCTATAAGCCCATTCCCGATAAGGTTCTGTCACATCTCCAGATGGCATCTATAAGCCTATCCTCCTATCCACCATCTCTCCAAATGGCATCTGTAAGCCCATTCCCGACATCACATTGCTGATATTCTACTATGCGAGTGCAAATTTCTGGGCACTTTAGTGTTCAATCATCTTCCACCTTCGGATCACGAAAGGCACGCAAGCCAATCTACATCCTCAGGTCTAAGAAGATTTAACAGGGGCAACTGTTGTACCCCAAAATTTGCTAGCCCATATTCCTCAAGATTTGTCAAGAATCATCCTCAAATGGGTCAAGATTTGCTCAAGGGTTAGACAGTCAAACACCTCCTAAGCCATCTGAAATTAGGGTTTTGGTTCCTTCAGTGAATTTGAGGTTTTCAAGGGCTCAATCAAGTCATATATGCATATATACATTGCCAAGCATCTACATGTCAAGTCTCAAGACTCACAGGGTCCAGTTGCACAGTCAAAAGCTTCATTTGCTTCACAATCAACTGCAGGGGCAAAATGGTCATTTTACAGTCAAAAGTCAAAAATTTTGGTCAACATCTTATTTTGAAGCCACAATCATCATTTGATCGAGTCTTGATCATGACTCCACAAGAATGGCTCAAAAATCATCAAGGATGCAAAAGTTTCTATTTTTGGACAGTTGAAAAGTCAACTGTAACTTGACCAAGGCATAACTTTTTCATGGTTCATCATAAAAATCCCATCCAATGCTCATTTTGAAGGGGATGACATTTCCTACAACTCATCTTCACATTCCAAGTCCAAGAAATGCTCTCACAAAAAGTTATCAATTTCTACATTATAGGTCAATTTCAAAAGTCAACAAAAAGGAACTTTAAGTCAAAGACCATAACTTGAGATTGGTAAATCCAAATGACATGGGACCAAAGGCATTGGTTAGAGGACTTCAAGAACTTTCCAAAATGTCAAAGAACATGTTCATAGGATCAAAATTGGGCAAGATATGCATTGGAGAAGTTGGGAAATTTTTGGGAATTTACAAAAGTCAACTTTGCCTAAAACACCTTGTTTTTGCTAATGGGCCTCAAATTCCTTCTTGAATCTTTACCCAAAGCATATGCACGACCCATCAAGCCTAATTGAATTATTTTCTTGTTTTTATTAATTATTTGTATTTTTAATTGATTATTAATTCATTTAATTCATTTAAATGTAGGAAAATACCAAGATATGTTTTTTCAAATCTTTTGTGAAGCAAATACACTCAGGGCAAGTTGGCAATTTCGTGCATCCATCAAAGAGACAAAAATCTCCCAATTTGGCAAGGTTTTTCAATCAAAAAGATTGAAAAATATATGATTGAAAATCAAATATTGAAAACTTTATTCCATGGATCTTTGATCAAGTTTGTACCCTAATTCCCTTCCAATACAAATACTAAAGCTAACCCTAATGCTGTAAACGTGCAAAACTGCTGCAGAAGCCATAACCATATTGAGTTTTTTTCAAGAAAATTACCAAATCGTTTTCTCACTTCCAGGCCAATTCAAGGTATCTTCTTGATTCTAACACATTGCATAAGTCTCCAGGAACACATTGCAATCGAAAAGAAGCCTTAAAGCTCCAGGAATCACCTCAAACAGACTCACGGTTTGGCATTTTTGTTCGTAATCATAATTCATATTCCATGCGCATTTAACATGATTTGTTGGTTGTCTTGCATTGCTTGAGTCCACAGGAAGCTAATGATATTAATCAATTGGATTATAACACACAGGATCATGACTTGCCATTAACGAATCTTAGGGTTCTTAAGGTCTTGAATTAGGGCTTTACAGCACAGGCAAAATTGGAACCTCCCATGCCCATGGTTGAAACCTTCTGAACGTGACGAACACAATGGACATGTCGCGCCCTATTTATATTTAACGTACACCTAATCGATATTTTTCGTCCATGAGAGTTGTGGGGGTTAAAAACCCCCGCTATTTGATTGTTTTTGTTACAGGCTAGGTGAAGAAGACGAGACGTGTAAGCGCACCACTGGATAATTCAAATATAACTCACATTTTTCTCTTTCCAGCATATGCATTTGTTTTCCTATATTATTTTTATTGCCCACTATACTAACAGATGCAGCACCATGGCGTAGTGGAAAGTGAGGTGGACGTTCACCATTGGGACCTGTGTTCGATTCCCAGGTCCCCCAAACCTTTGTTTCATATTTTTTCTTATATAATCCTATGCAGACTATTCATTGCATTCCACCATAAACCTCCAATGGTCCAAGCGCCAAGTGTCTCACAATACCAATCTAATGGTCAAAAGATGAAGACCATGGTACGTTCCAGTCAAAGCACACGTAGATAACTTCCAGAAAGTCAAAAGTGGCTTACAATTTGATGGGCCTGAATTGCCAAACTCACCTCCAAGCTGGCCCAGCACCCCTGGTTTATTCTTTTTCGCTCATTCCTTTTTTATTATCTTTACTAATTATTATTATTAATTACTATTATTATTATTTAACTAACAAATAATTATTTTTGTAATTAATTCAGAAAACAATATTTTCTTAAAATTATCATTATTATTTATTAACTTCATTTAATTATTTTTGTAAATAAAAATGTAAATTAATTAATTAGTTTAAATTAGGTTCAATTTTGATTCTTTTCCATAATAAATAAAAATCATGTAGAATTAGGGTTTGACAATTTTCAATCATAGTTTCTTTTCTTTTTATTTTTATTAAAACCTAAAAAACACTTTTTTTCTTTAATTAATTAATTAATTAGTAAATTAGGTTTAATAGTTAATTTAATTGCAAAAAAGGACCAAACTTAAATTCTTTTCTCAAAAGGGTCAAAACCCTAAGGACATCCTGATTCGATTCTTTTACACGCATTATCTTATTTTTGGTTAATTATTTATGTATCTGTTTCCAAGGATGTAATAGTTAATTAGGATTTTATTGCTTTCTTTTATTTTCCGCATTTATTTTCCAAAACGGGTTATGTTTTTGGCGATGTATAGACCCGCGGCTTGTAATAGCGTAGATTCATATTCCCGCACTTTATTTTCCGCACTCCTAACTGTTAAAAAAATGCATGAAAGACTTGTATGACAAGTAAAAACAATCCGTAGCTCACAAATGCATGTTCAAAGATGATTTAACTGAAAAAACAACACACATGCACATGGCACTCCTAGGGTACGCCTCATTGATTGCCTCGAACGTGGTCGTCAAGTATAGGGTGTTTTAGAGGTTGCCCTCCTGTCTAAGATCCAGTTGCCTCGAAATGGTTGCCTCGGATAAAAAGGATCTAGGACATTAGGGTTACCGCTAAGGTGTCCTACTATTACTTCGGTGACCACACATGTCCCTTAATCGAATTGACCCGAATACCTCCAACGACGGTGCTACCTACTTCTCAATAGTGGGATAGCACTGTTTAAAGGACTCTTACACAGCCTAATTCCTTAGAGTAGGTAGATCTCATGGGTACTTGCTCTTTCAAACAAACAAAACAACTTTTCACACTGACACTTTCAAAAAGTTTTCAAACAAATTTTTCATACACTCTTGAGGACAGATACAAGAGTTACTTAGAAATCTTTCAAACGAAACTTTTTCAAACCCACACACACTTGAAAAGCAAACATATTTTTGAAAACATAAGAGCAAGTACCTAAGAGCCCGTGGATAACCACGGATATAAAGGGTGCTAACACCTTCCCTTTCTATAAATCTACCTCCCGAACCGAGAAACATTCTCGAAAAGGAATTTTGCTGTGCTTTTGTCCTTTCCATGTTGGAGAACATAAAAGACGGTGGCGACTCTTGCTTACCGCGACATTTCGCGAACCAGCTTTAAACAATCAGTTCTATTTCCACCGATCACACCTCTCAACAACTAAAATAAAAGAAAAGAATCAATGGGTTAAATTTAGTAGGTAAGGAAATTACAAAGGAAAAATCTAAGAAACAATATGTTTAGGTTAATAGGTCTTCTCTTTAAATACACCTTTGCAATCCACGAACTTCAAAATCTACAACCATATATTTCTTGGTCCATGAGCTGAGTGATGCACCAATTGTGTAGAAAAATCTCCTTAAATCTTGGAACAAACAACACCATGTTTCCTAAATTATCTCAAGGCCCAATTTAGTAACTTATGTACAGCCGGAGATACAAAACTTGTTCCATATTAAATCTTCTTGACCTGCAAAATTTACTGAGACATATCCAAAAGGAATATCACAGAGTTCAATTACATCTGTCAAGATTTAAAACATCTTGTACATGTTCTGGTACATAATGTCACAACATCTGATAGAATATCCTTCTTCAACGAACCTACCCAACATGTTAGAACATCTCCCATAACATCTTTTTTGTGAACCACGTTTTAGCAAAATTGTTGCAAATCCCAAAACCATTGTACTAACAATCTCCCCATTTGGAAAATTTTGGGTAAAACAACCAAAACCCAATTAAAATGGAGAGAGGAATAAAACCACAAAGGAATAACACGACAGAGAAATAAGACCCCAAAGGAATAAGACAACAAACACAAGTTGCATGCTAAACATGTAAACATTGTACATGAGGAAGAAGATAAGAGTTACTCCCCCTTAAACACAAAACCAATTATCGTCACAGAAGAATAAATCTCCCCCTCAAGAGGAAGAATAAACTTTTCGCGAAGCACAAGAAAACCAAACCGAACTTTTCAGGTGAAAACCCAATGTTTCAAAAAACCAACCTGGACTCAAGGCATTATAAGACCATGCAACAGAAGCAGCACACATAACTCAGAACACAAGACACAATGACACACTTAACTCAAAAAAAAAGATGCAACAAGACTCAGATACGCGGGATGTTCTAACATATGGTAGGACATCGTGCAAATAACTACATCATAAGTAGAAAAAAAAAGTAGGAGTAGAAGCAAGACAAACACCATGTTATTTCTCAGTTCACTATGATTGGTATTATGTTTGATAAAACTAACTTTGCTTAGACATCTTGAATGAATATGTTCTATCAACTGGAGGAACATGTCGAATGCAATATTCTATGTTGGTTCTTTCGACGTCGTGATTTTGTACAACTAGACTGTTAGATATTTTAGTTTTTTTACAGGTGTAGGATATTTTGAAAAATATTATCTATCCTATGTGGCACGTGGTTTGAAGATTTAAAAAGATTCAAGCTGATTTCAAGGATATTTGTTAGTTTCTTATCATGGATATAATCGAGGAAACTAATGATTGATGTCCTAGCTTTGAGAAGATAATTCTACAGCGCCCCTGTCATATCCAGCTGCATATGTGAAGCCCAAATCTAGTTCATTGAAGATTATAAATAGAGGACTTTAACCCTAGTGTAGGTGTCGAACTTACATTATATTATGTTAGGTTTGTATGTTTATTGTGAGCCTCTCGATTATCATATTCATGAACAAGTCGGACTTTGTTTTAAGTTGTAAGTTCTTCCAGTCATTCCAAAGCTTTTAAATAGTGAATGAATGTGTCTTTGAAGTGTGACTTTTCTGTTTTTTGAAGTGTTTAGAATTGTTCAGTCACTGGGCTTGGATTGTAAGGGGTTTGGGAAGGGTTTCATACCTAGGTGAGTCTTAGGTAGAAGTTAAGCAAGGGTGGTGATTAAGTGAGAAGTTGTAAATGGGGGAGTTTAGCTTCGAATTAATACGATTTTAGTTAACTTGATTCCTGACTTGGTAGCCCCCAGAGTAGGTGTTGGGGTACACGGAACTGGGTTAACCATCCTATCTGTTCTTTACTTTTCCACACTTTATTTATCTCATACCTTACCAATTTGTGTTTGTTTAGAGAAATGTGTCTCGACAACTTTTAAGACATCTAAGATCTGAATACTAGAATTTCAATTAGTATCAGAGAAGTCATGCTGCTATGACTCTGGGTGAGGTTCAGGGAAGATACTTTCTGGTATAATGGACACGAAAGGATAATTTATGAACAGACCACCATTCTCGATGGAACCAAATATGACTATTGGAAAGTTCATACGCTGGCCTTTATCTAATCTGTGTACAACAAGGCTTGGAAAGCTGTGGTAAAAGGATGATGTAATATGGTGGGAGAACTAACTTTAATGGATTTTCGTTTTATCACAAATGTTGCAGTTAGCAAGAGTCGCCACCGACTTTTCTTTTATCCAATAAAGGAAAGGGTGAAAAGAATAGGAAAGACCTTTCGAGAGTTTTTCTGAGTAAGGGGGGTAGGTTATAAAAAGGGAAGGTGTTGGCACCCATTCCATCTGTAGTTATCTACGGGCTCTTAGTTGCTAGCTCACTTTGAAAATGATTTTTTGTGTAAGTGTATTTGAAAATATTTTTGAAAAGACACCTTAGTGCGGCGAACTTTGTAATGATTCTCGTATCATTGAGAATGCATACAAAGTATTTTGTCTTTGAAAATATTTAGAAGAAAAGAGTGTATGTGTGAGAAAATTATTTGTTTTGTGAGAAAGAAACTACGAGTTATCTACCTACTTGAATTTTCTTTGTTCTTTTCCTCTTTTCCTTTAAATAATGCTATCCTACCATTAGTCGGTAGGTAGCTGTAATATGGTGGGAAAATGACTTGGGTGTTTTGTGTTTTATTGCAATTATTACGGATAGCAAGAGTCGCCACCGACTTTTCTTTTATCGAATAAAGGAAAGGGTGAAAAGAATAGGAAATACCTTTTGAGATATTCTCTTGAGTTCAAGGGGTAGTTATCTACGGGCTTTTAGTTTGCTAGCTCACTTTAAAATGATTTGTTTGAAATGTGTTTGTGATTGGTTTTGAAAGTATTTTTGAAAGTGCCTTTGCTTAGGCGATCTTTATAATGATTCCCATCTCTATAAGAATGCATACAAAGTGTTGACTTTTGAAAATATTTCATTTGAAAGTGATGGTGTGTTTGAAAGATGCTTTAAAATGGTTATGAGCAAGCAACTATGAACGTTCTACCTACTTAAAAAGTCTTACTTCTTTTCCTCCTCCTCTAGATATCGCTATCTTACCATTGATTGATAAGAAGCCCTATCATTGGATGTGAAGGGACGAGTGTGGGTCGTCGTATAGTCATAGAAGGCCACATTGTAGGACACCTTAGCAATTTGTCATAAGGGTCTAAGATTATTTACCGAAGGCAACACCGAAGGGTCATCGAGGGACTACGGTCTTGTATTTAAGGGTCATTGCTAAAGTATCCCACGTTCGAGAGGCATGACTATTTGCTTTCATGCATTTTATGTATTGAATTAGGGTTGTCTACTTGTTGATTTTAAGTCTTGCCATACACACCCTAATTACTAGCAATAATATTGAAAGCGATAAATTGCGGAATTTTAAAGTTCTACGCTATTACATATTTTTTTTGGAGATGGGGATACAAGTTTATAAATGGGGGATGAAAGCAATAAAGTTATAATTATACTATTATAACAGTATTGAATATTCAATGACAATAAAAATATAAAGAAATATAAATATAATGTAAAAAAAGAAAAAATTGGTTTAAGAAAACTTTTATGTATTGACACATGAGCCTATGCATTGATATGAAAATTTTATGTATTGACGCATGCATTGACTCATATCTATTTTGTATTGGCTCATATCATCTCTTTGCCCCTGGAAATTAAAATCAACTCAGTATGATTCGACACATAAGGGTTTTGTATCGACTCATACTGCCTTGTATCGACACATGCACGTTTTGTATCAACTTATACTCTTTTCTAGCTCTTGGAAGTCAAAACAACTCAGTATGAGTCGACAGATAAGGGTTTTCTATTGACTCATACTGCTTTGTATCAACACTGTTGTACCCCAAAATTTTCCCTCCCATATTTCTCAATATATGTCAAGAAAAATCTCCAAGTTGCTCAAGATAGTCTAAGGGTTGGCCAAACAAGCTCTCTCCTAAGGCAGTCTACCCGAAATTAGGGTTTCATGTTGCATCAAGATACTTGAGTCCAAGTGGTCCCAAATTCTCAACATTGTCCTAATATGTTCTCAAGATCATCCATGTCAAGTTTCAAGCCTTGCAGAGAAAGTTTGCTCAGTCAATTGCTCAAAGGTCCAAAAATCGACTGTGCTAGGGCAAAAGTCAACTGTGACCCCCATACAGTCAAACTTCAAGATTTTTGGTCAACATCCTCATTTTTAAGTATATTTCATCATTTGATAAAGGGTTGATCATGATTCATCAAGGATTGCTCACAATTCATCAAGATTCAAAAGTTGCTAAATTAAGGTTTTGTAGGAAAAGTCAACTCAACTTTGACCAAGCATAACTTTCTCATACTTTATGATAAATGACCCATACAAAGATCATTTTGAAGAGGATGCAATTCCCTACAATCCATCTTCAGCTCCCAAGATCAAAATATGCACTCACAAGAAGTTATGAATTTGGACATTATAGGTCATTTTGAAAAGTCAACAAAAACACATTTTTTGTCAAAGCTTCATACATGAGCATGGGATATCAAAATGAGATGATACCAAAAGGGTTGGTTATAGGACATCTTAATATTTCTAAAAAGTCTAAGAACACCTCCAAAGAGTCAAAATTGAGGAAGTTATGCATTGTTGAAGTTGGACTTTTTTGTAAAATTGCCAAAAGTCAACTATGCCTAAAACTTCAAATTTTGCCAAATGGGCCCATTCTTTTTCACTTGTTTTGAGTTCGAATTATAGCCCACGTGCTATAGCCTTGTCCATGTGTCCATATCATATTTTTATTATTTAATTTGGTTTTTATTTGAATTAATTCATTTTAAATCAAATTAAATTAAATAAAATAGAAAATATTGAAAACCAAAGATCTTTTGATGATTTCAGGCTTCATTGGACAGATAGCACCATTCCAAATTTGCATCAAGGAAATTGTGTACAAAAATATTGCAAAGGAACCAATTTTGGAAAGATTTAAAGAAGCAAATCAAATCAAATCCAAAGCATTGAAAGAGAGAGATTTGGACTGAGTTTGCAACCCTAATGCATTGCACAATACATAAGGAGGCGAGGCATATCAAAAAGAAGGTTAGAGATCAGACATAGGGCAAGAACCAAATTTGCAAAAACAAGCAAAAAGTGTGAGATCGAAACAGAGGTTAGAGGCATCCTCAAGACTTGGTACGTGTCTCAATCTCTTCCTGGAAATCTCAGGAACCTAAAGCAAGCAAAACCACGCGTTTTCAAGCCCTCCTGTGCACTGTAAGTCGTTCACGGAACCACCATTTTCTTGAATTAGATTAACACTATTCTTGCATCTATAATGTAAAATAATTGTACATTCTTGATCACCATGACATTTACAAACTTTCTGCATTATTTGATTTCATTTATATAGCCCGTACCGTAAATCACCATTGCTAGGTTTTTGAGCTTGGTTTTAGGGTTTTTGTTTGCAGGAACAATTGGCCTTCATGAGTGATACCATTGTGATCAGGAGGACAAGACGAGTCTAACCATGGTGTTAGATGTTATTTACAAGGCCCACCAGAGATCTTGTCAAAGATTAAAGAAGAAATCGAAAGGCTGCTCAAATATAAGTTCATTCGCACCACAAGGTACGTCAAATGGATTGCTAACATGGTTCATGTAATTAAAAAGAATGGGACTTTGAGGGTTTATATTGAATTTAGAGATTTGAATGTTGTAACCTCAAAGGATGAATAACTTATGCCAGTGGCAGAAATGCTAGTCGATTCAGCCGCAGGTTTCGAATACCTTAGTATGCTTGATGGGTATTCAAGGTATAATCAAATCTTCATTGCTGGCGAAGATGAGCCTAAAACAGAATTTCGTTGCATGGGTGACCTAGGTACCTTTGAATAGATAGTCATACCATTTGGACTAAAAAATGATGGGGCAGCCTATCAAAGGGCAATAAATTCTATTTTCCATAATATCATCAAAACTTTCATGCAGATTTATATTGATGACATTGTTGTTAAGTCCGTGTCAGGGAGAAATCATTTGGACCACCTTTGTAAATCCTTCGAAAGGATGAGAAAACATGGTCTGAAAATGAATCCTCTTAAATGTGTTTTTTGTGTGTAGGCAGGGTATTTTTTTGGGTTTTTTGATCCACAAAAAAGGGATCAAAATAAATCAAATTAAAACAAAGGCCATCATGGAAGCGAAAGGGCCATCAACCAAGATGGAATTGCAGTGTTTTTTAGGGAAAATTAATTTCTTAAGAAGGTTCATCTCGAATCTAAGTGGTAAGCCTCAAGCCTTTTCACCTCTACTTCGCCTGAAAAAGGAAGGATTCGAATAAGGGCAAGTGCAACAAGAAGCCTTCGACAAGATCAAAGACTATCTTGTTCACCCTCCAATATTGTCACCTCCTTGTAGAAATATGAGTATAAGATTGTATATTTCTGCGTCTGATGTCATAATAGGGAGCATGCTTGCTCAAGAAGATGATAGTGGTATCTAAAGAGCCATTTATTACTTTAGTCGAGTCCTTAATGATACAAAAACTAGGTATACTTTGATTGAAAAGTTGTGCCTTTGTCTGTACTTCTCCTGTAAAAAATTAAAGAATTATATAAAGCCAGTAGACGTTTATGTTTCGTATCACTTTGATATAATTAAGCATATGCTTTCTAAACCAGTTTTGCATAGTCGAATTTGGAAATGGGCACTTGCTCTAACTGAGTATTCCTTAACTTACATGCCCCTAAAAACTATGAAAGGGCAAGTAGTTGCATATTTCATAGTCAATCAAGTCATGGTCGAAGATCCTCAAGACTTCATTGATATTGAACCTTGGAGGTTATATTTCGATGGTTCTAGTCCAAAAGAAGGAACTTGGAATGAAGTTATAATTATTTCTCCTAACAAGATTCCGATAAAATTCAAGTATAAAATTGATGGTGCTTGCTCGAACAACGAAGCTCAATACGAGACTCTAATAGTTGGCCTTGAAATCTTGTTGGAATTAGGGGCAACTAGAGTCATAATAAGAGGTGACTCTGAATTGGTTGTCAAGCAAATAACTAAGTAATACAAGTGTGTCAGAGAAAATTTGATCATGTACTTTGTTATAGCAAATAAATTAGTATGAAGGTTTGAGTATGTAAACATCAAGCATATTCCTCGACTCAAGAATCAGGAGGCTAATGACTTGGCTCAAATTTCATCTGGGTACAAGGTGTCGCAGGAGAAGTTTGAAGACCTGATTGAAGTTCTAGGAATAGTATTGGCAACTAAGTTATCTCCATCATATTTGGTAATGACAAGGTTAGGGTGTGCAGATGATGAAAATTTTGAAATTTTTTCCATTGATAATTTAACGGATACTAATTGGAGAAAGCCACTATTTGATTATTTAGAAAGCCCTACAACATTTGGAGAGCGAAAGATCAGGTACCATGCTTTGAGTTATACTCTTAAGGGGAATAAATTTTTCAAAAAGACACCTAAATGGATTTTGCTCAAATGCCTTAGTGAGAATGAGGCATATTTGGATCTATCGAATGTCCATAGTGAGGCATGTGGGGCCCATCAAGTTGGACATAAGATGAAATGGCTTTTGTTTCGATAAGGAATCTACTAGACAACAATGTTAAACGATTGTATTGAGTTCGCTAAAGGATGCCAAGAGTTCCATATACATGCAGTCATCCAACATGTTCCTGCAAGCGTATACATTCAATAATCAAACCTTGGCCTTTTAGAGGTTGGGCTTTATATTTGGTTGGCGAAATTCGACCAGTATCGTCTAAAGGTCAAAGATACATTTTAGTAGGAGTTGATTATTTTACTAAATGGATCGAAGTTATTCCTTTGGTAAATGTCGACCAAGAAGCGGTGATTTAATGTATCCAAAGGCACATATTTACAAATTTGGAATCCATGAGACCATAAACTGATCAAGGATCAGTGTTCACTGATCAAAAGATGCAAGAGTTTGCTAAAGAAGTATGGATAAAATTGTTAACTTCCACACCTTATTATGCCCAGGAAAATGGTCAAGTCGAGGCAACAAACAACATAACAATTAGGATGATAAATAAGAATGCGAGAAAGAAGACAAAGAACTGGCATAAAACCTTATATCAAGTTCTTTGGGCTTGTTGAACGTCTCAAAAGGAAGCCACCAATGCTAAACCCTTTCAATTGGCATACGGGCACGATGCAGTATTACCAGTTGAAATCTGTCTCCAGTCAACCAGAATCCAGAGACAATATGAGATGCCATCAGAGTCCTATTTGAATATGATGTTGGATGAATTGGTTGATTTGGACGTAGAAAGATTAAAAGCTTTGGAATTGTTAATAAGCCAAAAGAAGAGAGTATAAAAGGCTTATAATACAAAGGTAAAGATCAAAGTTTTTTCGATTGGGGAGTTGGTTTGGAAAGTGATCCTACCCATAGATAAAAAATATAAAACATTGGGTAAATGGTCCCCAAATTGGGACGGTCTATTCCAAGTTAATCAAGTCTTTTCGAATAACACTTATGAGATTGAAGAGTTAGCAGATGATCAAAGACTTCTGAGAGTAAATGGTAAGTATTTAAAAAAATATAAACTTATACTTCAGGAAGTCAAAATATCAGAAAAATAATCGAAATGCAAAATTAAAATCTAACATGGAAATACGAAGATTTCTAAAATGGCTTAGTTGTTCGTTACAAATTCCAAAAGACTTCAAAATTATAAAGAGAATTTAAGAGTACTATAACCTTTTTCTAAGTATTAAAAGTCAGCAGGAAGTGAATCCTTCATTCATTTGTACTTCTTAGCAGACACTGATAGACAGTGTTCGATCACAGACTGGCTCAGAGTGAGGGTTTCAATTTGGATTCCTAATTTTTATGCCCTCTCAACATGATGCACTCCCACCTTGATTTCCTCATCAATCTCCTTATGATCAAGTTTGTTAAGTTCCTGTTGACGAGCTTTGCTTTCTAGATACTTGTTTGCACCGTTTTGATTTGTTCTCCCCGAGCGAAAATGTTGGCAACACAATCTTTGAGTTCTTTTTTGCTCTACGAAAAGACTTCTCCAACTCTTCAACTTTGTTGTTGGATTTTGTGGCAGCATCCCACTCTTCCACTTGGGTTTCCATTTTGTTGTCAATCTTAGTTGAAACGTCTTACGTAGGCAAAAGATCCGTAGTGACCAGATTCAGAAGAAATCCAAGGTCAACGATGATGTCTGCAGCCTCTAGAGAAATCTTTAAGATGTCTTCTATTTTACCACCTCCTTAGTACTATAACAATCATGAGTGTTATTTTCCATCACTTCAAGTAAATTGACATCAAAGGATTTCACCTTGATTTTTTGAAGGAGTTGATCAGCAGGTGGCACAGAGGATTGGCTTCTAGAAGCAGTCGAAGAATTGGTGCCTTTCTCAGAAAAACCGGCTCTTGCACTGATGATTGACTTCAAATATCCAATAGGATCGTTAGCCTTCACGTCATCTAACGCTTCTTGAGAGAGAAGTTATAGTAGTATTTGAATGGGCTTTAAACTCTTTGATGGTCCCAAAAGGTTGATGAGTATCACTTGCAGCATTTAGCTGAGACTTCTCCTTTTGAATGTCTTTTTCAGTCCGAGTTTCCATGTCGAGGTTGGACATGTGTTCATCTTCTTAGACCATTTGAGTTTCGTCCTATTTTGGAATTATGGGTGAATAATTATCTGGCTTTTCTTGACCCTGGTCATCATTGACTTTGTTTCCATTTCATTATGCTCTCCATCTTCACTCTCACATGTGGAGTCAGATGATGGAGTTGATTAAGGAGAAATAGGGGGTGTTTCATTTTGCTGGACTTTGTTGAGGAGGTTAACGTCTATGTTGGACCCTTTATTCAATCCTCTATGAGCACTAGGATTCACTAGCTTGGACAAATCTGTTTTTTGTTTGGGGATGAAGTCAGTGATCTTTGACTTCTTCTTATTAGCTAGCTTTGTTGTATCAAGAGAAAGATCTTCGGGATCTAATTCAATCGGAATAGGTGAGGGTTGAGTTTCTTTTTGTTTCCTTGGAGTTGGTGGATGTTTTCGAGCAGTATGAAACAACAAAAAGATTAGCAAAATTGTTTATATATGAAAAGGATAAAGTTTGGAAGTGTTTTGAAAAAATACCTTTGTTGTTACCTTTGGCAAAACATATTATTTGGCATAAACATGATCTTTCGATGAAGCAATGACATCAACCTTCTTTGCAACCGCAATTATAGATTTTTCTCTTATGATTTGTTTCCTCTCAACAACTAAAATAAAAGAAAAGAATCAATGGGTTAAATTTAGTAGGTAAGGAAATTACAAAGGAAAAATCTAAGAAACAATATGTTTAGGTTAATAGGTCTTCTCTTTAAATACACCTTTGCAATCCATGAACTTTAAAATCTACATCCAGAAATTTCTTGGTCCACAAGCTGAGTGATGCACCAATTGTGTAGAAAAATCTCCTTAAATCTTGGAACAAACAACACCATGTTTCCTAAATTATCTCAAGGCCCAATTTAGTAACTTATGTACAGCCGGAGATACAAAACTTGTTCCATATTAAATCTTCTTGACCTGCAAAATTTACTGAGACATATCCAAAAGGAATATCACAGAGTTCAATTACATCTGTCAAGATTTAAAACATCTTGTACATGTTCTGGTACATAATGTCACAACATCTGATAGAATATCCTTCTTCAACGAACCTGCCCAACATGTTAGAACATCTCCCATAACATCTTTTTTGTGAACCACGTTTTAGCAAAATTGTTGCAAATCCCAAAACCATTGTACTAACAATCTCCCCATTTGGAAAATTTTGGGCAAAACAACCAAAACCCAATTAAAATGGAGAGAGGAATAAAACCACAAAGGAATAACACCACAGAGAAATAAGACCCCAAAGGAATAAGACCACAAACACAAGTTGCATGCTAAACATGTAAACTTTGTACATGAGGAAGAAGATAAGAGTTACTCCCCCTTAAACACAAAACCAATTATCGTCACAGAAGAATAAATCTCCCCCTCAAGAGGAAGAATAAACTTTTCGCGAAGCACAAGAAAACCAACCCGAACTTTTCAGGTGAAAACCCAATGCTTCAGAAAACCAACCTGGACTCTAGGAATTATAAGACCATGCAGCAGAAGCAGCACACATAACTCAGAACACAAGACACAATGACACACTTAACTCAAAAAATAAGATGCAACAAGACTCATATACACGGGATGTTCTAACATATGGTAGGACATCATGCAAATAACTACATCATAAGTAGAAAAAAAAGTAGGAGTAGAAGCAAGACAAACACCATGTTATTTCTCAGTTCACTGTGATTGGCATTATGTTTGATAAAACTAACTTAGCTTAGACATCTTGAATGAATATGTTCTATCAACTGGAGGAACATGTCGAATGCAATATTCTATGTTGGTTCTTTCGACGTCGTGATTTTTTACAACTAGACTGTTAGATATTTTAGTTTTTTTACAGGTGTAGGGTATTTTGAAAAATATTATCTATCCTATGTGGCACGTGGTTTGAAGATTTAAAAAGATTCAAGCTGATTTCAAGGATATTTGTTAGTTTCTTATTATGGATATAATCGAGGAAACTAATGATTGATGTCCTAGCTTTGAGAAGATAATTCTACAGCGCCCCTGTCATATCCAGCTGCATATGTGAAGCCCAAATCTAGTTCACTGAAGATTATAAATAGAGGACTTCAACCCTAGTGTAGGTGTCGAACTTACATTGTATTATGTTAGGTTTGTATGTTTATTGTGAGCCTCAAGATTATCATATTCATGAACAAGTAGGACTTTTTTTTAAGTTGTAAGTTCTTCCAGTCATTCCAAAGCTTTTAAATAGTGAATGAATGTGTCTTTGAAGTGTGACTTTTCTGTTTTTTTAAGTGTTTAGAATTGGTCAGTCACTGGGCTTGGATTGTAAGGGGTTTGGGAAGGGTTTCATACCTAGGTGAGTCTTAGGTAGAAGTTAAGCAAGGGTGGTGGTTAAGTGAGAAGTTGTAAATGGGGGAGTTTAGCTTCGAATTAATACGATTTTAGTTAACTTGATTCCTGACTTGGTAGCCCCCAGAGTAGGTGTTAGGGTACACGGAACTGGGTTAACCATCCTATCTGTTCTTTACTTTTCCACACTTTGTTTATCTCATACCTTACCAATTTGTGTTTGTTTAGAGAAACGTGTCTCGACATCTTTTAAGACATCTAAGATCTGAATACTAGAATTTCAATATTATCAGAGCAGGCATCCTGCTATGACTTTGGGTGAGGTTCAGGGAAGATACTTTCTGGTATAATGGACACGAAAGGATAATTTATGAACAAACCACCATTCTCGATGGAACCAAATATGACTATTGGAAAGTTCATACGTTGGCCTTTATCTAATCTGTGTACAGCAAGGCTTGGAAAGCTGTGGTAAAAGGATGATGTAATATGGTGGGAGAACTAACTTTAATGGATTTTCGTTTTATCACAAATGTTGCAGTTAGCAAGAGTCGCCACCGACTTTTCTTTTATCCAATAAAGGAAAGGGTGAAAAGAATAGGAAAGACCTTTCGAGAGTTTTTCTGAGTAAGGGGGGTAGGTTATAAAAAGGGAAGGTGTTGGCACCCATTCCATCTGTAGTTATCTACGGGCTCTTAGTTGCTAGCTCACTTTGAAAATGATTTTTTGTGTAAGTGTATTTGAAAATATTTTTGAAAAGACACCTTAGTGCGGCGAACTTTGTAATTATTCTCGTATCATTGAGAATGCTATTTTGTCTTTGAAAATATTTAGAAGAAAAGAGTGTATGTGTGAGAAAATTATTTGTTTTGTGAGAAAGAAACTACGAGTTGTCTACCTACTTGAATTGTCTTTGTTCTTTTCCTCTTTTCCTTTAAATAGTGCTATCCTACCATTAGTCGGTAGGTAGCTGTAATACAGTGGGAAAATGACTTGGGTGTTTTGTGTTTTATTGCAATTATTACGGATAGCAAGAGTCGCCACCGAATTTTCTTTTATCGAATAAAGGAAAGGGTGAAAAGAATAGGAAATACCTTTTGAGATATTTTCTTGAGTTCGAGGGGTAAGTTATGAAAAGGGAAGGTGTTATCACCCTTTTCACCCGTAGTTATCTACAGGCTTTTAGTTTGCTAGCTCACTTTAAAATGATTTGTTTGAAATGTGTTTGTGATTGGTTTTGAAAGTATTTTTGAAAGTGCCTTTGCTTAGGCGATCTTTGTAATGATTCCCGTCTCTATAAGAATGCATACAAAGTGTTGACTTTTGAAAATATTTCATTTGAAAGTGATGGTGTGTTTGAAAGATGCTTTAAAATGGTTATGAGCAAGCAACTATGAACGTTCTACCTACTCAAAAAGTCTTAGTTCTTTTCCTCCTCCTCTAGATATCGCTATCTTACCATTGATTGATAAGAAGCCATATCATTGGATGTGAAGGGACGAGCGTGGGTCGTCGTATAGTCATAGAAGGCCACATTGTAGGACACCTTAGCAATTTGTCATAAGGGTCTAAGATCATTTACCTAAGGCAACACCGAAGGGTCATCGAGGGACTACGGTCTTGTATTTAAGGGTCATTTCTAAAGTATCCCACGTTCGAGAGGCATGACTATTTTTATCTGAGGCAACAAGTGTGGTTACCCTAGAGGTGTGAGTGTGTAAAGTGATTTGCTTTCATGCATTTTATGTATTGAATTAGGGTTGTCTACTTGTTCATTTTAGGTCTTGCCATACACACCCTAATTACTAGCAATAATATTGAAAGCGATAAATTGCGGAATTTTAAAGTTCTACGCTATTACATTTTTTTTTTGGAGATGGGGATACAAGTTTATAAATGGGGGATGAAAGCAATAAAGTTATAATTATACTATTATAACAGTATTGAATATTGAATGACAATAAAAATATAAAGAAATATAAATATAATGTAAAAAAAGAAAAAATTGGTTGAAGAAAACTTTTATGTATTGACACATGAGCTTATGCATTGATATGAAAATTTTATGTATTTACGCATGCATTGACTCATATCTATTTTGTATTGGCTCATATCATCTCTTTGCCCCTTGAAATCAAAATCAACTCAGTATGATTCGACACATAAGGGTTTTGTATCGACTCATACTGCCTTGTATCGACACATGCACGTTTTGTATCAACTCATACTCTTTTCTAGCTCCTGGAAGTCAAAACAACTCAGTATGAGTCGACAGATAAGGGTTTTCTATTTACTCATACTGCTTTGTATCAACGCTGTTGTACCCCAAAATTTTCCCTCCCATATTTCTCAATATATGTCAAGAAAAATCTCCAAGTTGCTCAAGATAGTCCAAGGGTTGGCCAGACAAGCTCTCTCCTAAGGCAGTCTACCCCAAATTAGGGTTTCATGTTGCATCAAGATACTTGAGTCCAAGTGGTCCCAAATTCTCAACATTGTCCTAATATGTTCTCAAGATCATCCATGTCAAGTTTCAAGCCTTGCAGAGAAAGTTTGCTCAGTCAATTGCTCAAAGGTCCAAAAATCGATTGTGTTAGGGCAAAAGTCAACTGTGACTCCCATACAGTCAAACTTCAAGATTTTTGGTCAACATCCTCATTTTTAAGTATATTTCATCAATTGATAAAGGGTTGATCATGATTCATCAAGGATTGCTCACAATTCATCAAGATTCAAAAGTTGCTAAATTAGGGTTTTGTAGGAAAAGTCAACTCAACTTTGACCAAGCATAACTTTCTCATACTTTATGATAAATGACCCATAGAAACCTCATTTTTAAGAGTATTCAATTCCCTACAATCCATATTCAGCTCCCAAGATCAAAATATGCACTCACAAGAAGTTATGAATTTGGACATTATAGGTCATTTTGAAAAGTCAACAAAAACACTTTTTTTGTCAAAGCTTCATACATGAGCATGGG
Organism: Vicia faba; assembly: GCA_948472305.1. Taxonomy (NCBI): domain Eukaryota; kingdom Viridiplantae; phylum Streptophyta; class Magnoliopsida; order Fabales; family Fabaceae; genus Vicia; species Vicia faba. The sequence goes on along the minus strand of OX451736.1, from coordinate 20,365,206 downwards.
ATATCAAAATGATATGAGACCAAAAGGGTTGGTTATAGGACATCTCAAGCTTTCTAAGAAGTCCAAGAACACCTCCAAAGATTCAAAATTGAGGAAGTTATGCATTGTTGAAGTTGGACTTTTTTTGTAAAATTGCCAAAAGTCAACTATGCCCAAAACATCAAATTTTGCCAAATGGGCCCATTCTTTTTCACTTGTTTTGAGTTGGAATTATATCCCACGTGCTATAGCGTTGTCCATGTGTCCATATCATATTTTTATTATTTAATTTGGTTTTTATTTGAATTAATTCATTTTAAATCAAATTAAATCAAATAAAATAGAAAATATTGAAAACCAAAGATCTTTTGATGATTTCAGGCTTCGTTGGACAGCTAGCACCATTCCAAATTCACATCAAGGAAATTGTGTACAAAAATATTACAAAGGAACCAATTTTGGAAAGATTTAAAGAAGAAAATCAAATCAAATCCAAAGCATTGAAAGAGAGGGATTTGGACTGAGTTTGCAACCCTAATGCATTGTATAATACATAAGGAGGCGAGGCATATCAAAAAGAAGATTAGAGATCAGACATAGGGAAAGAACCAAATTTGCAAAAACAAGCAAAAAGTGTGAGATCGAAACAGAGGTTAGAGGCATCCTCAAGACGTGGTACGTGTCTCAATCTCTTCCTGGAAATCTCAGGAACCTAAAGCAAGCGAAACCACGCGTTTTCAAGCCCTCCAGTGCACTGTAAGTCGTTCACGGAACCACCATTTTCTTGAATTCGATTAACACTATTCTTGCATCTATAATGTAAAACAATTGTACATTCTTGATCACCATGACATTTACAAACTTTCTGCATTATTTGATTTCATTTATATAGCCCGTACCGTAAATCACCATTGCTAGGTTTTTGAGCTTGGTTTTAGGGTTTTTGTTTTCAGGAACAATTGGCCTTCATGAGTGATACAATTGTGATCAGGAGGACAAGACGAGTCTAACCATGGTGTTAGATGTTATTTACATGGCCCACCAGAGATCTTGTCAAAGATTAAAGAAGAAATCGAAAGGCTGCTCAAATATAAGTTCATTCGCACCATAACGTACGTCAAATGGATTGCTAACATGGTTCATGTAATTAAAAAGAATGGGACTTTGAGAGTTTATATTGAATTTAGAGATTTGAATGTTGTAACCTCAAAGGATGAATAACCTATGCCAGTGGCAGAAATGCTAGTCGATTCAGCCGCAGGTTTCGAATACCTTAGTATGCTTGATGGGTATTCAAGGTATAATCAAATCTTCATTGCTGACGAAGATGAGCCTAAAACAGAATTTCGTTGCATGGGTGACCTAGGTACCTTTGAATAGATAGTCATACCATTTGGACTAAAAAATGATGGGGCAGCCTATCAAAGGGAAATAAATTCTATTTTCCATAATTTCATCAAAACATTCATGCAGATTTATATTGATGACATTGTTGTTAAGTCCGTGTCAGGGAGAAATCATTTGGACCACCTTTGTAAATCCTTCGAAAGGATGAGAAAACATGGTCTGAAAATGAATCCTCTTAAATGTGTTTTTTGTGTGTAGGCAGGGTATTTTTTTGGGTTTTTTGATCCACAAAAAAGGGATCGAAATAAATCAAATTAAAACAAAGGCCATCATGGAAGAGAAAGGGCCATCAACCAAGATGGAATTGTAGTGTTTTTTAGGGAAAATTAATTTCTTAAGAAGGTTCATCTCGAATCTAAGTGGTAAGCCTCAAGCCTTTTCACCTCTACTTCGCCTGAAAAAGGAAGGATTCGAATAAGGGCAAGTGACCCAAGAAGCCTTCGACAAGATCAAAGACTATCTTGTTCACCCTCCAATATTGTCACCTCCTTGTAGAAATATGAGTATAAGATTGTATATTTCTGCGTCTGATGTCATAATAGGGAGCATGCTTGCTCAAGAAGATGATAGTGGTATCTAAAGAGCCATTTATTACTTTAGTCGAGTCCTTAATGATACAAAAACTAGGTATACTTTGATTGAAAAGTTGTGCCTTTGTCTGTACTTCTCCTGTACAAAATTAAAGAATTATATAAAGCCAGTGGACGTTTATGTTTCGTATCACTTTGATATAATTAAGCATATGCTTTCTAAACCAGTTTTGCATAGTCGAATTTGGAAATGGGCACTTGCTCTAACTGAGTATTCCTTAACTTACATTCCCCTAAAAGCTATGAAAGGGCAAGTAGTTGCATATTTCATAGTCAATCAAGTCATGGTCGAAGATCCTCAAGACTTCATTGATATTGAACCTTGGAGGTTATATTTCGATGGTTCTAGTCACAAAGAAGGAACTTGGAATGGAGTTATAATTATTTCTCCTAACAAGATTCCAATAAAATTCAAGTATAAAATTGATGGTGCTTGCTCGAACAACGAAGCTCAATACGAGACTCTAATAGTTGGCCTTGAAATCTTGTTGGAATTAGGGGCAACTAGAGTCATAATAAGAGGTGACTCTGAATTGGTTGTCAAGCAAATAACTAAGTAATACAAGTGTGTCAGAGAAAATTTGATCATGTACTTCGTTATAGCAAATAAATTTGTATGAAGGTTTGAGTATGTAAACATCAAGCATATTCCTCGACTCAAGAATTAAGAGGCTAATGACTTGGCTCAAATTTCATCTGGGTACAAGGTATCGCATGAGAAGTTGGAAGACCTGATTGAAGTTCTAGGAATAGTATTGGCAACTAAGTTATCTCCATCATATTTGGTAATGACAAGGTTAGGGTGTGCAGATGATGAAATTTTTGAAATTTTTTCCATTGATAATTTAACGGATACTAATTGGAGAAAGCCACTAGTTGATTATTTAGAAAGTCCTACAACATTTGCAGAGCGAAAGCTCAGGTACCATGCTTTGAGTTATACTCTTAAGGGGAACAAATTATTCAAAAAGACACCTAAATGGATTTTGCTCAAATGCCTTAGTGAGAATGAGGCATATTTGGATCTATCGAATGTCCATAGTGAGGCATGTGGGGCCCATCAAGTTGGACATAAGATGAAATGGCTTTTGTTTCGATAAGGAATCTACTAGACAACAATGTTAAACGATTGTATTGAGTTCGCTAAAGGATGCCAAGAGTTCCATATACATGCAGTCATCCAACATGTTCCTGCAAGCGTATACATTCAATAATCAAACCTTGGCCTTTTAGAGGTTGGGCTTTATATTTGGTTGGCGAAATTCGACCAGTATCGTCTAAAGGTCAAAGATACATTTTATTAGGAGTTGATTATTTTACTAAATGGATCGAAGTTATTCCTTTGGTAAATGTCGACCAAGAAGCGGTGATTTAATGTATCCAAAGGCACATATTTACAAATTTGGAATCCATGAGACCATAAACTGATCAAGGATCAGTGTTCACTGATCGAAAGATGCAAGAGTTTGCTAAAGAAGTATGGATAAAATTGTTAACTTCCACACCTTATTATGCCCAGGAAAATGGTCAAGTCGAGGCAGCAAACAACATAACAATTAGGATGATAAATAAGAATGCGAGAAAGAAGACAAAGATCTGGCATAAAACCTTATATCAAGTTCTTTAGGCTTGTTGAACGTCTCAAAAGGAAGCCACCAATGCTACACCCTTTCAATTGGCATACGGGCACGATGCAGTATTACCAGTTTAAATCTGTCTCCAGTCAACCAGAATCCAGAGACAATATGAGATGCCATCAGAGTCCTATTTGAATATGATGTTGGATGAATTGGTTGATTTGGACGTAGAAAGATTAAAAGCTTTGGAATTGTTAAGAAGCCAAAAGAAGAGAGTATAAAAGGATTATAATACAAAGGTAAAGATCAAAGTTTTTTCGATTGGGGAGTTGGTTTGGAAAGTGATCCTACCCATAGATAAAAAATATAGAACATTGGGTAAATGGTCCCCAAATTGGGACGGTCTATTCCAAGTTAATCAAGTCTTTTCGAATAACACTTATGAGATTGAAGAGTTAGCAGATGATCAAAGACTTCTGAGAGTAAATGGTAAGTATTTAAAAAAATATAAACTTATACTTCAGGAAGTCAAAATATCAGAAAAATAATCGAAATGCAAAATTAAAATCTAATATGGAAATACGAAGATTTCTAAAATGGCTTAGTTGTTCGTTACAAATTCCAAAAGACTTCAAAATTATAAAGATTAGTTAAGAGTACTATAACCTTTTTCTAAGTATTAAAAGTCAGCAGGAAGTGAATCCTTCATTCATTTGTACTTCTCAGTAGACACTGATGGACGGTGTTCGATCACAGACTGGCTCAGAGTGAGGGTTTCAATTTGGATTCCTAATTTTTATGCCCTCTCAACATGATGCACTCCCACCTTGATTTCCTCATCAATCTCCTTATAATCAAGTTTGTTAAGTTCCGGTTGACGAGCTTTGCTTTCTAGATACTCGTTTGCACTATTTTGATTTGTTTCCCCGAGCGAAAATGCTTGCAACACAATCTTTGAGTTCTTTTTTGCTCTGCGAAAAGTCTTCTCCAACTCTTCAACTTTGTTGCTGGATTTGGTGGCAGCATCCCACTCTTCCACTTGGGATTCCATTTTGTTGTCAATCTTAGTTGAAACGTCTTACGTAGGCAAAAGATCCGCAGTGACTAGATTCAGAAGAAATCCAAGGTCAACGATGATGTCTGCAGCCTCTGGAGAAATCTTTAAGATGTCTTCTATTTTACCACCTCCTTAGTACTATAACAAGCATGAGTGTTATTTTCCATCACTTCAAGTAAATTGACATCAAAGGATTTCACCTTGATTTTTTGAAGGAGTTGATCAACAGGTGGCACAGAGGATTGGCTTCTAGAAGCAGTCGAAGAATTGGTGCCTTTCTCAGAAAAACCGGCTCTTGCACTGATGATTGCCTTCAAATATCCAGTAGGATCGTTTGCCTTCACGTCATCTAACGCTTCTTGAGAGAGAAGTTATAGTAGTATTTGAATGGGCTTTAAACTCTTTGATGGTCCCAAAAGGTTGATGAGTATCACTTGCAGCATCTGGCTGAGACTTCTCCTTTTGAATGTCTTTTTCAGTCCGAGTTTCCATGTCGAGGTTGGACATGTGTTCATCTTCTTAGACCATTTGAGTTTCGTCCTATTTTGGAATTATGGGTGAATAATTATCTGGCTTTTCTTGACCCTGGTCATCATTGACTTTGTTTCCATTTCATTATGCTCTCCATCTTCACTCTCACTTGTGGAGTCAGATGATGGAGTTGATTAAGGAGAAATAGGGGGTGTTTCATTTTGCTGGACTTTGTTGAGGAGGTTAACGTCTATGTTGGACCCTTTATTCAATCCTGTATGAGCACTAGGCTTCACTAGCTTGGACAAATCTGTTTTTTGTTCGGGGATGAAGTCAGTGATCTTTGACTTCTTCTTATTAGCCAGCTTTGTTGTATCAAGAGAAAGATCTTCGGGATCTAATTCAATCGGAATATGTGAGGGTTGAGTTTCTTTTTGTTTCCTTGGAGTTGGTGGATGTTTTCGAGCAGTCTGAAACAACAAAAAGATTAGCAAAATTGTTTATATATGAAAAGGATAAAGTTTGGAAGTGTTTTGAAAAAATATCGTTGTTGTTACCTTTGGCAAAACATATTATTTGGCATAAACATGATCTTTCGATGAAGCAATGACATTAACCTTCTTTGCAACCGCAATTATAGCTTTTTCTCTTATGATTTGTTTCCTCTCAACAACTAAAATAAAAGAAAAGAATCAATGGGTTAAATTTAGTAGGTAAGGAAATTACAAAGGAAAAATCTAAGAAACAATATGTTTAGGTTAATAGGTCTTCTCTTTAAATACACCTTTGCAATCCACGAACTTCAAAATCTACATCCAGATATTTCTTGGTCCACAAGCTGAGTGATGCACCAATTGTGTAGAAAAATCTCCTTAAATCTTGGAACAAACAACACCATGTTTCCTAAATTATCTCAAGGCCCAATTTAGTAACTTATGTACAGCCGGAGATACAAAACTTGTTCCATATTAAATCTTCTTGACCTGCAAAATTTACTGAGACATATCAAAAAGGAATATCACAGAGTTCAATTACATCTGTCAAGATTTAAAACATCTTGTACATGTTCTGGTACATAATGTCACAACATCAGATAGAATATCCTTCTTCAACGAACCCGCCCAACATGTTAGAACATCTCCCATAACATCTTTTTTGTGAACCACATTTTAGCAAAATTGTTGCAAATCCAAAAACCATTGTACTAACAATCTCCCCATTTGGAAAATTTTGGGTAAAACAACCAAAACCCAATTAAAATAGAGAGAGGAATAAAACCACAAAGGAATAACACCACAGAGAAATAAGACCCCAAAGGAATAATACCACAAACACAAGTTGCATGCTAAACATGTAAACTTTGTACATGAGAAAGAAGATAAGAGTTACTCCCCCTTAAACACAAAACCAATTATCGTCACAGAAGATTAAAACTCCCCCTCAAGAGGAAGAATAAACTTTTCGCGAAGCACAAGAAAACCAACCCGAACTTTTCAGGTGAAAACCCAATGCTTCAGAAAACCAACCTGGACTCAAGGCATTATAAGACCATGCAGCAGAAGCAGCACACATAACTCAGAACACAAGACACAATGACACACTTAACTCAAAAAACAAGATGCAACATGACTCAGATACACGGGATGTTCAACATATGGTAGGACATCGTGCAAATAACTACATCATAAGTAGAAAAAAAAGCAGGAGTAGAAGCAAGACAAACACCATGTTATTTCTCAGTTCACTGTGATTGGCATTATGTTTGATAAAACTAACTTAGCTTAGACATCTTGAATGAATATGTTCTATCAACTGGAGGAACATGTCGAATGCAATATTCTATGTTGGTTCTTTCGACGTCGTGATTTTGTACAACTAGACTGTTAGATATTTTAGTTTTTTTATAGGTGTAGGATATTTTGAAAAATATTATCTATCCTATGTGGCACGTGGTTTGAAGATTTAAAAAGATTCAAGCTGATTTCAAGGATATTTGTTAGTTTCTTATTATGGATATAATCGAGGAAACTAATGATTGATGTCCTAGCTTTGAGAAGATAATTTTACAGCGCCCCTGTCATATCCAGCTGCATATGTGAAGCCCAAATCTAGTTCACTGAAGATTAAAAATAGAGGACTTCAACCCTAGTGTAGGTGTCGAACTTACATTGTATTATGTTAGGTTTGTATGTTTATTGTGAGCCTCTCGATTATCATATTCATGAACAAGTCGGACTTTGTTTTAAGTTGTAAGTTCTTCCAGTCATTCCAAAGCTTTTAAATAGTGAATGAATGTGTCTTTGAAGTGTGACTTTTCTGTTTTTTTAAGTGTTTAGAATTGGTCAGTCACTGGGCTTGGATTGTAAGGGGTTTGGGAAGGGTTTCATACCTAGGTGAGTCTTAGGTAGAAGTTAAGCAAGGGTGGTGATTAAGTGAGAAGTTGTAAATGGGGGAGTTTAGCTTCGAATTAATACGATTTTAGTTAACTTGATTCCTGACTTGGTAGCCCCCAGAGTAGGTGTTAGGGTACACGGAACTGGGTTAACCATCCTATCTGTTCTTTACTTTTCCACACTTTGTTTATCTCATACCTTACCAATTTGTGTTTGTTTAGAGAAACGTGTCTCGACATCTTTTAAGACATCTAAGATCTGAATACTAGAATTTCAATTAGTATCAGAGCAGGCATCCTGCTATGACTCTGGGTGAGGTTCAGGGAAGATACTTTCTGGTATAATGGACACGAAAGGATAATTTATGAACAGACCACCATTCTCGATGGAACCAAATATGACTATTGGAAAGTTCATAAGCTGGCCTTTATCTAATCTGTGTACAACAAGGCTTTGAAAGCTGTGGTAAAAGGATGATGTAATATGGTGGGAGAACTAACTTTAATGGATTTTCGTTTTATCACAAATGTTGCAGTTAGTAAGAGTCGCCACCGACTTTTGTTTTATCCAATAAAGGAAAGGGTGAAAAGAATAGGAAAGACCTTTCGAGAGTTTTTCTGAGTAAGGGGGGTAGGTTATAGAAAGGGAAGGTGTTAGCACCCTTTCCATCTGTAGTTATCTACGGGCTCTTAGTTGCTAGCTCACTTTGAAAATGATTTTTTCTGTAAGTGTATTTGAAAATATTTTTGAAAAGACACCTTAGTGCGGCGAACTTTGTAATGATTCTCGTATCATTGAGAATGCATACAAAGTATTTTGTCTTTGAAAATATTTAGAAGAAAAGAGTGTATGTGTGAGAAAATTATTTGTTTTGTGAGAAAGAAACTACGAGTTGTCTACCTACTTGAATTGTCTTTGTTCTTTTCCTATTTTTCCTTTAAATAGTGCTATCCGACCATTAGTCGGTAGGTAGCTGTAATACGGTGGGAAAATGACTTGGGTGTTTTGTGTTTTATTGCAATTATTACGGATAGCAAGAGTCGCCACCCACTTTTCTTTTATCGAATAAAGGAAAGGGTGAAAAGAATAGGAAATACCTTTTGAGATATTTTCTTGAGTTCGAGGGGTAGGTTATGAAAAGGGAAGGTGTTATCACCCTTTTCACCCGTAGTTATCTACGGGCTTTTAGTTTGCTAGCTCACTTTAAAATGCTTTGTTTGAAATGTGTTTGTGATTGGTTTTGAAAGTATTTTTGAAAGTGCCTTTGCTTAGGCGATCTTTGTAATGATTCCCGTCTCTATAAGAATGCATACAAAGTGTTGACTTTTGAAAATATTTCATTTGAAAGTGATGGTGTGTTTGAAAGATGCTTTAAAATGTTTATGAGAAAGCAACTATGAACGTTCTACCTACTCAAGAAGTCTTAGTTATTTTCCTCCTCCTCCTCTAGATATCGCTATCTTACCATTGATTGATAAGAAGCCCTATCATTGGATGTGAAGGGACGAGCGTGCATCGTCGTATAGTAATAGAAGGCCACATTGTAGGACACCTTAGCAATTTGTCATAAGGGTCTAAGATCATTTACCGAAGGCAACACCGAAGGGTCATCGAGGGACTACGGTCTTGTATTTAAGGGTCATTGCTAAAGTATCCCACGTTCGAGAGGCATGACTATTTTTATCTGAGGCAACAAGTGTGGTTACCATAGAGGTATGAGTGTGTAAAGTGTTTTGCTTTCATGCATTTTATATATTGAATTAGGGTTGTCTACTTGTTGATTTTAAGTCTTGCCATACACACCCTAATTACTAGCAATAATATTGAAAGCGATAAATTGCGGAATTTTAAAGTTCTACGCTATTACATATTTTTTTTGGAGATGGGGATACAAGTTTATAAATGGGGGATGAAAGCAATAAAGTTATAATTATACTATTATAACAATATTAAATATTGAATGACAATAAAAATATAAATAAATATAAATATAATGTAAAAAAAGAAAAAATTGGTTTAAGAAAACTTTTATGTATTGACACATGAGCTTATGCATTGATATGAAAATTTTATGTATTGACGCATGCATTGACTCATATCTATTTTGTATTGGCTAATATCATCTCTTTGCCCCTGGAAATCAAAATCAACTCAGTATGATTCGACACATAAGGGTTTTGTATCGACTCATACTGCCTTGTATCGACACATGCACGTTTTGTATCAACTCATACTCTTTTCTAGCTCCTGGAAGTCAAAACAACTCAGTATGAGTCGACAGATAAGGGTTTTCTATTGACTCATATTGCTTTGTATCAACACTATTGTACCCCAAAATTTTCCCTCCCATATTTCTCAATATATGTCAAGAAAAATCTCCAAGTTGCTCAAGATAGTCCTAGGGTTGGCCAGACAAGGTCTCTCCTAAGGCAGTCTACCCCAAATTAGGGTTTCATATTGCATCAAGATACTTGAGTCCAAGTGGTACCAAATTCTCAACATTGTCCTAATATGTTCTCAAGATCATCCATGTCAAGTTTCAAGCCTTGCAGAGAAAGTTTGCTCAGTCAATTGCTCAAAGGTCCAAAAATCGACTATGCTAGGGCAAAAGTCAACTGTGACCCCCATACAGTCAAACTTCAAGATTTTTGGTCAACATCCTCATTTTTAAGTATATTTCATCATTTGATAAAGGGTTGATCATGATTCATCAAGGATTGCTCACAATTCATCATGATTCAAAAGTTGCTAAATTAGGGTTTTGTAGGAAAAGTCAACTCAACTTTGACCAAGCATAACTTTCTCATACTTTATGATAAATGACCCATACAAAGCTCATTTTGAAGAGTATGCAATTCCATACAATCCATATTCATATCCCAAGATCAAAATATGCACTCACAAGAAGTTATGAATTTGGACATTATAGGTCATTTTGAAAAGTCAACAAAAACACCTTTTTTGTCAAAGCTTCATACATGAGCATGTGATATCAAAATGAGATGATACCAAAAGTGTTGGTTATAGGACATCTCAAGCTTTCTAAAAAGTCAAAGAACACCTCCAAAGAGTCAAAATTGAGGAAGTTATGCATTGTTGAAGTTGGACTTTTTTTGTAAAATTGCCAAAAGTCAACTATGCCCAAAACATCAAATTTTGCCAAATGGGCCCATTCTTTTTCACTTGTTTTGAGTTGGAACTATAGCCCACGTGATATAGCCTTGGCCATGTGTCCATATCATATTTTTATTATTTAATTTGGTTTTTATTTGAATTAATTCATTTTAAATCAAATTAAATCAAATAAAATAGAAAATATTGAAAACCAAAGATCTTTTGATGATTTCAGGTTTCGTTGGACAGCTAGCACCATTCCAAATTCGCATCAAGGAAATTGTGTACAAAAATATTACAAAGGAACCAATTTTGGAAATATTTAAAGAAGAAAATCAAATCAAATCCAAAGCATTGAAAGAGAGGGATTTGGACTGAGTTTGCAACCCTAATGCATTGTACAATACATAAGGAGGCGAGGCATATCAAAAAGAAGGTTAGAGATCAGACATAGGGAAAGAACCAAATTTGCAAAAACAAGCAAAAAGTGTGAGATCGAAACAGAGGTTAGAGGCATCCTCAAGACTTGGTACGTGTCTCAATCTCTTCCTGGAAATCTCAGGAACCTAAAGCAAGCAAAACCACACGTTTTCAAGCCCTCCAGTGCACTGTAAGTCGTTCACGGAACCACCATTTTCTTGAATTCGATTAACACTATTCTTGCATGTATAATGTAAAACAATTGTACATTCTTGATCACAATGACATTTACAAACTTTCTGCATTATTTGATTTCATTTATATAGCCCGTAGCGTAAATCACCATTACTATGTTTTTGAGTTTGGTTTTAGGGTTTTTGTTTTCAGGAACAATTGGCCTTCATGAGTGATACCATTGTGATCAGTAGGACAAGATGAGTCTAACCATGGTGTTAGATGTTATTTACATGGCCCACCGGAGATCTTGTCCAAGATTAAAGAAGAAATCGAAAGGCTGCTCAAATATAAGTTCATTCGCACCACAACGTACGTCAAATGGATTGCTAACATGGTTCATGTAATTAAAAAGAATGGGACTTTGAGGGTTTATATTGAATTTAGAGATTTGAATGTTGTAACCTCAAAGGATGAATAACTTATGCCAGTGGCATAAATGCTAGTCGATTCAGCCGCAGGTTTCGAATACCTTAGTATGCTTGATGGGTATTCAAGGTATAATCAAATCTTCATTGCTGACGAAGATGAGCCTAAAACAGAATTTCGTTGCATGGGTGACCTAGGTACCTTTGAATAGATAGTCATACCATTTGGACTAAAAAATGATGGGGCAGCCTATCAAAGGGCAATAAATTCTATTTTCCATAATTTCATCAAAACTTTCATGCAAATTTATATTGATGACATTGTTGTTAAGTCCGTGTCAGGGAGAAATCATTTGGACCACCTTTTTAAATCCTTCGAAAGGATGAGAAAACATGGTCTGAAAATGAATCCTCTTAAATGTGTTTTTTGTGTGTAGGCAGGGTATTTTTTTGGGTTTTTTGATCCACAAAAAAGGGATCGAAATAAATCAAATTAAAACAAAGGCCATCATGGAAGCGAAAGGGCCATCAACCAAGATGGAATTGCAGTGTTTTTTAGGGAAAATTAATTTCTCAAGAAGGTTCATCTCGAATCTAAGTGGTAAGCCTCAAGCCTTTTCACCTCTACTTCGCCTGAAAAAGGAAGGATTCGAATAAGGGCAAGTGCAACAAGAAGCCTTCGACAAGATCAAAGACTATCTTGTTCACCCTCCAATATTGTCACCTCCTTGTAGAAATATGAGTATAAGATTGTATATTTCTGCGTCTGATGTCATAATAGGGAGCATGCTTGCTCAAGAAGATGATAGTGATATCTAAAGAGCCATTTATTACTTTAGTCGAGTCCTTAATGATACAAAAACTAGGTATACTTTGATTGAAAAGTTGTGCCTTTGTCTGTACTTCTCCTGTACAAAATTAAAGAATTATATAAAGCCAGTAGACATTTATGTTTCGTATCACTTTGATATAATTAAGCATATGCTTTCTAAACCAGTTTTGCATAGTCGAATTTGGAAATGGGCACTTGCTCTAACTGAGTATTCCTTAACTTACATTCCCCTAAAAGCTATGAAAGGGCAAGTAGTTGCATATTTCATAGTCAATCAAGTCATGGTCGAAGATCCTCAAGACTTCATTGATATTGAACCTTGGAGGTTATATTTCGATGGTTCTAGTCACAAAGAAGGAACTTGGAATGGAGTTATAATTATTTCTCCTAACAAGATTCCAATAAAATTCAAGTATAAAATTGATGGTGCTTGCTCGAACAACGAAGTTCAATGCGAGACTCTAATAGTTGGCCTTGAAATCTTGTTGGAATTAGGGGCAACTAAAGTCATAATAAGAGGTGACTCTGAATTGGTTGTCAAGCAAATAACTAAGTAATACAAGTGTGTCAGAGAAAATTTGATCATGTACTTCGTTATAGCAAATAAATTAGTATGAAGGTTTGAGTATGTAAACATCAAGCATATTCCTCGACTCAAGAATCAGGAGGCTAATGACTTGGCTCAAATTTCATCTGGGTACAAGGTGTCGCAGGAGAAGTTGGAAGACCTGATTGAAGTTCTAGGAATAGTATTGGCAACTAAGTTATCTCCATCATATTTGGTAATGACAAGGTTAGGGTGTGCAGATGATGAAATTTTTGAAATTTTTTCCATTGATAATTTAACGGATACTAATTGGAGAAAGCCACTAGTTGATTATTTAGAAAGTCCTACAACATTTGCAGAGCGAAAGATCAGGTACCATGCTTTGAGTTATACTCTTAAGGGGAACAAATTATTCCAAAAGACACCTAAATGGATTTTGCTCAAATGCCTTAGTGAGAATGAGGCATATTTGGATCTATCGAATGTCCATAGTGAGGCATGTGGGGCCCATCAAGTTGGACATAAGATGAAATGGCTTTTGTTTCGATAAGGAATCTACTAGACAACAATGTTAAACGATTGTACTGAGTTCGCTAAAGGATGCCAAGAGTTCCATATACATGCAGTCATCCAACATGTTCCTGCAAGCGTATACATTCAATAATCAAACCTTGGCCTTTTAGAGGTTGGGCTTTATATTTGGTTGGCGAAATTCGACCAGTATCGTCTAAAGGTCAAAGATACATTTTAGTAGGAGTTGATTATTTTACTAAATGGATCGAAGTTATTCCTTTGGTAAATGTCGACCAAGAAGCGGTGATTTAATGTATCCAAAGGCACATATTTACAAATTTGGAAACCATGAGACCATAAACTGATCAAGGATCAGTGTTCACTGATTGAAAGATGCAAGAGTTTGCTAAAGAAGTATGGATAAAATTTTTAACTTCCACACCTTATTATGCCCAGGAAAATGGTCAAGTCGAGGCAGTAAACAACATAACAATTAGGATGATAAATAAGAATGCGAGAAAGAAGACAAAGAACTGGCATAAAACCTTATATCAAGTTCTTTAGGCTTGTTGAACGTCTCAAAAGGAAGCCACCAATGCTACACCCTTTCAATTGGCATACGGGCACGATGCAGTATTACCAGTTGAAATCTGTCTCCAGTCAACCAGAATCCAGAGACAATATGAGATGCCATCAGAGTCCTATTTGAATATGATGTTGGATGAATTGGTTGATTTGGACGTAGAAAGATTAAAAGCTTTGTAATTGTTAAGAAGCCAAAAGAAGAGAGTATAAAAGGCTTATAATACAAAGGTAAAGATCAATTTTTTTTCGATTGGGGAGTTGGTTTGGAAAGTGATCCTACGCATAGATAAAACATATAGAACATTGGGTAAATGGTCTCCAAATTAGGACGGTCTATTCCAAGTTAATCAAGTCTTTTCGAATAACACTTATGAGATTGAAGAGTTAGCAGATGATCAAAGACTTCTGAGAGTAAATTGTAAGTATTTAAAAAAATATAAACTTATACTTCAGGAAGTCAAAATATCAGAAAAATAATCGAAATGCAAAATTAAAATCTAACATGGAAATACGAAGATTTCTAAAATGGCTTAGTTGTTCGTTACAAATTCCAAAAGACTTCACAATTATAAAGAGAAGTTAAGATTACTATAACCTTTTTCTAAGTATTAAAAGTCAGCAGGAAGTGAATCCTTCATTCATTTGTACTTCTCAGCAGACACTGATAGACGGTGTTCGATCACAGACTGGCTCAGAGTGAGGGTTTCAATTTGGATTCCTAATTTTTATGCCCTCTCAACATGATTCACTCCCACCTTGATTTCCTCATCCATCTCCTTATGATCAAGTTTGTTAAGTTCCTATTGACGAGCTTTGCTTTCTAGATACTCGTTTGCACCGTTTTGATTTGTTCTCCCCGAGCGAAAATGTTGGCAACACAATCTTTGAGTTCTTTTTTGCTCTGCGAAAAGACTTCTCCAACTCTTCAACTTTGTTGTTGGATTTGGTGGCAGCATCCCACTCTTCCACTTGGGTTTCCATTTTGTTGTCAATCTTAGTTGAAACGTCTTACATAGGCAAAAGATCCGCAGTGACTAGATTCAGAAGAAATCCAAGGTCAACGATGATGTCTGCAGCCTCTGGAGAAATCTTTAAGATATCTTCTATTTTACCACCTCCTTAGTACTATAACAAGCATGAGTGTTATTTTCCATCACTTCAAG
The DNA here is from genome assembly GCA_948472305.1 of Vicia faba. Taxonomy (NCBI): domain Eukaryota; kingdom Viridiplantae; phylum Streptophyta; class Magnoliopsida; order Fabales; family Fabaceae; genus Vicia; species Vicia faba. The sequence goes on along the minus strand of OX451736.1, from coordinate 20,349,956 downwards.
TAAATTGACATCAAAGGATTTCACCTTGATTTTTTGATGGAGTTGATCAGCAGGTGGCACAGAGGATTGGCTTCTAGAAGCAGTCGAAGAATTGGTGCCTTTCTCAGAAAAACCAGCTCTTGCACTGATGATTGCCTTCAAATATCCAGTAGGATCGTTAGACTTCACGTCATCTAACGCTTCTTGAGAGAGAAGTTATATTAGTATTTGAATGGGCTTTAAACTCTTTGATGGCCCCAAAAGGTTGATGAGTATCACTTGCAGCATCTGGCTGAGACTTCTCCTTTTGAATTTCTTTTTCAGTCCGAGTTTCCATGTCGAGGTTGGACATGTGTTCATCTTCTTAGACCATTTGAGTTTCGTCCTATTTTGGAATAATGGGTGAATAATTATCTGGCTTTTCTTGACCCTGGTCATCATTGACTTTGTTTCCATTTCATTATGCTCTCCATCTTCACTCTCACTTGTGGAGTCAGATGATGGAGTTGATTAAGGAGAAATAGGGGGTGTTTCATTTTGCTGGACTTTGTTGAGGAGGTTAACGTCTATGTTGGACCCTTTATTTAATCCTCTATGAGCACTAGGCTTCACTAGCTTGGACAAATCTGTTTTTTGTTCGGGGATGAAGTCAGTGATCTTTGACTTCTTCTTATTAGCAAGCTTTGTTGTATCAAGAGAAAGATCTTCGGGTTCTAATTCAATCGGAATAGGTGAGGGTTGAGTTTCTTTTTGTTTCCTTGGAGTTGGTGGATGTTTTCGAGCAGTATGAAACAACAAAAAGATTAGCAAAATTGTTTATATATGAAAAGGATAAAGTTTGGAAGTGTTTTTAAAAAATACCTTTGTTGTTACCTTTGGCAAAACATATTATTTGGCATAAACATGATCTTTCGATGAAGCAATGACATCAACCTTCTTTACAACCGCAATTATAGCTTTTTCTCTTATGATTTGTTTCCTCTCAACAACTAAAATAAAAGAAAAGAATCAATGGGTTAAATTTAGTAGGTAAGGAAATTACAAAGGAAAAATCTAAGAAACAATATGTTTAGGTTAATAGGTCTTCTCTTTAAATACACCTTTGCAATCCACGAACTTCAAAATCTACATCCAGATATTTCTTGGTCCACAAGCTGAGTGATGCACCAATTGTGTAGAAAAATATCCTTAAATCTTGGAAAAAACAACACCATGTTTCCTAAATTATCTCAAGGCCCAATTTAGTAACTTATGTACAGCCGGAGATACAAAACTTGTTCCATATTAAATCTTCTTGACCTGCAAAATTTACTGAGACATATCCAAAAGGAATATCACAGAGTTCAATTACATCTGTCAAGATTTAAAACATCTTGTACATGTTCTGGTACATAATGTCACAACATCTGATAGAATATCCTTCTTCAACGAACCTGCCCAACATGTTAGAACATCTCCCATAACATCTTTTTTGTGAACCACGTTTTAGCAAAATTATTGCAAATCCCAAAACAATTGTACTAACAAACTCACCATTTGGAAAATTTTGGGCAAAACAACCAAAACCCAATTAAAATGGAGAGAGGAATAAAACCACAAAGGAATAACACCACAGAGAAATAAGACCCCAAAGGAATAAGACCACAAACACAAGTTGCATGCTAAACATGTAAACTTTGTACATGAGGAAGAAGATAAGAGTTACTCCCCCTTAAACACAAAACCAATTATCGTCACAGAAGAACAAATCTCCCCCTCAAGAGGAAGAATAAACTTTTCGCGAAGCACAAGAAAACCAACCCGAACTTTTCAGGTGAAAACCCAATGCTTCAGAAAACCAACCTGGACTCAAGGCATTATAAGACCATGCAGCAAAAGCAGCACACATAACTCAGAACACAAGACACAATGACACACTTAACTCAAAAAACAAGATGCAACAAGACTCAGATACACGGGATGTTCTAACATATGGTAGGACATCGTGCAAATAACTACATCATAAGTAGAAAAAAAAGCAGGAGTAGAAGCAAGACAAACACCATGTTATTTCTCAGTTCACTGTGATTGGCATTATGTTTGATAAAACTAACTTAGCTTAGACATCTTGAATGAACATGTTCTATCAACTGGAGGAACATGTCGAATGCAATATTCTATGTTGGTTCTTTCGACGTCGTGATTTTGTACAACTAGACTGTTAGATATTTTAGTTTTTTTACAGGTGTAGGATATTTTGAAAAATATTATTTATCCTATGTGGCACGTGGTTTGAAGATTTAAAAAGATTCAAGCTGATTTCAAGGATATTTGTTAGTTTCTTATTATGGATATAATCGAGGAAACTAATGATTGATGTCCTAGCTTTGAGAAGATAATTCTACAGCGCCCCTGTTATATCCAGCTGCATATGTGAAGCCCAAATCTAGTTCACTGAAGATTATAAATAGAGGACTTCAACCCTAGTGTAGGTGTCGAACTTACATTGTATTATGTTAGGTTTGTATGTTTATTGTGAGCCTCTCGATTATCATATTCATGAACAAGTCGGACTTTGTTTTAAGTTGTAAGTTCTTCCAGTCATTCCAAAGCTTTTAAATAGTGAATGAATGTGTCTTTGAAGTGTGACTTTTCTGTTTTTTTAAGTGTTTAGAATTGGTCAGTCACTGGGCTTGGATTGTAAGGGGTTTGGGAAGGGTTTCATACCTAGGTGAGTCTTAGGTAGAAGTTAAGCAAGGGTAGTGATTAAGTGAGAAATTGTAAATGGGGGAGTTTAGCTTCGAATTAATACGATTTTATTTAACTTGATTCCTGACTTGGTAGCCCCCAGAGTAGGTGTTGGGGTACACGAAACTGGGTTAACCATCCTATCTGTTCTTTACTTTTCCACACTTTGTTTATCTCATACCTTACCAATTTGTGTTTGTTTAGAGAAACGTGTCTCGACATCTTTTAAGACATCTAAGATCTGAATACTAGAATTTCAATTAGTATCAGAGCAGGCATCCTTCTATGACTCTGGGTGAGGTTCAGGGAAGATACTTTCTGGTATAATGGACACGAAAGGATAATTTATGAACAGACCACCATTCTCGATGGAACCAAATATGACTATTGGAAAGTTCATACGCTGGCCTTTATCTAATCTGTGTACAACAAGGCTTGGAAAGCTGTGGTAAAAGGATGATGTAATATGGTGGGAGAACTAACTTTAATGGATTTTCATTTTATCACAAATGTTGCAGTTAGCAAGAGTCGCCACCGACTTTTCTTTTATCCAATAAAGGAAAGGGTGAAAAGAATAGGAAAGACCTTTCGAGAGTTTTTCTGAGTAAGGGGGTAGGTTATAGAAAGGGAATGTGTTAGCACCCTTTCCATCTGTAGTTATCTACGGGCTCTTAGTTGCTAGCTCACTTTGAAAATGATTTTTTCTGTAAGTGTATTTGAAAATATTTTTGAAAAGACACCTTAGTGCGGCGAACTTTGTAATGATTCTCGTATCATTGAGAATGCATACAAAGTATTTTGTCTTTGAAAATATTTAGAAGAAAAGAGTGTATGTGTGAGAAAATTATTTGTTTTGTGAGAAAGAAACTACGAGTTGTCTACCTACTTGAATTGTCTTTGTTCTTTTCCTATTTTCCTTTAAATAGTGCTATCCGACCATTAGTCGGTAGGTAGCTGTAATACGGTGGGAAAATGACTTGGGTGTTTTGTGTTTTATTGCAATTATTACGGATAGCAAGAGTCGCCACTGACTTTTCTTTTATCGAATAAAGGAAAGGGTGAAAAGAATAGGAAATACCTTTTGAGATATTTTCTTGAGTTCGAGGGGTAGGTTATGAAAAGGGAAGGTGTTATCACCCTTTTCACCCGTAGTTATCTACGGGATTTTAGTTTGCTAGCTCACTTTAAAATTCTTTGTTTGAAATGTGTTTGTGATTGGTTTTGAAAGTATTTTTGAAAGTGCCTTTGCTTAGGCGATCTTTGTAATGATTCCCGTCTCTATAAGAATGCATACAAAGTGTTGACTTTTGAAAATATTTCATTTGAAAGTGATGGTGTGTTTGAAAGATGCTTTAAAATGTTTATGAGCAAGCAACTATGAACGTTCTACCTACTCAAGAAGTCTTAGTTATTTTCCTCCTCCTCCTCTAGATATCGCTATCTTACCATTGATTGATAAGAAGCCCTATCATTGGATGTGAAGGGACGAGCGTGGGTCGTCGTATAGTAATAGAAGGCCACATTGTAGGACACCTTAGCAATTTGTCATAAGGGTCTAAGATCATTTACCGAAGGCAACACCGAAGGGTCATCGAGGGACTACGGTCTTGTATTTAAGGGTCATTGCTAAAGTATCCCACGTTCGAGAGGCATGACTATTTTTATCTGAGGCAACAAGTGTGGTTACCCTAGAGGTGTGAGTGTGTAAAGTGTTTTGCTTTCATGCATTTTATGTATTGAATTAGGGTTGTCTACTTGTTAATTTTAAGTCTTGCCATACACACCCTAATTACTAGCAATAATATTGAAAGCGATAAATTGCGGAATTTTAATGTTCTATGCTATTACATATTTTTTTTGGAGATGGGGATACAAGTTTATAAATGGGGGATGAAAGCAATAAAGTTATAATTATACTATTATAACAGTATTGAATATTGAATGACAATAAAAATATAAAGAAATATAAATATAATGTAAAAAAAGAAAAAAATTGGTTTAAGAAAACTTTTATGTATTGACACATGAGCTTATGCATTGATATGAAAATTTTATGTATTGACGCATGCATTGACTCATATCTATTTTGTATTGGCTCATATCATCTCTTTGCCCCTGGAAATCAAAATCAACTCAGTATGATTCGACACATAAGGGTTTTGTATCGACTCATACTGCCTTGTATCGACACATGCACGTTTTGTATCAACTCATACTCTTTTCTAGCTCCTGGAAGTCAAAACAACTCAGTATGAGTCGACAGATAAGGGTTTTCTATTGACTCATACTGCTTGGTATCAACACTGTTGTACCCCTAAATTTTCCCTCCCATATTTCTCAATATATGTCAAGAAAAATCTCCAAGTTGCTCAAGATAGTCCAAGGGTTGGCCAGACAAGCTCTCTCCTAAGGTAGTCTACCCCAAATTAGGGTTTCATGTTGAATCAAGATACTTGAGTCCAAGTGGTCCCAAATTCTCAACATATTCCTAATATGTTCTCAAGATCATCCATGTCAAGTTTCAAGCCTTGCAGAGAAAGTTTGCTCAGTCAATTGCTCAAAGGTCCAAAAATCGACTGTGCTAGGGCAAAAGTCAACTGTGACCCCCATACAGTCAAACTTCAAGATTTTTGGTAAACATCCTCATTTTAAATTATATTTCATCATTTGATAAAGGGTTTATCATGATTCATCAAGGATTGCTCACAATTCATCAAGATTCAAAAGTTGCTAAATTAGGGTTTTGCAAGAAAAGTCATCTAAACTTTGACCAAGCATAACTTTCTCATACTTTATGATAAATGACCCATACAAATCTCATTTTGAATAGGATGCAATTCCCTACAATCCATCTTCATCTCCCAAGATCAAAATATGCACTCACAAGAAGTTATGAATTTGGACATTATAGGTCATTTTGAAAAGTCAACAAAAACACCTTTTTTGTCAAAGCTTCATACATGAGCATGGGATATAAAAATGAGATGAGACCAAAAGGGTTGGTTATAGGACATCTCAAGCTTTCTAAAAAGTCAAAGAACACCTCCAAAGAGTCAAAATTGAGGAAGTTATGCATTGTTGAAGTTGGACTTTTTTGTAAAATTGCCAAAAGTCAACTATGCCCAAAACTTCAAATTTTGCCAAATGGGCCCATTCTTTTTCACTTGTTTTGAGCTGGAATTATAGCCCACGTGCTATAGCCTTGGCCATGTGTCCATATCATATTTTTATTATTTAATTTGGTTTTTATTTGAATTAATTCATTTTAAATCAAATTAAATCAAATAAAATAGAAAATATTGAAAACTAAAGATCTTTTGATCATTTCAGGCTTCATTAGACAGCTAGCACCATTCCAAATTCGCATCAAGGAAATTGTGTACAAAAATATTGCAAAGGAACCAATTTAGGAAAGATTTAAAGAAGCAAATCAAATCAAATCCAAAGCATTGAAAGAGAGAGATTTGGACTGAGTTTGCAACCCTAATGCATTGTACAATACATAAGGAGGCGAGGCATATCAAAAAGAAGGTTAGAGATCATACATAGGGCAAGAACCAAATTTGCAAAAACAAGCAAAAAGTGTGAGATCGAAACAGAGGTTAGAGGCATCCTCAAGACTTGGTACGTGTCTCAATCTCTTCCTGGAAATCTCAGGAACCTAAAGCAAGCATAACCACGCGTTTTCAAGCCCTCCAGTGCACTGTAAGTCGTTCACGGAACCACCATTTTCTTGAATTCGATTAACACTATTCTTGCATGTATAATGTAAAACAATTGTACATTCTTGATCACCATGACATTTACAAACTTTCTGCATTATTTGATTTCATTTATATAGCCCGTACGGTAAATCACCATTGCTAGGTTTTTGAGCTTGGTTTTAGGGTTTTTGTTTTTAGGAACAATTGGCTTTCATGAGTGATACCATTGTGATCAGGAGGACAAGACGAGTCTAACCATGGTGTTAGATGTTATTTACATGGCCCATGGAGGATTTTGGAAACATACAGACCTGTAGCAACGGACTTTGTCTGTAGGTATAGGTGTTCCAGTTTTTAGCCACTGAGAGAGGAAGAAGACAATGAGTTATCATCCCACCATTGGCTTGTTTGAACTTTCGTGCCAGATTTCCACTAACGCTTTATTTTCATATATTATTATTATTTCGTATTTGATGAACAGATAAAAACAATTGGTGTAGTGGTGGCCACGTAGGTGCTTAAGGCGTTAGAGGCTGGAGGTCAGGGGTTCGATCCATGCCTCTAGCATTTGCTATTTTTTCTGTTTATTTCCAAGTAATCTAATGCGCGCTTGAGCCTGATGTCCATCCTACTCCCTCATCATCCAACGCGCCAGATGGCCAGATGGCCAAATCTGGTGGCCACCATTGAAAGCACACCATAAACCAAGTCAAAGATGCCATACAGAATCACCAAAGTCAACACGGATCACATCTCAATGGGCCCAGGAAAATTGCTATGCACACCTCTAATTCAGGCCAATCTCTCTCTTTTATATTTTTGTTTATATTTCATTTAATTATTTACTTATTTATTTACTAACCCAAAAATAATTTTCTTTTTATAAAAAAAAATCACAAACAAAAAAATATCTTATGTCCAATTAAATTTTAGATATTTATTTTTAGTAATTAAATTAATCAATTTTAATTAGGTTATATATGTTAGATAACTTCAATTTATTTTGTAAATATTTAAAATTAGTTAGAATCAATAGGTTTTTATTACAAGCTTGATTGTATTTATTTCTTACCTAAAATAACAAAAACTCCAAAAATATGTCATTTAATTATTTTTCATTAACTAATTTAATTAACTAATTAATTTTGCATTCGATTTGAAAAAACCTAATTTCTTTTATCAAAAAATATTAAAAAACAAAAAAAAACATTTTCTTTTAATTAGGAGGGTCAAAACCCTAGTTTCGCATTCGATCTAATTTTCTCGCGTGCTTTATTTTATCCAATTATTGTATTTGCTCCCGGTTTGTAATAATTAAATTAGGACATTTATTTATTTTTACCGCTTTTAATTTCAAAGGGTTTGTTTTTGGCTATGTAAATACCCGAAGCCTTGTAATAGTTTAGTTTAAATTCCGCATTTTAATTTCTGCAAATATTCAACTGCTAGATGTTTGATAATAGGGTTTGCATGATAAGAATGAACGACTAAATTTAAAACAGTTAGATCATCCTTAATTGTGCAAAGATAAAAATAACTGAAATCAACACATTGGCACATGCGCACTCCTAGGGTACACTCCCACTTGGTTTCCTTTGTAAATAGTCATTAAGTATAGGTTATTTTAGAGGTCACCCTCTTGTCTAAAAGATCATAAGTTGCCCCGGAAAGGTTAACTAGGATATCGTTGCCTCGGATAAATGATCTAAGACATTAGGGTTACCACTAAGACGTCCTAACGTTGCTTTAGTGACCGTATGTCCCTCTTTCGAATTGACCCTTAAACTCCAACGACGGTGCTACCTACTCACTAAAAGTAGGATGGCATTGTCTAAAGGAAACATAGAACGATTCCTTTTTCGAGTAGGTAGATTAGTTCTTAGATACTTGCTCATCCCAAAACAAAACTTTTTTTTCACACTTACACTCTTTTACAAACAAGTTTTCAAAAACACTTCATTACACTCTTGAAGACAGACGCAAGAGTTAAATCAAAGTTAAAACAAAAACTTTTCAAAGCCCACAAACACAAAGAAAACAATTTTGAAAATAATGAGCAAGTACCTAAGAGCCCGTATATAACCACATATAGAATGGGTGTTAATACCTTCCCTTTCTATAATCTACCCCCCGTACTCAGAAATATATCAAAAAAGGAATTTTTCTATGCTTTTTTTCTTTCCTTGTTGGATAAAATAAAATACGGTGGTGACTCTTGCTTACCGCGACATTTTGCGAAGACAAACGCAAAACGCAAACCAGCATTCCAAAAACAGTCAGTTCTTCCACTGTATCACAAAACTGGCGACTTTATTGGGGAATAGTTTAAGTGGAGTGTACCTTAGGAATAGTTCATTATAATGTTTTCAATTGCTTGATTTGTATGCTTTATCTTTGTGGGTTTGAATCGGAGTTACTATAGATCCTAACCCGGATCTGGGGATACCTTTTAGGTAAGTAGCAATAGACTGTGAGGGAACTGTACGGCGTAGACCGATACGGTTGAAGCAGTAGCTACGTTGGTGTGGCACTTTAGTTTGTACTGATATCCTTTGTGGTGGAACAAGGAGAATATGGGTCAGCTAAGGGGTCATTAAGCACCAACTGACCTTAGAACCTATAATTGACCAACTTGGCCATAGAAAAGTAGCAGTATGCTACACTCATTGAGACCAAACTTTCGCGATGATTCTGGCCGCAAGAAAAGGTTGCTAAACTGGAATTATGACCGATCGAGGGTGGTCAGTGATATTGAGATCCTCTAGAACCCGGTTACTATTACTAGGAAAGGTTGAACCAACTAAACTGAAAGAGGGTAATACCTAAACTCCATGCCATCCTGAAATCTAAGGGCTACTGTGTGACTTGTTTTCCCTTACCATGTCTACTATCTGTGAATACTTGTGATGTGTTTCTATCATAACATCATGCATTATGACATTGCATGCATCTTGCATCAGACTAACCCATTTCAAAGACAAAGGGGATTCATCTCTTCTGTTTTGTAGGTCATGGCCTATATGCGTAGAAATACTATTCAGATCAACCTTATACAGATTCCTACTCAGCTTAGAGATTTGGTTTCTAAAGTTCCAGATACTTCTTCTTTTGTCAGAAGACATGGTCACCTCCTTGGTTTGGTCACTTCTAAGATGGATGAGCAGATGATGAGTGTCTTGTGCCAGTTCTTTGACCCATTGCACCACCGCTTCACCTTCCCGGACTATCAATTGGTCCTTACTTTGGAGGAGTTCTCTAATTTACTTGGTATTTCCATTCTAGAGCAGACACCATTTACAGGTTGGGAGATAGCTCTTAGGCCAGAGGATGTTGCTACAGCCCTACATTTGACAAAGGCCGAGGTAATGTCTAACTGGGAGACTCGGAGTGGGACAAAAGGCTTATTGGCTAAGTTCTTGGTTGATCAGGCTAATAAGTTTTGGGAAATTTTGGATTTTCAAGCATTCGAGGACATCCTGGCTCTTCACATATATGGTCTGGTTTTGTTCCCTAATTCAGATTCCTTCATCGACGTGAACGCAATGAAGATCTTCATGTCCCGTAATCCGGTGCCTACTCTCTTAGGTGACATTCTGCATGCTCTTTATGCCCGTACTGCTCGGAAACGGGGAACCCTTATGTGTTGTGCACCATTGCTGGCGAGGTGGTTTATTTCTCACCTCCCCAAATCTGTTTTGAAGAACAAGGAAGGTATGGGTTGGGCCTACATAACTATGTCCCTAGCTCATACGGACATCATCTAGAGCACTAAAGACATGGAAGAAGTAGTTATTATTGACTGGTGCGGAGAATACCCCAATGTTCCTTTACTTGGAGTTAGGGGAGGGATCACCTATAACCCTTGTCTGACCTTACGACTGTTTGGGCGAGCTAGAAAGGACGATCCTCATGAGTTGCTAATTCCGAGCATTGTCTTTTAGTTCCAAGGGGATAGTGAGGGACATCGCCGCAGATTTATACGAGCTTGGAATAGGGTTAATAGGTCTGATCCACATGAGCTGGGAGCGAAGACCTCTCTTCCGATGGAACCGTATCTCCGGTGGGTTCGGGCTCGTGCCCAAAAGCTAGGGATGCCGTACGAAGCTGTCTTACCGGTAATTGTTGAGAATGCTGACGAAGAAGGGGTTCCTCATACTGTCCTCCACCCATACATGCCTACTGACATTGGGGCATTAAAGAGGTCTTGGATACAATTGATAGAAGAGCGGGATACTTACAGAGAAAAGTATCATGAGCAGGAGCGGAAGACCCTAAAGCTTACAAGGCAGTTGGAGAATGAGAAGGTCCTCAACGACTATGTCTGCACCAACGGAAAACGACCATGGGAGCGCTGATGTCTTTTGCTATTTATAGTTTTGATTTACTTTACAGTTTTTCCCTTTGTAACGCTTTAAAGGCATTTGTCAAACATTGTTTCAAGTTTTTAATCTAATAAAAGTGTGTTTCCTTTTGGTTTACGAATTTGAATCCCTAAAGTCTTTGAAAACATATCATATGCATTCCATTCCCATGCACCTCATTACAGGTACTCTTACAGGTCTCTTATCTACTTCGCTATTTATTTCAGCATCATGTCTGCTGAAACATCCACTGATCAAGCTATCAAGGCTCTACAAGCTCAGAACGCTCAGTTCCAGGAAATGTTCATGAACCTGGCCAAGGGGAAGAAAGATCTGAAGACTCTCATCTTGAAGGATAAGAAGAAGAAGAAGAAGAAGACGATCCTTCTGGACATGGGTTATAGGTTTGGAAACAGGTTGCGAGACGAAGTTGATCTGTCCCACTCATCTGGATGGGGGAGAACCAAGAAGAAAGGAGGGCTCCTAGCCCTGTTGTTTCTGACAATGAGACTGACTTTGACAAAGACCAGTATCCTCCGGCTGAGGATAGGTATAAGCAGCTCGAAGACCGGTTAAGTGCGATGGAGATCTAGAAGATACCTGGATTGGACTTTGGTGATTTGGGTCTAGCATTTGGGGTGGTGATTCCCCACAAGTTTAAAGCATCAGTCTTTGCTAAATACGACGGGGTCTCCTGCCCAAAGCTACACCTCCGTTCGTATGTTAGAAAGATTCAGCCATATACCGCTGATAGGAACCTCTGGATGCACTTTTTTCAAGATAGTCTTTCAGGGACTCAACTTGAGTGGTTCTATCAGCTAGAAGGAGCTAACGTTCGTAATTGGGAGGACCTTGCTGCTACATTTTACAAGCAGTACCAATATAATGCCGACCTCGCTCCCACGCGTACCCAACTTCAGGGTATGTCAATGGGTGCGAGCGAAGGTTTTAAAGATTACGCTCAGAAATGGAGAGATCTTGCAGGTAGAGTCCAGCCCCCGCTGGCCGACAGGGAGTTAGTGGATATGTTTTTGGGGACCTTGTCTGGTCCGTATTTCAACCATTTGATCGAAAGTTCATCGTCAGGTTTTACTGAGTTAATTATGATTGGGGAGAGAATTGAAGCCGGTATCAATAGCGGAAAGTTACAAAAAGGTGCTTCGTTAAGTACCAAGAAGAAGGCCTTCAAGAATAAGTCTAGTGCAGTTTACAACTCTAGGAACCAAAGTCGACCCGAGCGCCGCCTAGAAGTTAATGCGGTAGTTATTTCAAGACCAACTGTTGCCACACAACGCAACACTCAGCCAAGGGCAGAGAGGCCTCAAAGACAGTTTACTCGACTCAGCATGTCTTTATCTCAAATTCTGCCACAGTTGTTGAAGACTAACTTGGTGATTCTGAGGGAAGCTCCGAAGAATCCCAACATCACATCGCCGCTGTATAATCCAAATTCCCGTTGTTCTTATAACTCTGATAGCCCGGGGCATGACACTAATAATTGTTGGGCCTTGAAGAATAAGGTACAAGATCTAATTGACGCTAAGGAGATTGAGTTCGAAGCGCCAAAAAATCCTAATGTCATGACTGCTCCTATGCCAAATCATGGAGTAAATGTTGTGGATGATGATGTGTTTGTATCCTCTGTGGAAGACATTGCTACTCCATTGATGACTGTGAAGAAGAACCTTCTGTTAGCCGGTTTATTTCCATGCTGTGGCGATGGTTGCCATCTGTGTTTCGTCTTACCTACTAGTTGCCATCTTTTGAAGTCAGATGTCCAACGCCTGATGGATAATAAAGAAATCTTGTTCGAGAAAACTTTTGTTCCTTTGGTTCTTGTTGAAGAAGTTTCTATAATCACCATTTTCGCCAATTCTTCCAAGGCTTCCTCGAGAAAGCCTGTTAGAATTACATCTGTTCCGAGAATCGCTCCATTAATCATTACTGTTCCTGGACCTATCCCCTATACGTTGGATAAGGCTGTCCTATGGCACTACGGGGTTGATGTATATTATCACGGGGTTAAACAAGACTTGAAGGATGAAGAGGCTGATACTGATGTTAACAATATTGTTGGATCTAGTAAAGTCACCCGAAGCGGAAGACTTTTCTCCCCTGAGATCTCTCCACCAGTTTTTCAGAAGCCTGTTGTTATTACACCTGCCAGTACGTCTGCTATTGTCCATGTTCATGTTCCAATTCTTACCCCTGTCGCCGAGTCAGCTGACACTCGGGGCAAAGGGATCACCGATGGGCCTGCCCAGATGGAGGCACCGAGGAAGATTACTGTTGAAGCCTCTAGGAAAGAGATAGAGGAAATCTTAAAGATCATCAAGAAGAGCAACTACAATGTAGTCGAACAGCTGGGGCAAAACTCGCCGAAGATCTCTATGTTGTCTTTATTGTTGTGTTCAGAGGCCCATGCTAAGGCTCTGATTGCTTTCCTGAAGATTGTGCACGTGCCGCAGGAGACATCAGCTGACCAGTTTAAAGATTACATGGCTAGTCTGACAGTAGATAATGGGTTGGGTTTCTCGGACGCAGACTTGACTGCTAAGGGGAAGAATCACAATGACACCCTGCATATCTCCATTGAATGCAGGGGCACTACTCTAGCTCACATGCTGGTGGATACTGGGTCCTCGTTGAACGTTTTACCCAAGAAAGCGTTAGACCGATTAGACTGTGAAGGGTTGGTGCTGAAGCCGAGTAACATCGTGGTTAGGGCCTTTGACGGGTCCAATAGGATGGTACATGGAGAGGTGAATATTCCAGTTAAGGTTGGTTCTCAGATTTTCGCGTCTACATTCTATGTGATGGACATTCGGCCATCTTATTCTTGTTTGCTGGGTCGCCCGTGGATCCACAAAGCTGGGGCAATAACTTCTACGCTCCATCAGATGCTGAAATACCCAGTGAAGGGGAAAATTGTTACGGTACGAGGAGAAGAGGAGTACATGGTGAGCCACCTCAACTCTTTCTGGTATATGGAGATGGACGGGGAGTTCATTGAGACCCCGTGTCAACATTTTGAAGAAGTCCCCCAGACGCTGGCGTCAACTGAAACTGTTACTGAAGATCCTCCAATGAAGATGGCTTCCCTCAAGGATGCCCGGGCTGTTATTGAGAAAAGTGGGTGTGCAAATTGGGGCCAACTCCCTGACTTTGCACATAAGACTGATAAGTTTGGTTTGGGTTTCACTGCAGAATCTCAACGGGCTGTTCGGCGGGTGCAGATTGGAAGACCTCCCCTGCGTATTACTAATCCTGAAGTGAATATGATTGAAGACGATGATGAAGAGTCTGAGTTTGATAGCTAGATTTACCCAACTACTGACGGCGGACTAAGCAACTAGACGGCGAAGGACTTCATGCCAATTTCTTTTATCACACAGTAATAGATTTTTGTTTTGAATCTGTAACAGACAATTTTTTAAACTTTATGGCCCGGTGCCTTACCCAAGACACCGTGGTTTTGTCTGTGAGGGCTTTATGTGTGTCATTTCCATATATCATTAATAAAAGCATTGGACGTTTTCTTGCATTTCAAATTTTGTGCTCCTTGTTTTTCTTTTTATCTTGCAAAATAGCTATTTTACACACACTCACATATACAGGTCTACATCCACTCTGGATCCCACAGATAACGACTCTGCTACTGTTGATTATGACTTCGAAAGTCCGATCAACCAAGCCGAGGACAAAGGTATGGATGATTGCGAAGTGCCTGGTGAAATTGCTAGATTGTTACTTCAGGAAGAGAGGGCCATACATCCGCATGAGGAGCCAGTGGAATCAGTAAATCTGGGTACAGAAGTGGACAAGAAAGAGGTCAAGATTGGTGCAAATCTGGAACCTAGTATTAAGCAACGGTTAATTCAGATGCTGCGTGACTATGTTGAGATCTTTGCCTGGTCTTATGAAGATATGCCTGTGTTGGATACTAATATCGTGGTTCACCACTTGCCTACCAAGGAAGACTGTCCTCCAGTGAAATAGAAATTTCTCCAAATGCGCCCAAGGATGTCTGAGAAAATCAAGGCCGAGGTTATGAAACAGTTTGACGCCGGTTTTCTAGCAGTTACTTCTTACCCGTAGTGGGTTGCCAACGTGGTTCCAGTGCCAAAGAAGGATGGTAAAGTTCGAATGTGTGTGGACTACAGGGATTTGAACCGGGCAAGCCCCAAGGATGATTTCCCTCTGCCTCATATCGACGTTTTGGTTGACAACACCGCACAACATAAGGTCTTCTCTTTTATGGATGGTTTCTCCGGTTATAATCAGATTAAAATGGCTCCCGAAGACATGGATAAGACAACTTTTGTTACTTAATGAGGTACCTTTTTCTACAAGGTCATGCCGTTTGGATTGAAGAATGCTGGGGCAACGTATCAGCGCACCATGGTCACTTTGTTCCACGACATGATCCATCATGAGATTGAGGTATATGTTGACGATATGATTGCAAGGTCCCAGACGGAGGAAGAACACCTTGACCATCTTCAGAAGTTGTTTGACAGGTTAAAGTTGTACATGCTGAGGTTAAACCCGAACAAGTGCACCTTCAGAGTGAGATATGGTAAGCTGCTGGGTTTTGTCGTAAGTGATAAAGGTATTCAAGTGGATCCTGCAAAGGTGAAGGCTATACAGGAAATGCCATCTCCCCGAACAGAAAAAGAAGTCAGAGGCTTTTTGGGACGTCTGAACTATATTGCCCAATTCATATCACACCTGACTGCTACTTGTGAGCCAATCTTCAAGTTGCTGAAGAAAGATCAAGTGGTAAGATAGAACGATGAATGTCAGGCTGCTTTCGAAAGGATCAAAGAGTATCTCCAAGAGCCTCCTATTCTGATGCCTCCAGTTGAAGGGAGACCCCTGATCTTATACTTGACAGTACTCGATAATTCAATGGGGTGCGTGCTGGGGCAGTATGACGAGTCTGGACGAAAAGAGCATGCTATTTACTACCTTAGCAAAAAGTTTACCGATTGCGAGACCCGATACTCGTTGCTTGAGAAAACTTGCTGCGCTTTGGCATGGGCTGCTCGCCGGCTGAGACAGTATATGCTGACTCACACTACTCTATTGATATCAAAGATGGATCCAATCAAGTATATATTCGAGAAGCCTACCTTATCCGGAAGAATAACAAGATGGAAGATGATCTTAACTGAGTATGACATCCAATACACAACCCGAAAAGCAATCAAGGGAAGTGTGTTGGTAGATCATTTGGCACATCAGGCAGTGGACAATTACCAGTCTATGAAATTTGAATTCCCGGATGAGAATATCATGTTGGTGACTGACTGTGAAACCCCTGGACCGGATGAAGGACCTGAGGAGGGATCCCGATGGTCCATGTACTTTGATGGAGCTTCAAATGCTTTGGGTAATGGCATTGGCGTCGTGATCATATCTCCTGAAGGCTCTCATACTCCGTTCACCGCCCGACTATGTTTCAACTGCACCAACAACATGGCGGAGTATGAAGCATGCATTATGGGTCTTCGAGCAGCAATTGACCTAAGGATTAAGTTCTTAAGTATTTTCGGAGATTCCGCTCTCGTGATCAGTCAGATCAAAGGCGAGTGGGATACGAAACACCCAAATCTTATTCCTTACAAGGAGTATGTGTTGACGTTGCTTCCGCACTTCTAGGAGATAACCTTTGAACATTTCCCTAAAGAGGAGAATCAGTTGGCAGACGCGCTAGCCACGATGTCTTCTATGTTCAACGTCAGATGGGACAACGAAGCTCCCCAGATTACCATTGAGAGGTTGGACGAACTTGCACATTGCTGTGACATTGAGACTAAAGAGGTAGCAGATAAGCCATGGTTTCATGAGGTAAAGAGGTATCTTGAAGCTTAGGAATACCCCGAGGGTGCATCTGTTAATGATGAGAAGTTTCTGAGAAGGTTCGCGACGAAGTTCTTCATCAGCAATGGTATCCTTTACAAGGGTAACCATGATTCAACCTTACTGCGTTGCGTGGATAAGAACGAAGCAGAAAGGATTATGGTAGAATTACATGAAGGTACTTTCGGGTCTCATTCCAGTGGACACACCATGGCAAAGAAGATCCTACGGGCAGGATATTATTGGTCCACCATGGAAGCCGACTGTTATCAGCATTCTCAGACGTGTCATAAGTGCCAAGTCTATGTTGATAAAGTGCATATACCTCCAGTACCTCTGAATGTTTTGACAACACCTTAGCCTTTTGCAATTGATTACTTTACAAAGTAGGTTGAAGCAGATTCATTTTCTACCGTAACCAAGAACGTCATGGCACGGTTCATTCGGCACAATCTGATCTGTCGATATGGTATACCAGAGAAGATCATTATGGATAATGGTACAAATCTCAACAATAAGATGATCACCGAACTCTACAAGCAGTTCAAGATACAGCATCACAACTCTTCTCCTTACCGACCAAAGATGAATGGGGTTGTTGAAGCGGCTAATAAGAACATTAAGAAAATTGTGCAGAAGATGACAGTGACATACAAAGACTGGCACGAGATGTTACCATTTTCTCTTCATGGGTACCGTACCTCAGCGCGGAAGTCAACAGGGGAAACACCCTATTCCTTGGTATATGGCATGGAGTCCGTCTTGCCCATTGAAGTTCAAATACCCTCTCTTCGGATTATGAAGGATGCAGGTTTGAGCAAAGGCGACTGGATTCAGACCCGGCTTGATCAACTGAACTTAATAGACAAAAAGAGACTTACTGCTATTTGTCGTGGTCAAATGTATAAAAAACGGATGATCAAGGCATTTAACAAGAAAGTCAGACGACAAGAGTATCAAGTTGGGGACCTGGTTATCAAGCACATAATACCGCCACAAGGTGATCCCAGGGCCATATGGACCCCTACGTACGAAGGGCCATTTGTGGTTAAGAACATTTTCTCAGGAGGAGCTATGTTTCTAACCACCATGGATGGTGATGACCTTCCTCACCCCGTCAATGTAGACATAGTGAAAAAATACTACGTGTTGTACCCCAAAATTTTCCCTCCCATTTTTCATAGAAAGCACAACCCTAGGGTTTCTCAAATATTTAAGATTGGCTCAGGAATCGATCAGACAAATTTTCTCCTATGGCAGTAAATCAGGAATTAGGGTTTTTCTCGCATTTCTCAGAAGAAATTGAGTTCTCAGAAATTCAATTGATTTTTAGATGTTTTCATGCTCTCTCAAATTTACTGGAAAAAGGCAGTGTTTGATCCAGGTTAACTAGATAATTTACGTCTTTTAAAAAAAACATTCGCTTTGTTTATGGAATAAACATTTGCTTGTTTTTGGAATACACAATGCGTGTTTTGATTGGAATACAGTTGCAAGACTATAGAGTTATTGGATTACTTGGAGTTTAAGTTATTTTGATTGGAATTATTGGAATGCAGTTTCAGTTATCTTGATCAGGGAATCTTTAAGAATCAGTGAAGACACAAAGAGAGAATTACAAGTTACTAACAGTAATGGATTTTATTGAACATCAGATTATCTCATAAATACTTTTTCATTTATTTCAAAAAATTGTTACAATACAATTTATTATTTAAATGCTTCAAGTTTTACAACTTATTGTATTTGAAAAATAAATTAGTATAATTGTTTGAGTATTTCTCTCTAAATTACAAAGAAAAAATCTAAGCCTAAGGATGACTAAGCTTCCATTGCTCCCATGCTCGCCAAATAATCTCTTGCTTCTGCTGCTTTGCCACCATCCAATTTGCGCTCACATGTAAGAAAGACAAAAAAATAATTAGCACAGTTAATTGGATATGAGTAAGAATTTTCAAAAAAAAAAAAAAGAAAATTGTGTTCATCATTAAAGTTTTCCATTTGGAATTAGAGGGCTATTTTTAATTCATCACGTTTTTATTTTTCTCTTTGAAAATCACAAGAAGATTACTCTTCTTGGTTCACAAAAATAAAAATAAAAATGCAAGCAAAGCTATCCAAACAAGAAATGCATGGCCAAAACATATTCCAAACTGCAGCATGCTGTCCAAACAGCATAAACAAGCAAACAAGGCCCAATGGCTAAACAATGCAGCATGGCAAGTAACTAAACAATGCAACATGGCAAGTAACTAGACAATTACGATGCAACAAACTAGACAGCAGCAAGGCAAGAAGAAAGTACGGCAGTATGGTAAACCAAACAATAAGCAAGGGGCTTGTTTCAATAGCATTTTCATCACTTTCCAAGATTTTGGCAAACTTTTCAGAAAAAGGTGAAAAAGCATTTTTCTTTTATCATTGAGAGAGGAGAGAGAGGAAGGAGGTCACCTATTTTGTTGGAAATTCACAAAAGGTATAGCTTGGTCATCCTGCCCACAGGCTGTCAAAGAGAAAAGCAAATATAACAGTAGGAAAACTGCAAGAAAAGAGGAGGAGAACATTTTGTCAAACAGAAAAAAACATACAAAACCAATTTTCAAACTTCCAAAAACTGGGAAACCAGTTCAAACCGAGTATAAAAAACTATCATCTTCCATCACAACAACCAAAACCTCTTTTCAAAACACTTTTCGAAACACGATTCACAAACACCTCTTTGAACTATTTTTTGAAACAAAACTTTGTATATGTTCTTATAGAAATGAGAACCATTTCAAAGAAACTTTCCAAAATACTTTCAAAACCCACACCACAAGCACACAATCAAACAAAATTAAGTGATTTAAACGAGTAACTAAGAGCCCATGGAAAACCATGGATGAAAAGGGTGCTAACACATTCCCTTTTCATAATCTACCCCCCCCCCCCCCCCCCCCCCCCCGAACCCGAGAAAATTCTCGAAAGGTCTTTCCTGTGCTTTTTTACCTTTCCTTTTGGATAAAAGAAAAGTCGGTGGCGACTCTTGCTAATTGCACAAGTGCGAACGAAACACAAAACCTCTAGTCAGTTCTCCCACCGTATCACAGAACTGGCGAATCTGCTGGGGAGTATTATAAAAGTGGGGTTACCTTAGGGTTTTAGATCACCTTTACATACTTATCTTGTTTGATGTGTATGCTTTACATTTTTTGGTTCCTTGTTTGGGTTTATTTTAAATCCTACACCCGGATTTGGGGACACCCTTTAGGTAAGTAGCAATAAACTGTAAGGGAAATGTGTGGGGTATACCGACATGGTTGAAACAGTAGCTACATTGATGTGGCTATTTGGTTGGTACCGGTAACCCTTGAGTTGAATCAAGGAGAGTACTGGGACGCCGCGTAGTTTCATGAAGCATCAACTGACCTTAGAACCTTACTTGACCAACTTGGCCATTAGGATGTAGTGAGATGATCGGTTTCGGTGTAGAGTTGAAAATTGGTAGATACTCGATACTACACTCATTGAGGGTTGTTTTCTTGGAATATTTCAGTCACCGGTAAGAGGATAAATTGAAACAATGAACAAGGAAACAATCCAGTGATATTGAGTTCCTTAGAACCCGGTTACTATTTCCAGGACAAATTGAGCCGACTATACTTCAAGAGAGTACTTACCTACAAACTCCATGCAAGCCTGAACCTAAAGACTTGTCTGCTTTGTGTGAATATGATTATTTGTATATAAAATCTCTTACTTCACATATCTGTACATAACATCATAACATCATACCATAGCATTAACCATTTCAAGGATCTCGAGGGTCTTTGATGCAGGGTCACGTTGAACCAGACGTCTACCAAAGGGAAAGAGGATTCATTTTCCTCTAAACAAACACCGTCAAAGATCAAGTACCACAACTTGAGTCAAGGGCTATGACCCACTTGATATAGTGAGCTTAATTCTCATGGAAAGGCATCCACCGATACAAAGTTTTCCAATCAAAGATGTTCAATTTCTAACATTTTCTTGTGTTTACCTCGCGAGATCCTTGAAAACATGTGTGATATGGTGGGATAACTGAATTGAGGTTTTGCGTTTGTGTTCGCAAATGTTTCGGTTTAGCAAGGGTCGCCATCGACTTTTTATTTTATCCAAAGGAAAGGTCAAAAAGCACGGGAAAGACCTTTGAGATGTTTTCTTGGGTTCGGGGGGTAGATTATGAAAAGGGAAGGTGCAAGCACCCTTTTCATCCATGGTTATCCATGGGCTCTTAGTTACTTGTTTAGATCACTTGCTTTTGCTTTTCAATTGTTTGAAATGGTGCTTTGTGTGTGTGGTTTTTGAAAATGTTTTGAAAAGAGGCCATCGTTGTGGCAACCTTTGTAATGATTCTTGTTTGAATGTATACAAAGGTGTATTGTCTTTTGAAAAGATGTTTCAATGTTTGAAAGTTTGTTTTGGGAAATGTTTTGAAATTGTGTTGTGAGATGTGTTTGAAAATAGCAAGGATGTTTTTGCAAGTTTTGATCAAGTAACTAAGAGTTGTCTACCCTATCTACTCAAAGATCTTTCCTATACATTTTTAACCCTTTTGACAGTGTTGTTTTACCATTGCATTTGGTAAATAACCTTGTATTTAGATGTTAAACGGGACAGGCACGGGTCATCGTATTGACCATGATAGCAATATTGCCAAGTATCTTTAGCAATTTTTTTGAGGGACTAGATCATTTTGTATAGGCAACCAAGATAGCGTCATCGAGGGACTATGATCTTTTGTTTTGCCAAGATACTCAACATGCATAACATGGCCATTTCAAAGGCAACAAGTGGATGAAACCCTAAGGGTGCATGTGTGTATTGTGTTGCCAATTTCATGCATTTAGGTCTTGTATTAGGTCAAACTATTTATTTGATTTTTGGTATTTGCATACAAACCCTAATCTCTGTCATGACATATTTAAAAGTTATAAATGCGCAAAATAAATCTACGACTATTACAACATTGATATGGGAAGGGGGATACAATTTTGAATAGGGAATTATTTTGCAAGAAATTAAAACCCTAATATTTACTATGACATCCAAATTGAATAAATGGTACAAATAAATAAATAGGCAAGTATTTAAATGGTCAATTAAATAAGTATGAAAAATATTATGAATATGCAAAAAATGTTTTTGTTTATTTTTATGTATGTAAAAATAAAATATTTAATGTATTAAAAAAAAATAGAAATAAAAGATTATTTTTTATTAAGGGTAAAAACCCTAATTTTCTTTAAGAAAGTATATATATTAATTATATTATTTATGTATAACAAAATAATAAAATATATACAAATGTCAAAAAATAAAAATATATTAGAAAAAATATTATTTAAGTATGTAAATAATAATAATGTAATATTTTTTATGTATTGTTTTCAAGTTTTTATTAAATAAAATAAAAGTATGTACTAATTAATAATTATTTTCATGTTAGAAAAATAAAATAAAATACAAAAATAAATGTGAAAATTTATAAAAATATTTTTGGTAAGTTTTTATGTTTAGAAAAAAAGAATAAAATCAGAAATGAAAAATAAATAGAAAAATACAAAAATATAAAGAAATGGGCCAGGGGGGTGCAGTCAGCAATGCAGGGGGTGCCAAAAACAGAAACAAGCCAACCCAGTCCATTTCACTTCATCTTCAACCTTTGTTTCAAATAAAACACGTGCGCGTGTACAAAATCTAGAGAACCTGCATACGTGCTCTAATGCAAAAACACATAACACCAAAGTTATAGCATTTTTCAAGACGATTCCAACCATATAAAGAACTTAATCTAACTCTCAAAGACCAGAGAGAATTTCTCTGACCCTAATTTCTAACCTAAATTTTTCAGGAAGTTCATCAACCAAATTCTCTTAGCACACTTAACTTAAATGAAAACTGAACATATGTACAGCTTAAGGGCTATGAGTACTACATTTTTTATTCACAAACCTAAGCCTAATGATTCCTAAATAGGGAGATAGAAAGTTGCAAAATACCTGTTTTAGATGAACTCATGTATGGCAATGTGGAGCTTTTCAGTGAGGCGTGAGATGCTTGGGAGCTTGCTTGAACTTCCTCTGACCTTCCCCAATGCCTAGTTTGCTTTGAATGTGCTTGAACAAGTTTGTAGAAGTCAACCTGCACAAGCTGAAAACAGAAATGGTGAAGCTTGCAAATGGAGTTACAGTCAAGGGCCAATGGTTGGGATATCTCAAGTGGGTTATATGGAAGGTATTGAAACAGGTTTGAGGCCAAACGCACGAGTAACTTGTGAGATGGAAGTGGAACTGCAGGGAGTGCCCTGTTTTGCAAGTTTTTGGTGTTTTGATGTTCAAGAGTGTTTGAGGGATGGAGGGCTCGTGTTTCTGGCTCAAGGAAATGTGCAAAACTTGTTTCAAATGCTTCCAAAGTTTGGTTATAACAGATATGCAAGTTATGGCTTTTTGGCAAGTTTCTTGTATTTTAAGCAAAAGTATCAAGTGGTACAAGACAGGCCTGTACAGGCTATCTTTCAGCTTGCACCTTGTGATCTTGACCCCTCAAGTTTATGGATATTGTTTGCTGTCCAAGATTTGGTTCAAGGCTCAAGGATGCAATTTGACATAAAGCAAAATTTGACAAAAATGGCAATGTTGCCTTTTTGCTATTTTTGGATTAATCTCTTGTGTAATCCTCCCATGATCAGAACAAAGCCTCAAACCAATGGATTTGCATTTAATTATTGAGTATGGAAGGGTTTAGGGACCTATAATCAAGTACAAACAATGCTGGATGGAAGTTGTTACTTGTAGCAACAGGAAACATGCCATGGATCAAAGTGAGTTTTTTCCAAATTCAAACCTTCGATTCTCCCTAACCACAAATGATTTTGGATAGTTCTCTGACATTTTTAAAAGCTTGTAAAATGATATAAAATACATCTTTGAAATGAATTTTGAGATTCCAAGTGGAACTATGTGAAAAATGGTCATGGAGATAGGTCAAAATCCTGCCTAAACTAGGACAAAATTTCACTAAGTTAAAAGTTTCATGGACCCTTGTTCCAAAAATCATAACTTGAGATCCAAGCTTCTTTTGAGAAAACTTTGTGAATAAAAGTTGTATATTTTGTGGAGTAATATAACTTTCATGTTGGAAGTTTTGTTTGAATCCAATTGCATCATGGTGAAAATGTTGGGCAAACTTGGGAAAAAATAAGAAAATTTCATAACTTAGAAAAATTCTAAGTTATGAAAATTTTCAATTTTAAACCCTAATTTGAAAAATTAGGTTTCTTGATGAACAAGTTTCATGTTTTGACTCATCTTGATGAAAAATGACCCTTGGCACTTGATTTTGACCAAAAAGTCAAAGTTTGACTTTTTAGTGTAGAGTCAAATTTTGATCAGTTGACTGAAAAATTTATCTGTCAATCCAATGCATTTGAGATCTTTTGAACCTTGTTAATAGGTCAATATGATGCCATTGAGTCTTTGAATTCATTCTTGAACCCAATTTGCCATTGGCTAGGTGAAAAATCAGAAGTTGCCCTTCTGCAGTCAAAACCCAAAAAATGACCATTTTGCCCTTTTGATGATCTGATTAAATTTCTTGAGGAGTTGTGGTCCAAATTTGATAAAATGGTTCATATGAGTTTATAATCTTGATGTGGATCAAAAATTATGAGGTTTGACTGTAAATTGGTCACAGTTGACTTTTTCTCTAATACAACTGATTTCTAGGTCAACTGTCCAATTGACTGGCAAAAAATTTGATTCAAAGCTTGAAACTTGGTTGAGGAAATCTTATAAGTCCAACATGAAGTATTAAAGCCACTTTGAGCAAAAATCCTCGTGCAAACTCAAACCCTAATTTAGGTCATCAGTGCAAGGAGATGTCTTGTGCAGAGCAAACCATAATCCTGTCTGGAGTTCAAAGAGCCTTGTGAGGAGAAATCTTGATAAAATGAGAGGGAAAATTTTGGGGTACAACAGCTTCTTCTATTCAATCTTCTTGTACCTGAAGAGTTAGATTGGCGAGTTTACCTTTCGTGACTCGAAGGTAAAAGATGATTGGACACTAGAGTGCCCGTAAATTTGCACTCGTCAAAGTGTAGATGAGGGAATGGGATTAAAGATGCCATTTGGAGATGGTAGAATCTTGCTGGAGATGGTCTTAAAGATTCCATCCAAGAATGTTTGTTGAAAATCAGGAGAATGAACACTAGAATGGTATCTGCATCTGGAACGTATCTGAGTTGTATCTGGAGATTGGATTCGTATGAGAAAAGGAATGGCGTCCGTGTCTGGAGTGTATCCGAGCTGTAACCGTATTTGACTCTTGAATGAATATCAGAATGACTGCCGTGTCTGGAGTGTATCTGTATTGTATTTGCATTCTGAATGGGCGACAGAGAAACATCCGTGTATGGAGCATCTCTGGGCTGGGGGTAAATTCCGAATGAGTGATAGAATGGCAACCGTGTCTGGTGCGTATCTGGACTGTATCTGAAATTGAGACCTGTATGAGTAGCAGAATGACTTCCGTGTCTGGAGTGTATCTAGTCTGTATCTGATTACTAAAGTCTGAATAAGTAGTAGAATGACCTCCGAGTCTGGGGTGTATCTATATTGTATCTGAATAAGAGATCCAAATGAGTAGAAGAATGACTTCCATGTCTTGGAGTGTATCCATATTGTATCTGAAATCTTTGAATATTTGTTAAAGGTAACTTTTAATCTTATCCTGAAAAGGGTAAAATGTTAGCTAAAACACAAAGTTATGTTGCATGACATGTATGATGCAATAAAATGTGTTCCATCAATGCTTATGATATATGAATGTAATAGATGCGCATGTAAATTGATTAGCTGTCTTGCTGAGGAAAATAAATCCTTGATAGCTGGAGATAATGTAATCTTTGACTGCTGCCGGGGAAGATAAATCCTTGACGGCTGTTGGAGATTCAAAAAATCTTTGATTGTTGAGAATGAGAAATCCTTGGACCACTGTTGTGGATAGAAAATCTTTTGGCAACTTGTGGGGATTAACAAGAACTTCTGTGGGGATGTGAGAATCCTTCATGACTTTCCTGGGGAATAAGGAAAACTCTGATGATCTCTACTGGGGAATTGAAACCTGGGAGACTGCAACTGGAGAAATGAGAATGAGAATCTTCGATCTGCTGGGAAATAACTCTATGGGGAGAATGTCTATTCTATTGAAGAGTTCTCAAGGGATTGGGTTGTATGCCAATCTATTGAGGAATTATCTAAAGCTGTCGTCTGGTTTCTAAGATAACTTGTAGGGGAATCTTCTGATTTCAAGACAAATCTCTGGGGAATTGGAGGAAACTGGATGGTCTTCCATCGGGGTTTAAGGGTTGAAGTTTTGGACTTCGTTGGGGAAAATTTTTTATCTTCACTGAGGGTTTGCAGTTCAAAGTTTTCTGGCTCCACTGGGGACTGGGAGTTTGGAAACCTAGCTCTGATGGGATTTTGAAACTTAACTCCGTTGGGGATATGTATTTCAAGGCTTTAGCTCTGCTGAGGGTTTTTCCTGGAATAGCCTAAAGATGTTTTCCCATACTTTCAATCTGTCAGTAATTATTCTTTCCCATTTAATTTTATTTGTAAGCAGTGATTATATTCAAATGCATATGCTCATATAATAAATCATTGGACGTTTTCAAATAAAACATAAGCGAAAAAAAAAAGAAAGAAAAGGCAAACAAATTTTTGTACTTAGAAGTATCTTCGTATTAACTTTGTGTAAGTATTTTGTACAAAGGGGACAGACATCCTAGTAAGAGAATATTGTCATAAAATTGAGAAAAATTTATACAAAGAAAGATGGCTATGTGTAAAAATTCCATGGGGTTCCCCTTCTGCTATAGCCTTCGTAACTTTGAGTATCTTGTCCATTAGTTGCTTCGTCCGACGAAGATTAGATTGATTAGAAGCCCAAAGCTTGTCTGTTGAAGAGATTGTCCTTAAAGTGATCCGACGAGACATAGTCATACGCTTTAATTCCCTAACTATTGCCTGGACCGCCCTTTCGGGTTTTCAGTCCACCGGGAAACCCTTTTTTGCCCAAGTCGCCCTTTCGGGTTTTCAACTTGCCGGGTGTATAGATTTTTTTATTTATCCCTAATTTTTTCCTGAACCGCCCTTTCGTGTTTTCGATTCACTGGGATGCCCAATTTTTCCTAAGTCGTCCTTTCGGGTTTTCAACTTGTCGGGTCATTTATGCATAATATCTTTTGACTATGTCTGCGTTCACAGGGTGCGGCAGGTCGTCGCCGTGCATGGTGGTCAGGATCATTGCCCCACCAGAAAAGATGTTTTTGATCACAAATGGTCCTTCATAAGTAGGAGTCCATTTTCCTCTGGGATCACTTTGCGGCAAGATGATCCGCTTGATTACAAGGTCCCCGACTCGATATACTTGTCTCTTGACTTTCTTGTTGAAGGCCTTGATCATATGTTTCTGATACGCCTGACCATGGCAAATAGCAGTAAGTCGCTTTTCGTCAATCAAGTTAAGTTGATCAAGCCAGGTCTGAATCCAATCGTCTTCACTCAAACCAGCATCTTTCATGATTCTCAAGGAGGGAATCTGAAACTTGATAGGTAAAACAACTTCCATGCCGTATACCAAAGAATAGAGTGTTGCCCCAGTTGAAGTGCGTGCTGTGGTACGGTACCCGTGCAGAGCAAACGGTAACATCTCATTCCAGTCCTTATAGGTGACTGGCATCTTTTGAATGATCTTTTTGATGTTTTTGTTTGCGGCTTCGACATCACCGTTCATCTTAGGCCGATAGGGAGATGAATTGTGATGTTGAATCTTGAACTGCTCGCACAGAGAGGTGATCATAGTATTGTTCAAATTTGTACCGTTTTCAGTGATGATCCTGTCGAGGATACCATACCGGAAAATGAGGTTCTGTTTGATGAAGCGGGCAACCACGTTCTTTGTAACAGAGGCGAATGAAGCTGCTTCGACCCACTTGGTAAAGTAATCAATGGCCACCAGGATGAAACGGTGTCCATTGGATGCTGTAGGCTTGATCTCTCCAATCATGTCGATTCCCCACATCGCGAATGGCCAAGGAGCTGTTAAGACATTGAGAGGAACTGGAGGGATATGTACCTTGTCAGCATAGATTTGGTATTTGTGACAAGTACGGGAATGTTGATGACAATCAGCTTCCATGGTAGACCAATAGTAGTCCGCCCGTAGAATCTTTTTAGCCATCGTATGACCGCTCGAGTGGGTGCCAAAAGTGCCATTATGTAGTTCAGCCATGATCTGCTCAGCTTCAACCTTGTCCACACAACAGAGTAGGACACAATCAAGATTGCGCTTGTATTGGATACCATTGCTCAGAAAGAACTTGGCCGTGAACCTCCTTAAGAACTTTTTGTCATTGACTGAAGCTCCTTTAGGGTATTCTTGTGCTTCGAGATACCTTTTGACATCATGAAACTAAGGTCGGTCCACTACTTCTTCGGTATTAATCTCGTGACAATGTGCAGGTTCGTCCATTCGTTCGATGGTGATTTGAGGTGCCTCATTATCCCAGTTAAGTTTAAACATGGATGACATTGTAGCTAATGCATCTGCCAACTGATTCTCTTCTCGCGGGAAGTGCTCGAAGGTAATCTGCTTGAAACGTGGTAATAATGTCAAGACATGTTCTTTGTAAGGGATGAGGTTAGGGTGTTTAGTATCCCACTCTCCTTTGATTTGACTGATAACCAAAGCTGAGTCCCCAAATACAATCAAAGATTTGATTCCCAAGTCAATAGCGGCCTTGAGACCAAAGATACAAACTTCATACTCGGCCATGTTATTGGTGCAGCTAAAGCAGAGTCTAGCGGTGAAAGGTGTATGGAAACCTTCTGGAGAGATAAGTACCGCACCGATACCGTTTCCAAGTGCGTTGGAGGAACCATCAAAGTACAGAGTCCACCGGGATCCTTGTTCAGGTCCATCATACGGTCTGTTTTCTTCAATGTTGCTCAAAGTCATGATATCCTCGTCGGGAAAGTCGAACCTCATGGATTGGTAATCTTCGACAAATTGATGGGCCAGATGATCGGCTAGCACACTCCCCTTTATGGATTTTTGGGTTGTGTACTGTATATCATATTCGGTGAGGATCATCTGCCATCTAGCGATTCTTCCGGATAGAGCAGGCTTCTCTAAGATGTACTTCATCGGATCCATCTTAGAGATCAATAAAGTGGTATGTGTCAACATATACTGCCTCAGCCGGCGAGCAGCCCATACCAAAGCACAACAAGTTTTCTCGAGCAGTGAGTAGCAAGTCTCACAGTCGGTAAACTTTTTGCTAAGGTAATAAATGAAATGCTCTTTTCAGCCAGACTCGTCATGTTGGCCCAGTACGCACCCCATTGAATTCTCCAGGATAGTCAGATACATGATTAAAGGTCTTCCTTCAACGGGAGGCATCAAAATAGGAGGTTCCAGCAAATACTCCTTGATTTTATCAAAAGCAACTTGACAGTCATCATTCCATTTAACCACCTGATCTTTCTTCAACAACTTGAAGATTGGTTCACAAGTAGATGTTAGGTGAGAAATGAACCTTGAAATGTAGTTTAGGCGTCCCAAGAAACCTCTGACCTCTTTTTCAGTGCGAGGGGCAGGCATTTCTTGTATAGCTTTGACTTTGGCAGGATCAACTTCGATGCCTTTGTTACTGACGATGACTCCCAAAAGTTTACCGGACCTGACTCCAAAAGTGCACTTGTTAGGGTTCAATCTGAGCTTGTACTCTTTCAATCTGACAAACAACTTTTGCAGATGGTCGAGGTGTTCTTCTTCTGTCTGTGAACGGGCTATCATATCGTCTATGTAGACTTCAATCTCATGATGTATCATGTCATGAAACAAAGCTACCATGGCGCGCTGATAGGTTTCCCCAGCATTCTTCAGTCTGAAGGGCATCACTTTATAGCAGAAGGTACCCCACTGCGTAACAAAAGTAGTCTTCTCCATGTCTTCAGGGGTCATTTTGATCTGGTTGTACCCTGAAAATCCATCCATGAAAGAGAATACCTTATGCTGAGCTGTATTTTTGACCAAGATGTCAATGTGCGGCAGTGGAAAGTCATATTTAGGGATAGCCCTGTTTAAGTCTCTGTAATCCACGCACATTCTGACTTTGCCGTCCTTCTTAGGCACGAGCACAATGTTAGCGACCCATTGGGGATAGGAAGTAACAGTAAGAAAGCCAGCATTGAACTGCTTCATCACTTCAGCTTTGATCTTTTCAGACATGTCGGGCCTCATGCGGCGAACTTTCTGTTTAATTGGTGGGCAGTCTTCTCTCGTAGGGAGACGGTGAACCACAATATCTATATCCAGTCCCGGCATGTCTTCATAGGACCAGGCGAAGATCTCAACATATTCATTTAACAGCTGAACTAAGCGCTCTTTGACACTTGGCTCCAGGTTGGCACCCACTTTAACCTCTTTTCTGTCTTCCTCTGTTCCCAAGTTGATAGTCTCTAACAAATCCTTGTGAGGTAGAATAGCCCTTTCTTCCTGTTGCAAAAGTCTGGCCAACTCTCCAGGAACTTCACAGTCTTCATCACCTTCGTATTCGGCATGATTGACCAGATCTTCAGAGTCACTGAAGGCCATAGCATAATTGTTACCCATGGAATCCGGAATGGATGGGTACCTGCATTTTGTGAGTGTGGGTGTGTGTAAGGGATAGCCACCTTTAAACAAATAAAATGTAAAAAGAAAGAAAATGAACACAAAAGTTTATATATGAAGACGTCCATGATTCATTAAAAATGGAATATGAAAATGAAGAATCAAAACCCTTACAAATGGACCTAGATGCCTCGGGTAAGGCATAAGGCAAAAAGTGTATGAATTGTTTTAAAATTATTACAGACCAACAGAAAATGTTCAAAAGATAAATTACTGATTGATGAAAGTAATGGGAACGAAGTCTTTCGCCTCCCAGTTGTTCAGTCCTCCTTCAATGGTTGGAAAGATCCAGTCTTCAAAATTGCTTTCTTCTTCATCATCTTCTAAGGCATGAACTCCATGATGAGTGATCTTTAATGGCGGTCCTCCAGCCCGTGAGTGACGCACAACCTACTCAGTAGCAACAGTGAAACCCAAGCCAAACTTATCTGTCTTGTAAGGAAAATCTGGCAGTTGACCCCATACTATGCTTCCTCCTTCCTTGATCACAGCCTCCACATCTTTAAGGGATGACATCCGGGACACAAGTTTGGTAATGACGGGCACATCAGTCATTTTCTTAGCTACCACAACTTCAGGGGAAACCTCTTATAAGTGCTGAAAGGGGGTCTCGATGAATTCACCATCTAATTCAACATAGTGGAATGAATTCAGATGGCTTATCATATACTCCTCCTCACCACGAACTGTCACAATTTTCCCCTGGACTGGGTACTTAAGCTTCTGGTGCAGAGTGGACGTAACGGCCCCAACATGTTGAATCCATGGTCTTCCTAACAAGAAAGAGTAGGAGGGACAGATATCCATGACATAAAATATGGAGTTGAAAGTTTCCGTACCCATTTTAATTGGGATGTCCACCTCCCCGTGGACTATCCGCTTAGAACCATCAAAGGCTCTTACAATGATATTGCTGGGCTTTAAGGTCAAAACTTCACAGTCCAATCTGTCCAACGCTTTCTTAGGCAAGACATTTAAAGACGACCGGTATCAACCAGAACGTGAGAAAGAGTGGTCCTTCTGCACTCCACCGAGACATGCAGCGCATCATATGCTTTCTCCCCTTAGATGTTATATCGGCATCGGAGAAGCCAAGACCATTGTCGGCGGTTAGGCTGGCTACACATTCCTAGAACTGGTCCACAGAGGTTTCTTGAGGCACATAGGCCGTCTTCAAGAATTTGATCAAGGCTTTGGCATGAGTTTTAGAACAGAGCAATAGGGCCAGCATATAGATTTTTGAAGGGGTTTTCCCCAGTTGTTCTACGACATCAAAGTCGCTTTTCTTAATTATTTTTAAAATCTCCTCCATTTCCTTTTGGGTGGTCTCAGGGATGACCAAAGGTTGAGCCCTCGTCCTGACGGGCGCTTCTTGGATCCCCTTACCCTTATCAGCAGTAACAACAGAGGGTACAACTTCGGGAGTTATAATTTCTTTAATTACTGGAGTTCGTACAGATGTATTTACGGACACCGGAGTAACCTTAGGAGCACTTGAGGGTCCGAAGATTTCCCTTGGAGGAGAAATCTCCGGAGAGAAGATTCTTCCGTTGCGGGTGATCTTGCTTGTCCCTGCAATATTTCCTACATCAGAAGTCTCTTCATCGAAGCTTTCTTCAACTGATTCGATCTGCTTAACACCGTGGTAGAAGATCTCTCCTCCATAATTCCACGGTATTGTCTTGTTGGACTTATATGGGATAGGCCCCGGCATTGTTATCTTCAGAGGTACAAACTTTGGATTGGGTGTAATCTTAACAGTTCTTTTGGAGACCTTGGAAAGATTGTCGGAAATGGTGATTATAGCAACATCGTTGATTGGAGTAACAGGAGTAACAAAAGTACCAAGAGTTTTCTTGAATAGGATTTCTTGAT
Organism: Vicia faba; assembly: GCA_948472305.1. Classification (NCBI taxonomy): domain Eukaryota; kingdom Viridiplantae; phylum Streptophyta; class Magnoliopsida; order Fabales; family Fabaceae; genus Vicia; species Vicia faba. The sequence goes on along the minus strand of OX451736.1, from coordinate 20,317,684 downwards.
TATCCATCAGGCGTTGGATGCCTTACTTCAATAGCGTACAATCGAATTGCAAGGCCGAACAAAGGTAACAATCTTTTTCACAGCCCGGGAAAATCCCGACTTTCAACAGATTCATCTTGATCATTGGCAACAGAGTCATTAATTCATCAACAGCAGTAACATAAAGATCTTCTACAACAGCGTGGACATTATGACCATGTTTTGGCATTGGAGCGGATATCACATTAGGTTTTTCGGGGGAATCAAACTCCACCTCCTTGGCATCTATTAAATCTTGGATCTTATTTTTGTGGGCCCAACAATTGTTGGTGTCGTGCCCCACACTATCCGAATGATAGGCACACTTTACATTTGAATGGTAATAGGGAGAAGAGGTATTTGGGTTCTTCGGCGCCTCTTTCAAGTTTGTAAGGTTTAACTTCAACATATGAGGGAGAATCTGAGCAGGTGTCATATTGATCCGGGTGAATTACCGTGCAGGCCTTTCCACCCTTGCTTGGTTAGCTCTGGGTTGACTGCTTCGAGGTTGATCGACTGTGGAATTCTGAATCATCACAGCCCCTACCGCTGGTCGGCGCTCCATTCTTCCTTGATTTCTATGGGAGTAAACAGCTGAGACCTCTTTCTTGGCTGGAAAGGTCTTCTTGATAGCAACAGAAGTAGATGCATCCTTTTGAATTTTACCGCTCTTAATGCCATCTTCGACTCTTTCACCAATCAGAATTAACTCGGTGAACCCTGCAGATGAGTTCCCGATCAAGTGATTAAAGAATGGACCTGACATGGTCCCCGAAAACATATCAACAAGCTCTCTTTCAGACAATGGTGGCTACACCCTTCCAGCCAGATCCCGCCACTTTTAGGAATACTCCTTAAAGCCTTCATTAGAGACCATACCCTTACTCTGTAATTGAGTACGAGTAGGTTCTAAATATGCATTATATTGATATTGTCTGTAGAAGGCAGCAGCCAAATCCTCCCAGTTATGTACATCAAATTTCTCAAGCTGATAGAACCAATCCAATTGCGTACCCGACAAACTATCTTGAAAAAAGTGGACCCACAGATCCTTATCAGAAGAGTGAGGTTGGATCTTTCTGACGTAAGACCGCAGATGCATCTTCAGACAAGACAAACCATCGTATTTAGCGAATGTAGGCACCTTGAATTTAGGGGGAATCACAATCCCAGCAACCAACCCTAGTTCTTTGAAATCCAGCCCAGGTACTCTTTGTACCTCCATGGCTGCCAGCCGCTCTTGCAGATTCTTATACTTATCGTCCGCAGGAGGGTACTGCTGCTCAGAGTAATCTTCATCCTCTTCTTCTTCTTCTTCTTCAGCCTCAGACTCGGAAGGTCCTGCAACTCCCTTTCCTTTGCCAACCCATTCATCAGACGTCGAGGGGAAATCCAAGACTCTCCTAGCTTGGTTCTCAAATCTTCTTCCCATAGTGGCCACACCAACTCTTTTCTTTTTCTTTTTCTCCTTTTCTTTTTCCAGTAGACCTTTGAGCTCCTCCTGACCCTTTTCCAAGGTCATGAGTAGCTGTTGGAACTGTGAATTCTGCGCCTGTAGATCTTTAACCGTCTACTCTATATCCATCTTGCTGAAATAAACAGCAGAAAGATAAGGAAACCTGGTGTGAAGACCTGTTTATGCATATGATGAATGATATGTATTCATGTAATGCATTCAAGGATTCAGAAATTCGAATTTGTTGTAAACAAAAAAGAACGCACGTCATATTAATAAGAAGAGTTTTGTTAGTACATAAATTCACCACGGGCAAAACAAATACAAAATTCTAATGTAAAAAGACATTGCGCATCCTCTTTGGTGCGATGTAGGTGTTGAGAGTCTTCTCTTCATGGAGTCGACGAGTAAGTTCCAAAACCTTCTTCTCACTGGCGTAGAAGCTGGCTTCAAAAGTATTTCGTTCTTCCTTGAGTTGTATCCAACTCTTTTGCAAGTCTTCCAATGATGTTAGCATGTCAGGATGTAGGAGGGTGTATGGAACCTCTCCTTCCATAACAAACTCTTTGATCATAGGCAGAATGTAGGGGTAAGGCATCATAAGACTCTGGGCGCGGGTTCGTACCCATTTGAGGTAAGGCTCAAGGGGATGGAATTCTTGTGCCCTAGTGTCTTACTGTCCACCTTGTTAGGCATCCTCCAAGCTCGGATAAACCTTTGTCGAAGTCCTTAAGCATCGTTGTCGAAGTCAAAAACCAAGTCTGGAATCAACATGTCATGAGGGCCATCCCTTCGGGCATACCCAAATTGTCTCAGAGCCAAGCAGGGGTTGTAGGTGATGCCTCCCCTAATGCCAAGTAGTGGGACATTAAGGAATTCCCCACAACAATCAATGATGATGACATTTTCTCTAGACCGAGAACACCAATGAACATCAGAATGTGTAAGAGTCATCAATCCTTGTCACCACCTTAAGCCTTGCTCATTCTTCAAGACTGATTGGGGAAGGTGAGAAATAAACCACCTTGCTAGAAGAGGAGTACAACACATGAGAACACCTCTTTTCCTCATTGTTCGTGTGTGAAATGAGTGGAGGATATCCCCAAGCAATGTAGGCACATGATTCCGAGATATGAAAATCTTGACAGCATTCACATCTAGAAGCTGATCAGGGTTTGGGAACAAGACCAACCCATAGATGAGAAGTGCTACAAACTCTTCAAAAGCATGCAGATCTAGAGAATTCCAGCATTCTTATGCCTTCTCAAACAGAAACTTTGCCAAGAAACCCTTGACACCACTTCTGGTTTCCCAATGTCCTTTGATATCAGATGGTTGCAAGTGTAAGGCTTGAGCAACATCTTCAGGCTTTGGTTCTCTTTCCGTACCGTTGTAGGGTAGTTGATGGAGAAAACTTTGTGATCAAATTTGTAGATTTTGTGGAGGAATACAACTTTCATGTTGGAAGTTTTGTTTGAATCCAATTGCATCATGGTGAAAATGTTGGGCAAAGTTGGGAAAAAATAAGAAAATTTCATAACTTAGAAAAATTCTAAGTTATGAAAATTTTCAATTTTAAACCCTAATTTGCAAAATTAGGTTTCTTGAAGAACAAGTTTCATGTTTTGACTCATCTTGATGAAAAATGACCCTTGGCACTTGATTTTGACCAAAAAGTCAAAGTTTGACTTTTTAGTGTACAGTCAAATTTTGATCAGTTGACTGAAAAATTTATCTGTCAATCCAATGAATTTGAGATCTTTTGAACCTTGTTAATAGGTCAATATGATGCCATTGAGTCTTTGAATTCATTCTTGAACCCAATTTGCCATTGGCTAGGTGAAAAATCAGAAGTTGCCCTTCTGCAGTCAAAACCCAAAAAATGACCATTTTGCCCTTTTGATGATCTGATTAAATTTCTTGAGGAGTTGTGGTCCAAATTTGATAAAATGGTTCATATGAGTTTATAATGTTGATGTGGATCAAAAATTATGAGGTTTGACTGTAAATTGGTCACAGTTGACTTTTTCCCCAATATAGTTGATTTCTAGGTCAACTGTCCAATTGACTGGGCAAAAATTTGATTAAAAGCTTGAAACTTGGTAGAGGAAAACTTATAAGTCCAACATGAAGTATGAAAGCCACTTTGAGCATTGAAAGTCCAAAAATTCCTGTGCAAACTCAAACCCTAATTTAGGTCATCAGTGCAAGGAGATGTCTTGAGCAGAGCAAACCCTAATCCTGTCTGGAGTTCAAAGAGCCTTGTGAGGAAAAATCTTGATAAAATGAGAGGGAAAATTTTGGGGTACAACAACATGCATCCACATATCATACATCTTATCATGACAGGTTTCTCCCCTTCAAGTCTCTTTATATTCCTACAGTTTATTTCAGTAGAGATGGCTCTATAGAAGACTATCAAAGAAATCCAGGCTCAAAACGCTCAACTCCAAGAGATGTTCTTGAACCTGTCCAAGGGACAAGAAGAGGTGAAAGCTCTCCTCACAAGGGGCATGGTCATAGGGAATCCTGGGGGCATCAGGAATGATCAGTTGGAAGGGCTACAGATTGAGATGGCAACAATGAAAATCCAGATGATGGGACAACTGGTGGGCCAGATGGCTCTTATTCAAAACCTGGCTCAATGACAAGAAGAACTAAAGGTCCTCATCAACAAGCTTCATCTAGGCGAACGTAACCAAATGGGGTAAACAACTGGGGTTGAAGATCAAGTCATCATTCAGCCTCCCTTGAGACAAGAAGCTGAGAGAAAACCTCTCCAGTTTGCTTCAGGGTGACAAGCCCAACAACAATCTCAACAACGTCAACAGGGTAATCGGCGTAAGCAAAATGCATCTGAAAAGCGCTTCACTGAGATTAACGTGTCATTATCTCAAGTGATGCAACGCTTGTTGGAAGTCAAGTTGATTGTATTAAGGGACCCCCCTCGGAATCCCAACACAGCCGCTCCAGGGTACAATCCAAATGCAAGATGTGCGTTTCACTCCAACAGTCCTGGACATGACACCGATAGCTGTTGGGCTTTGAAAAATAAAATCGAAGACCTAATCGACGAAACAACGCTAGAGTTCTCACAAGATGGCCAGATGAAGATCTTTCGCTGAGGGCTCTCCACCTGAAATGACAAGTTTGAACTAAGAGGCTTTTGTTCATTTTGAATTTCCAATTGTAAATTCTTTTGTTATTCAAACAATTATCTATTAATGTCAAACTCTGTTTCATTAATGCATCGCATATGTTTCGCTTGAATTCATCTTTTCGTTTTCACTATATTTAAACTATGCTTTTTATTCTTCTTATGACACAAACCTTTAGAGGGAGGATGACGAAAACAATTTCATAATATCATACAATATGCTTTTGGACAGACCTTGCTAATGATGTACATGCGTTTCTTTCAAATCCTAAACACTGGAGTTATAAGGAAGATAATCCCTAGTCAACCCCTTCGAGCCAAAGAAGTAGAAGTTTTCTGTTTTAACACAAATTGAAACCTTTAATCAAAACCCGAGGAAGAGTAGTCTCTCAGTTAATTCAAATGCGTGTTAAAGTCGCAAACTCTCATCTTGTAATACAATGAATGACATCAAAAACATTCCTTTGGAGTCAAAAGACGGTGATGGTTCCCTATCACGTAGGTAGTCATTATCTCTCAAAAAAGAAAATCCCACTAAATCAAAACCTACAAAAGAGGCTTAAGAGAACTGGGGCATCCCGCTGACTGTAAATAAAAAAAAAGGAACGGTCAGGCAAAAATTAGGCATAATAAATCGAAAGAAAGATGTCGCTACAAATCCTCAACGGGAATAATGTTGCAAAAATGACTGCCTTCCAACAAACTCAACTTGTTTGAACCATCACCAAAATGTCATTTCAAACTAAATTAGAGTTCAACGTACAATTAACTGAGTTTAGGACTGAAGAACATCACGAAGAGCGGGTGGGTACAAATATACTTTGAGCCTTTATCCTTTGTTTCTTAAAACCGTGAACCAAGCCACGCTACAACCTTTCAAAAGTCCTAATTGAAGCATGGGTTAGTTCAAAAGCATACTGTTACAAAAGGTATACTGACTCCTGTAAGGCTTTGCTCTAAATCTTGAGTTGGATTTTCTTATAAAGGTTTTCTGCTAAAAAACGCATTTTTCAAAATTTCAAGACAAGCATAAACTTTACATTATTTGAATATCGTTGTTTGCATATGGCTATTTGTTTGACAGTGAAGAAATTCACACAGTGAATATCCGATGAACGAAAGCTCTCTCAGTGAACAAAATCACTTCAAGTGGGATGACAATTCCGTTGCAAAAATCTCCTGTCAACAAAGGGACATGACATGTCATTGTCCAGTACACCTGGGGCAGTCCATTCAAGATTTCATGAAATTCCTCAAAGTGCAGAGTAACCAGGGGCAAGCCTCTGTCCCTGTTACTTGGGGCATTGAATGTTAATCCCAACAAAGGGTTGCATATAGTCAAACATTTCCTGGCAAAGCCATAAACACTCGCTACTTGGGGAAGTGACAAATCTCTCAAAAATCCTTCTCATAAGATGGCTCCCAGCCAGAGTTTCAATCTTTGATAACCTCTTCCCAGCTAAGTCGACCTCAAGAATTCCTGATAATTTTTCCCAATGAAGTCGCCAGATTTTTCACTATTGGAAATGAAGAATTCAACTCTTTTCTCCATCACCAATTCAGGATTTATTTTCCCCAGCGAGAGGTCGTCTTGAAAACATTACACATTTGTACATCATACAACGCAATCTCATTTATTTTGAGAACATCATCGTTTGATATATGTCATGCAACTAAGCTTTACCTTTCATTAAAGATGCAGTCAACTTCTCACAAAATTCAAGCTATGAAGCATGGACCACGACCAGATAGTGGTTCATTCAACTTTCCCCTTCAACAGCAGTCCATGATTTATTTTCCCTGACATCTGTTGAAGATACTCCAAGACTTTCTTCTGGCTCAGTTAAATCGATTCTAAGATTTTTCTGATTCTTATCCAGTCATAGTTAATTCAAGACCTTCTCAGGCTCCATCAGATCGACACTAAGATCTCCCTGATTCTTATTCCAGTTGAAGATATTCCAAGAATTTCGTCTGGCTCAGTTAAATCGATTCTAAGATTTTTCTGATTCTTATCCAGTCAAAGTTAATTCAAGACCTTCTCTGGCTCAGTCAGATCGACACTAAGATCTCCCTGATTCTTATTCCAGTTGAAGATATTCCAAGACTTTCGTCTGGCTCAGTTAAATCGGTTCTAAGATTTTTCTGATTCTTACCCAGTCAAAGTAATTCAAGACCTTCTCTAGCTCAGTCAGATCGACACTAAGATCTCCCTGAATCTTATTCCAGTTGAAGATATTCCAAGACTTTCATTTGGCTCAGTTAAATCGGTTCTAAGATTTTTATGATTCTTACCCAGTCAAAGTAATTCAAGACCTTCTCTGGCTCGGTCAGATCGACACTAAGATCTACCTGATTCTTATTCCAGTTGAAGATATTCCAGATTTTGCTATTTCAGATAAATCTCTCAACGGTTTATTCTGATTCACTTCCAGATTTTGGCTGTTTCAGATAAATCTCTCAACAGTTTATTCTGATTCACTTCCAGATTTTGTTGTTTCAGATAAATCTCTCAATGGTTTATTTTGATTCACTTCCAGATTTTGGCTGTTTCAGATAAATCTCTCAATGGTTTATTCCGATTCACTTCCAGATTTTGCTGTTTCAGATAAATCTCTCAACGGTTTATTCTGATTCACTTCCAGATTTTGGATGTTTAAGATAAATCTCTCAACGGTTTATTCTGATTCACTTCTAGATTTTGGCTGTTTCAGATAAATCTCTCAACGGTTTATTCTGATTCACTTCCAGATTTGGCTATTCCAGATAAAACTCTCAACGGTTTATTCTGATTCACTTCCAGATTTTATTGTTTCAGATAAATCTCTCAATGATTTATTCTGATTCACTTCCAGATTTTGCTGTTTCAGATAAATCTCTCAATGGTTTATTTGATTCACTTCCAGATTTTACTGTTTCAGATAAATCTCTCAACGGTTTATTCTGATTCACTTCCAAATTTTGATGTTCCAGATAAATCTCTCAACGGTTTATTCTGATTCACTTCCAGATTTTGTTGTTTCAGATCCAGTTCAAGCTTTCCGTCAATAATCACATTTGGATGGCATCTTTAAACCCATTTCCATACACAATCTCTACAACACGTTATTAAGATCCCCAGCAGAGATGAGACTACTAACTACCAATCCCCAGCGGAGCTCAAACTTTCAACCCACAGCGGAAACCATTCAGTTTCCCCAGCAGGTTACGTTGAAGACTGGAAATCAACCAGATAATAGTTAACTTTTATCCCCAACCTAGGATGACTCCTCAGTAGATTGGCATACACCCAAACTCCTAATATCCCCGTCAGAATGAAGATTCTCATTCTTGACTCCCCAGAAGATTGGCATACACCCAAACTCCTGATATCCCTGTCAGAATGAAGATTCTCATTCTTGACTCCCAGTAGATTGGCATACACCCAAACTCCCGATATCCCCGTCAGAATGAAGATTCTCATTCTTGACTCCCAGTAGATTGGCATACACCCAAACTCCTGATATCTCCAACAGAATGAAGATTCTCATTCTTAAAGTGGCATACAATCCAAACTCCTGATCTCCCCAGCAGTATAGCTACTCCCCACATATTTTTTACTCCCCAATAGAATGAAGATTCTCATTCTTGATTCCCCAGTGAAGTTGCCAGAGCCTTCTTTACTCTCAGCATGAATTTGTCAGAATTTTTAATCCTCAGTAGATCGAAGATTCTCATTCTTGACTTCCCAGCACAAAGTCCCCAAGAATTTTTAATCCCCAGCAGATTGAAGATTCTCATTCTTAACTCCCCGCGGAAGCCATCAGAGTCTTCCTTTATCTCCAGCAGATCAAGGTTTTCCTTTTATTGATTCCCGGTAGAGATCGCCAGAGTTTTCTCTATTTCCCAGCCGAATTTTCTCATTACTCCAACTCCAAAGATTTGAAGGATCCATATATCCCCAGGAAAGTCATGAAGGATTCTCACATCCCCACAGAGTTGTCAAAGATTTATTTTACCCGGCAGCAGTCAAGGATTTTATTATCTCCAGCTATCAAGGATTTATTTTCCTCAACAGTACAACTAATCAGCTTACATGCGCATACATTACAGTCATATATCATAAACATTGTTAAAACACATATATGGCATCATACATTTCATGCAACATAACTTTGTGTTTCAGCTAACATTTTACCCTTTTCAGGATAAGATTAACAAGCTACCAATATGCAATCATGAAAACAGCTTAGAGATGCTCCAGACACGGATGCTATTCTATTTTCTTATTCAGATTCAAAGCTCAGAAAACAGCTTAGAGATGCTCCAGACATGGATTCTATTCTATTGCTTATTCAAATTCAAAGCTTAGAAAACAGCTTAGAGATGCTCCAGACACAAATGCTATTCTATTGCTTATTCAAATTCAAAGCTCAGAAAACAGCTTAGAGATGCTCCAGACACGAATGCTATTCTATTACTTATTCAGAAAATAGCTCAGAGATGCTCCAGACGCGAATGCTATTCTGTCGCTTATTCAAATACAAGATTCAGATACAGTCCAGATACGCTCCAGACACGGTAGCCACGCTATCACTTATTCTGACTTTTTTCCCCAACTCAGAGATGCTCCAGACACGAAAGTCAGTTCTGATACTCATTCAAGTTTTTAACATTCAGATATAGTCCAGATACGCTCCAGACACGGTAGCCATGCTGATCACTCATGCTGATGTTCCCTAGTTCAGATACGTTCCAGACACGGATACCTTTCTGATACTCATTCTTTCGACTTACAACATACAATTCAACAAACATTCTTGGATGTCATCTTTAAGCCCATCTCCGACAAGATTCTGTCACATCTCCAAATGGCATATTTAAGCCCATTCCATCAACTATACTTTGACGAGTGCAAATTTACGGGCACTCTAGTGTCAAATCATCTTTTACCTTCGAGTCAAAAACGGGAAACTCGCCGATCTAACTCTTTAGGTTCAAGAAGATTGAACAGGGGCAACTGTTATACCCCAAAATTTGCCCTCCCATTTTTCATAGAAAGCATAACCCTAGGGTTTCTCGAATATTTAAGATTGGATCAGGAATCGATCAGACAAATTTTCTCCTATGGCAGTAAATCAGGAATTGGGGTTTTTCTCGCATTTCTCAGAAGAAATTGAGTTCTCAGAAATTCAATTGATTTTTACATGTTTTCATGCTCTCTCAAATTTACTGGAAAAATGCAGTGTTTGATCCAGGTTAACCATATAATTTGCGTCTTTTAAAAAAAACATTCGCTTTATTTATGGAATAAACATTTGCTTGTTTTTGGAATACACAGTGCGTGTTTTGATTGGAATACAGTTGCAAGATTACAGTGTTATTGGATTACTTAGAGTTTAAGTTATTTTGATTGGAATTATTGGAATGCAGTTTCAGTTATCTTGATCAGGGAATATTTAAGAATCAGTGAAGACACAAAGAGAGAATTACAAGTTACTAACAATAATGGATTTTATTGAACATCAGATTATCTCATAAAGACTTTTTCATTTATTTCAAAAAATTGTTACAATACAATTTATTATTTAAATGCTTCAAGTTTTACAACTTATTGTATTTGAAAAATAAATTAGTACAATTGTTTGAGTATTTCTCTCTAAATTACAAAGAAAAAATCTAAGCCTAAGGATGACTAAGCTTCCATTGCTCCCATGCTCGCCAAAGAATCTCTTGCTTCAGCTGCTTTGCCATCATCCAGTTTGCGCTCACATGAAAGAAAGACAAAAAAATAATTAGCACAGTTAATTAGACATGAGTAAGAATTTTCAAAAAAAAAAAAAAGAAAATTGTGTTCATCATTAAAGTTTGCCATTTGGAATCAGAGGGCTATTTTTAATTCATCATGTTTTTATTTTTCTCTTTGCAAATCACAAGAAGATTACTCTTCTTGGTTCACAAAAAGAAAAATAAAAATGCAAGCAAAGCTATCCAAACAAGAAATGCATGGCCAAAACATATTCCAAACTGCAGCATGCTGTCCAAACAGCATAAACAAGCAATCAAGGCCCAATGGCTAAACAATGCAGCATGTCAAGTAACTAAACAATGCAGCATGGAAAGTAACTAGACAAGTACAATGCAGCAAACTAGACAGCAGCAAGGCAAGAAGAAAGTATAGCAGTATGGTAAACCAAACAACAAGCAATGGACTTGTTTCAATAGCCTTTTCATCACTTTCCAAGATTTTGGCAAACTTTTCAGAAAAAGGTGAAAAAGCATTTTGCTTTTATCATTGAGAGAGGAGAGAGAGGAAGGAGGTCACCTATTTTGTTGGAACTGCACAAAAGGTATAGCTTGGCCATCCTGCCCACAGGCTGTCAAAGAGAAAAGCAAATATAACAGTAGGAAAACTGCAAGAAAAGAGGACGAGAACATTTTTTCAAACAGAAAAAACATACAAAACCAATTTTCAAACTTCCAAAAACTGGGAAACCAGTTCAAACCGAGTATAAAAAACTATCATCTTCCATCACAACAACCAAAACCTCTTTTCAAAACACTTTTCGAAACACGATTCACAAACACCTCTTTGAACTATTTTTCGAAATAAAACTTTGTATATGTTCTTATAGAGACGAGAACCATTTCAAAGAAACTTTCCAAAATACTTTAAAAACCCACACCACAAGCACACAATCAAACAAAAGCAAGTGATCTAAACGAGTAACTAAAATCCCATGGAAAACCATGGATGAAAAGGGTGCTAACACCTTCCCTTTTCATAATCTACCCCCCGAACCCGAGAATATTCTTGAAAGGTCTTTCCTGTGCTTTTTTACCATTCATTTTGGATAAAAGAAAAGTCGGTGGCGACTCTTGCTAACCGCAAAAGTGCAAACGGAACACAAAACCTCTATTAAGTTCTCCCATCGTATCACACTACGCTTAATCAAAGACCCACTAGGTTGACTGGCCTAGGAAAAAATAAGGGCTTCCCAGCGAACCCAAAGGGTTTGGGCAAAAATAAGGGATGAAAATGAAAAAATCTGTACACCTGGCAAGTCGAAAACCTGAAAAGGCGGCTTGGGCAAAAAAGGGTATCCTGGTGGACTGAAAACCCGAAAGGGCGGTCCAAGAAAAAATTAGGGATCAAAGCGTAACACTATGCCTCATTGGATCACCTTGCAACCAGACTTCGGTATTGACTATCAAGCTCGGACGACACTGATCAATCTGATCTACCTTCAACCAAGTAGCAAAGTGATGAGATGTTCGAGGACATAAAGGCAATAGCAGAGTTGGCACTCAGTGGGATTGTTCATGTAGATGTTTTTCTTTGTTTTTCACAAATTGTATAAACTCTATTATTCGGCGGCGTTCTCTTACTAGGACGTCAACCTCTTGTACAAAAAATGCTTATTTACAGGCTAACTTCAAAATTAATACAAGTAATTTTTACAAATAAGTTTCAAACTATTTTCCTTTTTATGTTTTGTTTTGTGAGAACATCCAATGTTCATTTTTGATATATGCATTTGACATTGATTGCTGCTCATAAATATTTACATGCGAAACAAAAGACGATTACTTGTAATATCAGAAACAGGGGCAAACGAGAAATGTCCAAACCGTACGGTTTCTCTGTCCACCAGGTATAGGGATAAACCTAGCTGGAGGAAACGATTGAAATTACATTCATCCCCCGCAGAGTAAGGAGGAAGATAGTGGTGTTAGCTCTCCCCAGCTGAGACTCGCAACTGTGAATGAATCGATAATATTCTCCTCAAGCAGATTTTATCTACCATCGGCACTAAAGATTCTTATCGTCCCCGGCGGAGTATAAAAAATATCCCCAGTAGACTCCGGAAGATCATCCCCAGTAAAGTCTAAAAGGGCTATCCCTAGTAAGGTCGCTATTGGAAAGCCATCCCCAGCGAAGTTCTTTCCTTTCACCAAACAGGAATTCAATCCCCAACAAGGTTCATTATCACCAACAGCGGTAATTCATCCCCAGCAGAATTTATCAACAGAATCCTCCAGCAGAGCATCTCTTCCCCACAGAGTAATCTCTCGTCAGTTTATTCCCCAGCGGAATTATCCTCTCCTGCAGGTTCACTCCCACAAACCTCTTCATCCACTATCTCCAACAAAAATGAAGAGTTCAATTCTTTTCTCCAACAATAATCTGGGATTTATTTTCCCTAGCTAAAAACATCACATTTTCATACATCATGACATGCATACACATCATACAGCACAATCTCATTTATTTTGAGAACATCATTGCTTGATACATATCATGCATTACATACATCTAACCTTTACCTTTCAAGAAAGATTTTCACAAAATTCAAGCTATGAAGCTTTTACCTAAGTTGAATTACGGACGATGTTCCTAAATCTCAGCAAAATTATTTCCTCAGTCGAATTACGTACGAGTTCCTAAATCTCGACAGATACTTCATAAGTTGAATTACAAACAGGCTCCTAAATCTCAGCAAAGTTGTTGAATTACAGACAAGTTCCTAAATCTCGACAAAAGTATTTCCTCAGTTGAATTACGGACGAGTTCCTAAATCTCGACAGATGTTCTCTCAGTTGAATTACGGAAGAGCTCCTAAATCTCAGCAAAGCAGTCGAATTACGGACGAGTTCCTAAATCTCGACAGATATTACCTCAGTTGAATTACGGACGATGTTCCTAAATCTCAGCAGAGATGTTTCTCCAAGTTGAAGTACGGACAAGCTCCTAAATCTCAGCGAAGTTATTTCCCCCAGTTGAATTACGGACAAGTTCCTAAATCTCAACAAAGTTGTTGAATTACAGACGAGTTCCTAAATCTCAGCAGAGATGTTTCCTCAGTTGAATTACGAACGAGTTCCTAAATCTCAACAAATGGTTGCTTAGTTGAATTACGGACAAGCTCCTAAATCTCGACAAAACCAATTGAATTACGGACAAGCTCCTAAATCTCGACAAAACCAGTTGAATTACGAACAAGCTCCTAAATCTCGACAAAACCAGTTGAATTACGGACAAGCTCCTAAATCTCGACAAAACCAGTTGAATTACGGACTAGCTCCTAAATCTCAACAAAGATGTCTTCTAAGTTGAATTACGGACGATTTCCTAAATCTCAGCAAAAGTTGTTCCCTCAGTTGAGTACGGACGATTGAAGTTCCTAAATATCAACAGAGACGACTCACCAGCAGAATGACGGACGACGAAACTCCTAAATATCTATCTCTCTCCATGAAAGATCAGACTGCCCCAGCGAAATCTTCCTCAACAACAGGTGTACCAGCTCTCGCTAAGGAATCTCTTACGCGATCGACACTCTTCCAAATGGCATCTGTAAGCCCATTCCCGACATCACAAGGCAATTACCACTTCATGCGAGTGCAAATTTCTGGGCACTCTAGTGTTCAATCATCTTCCACCTTCGGATCACGAAAGGCACGAAAGCCAATCTGCATCCTCAGGTTTAAGAAGATTGAACAGGGGAAGCTGTTGTACCCCAAAATTTTCCCTTCCATATTTCTCAAAATATGTCAAGAAAAATCTCCAAGTTGCTCAAGATAGTCCAAGGGTTGGCCAGACAAGCTCTCTCCTAAGGTAGTCTACCCCAAATTAGGGTTTCATGTTTCATCAATATACTTTAGTCCAAGTGGTCCCAAATGCTCAACATTGTCCTAATATGTTCTCAAGATCATCCATGTCAAGTTTCAAGCCTTGCAGAGAAAGTTTGCTCAGTCAATTGCTCAAAGGTCCAAAAATCGACTATGCTAGGGCAAAAGTCAACTGTGACCCCCATACAGTCAAACTTCAATATTTTTGGTCAACATCCTCATTTTGAAGTATATTTCATCATTTGATCAAGGGTTGATCATGATTCATCAAGGATTGCTCACAATTCATCAAGATTCAAAAGTTGCTAAATTAGGGTTTTGTAGGAAAAGTCAACTCAACTTTGACCAAGCATAACTTTCTCATACTTTATGAGAAATGACCCATCCAAATCTCATTTTGAATAGGATGATATTCCCTACAATACATATTCATCTCTAAAGATAAATATATGCACTCACAAGAAGTTATGAATTTGGACATTATAGGTCATTTTGAAAAGTCAACAAAAACACCTTTTTTGTCAAAGCTTCATACATGAGCATGGAATATAAAAATGAGATTATACCACAAGGGTTGGTTATAGGACATCTCAATATTTCTAAAAATTCCAAGAACACCTCCAAAGAGTCAAAATTGAGGAAGTTATGCATTGTGGAAGTTGGACTTTTTTGCAAAATTGCCAAAAGTCAACTATGCCCAAAACTTCAAATTTTGCCAAATGGGCCCATTCTTTTTCACTTCTTTTGAGTTGACATTATAGCCCACGTTCTCTAGCCTTGTCCATGTGTCCATATCATATTTTTATTATTTAATTTGGTTTTTATTTGAATTAATTCATTTTAAATCAAATAAAATAAAATAAAATAAAAAATATTGAAAACCAAAGATCTTTTGATGATTTCAAGCTTCCTTGCACAGCTAGCACCATTCCAAATTCGCATCAAGGAAATTGTGTACAAAAAGATTGCAAAGGAACCTATTTTGGAAAGCTTTAAAGAAGCAAATCAAATCAAATCCAAAGCATTGTAAGAGAGAGATTTGGACTGAGTTTGCAACCCTAATGCATTATACAATACATAAGGAGGCGAGGTATATCAAAAAGGAGGTTAGAGATTAGACATAGGGCAAGAACCAAATATGCAAAAACAAGCAAAAAGCGTGAGATCGAAACAGAGGTTAGAGGCATCCTCAAGGCTTGGTACGTGTCTCAATCTCTTCCTGGAAATCTCAGGAACCTAAAGCAAGCAAAACCACGCGTTTTCAAGCCCTCCAATGCATTGTAAGTCGTTCACGGAACCACTATTTTCTTGAATTCGATTAACACTATCCTTGCATCTATAATGTAAAACAATTGCACATTCTTGATCACCATGACATTTACAAACTTTCTGCATTATTTGATTTCATTTATATAGCTCGTACTGTAAATCACCATTGCTAGGTTTTCGAGCTTGGTTTTAGGATTTTTATTTTCAAGAATAATTGGCCTTCATGAGTGATACCATTGTGATCAGGAGGACAAGATGAGTCTAACCATGGTGTTAGATGTTATTTACATGGCCCATGGAGGATTTCGGAAACATACATACCTGTAGCAACGGACTTTGTCCGTAGGTATAGGTGTTCCAGTTTTTAGCCACAGAGAGAGGAAGAAGACAATGAGTTGTCATCCCACCATTGGCTTGTTTGAACTTTCGCGCCAGATTTCCACTAACACTTTGTTTTCATATATTATTATTATTGCGTATTTGATGAACATATACAAACAATTGGTGTAGTGGTGGCCACGTAGGTGCTTAAACCGTTAGAGGCTGGAGGTCAGGGGTTCGATCCCTGCCTCTAGAATTTGCTATTCTTTCTGTTTATTTCCAGGTAATCCAATGCGCGCTTGAGTCGTATGTCCATCCTACTCCCTCATCATCCAACGCGCCAGATGGCCAGATGGCCAAATCTGGTGGCCACCATTGAAAGAACACCATAAACAAAGTCAAATATGTCATACAGAATCACCAAAGTCAACATGGATCACATCTCAATGGGCCCAGGAAAATTGCTATGCACACCTCTAATTCAGGCCCATCTCTCTCTTTTATATTTTTGTTTATATTTCATTTAATTATTTACTTATTTATTTACTAACCCAAAAATAATTTTCTTTTTATAAAAAAAAATCACAAACAAAAAAATATCTTATGTCCAATTAAATTTTAGATATTTAGTTTTAGTAATTAAATTAATCAATTTTAATTAGGTTATATATGTTAGATAACTTCCATTTATTTTGTAAATATTTAAAATTAGTTAGAATCAATAGGTTTTTATTACAAGCTTGATTGTATTTATTTCTTACCTAAAATAACAAAAACTCCAAAAATATGTCATTTAATTATTTTTCATTAACTAATTTAATTAACTAATTAATTTTGCATTCGATTTGAAAAAACCTAATTTCTTTTATCAAAAAATATTAAAAAACAAAAAAAAAACATTTTCTTTTAATTAGGAGGGTCAAAACCCTAGTTTCGCATTCGATCTAATTTTCTCGCGTGCTTTAATTTATCCAATTATTGTATCTGCTCCCGGTTTGTAATAATTAAATTAGGACATTTATTTATTTTTACCGCTTTTAATTTCAAAGGGTTTGTTTTTGGCTATGTAAATACCCGAAGCCTTGTAATAGTTTAGTTTAAATTCCGCATTTTAATTTCTGCAAATATTCAACTGCTAGATGTTTGATAATAGGGTTTGCATGACAAGAATGAATGACTAAATTTAAAACAGTTAGATCACCCTTAATTGTGCAAAGATAAAAATAACTGAAATCAACACATTCGCACATGCGCACTCCTAGGGTACACTCCCACTTGGTTGCCTTCATAAACGGTCATTAAGTATATGTTGTTTTAGAGGTTACCCTCTTGTCTAAAAGATCATAAGTTCCCTCGGAAAGCTTGCCTCGGATATTGTTGCCTCGGATAAATGATCTAAGACATTAGGGTTACCACTAAGACGTCCTAACGTTGCTTTAGTTACCGTATGTCCCTCTTTCGAATTGACCCTTAAACTTCAACGACGGTGTTACCTACTCACTAATAGTAGGATGGCATTGTCTAAAGGAAACATAGAACGATTCCTTTTTCGAGTAGGTAGATTAGTTTTTAGATACTTGCTCATCCCAAAACAAAACTTTTTTTTCCACACTTACACTCTTTTACAACCAAGTTTTCAAAAACACTTCATTCCACTCTTGAAGACAGACGCAAGAGTTAAATCAAAGTCAAAACAAAAACTTTTCAAAGCCCACAAACACAAAGAAAACAATTTTGAAAATGATGAGCAAGTACCTAAGAGCACGTAGATAACTACAGATAGAAAGGGTGCTAATACCTTCCCTTTCTATAATCTACCCCCCGTACTCAGAAATATCTCGAAAAAGGAATTTTTCTGTGCTTTTTTCCTTTCCTTGTTGGATAAAATAAAAGACGGTGGCGACTCTTTCTTACCGCGACATTTTGCAAAAACAAACGCAAAACGCAAACCAGCATTCCAAAAACAGTCAGTTCTTCCCCCGTATCACAGACACATATGCGTTTCGTGTCGACTCATAACATGTTTTGTACATGATATGTGTCGACTCATAATGTTTAGTATCGACTCATACTATTGTTTTTTACTTCTATCATTATTCTGCTACATGTAAAAGTTAGTTCTCAACACAAGGTTAGTGAAAATAAATTGCAAGCAAATGGTTAGCTTCAAGGCAATGATATCTACATTTTATCTTCATAAATGAACCATTAATGATGCTTTTATAAAGAGTTCAAAGTCAAGAAAACTTACCTTGAAACTGAAATTTGTGCTTTGAGTTTGAGTTGGAGAAGTCAAGTTGCAGGTGGCTGTTTGAGTTTGGAAAATAGTGATGTTACATAAGTTGTTCTTGAGTTTGAACAACTTCTATATGTTGTATGTGGATTGTTCGGATGGTTTGTTTGGACAGAACTTGCAAGGTGTGAGAGGTGTAAATGGTTTTGACTTCAAAGCTCAAAGATGGGGATTTTTATGGACAGTTCTGGTTTTTTAGAGTAAAAGGGGGATTTGAGGAAATTCAACACACAAGAAGCTCTCGATTTTTTATGACCTCTTTCTCTTGTAAATGATCCATCTATTTATAGGCAAAATGTTTGTGAACAAGGGATGATTAGGTTTAGAAGACAACATGTTATGGTTTGGTTGGGATGCAAATATCAAACTATGTCAAGTATTCCATGGTCCCAAGATAAAGTACCAAAGTTGCTGGTATATATGGGCTACTTTCCATGATTTATGGTGGAGTAAAATCAGAAGTAAACAAGGTATGGGCTCAAGACAAGTTTTGTGCCAATAAGCTTGCTTTTCAAGAATAGTAATGGTGCCTTTATGCCATAAATGGAAAGATCTTTTGGAAAATGGCTCAAACACTTGGGTAATAGCTCAAGAGTAGGTGTAAGCATTAAATTATGATAAGATTGGTAAGTTAAAAGGCCTGTAACACAAGATTATGCACCATAGCATAAGGATTTTGGTATGTGTTCTTCAACA
Source organism: Vicia faba (assembly GCA_948472305.1). NCBI lineage: Eukaryota > Viridiplantae > Streptophyta > Magnoliopsida > Fabales > Fabaceae > Vicia > Vicia faba. The sequence goes on along the minus strand of OX451736.1, from coordinate 20,298,862 downwards.
AAATGACTTGCAATTAAAGAATGAATGCCCAACTTTAGGCCCTTGAATCTCTTAGCTTAAGTATGATAAATTCATGCTCTTGGACATTTTGAAAAGCTAGAAACATTGTCTACATCTTTCATATTGACAATTTTGGATAAGTCAAATTGGAACTTGAAGAAAAATGGCCAAGAAGTTGAGATAAAAACTAACCAAAATCTGTTGAAAATTTTACCAAGTGTTTATACAAAACTGTCATGACTTCATGGGCTCATATCTTCAAATCTAAGCATTTTTTGGACATCAACCATTTAATACAATATTGTAGAATTCATCAAGATCTACAACTTTCATGTTGAAAGTTTTCTTTGAATCATCTTGCATCTTGGTGAAAAAATTTCATGAAGTTATGAAATTATCATGTTTAAAACACTTAGAAAAATTTCTAAGTATAGAAAATGTTGACTTTTCCAAAGACCTTTTGAATTTCTTGATTTCTTAATGATCAAGTTTCACATTTTTTAATGTTTGGATGAAGTGTGATCTTTGAAACTCAAATTTGACCAAAAAGTCAAAGCTTGACTTTTCAGTGTACAATTGACTTTTTCATTAGTTGGCCAAATTTCATCTATCAATCCAATGATCTTGAGAAATGTTTTGAGCCATAAAATTAGGTCAACATGTTGTATTTGAATCCTAGAGATTTTACTTTAAGCCATTAGATCATGTATTAGGTCAAACAATCCTTGATAAGTCAAATACAATAAAAACCCTAATTTGACCATTTTGCCCTTTTGGTGATTTGAACAATTTTCCTGGGGAATTGTGATCCAAACTTGACCAATTGATACACATGACTTCAAAATATTGATATTGGTCCAAAATCTTGAAATTTGACTGTAGGTTGACCACATTTGACTTTTTACCCAATACAGTTGATTTTAGTTCATCTTGTCAATTGACTGAGCAATTTTGTGATCCAAGACTTGAAACTTGACATGAGAGATCTTTAGGGTCCATAATGATTTATGAAATCCATTTGAAGTATTATAAGTCCAGTTGTATTTGTGCAAACTCACACCCTAATTTGAGGTATTGGTGTTGAGGAGATGGCTTGACCTAATAAACTCTTGTGCGAGTTTGAGCTTTTCAAGATCTCTGTGAGAAATGTCTTTCAGAAAAGAGAGGGCTAATTTTAGGGTACAACAGCTGCCCTTGTTCAATCTTCTTAAATCTGAAGAGTTATATTGGCGAGCTCGCCATTTGTGACTTGAAGGTGGAAGGTGATTAAACACTAAAGTGCCCAGAAATTTACACTCGACTATGTGTTAGTTGATTATGTCGGGAATGGGCTTAAAGATGCCATTTGGAGAAGTGATAAAGAATTTATCTGAGATGGGATTACAGATGCCATCCAGAGTAATAGAAGAGGTCTAATTTTTGGTGACTTGATTGAGGAAATAATCCTAACTAGAAGAGGTATGTCGTTTTCCTGTCTTTAATCTGGAAGGAATAAATCTAACCAGAAGAGGTCTTCGTCCGCCTGTTTTTAATCTGGAAGAAATAATTCTAACCAGAAGCGGTCTTCATTCGCATATATTTAATCTGGAAAAAATAAATCTAACCAAAAGAGGTCTTTGTTTTCCCGTCTTTAATCTGGAAAAAATAAATCTAACCATAAGAGGTCTTTATTTTGTTGATTTATTTTTCCTACAAGGAAGAGGGTTAGTTGCATGCAGATGTATGCATGGCATAATGATGTTCTCAAAATAAATGAGATTATGTTGTATGCATTTGTCATGTATGTGCTATGATGTATGAATGTGAAACATTGAAGTGAATCTCTGTCTGGAAAATAAATCCTTGAAAAATTGCTGGGGGCGTATTGGGAAGCTGAATCCCAGACTAACGCTAGAGATGAAGAGTATGCGTACCTTCAACTTTGTTTAGAATGTTTCCGCTGGGATTCCCGTTTGCTGTTTGGGGAGAAATCCGCTGGGGAACATTGACTTTGGCCTTTTGCTTAAGGAAACTCTTGTGAGGAGTGTTGATTTCTTCTTGGGGAATAGAGTTCAGGAGTTGTCCATTACTCTACTCGGGAATTATATTTGACCGGGGAGAGTGAAAGTTAACTGTTATCTGGTCGAAATCCAGGCATCACAGTAACTTGTTGGGGATAATAAAGTTGACTATTATATGGTCGGATTCCAGGCTTCGCAACAACTTAACGGGGAAGATGAAAGTAATTGTTATCTGGTAGGATTCTAGGCTTCACAGAAATTAGATGGGGCTAAACTGTTATCTTGTCGGATTCCAGGCTTCGCAGAAAATTTGAAGTTAACTGTTATCTGGTCAGATTCCAGGCTTTGCAATAACTTAGATGAAATTAATTGTTATCTGGTCAGATTCCAGGCTTCAGAGAAAATTGAAGTTAATACTGTTATCTGGTTGGATTCTAGGCTTCGCAGAAAATTGAAGTTAAATTGTTATCTAGTCGGATTCTAGGCTTCACAGTAACTTGCTTGAAATTAATTATTATCTGGTCAGATTCCAGGCTTCGCAAAAAATTGAAGTTAAACAGTTATCTGGTCGGATTCCAGGCTTCGCAGCAACTTAGATGAAATTAACTGTTATCTGGTTGGATTCCAGGTTTCACAGAAAATTGAAGTTAAACTGTTCTCTGGTCGGATTCCAAGTTTCGCAGAAATTTAGATGAAATTAACTATTATTTGGTTGGATTCCAGGCTTCGCAGAAAATTGAAGTTAAACTGTTATCTGGTCGGATTCCAAGCTTCATCGCAACTTAGATGAAATTAACTGTTATCTGGTTGGATTCCAGGCTTCGCAGAAAATTGAAGTTAAACTGTTATCTGGTCAGATTCCAGGCTTCGCAGCAACTTACTTAAGAAGATGAAGTTAACTGTTATCTGGTCAGATTCCAGGCTTCGCAGTAACTTGCTTGAAAGGATGAAGTTAACTATTATCTGGTCGAATTCCAGGCTTTGTAGTAACTTTCTTGAAAGGATGAAGTTAACTGTTATCTGGTCGAGTTCCAGACTTCGCAGTAACTTACTGGGATAGTAACGACTCTGTTGGGGAATCCAATGACTCTACCGAGGATTAAGGGGTTTTGTCCATTGATTTTTAATAGTTTGAGAGGCCAAATCAAGTTTGGAAATTTGTAGTTTGTTGGGGAATTAAACCCGGTTAAAGAGAATAGTTTGATGAACTTCCGGGGAAGTGACTTCTTTAGGTATAACTCCATAAGGCTTCTTTCTAAGACCAACTCAGCTGGGGAGAGGGTTTTCGAGAGATTGGAAATTTGGCTGGGGATTGCATGAATCTGTCTCTGTGGGGATATCCTAAATCCTTAAGGAGATGCTTGTTACATTTGTTAACAATTTAATCATGTTCATATGCATATGTTCATTCAATTTTAGTCATTGGACACTTTTGCACTTAAAAAAAAAAACAAAAAGTTTCCACTTCAAAGTATATTTGTATTGATGTTTGCCTATAAACAAACATTTTTTGTACAAAGAGACAGAGATCCTAATAAGAGGAAATTGTCGAAGGAATGAAAGGAATACAAAGTGAAAACAAAAATAATATCCACATGGAAGTGATCTCATTATGTTCCAACTCTGTTATTGCCCCTATGTCTTCGAACACCATCCCTCACTGTTGAAAGAAATATATTAAATTGATCTTGGACCATTGAACTTGGACCTTGGTAATAAATCTGACTATAGTGATCTCACGGGACATATGTCATACGCTTTGATCCTTAACTTTTGCCTATACCTCCCTTTCGGGTTTTCAGTCCACCAGGATACCCTATTTTTCCCAAGCCGCCCTTTCGGGTTTTTAACTTGCCGGCTGTACAATCTTTTGTATATATCCCTTATTTTTTACCGAACCTTCTTTGGTTCACCGGATACCCTTATTTTTGCATGTGTATGTAAACCTAGCAAGTCATTTTTATCCGTAGTATTTTTTGACTATGTCCGCGTTCACAGGATGTAGAAAATCTTCACCGTCCATAGTAGTTAGCATCATGACACTGCCAAAGAATACTTTCTTAACAACAAATGGCCCTTCATAAGTGAGGGTCCATTTTCCCCTGGGGTCGCCTTGAGAAAGAATGATGTGTTTTATTACCAAATCTCCAGTCTGACACATTCGAGGTTTGATCTTCTTATTGAAAGCCTTGATCATACACTTTTGGTACATTTGACCATGACAAACAACAACCAGTTTCTTCTCATAAATCAAGTTCAACTGATCCAATCTAGTTTGAATCCATTCGTCTTCTCCTAAATCTGCTTCTTTCATAATCTTTAAAGAAGGAATTTGAACTTCCACAGGCAGGACAACTTCCATGCCATAAACTAAAGAGAAAGGGGTTGCCCTAGTTAATGTTCGATCCGAAGTACGGTAGCCATGAAGATCAAACGGTAGCATCTCGTGCCAGTCCTTGTAGGTCACCACCATTGTTTGCACAATCTTCTTTATGTTTTTATTGGTAGCTTCCACTACGCCATTCATCTTAGGTCTGTATGGAGAAAATTTGTGATGTTTGATTCTGAACTGAGTGTAGAGTTCAATAATCATAGAATTGTTGAGATTGGTCTCGTTGTCTGTGATGATCCTTTTAGGGATACCATACCATCAAATGAGTTTATGCTTGATAAAACGGGCTACAACAACATTCTTTGTGATTGAGGCGTATGAGGCAACTTCAACCCATTTGGTGAAGTAGTCAATGACAATAAGGATGAAGCAGTGCCCATTAGAAGCAGTGGGTTTGATTTCTCTAATCATGTCAATGCCCCATATTGCAAACGGCCACGGAGCAGTCATGACGTTTAGTGGTACTGGAGGCACATGAACCTTATTAACATAGATCTGACACATATGGAAAGTCCTTGAGTGATGATGAAAATCAGTTTCCATTGTTGACCATTAATAACCAACTCTTAGAATCTTCTTGGCCATAGTGTGTCCACTATAGTGAGTCCCAAAGATACCATCATGCACGTCTTCCATGATCTTCTCTGCCTCCTTCTTGTCCACACACCAGAGTAGAGTAGAATCATGGTTGGCTTGTACATGATTCTATTACTTAGGAAGAATTTGGCTAAAAATCTCTACAAAAATTTCTTATCATTCATGGAAGCTCCTTCAGGATACTTTTATGCTTCAAGATATCTCTTCACCTCATGGTACCACAACTTGTCTTCATCAGTGTCAAGCTCATAACAGTACGCAAGTTCATCAAATCATTCAATTGTAATTCTAGGAGCCTCGTTATCCCAATTAACCTTGGACATAGATGACATTGTTACTAGGACATCTGCCAACTAATTTTCTTCTCTTGGGAAATGTTTGAAAGTAACCTCCTCAAAGTATGGGATCAAGGTTAACACAAGATCTTTGTAAGGAATCTGATTAGGGTGTTTGGTTTCCCACTCTCCCTTGACTTGACTGATTACTAAGGCTGAGTCTCCATGTACGCTTAAGAATTTAATTCTTAGGTCAATAGCAGCCTTTAGTCCCAAGATGCATGTCTCATATTCATCCATATTGTCCATACAATCGAAGCACAACCTATCAGTGAAAGGTGTATGGAAACCTTCGGGAGAAATAATCACAACACCAACTCCATTACCCAAAGCATTGGAAGCCCCATCAAAAACCATAGTCCATTGGGATCCTTGTTTAGATCTGTAATACAGTCCAGGTTTTTCACAGTCAGTTACTAGCATGATATTCTTGTCCGGGAATTCAAAGTTCATGGATTGGTAGTCGTCAATAGCTTGATATGCCAAATGATCTGCCAACACACTTCCTTTTATTGCTTTTTGTGTAGTGTATTAGATTTCGTATTCAGTCAAGATCATTTTCCATCTGGCTATTCGTCCAAAGAGAGTCGGCTTCTCGAAGATATAATTGATGGGGTCCATATTAGAAATCAATAACATGGTGTGAGTCAACATATACTGTCTTAGCCGGCGAGCAGCCCATGCTAGAGCGCAAAAAGTTCTCTCGATAAGTGAATATCTAGTTTCACAGTCGGCAAACTTTTAGCTCAGGTAGTATGTTGCATGCTCTTTTTGGCCAGACTCATCATGTTGGCCCAACACACACCCCATTGAGTTCTCTAATACATTTAGGTACATAATCAGAGGTCTTCCTTCAACTGGAGGCATCCAGATTTTAGGTTCTTGTAAATATTCTTTGATCTTGTCAAAGGCTGCTTGGCAATCGTCATTCCATCTGACTACTTGATCTTTCTTCAAGAGTTTGAAGATTGGCTCACAAGTAGCAGTTAGGTGAGATATGAATTGAGCAATATAGCTAAGTCGACCCAAGAAACCTTTGACTTTCTTCTCAGAGCGGGGAGCTGGAATTTCTTGTATGGATTTATTTTTTGCAGGATCAACTTTAATGCCTTTGCTACTGACGACAAAACCTAATAGTTTTCCAGATCTTACTCTGAAAGTGCACTTGTTAGAATTCAACCTTAGCTTGTACTTTTCAACCTTTCTAATACCTTGTTTAAATGATCTAGGTGTTCTTCCTCAGTCTGCGACCTTGCAATCATATCATCCACATAGACCTCTATCTCATGATGGATCATATCATGAAATAAAGCTACCATAGCTCATTGATAGATTGCCCATGCATTCTTCAAACCGAATGGCATGACCTTGTAGTAGAAGGTGCCCCACTGTGTAACAAAGGTGGTCTTCTCCATGTCCTCGGGAGCCAACTTGATTTGATTGTAGCCAGAGAAACCATCCATGAAGGAGAAGACTTTATGTTGAGTCGTGTTGTCGACCAAGACGTCAATAATGCGGTAGTGGGAAATCATCTTTAGGACTTTCCCTATTCAAATCTCTATAGTCTACATATATAAGGACCTTTCCATCCTTCTTTGGCACGATGACCACATTTTCCACCCATTGGGGATATGATGTCACTCCCAGAAAACCTGCATTGAATTGCTTTGTTACCCCGACTTATATTTTCTCAAACATGTCTGGCCGCATACGACGAACCTTTTGTTTGGCAGGAGGACAATCTTCCTTTGTCGGTAGATGATGAACTACATTGTCGGTATCAAGCCCCGAAATATCTTCATATGATGAAGCAAACACTTCAACATAGTCATGTAACATCTAGACCAATCTTCCTTTAATACTTTCTTCTAGGTTAGCGTCGATCTTGAATTCCCTCTTGTATGTCTTAGTACCTAGGTTGATTACTTCAACTAGATCTTCATGGGGTTGAATGGCTTTCTCCTCTTGCATCATAAGTCTGACTAGTTCTCCTTGTATTTCACAATCTTCTTCGCCTTCGTCTTTGGCTTGGTTGATTGGATGTTCAGAGTTATAGCTGGCAATAGCAGAGTCGTTGGCAATGAGATTTGGAGTGGATGAAGATTCCTCGTTGAAGGAGATGGGAATGAAATTCTTGGCACACCAGTTGTTGAGATCTTTTCTGGTAGTCGGGTAGATCCATTCATCAAAGTCGCAGTCATCCTCAGAATCTTCAATAGCATTCACTCCATGATTACCAATGCAAAGAGGTGGTTTTCCTATGCGATCATGTCTGACCTCCTTTTGAGCTTTGACAGTGAAACCCAACCCAAACTTATCTGCTTTGAAAGGAATTTCAGGGAGTTTTCCCCAATTTGTATTACTTCCATCTTTAGTCACGACACGAGCGTCCTTAAGTGAAACCATCATTGGCACAAATTCCTCAGCTTTTGGAGTGTCAGAAGAGATTTTACTGGTGGTAACCATGGGAGAAACCACTTCGAAAAATTGGCATGGAGTTTCTATAGACTCACTATCCATTTTTACATGAACGAATTTAGGTGGCTAACCATGAACTCTTCTTCACCACAAAATATAACAATCTTTCCTTAAACTGGATATTTCAATTTTTGATGAAGGGTGGACATCACTGCTCCTGCCCCATGTATCCAAGGGCGTCCAAGCAAACAAGAGTAAGCGGGACGAATGTCTATCACGTAGAAAGTAGAATTGAAAATTTGTGAACCAAATTTAATGGGGAGATCCACTTCTCCAAGTACGATCCTCTTGGATCCATCAAAATCCCTCACAACTATGTCACCTGGCTTTAACACCAAACCGTTGCAATCCAATCAATCTAAGGCACCTTTGGGTAAGACATTTAGAGAGGACCCTGTATCCAACAAGGCATGGGCTAGAGTAGTTCCTTTGCATTCAATAGAGGCATGTAAAGCCTTGATATGATTTCTTCCAATTGGTGTCAAGTCAGCATCAGAGAACCCCAATCCATTGTCGGAAGTCAGACTCGCCACATAGTTTTCAATGTGAAATTTAAACATATATGTTGTACCCCAAAATTTGCCCTCTCTTTCTTCAGGAAATCATCTTGGATTCACAGAGTCCCTCTGAAACAAATCCAAGTCCTGAATTGTCCACTTTTGCCCAAGCAAACCATTGACAAGAGCAAAATGATCACACAAGATCTAAAGGCAACACTTTTATCTTGAGAAAAAATTAAATTCTAAAACGTTTGGAATTCTTCTCTAGAAATGGGTGTTTAAGAAGAAATCAGCGCTTCAGAACTTCTGGACCAAACCCCAGATAGAAACGGTCAGAAGTTGCAAGCTTGCCTCAACGCGGTCAGAAGTTGGCTCTTCAGCAGCTACATCAATTCAGTCAGAAGTTGCAAATGTGGTTCAACACGTAAGCCTCAGACAGAGCATGACTCTTTCAGCAGTTACACAAGTTCAGCCAGAATTTGCTAAAGGAATGCAAAGGAAACAAGGAAGTCTGAAGGCTCCTTCAGAATATGTTGAAATCAGAAGATGAAAAGGTCAGAAGAATGGATGTTACACTGATACAGAATCTCTAAGCCCAGGATTCCCAGAAGCAAATCCAAGGAACGTGTCAAAAAATCAGAAGAATCCCCAGAAATTGCTAAGACGACATGATGCCAAAACCAGAGCATGGTCTACGTTGTTCTTGGTAAAACATAACTGCTAGTTCAAAGTTTGTTTCTATCTACCAGAATATTGGTGTTGATAAGTCTTATCACCATTTAATGCTCATTAATGCTCCCAACCACTCCTGAACATTCATCCAAGTAGTTCCTTCACGTGTGACTTGGTAAACGCCTTTATGCAGGTTCTGGCATGGGTCTATGCGCCACCGTCCACCTAAGAGGTCACTTCTCTCCAATCCACGCCTGCTGTTCCAGCCTAGGCTGAAAGGATATCTGTTATCACAACTTCCCAGGATTTTCTTTCAAAGAACAATTCAAACTTTGTTGGCACCTTTAATGTTCAAGAAATCCACAAGAGATTTTCCTATAAATAGAGAACCATTGTCCACTGAAAAAGGGCGTCCAAGAAACAGAAAAATTGCTAGAAGAGAAACAGAAATCTTTAGCAAGAAAGTGTTGTGAAACTCTGCCAAAATCTCCAGTGTTTCATAACTTTGAAGTTCTTACCTTCACACTTCATCAAATACCCAGTTTTTCTTGTGACTAAAGAACACCCTTTTCAACTTCTGACCATAAACCTTCATGTCCCCCTTTCACAAAGAACCTGTGCAGAACACCATCAGAGCCAAAAGCTAGCTCTCATCCACAAACTTTTCCAAAAGCCAGGTAAGCACCTGCTGACCTTCATCACGCTGCTAAGCATCATCAGCTTTGCATGCTCAAATAAACATAATGTAAATATCATGTTGCTGCTGTTTGTGTTCTGAGGATTTTCATACCTCAGAACGTTCACCTCAGAACATTTTTGAGCCGGCGTAGAACCTGCCTGTGACCTTGTGGGTTCTGTCCTCTGAAACACTTTGACATTTGCTGGAGCTATTCCAAACATGTTTTTTCTGTTTTGTGGAATAATAACAAAATTGCAGATGTTCTGATTAGCACAGGGAGAAGCCAAGTGCTGACTTCGACGTTAGCACTCCTGAAGCCTGTTTTGTTGACAATAATATCAGAACTTCTGAGAATTATTGTATTTCCAGCAAGATCAGAACTTATGATTTCCCCACTAACAAACTTTTGTCTTGCAGCGTAGGGGGGTCAGAACTTCTGATCTTCCCACTAACAGGTTTTTGTTTTGTAGGTGCCAGAGTCAGAAGTTCTGACTCATACAGTTTAACCAAAAGGTTGATCATCTGGCAGCGGATCTGAGTCAGAACTTCTGATGACCTCTCAGCAGCGCGCTGGCTCCCTCTCTCTTTCTCTCTATCTTGTTTTTGGCTATTTTCCTTTTTGTCTATTTTTCTCATTGAACCACCCCATGTACAAATGTGTATCCCCACTCCCTAATTGTTGTAATAGCGTAGGATTTTATATTTCCGCTTTTTTATTGCTAGTAATTAGGGTGTGTATGGCAAGATAAAATCAATGAAATAGAAAATCCTAATTCAAAGATAAACTCTTGTATGCAATAAAACACACTTGCACACTAACACCCCTAGGGTTACATCCACTTGTTGCCTTAAAAAATGGGCCATGTTACGCGTGCAAAGTATCTTGGTAAAAAAAACAAAATCAAAAGATCATAGTCCCTCGATGACACTATCTAAAGTTTCCTTACAAAAATGATCTTAGTCCCTCAAAAGAAATACTAATATACTTTGAAACATTTCTATCATGATCTATACGACGACCCGCGCCCGTCCCGTTTACATCCTAACACAAGGTTGTCCACCAAATACAATGGTGAAGCAACACTGTTAAAAGGGTTAAAAAAACATAAGAAAAATCTTTGAGTAAAATAGGGTAAGCAACTCCTAGTTACTTGATCAAAAATCTTGCGAAACAATCCTTGCCATTTTTCAAAAAAAACACACATCACAACACATTTTCAAAATCATTGAAAACCTTTCAAAAAAAAAAGAGTACACCTTTGTATACATTCAAAACATGGATCATTACAAAGGTTGCCACAACAATGGCCTCTTTTTCAAAACATTTTCAAACACACACACACACCACAATTTCAAGCAATTGAAAATCAAAGGCAAGTGATCTAAAACCAAGTAACTAAGAGCCCATGGATAACCATGGATAGAAAGGGTGCTAATACCTTCCCTTTCTATAATCTACTCCCCGAACCCAAGAAAACATCTCAAAGGTTTTTGTTGTGCTTTTTAACCTTTCCTTAGGATAAAATAAAAAGTCGGTGGCGACTCTTGCTAAACCGAAACATTTGCGAATACAAATGCAAACCTCAAGTCAGTTCTCCCACCGTATCACAATATACAAGCAAAACAATAAAGTCTTTAGGGTTAGGCTTGTATGAGGTTCATAGGTAAGTACCTTCTTGTAGTTTAGTTGGTTCAACTTGTCCTACAAAGTGATCGGGTTCTAGGGAATCTAAATATCATTGATCTTTCTTCATTAGGCATTGTCTCACCATAATCAATCTTTTCTTGCAGACAAAATATCCCAAAAGTCCGATCTCAATGAGCGTAGTATCGAGTATCAACCAATCTCCAACTTTGCACCAAAGTCGGATATCTCATTACTTCCTAATGGCCAAGTTGTTCAATTAAAGGTTCTACGGCCAGTTAGTGCTTCATGACACCACTCAGCGACCCTGTATTCTCCTCGATTCAACACAAAGGATACCGGTACCAACAAAGGTGTCACATTAACATAGCCATTGCTTCAACCATATCGGTATATTCCGTACAATTTCCATAATCTATTTCTACTTACCAAATGATGTTCTCAGATTCGAGTAGAGGATCAATACAAAACCCAAACAAGGACCCAAAATGTAAAGCAAACAAATCAAACAACGAAAGCGTTTAAAGGTGATCTAGCCTATAAGGTAAACCCACTTTTAAGTTACATTCCCCAGTAGAGTCGCTAGTTCTGTAATACAGTGGGAGAACTGACTTGGGTGTTTTTCATTTTATCGCAATTGTTGCAGATAGCAAGAGTCTCCACCGGATTTTCTTTTATCTAATGAAGGAAAGGGTGAAAAGAACAGGAAAGACCTTTTGAGATATTTTCTTGAGTTCAGGGGGTAGGTTATGAAAAGGGAAGGTGTTAGCATCCTTTTCATCCGTAGTTATCTACAGGCTCTTATTTTCTAGCTCACTTTAAAATGCTTTGTTTGAAATGTGTTTGTGATTGGTTTTAAAAGTATTTTTGAAAGTGCCTTTGCTTAGGCGAACTTCGTAATGATTCTCGTCTCTATAAGAATGCATACAAAGTGTTGACTTTTGAAAATATTTCATATGAAAGTATTTGTGTGTTTGAAATATGATTGAAAATGGTTGTGAGAAAGAAACTATGAACGTTCTACCTACTCAAAAGTCTTAGTTCTTTTCCTCCTCCTTTAGATATCACTATCTTACCATTGATTGATAAGAAGCCCTATCATTGGATGTGAAGGGACAGGCGTTGGTCGTCATATAGTCATAGAAGGCAACATTGTAGGATACCTTAGCAATTTGTCTTAAGGGTCTAAGATTGTTTCCTGAAGGCAACATCGAATGTTCGTCGGGGGACTATGATCTTGTATTCAAGGACCATTGCTAAGGTATCCCACGTTCGAGGGACATGACTATTTTTATCTGAGGAAACAAGTGTGGTTACCCTAGAGGTGCGATTGTGCAAAGTGTTTTGTTTTCATGCATTTTTGTCTTGAATTAGGGTTGTCTACTTGTTGGTTTTATGTCTTGTCATACACACCCTAATTACTAGCAATAATATTGAAAGCGATAAATTGCGGAATTTTAAAGTTCTATGCTATTACATCTTTTTTTGGGGATGGGGATACACGTTTATGAATGGGGGATGAAAGCAATAAAGTTCTAATTATACAATTACAACAATATTGAATATTGAATGAAAATAAAAATATAAAGAAATATAAAGATAATGTAAAAAAAGAAAAAAATGGTTTAAGAAAACTTTCATGTATTGACACATGAGGTTATGCATTGATACGAAAATTTTATGTATTGACGCATGCATTGGCTCATATCTGTTTTGTATTGGCTCATATCATCTCTTTGCCCCTAGAAATAAAAAACAACTCAGTATGAGTCGACACATAAGGGTTTTGTATCGACTCATATTGCCTTGTATGGACACATGCACATTTTGTATCTACTCATACTCATTTCTAGCTCCGGGAAGTAAAAAAACCCAATATGAGTCGACACATAAGGGTTTTGTATCGACTCATACTGCTTTGTATCGATACATACACGTTTTGTGTCGACTCATAACCTATTTTGTACATAAGATGTGTCGACTCATAGTGTTTCGTATCGTCTCATACTGCTATTTTTTATTTCTATCATTGTTCTGCTACATGTAAAAGTCAGTTCTCAACACATGGTTAGTGAAAATGAAAAGCAAGCAAATGGTTAGCTTCAAGGCAATGATATCTACATTTTATCTTCACAAATGAACCATTAATAATTCTTTTTATGAAGAGTTCAAAGTCTAGAAAACTTACCTTGAAACTGAAATTTGTGCTTTGAGTTTGAGTTAGAGAAGTCAAGTTGCAGGTGGCTGTTTTTGAGTTTGGAAAATAGTGATGTTACATAAGCTGTTCTTGAGTTTGACCAACTTCTATATGATGTATGCGGAGTGTTTGGATGGTTTGTTTGGATAAAACTTGCAAGGTGTGAGAGGTTCAAAGGGTTTGGACTTGAAAGCTCAAAGATGGAGATTTTTGTGGACATATATGGTTTTTTAGAGTAAAAGGGGGATTTGAGGATTTTCAACACACAAGAAGCTATCTATTTTTTTGACCTCTTTCTCTTGCAAATGCTCCCTCTATTTATAGGCAAAATGTTTTTGAACAAGGGCTGATTAGGTTTAAAAGATAGCATGTTATGGTTTGGTTAGGATGCAAATATCAAACTATGTCAAGTATTCCATGGTCTCAAGATGAAGTACTAAAGTTGTTGGTATAGAGGGGATACTTTCCATGATTTATGGTGGGGTAAAATTAGAAGTAAACAAGGTATGGGCTCAAGACAAGTTTTGTGCCAACAAGCTTGCTTTTCAAGAATATCAATGGTGCCTTTATGCCATAAATGGAAAGATCTTTTGGACAATGGATCAAACAGTTGGGTAATAGCTCAAGAGTAGGTGTAAGAATTAAATTATGGTGAAATTGGCAAGTTAGAAGGCATGCAACACAAGATTATGCAACATAGCATAAGGATTTTGTTATGTGTTCTTCAACAAAATGAATTGTAATTCATGAATGGATGCCCAACTTCAGGCTCTTGAATCTCCTAACTCAAGTATGATAAATTCATGCTCTTGGAAATTTTGGGAATCTTGAAACATTATATACATATTTCATGTTTACCATTTTAGATAAATCAAATTGGAACTTGATGAAAAATGGCCAAGAAGTTGAGATAAAAACTGACCCAAATCTGTTGAAAATTTCACTAAGTGTTTATACAAAAATGTCATGACTTCATGGGCTCATATCTTCAAATCTAAGCATTTTATTGGACATCAACCCTCTAATACAATTTTGTATAATTCATCAAGATCTACAACTTTCATGTTTAAAGTTTTATTTGAATCATCTTGCATCTTGGTGAAAAAATTTCATGAAGTTATGAAATTATCATGTTTAACACACTTTGAAAAATTTCTAAGTATAGAAAATGTTGACTTTTCCAAAGACCTTTTGACTTTCTTGATTTCTTAATGATCAAGTTTCATATTTTTGAATGTCTTGATGATGTGTGATCTTTGAAACTCAAATTTGATCAAAAAGTCAAAGTTTGACTTTTCAGTGTACAATTGACTTTTTCATCAATTGGCCAAATTTCATCTATCAATCCAATGATCTTGAGAAATATTTTAAGCCATAAAGTCAGGTCAACATGTTGTGTTTGAATCCTCGAGATTGTAATTTAATCCATTAGATCATGTATTAGGTCAAATAATCCTTGATTAGTCAAAACCCTAATTTTGACCATTTTTCCCTTTTGGTGATTTGAACAATTTTCCTGAGGAATTATGATCCAATTGATACATATGACTTTAACATGTTGATATTGGTCCAAAATATTTAAATTTGACGGTAGGTTGACCATAGTTGACTTTTTACTCAATACATCTGATTTTAGGTCATCTTGTCAATTGATTGAGCAATTTTGTGATCCAAGACATGAAACTTGACATGAGAAATTTTGAGGAGCCATAATGATTCATGAAATCCATTTGAAGTATTAGAAGTCAATTTGTCTTTGTGCAAACTCACACCCTAATTTGAAGTATTAGTGTTGAGGAGATGGCTTGACCTAGTCAACTCTTGTGCGAGTTTGAGCTTTTGAAGATCTTTATGAGAAATGTCTTTGAGAAAATAGAGGGAAAAGTTTGGCGTAAAACAATATCCCTATCGTTGGATGTATTGAGGGACAGGCGAGGGTCATTGTACAGTCATAAAAGTAACTCGTAGGGAACTTTAGCAATTTTATCGCAAGTGACTAGATCGTTTACCGAAGGCAGCATCGAAGGGTCATCGAGGGACTATAATCTTTTTTTTTATATCAGAGGGACTTTGCTAAAGTGTCCCCACATTCGAGGGTCATGATTGTTTATTTTCTGAAGGCAACAAGTGGAGGTACCTTAGAGGTGCGTTTGTGTGAAGTGTGTTGTGTTTCAGTTATGTTTATCTTGGATATTAGGTGTTCTAGCATTTTATTTTTGGTCTTGTCATGCAATCCTATTAAGCATACATATAGCAGTTAAATATATACAAATGCGGAAAATAAAATGCGAGAATTAAACTACGCTATTACATCGCTTCAGGATGGGGGAATTACAAACCATAAATGGGGAAAAAAGTAAATGTCCTAAAAGCTATTACAACCCTTTGTACAGTTACATAATATTTGTGAAAATAATAAGGCGAATAAATAAACGCGCGAAGAAGAGAAAGCCTTAAAAATTTGTAAGTGATAAAAATAATTTTTTGTTGTTGTTGTTTTTGCATTTTTTTATAGAAAAAATAGTTAAATCAAATTAAAGAAAACCCTAATTCTAATTAGTTAATTAATAAAAAATGATTAAATAATTAATCAAAATTAATTTAATTAATAAAAACTTAATTCTAATATTTTTTGATATTATGATTTTATGGTTAAAAGAAACTAAAAAAGAAAATATAATTTAAGCAAAAACAAAATAAAATAAAAAATAATGGGCTTCGTTGCAACAAGTAGTTGTACGTGTTTGTTGGAAGCAATTTTTGTAAAACATTACTTTGAATGATGTCAAAGGAGATGTCTTAACATTTGTTTTCTGATCTGAACGTGTTTT
The DNA here is from genome assembly GCA_948472305.1 of Vicia faba. NCBI lineage: Eukaryota > Viridiplantae > Streptophyta > Magnoliopsida > Fabales > Fabaceae > Vicia > Vicia faba. The sequence goes on along the minus strand of OX451736.1, from coordinate 20,282,536 downwards.
TCAGATCTTCTGTTTCCTGTTTTTAAGCACGCTTTGTTCAGGTTTTGTGGTTTATAACTTGCGAAAAATATGGAGGAATATTTTTCGGTCTGTCTTATCTTTATGGATTATATCCTGGCTTACTTTCTTGGAGACATTCAAGGTATTCAATATTGAAATATTTGTTTTTCAGCTCAAGCCCATAAAGAAGTTGTCGCGCCTTTATAAGGACTTGCATCCCTATTCGTACAATTGCAACAATTGAATAAAAATATATTCTTTGTGTTTAGAAGTATGAATCTTTTAATTGTAATACACTCTAGTATTGTTTCAATACTTGAGTTGTAATTTGTTAGTTGAGTTATAAATTGTGGATCATTAATAAGCTTTTAAGTATTGAATGATTGAGGTTTTTCAAACTTAATAATTATGTTGTTTTTCACTATTAGTGATTGAAGGGATTTGAGGAGGGCCTCATACCTAGGCGTGTCATAGGTAGAAGTATAGCACGAGTAGTGATTAAGTGATTAGATCGTAAACCGGTTATTTACTAAGGGTCTATGAATTAATACTATTTAGTGGACTTGTCCCTGGCTTGGTAGCCTCCAGATTAGGTGTTGTTGTACACCGAACTGGGTGAACAACCCCTTGTGTTTTTTACTGCTTTTATATTGTCCTCAGATATTTGTGTTGTGACATCTCCTTCAACGTCACATATCTGATACCAGAATTTTAATTGGTATCAGAACAAGAATCCTACTATGTATCTAGGTGAGATCTAGGGAATATACTTTCTAGTACTATGGGCAAGGTAGGAGGATTTGTGAACATACCACCCATTCTAGATGGAAGCAATTATGACTATTGGAAACCACGTATGGTGGCCTTTCTAAAATCTCTGGACAATAGGGCTTGGATAGCTATCTTAAAAGGATGGAAACACCCTGTTAAATTGGAAGAAGATGAAGAACCTAATTTTGTGTTGAAGCTAGAAGAAGACTGGTCTAAAGAAGAGGATGAAATTGCACTTGGAAATTTTAAAGCTTTGAATGCTATATTCAATGGAATTGACAAGAACATTTTTCATATTAGTAAGCACATGTGAAGTAGCTAGGTGTTGTACCCCAAAATTTGCCCTCCCATATTCTTCAAAATTTGCAAAGAGCAAGCTTCAAAATCTCCCCAAGGGTTGCACAGTTCAAGGGCCTCCTAACAGTCAAAATTAGGGTTTTGGTTCTGCCAAAGAAAATGAAGTTTCCAAGGGTCCAACCAAGTCCCACATGCCTATAAATATGGTCAAGCATCCTCATGCCAAGTTTCAAGACTTACAGCACAAAATTGCACAGTCAAAAACCCTAATTGCACTACAGTCAACTGTAGGGGCAAAATGGTCATTTGACAGTCAAAAGTTCAAATTTTTGGTCAACATCTCATTTTTAGGCCACAAACATCATTTGATCAATGCTTGATCATGATTCTCAAAGCTTGGCTCAAAAAACATCAAGATGCAAAAGTTTCCATATTTGGACAGTTGAAAAAGTCAACTGTAAATTGACCAGGGCATAACTTTCACATGGATTATCAGAAAAATTCCATCCAAAGCTCATTTTGAAGAGAAAGACATTTCCTACAACTCCTCTTCACACTTCAAGTACATGAAATGCTCTCACAAAAAGTTATCAATTTCAACATTATAGGTCATTTTCAAAAGTCAACAAAAAGGGACTTTAAGTCAAAGGCCATAACTTGAGATTGGTAAATAAAAATGACATGGGACCAAATGCAATTGTTATAGGACTCAAAGACCTTTCCGAAATATCCAATAACATGAGCAAAGCTTAAAAATTGAGCAAGTTATGCCTTGTGGAAGTTTGGAAATTTTTGGATATTTTGAAAAGTCAACATTGCTTCAAATGTCTTAAAATTGCTAATGGGCCTCTTTTTCTTCCACAATTCGTCATCCAAAACATGTGCACGACCATTTGGCCCAAAGGGAAGTTTTTTTATCATTTTTATTTTATTTATTTGAATTTTTAATTGCTAAATATTCATTTAATTAATTAAAATATATGAAAAATACTAAACCTAACTTTTTAAATCTTTTTGTGCATGGAATAGGCTTAAGATTTCGTGCATGATCAGATTTGGAAAGAATTATGGTGATTGGACATGATTTGAAGCAAATATGCATGAAGAAATATTGGAAAAGATTCTTGAAAATCAAATCTTGAAAATCATTAAAAGCAAGGCTATGGGCTTGGATTATTGATCAAATTCATTCTCTATACATGTGCAAACCTAACCCTAGTGATCAGAACCACAAAGCTGCGCCCAAAAGCCATAACCAAGTTGGCATTTTTCAAGAAAAATTCTAAAACTGAAATCACGATTGCAAAGGTTTTCAAGCCAAAACAACCATTCTATCACCTTCCTGGGACATCAAGGAAGGCTCCTAAATCAAAATCATAGCTTCTAAGCTCCAGAATTGGTAACACGAAACAACCCTGTTCATCATATTTTTCATAGTCGTGCATCAATTTACACGCATCATTCTTGCATTTTTTTGATTGAATTATACTAATGAGACTTTCCTGAAGCTAACCACGCAGCTTGATTGAATTTTCATGCACCATACGCGAAATTGCCATTGTTGCCTATTAGGGTTACAGAGGTCATGAATTGGGGCTTCCTTATTCAGGAACAATTGAGACTTGAGACCTATACCACTGAACTCGGCATGCTTGGACGATCCAGAATCACTAGTCGCGCCCTTTTTATTTTGGCTTGATTTCTATTCGCTATTTTCTGTATTTCAGATTGTGGGGGTTTAAAACCCCCGCTATTTAATATATATTTGCAGGCAAAAGCAAGGAATCAATGGGGAAGATGATGCATGGAGGAATACCATTGGAGGATTCAAATAATTAGCGCGTTTTTTTTTTCTGTCCAATAATCCATTTTTTTAATTATATTATTTAGTTTCCATCAGGTTAAGGAATGAACGCGCTAGCTTGAGTGGTGGAGAAAGCACTTGGTAAACCACAGGACCTGGGTTCGATCCCAGGTCCCCCTCCCTTTCCTTATATTTTTCTCATAATTGTGTTCTTGTGTAACTCCCTTGCAAGCGTCCACCCTATGGCCTTACATCCAGGCGTGCCACCCGTCCCACTATGTCAAACCCAAGGCCAGGATTTAGAGCATATGGTGTGTCTCAGTCCACGCGTACACATGCCAGCGCAAAAGTCAAATGAGGCCCTAAAACAGATGGGCCTAAATTGCTAAGACATACCTCCAACTGGGGACAGAACCCCCCAAGGTTTGCTATTTTTTTTATATTTTTCATTTTTTTATTTGATTCAATTATTTCCTTTTTTAATTAATTTCTTTAATTTAGTTTATTTTCATAAAAAATATAAAAACAATAGAAAAATCAGAAAAGACAAAAAATTTTAAAATATATTTATTTAATTAATATTTTTGTAAGTGAATATCCTTAATTAATTTGGCTTTTTAAATTAGGTTTAATTTTAGTATCTTTTTCTTAATAAATCAAAAATTTGTAGAATTAGGGTTTGTGTCAATTTTTATCCTTCTTCTTTTCTTTTCACCATAATTAATTATTTATTTTATAAATCAAATTGCATTAATTAAATTAGGTTTAATGGTAGATAATTTTAACATGTTTGCTTAATAAATAAAAGTTGTAGAATTAGGGTTAAATAGTTAATTTCATTTAATTCTCATTAAAAAAACCATAAGTACGAAAACCTCAAAAATAATTTCTCTTTTTATTTTAATTGAATTAATTTGTAAATAATAATTTAATTTCATTAAAGGGTCCAACGCCCTCGCCTCTAATTTTGATTTAATTCGCGCGTTTTATTTTGTTTCTTTTAATTATTTATGTAATTCTCCCAAAGCCGTGTAATATTTATCTTTCGCACTTTACTTTTTTTACTTTCTGTCAAATCGGGTCCTGGATTTTAATTTTGGCGATGTGGACCCGCGCCTTTGTAATAGTTTAGAACTTTTATCTTTCCGCACTCTTTTAACTGCTAATAAAATGCATGCAAGAATGAATGATAAAATAAAAAAAACAAACGCATAGATCACTTTGACATGACAAGATAAATGCAAATGAAAACGACACACAAATCACGCACCACCCCTAGGGTACGCCTCACTGTTGCCTTGCCTCGAAAGGTGATCGTCGAGTAGAGGATGTCTTAGTTAGTCCTCATGATCCGGGAACCTGGCATGAGGGTAGCTTCTAAGGTATCTTCCCATTGCTCTGGTGTTCACCATGTCCCGAACCTCGAATTGACCCGAACACCTCCAACGGTGGTGCTACCTACCTCTTAATGGTGGGATGGCACTACTTTAAAGGACATTTACACAGACGAATTCTTTAGGGTAGGTAGGTTCTCGTAGATACTTGCTCTAATCTCAAAACAAATTCAAAAATACTTTTCACACCGACACCTTTTCAAAAAGCTTTCGAAAGCATTTTTTCAAACACTCTTGAGGACCGATACAAGAGTCGAACTGGAAATTTCAAAGAAACTTTTTGAAACCCACAGTTGAAAAGCAAACAAACACTTTTTAAAAACACAAATGAGCAAGTATCTAAGAGCCCATGGATAACCATGGATAGAAAGGGTGCTAACACCTTCCCTTTCTATAACCTACCTCCCGAACCGAGAGCAATCTCTTTAAGGAATTTTTCTGTGCTTTTGTCCTTTCCATTTGGAGAAAATAAAAGACGGTGGCGACTCTTGCTTCCGCGACATTTCGCGAACCAGCGTTAAACAGTCAGTTCCAGATCCACCGATCACAGAACTGGCGACTCTGCTGGGGATAAACTTTATAAAGTGAGGTATACCTTAGGGTTTAGTTCATAACTGTGTTTTCAATTGTTTTCTTTGCTTGCTTTAAATTGTGGGTTGCTTGGGAGTTCTATAGATCCTAACTCGGATATGGGGGATACCTTCTTAGAAAGTAGAAACAAGGCTGTGAGGGAACTGTGTGGGGTATACCGACATGGTTGAAACAGTCTGCTACATTGATGTGGCACTTTGGTGTGTACCGGTAACCCTTGAGTTCAGTCAAGGAGAGTACGGGGCCTCTGCGTGGTGTTGTGAAGCATCAACAGACCTTAGGAACCTTAATTGAACTATCTTGGCCTCTTTAGGGTAGTGAGATAACTGACTTTGGTGCAGTCCGAGGTTGGTTGATACTCGATACTACACTCAATTGAGGGTTGCTTTCCTGGAATATTTCGGTCGCCAGTTCAGTGGCTAAATCGAAACGATGAACAATGAAAGCAATCCCGTGATATTGGGACCCTTAGAACCCGGTTACTTCTAATAGGACAGGTTGAACCCACTAACTTCAAGAGGGTAATACCCAGACCCCATGTTGGCCTAAACTCTAAGGGCTTCTCTTGTGTGACTTGTGTGCCTTCCAACTTGACTACTTGCATGCTCGTTATCTGACACTTAAGTTTCTTGTAGGTTTTGTTTATAGTCCTTAATTGGGACTCATAACAGAGTGTACTAAGTTTCTTGCAGGTTTTGTTTATAGTCCGTAATTGGGACTCATAACAGAGTGTACTAAGTTTCTTGCAGGTTTTGGTTTGCAGTCCTTAATAAGGGCTCATAACAGGGTTTACCCACATTACCCCATGCATACCATAACATCATACCATTGCATACATCCTAACCCATTTCAAGGATCTCAAGGGCTTGTGATACAGGTCATGATGAATCAAACATCCAGCAAGGGGCAAAGAGGATTTATTTTCCTCTAGCCAAGGTTGTCAGGGGCTATGACCCACTTGGTATGGTGAGCTTTGACTCCTGGAGAAGGTTCCCCTAACCAAGGTTGTTTGGAAACCAAAACTAGACATGATGACTAAAGTCAGAGGCTATGACCCACTTGATATGGTGAGCTCTGACTCTTGAAGAAGGTTCCCTTAACCAAGGTTATTTGGAAATCAAAACCAGACATGCTGACTAAAGTCAGGGGCTATGACCCACTGGATATGGTGAGCCTTTGACCCTTGAAGAAGGGCTCTCAACAACATGCAGTTCCTTCAATCAAGCTACCGGACCCAAGTTCTAACAAATTTTCTTGTTTATCCTGCGAGATCCTTGAAAACATTACATGCATGTCATACACATCATTGCATAACAGGTATCCTTGTTGTAGGTCACTTACCTTTCTCGCTGTTTATTTCAGCCATGACTTCCCAACAAGATAACCAGGACCTCCTTGCTCAAGAGACTCGGTTCGGGGAAATCCTCCTGAATCTATCCAAAGGGCAGGAGGAGCTAAGGACACTTCTCATGGGGACCTTTGTCAGGAACAGTGCTGAGGATGAAAGGCTGAAACACCTACAAGCTGAGGTGGATGCATTGAAGGACCAGATGTTGGGGCAGGTGACTGCCATTCAAGGGTTAGCTCAAAGACAAGAAGAGCTCGAAATTCTCGTCAACCAACTGCTTCAGGGTAACCAACTGGGGAAAACGTCTAAGGGTAAAAATCCAGTCATCGTTCAACCACCTTTGAGACAAGGAGATAAGGGGAGAGCTCCTCAAATGGCTCTAGTGTCACAAATTCAGCATCAACCTCACCGGCTTTAGCCAGACAAGTCCAGGAGGCAATTCACCCCGCTCAACATGTCGTTGTTTCAAGCTTTACAATGCCTGCTGAGATTGAACCTGATCACATTAAGGGCTCATCCCCAGAACCCCAACACAGCACATCCTGCTTATGATCCCAATAAGAGGTGTGCCTACCACTCTGCCTGTCCAGGACATGATACAAATGAGTGTTGGGCTCTGAAGAATAAGATCCAGGACCTGATTGATGAAGGAGCACTGGAGTTCACACAAGATGGTCAGGCTGAATTTTTCTACCATCCCTCCAAGGCTCACCATTTGAAGTGACAAGCCCTGAGATGAAAAGACTTTTGTTCATTCAAATGTTCAAGTTGTGTTGTTCTTTGATTGTTTAGACATTTATTCATGTTAAACATTGTTATTCCATTAATGCATCGCTTATGTCTATTTTGAATCAATATATTCGTATTCACTCTATGCAAATTATTTTCATATTTTTTCGGATGTCAACACTCCATTAATAATTCTAAGCCTCTTGAGGGAGGATGACGAAAATGATACCGCGATCTCTACAATATGCTTTTGAACAGACCCCGCTGATGAGGTACAGGCATTGTTTCAATCCCTAAACACTGGAGTTATAAGGAAGATAATCCCTCGTCAACCCCTTCGAGCCAAAGAAGTAGGAGTTTTTCTTTTCGAAAATTAAAAACCTTAATCATAACCGGGGGCAGGGTAGTCTCTCAGTTGATCCAGATGCACGACGAATGGCACCGAAGAGGTCCTTACAAAAAAGAAGACAGTGATGGTTCCGAATAATCAATAAAGAAAGTCAGTCATTATCAAAATAAAAACCCATTAAGTCAAAACCTATGAATGAGACTTACAAAACTGGGGCATCCCGCTGACTGTAATTCCAAAAAAGGAAACAGTTCGGGCAAAAAACAGGGATAACAAAAAAAAAAAGAAAGAGGTCCTACAAACCCTCGACAAAAAAAGGGAAATGACTGCCTGTTCAAAATAAGTTATCAATATCCGAATCATCACCGGAAAATCAGAGCAAAGACTCAAACAAGGTCTGACGTATGATCAACTGAGTTTAGGTTTGGAGAACATCACGAAGAGCGGGTGGGTACAAATAAAATTTGAGCCTTTATCCTTTGTTTCTTAAACCGTGAACCAGGCCACGTTATAACCCTTAAAAGTCCTAGCTGAAGAATGGTTTAGTTCGAAAGCATACTGTTACGAAAGGTATCCTGACTCCTTAAGGCCTACGATAAATACGGAGTTGACATCACGTTTTACAAACATTCACTTGTTTTATGAAAAAGAATGCATTTCCAAAAACTTCGAAACAGAAATAAGCTTTACATTTTTAACATAACTTTGTTTGCATATGAATATTTGTTTGAGCAGCAGGGAAATTCGCACGATGAATACCTAGTGAACAGAAGCACTTCCAATCAAGGGGCATGGCATGAGCATGGTCCATCATCTGGGGCAATCCAATCAAGATTCGGAGAATCTCTCAAAGGCCAAATAGCCTGGGGCAAACCTCCGCCTGAGTCACTTGGGGCATTCCAACAACGAATCTTGCCTGATTAAACACTTTCTGGTGGCATGGCAAAACACTTCTAACAGGGGCAACTCCCTACATCCTGAAAGCACGAACATAGTCGAAAAATACTACGCATAATCAAAGACCCGCTAGGTTGACACACCTAGGCAAAAATAAGGGCTTCCCGGCGAACCAAAAGGGTTCGGGCAAAATGAAGGGATGGAATGAAAAAAATCTGTACACCCGGCAAGTCGAAAACCTGAAAAGGCGGCTTGGGCAAAAATGGGTATCCCGGTGTACTGAAAACCCGAAAGGGCGGTCCAGGCAAAAATTAGGGATCATAGCGTACGACTATGTCCCGGTATCTCGTCACTTGCCTACCATAAGAAGTTTTGTCCATCAACAACTATCAGCACCTCACAGGTCTTCCTCTCCCACCTCAGAAACAGGGGCAATAAAGGGTTGTCTAAGCAATCTAATTGTTCTATCCTCCAAGGTACCAAGGTAGGTTCAGCTGAAAAACATAACTAGTACATCCCAATTCCCCAGAGAATGAAACAGCAAGTCAGTACACTTTCCCCAAGCAAAGTTATCAAATTTTAAGGAAGTTGGGTACCCCCCGCAGATCTCAACATTCCCCAGCGCAGTATATATATTCTTAACAAGCATCCTCGGCAGTCTTGACCTAAAGATTGTTCCCCGGTGGTATATCGAACATTCAAAGGAGTCACTTCCCCAGTATAGTGCAAAACTTCCCCAGGAGAGTCCAATTCAGTCTCCCCAGGAAAGTTGGAATCCATCTCCCCAGCAGTAAGCTTATCCCCAGTAGATTCTGGAAGCTTATCCTCGCAGAACACGAACGCGTCGCCCGGCTTTAGTCAAAGAGTTATTTCCCTACCAGGATATAACTGGGTTATCCTCAGCCAAAAGCCACAGAAAGAGCGTCCTCGATGAAGTCTTCTTATCCCCAGCAAAGTCTATTAACACTTCCAACACAACAAGGATATCCCCAGCAAGTTATCATCAACAACTCAACAAAGTACCTCTCTTCCCCACAGAGTATTGCTTCCCAGCAAGATCGTTAGAGTACTTTTCTCCCCGCAGATTAATCCATTCGCCAAGTTTATTCCCCAACGGAGTTATCTTCTCCTACCGGTATTCTTGCAACTATCATCCCCAGCGGAAGCAAAATCTATTCTTCAACATCAGCCCAGGAGTGACTTCCCGGCACCCGTCAAGGATTTACTTTCCTAGATGACAAACATATATTCATAAAACATCACATACATCATTATAGCATGCATATACGCATCATATCTTACAAATCTCATTTATGTTGAGAACATCATTGCTTGGTCCATATCACGCATTGCATATGACTGACCCTTACTTTTCAGGAAGAATTCAGTTAAGTTCTCAGCTACATTCCAAGATCTAGACCGGTTCAGTTAAGTCGACCCTAAGATTTTTCTGTTTCTTATCCAGTCCAAGGCCTTCTCTGGTTCAGTCAGATCGACCCTAAGATCTCCCTATTTCTTATCCAGTTGAAGACATTTCAAGACCTAGACCGGTTCAGTTAATCGACCCTAAGATTTTCTGTTTCTTATCCAGTCAAAGGCCTTCTCTAGTCCAGTTAAATCGACCCCTAACAGATTTTCCTGATAAAGACTCAGTAGAAGACGTCCAAGATTCTCTCAATGATTGCTGTTGAGGTTGTAGTCGCCTATGGTTCTCTCCCCGATACTGCGGAGGTAGTAATCATCCCCAGATTCGCTCAGCGTTACTGTTGAAGTTGAAGTCGTCCAAGATTCTCTCAATGATTGTTGTTGAGGTTGTAGTCGCCTATGGTTCTCTCCCCGATACTGCGGAGGTAGTAATCGTCCCCAGATTCTCTCAGCGCTACTGTTGAGGTTGAAGTCGTTCAAGATTCTCTCAGCGTTCCTGTTGAGGTAGTAATCATCCAAGGTTCTCTCACCGTTCCTGTTGAGGTAGTAACCATCCCTGGTTCATTCATCACCTTTTGAAGCTCCAGATCCAGCTCTTGTAACCAGTCAGGACACATCTACATAAAGAATCTGAAGACCAGCTCCTGTAACGGGTCAGGTAATCATTTTTCTTTTGCAGGTACGCAAGTTCTCGCTAAGGAATCTCTTATGCGATCAACATCAAGATGGCATCTATAAGCCCATCCACCTTCCATCATCTCTTAGCATGGCATCTATAAGCCCATCATCCTATTCATGAATCTCCAAATGGCATCTACAAGCCCATTCCCCACATCCCACTACTATGTGAGCGCAAATTTCTGGGCACTCTAGTGTTCAATCATCTTCCACCTTCGGATTACGAAAGGCACGTCAGCCAATCTGCATCCTCAGGTCTAAGAAGATTGAACAGGGGCAACTGTTGTACCCCAAAATTTGCCCTCCCATATTCTTCAAAATTTGCAAAGAGAAAGCTTCAAAATCTCCCCAAGGGTTGCACAGTTCAGGGGCCTCCTAACAGTCAAAATTAGGGTTTTGGTTCTGCCAAAGAAAATGAAGTTTCCAAGGGTCCAACCAAGTCCCACATGCCTATAAATATGGTCAAGCATCCTCATGCCAAGTTTCAAGACTTACAGCACAAAATTGCACAGTCAAAAACCCTAATTGCACTACAGTCAACTGTAGGGGCAAAATGGTCATTTGACAGTCAAAAGTTCAAATTTTTGGTCAACATCTCATTTTGAGGCCACAAACATCATTTGATCAATGCTTGATCATGATTCTCAAAGCTTGGCTGCAAAAAACATCAAGATGCAAAAGTTTCCATATTTGGATAGTTGAAAAAGTCAACTGTAAATTGACCAGGGCATAACTTTCACATGGATTATCATAAAAATTCCATCCAAAGCTCATTTTGAAGAGAAAGACATTTCCTACAACTCCTCTTCACACTTCAAGTCCAAGAAATGCTCTCACAAAAAGTTATCAATTTCAACATTATAGGTCATTTTCAAAAGTCAACAAAAAGGGACTTTAAGTCAAAGGCCATAACTTGAGATTGGTAAATCAAAATGACATGGGACCAAAGGCATTGGTTAGAGGACTCAAAGACCTTTCCAAAATGTCAAAGAACATGACCAAAGCTTAAACATTGAGCAAGTTATGCCTTGTGGAAGTTGGGATATTTTTGGATATTTTGAAAAGTCAACATTGCTTCAAATGTCTTAAAATTGCTAATGGGCCTCTTTTTCTTCCACAATTCATCATCCAAAACATGTGCACGACCATTTGGCCCAAAGGGAAGTTTTTTATCATTTTTATTTTATTTATTTGAATTTTTAATTGCTAAATATTCATTTAATTAATTAAAATATGTGAAAAATACTAAACCTAACTTTTTAAATCTTTTTGTGCATGGAATAGGCTTAAGATTTCGTGCATGATCAGATTTGGAAAGAATTATGGTGATTGGACATGATTTGAAGCAAATATTCATGAAGAAATATTGGAAAAGATTCTTGAAAATCAAATCTTGAAAATCATTAAAAGCAAGGCTATGGGCTTGGATTATTGATCAAATTCATTCTCTATACATGTGCAAACCTAACCCTAGTGATCAGAACCACAAAGCTGCGCCCAAAAGCCATAACCAAGTTTGCATTTTTCAAGAAAAATTCTAAAACTGAAATCACGATTGCAAAGGTTTTCAAGCCAAAACAACCATTCTATCACCTTCCTGGGACATCAAGGAAGGCTCCTGAATCAAAATCATAGCTTCTAAGCTCCAGAATTGGTAACACGAAACAACCCTATTCATCATATTTTTCATAGTCGTGCATCAATTTACACGCATCATTCTTGCATTTTTTTGATTGAATTATACTAATGAGACTTTCCTGAAGCTAACCACGCAGCTTGATTGAATTTTCATGCACCATACGCGAAATTGCCATTGTTGCCTTTTAGGGTTACAGAGGTCATGAATTGGGGCTTCCTTATTCAGGAACAATTGAGACTTGAGACCTATACCACTGAACTCGGCATGCTTGGACGATCCAGAATCACTAGTCGCGCCCTTTTTATTTTGGCTTGATTTCTATTCGCTATTTTATGTATTTCAGATTGTGGGGGTTTAAAACCCCCGCTATTTAATATATATTTGCAGGCAAAAGCAAGGAATCAATGGGGAAGATGATGCGTGGAGGAATACCATTGGATGATTCAAATAATTAGCGCGTTTTTTTTTTCTGTCCACTAATCCATTTTTTTTATTATATTATTTAGTTTCCATCAGGTTAAGGAATGAACGCGCTAGCTTGAGTGGTGGAGAAAGCACTTGGTAAACCACGGGACCTGGGTTCGATCCCAGGTCCCCCTCCCTTTCCTTATATATTTCTCATAATTGTGTTCTTGTGTAACTCCCTTGCAAGCGTCCACCCTATGGCCTTACATCCAGGCGTGCCACCCGTCCCACTATGTCAAACCCAAGGCCAGGATTTAGAGCATATGGTGTGTCTCAGTCCACGCGTACACATGCCAGCGCAAAAGTCAAATGAGGCCCTAAAACAGATGGGCCTAAATTGCTAAGACATACCTCCAACTGGGGACAGAACCCCCCAAGGTTTGCTATTTTTTTTATATTTTTCATTTTTTTTATTTGATTCAATTATTTCCTTTTTTAATTAATTTCTTTAATTTAGTTTATTTTCATAAAAAATATAAAAACAATAGAAAAATCAGAAAAGACAAAAAATTTTAAAATATATTTATTTAATTAATATTTTTGTAAGTGAATATCCTTAATTAATTTGGCTTTTTAAATTAGGTTTAATTTTAGTATCTTTTTCTTAATAAATCAAAAATTTGTAGAATTAGGGTTTGTGTCAATTTTTATCCTTCTTCTTTTCTTTTCACCATAATTAATTATTTATTTTATAAATCAAATTGCATTAATTAAATTAGGTTTAATGGTAGATAATTTTAACATGTTTGCTTAATAAATAAAAGTTGTAGAATTAGGGTTAAATAGTTAATTTCATTTAATTCTCATTAAAAAAACCATAAGTACGAAAACCTCAAAAATAATTTCTCTTTTTATTTTAATTGAATTAATTTGTAAATAATAATTTAATTTCATTAAAGGGTCCAACGCCCTCGCCTCTAATTTTGATTTAATTCGCGCGTTTTATTTTGTTTCTTTTAATTATTTATGTAATTCTCCCAAAGCCGTGTAATATTTATCTTTCGCACTTTACTTTATTTACTTTCTGTCAAATCGGGTCCTGGATTTTAATTTTGGCGATGTGGACCCGCGCCTTTGTAATAGTTTAGAACTTTTATCTTTCCGCACTCTTTTAACTGCTAATAAAATGCATGCAAGAATGAATGATAAAATAAAAAAACAAACGCATAGATCACTTTGACATGACAAGATAAATGCAAATGAAAACGACACACAAATCGCGCACCACCCCTAGGGTACGCCTCACTGTTGCCTTGCCTCGAAAGGTGATCGTCGATTAGAGGATGTCTTAGTAAGTCCTCATGATCCGGGAACCTGGCATGAGGGTAGCTTCTAAGGTATCTTCCCATTGCTCTGGTGATCACCATGTCCCGAACCTCGAATTGACCCGAACACCTCCAACGGTGGTGCTACCTACCTCTCAATGGTGGGATGGCACTACTTTAAAGGACATTTACACAGATGAATTCCTTAGGGTAGGTAGGTTCTCGTAGATACTTGCTCTAATCTCAAAACAAATTCAAAAATACTTTTCACACCGACACCTTTTCAAAAAGCTTTCGAAAGCATTTTTTCAAACACTCTTGAGGACCGATACAAGAGTCGAACTGGAAATTTCAAAGAAACTTTTTGAAACCCACAGTTGAAAAGCAAACAAACACTTTTTGAAAACACAAATGAGCAAGTATCTAAGAGCCCATGGATAACCATGCATAGAAAGGGTGCTAACACCTTCCCTTTCTATAACCTACCTCCCGAACCGAGAGCAATCTCTTTAAGGAATTTTTCTGTGCTTTTGTCCTTTCCATTTGGAGAAAATAAAAGACGGTGGCGACTCTTGCTTCCGCGACATTTCGCGAACCAGCGTTAAACAGTCAGTTCCAGATCCACCGATCACACTAGGGATACCTAGGGGATTCTTCAACCTACCCATGAAGGCACATCCAAAGTTTAGATGTCATGACTGTTATACCCCAATTTCCCCCCCTAAGATTCCTCTATCATATCATATCAACTCAATCACAACAAGATCACACACTAGGGTTTGGCTCTTCTCCTTATTTTTAGCTTTGCCCATGGGGAATCACCAAGAACCTTGACTTGTATATTGTGATCATCTATGATTTGATTAACTTTTAACTAATAAATACAATGTATGTTTTTCCTAATTGTTGATATCATAGGTGAAAGCACAACACATTCCATCAAGTTGATCCATATGTTCATGAGTTTATTTCCATGCCTTCTTCAACAAAGCTTCATTGATATTCAAGCTTCATTATTGAAGATATTTTGAAATAATATCCTGAAAAAGGCTATTATGATTCATCATTCCTCAATTTGTCAAAATTAGTTCAAAGGTACAAGGGTTGATTGAAGAATTTTGACATAGTTGGACAAGTCTTTGGTTTCATTGATCACAAGTGCCTACTTTCCTCAATTCTCAAGATTTGGAAGTGGTTATGGTTTCAATGGCTTCTCATTATCATCCTCAACAAATTCTATTTACATGACAAAAATATTTGTGCAAGAAGGTTGGTCAAAATTGAAAAGGGTTCTCAAGGCATCTTGTTGCTCTATGAGCTAGGGTTTTGAACTTCAAAGGGGTATATCTTACTCATATTTTGGTATTTTTGAGTGATTCCAAAAACATGCTTCTTTTTAAAGGGTTATCAACAAATCATTTCAAAAGTTTCAAGGAAATTTTGTGTGGAAGATACCTAATGATGAAGAAAGATTACAAGTCCTCAAGATGAACCATCAAATTCCCTTATGTGACTTCAAAAGATCATAACTTTGTCAATTTTTATCTCCTTGAGCCCATTTTTTTTCCATATTGATCTTAATTATGTGAAATTAAGCCCTTATTTTAAGTGCAAAATGTGAAAATGGATGGAAGATGCCCTAAGGATGCAAAAGGTTATAGGTCATTTCATGAATTTTTGCCAACTTCGACAAGTCATAACTCTCTCATTTTTTTGAGTTTTTAAATGGTTCATGTCTCAAAATTCCATTCAAGAGGTGTAATTCATGCCATATTTTTTGGTCAAGAGAAAATTTCAAGTGGAAGGACATGTTTGGATGCACGAGATTATAAGTCATTTTTGAAGAAAAACTTAGAAATTTTATAAGTATAGAAAGTCAACCTCTTTTTCTCAACTTTGACTCATTACAATTTCCAACTCAATCATCCATTTGATTCCATTCCTTGCACATTGTAAAGCTTGTGATCTCATCTTTCTAAAGCTTCAAGAATCATTTTCTAAGACTCCTTGAGATGAGAATGCCATTGATTTGAACTTGGTAATTTGCAACTGAAGTTTCTTCGAAAGTCAGAATTTTAAATCCTTGATTTAGCTTCTAAACACCTTTTTTCTACGCGCTTTTGCTTCTAAACATGTTTAGTGAATCTCCAGAAGTGATTAACATATTAAAACGCAAGGTTTGGATGAGTTTTGATAAAATTAGAAGTCACACTTTTCTTGTTTGCAACTGCACATGATTTCCCTTCAAACTTCATTATTTCACACGCTTGAGCATTCAACCAGCTTCCCTATAAATAGAGTATCATACCTCATTCATTTTCTCAAGCTTAGAGAGCCAGAATCACCTTGCCAAACTTCCTCTTGAACTCAACTTTCTGCAACTTCAAATTTTATCTTACATTCTTTCTCAATCATTTTTCCTTGTCAATTCACCTTCCTTGAACCTCACTGAAGCTAACAGAAGAAGAATTAAGCTCTAAGACTTCCTAAATCATGCTATCCAAGTCCAGTTTCAGAGATCTGCAACTTAACTTCAATAGGTAGATTTCTTCACCAATTCTTTCAAACTTTGATACTGTCATGAAGCTCTCATCATCCTGATTCTAGTCGCAAAACTTATTTTCAACTGAAAGTACATTTTGGCCAGGACATTTTAAATCCCTTTTCCAAAAATTCTTTTCAAAAACGATTGAGCTATAATTTCTATAAATTTTTCGCGAAGGTACCATGAGAATCGTCTTGAAGAGACGAAGCGAATGATACCTGTCTCTTATTCTAATTTTACAGTTTCTGGAACATACAGATTCGTTGGATGGAGGTTGAAGATGACCAACATGTCAACTATCAACCAATGAAGGCGTGCCACACATTTTTCAAAAAATCTGATTTAATTAATGATTCCATGCTTTATTCACTAAAGACCATGATATTCACACCACGTCTGATCCATTGGATTAGCTTACAAACGCATTTTGATTCTCATCCATCGTTCCACATTTTTTACTGTATTTTATTTTCTGATTTTTATATTTAAATTGTTTTACACTTCAAAAATTCATAAAAACATCATTTTAACTTCAAAAAATCTGAAAAAATTATGAAAAACACATTTGATTTTTCTCTTTCTGATTTTAATTTTTTCACAATTTTATTTTGTGTTTTGATATTTTTTATAATTCTTTACATTATTTTAATTGTTTTAAATGTTTAAAAATACTTTTCTTAATTTTTAAATTCTGAAAAAAATGTGGAAGGATCCAATGACCTTTTAACAAATATTGGTGACCTCATTTTATTTTTATTTCTGACTTTACTATTTTTCACAATTTTTGGTTTGTTTTTTCTATTTATTTTAATTTTAAAAATAGTTTCTGACTTTAAAAAATTACCAAAATTTTTGCATAAATATTTGAGCGTATTTCTGATTTTTCTATTGTCTTAGTTAATTTTTCTAGGATGTTTTAAATATAATTGCTATTTTTCCCCTTTATTCTCATTTAAAAAATCATTTTAAAAGTCATTTTATTTATTTTAAAATACCATTTTATTTTGTATTATATTCTGACTGATCTTGGACTATGAAATTTTGATCATGAGCTTTATTAACATCATTAGATCCATGGTGTTAAGTTTAACTCCACAAAAAATAGTGAATGATTTTAACAATAGTTGGATTAAATTTTTGGTTCAAATGTGGTTTATTCCTTACCCTATCCCTCTTCATCTTATCCCATTCTTATTGTACTAAATGTTATTGCTGAATGATTTCCATATCATTTCTCAAAACATAAGGTACATAGATTGCTATTGACCGATCTCAAAATAGGTGCGACTTCTATATAAGTCCACTTATGATTGCTTAACATGGAGCTAAATTTTGTCCCGATTTGAGAAAATGATCATTCGTGGCCCAAACCCATGTTTGTAAGCCCAAGTATGTTAATTTGAACCGTTTGATCCAATAACCTTGAGATTCATTGTTAGGAGGCTTTGGTCCTACCAATCCTCTAATAGATTTTCATCAACTTTTGCCAAATTGGATCACTTAAACATCATTGATCATTTATTATTGCCTTGAGACTTTTAAATTAATTATATACTTGACAAAAATCAAATGTAACTTATTGTTAAGAGGCTTTGATTTTATCAATCTTCTAATGAGTTCTAAATGCTAGTTTCAAGATGGTCATTCAACTAACCACTAATTTCTAAAAATTGACTTTATTTTATGCTTTTACTTTATGTTTTTACTTTAAGCACATTTAGTTTGGAATTTACATTTCATGCTATTTTCATCTTTGCTCATTTCAGCATGTACTTTTATGTTATTTTTATTCTGCGAATTTGAGCTTTCATTTTCTTTTTGAAGATACCTAATAATCAACTTGAACCATAAAAAAATTTAATGTTACTTGGACTACTTGGTTACAATTCTTGTCATTATGTAGATTGTGGACTCCTTGGACTTAGGATTAGAAGCTGTGACCTATCTTTGACGCCTTGTGAGTTCATCTGTTATTTTGTCTAGAGTTCTTGGGGTTTACCCCAAGACATTGGGTTGTTTATTTGTTTTGTGTGCAGGTTATTGTGATTACATGCTTTGTCTGTGATCTGGAATTCATCTGTATGCAGCTATTACTCTGCCCAAATTTTTTGAAGACTTAATGCAATTGAAGCTTTATTTTCTTAAGAGGTTTATTATCTTTGCTTGTTTGGTTTCAAGTCAAAAGGATGGGAATTCTACATTGACTTATTGTGTCAAGTGTTGGCTTATTGTTGGTTAGATGGTTCTTTTCCCTAGCTTTTACCGTATGCTTTAGGATAGTCCCTTCATCTCCTCCTATCTTCTTTAATTTCAAAAATCTTCTCCCTCCTTTTGAAAAATCTTCTTGTTTTAAAACTTGAACCACTTTCATAATAAACTTGGACTTATGTCCATGCATTTTCAAAAATATTTTCTTAATCAAACTTTAATCAACTTAATAATACCTTGACATTTTTGTGAGAAGACTAAAATTCAACCAATCTCATTCAAACCATCTTTTCCATTTTGGCTTTTATCCTTAAAATTTTCTCAAAAGATTAGACTCTTGTCAATCCTTGTAGTGATGCAAGCTACTATACTTCTATGATATGTAGTGAAGTAAGATATTTTCCACTTGGGTGTTTAGTGAGTGTTGTACCCCAAAATTTTCCCTCCCATAGTCTTCAAAGTTTTGACAAGCATCACCTCAAATGCTTCAAAATCTCTCAAGGATTGCACAATCAACCATCCTCCTAAGCCAGTCAAATTAGGGTTTTGGTTCCTGCAAGGAAGTTGATGTTTTCAAGGGCTCAATCAAGTCACATATGCCTATATATATTTTCAAGCATCCACATGTCAAGTTTCAAGGCTCACAAGGTCAAGTTGCACAGTCAAAAGCCCTAATTGCTTCACAATCAACTGCAGGGGCAAAATGGTCATTTTGTAGTCAAAAGTCAAAATTTTTGGTCAACATCTTATTTTGAAGCCACAATAATCATTTGATCAAGTCTTGATCATGATTCCACAAGCATGGCTCAAAAATCATCAAGATGCAAAAGTTTCCATTTTTGGACAGTTGAAAAGTCAACTGTAACTTGACCAAGGCATAACTTTTTCATGGTTCATCAGAAAAATCCCATCCAATTCCCATCTTTAAGGGGAAGAAATTTACTACAATTCATCTTCACATTACAAGTCCAAGAAATGCTCTCACAAAAAGTTATCAATTTCAACATTATAGGTCATTTTCAAAAGTCAACAAAAAGGCACTTTAAGTCAAAGACCATAACTTGAGATTGGTAAATCAAAATGACATGGGACCAGAGGCATTGGTTAGAGGACTTCAATACCTTTCCAAAATGTCCAAGAACATGTTCATATGATCAAAATTGAGCAAGATATGCATTGGAGAAGTTGGGAAATATTTGTGAAATGGCCAAAGTCAACTATCCTTGAAACTTCATTTTTGACAAAAAGGGCCCACTTTTTCCACTTGGTTCAGCTTGGCCATGCCTCCCACGTGTCCCACAATTTATTTCAAGATTAAAAATTAATTTTTCCATTTTTATTTAATTTTATTTGATTTAATTCATTTTAAATCTTTAAAATTCAAATGAAAATCAAAAAAATTAATTAGGGGATATTTTGTGGCTTGAATTGCTTTGATACACCATGAAACACCTTCCAAATTCGTGTACATCCTATTATGAGCATGGAATTCAAAATTGGACACAAAAGGCAAGTTTTCTTCAATGGAGTTTATGGCAAAATCAAAAACATAATTGCAAGGCTTTAAGGCTCATGATATTGGTTGATTATGATTCATAACCATATATGCAAGCCTTCCCAATAGGATACACGAGCTAGAACACTCCCAGACAGCATAAGCAATTTCAAAATTTCAAAGAAAAAGTGAGAAACTGAAAACCTATTTGCAGCGCAATTCAAAGCCTCTTTTGGATTCAAACAGCTAACCTGAATCTCCAGGAGTCTATTGCTATAAAAAACGAGCCCTAACACCATCAGAATCAAAGCACACAACTCATACGGTTTGCATATATTTCCAAATCTACATATCATATTCCATGCGTTTTTAATACATTCTCTTGATTGATTTGTGTTGCTGACATCTTCCCAAAGCTTTTGGCATTGTCTAATTTCATTATCATGTACAGAATCATGACTTGCCATTGAAACACTTTAGGGTTTTTAAGGTTTAGAATTGGGGCTTTTGCTATACTGTAAAATCAGGATTCCAAACATATATGGTCAAACTCGGCATGATGAGACGAACAGGATGGATACCTCGCGCCCTTTTTATGTTACCCCTATTTCTATTCGCTATTTTCTGTCATTGCATTTAGTGGGGGTTAAAAACCCCCGCTATCTTATTTCTTTTTTGAAGAAAAGAGGAAGACGATGATGAGGTGGCTATGCGCGTGTGGTTGATTTAAACCACGCGCGCTCTTTTTTATTTTTCAGCATATGGCGTGTTTACTTGATATAATGTTTGTTTCTCACTCTACTTACAAACGCGCCTAAGTGATGCAGTGGTGGAAGACGTGGCTTGTAATCTCTGGGACCTGGGTTCGATTCCCAGGTCCCCCCATAATTCTCATATTATTTTTTTCAAGGCATTCCTGTGCAGATTCTCAAATGATGAGCACCATAAACCTCATCCAAGAGCCAGCCAAGTGTCCACAGATGTAGATCCAAAGGCCCAGAAAGCAAGAACACCATGCTCAAGAGTCAACAACGCTCCACTCAATTTCAAAGGTCAACGTGGCTGAAACTTTAATGGGCCTCAAATCTCAATCAAACACCCTCAAATTCCAGCCCACACCCCCCTTGGGTTTACTCTTCCTTTTTTTTTTTATTTTTGTTTTGTCATTTTCTTTTTTTATTTATTTGCCTTATTTTATTTCTTATTAACAAATTAACTAACTAATATTTTTTATAAAAAAAATCAAAAAGAAAAGAATTAACATTATTATTATTATTAAGTTCATATTATTATTTTGTAAATAAAATATTAACAAATAAATAGTTTAATTAGGTCAACCTTAATTTCTTTTTCTTTACAATTAAAATAATTTAGAATTAGGTTAATTTATAATTTTAATTCTTTTATTTTATTTCATAAAAACATAAAAACACAAAAAATATTTTTTCTTTTAATTAAATTAATTAGTAATTAGGCTTTATTTAATTAATTTCATTTAATCATAAAAAAGACAAAAAAATTCATTTCTTTTCTTAAAAGGGTCAACACCCTTAAGACATTCCCGATTCATTCTTTCGCGCGCATTTTAGTTTTAATTCTTTATTTTGATTATTTCTGTAACTGCCTCCGGATGTAATAGTAATTAGGATTTTTACTGCTTTATTTCTCGCACTTTATTTTACCAAAACGGGTCTTTGTATTTTTTGGCGATGTATAGACCCGCGCCTTGTAATAGCGTAGGATTTATGTTTCTGCAATTTACTTTCCGCACCCCCTAACTGTTAAATGCATGAAAGAATGTATGTAAATAAAAACAACCCGTAGCTCACAAATAACATGTACAGAAACATTAACTGAAAAACAACACACAAAGCACATGCCACTCTTAGGGTACGCTTCACTCGTTGCCTCGAAACGTGGTCATCAAGTATAGGACGTCTTAGAGGTCACCCTTTGTCTAAAGATCCAGTTGCCTCGAAACGGTTGCCTCGGATAAAAGGATCTAGGACGTTAGGGTTACTTCTAAGGTGTCCCACCGTTGCTTCGGTGACCACACTGTCCCGATAATCGAATTGACCCGAACACCTCCAACGATGGTGCTACCTACCTCTCAATGGTGGGATAACACTATCTAAAGGACTCTTACACAGCTTAATTCCTTAGGGTAGGTAGATGACTCATGGGTACTTGCTCTTTTCAAAACAAACAAAATACTTTTCACACCTTACACTTTCAAAAAGTTTTCAAACAATACTTCATACACTCTTGAGGACTGATACAAGAGTTACTTAGAAGTTTTCCAAACGAAATTTTTCAAAACCCACTCACATTTGAAAAGCAAACAAATTTTTGAAAACATAAGAGCAAGTACCTAAGAGCCCGTGGATAACCACGGATAGAAAGGGTGCTAACACCTTCCCTTTCTATAAATCTACCTCCCGAACCGAGAAACATTCTCAAAGAAGGAATTTTGCTGTGCTTTTTTCCTTTCCATGTTGGAGAACATAAAAGACGGTGGCGACTCTTGCTTACCGCGACATTTCGCGAAACCAGCTTAAAAACAGTCAGTTCTCATTCCACCGATCACAGAACTGGCGACTCTGTTGGGGATACTATAAAAGTGAGGTGTACCTTAGGATTAGATCATACTTATGTTTTCAATTGCTTTGCTTTGAATGCTTTATATTTGTGGGCTTTGCATCGGAGTTTCATAAATCCTAACCCGGATTTGGGGATACCCTTTTAGGTAGCATAAGCTGTGAGGGACCTGTCCGGCGTAGACCGACACGGGTGAAGCAGTGGCTACATTGGTGTGGCACCTTGGTCTGTACCGATATCCCTTGTGTTGCAACGAGGAGAATATAGGTCTTCTGAGGAGTCATTAAGCACCAACCGACCTTAGAACCCTAATTTGACCCAACTTGGCCATAGAACAGTAGCAGTATGCTACACCCATTGAGGCTAAACTCTCGCGATGGTTCTGGCCGCAAGAAAAGATTTCGACGCTGGAGTTATGACCGATTGAGGGTAGTTAGTGATATTGGGATCCTCTAGAACCCGGTTACTTTTGATAGGACAGGTCTTAACCAATGAAACTGAAAAAGGGTAGTACCTGAACTTCATGCTGGCCTAAACCCTAAGGGATGTCTTGTGTGACTTGTGTGCCTTATCATGTTTGCCTTTGTGAATATTTATGGTGTGCTTTATCATAACATCATAACATCATACCATTGCATGCATCCTGCATAAGGACTGACCTATTTCAAAGACAAGAGGGTTTCATCTTTGCTACTGTTTTGTAGGACATCATGATGCCTGTGCGAAGGAACACTATCCGGCTCAACTTTGTTCACCCACCTGATTTGCTTAAAGAGTTGGTTGACAGAATTCCAAACACTGCTTCCTTCATCCAGAGGCATGGTTCCCTTCTCGGTTTAGTCACTTCAAAGTGGGACCAACAACTGATGAGTGTCTTGACCCAATTTTATGATCCCTTGTACAGTTGCTTCACCTTTCAAGACTTCCAGCTGGTCCCTACCCTGGAAGAATTCTCTGATTTGCTTGGCATCCCTATCTTGGATCAGACTCCCTTCACTGGTTGGGAAAAGGCTCTTAGACCTGATGAGATTGCAGCAGCCCTTCCTTTGACCAACAAGGAGGTAATGGAAAACTGGGAGACTAGAAGCGGAGTTAAGGAATTCCTGGCTAAGTTTCTGGTTGGTAAAGCTAACAGTTTCTGGAATGACTTAGACTTCAGGGCGTACGAGGACATTCTGGCTCTCTTAATCTATGGTCTAGTATTGTTTCCAAATCCTGATAACTTTGTCAATATCAATGCCATAAGGATCTTCATGTCTCGAAACCCTGTACCCACTCTCTTGGGTGATATCCTGCAACAACTCTATGCTCGTACTGCCCGAAGACGGGGAACTCTGTGGTGTTGTGCTCCTTTGTTGGTGAGGTGGTTTATTTCGCACCTCCCCAAGTTCGTGCTAAAGAACCAAGAAGGAAAAGGCTGGGCTCATAGGTTAATGTCTCTCACTGATAATGACATCATTTGGACTCTCAGAGGTTTAGATGAGGTGGCTGTTATTGATCGTTACAGAGAATATCATAATGTTCCATTGATTGGTACCCAGGGCAGAATCTCTTATAATCCATGTTTAGCTCTGCGTCAATTTGGAAGAGCCAGAAGAGCAGGGCCTCATGAGATGTTTGTACCTCACATCAGTTTTGAGTTTCAGGAAGATAGTGACGAACTGCGCCGTAGATTCATCAAAGCTTGGGACAGAATTCACAAAGCTGACCCACATGAGTTGGGACCTGTTGTACCCCAAAATTTTCCCTCCCATATTCTTCAAGATTTGCTAAGATCAATCTTCAGATGGTTCAAAATCTCTCAAGGGTTGCACAGTCCAATTGCCTCCTAACACAGTCAAAATTAGGGTTTTGGTTATGGCAAAGAAAATAAGGTTTCCAAGGGTCCAAACAAGTCCCACATGCCTATATACATTGTCAAGCATTCATGTGTCAAGTTTCAAGACTCACAGCATCAAATTGCACAGTAAAAAAAAACCTAAATGCTTCACAGTCAACTGCAGGGGCAAAATGGTCATTTGACAGTCAAAAGTCAAAAATTTTGGTCAACATCTTATTTTGAAGCCACAAACATCATTTGATCAATTCTTGATCATGATTCTCAAAGAATGGCTCAAAAGGTCTCAAGATGCAAAAGTTTCTATTTTTGGACAATTGAAAAAGTCAACTGCAAATTGACCAGGGAATAACTTCCTCATGGTTTATCAGAAAAATCCCATCCAAAGCTCATTGTGAAGAGAATGACATTTCCTACAACTCATCTTCACACTTCAAGTCCAAGAAATGCTCTCACAAAAAGTTATCAATTTCAACATTATAGGTCATTTTCAAAAGTCAACAAAAAGGCACTTTAAGTCAAAGACCATAACTTGAGATTGGTAAATCAAAATGACATGGGATGAAAGGCATTGGTTAGAGGACTTCGAGACCTTTCCAAAATGTCCAAGAACATGATCATAGCTTCAAAATTGAGCAAGATATGCCTTGGAGAAGTTGGGAAATTTTTGGGAATTTTGAAAAGTCAACTTTGCTTCAAAAGCCTCAAAATTGCTAATGGGCCACAAATTCTTCCATGAATCATTAGCCAAAGCATATGCACGACCCATTAAGCTCAAAGGGATTTATTTTATTATTTTTAATTAATTAATTGAATTTTTAATCTTATTAATTCATTTAATTAAATTCAATTATGAGAAAAATATTAAACAATGGTTTTAAATCTTTTTTGTGCAGCAAATATCTTCCATATATGCAAGAGATTTCATGCACCATCTCAAGGGGACAATATCATCCAAATTTGGCATGATTGGCATGGAAAAAGATTGGAAAAGATATGAACAAAATCAAATATCAAAATCATAAATTCATGGACTATGGGCTTGGTTTTTTGACCTAATTTCACTCAAATACAAAGGCACAACATAACCTAATGCTCATACACACGAAAGCTGCTCAGAAAACATAGAACCAATTTGCAATTTTTCACTAAAAACTTGAACACTGAAATCATAGGTACAAGGCGATTCAAGGTCTAAAAGCTTGTCCATTACATTCCTGACATTGCTAGGAATCGATTGTAACCGTTTTCCAGTCTCCATACTCCAAGAATTGGTAGAACGAAGTCACACTTTTCTTGAATATGTCCATCATCGTTCTTCAATTTCCATGCATTATTCATGTTTTTTAATTGTTTACTTACACTAACAATGATGTTCTGAAGCTAATGGTACCATTTAATTGAGCTAACACTGCCTATATCAAAATCTACCATTGATGGATATTAGGTTTTCAGAAGCTCAAAATTAGGGGTTTCCTCATATGGAAAAATCAGGCCACCAAACCTATGCCATTGAATTCATGACATCCAGACGAAGCAAACTGACTACTCGCGCCCTTTTTATATTACAGCATGGGCTATTCGCTATTTTTACAGGTCTAGTTTAGTGGGGGTTTAAAACCCCCGCTATTTGTTTATATTACAGGCAGAAAGATGAAGACGAAGCTGGCGTGTCAAGACATGACTGGGTGATTCAAATATTGACGCGTGATTTTTGCTCATACCGCTAACACTTATTTTTTTTATATAATAATCATGCTTCATTATGTTAACAAAGAAACGCAATAGCCTGGTTGGTTGTTGAGGTGTCCTGCAGGTATTGGGACTTGGTTTCGATTCCCAGGTCCCCTCTCATATTTCATAATTTTTCCCTTAACATGTTTCCATGCAGCGTCCATCACAAGGCCCACCGTGCACACTCATACGCTAGCCTGCCAAGTGGCTTCAAGGAATAATCTGAAGGCCAGAACATGCAGTCCATGATATACACTAGTTAACCACTCCACACGCAAGCACAGAAAGTCAAAAAGGCTTGAATTCTGATGGGCCAAAAATACTCCAAAAAACCTCCTATATGGGCCAGACACCCCCCATGGTTTGCATTATTTTTTTTATTTTTTTTCTTTTAATTCTTTTTAGTGTTTTAATTATTTCTTTTAATTCCATAAAATAATTTTCATAATATAAAATGCATAAAAAATCAAAAAATGTCTATTTTTATTAATATTAATTTCACCATTATTATTTTTTGTAAATAAACTTTAATAATTAACTTAGTTAATTTAGGTTTTAAAACTTCAATCTTTTTCTTAATAAATTAAAATATGTAGAAATTAGGTTTTTTTAACATTTTCATCTTTTTTAAATAAATAATTTTCTCTCCTCATTATTACTATTAATTACTACTTTGGTAAATAAATATGTAAATAATTAATTAGCATAAATTAGGTTTTAAACTTTAACCTTTTCTTTAATAATTAAAAATATTTAGAACTAGGGTTTCCTTCTAACTTTGAATTCTTTTCTTATTGCATTAAATACCAAAAACATAAAAAACATTTCTTTCCTTTTATTAAATAATTAATTAACTTTTAATTCAATTTAATCTCAAAAGGGTCCAATGCCCTCGAACGTTCTATTTTTATTCTTTTCGCACGTTAATTTATTTCCTTCCGAATATTATGTAACTGCTCAAGCCATGCAATAGTAACTAGGTTTTACCTTCCGCATTTTTTACCAAATGGGTCTTTGTAATTTGGCGATGTATAGCCCCGCGCCTTGTAATAGCGTAGGATTTATCTTTCCGCATTTAAATTTCCGCACTTTTAAACTTCTAACTTGCATGAAAGAATGAATGACAAATTAAAAACATTGTGTAGCTCACCATGCCATGATCAAAAGATAAATGCTAAACTGAAAACAACACACAAATTTACACACCACTCTTAGGGTACGCCTCACTGTTGCCTTGCCTTCGAAACGTGGTCGTCGAGTATAGGACGTTTTAGCAAGTCCTTATGTCCATGATCAATGGCATAAGGGTAGCTTCTAAGGTGTCCTACTGTTGCTCTGGTGACCACACTGTCCCTACAAACGAATTGACCCGAACACCTCCAACGGTGGTGCTACCTACCTCTCAATGGTGGGATGGCACTACCTTAAGGACATTTACACAGCCTAATTCCTTAGGGTAGGTAGATGACTCATAGATACTTGCTCTATTCAAAAACAAATTAAAACTCTTTTCACACCGACACTTTTCAAAAAGCTTTCAAAACAATTTTTCAAACACTCTTGAGGACTGATACAAGAGTTATTTCGAAACTTTCAAAGAAACTTTTTCAAACCCACTCACACTTGAAAAGCAAACACTTTTGAAAACACAATGAGCAAGTATCTAAGAGCCCATGGATAACCATGGATAGAAAGGGTGCTAACACCTTCCCTTTCTATAAATCTACCTCCCGAACCGAGAAACATTCTCAATAAGGAATTTTGCTGTGCTTTTTGTCCTGTCCATGTTGGAGAAAATAAAAGACGGTGGCGACTCTTGCTTCCGCGACATTTCGCGAACCAGCGTTAAACAGTCAGTTCTATTTCCACCGATCACAGAACTGGCGACTCTGCTGGGGAATATAAAAGTGAGGTGTACCTTAGGACTAAGATCACATGTGTTTTCAATTGTTGTGCTTGTTTGCTTTATTATTGTGGGCTACATCGGAGTTACATAGATCCTAACCCGGATCTGGGGGATACCCTGTTAGGTAGCATAAGTTGTGAGGGACATGTCCGGCATAGACCGACATGGGTGAAGCAGTGGCTACGTTGGTGTGGCGCCTTGGTCTGTACCGATATCCCTTGTGTCGCAACGAGGAGAATATGGGTCTTCTGAGGAGTCATTAAGCACCAACCGACCTTAGAACCTTAAATGACCCAACTTGACCAATAGAACAGTATCAGTATTCTACGCCCATTGAGGCTAAACTCTCGTGATGGTTCTGGCCGCAAGAAAAGATTGTGATGCTGGAGTTATGACCGATTAAGGGTAGTCAGTGATATTGGGATCCTCTGGAACCCGGTTACTTCTGATAGGACAGGTTTTAACCAATGTAGGTGTTTAGGTATTGGCTTGCATTTTTGGTAAATCCCAAGTGTATGTATGAATGTCATAACTGATGTCATAACATTCTAGTTTAGTTTGTACTGACTCATTAGGTACCTTTGCAGGAAAATATTGTAATTCAAGTACTGATGTTTATAAGTGTGTATCTGAGCATTTTGCAAAATGATCACATTTTGCTAAATCAGTAGACAGGTTTTCTCAGATGTCATAACAGATGTTATGACATCCTGTTCTGAACTAACAGGTTTGCAGGTTGGATAAGTCTGAGTTTTTTCAGGAAAATAACTCAGTCTTTCCTGAACAGAATCCTGCGTTTTCTGAGGGGTAACCTAGATCAACCCTAACCTGGTTAATAAAGTCCCGTGACCTGGTCTTTAGGTCAAACGGAATTAACCCTAGGTTTTTGTGGAAACCCTAACTGAAGTTGCAGCTGCTATATATTCAACAGAGCTGCTGTTTTGCAAGGCATCCCTTTTATTGATCAGAAGATCATTTGTAATCTGTATAGGTTTGATCATTGTACTCCAAGCAATTATCATTGTGATAAGTGACTTGGAATAGGTTTCAAATTGTAAGGGTTGTGTAGCACTCAAAGCTTTGAAGCAAGAGTGTTTGAATGTTCCTTGACTAAAGCTGTGAAGCAGAGTCAAGTTAGCTGTGTGCATCACTCAAAGCTGTGAAGCACGAGTGATTGTGTTGCTTGATTAAAAAGTTGTGAAGCTTAATCAAGTGTTTGTTTTTGAAGAGAGTCTTCATCAATTCTTAAGTCAAATTGGTTTATGTATCACTGTTGTGATTGAGGGGGAGTGAGTAGGATCTCAGGTTTAAGTCATACTTAGATTGGAATTGCATTGGGTAGGTCTTAAGTGAAGGAGATAAAATGGTTGGTTTATTCCTGAATTAACATCTCTTATAGTGGATTTCCTCCCTGGCTTGGTAGCCCTCAGAGTAGGTGTTGTTGCACACTGAACTGGGTAAACAATTGACTGTGTTCTTTAATACTTTTGTATTTACTGTCATATAGTAAGTCAGATACGGTGTCATAACATTGAACGTGACATTGAGTATCTGCAGCCAGAATTTCAATTGGCATCAGAGCAGGCACCCTGCCTGTATTACTGGGTGAGATCTAGGGATATCACTTTCTGGCACTATAGACAAAGAAGGAGTTTTTGGAAATAGACCACCCATTCTGGATGGAACGAATTATGACTACTGGAAACCTCGTATGATTGCCTTCCTAAAATCTCTGGACAAAAAGGCTTGGAGAGCTGCTGACAAAGGTTGGATTCATCCCACTATAACTGAGAGAGATGGGACAATCAGTCTGAAGCCTGAGGAAGATTGGAGTAAAGAAGAAGATGAGTTAGCTCTGGGAAATTCAAAAGCTTTAAATGCCTTGTTCAATGGAATTGATAGAAACATTTTCAGACTATTACATCAATATGAACTGGCCAAGGAAGTTTGGGACACCCTCAAAACTACTCATGAGGGCACTTCCAAAGTAAAAATGTCAAGGCTTCAGATGTTGACTACAAAATTTGAGAATCTAAAAATGATGGAAGATGAAACCATTCATGAGTTTCACATGAACATCTTGGAGATTGCCAACACCTCAGGAGCACTGGGAGAAAAGATGTCAGAAGAAAAACTAGTGAGGAAGATTCTCAGATCCTTGCCTAAAAGATTTGCAATGAAGGTAACTGCCATAGAGGAAGCCTAGGACATTAGCAAGTTGAAAATGGATGAACTTATTGGGTCTCTTCAGACCTTTGAGATGGGGATCACTGATAATGGTGTCAAGAAGAACAAGAGCATAGCACTTATGTCCAACACTGATGTTGAAGAAAATATTTCAGAAGTTGTAGCCATGCTTGGAAGATAGTTCAACAAACTCATCAAAAGAATAGATCCAAAGTCAAGGTCTAATGTTCATAACATTCCCTCTGACATTGACAGTTCCAGCAGAAGGCCAAGGTCAGAAGAGAAGGGAATTCAAGGCAGAGGAATTCAATGCCATGGTTGTGAAGGATATGGGCATATTCGAGCTGAATGTCCTACCTTTCTTAAGAAACAAAAAGGAATGACAGTTACTTGGTCTGATTGTGATTCAGAAAGTAATTCTGAAGAAGAATCTGCCAAACGAGTTACTGCTTTAACTGGTGTTTGTACCTCTGAAAGTGACATCAGTGATGAAGAGGTGACTTTTAAAGAACTGGCTGATACTTACAAGAAATTGTGTATCAGAAGTACTGAAGTCTGTGTGCAGAATGAGAAACAATCAAAACTCATCATAAAGCTGGAGGCTGAAAAAAGGGCAAACCTTGAAATTATAAGTCATCTAGAAGGAGAAGTTCAATTGCTAAACTCACAACTGAATCAAATGACTAAATCTGTCAAGATGTTGACAAATGGAACAGACAAATTGGAAGAGATCCTTCAGGTTGGACAAAATGTAGGAAATAAATCTGGACTAGGATTTATGGAAGCAAAGAAATCTGGTACTGGTAAGCAAATGTCAAAACAGATGTCTCAACACAACTCTCAACATCAGGAACAGAGACATATGAAGAAAAGGTACCAAAGATGGAGATGTCATCATTGCGGGAGATATGGCCACATAAAGCCCTTCTGCTTCAGATTACATGGATATCCTAATCAGAACTCAGGTGTCAAACCTAAGTCTAAAAAGGTACCACATGCTACTAAATGGAAGAAAAAGGCTACTGCACTGATAGCTCACACTTCCCTGAGGGTCTCTGCAAAGGAAGACTGGTACTTTGACAGTGGATGTTCCAGACACATGACTGGAATCAAGAACCTCCTCAATAATGTTAAGCCTCACACCACCAGTTTTGTGACCTTTGGAGATGGGGCTAAAGGTGAAATCAAAGGAGTTGGGGATTTGGACTGCCCTGGAGTTCCAAGTCTGAATGAAGTACTGCTGGTGAAAGGGCTGGCCGCTAATCTCATTAGTATCAGTCAATTGTGTGATCTAGGATTCAAGGTCAATTTCTCAAAATCTGAATGCCTTGTAATCAATGACAAACAAGAGATAGTAATGAAAGGAGTCAGATCCAAAGACAACTGTTACTTGTGGGAGCCTGAGAACACTAATTTCTCATCTGTGTGTTCCATTGGAAGAGAAGAAAAAGAGGTGAAACTGTGGCACCAAAAACTTGGCCATCTTCATCTAAGGGGTATGAAGAGGATCATCTCCTTGGAGGTAGTCAGAGGGATTCCAAGACTGCAAATTGATGAAGGAAGAGTTTGTGGTGAATGTCAGGTTGGTAAGCAGACTAGGATGTCACATCCAAAGTCAAGACATCTGACCACCTCTAAGGTTCTAGAACTCCTCCATATGGATCTGATGGGACCAATGCAAGTAGAGAGTCTTGGTGGTAAAAGATATGCCTATGTGGTTGTGGATGATTTTTCCAGATTCACCTGGATTAATTTCATTAGGGAAAAATCAGATGTATTTGAAGTTTTTAAAGAATTGTGCAAAAGAATTCAAAGAGAGAAGGAAGGATGTATTGTCAGAATCAGAAGTGATCATGGCAAGGAATTTGAAAACAGCAAGTTTGGTGATTTCTGCTCTTCAGAAGGAATTAGTCATGAGTTTTCTTCTCCTATAACACCTCAACAAAATGGAGTTGTGGAAAGAAAAAACAGGACCATACAGGAATCTGCCAGAGCAATGTTACATGCCAAAAGACTTCCTATGTACTTTTGGGCTGAAGCTATGAATACAACCTGCTATGTTCATAACAGGGTCACCTTGAGGAAGGGAACCTCATCCACCATATATGAACTCTGGAAAGGAAGAAAACCAACTGTGAAGTACTTCCATGTGTTTGGCAGCAAATGTTATATTCTGGCTGATCGTGAACAAAGAAGAAAACTGGATCCTAAAAGTGATGAAGGCATATTTCTAGGATACTCCTCAAACAACAGAGCTTATAGAGTATTCAACTCCAGAACCAAAACCATGATGGAATCAATAAATGTTATAATTGATGACTATCATGAAGAAATAGATGTTCCTTGTACTGTTGAGACATTCTTTGAGACTTCAACCCAACAGAATGACCTACCCAACTCCACCACAACAGAATCTGAATCAAAGGAAGCTAGCAAGATCCCTTCCATCAGAATTCAGAAGGATCATCCAAAAGAGCTCATCATAGGAGATCCCAATAGTGGAGTCATCACAAGATCTAGAGAAATCATCTCAAACTCTTGTTTTGTGTCCAAAATGGAACCAAGAAATGTCAAGGAAGCCTTAACTGATGAATATTGGATTGGTGCAATGCAAGATGAACTGAACCAATTCAAGCAACATGAATTTTGGGAACTGGTTCCTAGACCTGAAGGAACTAACATCATTGGGACAAAATGGATATTCAAGAACAAGTCAGATGCTGAAGGAGTTGTCACCAGAAATAAGGCAAGACTTGTTGCTCAAGGATACACCCAGGTTGAAGGGGTTGATTTTGATGAAACCTTTGCACCTGTAGCCAGGCTGGAATCAATCAGACTCTTGCTGTCAATTGCTTGTCTTCTGAAGTTCAAGTTATTTCAGATGGATGTGAAAAGTGCCTTTCTAAATGGGTACTTGAATGAGGAAGCTTATGTGGAACAACCTAAAGGCTTTGTGGATCCAACCCACCCTGATCATGTCTACAAATTGAGAAAAGCCCTATATGGCCTGAAACAAGCTCCTAGAGCATGGTATGATAGGTTAACAAAGTTTCTCTCAGACAAAGGCTACAGAAAAGGAGGCTTGGACAAAACTCTCTTTGTCAAAACTGAAGGAGGAAAGTTGATGGTTGCCCAAATATATGTTGATGACATAGTGTTTGGAGGAATGTCAGAACATATGGTTAAACACTTTGCTGACCAAATGCAGGCTGAATTTGAAATGAGTCTCATGGGAGAACTAACTTATTTTCTTGGACTTCAAGTCTCACAGATGGAGGACTCAATCTTCTTATCTCAAAGCAAGTATGCTAAGAACATTGTAAAGAAGTTTGGTATGGAGAATGCAAGTCACAAAAGGACTCCTGCTCCTACTCATCTAAAGCTTTCCAAAGATTCAAGTGGGGTTAAGGTGGATCAAAGTCTGTACAGAAGCATGATAGGAAGCTTGTTGTACTTAACTGCCAGCAGGCCTGATATTGCCTTTGCAGTTGGAGTTTGTGCAAGATACCAAGTTGATCCCAAAGTCAGTCATATCAATCAAGTGAAGAGAATTTTGAAGTATGTAAGTGGTACTTACAACTATGGATTGATGTATATTCATGGCTGTGAACCAGCTCTGACTGGGTACTGTGATGCTGATTGGGCTGGTAGTGCTGATGATAGAAAAAGCACCTCTGGAGGATGTTTCTTCTTGGGAAGTAATCTGGTTTCCTGGTTCAGCAAGAAACAGAATTGTGTGTCTCTTTCCACTGCTGAAGCTGAATACATTGCAGATGGCAGTAGCTGCTCTCAAATGATATGGATGAAACAGATGCTCACTGAGTATAATGTCACACAAGATGTTATGACATTGTACTGTGACAATCTGAGTACAATCAACATATCCAAGAATCCCATTCAGCATAGCAGGACCAAACATATTGACATACGACATCACTTTATCAGAGACCTTGTAGAAGAGAAGACAATCAAATTGGAACATGTTGCCACTGAGCTACAGCTGGATGACATTTTTACCAAGGCTCTGGATGCAAATCAATTTGAAAACTTAAGGGGTAAGTTGGGTATTTGCCAACATGAGGAATTGTAGCAATTAAATTTGCTTAAAACAAGGATCAAAGGAGTTATGCCTGTTCTGATTGGTTTAAAATTATATTTTCCCATTTCCTACAATTCTTTTAAGAAGTTGAATAGACACTCCCTTGCTTCCTTCCCCTCTCGTCTCCTCATCAAAACCCAGTCTCTCAATCAGAATTTTCTCCTCAGTTGCTGTTGGTCCTCTAGGACTGTCAAAATGTCTCAAACACCATCATCATCCAATACGACTATTTCAACCTCTTCCTCTGATCAAGATTCTAGGACAATCTCTTCTTGTCTGGACTCTGAAGTTCTGGAGATCTCTTCTCGTAGAAAAGTGGGAACTAACCCCACCAAGGTCAAAGAGTTGAGAACAAGACATGCAGGAAAGCCCCAAGCTTTTGCCTCTGGTAATCCATCTCATCCTTCTTCTTCAGTTCCCCCTGAAATTGTAAATAGGGGAGGGACAGCCTATGTTAATCAAGCAATAGCAAAAATTGTTTCAAGAATTCTGAACGAGAACCACTCAGTTCCTGGCATTTCTGTTCCTCTGAACCAAGAAAGTTCAAATGCTGAAACAAATCCAGATGTCTCTAAGAATGTTGAGACATCAAACAAAGAGAAGAATGCTGACATTGCTCACAAGAAAAGAAAGAAGCCCGAATCCTCTGGATCTGATGACAGTGCTTGAAGGTTGGTTGCTGTTTGGTGGTGTTGCTGGTTAGTGCTGATATCTGGTGGAGTTTGGAAGTGTATTCAGTTGTTTTCTGCTGCTGCTCTTATTATTTTGTTTTGGATAACTGTATAATTTTATGAACATGTATCTTTGGCCCATTTATGGCTAAAGAGGGGGAGAATATTTTGGTACTTACTTAATTAGTACTTAACATTCTATTTTTCTGCTGTCACTTATTTCTGCTGCTATCTATCTCTGATTGCTTAGGGTCTTTAGCCAAAAATCTGCCAAAGGGGGAGTTTGTAGGTGTTTAGGTATTGGCTTGCATTTTTGGTAAATCCCAAGTGTATGTATGAATGTCATGACTGATGTCATAACATTCTAGTTTAGTTTGTACTGACTCATTAGGTACCTTTGCAGAAAAATATTGTAATTCAAGTACTGATGTTTATAAGTGTGTATCTGAGCATTTTGCAAAATGATCACATTTTGCTAAATCAGTAGACAGGTTTTCTCAGATGTCATAACAGATGTTATGACATCCTGTTCTGAACTAACAGGTTTGCAGGTTGGATAAGTCTGAGTTTTTTCAGGAAAATAACTCAGTCTTTCCTGAACAGAATCCTGCGTTTTCTGAGGGGTAACCTAGCTCAACCCTAACCTGGTTAATAAAGTCCTGTGACCTGGTCTTTAGGTCAAACGGAATTAACCCTAGGTTTTTGTGGAAACCCTAACTGAAGTTGCAGCTGCTATATATTCAACAGAGCTGCTGTTTTGCAAGGCATCCCTTTTATTGATCAGAAGATCATTTGTAATCTGTATAGGTTTGATCATTGTACTCTAAGCAATTATCATTGTGATAAGTGACTTGGAATAGGTTTCAAATTGTAAGGGTTGTGTAGCACTCAAAGCTTTGAAGCAAGAGTGTTTGAATGTTCCTTGACTAAAGCTGTGAAGCAGAGTCAAGATAGCTGTGTGCATCACTCAAAGCTGTGAAGCACGAGTGATTGTGTTGCTTGATTAAAAAGCTGTGAAGCTTAATCAAGTGTTTGTTTTTGAAGAGAGTCTTCATCAATTCTTAAGTCAAATTGGTTTATGTATCA
The DNA here is from genome assembly GCA_948472305.1 of Vicia faba. Classification (NCBI taxonomy): domain Eukaryota; kingdom Viridiplantae; phylum Streptophyta; class Magnoliopsida; order Fabales; family Fabaceae; genus Vicia; species Vicia faba. The sequence continues at coordinate 20,246,518 of OX451736.1, read as the reverse complement.
CTACTATGATTGAGGGGGAGTGAGTAGGATCTCAGGTTTAAGTCGTACTTAGATTGGAATTGCATTGGGTAGGTCTTAAGTGAAGGAGATAAACTGGTTGGTTTATTCCTGAATTAACATCTCTTATAGTGGATTTCCTCCCTGGCTTGGTAGCCCCCAGAGTAGGTGTTGTTGCACACTGAATTGGGTAAACAATTGAATGTGTTCTTTATTGCTTTTGTATTTACTGTCATATAGTAAGTCAGATACGGTGTCATAACATTGAACGTGACATTGAGTATCTGCAGCCAGAATTTCAACCAACAAACTGAAAGAGGGTAATACCCAGACCCCATGTTGGCCTAAACTCTAAGGGCTTGTCTTGTGTGACTTGTGTGCCTTATCATGTTTACCTTTGTGAATATTTGTGGTGTGATTTATCATAACATCATGCCATCATAAACATTGCATGCATCCTGCATAAGGACTGACCATTTCAAGGACAAGAGGGTTTCACCTTTGCTCTGTTTTGTAGGACAACATGATGCCTATGCGAAGGAACACTATTCGGTTCAATTTTGTTCACCCACCTGAGTTGCTTGAAGAGTTGGTTAGCAGAATTCCAAATACTACTTCCTTCATCCAGAGGCATGGTTCTCTTCTCAGTTTAGTCACGGCGAAGTGGGACCAACAACTGATGAGTGTCCTGACACAGTTTTATGATCCCTTGTACAACTGCTTCACCTTTCAAGACTTCCAGCTGGTCCCTACCCTGGAAGAGGTCTCTGATTTGCTTGGTATCCCTATCTTGGATCAGACTCCATACACTGGTTGGGAAAAGACTCTTAGGCTTGAGGAGATTGCTGTAGCTCTTCCCTTGACCCACAAAGAGGTAATGGACAACTGGGTGACTAGAAGCAAAGTTAAGGGTTTCTTGGCCGAGTTTCTGGTTGGTAAGGCTAACAGTTTCTGGAATGACTTGGACTTTAGGGTGTATGAAGACATTCTGGCTCTCTTAATCTATGGTCTAGTCTTGTTTCCTAATCCTGATAACTTCATTAATGTCACTGCCATAAGGATCTTCATGTCTCGGAACCCTGTGCCCACTCTCTTGGGTGACATCCTACAACAACTTTATGCTCGTACTGCCCGAAGACGAGGAACTCTGTGGTGTTGCATCCCTTTGTTAGTAAGGTGGTTTATTTCGCACCTCCCTAAGTTCGTGCTGAAGAACAAAGAAGGAAGAGGTTGGGCTCATAGGTTAATGTCACTCACTGATAATGACATCATTTGGGCTCTCAGGTTTGGATGAGGTAGCTGTTATTGATCGTTGCAGAGAATATCCCAATGTTCCTTTGATTGGTACCCAAGGAGGAATCTCTTATAATCCATGTCTAGCTCTCCGTCAATTTGGAAGGGCCAGAAGAGCAGGGCCTCATGAGATGTTGGTGCCTCACATCAGTTTTGAGTTTCAGGTGGATAGTGACGAGCTGCGTCGTAGGTTCATCAAGGCTTGGGACAGAATTCACAAAGCTGACCCACAAGAGTTGGGACCAAAGACTTCTCTACCTATGGAAGCCTACTACAAATGGGTCCGCATCTGTGCTCAGAAGTTAGGTTTGCTGTACGAAGCTGTCAGACCCGTCATTCTTGAGTATCCTGATAGAGATGGGGTTCCTCCAACTGTTCTCCCTCCTCAGATACCTACTGATGTTGATACACTAAAGAGGTCTTGGGCGCAACTGCGAGAAGAACGGGATTCTTATCGGGAAAAGTTCAACGAGCAGGAATTGAAGATCCAGAGGCTGACAAAGCAGTTAGAGAATGAGCGAGCTTTGAATGACTACATCCGTACTGAGAAGAGGAGACCCTGGGATCAATGATGAGCTTTGGATGTTCTTTTACAGTTTTATTTCCCTTTTCAGTATTTCCATTTTTATGTAACGCATAAGGGCAACCTGTTGAACAATTTAAATTTCAAAGTTGAATCTAATGAAGTGTGTTCCTTTTTGTTTACAAATTTGATTCCCGATTGTCTTTCAAAACATAAATCATACGCATTCCATTCATCATGTGCATCACAGGAACTCTTCTTTTCAGGTTGCTGTGATCGGTGGATCAAGAACTGACTGTTTAACGCTGGTTTCGCGAAATGTCGCGGTAAGCAAGAGTCGCCACCGTCTTTTATGTTCTCCAACATGGAAAGGACAAAAGCACAGCAAAATTCCTTATTCGAGAATGTTTCTCGATTCGGGAGGTAGATTTATAGAAAGGGAAGGTGTTAGCGCCCTTTCTATCCGTGGTTATCCACGGGCTCTTAGGTACTTGCTCTTATGTTTTCAAAATTGTTGCTTTTCAAGTGTGTGTGGGTTTTGAAAAAAGTTTCGTTTGAAAAATTTCTAAGTAACTCTTGTATCTGTCCTCAAGAGTGTATGAAAAATTTGTTTGAAAACCTTTGAAAGTGTCAGTGTGAAAAGAGTTTTCTTTGTTTTGAATAGAGCAAGTATCTACGAGTCATCTACCTACCCTAAGGAATTAGGCTGTCTAAATGTCCTTAAGGTAGTGCCATCCCACCATTGAGAGATAGGTAGCACCACCGTTGGAGGTGTTCGGGTCAATTCGTTTGTAGGGACAGTGTGGTCACCAGAGCAACAGTAGGACACCTTAGAAGCTACCCTTATGCCATTGATCCTTTTTAATTCCGAGGCAACCGTTTCGAGGCAACTGGATCATGTCATGGACATAAGGACTTACTAAAACGTCCTATACTCGACGACCACGTTTCGAAGGCAAGGCAACAGTGAGGCATACCCTAAGAGTGGTGTGTGAATTTGTGTGTTGTTTTCATGCTATGTTTTATCTTGTACATGTATCATGGTGATCTACGCTTGTTTTTAATTTAGGCCATACATTCTTTCATGCAAAGTTTAGAATTTAAAAGTGCGGAAATTTAAATGCGGAAAGTAAAATCCTACGCTATTACAAGGCGCGGGTCTATACATCGCCAAATTACAAAGACCCGTTTTGATAAAATGCGGAAAGTAAAACCTAGTTACTATTACATGGCTTTAGCAATTACATAATATTCACAAAGGAAATAAGAATAAATGCGCGAAAGAATTAAAGTTGAACGTTCGAGGGCGTTGGACCCTTTTGAAATTAAATTGAATAAAAAAGTTAATTAATTATTTAATAAAAGAAAAGAAATGTTTTTTTAGGTTTTTGTATTTAATAAAATAAAGAAATTAAAATTGAAGAGAAACCCTAATTCTAAGTTGTTTTTAATTATTAATAAAAAAATATTCAAGTTTAACCTAATTTACTAAATATTTAATGTACATGTTTATTTACAAAAATATTTAATAGATAATAATAATAATAATGATGAGAAAATTATTTATTAAAAAAGATGAAAAGTTAAAAACCATAATTTCTACATATTTTAATTTATTTAAGAAAAGATTAAAATTGAAAACCCTAAATTAAACTAAATTAATCATTAAAGTTTATTTACAAAAATAATAATGGTGAAATCAATATTAATAAAATAAACATTTTTGATTTTTCTGTATTTTATCTTATGAAAATTTATTTTATGGAATTAAAAGAAATAATTAAAAACAATTAAAAGAATCAAAAGGAAAATCAAATAGAAAATAATAAAAATGATGCAAACCATGGGGGTGTCTGGCCCTTTTTGGAGGTAAATTGGAAGCAAATTGGCCCAACAGAACAAGCCCTTTTTGACTTTCAGGGATCACGTGTGGAGCGGTTGACCCAGGCGTATGATGGTCCTCATCCTGTAGCCTTTAGATTGATCATCCTGATTACGTGGCAAGCCAGCATGTGAAGGCGTATGGTGGACCTTTGAGTATGTGCTACGTTGGAATACCTTGCAACAAAAATTATTAAGCGTTTTGGGGGGACCTGGGAATCGAACCCAGGTCCCAATTCCTACAGGACACCTTAGCCACCAACCAAGCCAACGCGTTTCTTTGTAATGTTAATGGGACGTGATTATTATAAAAAGAACAAACGTTAGTAATATGAATAACAAAATCACGCGCCAATTTTGAATGGTCCAGTAACATCAAGCCACGCTAGCTTTCTTCTTCGTTTGCCTGCAAATAGAAAACAGATAGTGGGGGTTTTAAACCCCCACTAAATAGAAACCATGAAAATAGCGATTAGAACATGAGCAAATATAAAAAGGGCGCGAGGTGTGAGTTTGTCTCGTCTTGAGGTCACGAATCCAATGGCACAGGTTTGAAGGTCTGATTTTTCCATATGAAGAAACCCCTAAATTTGGAGCTCTGAAACCCTAGAAAACGTTAATGGCAAATCTCGATACAAGCATTGTTAGGACAATTAAATGGTACCATTAGCTTCAGAACATCAATATTAGCAAGAATCAATAATTAAAACTCATGAATAATGTATGTAAATTAAAAAACGATTAAGGACATGTTCATGAAGAAGGCGATGCTGTTCTACCAATTCTTGGGGCCTGGAGACTGGTTCTTGATTGCAACACGTTCCTAGCAATGTCAGGAACGTAATGGGCAAGCTTTTAGACCTTGAATCGCCTTGTAGCTATGTTTTCAGATTCCAAAAATTTGATCCAAAGTTGCAATTTGGTTCTATGGTTTTAGCAGCCTTTTCGTGTGTATGAGCATTAGGTTAGCTTGTGCCTTTGTACAAGAAGCAAATTAGGTTAAAAAACCAAGCCCAAAGTCCATGTATTAATGTTTTGAATATTTGATTTTCTCCATATCTTTTCCAATCTTTTTGCCATGGAAAACTTTCCAAATAGGGATGATCTTGTCCCCTTGAGATAGTGCACGAAATCTTTTGCATATGTGGAAGATATTTGCTGCACAAAAAAGATTTAAAAACATGATTTGGTATTTTTCTTATATTTAAATTTAATTAAATGAATTAATTTAATAAAAATTCAAATAATTAATCAAAAATAAGAAAATAACTCCCTTTTAGCTTAATGGGTCGTGCATAGCCTTTGGGTAATGATTCATGGAAGAATTTGTGGCCCATTAGCATTTTTGAAGCTTTTGAAGCAAAGTTGACTTTTCAAAATTCCCAAAAATTTCCCAACTTCTCCAAGGCATATCTTGCTCAATTTTGAAGCTATGATCATGTTCTTGGACATTTTGGAAAGGTCTTAAAGTCCTCTAACCAATGCCTTTGGTCCCATGTCATTTTGATTTACCAATCTCAAGTTATGGTCTTTGACTTAAAGTGCCTTTTTGTTGACTTTTGAAAATGACCTATAATGTTGAAATTGGTAACTTTTTGTGAGAGCATTTCTTGGACTTGAAGTGTGAAGATGAGTTGTAGGAAATGTCATTCTCTTCAAAATGAGCTTTGGATGGGATTTTTCTGATAAACTATGAGGAAGTTATGCCCTGGTCAATTTGCAGTTGACTTTTTCAATTGTCCAAAAATAGAAACTTTTGCATCTTGAGACTTTTTGAGCCATGCTTTGAGAATCATGATCAAGAATTGATCAAATGATGTTTGTGGCCTCAAAATAAGATGTTGACCAAATTTTTTGACTTTTGACTGTCAAATGACCATTTTGCCCCTACAGTTGACTGTGAAGCATTTAGGGTTTTTGACTGTGCAATTTAATGTTGTGAGTCTTGAAACTTGGCATATGGATGCTTGACAATGTATGTAGGCATGTGGGACTTGATTGGACCCTTGAAAACTTCAATTTCTTTGCCAGAACCAAAACCCTAATTTTGACTGTGTTAGGAGGCAATTGGACTGTGCAACCCTTGAGAGATTTTGAACCATCTGAAGATTGATCTTAGCAAATCTTGAAGAATATGGGAGGGCAAATTTTGGGGTACAACAGTTGCCCTTGTTCAATCTTCTTAGACCTGAGGATGTAGATTGGCTGTCGTGCCATTCGTAATCCGAAGGTGGAAGATGATTGAACATTAGAGTGCCCAGAAATTTGCACTCACATAGTAGAGTGTTAACAGTATGATGGCGGAAATGGGCTTACATATGCCATTTGGAGACTGTAGGTATGTGGAGATGGGCTTATAGATGCCATCTAAGTGTCGATCGCGTAAGAGATTCCTTAGCGAGAAACTTGAGTACTTGAGAAAGAAAAATAATTACCTGGCCTGTTACAGGAGTTGATCTTTAAACTCTTTATGTAGATGTGCCCTGGCTGGATACAGGAATCGAATCTTTAAACTCTTCAAACGTGTCCTGGAAAGATACAGGAATCGGGTCCTGAGAATATAGTCGTCAACAGATACACCCTGGCAAGATACAGGAATCGGATCTTCGAACTCTTCAGACGTTCCCTGGCCGGATACAGGAATCGAGTCTGGTAATGCTAGTCGTCAACAGATACACCCTGGCAAGATACAGGAATCGGATCCTCAAACTCTTCAGACGTGCCCTGGCAAGATATAGGAATCGAGTCTGGTAATGTTAGTTGTCAACAGATACACCCTGGCAAGATACAGGAATCAGGCCTTCGAACTCTTCAGACGTGCCCTGGCAAGATACAGGAATCGAGTCTGGTAATGTTAGTCGTCAACAGATACACCCTGGCAAGATACAGGAATCAGATCCTTAAACTCTTCAGACGTGCCCTGGCAAGATACAGGAATTGAGTCTGGTAATGTTAGTCGTCAACAGATACACCCTGGCAAGATACAGGAATCAGATCCTTAAACTCTTCAGACGTGCCCTGGCAAGATACAAGAATCGAGTCTGGTAATGTTAGTCGTCAACAGATACACCCTGGCAAGATACAGGAATCGGATCCTCAAACTCTTCAGACGTGCCCTGGCAAGATACAGGAATTGAGTCTGGTAATGTTAGTCGTCAACAGATACACCCTGGCAAGATACAGGAATCGGATCTTCGAACTCTTCAGACGTGCCCTGGCAAGATAAAGGAGTCGAGTCTGGTAATGTTAGTCGTCAACAGATACACCCTGGCAAGATACAGGAATCGGATCCTCAAACTCTTCAGACGTGCCCTGGCAAGATACAGGAATCGAGTCTGGTAATGTTAGTCGTCAACAGATACACCCTGGCAAGATACAAGAATCAGATCCTCAAACTCTTCAGAAGTGCCCTGGCAAGATACAGCAATCGAGTCTGGTAATGTTAGTCGTCAACAGATACACCCTGGCAAGATACAGGAATCGGATCCTCAAACTCTTCAGACGTGCCCTGGCAAGATACAGGAATCGAGTCTGGTAATGTTAGTCGTCAACAGATACACCCTGGCAAGATACAGGAATCAGATCCTCAAACTCTTCAGAAGTGCCCTGGCAAGATACAACAATCGAGTCTGGTAATGTTAGTCGTCAACAGATACACCCTGGCAAGATACAGGAATCAAATCCTCAAACTCTTCAGACGTGCCCTGGAAAGATACAAGAATCGAGTTTGGTAATGTTAGTCGTCAACAGATACACCCTAGCAAGATACAGGAATCGGATCTTTAGTTGCGACCGTTGATAGTAATCATCTTTGTATCAACCTTTATCCTGAAAAGACAAAACATTAGTTGTATGCGATGTCATGATGTATGACATGCGTGATGTTCTCAGCATAAACGAGATTGTATGTTCATGATGTGTATATGCATGCTATAATTTATGAAGACATGATGTGTATGAATATATGTTTTTGTCTAGGAAAATAAATCCTTGACGAGTGCCGGGAAGTTAAATCCTGGGCCGATGTGGAAGAATAGAGCTTTGTTTCCGTTGGGGATGATGGTTGCAAGAATACCGGTAGGAGAAGATGACTCCGTTGGGGAATAAACTTGGCGAATAAATTGCTCTGCGGGGAGTGAACTCTTTGGGGAAGGAGATGTACTTTGCTCGAGATGTTGATAACTCCGTTGGGGATACCATTGATGTTTTGTTGGAAGGTTTGATGAACTCCGCTGGAGGATAGGAAGACTTCGTCGGGGACGATCTTTCCGTGGCAATTGGCTGAGGATAACCCAGTTATACCCTGGTGGGGAAATAACCTTTAAATCAAGCCGGGGGAGCGTTCATGCTTTGCGGGTGACAAGCTTCCAGAATCTACTGGGGATAAGCTTCCTGCTGGGGAGATGGATTCCATTTTCCTGGGGAAACTTTTGGACTGGACTCTCCTGGGGAAATTTTGAGATGTATTGGGGAAGTGGCTCCACTGAATGTCCGGTATACTGCCGGGGAACAATCTTAGATCAAGACTGTCGGGGATGCTTGTTAAGAATGTTTGTATATTGCATTGGGGAATGTTGAGATCTTCTGGGGATAATCCAACTTCCATAAGGCTGACAGTATACTAAATCTGCCTGGGGAGAGTATCGCTGACTTGCTGAAGATATTGTTCCTTGTAGGGCTGATGGGAGACCCACTGCTTAGGAGAGAATTGTTGAATCTTGGCTCACTCTCTGGGGAATTAAGATATCCTGGTTACATTCTTCAGCCGAACTTACCTTGGTACCTTGGTGGACAGAGTAACTAGATCGCTTAGACAACTCATTATTGCCCCTGTTTCTGTGGGAGTTTGTGTAGGTTTGCCTGATGATGAGCTCATGTAAAACTGCATCTTTGGAGGGAGGAAACCTGTGTAGGGTTTACTGATAATGAGTCCATATAAGACTGCATCTGTAATGGAGAAGGAACCTGTGTAGGGTTACTTTGATGACGAGCCAGTGTAAAACTACGTCTGGAGAGAGAGAACCTGTGTAGGGTTTCTTCGGGATAAGTTCGTGTAAAACTTCTGGAGGAACCGGGGTAAGGTCATCCTGAGATAAGTTCGTGTAAGACTTCTGGAGGAACCGGGGTGAGGTTACTGCAGGATAAGTTCGTGTAAAACTTCTTGATGAACCGGGGTAAGGTCATCTTGAGATGAGTCCGTGTAAGACTTCTGGAGGAACCGGTGTAGGGTTACTTTGATGACGAGCCCGTGTAAAACTACGTCTGGAGAGAGAACCTGGTGTTTTGGTTGACAGAGCAACTGGACCGTCTGGACAACTCGTTATTGCCCCTGTTGCTGAGATGAGGGAAGAAGATACCTATGGAGGTGCTTGATGACTGCCGATTTGACAAATCTTCTTCTGGTAGGCAAGTGACGAGATGACGGGACATAGTTGTACGCTGTGATCCCTAACTTTTTCCTGGACCGCCCTTTCGGGTTTTCAGTCCACCGGGATACCCATTTTTGCCCAAGCCGCCTTTTCAGGTTTTCGACTTGCCGGGTGTACAGATTTTTCATTTTCATCCCTCATTTTTCTCGAACCCTTTTGGTTCGTCGGGAAGCCCTTATTTTTGCCTAGGTGTGTCAACCTAGCGGGTCTTTGATTATGCGTAGTATTTTTTCGACTATGTCCACGTTCTCAGAATGTAGGGAGATGCCCCTGTTGTTGTGTTGCCATGCGACCAGAAGATGTTTGATCAGGCAAGATTCGTAGCTGGAACTCGTGTCCGATGCCCCAGGTGACTCAGACGGAGATTTGCCCCCAGGCTATTAGCCATTTGAGAGATTCTCTGAATCTTGACTAGACTGCCCCAGATGATGGACAATGATCATGCCCTGCCCCTTGATTGGAAGTGTTTCTGTTCATTAGACATTCGTCGTGCGAATTTCTTTGCTGTTCAAACAAAAAGTCATATGCAAACAGAGTTATGTTAAAAATGCAAAGCTTATGTCTGTCTTGAAGTTTTTTGAAAATGCATTTTTTTTTTATAAAAACAAGTGAATTTTTTGTAAGCTGTGATGTCAACTCGTTATTTTACCGCAAGCCTTAAGGAGTCAGGATACCTTTTGTAATAGTATGCTTTCGAACTAACCCATGCTTCAGCTAGGACTTTTGAGGGTTATAACGTGGCCGGGTTCATGGTTTAAGAAACAAAGGATAATGGCTCAAATTTTATTTGTACCCACCCGTTCTTCGTGACGTTCTTCAAACCTAAACTCAGCTGATCGTGCATTAGACCGTGTTTGAGTCTTTGCTCTGATATTCCGGTGATGGTTCGGATGTTGACAATTTATTTTGACTAGGCAGTTATTTCTTTTTTTGTCGAGGGTTTGTAGGACCTCTTTCTTTTGGATTTTGTTATCCCTGTTTTTTGCCTGAACTGTTTCTTTTTGTATTTACAGTCAGCGGGATGCCCCAGTTTTGTAAGTCTCCTTCATAGGTTTTGACTTAATGGGCTTTTATTTCTGAGAGATAATGACTTCCTATCTTTATGATCGTTCGGAACCATCACTGTCTTTCTTTGTTTTGTAAGGACCTCTTTGGTGCCATTTGTTATGCACTTGGATCAACTGAGAGAACTACCCTGACCCAGGTTATGATTAAGGGTTTTAATTTTTGAAAAGAAAAATTCCTACTTCTTTGGCTCGAAGGGGTTAACGAGGGATTATCTTCCTTATAACTCCAGTGTTTAGGGATTGAAACAATGCTTGTACCTCATCAGCGGGGTCTGTTCAAAAGCATACTGCAATGATCGCTGTATCGTTTTTGTCATCCTCCCTCAAGAGACTTAGAATTATTAATTGAGAGTTGCCATCAAAGAATGAAAGCAGTTTGAGTATAGCGAATGCGAATATATTGCTTCAAAACAGACATATGCGATGCATTAATGAAATAACAATGTTTAACATGAATAAATGTTTGAACAATCAAAAGAAAATTACAACTTGAAATTTCTAATAAACAAAAGTCTTCTCATCTCAGGGCCTGTTACTTCAAATGGTGAACCCTGTAAGGATGGTAGAAGCACTCAGCCTGACCCACTTGGGTGAAATCCACTAATCCTTCATTAATCAGATCCTGGACCTCGTTCTTCAGAGCCCAGCAGTCGGTAGTGTCATGTCCAGGACTATCAGAGTGGTATGCACATCTTCTATTGGGATGATAGTTAGGAGCAGATATGTTGGGATTCCGGGGAGGAGCTCTTAGTGTAATTAGATTCAACCTCAACAGGTGTTGTAGAGCTTGAAACAACGGCATGTTGAGCTGGGTGAACTGCCTCTTGGACCTGCTTGGCTTACTCTGATCAACATGTTGCTCTGGGCGAGGTTGATGCTGGGCTTGTAAAGTGGGCGCAATTTGGAGAGGTCTATTCTTCACCATACCAGATTCTTGTCCTCTTAGAAGCTGATCAAAGACCTGGTTCCTGACTTGGACTGGTTGCTTCATGTTGGATCTGTCTTGGTGGAGTTGACTGATCATGGTCCTTAACTCTTCTTGCTCTCGAGCTAAACCTTGGATGAGAGCCCTTTGCCCCAGCATCTGGGTTTTCATTGTATCTACCTCAGCTTGTAGGCGTTTCATCCGTTCGTCCTTGTCATCCTCGGGACTTTTCTTGGCCAGATTCCCCATGAGGAGTGTCCTTAACTCTTCCTGCCCCTTGGATAGGCTTAGGAAGATCTCCCTGAACTGAGTCTCTTGAGCGTGCAGACCCTGGTTATCTTGTTGGGAAGCCATTGCTGAAATAAACAGCGAAAAAGGGTAAGTGACCTGCAACAAGGGTACCTGTAATGCAATGATATGTATGTATGCATGTGCTATTTTCAAGGATCTCGCGGGGTAAACAAGAAAATTGTTAGAATCTGGTAACTGGTGGCTTGATTGAAGCCACTTCATATTGTTGAGAGTCCTTCTTCAAGAGTCAAGGCTCACCATATCTAGTGGGTCATAGCCCTGACTCAAGTCATCAACTTTGTTTTGATTTCCAAACAAACCTGGCTAGGGGATCCTTCTTCAAGAGTCAAAGCTCACCATATTAAGTGGGTCATAGCCCCTGACTCAAGTTATCATGTTTTGGCTGGAGGAAAATAAATCCCATTTGCCCCCTGCTAGACATTCTGATTCATCATGACCTGCATCACAAGCCCTTGAGATCCTTGAAACGGATTAATCCTTATGCGGGATGTATGTAGTGGTATGATGTTATGCTATGCATGGGGTAATGTAGGCAAATCCTATTATGAGTCCCAATTAAGGACTGTAAACAAAACCTGCAAGAAACTCAAGTGTCAGATAACAAGCATGCAAATAGTCAAGTTGGAAGGCACACAAGTCACACAAGAGAGCCCTTAGAGTTTAGGCCAGCATGGGGTCTAGGTATTACCCTCTTTCAGTTTGTTGGTTAAGACCTGTCCTATCAGAAGTAACCGGGTTCTAGAGGATCCCAATATCACTGACTACCCTCAATCGATATTAACTCCATCATCGCAATCTTTTCTTGCGGCCAGAACCATCACGAGAGTTTAGCCTCAATGGGCGTAGCATACTGCTACTGTTCTATTGGCCAAGTTGGGTCATTTAAGGTTCTAAGGTCGGTTGGTGCTTAATGACTCCTCAGAAGACCCATATTCTCCTCGTTGCGACACAAGGGATATCGGTACAGACCAAGGCGCCACACCAACGTAGCCACTACTTCACCCGTGTTGGTCTACGCCGGACAGGTCCCTCACAGCTTATGCTACCTAACAGGGTATCCCCAGATCCGGGTTAGGATCTATGTAACTACGATGCAGCCCACAATAATAAAGCAAACAAGCACAACAATTGAAAACACAAGTGATCTTAGTCCTAAGGTACACCTCACTTTATAAGTTTATTCCCCAGCAGAGTCGCCAGTTCTGTGATCGGTGGATCTGGAACTGACTGTTTAATGCTGGTTTCGCGAAATGTCGCGGTAAGCAAGAGTCACCACCGTCTTTTATGTTCTCCAACATGGAAAGGACAAAAGCACAGCAAAATTCCTTATTCGAGAATGTTTCTCGGTTCGAGAGGTAGATTTATAGAAAGGGAAGGTGTTAGCACCCTTTCTATCCGTGGTTATCCACGGGCTCTTAGGTACTTGCTCATATGTTTTCAAAATTGTTGCTTTTCAAGTGTGTGTGGGTTTTGAAATAAGTTTCGTTTGAAAAATTTCTAAGTAACTCTTGTATCTGTCCTCAAGAGTGTATGAAAAATTTGTTTGAAAACCTTTGAAAGTGTCAGTGTGAAAAGAGTTTTCTTTGTTTTGAATAGAGCAAGTATCTACGAGTCATCTACCTACCCTAAGGAATTAGGCTGTGTAAATGTCCTTAAGGTAGTGCCATCCCACCATTGAGAGATAGGTAGCACCACCGTTGGAGGTGTTCGGGTCAATTCGTTTGTAGGGACAATGTGGTCACCAGAGCAACAGTAGGACACCTTAGAAGCTACCCTTATGCCATTGATCCTTTTTAATTCCGAGGCAACCGTTTCGAGGCAACTGGATCATGTCATGGACATAAGGACTTACTAAAACGTCCTATACTCGACAACCACGTTTCGAAGGCAAGGCAACAGTGAGGCGTACCCTAAGAGTGGTGTGTGAATTTGTGTGTTATTTTCATGTTATGTTTTATCTTGTACATGTATCATGGTGATCTACGCTTGTTTTTAATTTAGGCCATACATTCTTTCATGCAAAATTTAGAATTTAAAAGTGTGGAAATTTAAATGCGGAAAGTAAAATCCTACGCTATTACAAGTCGCGGGTCTATACATCGCCAAATTACAAAGACCCGTTTTGATAAAATGCGGAAAGTAAAACCTAGTTACTATTACATGGCTTGAGCAATTACATAATATTCACAAAGGAAATAAGAATAAATGCGCGAAAGAATTAAAGTTGAACGTTCGAGGGCGTTGGACCCTTTTGAAATTAAATTGAATAAAAAAGTTAATTAATTATTTAATAAAAGAAAAGAAATGTTTTTTTTAGGTTTTTGTATTTAATAAAATAAAGAAATTAAAATTGAATAGAAACCCTAATTCTAAGTTGTTTTTAATTATTAATAAAAAAATATTCAAGTTTAACCTAATTTACTAATTATTTAATGTACATGTTTATTTACAAAAATATTTAATAGATAATAATAATAATAATGATGAGAAAATTATTTATTAAAAAAGATGAAAAGTTAAAAACCCTAATTTCTACATATTTTAATTTATTTAAGAAAAGGTTAAAATTGAAAACCCTAAATTAAACTAAATTAATCATTAAAGTTTATTTACAAAAGTAATAATGGTGAAATCAATATTAATAAAATAAACATTTTTGATTTTTCTGTATTTTATCTTATGAAAATTTATTTTATGGAATTAAAAGAAATAATTAAAAACAATTAAAAGAATCAAAAGGAAAATCAAATAGAAAATAATAAAAATGATGCAAACCATGGGGATGTCTGGCCCTTTTTGGAGGTAAATTGGAAGCAAATTGGCCTAACAGAACAAGCCCTTTTTGACTTTCAGGGATCACGTGTGGAGCGGTTGACCCAGGCTTATGATGGTCCTCATCCTGTAGCCTTTAGATTGATCATCCTGATTACGTGGCAAGCCCGCATGTGAAGGCGTATGGTGGACCTTTGAGTATGTGCTACGTTGGAATACCTTGCAACAAAAATTATTAAGCGTTTTGGGGGGACCTGGGAATCGAACCCAGGTCCCAATTCCTGCAGGACACCTTAGCCACCAACCAAGCCAACGCGTTTCTTTGTAATGTTAATGGGACGTGATTATTATAAAAAGAACAAACGTTAGTAATATGAATAACAAAATCACGCGCCAATTTTGAATGGTCCAGTAACATCAAGCCACGCTAGCTTTCTTCTTCGTTTTCCTGCAAATAGAAAACAGATAGTGGGGGTTTTAAACCCCCACTAAATAGAAACCATGAAAATAGCGATTAGAACATGAGCAAATATAAAAAGGGCGCGAGGTGTGAGTTTGTGTCGTCTTGAGGTCACGAATCCAATGACACAGGTTTGAAGGTCTAATTTTTCCATATGAAGAAACCCCTAAATTTGGAGCTCTGAAACCCTAGAAAACGTTAAGGGCAAATCTCGATACAAGCATTGTTAGGACAATTAAATGGTACCATTAGCTTCAGAACATCAATATTAGCAAGAATCAATAATTAAAACTCATGAATAATGTATGTAAATTAAAAAACGATTAGGGACATGTTCATGAGGAGGCGATGCTGTTCTACCAATTCTTGGGGCCTGGCGACTGGTTCTTGATTGCAACACGTTCCTAGCAATGTCAGGAACGTAATGGGCAAGCTTTTAGACCTTGAATCGCCTTGTAGCTATGTTTTCAGATTCCAAAAATTTGATCCAAAGTTGCAATTTGGTTCTATGGTTTTAGCAGCCTTTTCGTGTGTATGAGCATTAGGTTAGCTTGTGCCTTTGTACATGAAGCAAATTAGGTTAAAAAACCAAGCTCAAAGTCCATGTATTAATGTTTTGAATATTTGATTTTCTCCATATCTTTTCCAATCTTTTTGCCATGGAAAACTTGCCAAATAGGGATGATCTTGTCCCCTTGAGATAGTGCACGAAATCTTTTGCATATGTGGAAGATATTTGCTGCATAAAAAAGATTTAAAAACATGATTTGGTATTTTTCTTATATTTAAATTTAATTAAATCAATTAATTTAATAAAAATTCAAATAATTAATCAAAAATAAGAAAATAACTCCCTTTTAGCTTAATGGGTCGTGCATAGCCTTTGGGTAATGATTCATGGAAGAATTTGTGGCCCATTAGCATTTTTGAAGCTTTTGAAGCAAAGTTGACTTTTCAAAATTCCCAAAAATTTCCCAACTTCTCCAAGGCATATCTTGCTCAATTTTGAAGCTATGATCATGTTCTTGGACATTTTGGAAAGGTCTTGAAGTCCTCTAACCAATGCGTTTGGTCCCATGTCATTTTGATTTACCAATCTCAAGTTATGGTCTTTGACTTAAAGTGCCTTTTTGTTGACTTTTGAAAATGACCTATAATGTTGAAATTGGTAACTTTTTGTGAGAGCATTTCTTGGACTTGAAGTGTGAAGATGAGTTGTAGGAAATGTCATTCTCTTCAAAATGAGCTTTGGATGGGATTTTCCTGATAAACCATGAGGAAGTTATGCCCTGGTCAATTTGCAGTTGACTTTTTCAATTGTCCAAAAATAGAAACTTTTGCATCTTGAGACATTTTGAGCCATGCTTTGAGAATCATGATCAAGAATTGATCAAATGATGTTTGTGGCCTCAAAATAAGATGTTGACCAAAAATTTTGACTTTTGACTGTCAAATGACCATTTTGCCCCTACAGTTGACTGTGAAGCATTTAGGGTTTTTGATAGTGCAATTTAATGCTGTGAGTCTTGAAACTTGGCATATGGATGCTTGACAATGTATGTAGGCATGTGGGACTTGATTGGACCCTTGAAAACTTCAATTTCTTTGCCAGAACCAAAACCCTAATTTTGACTGTGTTAGGAGGCAATTGGACTGTGCAACCCTTGAGAGATTTTGAACCATCTGAAGATTGATCTTAGCAAATCTTGAAGAATATGGGAGGGAAAATTTTGGGGTACAACAGTTGCTTAATGTTCTTCGCTGTTTATTTCAGCATCATGAACCCTGAATCATCTACCGAGTAGTCCATCAAGGCCCTTCAGGCTCAGAACGCCCAATTCCAAGAGCTGATCATGAGTCTGGCCTAAGGTCAAGAGGAGTTAAAGGCTCTGCTGGTTAAGAAGAAGAAGAAGAGAACGGTACTATTCAACACTGGCCGGAGGTTTGGTAACGCACTACAAAATGAGGTTGATCAAGCTGGTTCTTCTGTTGGGAAAGGCAGTCCCCAAGGGGGAAGGGTTCCTAGTCCGGTGGTCTCTGACAACGAGACTGATTTTAATGAGGAGCAGTATCCTCCAGCTGAAAACAAGTACAAGAAATTGGAAGACCGTCTGAATGCCATGGAAATTCAACTAGTGCCTGGGTTGGATTTCGGAGACTTGGGTCTATCTTCTGGTGTGGTCATCCCACATAAATTCAAGGCACCATCTTTCGCAAAGTATGACGGGGCGTCCTGCCCTAAGTTACATCTCAGATCTTATGTGCGGAAGATTCAGCCGTACACTGTGGACAAGAACTTGTGGATCCACTTCTTCCAGGAGAGTCTTTCAGGGACTCATCTCGAATGGATCTATCAGCTGGATGGAACCAAGGTTCATAACTGGGAGGAGTTGGCTACTGCTTTTTACAAGCAGTATCAATATAATGCCGACCTCGCTCCTACACGTACCCAACTCTGGGGTATGTCGCTAGGATCGGGAGAAGGTTTTAAAGAGTATACGCGGAAATGGAGGGACCTGGCTGGCAGGGTGCAGCCACCATTAACCGACTGTGAGCTAGTGGACATGTTCTTGGGGACCCTATCCGGGCCGTTCTTCAATCATCTTATTGGTAATTCGTCTGCAGGGTTCACAGATATCATTCTGACTGGAGAAAGGATAGAGGCTGGAATGAAATCAGGGAAAATTCAGAAAGGTGTGTCCTCAAGTTATGAGAAGAAGCCTTTCAAAAAGGAAGCCGGTGCTGTGTATGGGCCTAGAAGGCAAAATGAACCAGAGCACCGCCAAGCTGTCAACGCGGTGGTAATTGCAAAGCCTGCTGCCGCTCCTCGGCAACCTAACCAACCAAGAGGTGAGAGACCCAGAAGAGAATACACTCGGCTGAGTATGACCTTGTCACAGATCTTGCCGCAACTGCTATCAACCAACTTGGTAACCGTCAGAGAGGCTCCAAAGGTTGTGAACACGACCTCTCCAAAGTATAATCCAAATGCTCGCTGTGCTTATCATTCTGATAGCCTGGGGCATTCTACTGATGATTGTTGGGCCCTGAGAAATAAGGTTCAGGACCTTATTGATGCAAAGGAGATACAATTTGAGGCGCCCGAAAGGCCAAACATTGTGACTGCTCCTATGCCCCAGCATGGAGTAAATGCTATTGAGGAAGTCTTGTATGCAGTTTCTGTGGATGATGTTGCTACCCCTCTACTGACTGTTAAGAGGAACCTGTTGCTGGCCGGTTTATTTCCGGGTTGTAGCAAGGGTTGCCTTATGTGTGCTGTTTCCCCTATTGGTTGTCCATTGCTGAAGTCAGGCATCCAAAGCCTGATGGATAGCAAGGAAATTTTGTTCAAGAAGACCTCCGTTCCTTTTGATCCCGCTGAAGAAGTATCTGTCGTCACAATTTTCAACAATCCTACCAAGGCTCCCCCAAGGAAGCCAGTCAAAATCATGTCTGTTGCACCTATTATCATTACTGTTACAGGGCCTCTCCCCTATGAATCTGACAAGGCTATCCCATGGCACTATGGGGAAGATGTGTATGTACTTGGAGTGAAGCAGGAGTTCAACACCGGTACCGGTATCAGCAACATCACTGGTCCTGCCAAGGTTACTCGTAGTGGCATGCTCTTCTCGCCTGACATTGCGCCACCAGTCATCCGAAGACCTCTTATAATAACGCCTGCAAGTGCGCCTGTTCCCCCTTATGATCAAGTTGCTTCCCCTGCTGCCGAGTCATCTAATACTCAGGGCAAAGGGATTGATGATGTGCCTGCCCAGACGGAGGCACCGAAGACTGTTAATGTTGAAGCCTCCCAGCAAGAGATGGAGGAAATTCTTAAGATAATCAAGAAGAGTGACTTCAATGTCGTTGAACAGCTGGGGCATACCCCCTCCAAGATCTCTATGCTATCATTGTTGCTGTGCTCAGAGGCCCATGCCAAGGCCCTGATTTCATTTCTAAAGACGGCTCATGTGCCACAAGAGACATCTGCAGATCAATTCACTGACTGTGTGGCCAATTTGACAGCTGACAATGGTTTTGGTTTCTCGGATGCTGATCTTACTACTAAGGGAAAGAACCACAATGATGCCCTGCATGTCTCCATTGAATGCAGGGGCACTACTCTCGCACACGTGTTGGTGGACACCGGTTCTTCCCTGAATGTATTGCCCAATAAGGCCTTGGATAGGTTGGATTGTGAGGGCCTGGAGTTGAAGCCTAGCAACATCATTGTCCGAGCCTTTGACGGGTCAAAGAGGATGGTTCATGGCGAGGTAGATATTCCGATTCGTGTTGGTTCCCAAGTCTTTGATTAGACGTTCTATTTGATGTATATACGTCCATCTTATTCCTGTTTGCTGGGTCAACCTTGCATTCACAAAGCTGGGGCAGTGACCTCCACTCTACACTAGAAGCTCAAATACCCTGTCAAAGGGAAGATTGTTACTGTGCAGGGGGTGGAGGAATACATGGTTAGTCATCTGAATTCATTCTGGTATATTGAGATGGATGGGGAGTTTATTGAAACCCCCTTTCAACATTTTGAAGAGGTACCTCAAACATTGGCAGCAGCAGAATCAGTAACTGAAGAGGGTTCTCCTTTGAAGATGGCCTCCTTAAAAGACGCTCGGGCTGTAATTGAGAAAGAGGCTCGGAGGACTGTACGCAAAGCAAGGATCAGAAGACCTCCCGTGATCATCACCAACCCGGGAGTGAATGCTATTGAGAGCGATACGGAGTAATCAGAGTTTGATAGCTGGATCTACCCGACGACCGACGGTGGACTGAACAATTGGAGTGCAAAAGATCACATACCCGTTACTTTTGTTACGCAGTAATGAATTCCTTTGTTTTTTTAATTTGTAATGAACAATAAATTGAAACTTTCTGGCCCGGTGTCTTACCCAGGGCACCGTGGCTTCATTTGTGAGGGCTTATTACTTGTCATTTCCATATATCATGAATAAAGACATCGGGCGTTTTTCGCATTTCAAATCTTGTGCTCCCTTTCTTTCTTTCTTTATATATTGCAAAACAGCTATATTTACACACACTCACCCATACAGGTTTCAATCCACTCTGGATCTCACTGGTAACGACTCTGCTACTGCCAGTTATGACTTCGAAAATCCGATCAACTTAGCCGAAGACGAAGGTGAAGATGATTGTGAAGTGCCTGGCAAGCTTGCAAGACTGTTACTCCAGGAAGAGAGGGCCATTCAGCCACATGAAGAGCCAGTGGAAACGATAAATCTGGGTACTGAGACAGATAGAAAGGAAATTAAGATTGGTGCCAATCTGGAGCTCAGCATGAAACAACAGTTGGTTCAGATGTTTCATGATTATGTGGAGATCTTTGCCTGGTCCTACGAAGACATGCCTGGGTTGGATACCGACATTGTGGTCCATCATTTGCCTACCAAAGAAGACTGCCCTCCGGTTAAACAAAAGGTCCGTCGTATGCGTCCAAAGATGTCCGAGAAGATCAAAGCTGAGGTTATGAAGCAATTTGATGCCGGATTCCTAGCAGTGACTTCTTACCCTCAGTGGGTTGCCAACGTGGTTCCAGTGCCGAAGAAAGATGGTAAGGTCAGAATGTGTGTTGATTACAGGGATCTGAACAGGGCCAGCCCCAAGGATGACTTCCCCCTACCTCACATTGACGTTCTGGTTGACAATACTGCTCAGCACAAGGTGTTCTCCTTCATGGATGGCTTTTCAGGTTATAATCAGATCAAGATGGCTCCTGAAGACATGGAAAAGACTACATTTGTTACTCAGTGGGGCACCTTCTGCTACAAGGTCATGCCATTCAGATTGAAAAATGCTGGGGCAATCTACCAACGTGCCATGGTCGCTTTATTTCATGACATGATCCATCATGAGATAGAAGTATATGTCGACGATATGATTGCAAGGTCCCAAACCGAGGAGGAACACCTTGACCATTTACAGAAATTGTTTGACCGTTTGAAATTGTACAAGCTGAGGTTGAACCCGAACAAGTGCACATTTGGGGTAAGATCTGGAAAGTTGCTAGGCTTCGTCGTGAGCGACAAAGGTATTCAAGTGGACCCTGCCAAGGTTAAGGCCATACAAGAGATGCCAGTTCCCAGGACAGAAAAAGAAGTCAGAGGCTTTCTAGGACGTCTGAATTACATTGCCCGATTCATCTCGCATCTAACTGCTACCTGTGAACCAATCTTCAAGCTGCTGAAGAAAGATCAGGTAGTACGTTGGAACGATGAATGTCAGGCCGCTTTTGACAAAATCAAAGAGTATCTCCAAGAACCACCCATTCTTATGCCACTGGTTGAAGGGAGACCTCTAATACTATACCTGACAGTACTTGACAGCTCAATGGGGTGTGTGCTGGGGCAGCATGACGAGTCTGGCCGAAAAGAGCACGCCATTTATTACCTTAGCAAAAATTTTACCGACTGTGAGACCCGATACTCACTGCTCGAGAAAAATTGTTGCGCTTTGGTATGGGCTGCTCGCCGGCTGAGACAGTATATGCTGACTCACACTACTCTGTTGATTTCAAAAATGGATCCGATAAAGTACATATTCGAAAAGCCTGCTCTGTCTGGGAGAATAGCAAGATGGCAAATGATCTTGACGGAATACGACATCCAGTATACAACTCAGAAAGCTATCAAAGGAAGTGTATTGGCAGACCACTTGGCACACCAGGCAGTGGACGACTACCAGTCAATGAACCTCGAGTTTCCAGACGAGAGCATCATGATAGTGACTGATTGTGAAGTACCTGGACCGGATGAAGGACCTGAGGAAGGATCCCGATGGTCTATGCACTTTGACGGAGCCTCCAACGCTTTGGGAAACGGTATTGGCGCTGTGATCATATCCCCTCAAGGCACTCATACTCCACTTACTGCCCGGCTATGTTTCAACTGCACCAACAACATGGCGGAGTATGAGGCATGCATCATGGGTCTTCAAGCTGCGATTAACTTAAGGATCAAGTTTCTGAGTGTCTTCGGAGATTCCGCTCTCGTGATCAATCAGATCAAAGGCGAGTTGGATACGAAACATCCGAATCTTATTCCTTACAGAGAATGTGTGTTTACATTGATCCCCCCTTTCACAAAAATAACTTTTGAACACTTCCCAAGAGAGGAGAATCAGTTGGCGGACGCGTTAGCTACGATGTCTTCCATGTTCAAAGTCAAATGGGACAATGAGGCCCCCCGGATCATCATCTGGAAACTAGACGAACCTGCATATTGTTGTGATCTTGAGGCTGAAACAGTGACTGAAAAACCCTGGTACCATGAGGTGAAGAGGTACTTGGAAGCTCAAGAGTATCCTGAAGGTGCATCTGTCAACAACAAGAAGTTTCTGAGAAGGTTCGCAGCGAAGTTCTTCCTCAGCAATGGCATTCTATACAAGCGAAACCATGATTCGACCTTACTGCGTTGTGTGGATAAGACTGAAGCAGAAAGGATCATGGCAGAACTACATGAAGGTACCTTCGGAACACATTCCAATGGACACACCATGGCAAAGAAAATCCTTCGGGAAGGATATTTCTGGTCCACAATGGAAGCTGACTGTTACCAATATTCTCGGACATGTCACAAATGCCAGATTTATGCAGATAAGGTGCACGTTCCTCCAGTTCCTCTGAATGTCTTGACAGCACCTTGGCCTTTTGCAATGTGGGGCATTGATATGATCGGCGAGATTAAACCTACGGCATCCAACGGGAATCGCTTCATCCTGGTGGCGATCGATTACTTTACAAAGTGGGTTGAAGTAGCTTCTTATGCTACTGTAACCAAGAACGTTGTGGCACGGTTCATTCGTCATAATATGATATGTCGATACGGCGTCCTGGAAAGGATCATTACGGACAACGATACCAATCTCAATAACAAGATGATCACTGAGCTCTGCGAGAAATTCAAGATACAACACCACAACTCTTCTCTTTACCGGCCGAAGATGAGTGGGGCTGTAGAAGCAGCGAATAAGAATATCAAAAAGATTGTGCAGAAGATGACAGTGACCTATAAAGATTGGCACGAGATGTTACCGTTCGCTCTTCATGGGTACTGTACCTCAGCAAAAACGTCAACCGGGGCAACTCCCTTTTCCTTGGTCTACGGCATGGAGGCAGTCTTACCGATTGAAGTGCAGATACCCTCTCTCTGAATAATGAAGGATGCAGATTTGAGCGAAGATGACTAGATCCAGACACGACTTGATCAATTAAATCTAATTGACGAAAAGAGACTCACTGCTATCTGTCATGGTCAAACGTACCAAAAACGGATGATCAGGGCATTTAACAAGAAAGTCAGACCACAAGAGTATCAAGTTAGGGACTTGGTAATCAAGCGTATCATCCTTCCTCAAAGTGATCCCAGGGGCAAATGGACCCCTACGTACGAAGGGCCATTTGTGGTTAAACATGTGTTCTCAGGAGGAGCCATGATTCTAACCACCATGGATGGTGACGACCTTCCTCACCCCGCCAATGCAGACGTAGTAAAAAGATACTACGCATGATAAAAGACCCACTAGGTTGACATACCTAGGCAAAAATTAGGGCTTCCCGGCGAACCAAAAGGGTTCGGGCAAAATGAGGGATGAAATGAAAAAAATCTGTACACCCGGCAAGTCGAAAACCTGAAAAGGCGGCTTGGGCAAAAATGGGTATCCCGGTGGACTGAAAACCCGAAAGGGCGGTCCAGGCAAAATTTAGGGATTAAAGCGTAATACTATGTCTCATTGGATCACCTTGCATCCAGAATCCGGTATCAACTATCAAGTTCAGACGGCATCGATCAATCAGCTTCATCTTCAACTGAGCAGCCAAGTGATGAGACGCTCGAAGATATAAAGGTGATAGCAGAGTTGGAACCCAGTGGGATTATTCCTTTCACACAACTGTTTTGTTTTCTTTGTAAAAATTGTATAAAACTCTGTTGTTCGGCGGTGTTCTCTTACTAGGACGTTAGTCTCTTGGACATAAACGCCTATTCACAGGCAAATTCAAAAAAATCAATACAATTCACTTTTCAGATCAATTGCCAATTGTTTCCCCTTTTTCTGTTTTGTTTTGCGAAGAACGTCCAATGTTCAGTTTGTGATATATGCATCTGACAATAATTGCTAACTCATAAATATTTGCATACGAAACAAAGGATTAGTTACCGGTAACATTAGAAACAGGGGCAATAATGAGTTGTCTAAGCGATCTAATTGCTCTGTCCACCAAGGTACCAAGGTAAGTTCGGCTGAAGAAGATAACCAAGATATCTTAATCCCCCAGAGAGTGAGCCAAGATTCAACCATTCTCCCAAGGAGTTGGTCTCCCAATCAGCCCTACAAGACACAGTATTCTCCAGCAAGTCAGCGACACTCTCCCCAAGCAGAGTTAGTCCACTATCAGCCTTAAGGAAGTTGGGTATCCCCAGCAAATCTCAACATTCCCCAGCAGCATACAAATATTCTTAACAAGCATCCCCGGCAGTCTTGATCTAAGATTGTTCCCCGGCGGAATACCGGACATCCAGTGGAGCCATTTCCCCAGTGAAATCTCAAAAGTCTCCCCAGGAGAGTCCAATCAATCTCCCCAGCAGGTCTTGAAGCTTACCCCCAGTAGGTTTTGGAAGCTTGTCACCCGCAGAGTACGAACGCGTCCCCTGACTTTATCCAGAGGCTATTTCCCCACCAGGATATAACTGGGTTATCCTCAGCCAATTGCCACGGAAAGATCGTCCCCGACGAAGTCTTCCTATCCCCCAGTGGAGTTCATCAATTCCTTCAACATAACATATCAACGGTATCCCCAGCGGAGTTATCAACATCTCAAGCAAAGTACATCTCTTCCCCCACAGAGTAATTCCCCGCAGAGTAATGTCTTTACCAAGTTTATTCCCCAACGGAGTCATCTTCTCCTACCGGTTTATTCTTGCAACCATCATCCCCAGCGGAAACAAAGCTCTATTTTTCAACATCAGCCCAGGATTCAACTTCCCGGCATTCGTCAAGGATTTACTTTCCTAGACAAAAACATACATTCATAAACATCGCATCTTCATACATTATAGCATGCACATACGCATCATGAACATATAATCTCATTTATTCAGAGAACATCACGCATGTCATACAGAATGACATCGCATACAAATAACGTTTTGTCTTTTCAGGGCAAAGGTCAATACAAAGATAATTGTTATCACCTGTCGCAACTAAAGATCCGATTCCTGTATCTTGCCAGGGTGTATCTATTGACGACTAACATTACCAGACTCGATTCCTGTATCCGGCCAGGGCACGTTTGAAGAGTTCGAAGATCCGATTCCTGTATCTTGCCAGGGTGTATCTGTTGATGACTAACATTACCAGACTCGATTCCTGTATCTTGCCAGGGAACGTCTGAAGAGTTTGAAGATCCGATTCCTGTATCTTTCCAGGGTGTATCTGTTGACGACTAACATTACCAGACTCGACTCCTGTATCTTGCCAGGGCACGTCTGAAGAGTTTGAAGATCCGATTCCTGTATCTTGCCAGGATGTATCTGTTGACGACTAACATTACCAGACTCGATTCCTGTATCTTGCCAGGGCACGTCTGAAGAGTTTGAAGATCCGATTCCTGTATCTTGCTAGGGTATATCTGTTGACGACTAACATTACCAGACTCGACTCCTGTATCTTGCCAGGGCACGTCTGAAGAGTTCGAAGATCCGATTCCTGTATCTTGCCAGGGTGTATCTGTTGACGACTAACATTACTAGACTCAATTTTTGTATCTTTCCAGGGCACGTCTGAAGAGTTTGAAGATCCGATTCCTGTATCTCGCCAGGGTGTATCTGTTGACGACTATATTCTCCGGACTCGATTCTTGTATCTTGCCATGGCACGTCTGAAGAGTTTAAAGATTCGATACCTGTATCCAGCCAGGGTACATCTACATAAAGAGTTTGAAGATCAACTCCTGTAACAGGCCAGGTAATTATTTTTCTTTCTCAGGTACGCAAGTTCTCGCTAAGGAATCTCTTACGCGATCGACAACCTCCTGATGGCATCTATAAGCCCATCCAGATACCAACAGTCTCCAATGGTATTTGTAAGCCCATTCCCGACAAGGTACTGTCATACTCCCAGATGGCATCTATAAGCCCATCCTCCTATCCATCAGTCTCCAAATGGAATCTGTAAGCCCATTTCTGTCATCACACTGCTGATATTCTACTATGTGAGTGCAAATTTCTGGGCACTCTAGTGTTCAATCATCTTCCACCTTCAGATTACGAAAGGCACGCCAGCCAATCTACATCCTCATGTCTAAGAAGATTGAACAGGGGCAACTGTTGTACCCCAAAATTTGCCCTCCCATATTCTTCAAGATTTGCTAAGATCAATCTTAGATGGTTCAAAATCTCTCAAGGGTTGCACAGTCCAATTGCCTCCTAACACAGTCAAAATTAGGGTTTTGGTTATGGCAAAGAAAATAAGGTTTCCAAGGGTCCAAACAAGTCCCACATGCCTATATACATTGTCAAGCATTCATATGTCAAGTTTCAAGACTCACAGCATCAAATTGCACAGTAAAAAAAACCTAAATGCTTCACAGTCAACTACAGAGGCAAAATGGTCATTTGACAGTCAAAAGTCAAAAAATTTTGTGAACATCTTATTTTGAAGCCACAAACATCATTTGATCAATTCTTGATCATGATTCTCAAAGAATGGCTCAAAAGGTCTCAAGATGCAAAAGTTTCTATTTTTGGACAGTTGAAAAAGTCAACTGCAAATTGACCAGGGCATAACTTCCTCATGGTTTATCAGAAAAATCCCATCCAAAGCTCATTTTGAAGAGAATGACATTTCCTACAACTCGTCTTCACACTTCAAGTCCAAGAAATGCTCTCACAAAAAGTTATCAATTTCAACATTATAGGTCATTTTCAAAAGTCAACAAAAAGGCACTTTAAGTCAAAAACCATAACTTGAGATTGGTAAATCAAAATGACATGGGACCAAAGGCATTGGTTAGAGGACTTCAAGACCTTTCCAAAATGTCCAAGAACATGATCATAGCTTCAAAATGGAGCAAGATATGCCTTGGAGAAGTTGAGAAATTTTTGGGAATTTTGAAAAGTCAACTTTGCTTCAAAAGCCTCAAAATTGCTAATGGGCCACAAATTCTTCCATGAATCATTACCCAAAACATATGCACGACCCATTAAGCTCAAAGGGATTTATTTTCTTATTTTTAATTAATTAATTGAATTTTTAATCTTATTAATTCATTTAATTAAATTCAATTATGAGAAAAATATTAAACAATGGTTTTAAATCTTTTTTGTGCAGCAAATATCTTCCATATATGCAAGAGATTTCGTGCACCATCTCAAGGGGACAATATCATCCAAATTTGGCATGATTGGCATGGAAAAAGATTGGAAAAGATATGAACAAAATCAAATATCAAAATCATAAATTCATGGACTATGAGCTTGGTTTTTTGACCTAATTTCACTCAAATACAAAGGCACGACATAGCCTAATGCTCATACACACGAAAGCTGCTCAGAAAACATAGAACCAATTTGCAACTTTTCACTAAAAACTTGAACACTGAAATCATATGTACAAGGCGATTCAAGGTCTAAAAGCTTGTCCATTACATTCCTGACATTGCTAGGAATCGATTGTAACCGTTTTCCAGTCTCCATACTCCAAGAATTGGTAGAACGAAGTCACACTTTTCTTGAATATGTCCATAATCGTTCTTCAATTTCCATGCATTATTCATGTTTTTTAATTGTTGACTTACACTAACAATGATGTTCTGAAGCTAATGGTACCATTTAATTGAGCTAACAATGCCTATATCAAAATCTACCATTGATGGATATTAGGTTTTCAGAAGCTCAAAATTAGGGGTTTCCTCATATGGAAAAATCAGGCCACCAAACCTATGCCATTGAATTCATGACATCCAGACGAAGCAAACTGACTACTCGCGCCCTTTTTATATTACAGCATGGGCTATTCGCTATTTTTACAGGTCTCATTTAGTGGGGGTTTAAAACCCCCGCTATTTGTTTATATTACAGGCAGAAAGATGAAGACGAAGCTGGCGTGTCAAGACATGACTGGGTGATTCAAATATTGGCGCGTGATTTTTGCTCATACCGCTAACGCTTATTTTTTTTATATAATAATCATGCTTCATTATGTTAACAAAGAAATGCAATAGCCTGGTTGGTTGTTGAGGTGTCTTGCAGGTACTGGGAGCTGGGTTCGATTCCCAGGTCCCCTCTCATATTTCATAATTTTTCCCTTAACATGTTTCCATGCAGCGTCCATCACAAGGCCCACCGTGTACACTCATACGCTAGCCTGCCAAGTGGCTTCAAGGAATAATCTGAAGGCCAGAACATGCAATCCATGATATACACTAGTCAACCACTCCACATGCAAGCACAGAAAGTCAAAAAGGCTTGAATTCTGATGGGCCAAAAATACTCGAAAAAACCTCCTATATGGGCCAGACACCCCCCATGGTTTGCATTATTTTTTTTATTTTTTTCTTCTTTTAATTCTTTTTAGTGTTTTAATTATTTCTTTTAATTCCATAAAATAATTTTCATAATATAAAATGCAGAAAAAATCAAAAAATGTCTATTTTTATTAATATTAATTTCACCATTATTATTTTTTGTAAATAAACTTTAATAATTAACTTAGTTAATTTAGGTTTTAAAACTTCAATCTTTTTCTTAATAAATTAAAATATGCAGAAATTAGGTTTTTTTAACATTTTCATCTTTTTTAAATAAATAATTTTCTCTCCTCATTATTACTATTAATTACTACTTTTGTAAATAAATATGTAAATAATTAATTAGCATAAATTAGGTTTTAAACTTTAACCTTTTCTTTAATAATTAAAAATATTTAGAACTAGGGTTTCCTTCTAACTTTGAATTCTTTTCTTATTGCATTAATTACCAAAAACATAAAAAACATTTCTTTCCTTTTATTAAATAATTAATTAACTTTTAATTCAATTTAATCTCAAAAGGGTCCAACGCCCTCGAACGTTCTATTTTTATTCTTTTTGCACGTTAATTTATTTCCTTCCGAATATTATGTAACTGCTCAAGCCATGTAATAGTAACTAGGTTTTACCTTCCGCATTTTTTACCAAACGGGTCTTTGTAATTTGGCGATGTATAGACCCGCGCCTTGTAATAGCGTAGGATTTATCTTTCCGCATTTAAATTTCCGCACTTTTAAACTGCTAACTTGCATGAAAGAATGAATGACTAATTAAAAACAATGCGTAGCTCACCATGCCATGATCAAAAGATAAATGCTAAACTGAAAACAACACACAAATTCACACACCACTCTTAGGGTACGCCTCACTGTTGCCTTGCCTTCGAAACGTGGTCGTCGAGTATAGGACGTTTTAGCAAGTCCTTATGTCCATGATCAATGGCATAAGGGTAGCTTCTAAGGTGTCCTACTGTTGCTCTGGTGACCACACTGTCCCTACAAATGAATTGACCCGAACACCTCCAACGGTGGTGCTACCTACCTCTCAATGGTGGGATGGCACTACCTTAAAAAGATTTACACAGCCTAATTCCTTAGGGTAGGTAGATGACTCATAGATACTTGCTCTATTCAAAAACAAATCAAAACTCTTTTCACACCGTCACTTTTCAAAAAGCTTTCAAAACAATTTTTCAAACACTCTTGAGTACTGATACAAGAGTTATTCCGAAACTTTCAAAGAAACTTTTTCAAACCCACTCACACTTGAAAAGCAAACACTTTTGAAAACACAATGAGCAAGTATCTAAGAGCCCATGGATAACCATGGATAGAAAGGGTGCAAACACCTTCCCTTTCTATAAATCTACCTCCCGAACCGAGAAACATTCTCAATAAGGAATTTTGCTGTGCTTTTGTCCTGTCCATGTTGGAGAAAATAAAAGACGGTGGCGACTCTTGCTTCCGCGACATTTCACGAACCAACGTTAAACAGTCAGTTCTATTTCCACTGATAACAGGACCGAAGACTTCTCTACCAATGGAACCCTATTACAAATGGGTCCGCATCCGTGCTCAGAAGTTAGGTATGCCATACGAAGCTGTCAGGCCTATCATTCTTGAAAGTCCTGATGGAGATGGGGTTCCTCCAACCATACTCCCTCCTCAGATACCCACTGATGTTGATACCCTAAAGAGGTCTTGGGCGCAACTGTAGGAAGAGCGGGATTATTATCGGGAAAAGTTCAACGAACAGGAACAAAAGATCCAGAAGCTGACCAAGCAATTGGAGAACGAGCGAACCCTGAATGACTATATCCGTACTGAGAAGAGGAGGCCATGGGAGCCCTGATGGGCTTTGGATGTTTCTTTTACAGCTTTATTTCCACTTCAGTAGTTTCATTCTTATAACGCCTAAGGGCAGATTGTTGAACAATTTAAAGTTTGAATCTAATAAAGTGTGTTCCTTTTGTTTACAAAGTTGATTCCCGATTGTCTTTGAAAACATAATTCATACGCATTTCATTCATCATATGCATCACAGGTACCCTTTTTCTACAGGTTGCTTAATCTTCTTCGCTGTTTATTTCAGCACTCAATCATCATGAATCCTGAACTCACTACCGAGCAAGCTATCAAGGCCCTCCAGGCCCAGAACGCCCAATTTCAGGAGATGGTCATGAACTTGGCCCAAGGACAACAAGAGCTGAAGGCTCTTCTCCTGAAGAAGAAAAAGAAGAAGAGGATTGTGCTGTTCAACACTGGGCGCAGACTCGGGAATACATTGCAGAATGAAGCTGAGAGGACTACTCCATCTGTGGGGGAGGGAAGTCACCAAGGGAGAGAGGTTCCTAGTCCTGTGGTCTCTGACACTGAGATAGACTTCAATGATGAACAGTACCCTCCTGCTGAGGACCGGTACAAACAACTGGAGGACAGGTTAAATGCTATGGAGATTCAACGTGTGTCTAGGTTGGATTTCGGAGACTTGGGGTTATCTTCTGGGGTGGTGATCCCACACAAGTTCAAGGCGCCTGCCTTTGTGAAGTATGACGGGGCGTCCTGTCCTAAAATGCACCTCCGCTCTTATGTAAGGAAGATCCAGCCTTACACAGCAGACAAGAACTTATGGATCCACTTCTTCCAGGAGAGTCTTTCAGGGACTCATCTCGAATGGTTCTATCAGCTGGATGGAACCAACATTCGTAACTGGGAGGACTTGGCCACTGCTTTTTACAAGTAGTATCAATATAATTCCGACCTCGCTCCCACGTGTACCCAACTCCAGGGTATTCACTGGGAACGGGTGAAGGTTTTAAGGAGTACGCACAAAAATGGAGAGATCTGGCTGGCAGGGTGCAGCCACCGTTGACGGATCGTGAGCTAGTGGACATGTTCTTGGGGACCCTATCTGGTCCATTCTTCAACCATCTCATTGGTAATTCCTCTGCTGGGTTTACTGACCTGATCCTGACTGGTGAGAGGATCGAAGCTGGTATAAAATCGGGAAAGATACAGAAAGGTGCCTCCTCAAATACTGAAAAGAAGCCCTTCAAGAAGGAGGCCAGTGCTGTGTATGGTCCCAGGAGACAGAACAAACCGGAACGCCGCCAAGCTGTCAACGCAGTGGTTATTTCTAAGCCTGCTGCTGCTCCTCAGCAATACAACCAGCCCAGAGCTGAGAGGCCCAAAAGGCAGTATACTCGGCTCAGCATGACTCTCTCTCAGATCTTGCCGCAACTGCTGTCAACTAGCCTGGTAACTGTCAAGGAAGCTCCGAAGGTGGTGAACACAGCATCTCCGAAGTACAACCCCAACACCCGTTGCGCTTATCACTCTGATAGCCCGGGGCATAACACAGATGATTGTTGGGCTCTGAGGAATAAGGTTCAAGACCTTATTGATGCTAAAGAGGTACAGTTTGAGGCGCCCGAGAAGCCTAATGTGGTGACTGCTCCCATGCCCAACCATGGAGTAAATGCTATTGAGGATGAAGATGAAGTGGAGGAATCCGAATTCGACAGCTGGATATACCCAACAACCGAAGATGGACCAAGCAACTGGACTGCCGTAGACTCAATGCCTGTTACTTTTGTCACGTAGTAATGAACTCTTTTGTTTTAAAGTTGTAACGAACAATATTACTAAAACTCTATGGCCCGTTGTCTTACACGGGGCACCGTGGCTTCATTTGTGAGGGCTTTTGTGTGTCACTTCCATATATCATGAATAAAAGCATTGGACGTTTTTCACATTTCAAATCTTGCGCTCCCTTTCTTTATTTTTATATATTGCAAAACAGCTATATTTACACACACTCACTCATATAGGTTCCAATCCACTCTGGATCTCACTGGTAACGACTCTGCTACTGCCAGTTATGACTTCGAAAATCTGATCAACTTAGCCGAAGACGAAGGTGAAGATGATTGCGAAGTGCCTGGTGAGCTTGCAAGACTATTGCTTCAGGAGGAGAGGGCCATTCAGCCACATGAAGAGCCAGTGGAAATGGTAAATCTGGGTACTGAGACAGACAGAAAGGAAGTCAAGATTGGTGCCAATCTGGGGCTTAGCATGAAACAACGGTTGATTCAGATGTTGCATGATTATGTGGAAATCTTTGCTTGGTCTTACAAAGACATGCCTGGGTTGGATACTGACATTGTGGTTCATCACCTGCCTACCAAGGAAGACTGCCCGCCAGTTAAACAGAAGGTCCACCGTATGCGTCCAGAAATGTCCGAGAAAATCAAAGCTGAGGTTATGAAACAATTTGATGCCGGTTTTCTAGCAGTGACTTCTTACCCTCAGTGGGTTGCCAACGTGGTTCCAGTGCCGAAGAAAGATGGTAAGGTCGGAATGTGTGTTGACTACAGGGATTTGAATAGAGCCATCCCTAAGGATGACTTCCCCCTGCCTCATATAGATGTTCTGGTTGATAATACTGCTCAGCATAAGGTATTCTCCTTCATGGACGGGTTCTCCAGTTATAATCAAATCAAAATGGCTCCTGAAGACATGGAGAAGACCACTTTTTTTACTCAGTGGGGCACCTTCTGCTACAAGGTCATGCCTTTTGGGTTGAAAAATGATGGGGCAACCTACCAACGTGCCATGGTTGCTTTATTTCATGACATGATCCACCGTGAGATTGAAGTATACGTCGACGATATGATTGCAAGGTCCCAAACTGAGGAGGAACACCTTGACCATCTACAAAAGCTGTTTGACCGTCTAAAGTTATACAAGCTGAGGTTGAACCCAAACCAGTGCACCTTCGGGGTGAGATCTGGAAAATTGCTAGGCTTCGTCGTAAGCGATAAAGGTATTCAAGTGGACCTTGCCAAGGTGAAATCCATACAAGAGATGCCAGCTCCCAAGACAGAGAAAGAAGTCAGAGGCTTTCTAGGACGGCTGAACTATATTGCCCGATTCATCTCACATCTAATTGCTACCTATGAACCCATCTTCAAGCTGCTGAAGAAAGATCAAGTAGTACGTTGGAACGATGAATGTCAGGCCGCTTTCGACAGAATCAAAGAGTATCTCCAAGAACCACCCATTCTTATGCCACCGGTTGAAGGGAGACCTCTAATACTATACCTGACAGTACTTGACAGCTCAATGGGGTGTGTGCTTGGGCAGCATGACGAGTATGGCCGAAAAGAGCACGCCATTTATTACCTTAGCAAAAAGTTTACCGACTGTGAGACCCGAAACTCACTGCTCGAGAAAACTTGCTGCGCTTTGGTATGGGCTGCTCGCCAGCTGAGATAGTATATGCTGACTCACACTACTTTGTTGATCTCAAATATGGATCCAATCAAGTACATCTTCGAAAAGCCTGCTCTGTCCGGAAGAATAGCGAGATGGCAGATGATCTTGACAGAATATGACATCTAGTACACGACTCAGAAAGCAATCAAGGGAAGTGTAGTGGCAGACCATTTGGCACACCAGGCAGTGGATGATTACCAGTTGATGAACTTTGAATTTCCAGACGAGGATATCATGGTGGTGACTGATTGTGAAGTACCTGGACCGGATGAAGGACCTGAGGAAGGATCCCGATGGTCTATGCACTTTGACGGAGCCTCAAACGCTTTGGGTAACGGTATCGGCGCTGTGATCATATCCCCTCAAGGCACTCATACTCCACTCACTGCCCGACTATGTTTCAACTGCACCAACAACATGGCGGAGTATGAGGCATGCATCATGGGTCTTCAAGCTGCAATTGACTTAAGGATCAAGTTCCTGAGTGTCTTTGGACATTCCGCTCGCGTGATCAATCAGATCAAAGGCGAGTGGGATACGAAACACCCGAATCTCATTCCTTACAAAGAGTGTGTGTTGACATTGATCCCCCACTTCACGGAGATAACTTTTGAACACTTCCCAAGAGAGGAGAATCAGTTGGCGGACGCGCTGGCTACGATGTCTTCTATGTTCAAAGTCAAGTGGGATAACGAAGCTCTCCGTATCATTATCTGGAAGTTGGATGAACCTGCACATTGCTGCGATCTTGAGACTGAACAGGTAACTGAAAAACCTTGGTATCATGAAGTAAAGAGGTACTTGGAAGCTCAAGAATACCCTGAAGGTGCATCCATCAATGACAAAAAGTTTCTGAGAAGGTTCGCTGCAAAGTTCTTCCTCAGCAATGGCATTCTATACAAGCGAAACCATGATTCGACCTTACTGCGTTGTGTGGATAAGATTGAAGCAGAAAAGATCATGGCAGAGCTACATGAAGGTACCTTTGGAACACATTCCAGTGGACATACCATGGAAAAGAAAATCCTTCGGGCAGGATATTTCTGGTCCACAATGGAAGCTGACTGTTACCAACATTCTCGGACATGTCACAAATGCCAGATCTATGCTGATAAAGTGCACGTCCCTCCAGTTCCTATGAATTTCTTAACAGCACCTTGGCCTTTTGCAATGTGGGGCATTGATATGATCGGCGAGATCAGGCCTACAGCATCCAACGGGCATCGCTTCATCCTAGTAGCAATTGATTACTTCACAAAGTGGGTTGAAGCAGCTTCCTACGCTACGGTAACCAAGAACGTCGTGGCATGGTTCATTCGGCATAACCTGATCTGTCGATACGACGTACCTAAGAGGATCATTACAGATAATGGTACCAATCTTAACAACAAGATGATCACTGAGCTCTGCGAGCAATTCAAGATACAGCACCACAACTCTTCTCCCTACCGGCCGAAGATGAATGGGGCTGTCGAAGCGGCTAATAAGAATATCAAGAAGATTGTGCAGAAGATGACAGTGACGTACAAAGATTGGCACGATATGTTACCGTTTGCTCTTCACGAATACCGTACCTCAGCACGAACGTCAACAGGGGCAACTCCCTTTTCTTTGGTCTATGGCATGGAGGCAGTCTTGCCTATTGAAGTCCAGATACCTTCTCTCCGGATAATGAAGGATGCAGGTTTGAGCGAAGATGACTGGATCCAGACTCGACTTGATCAATTAAACCTAATTGACGAAAAGAGACTCACCGCTATTTGTCATGGTCAAACGTACCAAAAATGGATGATCAGGGCATTTAACAAGAAAGTCAGACGACAAGAGTATCAAGTCAGAGACCTGGTAATCAAGTGCATTATTCTTCCTCAAAGTGATCCCAGGGGAAAATGGACCCCTACGTACGAAGGGCCATTTGTGGTTAAACATATCTTCTCAGGAGGAGCTATGATTCTAACCACCATGGACGGTGACGACCTTCCTCACCCTGCCAATGCAGACATAGTAAAAAGATACTACGCATGATAAAAGACCCGCTAGGTTGACATACCTAGGCAAAAATAAGGGCTTCCGGGCGAACCAAAAGGGTTCGGGAAAAAATAAGGGATGAAATGAAAAAATCTTTACACCCGGCATGTCGAAAACCTGAAAACGCGGCTTGGGCAAAAAGGGGTATCCCGGTGGACTGAAAACCCGAAAGGGCGGTCCAGGCAAAATTTAGGGATAAGCGTAATACTATGTCTCATTGGATCACCTAGCATCCAGAATCCGGTGTCAACTATCAGGTTCAGAAGGCACCGATCAATCAACTTCATCTTCAACTAAGCAGCAAAGTGATGAGACGCTTGAAGACATAAAGGCGATAAAAGAGTTGAAACCCAGTGGGATTTTTCACATAGCTGTTTTGTTTTCCTTTGTACAAATTGTATAAACTCTACTCTATTCGGCGGATTTCTCTTACTAGGACGTCAGCCTCTTGTACATAAACGCTTATTTACAGGCAAATTCAAAAATCAATACAAATTCACTTTTTCAGACAAGTTGCCATTTGTTTTTTCCTTTTTCTGTTTTGTTTTGCGAAGAACGTCCAATGTTCAATTGTGATATATACATTTGACACTAATTGCTAATTCATAAATACTTGCATACGAAAACAAGGATTAATTACAGGTGACATTAGAAACAGGGACAATAATGAGTTGTCTAAGTGATCTAGTTGCTCTGTCCACCAAGGTACCAAGGTAGGTTCAGCTGAAGAACGATCAGGATACCTTCACTCCCCGCAGAGTAAGTCAAGACTCAACAATACTCTCCCCGAGCAGAGTTGGTCTCCCATCAACCCTAACAAGGCACGATATCTCCAGCAAGTCAGCAACGCTCTCCCCAAGCAGAATTAGTTTATTGTCAGCCTTAAGGAAGTTGGGTATCAACAGAAATCTCAATATTCCCCAGTAGAGTATACAGATGTTCCTAAACAAGCATCCCCGGCAGTCTTATTCTAAGATTGTTCCCCGGTGGAATACAAACACCCTTGTGGAGCCACTCCCCAATACAGTTCAAAAGGTCTCCCCAGGATAGTTGAATCAATCTCCCCAGTAGGAAGCTTATCCCCAGTAGATTCTGGAAGCTATCCCCTGCAGAGCACGAATGCGTCTACCCGGCTTTATTCCAAGGTTATTCTCCACCAGAGCTTATAAATGGGTTATCCTCAGCTAAAAAACCACGGAAAGATTCCCCGACATAACTCATCAACGGTATCCCCAACGGAGTTATCATCAAAACCTCAGCAAAGTGTCTCTTCCCATAGAGTATTCCCCACAGAGTAACCTCTTCATAAAGTTTATTCCCCAACGGAGTCATCTTCTTCTACCGGTTTATTCTTACATTCATCATCCCCAGCGGAAACGAAGAACTCTATTCTTCAAACATCAGCCCAGGATTTAACCTCCCGGCATTCGTCAAGGATTTATTTTCCTAGACAAAAATACATTCATAAACATATCACACTTCATACATCCTGCTTACATACACAATGCATGCACATACGCATCATAACACACAATCTCATTTCTCCATGAGAACATCATGACATCATGCAATTCATACATCATGACATTACATACGACTGAAGTTTTACCTTTTCAGGAAAAAGGTCAATCCAAAGATAATTACTATCAACTGTCGCAATTCCAGATTTGATTCCTGTATCCAGCCAGGGCACGTCTGAAGAGTTTGAAGATTTGATTCCTGCATCCAGCCAGGGCACGTCTGAAGAGTTTGAAGATTCGATTCCTGTATCCAGCCAGGGCATATATGTTGACGACTATTTCCAGATTCGATTCCTGTATCCAGCCAGGGCACGTCTGAAGAGTTTGAAGATTCGATTCCTGTATCCAGCCAGGGCGTATCTGTTGACGACTATTTCCAGATTCGATTCCTGTATCCAGTCAGGGCACGTCTGAAGAATTTGAAGATTCGATTCCTGTATCCAGCCAGGGCATATCTGTTGACGACTATTTCCAGATTCGATTCCTGTATACAGCCAGGGCACGTCTGAAGAGTTTTAATATTCGATTCCTGTATCTAGCCAGGGCATATCTGTTGACGACTATTTCCATATTCGATTCCTGTATCCAGCCAGGGCACGTCTGAAGAGTTTGAAGATTCGATTCATGTATCCAGCAAGGGCGTGTCTGTTGACGACTATTTCCAGATTCGATTCCTGTATCCAGCCAGGGCATATCTATTGACGACTATTTCCAGATTCGATTCCTGTATCCAGCCAGGGCAGGTCTGAAGAGTTTGAAGATTCGATTCCTGTATCCAGCCAGGGCATATCTGTTGACGACTATTTCCAGATTCGACTCCTGTATCCAGCCAGGGCACGTCTGAAGAGTTTGAAGATTCGATTCCTGTATCCAGCCAGGGCATATCTGTTGACGACTAATTCCAGATTCGATTCCTGTATCCATCCAGGGCACGTCTGAAGAGTTTGAAGATTCGATTCCTGTATCCAGCGAGGGCATATCTGTTGACGACTAATTCCGGACTCGATTCCTGTATCCAGCCAGGGCACGTCTGAAGAGTTT
The DNA here is from genome assembly GCA_948472305.1 of Vicia faba. Lineage (NCBI taxonomy): Eukaryota > Viridiplantae > Streptophyta > Magnoliopsida > Fabales > Fabaceae > Vicia > Vicia faba. The sequence goes on along the minus strand of OX451736.1, from coordinate 20,208,436 downwards.
GAATATTCGATTCCTGTATCCAGTAAGAGCGTATCTATTAACGACTAATTCCGGATTCGATTCCTGTATCTAGCTAGGGCACATCTGTGAGTAACTGATTGTAGACTCGATACCTGTATCCAGCCAGGGCATATCTACATGAAGAGTTTAGAGATTCGATACTTGTATCCAGCCAGGGCATATCTACATAAAGAGTTTTGAAGATCAACCCCTGTAACAAGCCAGGTAATTATCTTTCTTTCTCAGGTACCCAAGTTCTCGCTAAGGAATCTCTTATGAGATCGACACCTAGATGGCATCTATAAGCCCATCCTCCCATTACAGTTCCAAATGGCATCTATAAGCCCATTCCCGACAAGGTTCTGTCACACTTTCAGATGGCATCTATAAGCCCATCCTCATATCCACCATCTCTCCAAATGGTATCTGTAAGCCCATTCCCGCCATCACACAGCTAACACTCTACTATGTGAGTGCAAATTTCTGGGCACTTTAGTGTTCAATCATCTTCCACCTTCGGATTACGAAAGGCACACACGCCAATCTACATCCTCATGTCTAAGAAGATTGAACAGGGGCAACTGTTGTACCCCAAAATTTGCCCTCCCATAATCTTCAAAGTTTTGACAAGCATCACCTCAAATGCTTCAAAATCTCTCAAGGATTGCACAGTCAACCATCCTCCTAAGCCAGTCAAATTAGGGTTTTGGTTCCTGCAAGGAAGTTGAGGTTTTCAAGGGCTCAATCAAGTCATATATGCCTATACATATTTTCAAGCATCCACATGTCAAGTTTCAAGGCTCACAAGGTCAAGTTGCACAGTCAAAAGCCCTAATTGCTTCACAATCAACTGCAGGGGCAAAATGGTCATTTTGCAGTCAAAAGTCAAAATTTTTGGTCAACATCTTATTTTGAAGCCACAATCATCATTTGATCAAGTCTTGATCATGATTCCACAAGCATGGCTCAAAAATCATCAAGATGCAAAAGTTTCCATTTTTGGACAGTTGAAAAGTCAACTATAACTTGACCAAGGCATAACTTTTTCATGGTTCATCAGAAAAATCCCATCCAATGCTCATCTTGAAGGGGAAGACATTTCCTACAATTCATCTTCACATTCCAAGTCCAAGAAATGCTCTCACAAAAAGTTATTAATTTCAACATTATAGGTCATTTTCAAAAGTCAACAAAAAGGCACTTTAAGTCAAAGACCATAACTTGAGATTGGTAAATCAAAATGACATGGGACCAAAGGCATTGGTTAGAGGACTTCAAGACCTTTCCAAAATGTCCAAGAACATGTTCATATGATCAAAATTGAGCAAGATATGCATTGTAGAAGTTGGGAAATATTTGTGAAATGGCCAAAGTCAACTATCCTTGAAACTTCATTTTTGACAAAAAGGGCCCACTTTTTCCACTTGGTTCAGCTTGGCCATGCCTCCCACGTGTCCCACAATTTATTTCAAGATTAAAAATTAATTTTTCCATTTTTATTTAATTTAATTTGATTTAATTCATTTTAAATCTTTAAAATTCAAATGAAAATAAAAAAAATTAATTAGGGGATATTTTGTGGCTTGAATTGCTTTGATACACCATGAAACACCTTCCAAATTCGTGTACATCCTATTATAAGCATGGAATTCAAAATTGGACACAAAAGGCAAGTTTTCTTCAATGGAGTTTATGGCAAAATCAAAAACATAATTGCAAGGCTTTAAGGCTCATGATAATGGTTGATTATGATTCATAACCATATATGCAAGCCTTCCCAATAGGATACACGAGCTAGAACACTCCCAGACAGCATAAGCAATTTCAAAATTTCAAAGAAAAAGTGAGAAACTGAAAACCTATTTGCAGCGCAATTCAAAGCCTCTTTTGGATTCAAACAGCTTGCCTGAATCTCCAGGAGTCTATTGCTATCAAAAACGAGCCCTAACACCATCAGAATCAAAGCACACAACTCACACGGTTTGCATATATTTCCAAATCTACATATCATATTCCATGCGTTTTTAATACATTCTCTTGATTGATTTGTGTTGCTGACATCTTCCCAAAGCTTTTGGCATTGTCTAATTTCATTATCATGTACAGAATCATGACTTGCCATTGAAACACTTTAGGGTTTTTAAGGTTTAGAATTGGGGCTTTTGCTATACTGTAAAATCAGGATTCCAAACATATATGGTCAAACTCGGCATGATGAGACGAACAGGATGGATACCTCGCACCCTTTTTATGTTACCCCTATTTCTATTCGCTATTTTCTGTCATTGCATTTAGTGGGGGTTAAAAACCCCCGCTATCTTATTTCTATTTTGCAGAAAAGAGGAAGTCGATGATGAGGTGGCTGTGCGTGTGTGATTGATTTAAACCACGCGCGCTCTTTTTTATTTTTCAGCATATGGCATGTTTACTTGATATAATGTTTGTTTCTCACTCTACTTACAAACGCGCCTAAGTGATGCAGTGGTGGAAGACGTGGCTTGTAATCTCTGGGACTTGGGTTCGATTCCCAGGTCCCCCCATAATTCTCATATTATTTTTTTCAAGGCATTCCTATGCAGATTCTCAAATGATGAGCACCATAAACCTCATCCAAGAGCCAGCCAAGTGTCCACAGATGCAGATCCAAAGGCCCAGAAAGCAAGAACACCATGCTCAGGAGTCAACAACGCTCCACTCAATTCCAAAGGTCAACGTGGCTGAAACTTCAATGGGCCTCAAATCTCAATCAAACACCCTCAAATTCCAGCCCACACCCCCCTTGGGTTTACTCTTCCTTTTTTTTTTCTTTTTTTTTTGTCATTTTCTTTTTTTATTTATTTTCCTTATTTTATTTATTATTAACAAATTAACTAACTAATATTTTTTATAAAAAAAATCAAAAAGAAAAGAATTAACATTATTATTATTATTATTAAGTTCATATTATTATTTTGTAAATAAAATATTAACAAATAAATAGTTTAATTAGGTCAACCTTAATTTCTTTTTCTTTACAATTAAAATAATTTAGAATTAGGTTAATTTAGAATTTTAATTCTTTTATTTTATTTCATAAAAACATAAAAACACAAAAAATATTTTTTCTTTTAATTAAATTAATTAGTAATTAGGCTTTATTTAATTAATTTCATTTAATCATAAAAAAGACAAAAAAATTCATTTCTTTCCTTAAAAGGGTCAACACCCTTAAGACATTCCCGATTCATTCTTTCGCGCACATTTTAGTTTTAATTCTTTATTTTGATTATTTCTGTAACTGCCTCCGGATGTAATAGTAATTAGGATTTTTACTGCTTTATTTCTCGCACTTTATTTTACCAAAACGGGTCTTTGTATTTTTTGGCGATGTATAGACCCGCGCCTTGTAATAGCGTAGGATTTATGTTTCCGCAATTTACTTTCCGCACCCCCTAACTGTTAAATGCATGAAAGAATGTATGTAAATAAAAACAACCCGTAGCTCACAAATAACATGTACAAAAACATTAACTGAAACACAACACACAAAGCACATGCCACTCTTAGGGTACGCTTCACTCGTTGCCTCGAAACGTGGTCATCAAGTATAGGACGTCTTAGAGGTCACCCTTTGTCTAAAGATCCAGTTGCCTCGAAACGGTTGCCTCGGATAAAAGGATCTAGGACGTTAGGGTTACTTCTAAGGTGTCCCACCGTTGCTTCGGTGACCACATTGTCCCGATAATCGAATTGACCCGAACACCTCCAATGATGGTGCTACCTACCTCTCAATGGTGGGATAACACTATCTAAAGGACTCTTACACAGCTTAATTCCTTAGGGTAGGTAGATGACTCATGGGTACTTGATCTTTTCAAAACAAACAAAATACTTTTCACACCTTACACTTTCAAAAAGTTTTCAAACAATACTTCATACACTCTTGAGGACTGATACAAGAGTTACTTAGAAGTTTTCCAAACGAACTTTTTCAAAACCCACTCACATTTGAAAAGCAAACAAATTTTTGAAAACATAAGAGCAGGTACCTAAGAGCCCGTGGATAACCACGGATAGAAAGGGTGCTAACACCTTCCCTTTCTATAAATCTACCTCCCGAACCGAGAAACATTCTCAAAGAAGTAATTTACCTGTGCTTTTGTCCTTTCCATGTTGGAGAACATAAAAGACGGTGGCGACTCTTGCTTACCGTGACATTTCGCGAAACCAGCTTAAAAACAGTCAGTTCTCATTCCACCGATCATAGTGAGGCTTTTGTTGATTTTAAAATCCAATCTATATCCTCCACTTTGAGATGATGCAAATTCTCCTTTCTCATAATTGTGGGTAGTAAGCATGTTTTCCACCCGGACAATGATGATGATGTTTCGTCTCTTAAAATTAAATAACACACTTGTTTTTTTTTTTAATTTTTAAAGGTGACTACGTGTACCCTGATCCCTTATTGAAAAAAGGTGGTACATAGGCACTAAAGGTTCGCAACTGCGGCGGGTGCAAAAGTCATGAAAAATACTTCTTCTCTCATCTCTATAATCTATTTTTATACAACACTTATAGCCAAAATACACAGATTTACAAAGAGGTTCCTGCGGAGTACCGTAATCTTTAGGGTGCTAATACCTTCCCTTTGCATAACCAACCCCGGAACTTATATTATCTCCCCCTCTTTTGGGGTTATTTTCTATTTTCCCATTCCTTTGGAAATAATAAAGCACAGTAGAAATTTTTATTTTGGTATGTACGAGTCGAGTCAATCTAATGGTTTAGTCTTAACATTTCTACCACTATAGAAAAAAGGGCGACTTCACTGGGGAAAGATTGACCTCTTGCTGGTCCATCCCTAAGTGGGTTGAGCCTATCTTTGTTTATTTGTGTATGTGCTATTATTTGTGTGTATATTATGTGTTGCATATGTTTTTCTGGATTTTCCTAGTTTTCAGGGTGCTTGGTGATTTCTCATAAGTCCTATACCCGGACATGGGAAAACTTAAGATAGGACAGGAGATATAGTATGTTAACTTTGAGGGATTAATACCAAAAAAGGAGGCATGAGATCCCCCACTCAGTAGAGGCCCCTTTGACTATAGTGTCGTTTACCGAGTAATCGAGAAGACATGCTGCTTTTAACCTGGGAGCCTGCTGAAACTGAGGATCGTAGAACCTTTAACCCATCTTGGCCTTTTAGGTGTAGTGTAGAAGCTATGACGGAGTAATCCGAAAATGGTTGTCACACGATACTACGCTCGGACGAGTTTTTCTTGAGAATATTACTAATTACCGAGTCAATCAGGATGTTGGTAATATCCGAAGGAAGGGTGTAGACTCTAAGAATCACTTAGAGCCTTGTACAGAAGGTGATAAAATTTTAGATCATACCTTATGGGTAGTACCTTCAACCTCATACTCGTGACGTTGAACCTATGAACCCTATGTTTGTGATCTTGTGTGTGATTGTTGCATCATGCATTCATGCACCCATGAGCATCCTTTAAAACATTTTGTTTCAAGGGACTTAAAGTTGACTCTTTGTGAATATCTTAGGTACTTTTTGACTATGAATTCTAGAAAAAGAAAGACTAAGAAGTACAGTTTCAAAGATCCCAAGATAGATGAGTTGTTGAGTCTAATTCTCGAGATCGAGAGTTCTACATATTTTCGAAGGAAGTATGGGTCCATCATTTCTCTTATGAAGCTCAGGATAAAGGAGGGTATTCTCTCGACTTTGGTCTAGTTCTATGATCCGATGTATCGATGCTTCATTTTCCCTGATTATCAGTTGATGCCTACATTAGAGGAGTATTCTTATCTGTTGGGTTTACCTATTAACGATCATGTTCTTTTTACTGGTTTGGAGGGTGATCCAAAATCTCATGAGATTGTTGTTTTAATCCATTTGGGGAAGTATGAGGTTGAAGCACACATGACTACCAAAGGAGGGATTAGAGGATTACCAACCTAGTTCTTATTGGAGAAAGCTTGCTACTTTGCTAGGATGAAGAGTACGGTTGCCTTTGAGGCTATCTTTGCTCAACTTGCTTATGGATTATTCTTATTTCCTAATGTCGACAAATTTGTGGATATCAATGCCATCAGGATCTTTATGATTGGGAATCCAATTCCTACATTATTAGGTGATGCTTATTATTCTATTCATCTTCGGGATTCTTATCATGGAAGGATGATCATTTGTTGTGCGCCTTTGTTGTATCAGTGGTTTATTTCTCACTTGCCTCGATTTGACGCTTTCTGGGATGTAAGGAAGGAACCTCATTAGGCTCCGAAGATTATATCCCTCACTGATTCAGATATTGTTTGGTATCATCAGGCTTACCATGATGTTGAGATTGTCAACAGTTGTGGTAGTTTCCCCAACGTACCTCTTCTTGGTACAAAGGGAGGAATTAACTATAACCCTGTTCTTGCATGACGACAACTTGGATATCCGATAAGGGATAAGCCAAATAGTATTCATTTGAGTGGTTTATTACTTAAAGAGGGAGAAGTTCATAAGGAAGCTAAAGAGGAAATTGTGAAGGATTGGCGTCATGTTCACAGGACAGGTAGAAAGGAATTGGGACCTAGAGGGGCTGTTTCTTTGGAGCCTTATCTTCAGTGGGTACAGACAAGAGCCATCCAGTTGAAGATGCCGTATTCACGAGAAGCACCCGGGCCTGATATGTTTGTGAAGACCACTCCTCCCTTGTTAGACGATGTGGAAGAACTTCAACTTTCTTTAGTCAGGATGCAGCAGGAAAAGGAAGCTCGGAAGAATAAGTGCCAGACTCTAGAGGTGTCCTACCAAGCATACCTAAAGGAGAAAGGCAACTTGATCGAGATTCTTGAGAGTCGTGCTGTAGAGACGATGGAGAGACAAGAGGATTTATTTTCCTCTAAGCCTCAGTCAGGACCTAATTGCTAATTTCCCAAATCTAGTAACTGGAAAGAGGTCGCCAACAGGTATGCAGAAGAGAACCAAAGGTTGAAGGCTCAGATTGTAAGACTCACAGGGAAGCGTCAGCGTGTAGAGTGATCTCCATCAAATTTGTTTTCTTAGGGATTTTAGAATTTATCTTCATCTTGTACTTGGGATTATTGAAACTTGTACTAAAAAAGTGTAATCCATTTTGAAGTTATTATAACGAGTTTTTTAGTATTTCAAATGTGTTAGTACTTTGATATTTGCAAAATATTCTATAAATCTTTGAGTTCATTGAAATATTAATAATAAAATAAATCATGTGCATTGCATATCATGCATCATATTGTACACACTTCTTGCATTTTTTTAGCATAACCAGGTGTCTTACTAAGCTTCTTTACTTCATTCAGCAAGATGTCTCATCAGTACAATACTCAAGCTAATTTCAGAAGAAAAATGGACAATCTAGAACAAGAGAATCGCGAGTTACGCGAGGAATTTTTTGCTATGAAGGCCGGTATGGCCAATCTCACTGCTCTAATGGAACCTTTGGTGGATGCTCAGAATAAGCCACCACTTGTTCAGCCTCAACGACCAATAGTTACTACCGAAGCTCCAACTGTTCCTGTTTCTGCTACTCCAACTGTTGTTGTTCAGAACCGTATGCCTCAGAATTATCCTTTGGGAATGCAACATAACTTTATCCCATAAGGTTATGATCAGGATCCTCAAGCTGCTCCACTTGCTCCGGCTACTTCTACTTCTGCACCTCTTGTGGTGCATATTACTCTTGCTGCTAGAAATGAGATTCACTATGCTGCACCTCCCTCAATGAATGTGGCACCATTTACTAATGATGAAATGTATCTCCCTATTCCTCCACCAAGTGAAAGCTTGGGTGTATATGATCGAATGAGTGATTTTCAAGATCAGTTTGATAAGATGCAGAAAGATTTAAAGGCCCTCAGAGGAAAAGAATTATTTGGGAAGAATGTGAATGATATGTGTTTGGTTCCAAATGTGAAAATACCTGCAAAGTTAAAAGTACCAGAGTTCGAAAAGTACTAGGGCAACACTTGCCCTCGTGCTCACTTAGTGATGTATGTTAGGAGAACATATACTCATACAAACGATCAACTCTTGTTAATTCATTTCTTTCAAGACAGTTTGACCGGTGCAACATTAAAATGGTACATGAGCATGGATAGTGCCAACATTCATAATTTCAATGACTTATTTGAAGCGTTTATCAGCTAGTACAAATACAATATGGACGTGGCGCCTGACCGTGATCAACTCAGGGCCATGGTCCAGAAGGACAAGGAGTCATTTAAAGATAATGTACGGAGATGGCGTGAAGTGGCCACCCGGATGATTCCTCCAAAGGAAGAAAAAGATATGAAAACGATTTTTCTGTAGACACTAGGTGCATTCTATTATGAAAGAATGGTAGCGAGTGCCCCCAGTGATTTTACCGAGATGGTGGGAATGGGCGTTCATTTGGAAGAAGCTGTAAGAGAAGGTCGTCTCACAAGAGGTGAAAATTCTCGTAGTGTGAAAAAACCATCATACGAGTTTGCTAAAAAGAAAGAAGGAGAGACAAATGTGATTTAAGAAAGAAGGGTTAATCCTCCTAGATTTCCTTGGTAACTCCAGTTGTTAATACAGTTCAGACTATAATCGCTTATCAAATACCAACCCCTCAAGGAAATCAAGAGCAGAAACAGAGGAAAGAGCCTTTTAAATCTATCCACATGAGTTATATAAAGTTACTTCCAGTATTGATCCAGAAAAAGTTGGTCCAGACTAGGCCACCCTACTATACCATCACCTTTGCCTTGGTACTATAAGGCAGATCAGACGTACGCTTTCCATCAGGGTGCACCAGAGCACAATGTGGAAAACTGTTATCCCTTGAAATTGGAGGTACAAAAAATTGTGAGATCTGGTCTTTTATCCTTCAAAGATGTCAGTCCTAATGTCAAAGATAATCCTCTGCCAAAGCATGGAGGGACGAATGTTGTTAACATGGTTGCTGGTTGTCCAGGGGACTTCTAATTTATGATATCAACTTGGTCAGAGGAGACTTGGTAAATATGCATGCAGACCTTTGCGAGTTTAGTTACTATACTCATGACCATGTTGGTTGTGGTATCTATAGTACTGATATACAAGGTTGCGATAAGATAAAGGCTGATTTGTAGGAGATGATGAATGAGGGTCTCATCCATATAATCAGACCCAGGAAAGAATATGAGGAGGAAGTGAACATGTTCTTTGAATGTCTTGCAGAGTTATGGATCTTTTATGTGAACCATATGAATGATGATCTCATGCAATTTCATAATACCTTTTGCCACATGGCTAGTCAGGTGGAGCACCATTATGGATCTTGTCGGGTTTGTTGTAGGGATTTTCGAGGATGTTCCGTTGTGAGAAGAGGTATTTAGTTTTCATTGGATGATGGAAATATCAAAGTTTCAAGCCAAATAGATGATTACCATGAGGTTAACAAGACTGAGGTTTGCTTAGTTGAGGATGAATCAAATGATGAATATGCTTCGGCAGATGAATTCTTTTCCTCAAATGAGGATATGTTCTCCAGCGATGGTTCTTTGATTCCCAATTTTTTTGAATAAGGTGTGAATGTAATTGTGCCTTGTTTTAATGATTCTTCCCTTGTTGAGATTGAATACTATAGCAAGTCAGTTGTTGCCCCAGTGGTGATTTGCTTTCCAGGGCCTGTTCCTTACAAATCAGACAAAGTTGTACCGTATAAGTACAATGCTACTATTTTAGAGGATGGTGTGGAAGTTCTCATCCAACCTTTATGAAATGTCAGAAATATTGCTGCAGCTAGTAGAGTGACCTGCAATGGTCGTGTGTTTGCACCAGTTGTTCGGGGAAATGTCAGTACTGAGAAGAATATTGTTGTAAGTGTTGAGAATATGAAAGCTATATGGGAGTCCAATGGTGCTACCCTGGAGAAAGATGTGGATGATATTTTGAAGGTTATCAAAATGAGCGAATACAGAATTGTAGATCAGCTATTGCATACTCCTTCAAAGATATATATCCTAGCTGTGTTAACGAATTCTTCTGCCCATAGAGAATCTTTAATGCGGGTGTTGGACCAAGCCTTCGTGGAGTGTGATATGCCGTTAGATCAATTAAGCAGTGTGGTAGGTAATATTACATCTTGTAATAACCTAAGCTTTTGCGATGACGAATTTCCTGGCGAAGGGAGGAATGACAATCTAGCCCTCCACATATCTATGAAATATAAAAATGATTCATTGTCAAATGTGCTGATTGATAATGGGTCCGCCTTAAATGTTATACCAAAGAGCACACTGATGAAGTTAAAATATCAAGGGGTTCCCATGCGCCCAAGTGGTATTATTGTAAAAGCTTTTGATGGATCAATGAAGACAATTATTAGGAAAGTGGATATGCCTATCCACATAGGCCCACACCTTTTCCAGATCACTTTCCAAGTCATGTATGTTGTGCCCGCATACAACTATCTATTAGGAAGTCCATGGATACATGAGGCAGGGGCTGTCACTTCGACTCTACACCAAAAGCTGAAGTTCGTGCATGAAGGAAAAGTGGTTATTATAAATGAAGAGCAAGCACTGTTAATTTCTCATTTATCTTCTTTCAGTGTTGTAGAAGCGGATGAAGCTGCTGTTGGAACTCAGTTCCAAGATTTGTCCATTGATAGCGTAAGAGAGAATGAGAATTATATGGCTTCATTGAAAGATGCTCAACAGGTTGTGCGCAATGGCTCAAGCAAAGTATGGGGGCAGATTGTTGATCCGCTGGTGAACAAGAACAAGGCTGGTTTAAGATTCTTAGTGAAGAATGGCAAAGTTGAGACCCTGAAGTCAAAGTCTACTGTAAGCAACTATCAGGATATTTTCTACAATGGAGGTTACCTCCATCCAACTATTTCTGGAATCAATGCTATTGTGGAGGATGAAGAAGAGCAGGAAATGTCGAATTATGTGACGCCTGGAGTCCGAGTCCAGAACTGGGTCACTATTGATATTCCCTCTTGCATCCATGTCTCAAAGTAATTTGTTTTTGTCTATCTTTTCAAAAAGCTTTCACTCAGCCCAAGGTGAAAGTTAATATTGTACGAGCTTATCTGTTTGCTTTGATCATTAAAATCATAAATAAAAGTTGTCTTTGATTCTCAAATTGTGTTTTTATTTTCTGCTTTTTTCTTGGAAAATGGTAATAAAAAAACCTTTTGGAATAAATAATAACTGTAAATAAGTCTGCATAATCACTTGATATATGTGTCTGTTTCTAAAAGCAATCATAAATCATATGTGCAGATTAATTAATAAACTCGTTGAATAAAATGACACTGCACCCTCATCCAACATTGAATATCATGTGTATGGGGCCGAAGAAGAAGAATATGATGAGATTCCAGAAGAGGTTTCACGGTTGCTTGAGCGCGAGGAAAGTTCCATTCAGCCGAATAAAGAGCCATTGGAGACCATCAATTTGGGTTCAGAGGAAGAGCCAAAGGAGGTCAAGATTAGAGCATTACTACACTCGGATGTGAAAAGCAGGTTGACTGAATTGTTGAGATATTATGTGGACATCTTTGCTTGGTCTTACCAAGACATGCCTGGTCTAAATACTGATATTGTGGAGCATCATTTTCCGTTGAAGCCATAGTGCCCGTCAGTCAAGCAGAAATTGCAAAGAACTCACCCTGATATGGCAGTGAAAATTAAAGAAGAGGTCTTAAAGCAGATAAATGCCAATTTTCTTGTGACATCAGTGTAGCCTCAATGGATTTCCAATATTATCCCTGTACCAAATAAAGATGGAAAAGTTTGCTTGTGCGTAGATTACAGAGATCTAAATAAAGAAAATCCAAAAGATGATTTTCCATTGCCACATATTGTTATGTTGGTTGATAGTACAACAAAATTCAAAGTATTCTCGTTCATGGACGGATTTTTTGGATATAATCAAATTATAATGGCTCCTGAGGACATGGAAAAAAGTTTATCACACCCTGGGGAACATTTTGTTATAGAGTGATGCCCTTTGGGTTGAAGAACGCTGGTGCAACGTACCAAAGGGCTATGATAATCCTATTCCATGATTTGATGCACAAATAAATAGAGGTATATGTTGATGACATGATTGCCAAATCATAGACCGAAGAAGGGCATGTAGAAGATTTGTTGAAATTGTTTCAGCATTTGAGGAAGTATCGTCTCTGCTTGAATCCAAAAAAATGCACCTTCAGTGTCTGATTAGGGAAATTACTAGGTTTCATTGTCATCCAAAAAGTAATTGAAGTTGATCCTGATAAATTCAAAGCAATTCAAGAAATGCATGCACCAGGGACTGAAAAGCAAGTTAGAGGCTTCCTTGGACGTTTGAGTTACATTTCCATATTCATTCCCCGTATGACTGCGACATGTGAACCAATCTTTAAATTGTTAAAGAAATATCAAGATTGTGTGTGGACAAATGATTTCCAAAGGGCATTTGAAAGTATTAAAGAGTATCTGATTTAACCTCCTATCTTGCTCCCTCCTGTTGAAGGAAGACCATTGATCATGTATCTAACAATGTTAGATAATTCTATGGGCTGTATTTTGGGACAACAAGATGAAATATGGAAGAAGGAGTAGGCCATTTATTATCTTAGCAAGAAGTTTACTGACTGCAAGTCATGATATTCTATGATGGAAAAGACATGTTGTGCTCTAGGCCTAGGTGACAAAGCGGTTGCGGCAATATATGTTGAATCATACTACTTGGTTGATTTCCAAAATGGATCCAATTAAGTATATTTTTGAAAAGCCTTATCTTACTGGAAGAAATTCCCGTTGGCAGATGTTGTTGTCTAAATATGATATTGAATACCATACTCAGAAGGCTATAAAAAGCATTTGCTGGCGGATTATCTTGCTCACCAACCGGTAGATGATTATCAATCTATTAAATATGATTTCCCTGATGAGGATGTTATGTTTCTAAAAGTGAAAGATTGTGATGAACCTTTGCCTGGGGAAGGTCCTGATCCTGAATCCTAGTGGGGTATGGTATTTGATGGAGCTGTGAATGCTTATGGAAGAGGAATCGGCGCTATGATTATCACTCCACATGGATCACACATTCCTTTTACTGCAAGACTGACATTTGATTGTACCAATAATATGGTGGAGTATGAGGCTTGTATCATGGGTCTCGAGGAAGCATATTATCTCAGAATCAAAGTTCTAGATGTATATGGTGATTCAGCTTTGGTGGTTAACCATATTAAAGGAGAATGGGATACTCGTCACCCTGGCTTGATCCCTTACAAAGATTATGCTAGAATATTATTACCCTTCTTTAACAAAGTTGAATTCTATCATATTCTCAGAGATGAAAATCAGATGGCAGATGCTTTGGTAACTCTGACTTCTATGTATCAAGTGAATACTTGGAATGATGTGCCTCGTATCACAGTGCAACATTTGGATAGACCGATTCATGTGATTATGGAGGAGGAAACAGTAGATGAAAATCCTTGGTATTATGATATCAAGCACTTTCTCTAGACTCAGGAATACCCGACTGGTGCATCAAATAAAGATAGAAAGACGTTGAGAAGGTTGGCAAGTAGCTTTTTCCTTGCTAAAGATGTACTTATAAGAGAAATTATGATATGGTCTTGCTCAGATGCATGGATAGACACGAAGTAGACATGTTGATGCATGAAATCCATGAAGGTTTCTTTGGTACTCATGCCAATGGACATTCGATGGCGAAAAGGATGCTTAGGGCAGGTTACTATTGGCTGACAATGGAATTTGACTGTTATAAATTTGAAAAGAAGTTCTATAAATTCCAGATTTATGTTGACAAAATCCATGTACCTCAGACACTTCTCAATGTTATTTCTTCCCCATGGCCCTTCTCTATGTGGGGGTATTGACATGATTGGATGGTGAGGAGTTCCCACGTCTTGTGAATGCTGATGCAGTCAAGAAATACTTCGCCTAGAAAAATAAAAAGAAAAGCATGTTAAGATGAAAATCCAAAAGAGCGGCTTAGGCAAAAAGGAGCGTCTCGGTAGGTCGAAAACCTGAAAGGGGCGGTCTAGGCAAAAATTAGAGACATAAACAGAATAAATTTTCCCTCTAGGTTGAAAACCCGCAAGGGAAACCTGGGCAAAATTTAGGGATTTCTTGGCAAGTAACTGCATCAGACGAGACTCGATCATTTGAAGCAACAATCTTCTTGAATCCTCACCACTTTTCAACCAAAGTCGTTGTTCAGGAATTCAAAGTTGTTAGGGAGAATAGTGGTCATTGTATTTCAATGTATCTTTTCCAATATATATTACCATTTTCCAAACTTTTAAATTATCTATGGAGTATCACCATTCACAGACTATCATTCTATTAATAAAGTTTGAGCTTTTGTCTAATTATTTGCAATTCTTATTTTATTCAGCTTACAGAGACTTCATTTATTATTTATAGTAATTCTCAAATCAAACAAATTAAATAATAAAATTATTTTTTGAAAGAGTTTACAAATTATTTATTGCTTTAGATTTTGTGACTCAAGAAGAACAAAAATAGTGACTCTAGGGACGAACGAACTCAGAAATTTTAGAAGTCTAAAATCCTCAGGAAGGTTCTCCCAAGGCACTTTTGTTGGATTAAGTATGTTCTTCATGTTTTTTCTCAGATAGTTGAAGATGATACCAATTGATGTATGGTGCGATGTTTGTTTTGTGATCCCGTTTTCCCCAGTCAGGTCTTGGTTCATTTTGATTTCGGGGTTGCATGGTATGGAGTCTCCATCCCAGATTCCCCAGTAAGGTATTGACTCCTATGACGAAAGCCCCTTTTCCATTTCTATGATGATATGGAATCATTTGCAAAACATCACCCTTTTGCAGTGCTAGCATCTTTTGTTGTTTGTTTCCCAATAAACTAGGCAAGTGCAATGTCTTTGTTAAGAAGTGTTGAAACAGTCGTCAACCTTTTGGGTTTTCTCCCGCCAAATACTGGGCTTGATTTAAAATCCCCATAAGTGTGATTCCTTGCTGTAATATTTGACTTATTAAATCCCCAAGTAAAACGGAGATAACATATTTCCCTGAAAAATTGTTATCCGCACGAGGTTTCACAATTTCTCCCCAAAGAAGTTGGTGCAATCATCACTCTCAGTATTGAAGAATGCACCTTGATGCCCCCTCGATGATGTGTTGTTGCCCTCCTCATTAAAGACATTATGATATCCCCCAACTGATGTCTCAGCAATATGGTATCGTTTTCCCTAGTGAAGTCAGTATTACAGTCCCCGATGGAAGTACAGACCTTGAAACATTTGCTTTTCCCCATTGAAGTATGTTATTTTTTCCCAGTGAAGCTTGGAAGAAGTTGTTATATCCCTATGTTTCTAATGATTTACTATTATGATGTTGTTCTTTCCCAGTGAGGTTATGCCGCGAGATAGAAATCCATTTCCTCAGTTGGTGCTTACTTTCTTATGGAATTTTTATCTTGGATGTGATTTAGCCGAATATTAACTGTGCCCAAGTTGGTATGGTTGGGTTATCCCCGTTGTTATATGTCTGTTTTGTCAGCATATACATGATAACATTCATACATTCATACATATATCATGCATTGGTTGAATTTAGTAGATCATTGCTCATTTGCATATTTTTTGTTGACATATTACCATGTTTTGCAGAGTTGTGTTGCCCTCTCTCCAATAGAGTGTCAACCTTAAGCAGAAAGAGTATATTCTCTCATTTTCCCCACTGAGTTATCCCTTGTGGAAGAATTCTTCTTTAGCCTTCCTTTCAGCTCTTTGTGTGGATAGAATGAGATTCCCTCTTGAGTTTATTTCTCATGAGGTGTTATTTTGGTTGACTTTTTCATTACGGTTTATTTCTGGTTTGAATCTATGGTCCCCAACAATATTATTATTTTGATTTCTGTAGGATTTGAGCCCTAATTTGAGAATGTGCATTTATTTTGCATGTGAATATTTTATCTCCTCAACAAGAACATATCGACATTTCCCCAGGAAGTCCTATTTCTTTCTCCCCGGGAAATCATTATCGCAATTCCTCCTCATAACAGCAAGTGGAAGGTATCTTGATTTGAGCAACATGTACTTCCCCAATAAGTCTGACAGTTCCCCGAGAAGATTCAGATTTGTTACTCCGATGAACGGTAGCCTTGTAATTATAGAAGGTAGTTTTTGTTGAGATTTGTTACTCAAATGAATGGCAGCCTTGTCATTATGGAAGGTAATTTGTTGTTGAGGTTTGTTACTTCAATGAATGGGAGCCTTGTCATCATGGAAGGTAGATTGTTGTTGAGGTTTGTTACTCCAATGAATGGTAGCCTTGTCATTATGGAAGATAGTTTGTTGTTGAGATTTGTTACTCCAATAAATTGTAGCTTTGTCATTATGGAAGGTAGTTTGTTGTTGAGGTTTTTTACTCCAATGAATGGTAGCCTTGTTATTATGGAAGGTAGTTTGTTGTTGAGATTTGTTACTCCAATGAATGGTAGCCTTGTCATTATGGAAGTTAGTTTGTTGTTAGGTTTACTACTCCAATGAATGGTAGCCTTGTAATTACGGAAGGTAGTTTATAGTTGAGATATGTTACTCCAATGAATGGTAGCATTGTCATTATGGAAGGTAGTTTGTTGTTGAGATTTGTTACTCCAATGAATGGTAGTGTGATACGGTGGCCAGAACCGAGACTTGTTTTTTAGGAATGCTGGTTTGCGTTTTGCGTTTGTGTTTGCAAAATGTCGCGGTAAGCAAGAGTCGCCACCGACTTTAATTTTATCCAACAAGGAAAGGTAAAAAGCACAGAAAAATTCCTTTTTCGAGATATTTCTTAGTACGGGGGATAGATTATATAAAGGGAATGTATTAGCACCCTTTCAATCTGTAGTTATCTACGGGCTCTTAGGTACTTGCTCATCATTTTCAAAATTTCTTCTTTGTGTGCTTGTGTGTTTTGAAAAGTTTTTGTTTTGACTTCGATTTAACCCTTGCTTCTGTCTTCAAGAGTGTTACGAAGTGTTTTTGAAAACTTTGTTTTGAAAGGAGTGTAAGTGTGAAAAGTTTGTTTTGTTTGAGCAAGTACTTGAGAGCTAATCTACCTACTCAAAAAAAGAATTTTTCTGTGCTTTTTTCCTTTCCTTGTTAGATAAAATAAAAGTCGGAGGCAACTCTTGCATACCGCGACATTTTGCAAACACAAACGCAAAACGCAAACCAGCATTCCTAAAAAACAAGTTCCGGTTCTGGCCAGCGTATCACAGAACTGGCGACTCTGTTGGGGAGTTAATAAGTGGGGTGTACCTTAGGATTAGTTCATCATATTGTTTTCATTTGTTTGATTTGTTTGCTTTATCTTTGTGGGCTTTGTATCAGGGTTACTATAGATTCTAACCCAGATCTGGGGAACACCTTTTAGGTAAGTAGCACTAGACTGTGAGGGAACTGTACGGCGTAGACCGATACGGTTGAAGCAGTAGCTACGTTGATGTGGCTCATTAGTTGGTATTTATATCCCTTGTGGAGCAACATGGAGAGTATGAGGCTGCTATATGGGTCATTTAGCATCAACTGACCTTAGAACCTATAATTGACCAACTTGGCCATAGGAAGTAGTGATACGCTACACTCATTGAGACCATACTCTCGAGATGGTTCCAGCTGCAAGAAAATATTACGTGACTGGAACTATGACTGATGGAGGATGGTCAGTGATATTGAGAACCTCTAGAACCCGGTTACTATTATTAGGACAGGTTGAACCAACTAAACTGCAAGAGGGTGGTACCTAGACTCCATGCAAGCCTGAAACATAAGGGCTACTGTGTGACTTATTTGCCTTTAGCATGTTTTCGATATGTGATACCTGTTGTGTGTTTTTATCATGACATAATGCATCATGACATAGCATTCATATTTCATTAGACTAACCATTTCAATGACCGAGGGGATTCATCTTTGTTCTGTTTTGCAGATCATGGCTTCTATGCGCAAAAATACCATTCGAGTCAATTTCGTGCAGACACCTACTCAACTCAGAGAGTTGGTTTCAAAAGTTCCTGATACTTCTTCCTTTGTTAGAAGACATGGTCATCTCCTTAGCATGGTCACTTCAAATTTGGACGAGCAAATGATGAGCATCCTTTTCCAGTTCTTTGACACGTTGCATCATTGCTTCACCTTCCCGGACTATCAGCTAGTCCTTACTTTGGAGGAGTTTTCTGATTTTCTGGGTATATCCATTCTAGAGCAGACACCCTTTACATTTTTGGAGATATCTCCCAGGCTAGAGGATATTGATTCAGCCCTACATCTAAAAATGGCTGATGTAGTCTCTAACTGGGAGACTCGGAGCGGGGTTAAAGGTTTCTTGGCTAAGTTTTTGATTGATCAAGCTCAACAGTTCTAGGATAGTTTGGACTTTCAAGCATTTGAAGACATCCTGGCTCTCCTCATCTACGACTTGGTTCTTTTCCCGAATTCGGATGCTTTCATAGACGTGAATGCGGTCAAGATCTTCATGTCTCGTAATCCAGTGCCTACTCTTCTAGGTGATATTCTACATGCTCTTTATACTCATATTATGCAGAGAAGGAGAACTCTCATGTGTTGTACACCGCTGACGGAGAGGTGGTTTATTTTGCACTTCCCCAAGTTTGTATTGAAGAATGAGGAAGGTGTAGGTTGGGCTTATAAAATCATGTCCCTTGCTCATACGGACATCCTTTGGAGTTATAAAGATATGGAAAGAGTAGTTGTCATTGATCAATGTGGGGAAGACCCTAATGTTCCGTTGCTTGGAATTCGAGGGGGTATAACCTATAATCCTTGTTTGACTTTACGACAGTTTGGACGCGCTCGGAGAGATGGTCCCCATGAGCTGCTGCTTACAGGCATTGTCTTTGACTACAAGGGGGATATTGAGGGACATCGCCGCAGGTTTATACGAGCTTGGGGCATGGTGAACATGTCTGACCCACATGAGCTTGGACTGAAGACTTCTCTCCCGATGCAACCATATCTCCAGTGGGTTCGAGCCCGTGCTCAAAATCTGTGGATACCATATGAAGCTGTTTTTCCGGTGATTATAGAGCATACGAATGAAGAAGGGGTTCCTTACACAGTCCTTCATCCATACATGCCTACTGATCTTGGGGCACTGAAGAGATCATGGATCCAGCTAAAGGAAGAAAGGGATATCTACAGAGAAAAGTATCATGAGCAGGAGAGGAAAATCTTGAGGCTTACAAGGAAACTTGAGAATGAAAGGACAATCAACGATTATGTCAGCACGAAGGGAAAGAGACCATGGGATTTATGATGTCTTTTATTGTTTCTAGTTTAGATTTGTTTTTCAGTATTTCTTTTGTAACGCCTTGAAGGAAACTGATTTGTCCCATTCATCTGGAGGGGGGGGGGGGGGAGAACCAAGAAGAAAGAAATGGGCCTAGTCCTGTGGTTTCCGATAATGACACTGATTTTGATGAAGACCAGTATCCTCCTGCCAAGGATAGGTATAAGCAACTCGAAGATCGGCTGAGTGCAATGGAGATCCAGAAGATACCTGGGTTAGACTTTGGAGATTTGGGTCTGGCATCAGGGGTGGTGATCCCCCACAAGTTTAAAGCTCCTGTCTTTGCTAAGTACGATGGGGGTATCCTTCCCGAAGCTACACCTCCGCTCGTATGTCAGAAAGATTCAACCATATACTGCTGATAGGAACCTGTGGGTTCATTTATTTCAAGATAGTCTGTCAGGGACTCAACTTGAATGGTTCTATCAACTGGAAGGAGCTAATGTCCGCAACTGGGAGGACCTTGCTGCCGCTTTTTACAAGTAATACAAATATAATGCCGACCTTGCTCCCATACGTACTCAACTTCAGGGTATGTCTATGGGTGCAGGCGAAGGTTTTAAGGACTATGCTCAGAAGTGGAGAGATCTTGCTGGAAGAGTCCAACCTCCTCTGTCTGATAGGGAGATGGTGGATATGTTTCTTGGGACTTTGGCTGGTCCATATTTCAACCATTTGATCGATAGTTCATCGCCGGGGTTCACTGAATTAATTTTGACTGGGGAGAGAGTTGTAGTCGGTATCAAGAGTGGCAAGATACAGAAAGGTGCTTCGTCAAGTACAGAGAAGAAGCCTTTTAGAAAAGAAGCTAGTGTAGTTTACAGCACGAGAAGCCAAAACCGATCCGAACGCCGCCAAGCAGTTAATGTGGTGGTAATATCAAGACCAATTGTTGCCCCACAATGCAACAATCAGCAAAGAGTAGAGAGACCACAAAGGCAGTATAATCGGCTCAGTATGACCCTATCTCAAATTCTTCCGTAGTTGTTGAAGACCAACTTGATAACCCTGAGGGAGGCTCCGAAGAATCCCAGTACTACATCACCGCTGTATAATCCAAACGCCCCGTTGTGCCTATCACTCCGATAGACCAGTGCATGATACGAACAACTGCTGGGCCTTGAGAAATAAGGTACAAGATTTAATTGAAGCTAAAGAGATTGAATTTGACGCACTGGAAAAGCCTAATGTCATGACTGCTCCTATGCCCAAGCATGGGGTAAATGCTGTAGATGATGATTCATTCGTAACCTCTACGGAAGACATTTCTAATCTGTTGATGATAGTGAAGAAGAACCTATTGTCGGCCAATTTATTTCCGGGCTGTGGCGAAGGCTGCCACCTATGTTCCATCCTATCTACTGGTTGCCATTTATTGACGTCAGGTGTTCAGCGCCTGATGGATAACAAAGAAATCCTGTTCGAGAAAACTTTGGTTCCATTGTTTCCTGTTGAAGATGTTTCCATAATAACCATTTCCGCCAATCCTTCCAAGGCTTCCTCGAGAAAGCCTGTTAGGAATACACCCATTACAAGAGTTGATCCATTGATCATAACTATCCCTTGTCCTATCCTGTATACTTCGGATAAGGCTGTCCCGTGGCACTATGGGGCCGATGTGTATTATCATGGGATCAAACAAGACTTGAAGGTTGAAGAGGCTGATACTGATGTCAGCAATATTGTCGGGTCTAGCAAGGTCACCCGAAGAGGAAGACTTTTCTCTCCTGAGATTTCCCCACCAACTGTTCGAAAACCTGTTGCTATTCCACTTGCCAGTACATCTGCTACTGTCCCTGTTCATGTTCCAATCATTAGCCCTGTTGCCTAGTCATCTGACGCTCGGGGAAAAGAGATCACAAGTGAGCCTGCCCGGATGGAGGCACCGAAGAAGATTATTGTAGAAACCTCTAGACAGGAGATAGAGGAAATTCTAAAGATCACCAAGAAAAGTGACTACAACATAGTCGAATAGCTGGGGAAAACCCCGTCGAAGATCTCCATGTTATCTTTATTGTTGTGCTCAGAAGCCCATGCAAAGGCTTTAATTGCTTTCCTTAAAACTGTGCATGTGCCGTAGGAAACATCAACTGATCAATTCAAAGACTGTGTGGCTAGTTTGACAGTTGACAACGAGTTGGGTTTCTCCGACGCAGATCTGATTGCCAAAGGAAAGAATCACAATGACGCTCTGCATGTTTCAACCGAGTGCAGGGGCACTACTCTGGCTCACGTACTGGTGGATACTGGGTCCTCGTTAAATGTTTTACCCAAGAAAGTGTTAGACCGGTTGGACTGTGAAGGGTTGGTTCTGAAGCCAAGTAATATTGTGGTTAGGGCCTTTGACGGGTCCAAAAGGATGGTACACGGGGAGGTGGATGTCCCTGTTAAGGTTGGTTCCTAGACTTTTGCGTATACATTCTATGTGATGGAAATCTGACCATCTTACTCTTGTTTGCTGGGTAGCCCGTGGATTCATAAAGTTGGGGCAGTGACTTCCACTCTCCATCAGATGTTGAAATACCCAGTGAAGGGGAAAATTGTTACAGTACGAGGAGAAGAGGAGTACATGGTGAGCCACCTCAACTCTTTTCGGTATGTGGAGATGGATGGGGAGTTCATTGAAACCCCGTGTCAGAACTTTGAAGAAGTCCCCCAGACTCTGGAGTCGACTGAAACTGTTGCTGAAAATCCTCCAATGAAGATGGCTTCCCTCAAGGATGCTCGGGCTATTATTGAAAAAGGTGGGTGTGCAAATTGGGGCCAACTCCAAGACTTTGCACACAAGACTGACAAGTTTGGTTTGGGTTTTACTGCAGAAGCTCAAAGGGTTGTTCGGCGTGCGCGAATTGGAAGACCTCCCCTGTGTATCAGTAATCCGGAAGTGAATGCAATTGAAGATGATGATGAAGAGTCAGATTTCGACAGTTGGATTTACCCGACTACTGACGATGGATTGAGCAATTGGACGACAAAGGACTTCATGCCCATTTCTTTTATTACACAGTAATAGACTTTTGTTTTTGTAACAGGCAATTTGAAACTTTACGGCCCGGTGCCTTGTCCGAGACACCGTGGCTTTGTTTGTGAGGGCTTAATGTTTTTCATTTCCATATATCATTAATAAATCATTGGACGTTCTATTGCATTACAAATTTTGCGCTCCTTGTTTTTCCTTTCTATCTTGCACTTTATCAAAACAGCTATTGTCTTACACACACTCACATATCATAATACAGATCCACATCCACTCTGGATCCCACTGATAACGACTCTGCTACTACCGGTTATGACTTCGAAAGTCCGATCAACCAAGTCGAGGACGAAGGTGAGGATGATTGCGAAGTTCCTGGGAAACTTGCTAGAATGTTACTACAGGAAGAAAGGGCCACACAACCTCCAAGAGCCACCAATTCTGATGCCTCTCATTCAGGAAGACTTCTTGATCTTGTACTTGAAAGTACTCGACAATTCAATGGGGTGTGTGTTGGGGCAGCATGACGAGTCTGGCCGAAAAGAGCATGCTATTTATTACCTTAGCAAAAAGTTTACCGACTGTGAGACCCGATACTCACTGCTTGAGAAAACTTGATGCGCTTTGGCATGGGCTGCTCGCCAGCTGAGACAGTATATGCTAACTCACACTACTCTATTGATATCGAAAATGGATCCAATCAAGTATATCTTCGAAAAGCCTGCCTTGTCCGTAAGAATAGCAAGATGGCAGATGATCTTAACTTAGTATGACATCCAATACACGACCCAAAAGGAAATCAAGGGGAGTGTGTTGGCAAATCATTTGGCGCATCAGGCCGTGGACGATTACCAGTCTATGAACTTTGAGTTTCCGGATGAGAACATCATGTTGGTAACCGACTGTGAAACACCTGGACCGGATAAAGGACCTGAGGAAGGATCACGAATGTTTTTTGATGGAGCTTCAAACGCTTTGGGTAATGGCATTGGTGTCGTGATCATATGTCCTGAAGGCTGTCATACTCCGTTCACCGCCCGATTATGTTTTAACTGTACCAACAACATGGCAGAGTATGAAGCATGCATCATGGGCCTTCGAGCAACTATTGACCTAAGGATTAAATTCTTAAGTGTATTCGGAGATTCCGCTCTCGTGATCAGTCAGATCAAAGGCGAGTGGGATACGAAGCACCTAAATCTTATTCCTTACAAAGAGTATTGTTGTACCCCAAAATTTTCCCTCTCATTTCATCAACTTTTTCTCACCACAAGACTCTTGGATCTCAAGATCAAGTTAGGGTTTGCTCTCCTCAAGACCCCTCCTTACACTGTTGACCCAAATTAGGGTTTGAGTTTGCTCATTGATGTTTTGACCTAAAATTCCCAAAGTTTCTTTCATGCTTCATGTTGGACTCACAAGTTTATCCATACCAAGTTTCAAGCCTTGATTCCAATCTTTGCCCAGTCAATTGGACAATTGACCTAGAAATCAGCTGTATTGGGGAAAAAGTCAACTGTGGCCAATGGACAGTCAAACTTCATGAATTTTGACCCACATCAACATAATGAACTCATATGAACCATTTAGTCAAGTTTGGATCACAATTCCACAAGAAATTTGATCAGATCACCAAAAGGGCAAAATGGTCATTTTTAGGGTTTTGACTGCACAAAGGCAATTTTTGACTGTTTGACCTAACCAATGGCAAACGAAGCTCACATATGGACTCAAGGAATCAATGGCATTGTCTTGACCCATTCAACAAGTTCAAAAGATCTCAAATGCATAGGATTGACAGATGAATTTTTCAGTCAACTGATCAAAATTTGACTGTACACTGAAAAGTCAAACTTTGACTTTTTGGTCAAAATCAAGTGCCAAGATTCATTTTTCATCAAGACATGTCAAATTATGAAACTTTTTCATCAAGAAACCCAAAATTGCAAATTAGGGTTTAAAATGAAAAAATTTCATAACTTAGAAAATTTTCTAAGTTATGAAACTTTCTTATTTTTTCCTAACTTTGCCCCATTTTTCATCAAGATACAAATGGATTCAAACAAAACTTGAAACATGAAAGTTATAGTCCATTGCAAAATCTACAACTTTGATTCACAAAGTTTTCTCAAAGGAAGCTTATATCTCAAGTCATGATTTTTGGAACAAGGGTGCAAAACACTTTTAACTTAGACAAAATTTGCCCTATTCTAGGCAGGATTTTGGTCCAACTTCTTGGCCATTTTTCACATGGTTCCACTTGTAGTTTCAATTTTCATTACAAAGATGGATTGTAGTACATGTTCCAATCTTTCCAAATTGTCAAAGAACTTCTCAAACACCCTTGTGGTTAGAGAGAATCGAATTTGCAAAGTTGGCCAAAACTCATTTTTGTTCATGGCCAAGGCTTGTTCATAACACTTGCATTTTCAAATCAGCTTGTGTATTGCTAGCTTGCAGGCCTCAAGACCAAGTTTACACTCCTTAATTTAATGCCTAACCATTGTGTTAAGGCATTATTTCATCCATTTGGGAATTACACATAGAATTAATCCTTAATTAGAAAAAGCAAAATTGCCATTTTTGAAAAGTAACACTTTATGTCAAGTTCCAAATCCTTGAGGTACAGGCCAGATCTTTGAAGCAAAAGTTTGTACACAAATCCCATTTATCAAGGGCAAATGCTGCAGCATAGAGGGATAGAGTTCACAGGCCTGCATTGCAACTTGAACCTTCTTACTTCAAAAACAAGAAAGATAGCAAAAGATAGGCAACTTTCACTTCCTGCAAACCAGAGCTTAAGAAAACCTTGTACTCATCTTCCACACATCCCAACTGACCTAAAACACGACTAAACCACCCCTCATACCTCCTAGTACACCAAAACAACTTCTTGCTGCAGAAACAGGGCATCCCCTGCAGATTGAGTTGCACAACTCAGTTCACTCGTGCGTTTTTGCCAAAACAAGTTCAAACACATTCCTTACCATCCACTGAAACTATTCCAAGCCTTAGACTCAAGCTGTAACATCCCTAACCCTACTTTCCATTTTTAATTTCAAGCTGTGCAGGTGGACTTCTGTAGCACGATACAGGTGGTTTCAAAGCAAGCTAGGTACTTGGGAAGCATCCTTGGACCTCAGGCAATCTGTACAGAAGCTTAAACTCCATTAAAGGTGGCCACATTGCTCTACACGATCCAAGCTGAAACGGGTAATCCATGGACTTCTATCTCTCAATCTAGGAAGAGTGAAGCTTAGGTTTGTGAATGAAACATGTCCTACTCATAGCCCTGAAGCCATACATGTGATCACTTTTCATTTATGTTAAGCGTGCTGTGAGAATTTTAGCCATGAACATGAGGAAAAAATTAGGTTAAAATTTAGGGCCAAAGAAATTCTCTCTGGCCTTTGAGAGTTAATCCAAGTTTTTTACATATTTGAAATTGTGGCTTGATGCTCTACAATGTTTGTGTTATGAGTTTTGGCTAAAAATCAAGAAATCAAGAGATAGCAGGTGTAGAAGGAAGCACGCGTTTTCTTGTTCAAACAAGTGCTGGAGGTTGAAGACAGAGTTGACTTGGGCTGGGCCTGAGTCAACTTGCTTTTTGCACACCTTTTTTTCATTTGCACCCCCCTGGCCCATTGAGTGAAATATTTGATATTTTTGTATTTTTCTTTTTTATTCTGACTTGATATTTTTTGTCCAAACATAAAAAACACCAAAAATATTTTTTCCACATTTTTTACATTTATTTGGCATTTATTTGTTTTATTAAACATATGTATGTAAATAAATATATTTCCTTTTCATTTTAAAAACCCTAAAAATAATACAAAAAATATTTATTTTTTAGTTATTATTTTTTATTTGCATTTTGAAAACATTTTCTAAAAAAATACATTTTTTTGTAAATAATTAATTTTTATTTTTTTGTACATATTTAGCATATTAAATTTATATAATATATACATATACATACTTTATTAAATATTTAGGGCAAAAATACAAAAAATAATACTTTTTATTTTTATTTAATATTTGACATCAAAAATACTTTTTCTACAATATACTTTTTTTATTTTTTTTGTATAAATCAATAATACATTGTACATAATTAATAAATAAATTCTATTTATTCAAAATTAGGGTTTAACCCTAAATAAAAAAAATAACCAAAAATATGACTTTTTTTATTTTGTTTATACTTCAAACATGAAAACCTTTTTACATACATAAAAAGTCCTTTTTTGCATAATACATTGCATTTTGATATTTATTTAAATTGTATTTATTTAAATGTTAAGTATTTGTATATTCGATATGGTTATAATAATTTAGATTTTATTTCCTTGTCAAATATCCCCCAAATTCAAACTTGTATCCCCATCCCCATAATCATGTTGTAATAATTTAGGACTTTAAATTCTCGCACATTTAAAAGTTTCCAAATTATGCCATGATAGACCAAGGGTTTATATACAAAATCAATCAACAAATAGCTTGACCTAATTCAAGATAAACATGCATGAAAAACAAACACAATGCACACTTGCACGCCTAGGGTTACATCCACTTTTTGCCTTCAAAAATGGGCCATGTTTGCATATCAAGTACTTTGGCAAAACAAAAACAAACAAAATGATCATAGTCCCTCGATGACGCTATCGGAGTTTCCTAAACAAAAATGATCATAGTCCCTCAAGAAAATTGCCAAAATACTTTACACTATTGCTTTCATGGTCTATACGATGACCCGCGCCCGTCCCGTTAACATCCTAACACAAGGTTGTTCACCAAATACAATGGTGAAACAACACTTTTAAAAGGGTTAAAAACATAAGAAAGATCTTTGAGTAAAATAGGGTAGACAACTCTTAGTTACTTGATCAAAAACTTGCAAAAAACATCCTTGCCGTTTTTCAAAACACACTCCACAACACCACTTTCAAAACAAACTTTCAAAAACATTGAAACATCTTTTCAAAAAGACAAACACCTTTGTATATACTCAAACAAGAGTCATTACAAAGGTTGCCTAGACAAGGCATCTTTTTCAAAACATTTTCAAAACCACACACAAAGCACCATTTCAAACAATTGAAAATGCAAAGCAAGTGATCTAAGAAAGTAACTAAGAGCCCGTGGATAACCATGGATATAAAGGGTGCTAATACCTTCCCTTTCTATAATCTACTCCCCGAACCCACGAAAACATCTCAAAGGTATTTCCTGTGCTTTTTTACCTTTCCTTAGGATAAATAAAAAGTCGGTGGCAACTCTTGCTAAACCG
This sequence comes from Vicia faba, assembly GCA_948472305.1. NCBI lineage: Eukaryota > Viridiplantae > Streptophyta > Magnoliopsida > Fabales > Fabaceae > Vicia > Vicia faba. Next base: position 20,180,823 of record OX451736.1, on the reverse strand, counting down.
AAACATTTGCAAACACAAACGCAAAACCTCAAGTCAGTTCTCCCACCGTATCACAGAACTGGCAACTCTGCTGGGGATTGAATTTGAAAGTGGAGTAACCTTAGGGCTTAGATCACCTTTTGCATGATTAATTGTTTGCTTTGATTGCTTTACATTTTGGTTCTCTTGTTTGGGCTTGAAATCCTACACCCAGATTTGGGAAACATTCATAGATAGCAATACATTGTGGAAACTGTGTGGGGTATACTGACACGGTTGAAGCAATAGCTATATTAGTGCGACATATTTGTGAGTACCGGTAACCCTTGAGTTCAATCAAGGAGAGTACGGGGCCACTGAGTGATGTCACTAAGCACTAATGACCTAGAAACTTACTTGACCATCTTGGCCTTTTATTAGGGGTAGTGAGATGACCGACTTTGGTGCAGTCCGAAGTTGGTAGATACTCGATACTACACTCACTGAGGGTTGTTTTCTTGGAATATTTTGGTCGCTAGTTAAGTGGCTAAACCAAAACAATGAACATGGAAAACAATCCAATGATATTGAGCTCCTTAGAACCCGATTACTATTTATAGGACAGGTTTTTAAGCACACTAAACTCAAGAGGGTACTTACCTATGAAACCTCATGCAAGCCTGAAACTAGGGTTTTTTGTGATTTGCTTGTACATGTGTTTGTGCATACATCATGAACATCATAAAGCATCATATGCATCCACTAACCATTTCAAGGGTTTGGATCTTCATCTTTGTTCTTGTTTTGTAGGTCATAGAATCTCTTCGCAGGAAAACCATTCAAGTCAACCTTGTGAGAATCCCTCCTCAACTCAAGGAGCTTACATCCAGAATTCCAGAAAATTCTCTCTTCAGTGAAAGACATGGTAGACTTCTCAACCTAGTCAACACCAGCATTGAAGAAGACATGGTGAAAGTGTTATTCCAATTCTTTGACCCCCTTCACCACTGTTTCACATTCCCCGATTACCAGCTGGTGCCCACTTTGGAGGAATTTTCTCAACTCCTGAGAATTCCTATTCTTGATCAACTACCCTACAACGGTATGGAAAAAGAACCAAAACCTGAAGATGTTGCTCAAGCACTACACTTGCAACCATCTGACATCAAGGGGCATTGGGAAACTAGAAGTGGTGTCAAAGGCTTCTTGGCAAAGTTCTTGTTCGAGAAGGCACAAGAGTGTTGGAATTCTTTGGATCTGCAAGCCTTTGAAGAAATTATGGCACTCCTTATTTATGGGCTGGTCTTGTTCCCAAATCCTGACCAACTTATAGATGTGAATGCTGTCAAGATCTTCATATCCAGGAATCCCATACCTACATTGCTTGGGGACATCCTCCACTCATTTTACACACGAACAATGAGGAAGAGAGGTGTTCTCATGTGCTGTACTCCTCTCCTTGCAAGGTGGTTTATTTCTCACCTTCCACAATCAGTTTTGAAGAACGAGCAGGGTTCAAGGTGGTCACAACGATTGATGACCCTCACACATTCTGATGTACATTGGTGTTCTCGGTCCAGAGAAAATGTCATCATCATCGATCGTTATGGTGAATTCCCTAATGTTCCATTACTTGGCATTAGAGGAGGCATTACCTACAACCCTTGTCTAGCTTTGAGACAATTTGGATACGCTCGGAGGGATGGCCCTCATGACATGCTGATTCCTGACCTAGTTTTTGACTTCGACAAAGATTCATCAGAGCCTGGAGGATGCCTAACAAGGTAGATAGCAAGACGCTGGGACACAAGAACTCCATCCCTCTTGAGCCTTACCTCAAGTGGGTACGAACCCACGCCCAGAGTCTTATGATGCCTTACCCTCATATTCTCCCTTTGATCAAAGAGCCTGTTAAGGAAGGAGAGGTTCCATACGCCATCCTACATCCTGACATGCCAACATCATGGGAGGAAATGCAGAAGAGTTGGATCCAACTCAAGGAAGAAAGGGATACTTTTGAAGCCAGCTTCTACACCAGTGAGAAGAAGGTTTTGGAGCGTACCCGCCGACTTCACCAGGAGGAGACCCTCAACACTTACATCGAACCAAAGAGGATGCACAACGTCTTTTTACCCTAAGAAGTTTTTGTAATATTTGGCCCATGTGGCATTTATGTACTGACAAAATTTCTTCTTATATGACGTGTGTTCTTTTTATTTGCAACAACTTTGAATTTCTAAATCCTTGAATGCATTACATGAATAAACATATCATTCATCATATGCATAAACAGGTCTTCACACCAGGTTTCCTTATCTTCCTGCTGTTTATTTCAGTACGATGGATATTGAGCAGACAGTCAAGGATCTGCAAGCACAAAACTCACAGTTTCAACATCTCCTCATGACCTTGGCAAAGGGTCAGGAGGATCTTAAAGCACTGTTAGGGAACAAAGAGCAAGAAAAAGGAAAAAAAGAAGAAGAAAAGAGTTGGGGTAGCTACACCGGGAAGAATATTTGAGAATGAAGCTAGGAGAGTTCTTGAATTCCCCTCCACATCTGACGAGGGGATCGACAAAGGAAAAGGAGTTGCGTTACCTTCTGAGTCTGAGGCTGAAGAGGAAGAGGTTGAAGAAGATGAAGATTATTCAGAGCAGCAATACCCGCCAGCGGACGACAAATACAAAAACCTTGAGGATAGATTGGCAGCCATGGAGTTGCAACGGGTTCTCGGGCTAGATTTTAAAAAGAATTGGGACTGATTGCTGGGATTGTTATCCCTCCCAAATTCAAGGTACCAACTTTTGCAAAATATGATGGTCTGTCTTGCCCAAAGATGCACCTGAGGTCATATGTCAGAAGAATTCAACCTCATTCATCCGATAGAAATCTCTGGGTACACTTTTTCCAGGACAGGTTGTCCGGTACTCAGCTAGATTGGTTTTACCAGCTTGAGAGGTCAGAAGTGCATAATTGGGAAGACTTGGCAGTTGCCTTCTACCGCCAGTATCAATATAACGCTGACTTAGCGCCAACCCGTACTCAGCTACAAAGTATGGGGATGGTCTCAAATGAGGGATTCAAAGAATACGCCCAGAAATGGCGTGACTTGGCCGGAAGAGTACAACCACCGCTTTCAGATAGGGAGCTAGTTGATATGTTCTTGGGGTCCCTATCTGGCCCTTTCTTCAACCATTTGATCGGGAGATCTTATGCAGGGTTTACCGAACTAATTCTAACTGGCGAACGGGTGGAAGCTGGTATTAAGGGCGGAAAAATTCAAAAGGATGCCTCTGCATCCACAGCTGTTAAAAAACCATTCCCATCCAAGAAGGAAGCAGCTGTTATATACTCTCAAAAAGGATTGGGAAGAACTGAGCGCCGGCCGACTGTAGGGGCCGTGATGATTCAAAATTCGTCAAATGATCAGCCTCGTAACAATCAGTCCAGACCTAAACAACAATGGGGAGAACGGCCACAATGGCAGTTCACCCGCATCAATATGACGCCCGCACAAGTTCTTCCCCATTTGTTGAAGCTGAATCTCACCAATATCAAAGAGGCGCCAAAGAATGTGCATACCACTTCCCCACATTATCACCCCAACGCAAAGTGTGCCTATCATTCTGATAGCGCCGGGCATGACACCAACGATTGTTGGGCGCTTAAGAATAAAATTCAGGATCTGATAGACGCAAAAGAGGTTGAGTTCGACGCCCCCGAGAAGCCGAATGTAATCTCTGCTCCAATGCCAAAGCATGGTCGCAATGTCCATGCTGTTGAAGAAGATCTGTTTGTTTCTACTATTGATGATCTGATGACTCCCCTACTGACAATCAAGTTGAATCTAATGAAGGCTGGGATTTTCCCAGGTTGTAAAGAAGATTGCTACCTTTGTTCCTCCCTACCAATCGACTGTCCTATGCTGAAGATAGGCATCCAACGCCTAATGGACAACCAATAAATTATTTTCGAAAAGACTCCCGTTACTCCAACCCTTGTCGAAGATGTTTCAATAATAACCATTTCCGCCAATCTTTCCAAGGTCCCCAAAAGGCCTGTTAAGATTACATTCGCTCCAAAGATTGTACCCTTGAAGATAACCATGCCTGGGCCCGTCCCATACAAATCTGACAAATCGATACCGTGGAATTATGGTGGAGAAATCTACTACCATGGTGTTAAACAAATTGAGATAACTGAAGAGAGCTCTGAAGAACAAACTACCGACATTGGAAACATTGCCGGTACGAGAAAAATTACCCGAAGTGGAAGAATTTTCTCTCCAGAGATTGCCCCTCCAAAGGCAATCTTTGGACCCTCAGCTGCTCCCAAGGTTACCCCTGCACCGGTAAAACTATCTGCAAGAACGCCAATGATTGAAGAAATTGTAACTCCTGTGGTTGTCCCTTCTGCTGCTTCCAATGATAAAGGAAAAGGGATCCAAGAAGAGCTCGTCAGGACGAGGGCTCAGCCATTGGTCATCCCTGAGACCTCTAAAAAGGAAATGGAGGAGATCCCCCTCGAAGATCTCCATGTTAGCTTTGCTGCTTTGTTTAGAGGCTCATGCCAAAGCCTCGACAAGGTTTTTGAAGACAACCCATGTGCCCCAAGAAACCTCAGCCGATCAATTCCAGGATTGTGTAGCCAGCCTTACCGCCGACAACGGCTTGGGTTTCTCTGATGCTGACCTGACTCCGAAGGGAAGAAAGCACAATGACGCATTGCATGTGTCAGTTGAATGCCGAGGAACCACTCTCGCCCATGTCTTGGTCGACACTGGTTCTTCCCTAAATGTGCTACCTAAGAAAGCTCTGGACCAGTTGGATTGTGAAGGCTTGGAGCTGAAACCAAGTAATATTATTGTCAAAGCCTTTGACGGGTCTAAAAGAATGGTGCATGGGGAGGTCGACATTCCCATCAAGGTAGGCACTGAAGTGTTCCACTCAACCTTCTATGTGATGGACATCCGCCCATCACACTATTGCTTGCTAGGAAGACCGTGGATTCATAATGCTGGGGCAGTCACTTCCTCTCTACATCAGATGCTGAAATACCCTGTTAAGGGAAAAATCATAACTGTACACGGTGAGGAGGAGTACATGATCAGTCATCTGAATTCCTTTCGGTATGTGGAAGTGGATGGTGAATTCATCGAAACACCCTTTCAACACTTCGAGGAAGTTTCTCCTGAGGTTGCAGTAGCAAAGGCAGTAGCTGAGGTACCAAAGCAGGTGGCCAGGATGGCATCTCTGAAAGACGCAAAGGCTGCAATGAAGGAGGGAAAGAACACGGCATGGGGACAGTTGCCTGACTTTCCCCACAAGACAGACAAGTTTGGGTTGGGGTTTACCATTGCGGGGCAAAAGGCTATGCGTCGCTCCAAAATTGAAAACACACCCATCAAGATTTCTTCTCATGGAATCAATGCTTTAGAAGACGAAGACAAAGAGGGTAACATTGAAGATTGGATCTTCCCAACCATTGAAGGGGGATTGCACAACTGGGAGGCGAAATACTTCGTTCCCATTACTTTCTTTAATCAGTAATTTATCTTTCGAACATTTCCTGTTGGTCTGTAATAATTACTCTTAAACAATTCGCACACTACTTTTCACCTCATGCCTTGCCCTGGGCATGTAGGTCCATTTGTAAGGGCTTGATTCTCTTCATAATCATATGCCATGTTTAATGAATCATTGGACGTTTTTCATTTATAAACTGCTGTGTTCATTTTCTTTCCTTTTGCATTTTTGCTTGTTTAAGGATGGCTATCCCTTACACACACCCACACTCACAAATGCAGGTACCCATCGACCATGGATTCCATGGGTGACTATTTTGTTGTATCCTTCAAAAACTCTGAAGATTTGGTCAATCAGGCTGAGTACGAAGACGACGAAGATTGTGAAGTACCGGGAGAGTTAGCCAGACATCTACAACAAGAAGAGAGGGCCATATTACCTCATGAAGAGTTGTTGGAAACCGTCAACTTAGGAACAGAAGAGGACAGGAAAGAAGTTAAAGTGGTTGCCAACTTGGAACCAAGTGCCAAGGAACGCTTAGTACGGATGTTGAATGAATACGTTGAAATCTTCGCCTCGTCTTATGAAGACATGCCAGGGTTAGACACAGATATCGTGGTTCACCGTCTCCCTACAAGAGAAGAGTGTCCACCGATCAAGCAAAAAGTCCACTGAATGAGGCCCGACATGTCTGAGAAGATTAAGGCTGAAGAAATGAAGCAATTCAATGCTGGCTTTCTGGCTGTTACATCCTATCCGCAATGGGTTGCTAACATTGTGCCCGTTCCCAAAAAGGACGGCAAGGTCAGAATGTGTGTGGACTACCGGGATTTGAACAGGGCCAACCCTAAAGATGATTTTCCGCTACCACATATCGACATTTTGATTAACAACACAGCTCAGCACAAGGTATTTTCCTTCATGGACGGATTCTCGGGCTACAACCAGATTAAAATGGCCCCCGAGGACATGGAGAAAACAACCTTTGTTACACAATGGGGTACCTTCTGCTACAAGGTGATGTCGTTCGGACTGAAGAACGCAGGGGCAACCTATCAACGCGCCATGGTAGCTTTGTTTCATGATATGATACATCATGAGATTGAGGTTTACGTAGACGACATGATGGCTCGATCACAAACAGAGGAGGAATACCTTGAACATTTGAAAAAGCTGTTTTCCAGGTTGAAGGAGTACAAACTCAGGCTGAATCCAAGTAAGTGCACTTTTGGAGTTAGGTCTGGTAAACTTCTGGGATTTATTGTCAGCAACAAAGGCATTGAGGTCGATCCAACAAAATTAAAGGCTATACAAGAAATGCCTGCCCCCCGTACTGAAAAGGAGGTTAGAGGATTCTTGGGACGCTTGAACTATATCGCCAGGTTCATCTCTCACCTGACGTCTACCTGTGAGCCAATTTTCAAACTATTAAAGAAGGATCAGGTAGTTGAATGGAACGATGATTGTCAAATTGCTTTTGATAAGATTAAAGAGTATTTGCTAGAACCTCCTATTCTGATGCCACCCGTCGAAGGAAGGCCGCTGATCATGTATCTGACTGTTTTGGACAACTCAATGGGGTGCGTACTGGGCCAACATGACGAGTCTGGTCGAAAAGAGCATGCCATTTATTACCTTAGCAAAAAGTTTACCGACTGTGAGACTCGCTACTCACTGCTCGAGAAAACTTGCTGCGCTTTGGTATGGGCTGCTCGCCGACTAAGGCAGTGTATGTTGACTCATACCACTTTGCTGATTTCCAAAATGGACCCGATCAAGTATATCTTCGAGAAGCCTGCTTTATCTGGAAGAATCGCTAGATGGCAAATGATCCTGACTGAGTATGACATCCAATATACTACCCAAAAATCTATAAAAGGGAGTGTACTAGCTGACCATCTAGCTCATCAAGCTATCGAAGATTATCAATCCATGAGATTCGACTTCTCGGACGAAGACATCATGACTTTGGACAACATTGAAGGTAAAGGACCGTATGACAGACCTGAAAATGGATTCCGATGGACCCTGTACTTTGATGGTGCTTCAAATGCACTCAAAAATGATATCGGTGCGGTACTCATTTCCCCAGACGGCTGCCATACACCTTTCACGACCCGACTTTGTTTCAGCTGTACCAACAACATGGCCGAATATGAAGCTTGCATCTTTGGTCTCAAGGCTGCTATAGACTTGGGGATCAAGTCTTTGATCGTATTTGGGGACTCGGCTCTGGTTATCAGTCAAATCAAAGGAGATTGGGATACCAAACATCCTAATCTTATCCCATACAAAGAACATGTCCTGACGTTGTTGCCTCATTTCGAGCAGATCACCTTCGAGCTTTTCCCGCGAGAAGAAAATCAGCTAGCGGATGCTCTTGCTACAATGTCTTCCATGTTTAAACTCAACTGGGATAACGAGGCTCCCCAAATCACCATCGAGCGAATGGATGAACCTGCGCATTGTCATGAGATTAACACCGAAGAAGTAGTGGAACAACCCTGGTTTCATGAAATCAAAAGGTATCTCCAGACTAGAGAATATCCCGAAGAAGCTTCCGTCAATGACAAAAAGTTCTTAAGGAGATTTGCGGCCAAGTTCTTCCTAAGCAATGGCATCCTTTATAAGCGCAGCCATGATTGTGTTTTACTCCAATGTGTAGACAAAGCTGAAGCAGAGTTAATCATGATTGAGATACACAGTGGCACATTTGGCACCCACTTGAGCGGGCATACGATGGCTAAGAAGATTCTAAGGGCCGGCTATTACTAGTCTACTATGGAAGCTGATTGCCATCAACATTCCCGTACTTGCCATAAATGCCGAATCTACGCCGACAAGATACATATTCCTCCTGTCCCTCTCAATGTTCTGATAGCTCCTTGGCCATTCGCAATGTGGGGCATTGACATGATTGGAGAGATCAAGCCCACGAAATCCAATGTACATCGCTTCATCCTGGTCACCATTGATTATTTTACCAAGTGGGTCGAAGCAGCTTCCTTCACCTCTGTTACAAAGAATGTGGTTGCCCGCTTCATCAAGCAGAACCTCATATGCCGGTATGGTGTCCCCGACAGGATCATCACAGACAACGGTACTAATTTGAACAATACTATGATCACCACTCTATGCGAACAGTTAAAGATTTATCATCACAATTCATCTCCCTATCGGCCGAAGATGAACGGTGCTGTTGAAGCTGCGAACAAAAACATCAAGAAGATCATTCAGAAAATGACAGTTACCTACAAGGACTGGCATGAGATGTTACCGTGTGCTCTCTATGGATATCGTACCACGGCACGTACTTCAACAGGGGCACCCCCATTTTCTTTGGTGTATGGTATGGAAGCTGTTCTACCCATGGAGGTTCAGATTCCTTCCTTAAGGATTATGAAAGACGCTGGTTTGAGTGAAGACGATTGGATTCAGACCCGACTTGATCAACTCAATTTGATCGACGAGAAATGACTCACTGCTGTTTTCCATGGTCAGACGTACCAAAAACGGATGATCAAAGCTTTCAACAAGAAAGTAAGACGTCAAGTATATCAAGTCAGAGATCTTGTAATCAAGCGGATTATCTTGCCGCAAAGTGATCCCAGGGGCAAATGGACTCCTACTTACGAAGGACCGTTTGTGATCAAGAGCATATTTTCTGGTGGTGCAATGATTCTGACCACCATGGACGGCGACGATTTGCCACACCCTGCGAACGCAGACATAGTCAAAAAATACTACGCATAAAACAACCCGACAAGTCGAAAACCCGAAAGGGAGACTTGGGCAAAAATGGGCATCCCAGTGAACCGAAAACCCGAAAGGGCGGTTCAGGCAAAAATTAGGGATAAACCAAAAAAATCTGTACACCCGGCAAGTTGAAAACTCGAAAGGGCGACTTGGGCAAAAAAGGGTTTCCCGGTGGATCGAAAACCCGAAAGGGCGATTCAGGCAAAAGTTAGGGAATTAAAGCGTATGACTATGTCTCGTCAGATCACTTTAAAGAACAATCTCTTCATCAACAAGTTCTGAGTTTCTGATCAATCCAATCATCGGCGGACGAAGCATTGAATGGACAAGATATTCAGAGTTGTGAAGGCTATGGCAGAATGGGAATCCCATGGAATTGTTACACATAGCCATCTTTCTTTTGTATAAAATTTTCAATTTTTTTACGACAACATCCTCTTACTAGGATGTCTGTCTCCTTCGTACAAAGATACTGTATAAAAAGTTAATACAAACACTTTTCCAAATACAGAAATTTGCTTTGTCTTCCTTTTTCTTTTTACACTTATGTTTTATTTGAGAAACGTCCAATGTTTTGTTAAATAGGCATATGCATTTGAACATAATCATTTTCTTACAAATCAAGAAAGATGATTGCTGATAGGTTGAAGGTACAAATAGATATCTTGATGTCCTTTCAGAAGAAATCCCCAGCGGAATTAAACTCCCAATTCCTCAACAAAGTTAAAATCCAGAACTTAATTCCCCAAACAGAGTTAAACTTCAGGATCCTCAGCAGAACAAAAGCTTTCTCAAAGCTGATTTCCCCAGCCAGAGAGCCTTCCAGAATCTAATTCCCCTCAGAGGTAAGTTTCAGAATCCCCAGAGGAGCCAAAACTATCAATCCCCAGCGGAGCTAAAACTTCCAACTGTCAATCCCCAACGGAACCAGATTAGTAAACATTCTCCCCACAGAGATACTTCCCATCAGATTGAAGATTCTCAGTCTTACTTCTCCAGCATAAGTCTACCAGGTTCTGGACTCCCCAGTAGAGATCATCAGAATTCTCATTCCCCACAAGTCACCAAGGATTTTTCAAACCCCAACAATGATCCTAAGATCCCTCAACAACTGAAGATCTTGTTCCCCAAGCAGTCAACAGTCAACAAGGATGTCTCAGCTTCAGCAATCAAAGATTCTTGCAATCCCCTGCAGCAGTCAAGGATTCACTTTCCCCGGCAGTAGTCAAGATTCTATTATCTCCGGCTATCCAGGATTCATCTATCCTCAGCGAGACAGCTCATCAGCTTACATGCGCATTCATTACATTCATATCATAAACATTGATATAACATATATTGCATCATACATTTCATGCAACATAACTTTGTGTTTCAGCTAATATTTTACCCTTTTCAGGATAAGATTAATAAGCTTCAACTTCAACTTTTGAAAACAGTTTACGGACGCTCCCCAACATGGATGCTGATCTATTGCTTATTCAACTTCAACTTTTGAAAACAGTTTACAGACGCTTCCCAACATGGATGCTGATCTATTGCTTATTCAACTTCAAGACTTCTGAAAATAGTTCACGGATTCTCCAAACACGGATGTTAATCTATCACTTGTACAGATTCAAGACTTCTGAAAACAGTTTACAGTTTCTCCAGACACGGATGTTAATCTATCGCTTGTTCAGATTCAAGACTTCTGAAAACAGTTTACGGGTTCTCGAGACACGGATGTTAATCTATCGCTTGTTCAGATTCCAAACTTCTGAAAACAGTTCACGGATTCTCCAAACACCGATGTTAATCTATCGCTTGTTCAGATTCAAGACTTCTGAAAACAGTTTACGGGTTCTCCAGACACGGATGTTAATCTATCGCTTGTTCAGATTCAAAACTTCTGAAAACAGTTCACAGATTCTCCAGACACGGATGTTAATCTATTGCTTGTTCAGATACCAAACTTCTGAAAATAGTTCACGGATTCTCCAAACACGGATGTTAATCTATCGCTTGTTCAAATTCCAAACTTCTGAAAATAGTTCACGGATTCCCCAAACACGGATGTTAATCTATCACTTGTACAGATTCCAAACTTCTGAAAACAGTTCACAGATTCTCCAAACACTGATGTTAATCTATCACTTGTACAGATTCAAGACTTCTGAAAACAGTTTACGGGTTCTCCAGACACGGATGTTAATCTATCGCTTGTTCAGATTCCAAACTTCTGAAAACAGTTTACGGGTTCTCTAGACACGGATGTTAATCTATCGCTTGTTTAGATTCCAAACTTCTGAAAACAGTTCACGGATTCTCCAGACACGGATGTTAATCTATCACTTGTTCAGATTCCAAACTTCTGAAAATAGTTCACGGATTCTCCAAACACGGATGTTAATATATCGCCTGTTCAGATTCAAGACTTCTGAAAACAGTTTACGGGTTCTCCAGACACGGATGTTAATCTATCACTTGTTCAGATTCAAGACTTCTGAAAACAGTTTACGGGTTCTCCAGACACAAATGTTAATCTATCGTTTGTTCAGATTCCAAACTTCTGAAAACAGTTCATGGATTCTCCAAACACGGATGTTAATCTATCACTTGTACAGATTCAAGACTTCTGAAAACAGTTTACAGATTCCCCAAACACGGATGTTAATCTATCGCTTGTTCAGATTCCAAACTTCTGAAAAAAGTTTACGGATTCTCCAAACACGGATGTTAATCTATCGCTTGTTCAGATTCTAAACTTTTGAAAACAGTTCACGGATTCTCCAAAAACGGATGTTAATTTATCACTAGTACAGATTCCAAACTTCTGAAAACAGTTCACGGATTCTCCAAACACGGATGTTAATCTATCACTTGTACAAATTCAAGACTTCTGAAAACAGTTTACGGATTCTCCAAACACGGATGTTAATCTATCGCTTGTTCAGATTTCAAACTTCTAAAAACAGTTTACGGGTTCTCCAGACACGGATGTTAATCTATCGCTTATTCAGATTCCAAACTTCTGAAAATAGTTCACGAATTCTCCAAACACGGATGTTAATCTATCGCTTGTTCAGATTCCAAACTTCTGAAAACAGTTCATGGATTCTCCAGACACGGATGTTAATCTATCGCTTGTTCAGATACCAAATTTCTGAAAACAGTTCACGGATTCTCCAAACACGGATGTTAATCTATCGCTTGTTCAGATTCCAAACTTCTGAAAACAGTTCACGGATTCTCCAAACACAGATGTTAATCTATCACTTGTACAGATTCCAAACTTCTGAAAACAGTTCACGGATTCTCCAAACACGGATGTTAATCTATCACTTGTACAGATTCAAGACTTCTGAAAATAGTTTACGGGTTCTCCAGACACGGATGTTAATCTATCGCTTTTTAGATTCCAAACTTCTGAAAACAGTTCAAGGATTCTCCAAACAAGGATGTTAATCTATCGCTTGTTCAGATTCCAAACTTCTGAAAACAGTTCACGGATTCTCCAGACACAGATGTTAATCTATCGCTTTTTCAGATTCCAAACTTCTGAAAACAATTCACGAATTCTCCAAACACGGATGTTAATTTATCGCCTGTTCAGATTCAAGACTTCTGAAAACAGTTTACGGGTTCTCCAGACACGGATGTTAATCTATCGCTTGTTCAGATTCAAGACTTCTGAAAACAGTTTATGGGTTCTCCAAACACAGATGTTAATCTATCGCTTGTTCAGATTCCAAACTTCTGAAAACAGTTCACGGATTCTCCAAACACGGATGTTAATCTATCACTTGTACAGATTCAAGACTTCTGAAAACAGTTTATGGATTCCACAAACACGGATGTTAATCTATCGCTTGTTCAAATTCCAAACTTCTGAAAACAGTTTACGGATTCTCCAAACACGGATGTTAATCTATCGCTTGTTCAGATTCCAAACTTCGGAAAACAGTTCACGGATTCTCCAAACATGGATGTTAATCTATCACTTGTACAGATTCCAAAGTTCTGAAAATAGTTCACGTATTCTCCAATTACGGATGTTAATCTATCACTTGTACAGATTCAAGACTTCTGAAAACAGTTTACGGATTCTCCAAACACGGATGTTAATTTATCGCTTGTTCAGATTCCAAACTTCGGAAAACAGTTTACGGGTTCTCCAGACACGGATGTTAATCTATCGCTTGTTCAGATTCTAAACTTCTGAAAACAGTTCACGGATTATCCAAACACGAATGTTAATCTATCACTTGTACAGATTCCAAACTTCTGAAAACAGTTCACGGATTCTCCAAACACGGATGTTAATCTATCACTTGTACAAATTCAAGACTTCTGAAAACAGTTTACGGGTTCTCAAGACACGAATGTTAATCTATCGCTTGTTCAGATTCCAAACTTCTGAAAATAGTTTACGGATTCTCCAAACACGGATGTTAATCTATCGCTTGTTCAGATTCCAAACTTCTGAAAACAGTTTACGGATTCTCCAAACACGGATATCAATCTATTGCTATTCCTACCACCAGTCTAGAGATGTTTCAAACATGGATACCTTTCTGATACTCACTCGCTCACCAACGGCATTCAATTCAGTAAACAATCTCCAGATGGCATCTTTAAGCCCATTCCCGACAAGATCCTATCACCTCTCCAGATGGCATCTCTAAACCCATCTCCAGCAACTATCCATCATATCTCCAAATGGCATCTTTAAGCCCATTCCCGCATCCATGTCTTGACGAGTGCAAATTTACGGGCACTCTAGTGTCCAATCCTCTTTTACCATTCGAGTCGCGAAAGGCAATCTTGCCAATCTAACTCTTCAGGTGCAAGAAGATTGAACAGGGGCAACTGTTGTACCCCAAAATTTTCCCTCTCATTTCATCAACTTTTTCTCACCACAAGACTCTTGGATCTCAAGATCAAGTTAGGGTTTGCTCTGCTCAAGACCCCTCCTTGCACTGTTGACCCAAATTAGGGTTTGAGTTTGCTCAGGGGTGTTTTGACCTAAAATTCCCAAAGTGACTTTCATGCTTCATGTTGGACTCACAAGTTTATCCATACCCATTTTCAAGCCTTGATTCCAATCTTTGCCTAGTCAATTGGACAGTTGACCTAGAAATCAGCTGTATTGGGGAAAAAGTCAACTATGGCCAATGGACAGTCAAACTTCATGATTTTTAACCCACATCAACATAATGAACTCATATGAACCATTTAGTCAAGTTTGGATCACAATTCCACAAGAAATTTGATCAGATCACCAAAAGGGCAAAATGGTCATTTTTAGGGTTTTGACTGCACAAAGGCATTTTTTGACTGTTTGACCTAACCAATGGAAAAACAAGCTCACATATGGACTCAAGGACTCAATGGCATTGTCTTGACCCATTCAACAAGTTCAAAAGATCTCAAATGCATAGGATTGACAGATGAATTTTTCAGTCAACTGATCAAAATTTGATTGTACACTGAAAAGTCAAACTTTGACTTTTTGGTCAAAATCAAGTGCCAAGATTCATTTTTCATCAAGACATGTCAAATTATGAAACTTGTTCATCAAGAAACCCAAAATTGCAAATTAGGGTTTAAAATGAAAAAATTTCATAACTTAGAAAATTTTCTAAGTTATGAAACTTTCTTATTTTTTCCTAACTTTGCCCATTTTTTCACCAAGATACAAATGGATTCAAACAAAACTTGAAACATGAAAGTTATAGTCTATTGCAAAATATACAACTTTGATTCACAAAGTTTTCTCAAAGGAAGCTTATATCTCAAGTTATGATTTTTGGAACAAGGGTGCAAAACACTTTTAACTTAGACAAAATTTGCCCTATTCTAGGCAGGATTTTGGTCCAACTTCTTGGCCATTTTTCACATGGTTCCACTTGAAGTTTCAATTTTCATTACAAATATGGATTGTAGTACATGTTCCAAGCTTTCCAAATTGTCAAAGAACTTCTCAAACACCCTTGTGGTTAGAGAGAATCGAATTTGCAAAGTTGGCCAAAACTCATTTTTGTTCATAGCCAAGGCTTCTTCATAACACTTGCATTTTCAAATCAGTTTGTGTATTGCTAGCTTGCAGGCCTCAAGACCAAGTTTACACTCCCTAATTTAATGCCTAACCATTGTGTTAAGGCATTATTTCATCCATTTGGGCATTACACATAGAATTAATCCTTAATTAGAAAAAACAAATTTGCCATTTTTGAAAAGTAACACTTTATGTCAAGTTCCAAATCCTTGAGGTACAGGCCAGATCTTTGAAGAAAAAGTTTGTACACAAATCCTATTTATCAAGGGCAAATGATGCAGCATAGAGGGATAGAGTTCACAGGCCTGCATTGCAACTTGAACCTTCTTACTTTAAAAACAAGAAAGATAGCAAAAGATATGCAACTTTCACTTCCTGCAAACCAGAGCTTAAGCAAACCTTGTACTCATCTTCCACACATCCCAACTGACCTAAAATACGAATAAACCACCCCTCATACCTCCTAATACACCAAAACACCTTCTTGCTGCAGAAACAGGGCATCCCCTGCAGATTGAGTTGCACATCTCAGTTCACTCGTGCGTTTTTGCCAAAACAAGTTCAAACACATTCCTTACCATCCACTGAAACTATTCCAAGCCTTAGACACAAGATGTAACATCTCTAACCCTACTTGCCATTTTTACTTTCAAGCTGTGCAGGTGGACTTCTGTAGCACGATACAGGTGGTTTCAAAGCAAGCTAGGTACTTGGGAAGCATCCTTGGACCTCAGGCAAGCTATACAGAAGCTTAAACTCCATTGAATGTGGCCACATTGCTCTACAAGATCCAAGCTGAAACAGGTAATCCATGGACTTCTATCTCTCAATCTAGGAAGAGTTAAGCTTAAGTTTGTGAATGAAACATGTCCTACTCATAGCCCTGAAGTCATACATGTGATCACTTTTCATTTATGTTAAGCGTGCTGTGAGAATTTTAGCCATGAACATGAGGAAAAAATTAGGTTAAAATTTAGGGCCAGAGAAATTCTCTCTGGCCTTTGAGAGTTAATCCAAGTTTTTTACATATTTGAAATCGTGGCTTTATGCTCTACAATGTTTGTGTTATGAGTTTTGGCTAAAAATCAAGGAATCAAGAGATAGCAGGTGTAGAAGGAAGCGCGCGTTTTCTTGTTCAAACAAGTGCTGAAGGTTGAAGACATAGTTGACTTGGGCTGGGCCTGAGTCAACTTGCTTTTTGCACACCTTTTTTTCATTTGCACCCCCCTGGCCCACTGTGTGAAATATTTGATATTTTTGTATTTTTCTTTTTTATTTTGACTTGATATTTTTTGTCCAAACATAAAAAATACCAAAAATATTTTTTCCACATTTTTTACATTTATTTGGCATTTTTTTGTTTTATTAAACATATGTATGTAAATAAATATATTTCCTTTTCATTTTAAAAACCCTAAAAATAATACAAAAAATATTTATTTTTTAGTTATTATTTTTTATTTGCATTTTGAAAACATTTTCTAAAAAAATACATTTATTTGTAAATAATTAATATTTTATTTTTTTGTACATATTTAGCATATTAAATATATATAATATATACATATACATACTTTATTAAATATTTAGGGCAAAAATAAAAAAAATAATACTTTTTATTTTTATTTAATATTTCACATCAAAAATACTTTTTCTACAATATACTTTTTTTATTATTTTTGTATAAATCAATAATACATTGTACATAATTAATAAATAAATACTATTTATTCAAAATTAGGGTTTAACCGTAAATAACAAAAATAACCAAAAATATGACTTTTTTTATTTTGTTTATACTTCAAACATGAAAACCTTTTTACATACATAAAAAGTCCTTTTTTGCATAATACATTGCATTTTGATATTTATTTAAATTGCATTTATTTAAATGTTAAGTATTTGTATATTCGATATGGTTGTAATAATTTAGGTTTTATTTCCTTGTCAAATATCCCCCAAATTCAAACTTGTATCCCCATCCCCATAATCATGTTGTAATAATTTAGGACTTTAAATTCTCGCACATTTAAAAGTTTCCAAATTATGACATGATAGACCTAGGGTTTGTATACAAAATCAATCAACAAATAGCTTGACCTAATTCAAGATAAACATGCATGAAAAACAAACACAATGCACACTTGCACGCCTAGGGTTACATCCACTTGTTGCCTTCAAAAATGGGCCATGTTTGCATATCAAGTACTTTGGCAAAACATAAACAAACAAAATGATCATAGTCCCTCGATGACGCTATCGGAGTTGCCTAAACAAAAATGATCATAGTCCCTCAAGAAAATTGCCAAAATACTTGACACTATTGCTTTCATGGTCTATACGATGACCCGCGCCCGTCCCGTTAACATCCTAACACAAGGTTGTTCACCAAATACAATGGTGAAACAACACTGTTAAAAGGGTTAAAAACATAAGAAAGATCTTTGAGTAAAATAGGGTAGACAACTCTTAGTTACTTGATCAAAAACTTGCAAAAAACATCCTTGCCGTTTTTCAAAACACACTCCACAACACCACTTTCAAAACAAACTTTCAAAAACATTGAAACATCTTTTCAAAAAGACAAACACCTTTGTATATGTGATCAGTGGATCTGGAACTGACTGTTTAACGCTGGTTCGCGAAATGTCGCGGAAGCAAGAATCGCCACCGTCTTTTATTTTCTCCAACAAGGAAAGGACAAAAGCACAGCAAAATTCCTTATGAGATAGTTTCTCGGTTCGGGAGGTAGATTTATAGAAAGGGAAGGTGTTAGCACCCTTTCTATCCGTGGTTATCCACGGGCTCTTAGGTAGTTTCTCATTGTGTTTTCAAAATGTTTGTTTGCTTTTCAAAAGTGCGTGGGTTTGAAAACGTTTCATTGAAAACTTCAATTTGACTCTTGCATCAGTCCTCAAGAGTGTTGTGAAGTGTTTGTTTTAAAAGCTTTTGAAAGTGTCATTGTGAAAAGATTTTTGATTTGTTTTTGAAGAGAGCAAGTACCCATGAGTCATCTATCTACCCTAAGGAATTAGGCTGTGTAAAAGTCCTTAAGGTAGTGCCATCCCACCATTGAGAGGTAGGTAGCACCACCGTTGGAGGTGTTCGGGTCAATTCGTGTTTAGGGACAGTGTGGTCACCAGAGCAACAGTAGGATACCTTAGAAGCTACCCTTATGCCATTGATCTTTTTATTCCAAGGCAACCGTTTCGAGGCAACTATTCCGAGGCAACTAGATCAATGGACATAAGGACTCACTAAGACGTCCTATACTCGACGACCACGTTTCGAGGGGCAAGGCAACAGCGAGGCGTACCCTAAGAGTGGTGTGTGAATTGTGTGTCATTTTCAGTTTATGTTTTATCTTGATCATGCATTGGGTGAGCTACGCTTTGATTTTATTTGGGCCATTCATTCTTTCATGTGATTAGCAGTTTAAAGGTGCGGAAATTAAAATGCGGAAAATAAAGTCCTACGCTATTACAAGGTGTGGGTCTATACATCGCCAAATTAACAAAGACCCGATTTGAATAAAATGCGGAAAATAAATGTCCTAATTATTATTACAAAGCTTTAGGGCAAATACATAAATTTCACAAAGAAAATAAGATAAGCGCGCGAAAAGAAATTATATTCGAAGGTGCGAGGGCGTTGGACCCTTTAAAGAAAGTAAATTGAAATTGGAAGTGAATTAATTATTTAATAAGAAAAGAAATGATTTTTTATGTTTTTTTGTATTTAATGGAAATAAAGAGAATTAATTAAAATTAAAAGTTAAATAAAACCCTAATTCTAAATTTGTTTTTAATTATTAAAAAATTGTTTAAGTTTAACCTAATTTAACCCTAATTATTTAATTACAAGTATTTACAAAGATAATTAATAATTAATAATGATAAAAAGGTTATTTATTAAGAAAAAGAATAAAAATACTAAAACCCTAATTTCTACATTTTTAGTTTATTTAAGAAAAAAAACATTAAAGTTGAAAACCTAAAATTAAACTAATTTGATTATTAAGATTTATTTACAAAAGCTATTAATGAATTAAAAATTAAATAAACATATTTTATTTTTGACTTTTCTGATTTTTTTTGTGTTATCAAAACTATTTTTATGAATTAAATAAATAATTAAAATAAATAAAAAAAGAATTGAAAAGAAAAAATAAAATTAGAAAGAAGAATAGAATGCAAACAGCAAGGGGTTTCTGGCCCAATTATGGAGGTGTTGTTGAAGCAATTAGGCCCATTGAAATCTGGCCACATTGACTTTCCTGGCGCGTGTGAGGAGTGGTTGACTGATGTCCATGGTGGACTGCCCATCCTGGCCATTGGTTTGAGCCTCAAAGACACTTGGCAAGCCTCAGCACCAGGACATATGGTGGGTTGAATGATGGGCGCTGCATAGAAGCGCGTTAATGAAAAAATTATGGAAATAGTGGGGGACCTGGGAATCGAACCCAGGTCCCAATGCCTGTAGGACAACGCACAAGCCAACTGAGCCAACGCGTTAGTTTGTATGTATAATGGACAATGATCAATATATGTGAAAAACACTATTATGCTGTAATAATAAAAAAAACGCGCCAAGCTTCAAACTACCCAACCACGTTCAGCCACGCATGCATCATCTTCATCTTTTTCCTGTAACTAGAAACAGATAGCGGGGGTTTTAAACCCCCCCTAACCCAAACCTGCAAAAATAACGATTAGGGCATAGCGTAATATAAATTGGGCGCGATGTGTGGAATTGAATCGTCTAGATGTCACGATTTTAATGGTGCTAGTTTCATTGTCCAATTTTTCCAGATATGTAAACCCCTCTTTTGGAGCTTCAGGAACCCTAGAAAGCTTTAATGGCAACTTTGCATACAGACAATATTAATTCAATTGGATAACACCATTAGCTTCAGAGAGATCATATTAGTATAAACCAATCATTAAAACACAGTAATCATGCATGAAAAGTAAAATACGAATATGAAAATTTTAAAGAAAAGTCAGGCTTCTATCTACCAATTCCTTGAGTATGGAGGCGTGATTTTGATTGAAAAAGCTTCCTGGATGTGTCAGGAGTGTATTGGAATGGTTTTTGATCTTTGAAACAAGCTCTAGCAATGAAAACAGTTTTGAGATTTTTGTGAAAAAATACAATGTTGTTCTATCAGTTTCTGCGCAGCTTGTCTGTTCTTATGCCTTAGGTTATGTTTGCATATGTATGTAGCATGATTAGGTCAAGCAAAACAAGCCCATAATCCATGTATTCAATGCTTTTGAATTTTTGATTTTGCATATCTTTTCTTCAAACTTTTTGCCATGAAAACTTGCCTATTTTGGAAGATCTTGCCTCTTGATGTGGTACACGAAATATCTAGGTCATGATGAGCGAATATGCTGCACCAAAAGATTCAAAACCTTTATTTGAGTATTTTTTTTCATAATTAATTTTAATTAAATGAATTAAAAGGATTGAAAACTCAATTAATTAATTAAAAATAAGAAAATAACTCCCTTTTAGCTTAATGGGTCGTGCATAGCCTTTGGATAATGTTTCATGGAAGAAATTGAGGCCCATTAGCAATTTTGAGGCATTTGAAGCAAAGTTGACTTTTCAAAATTCCCAAAAATTTCCCAACTTCCACAAGGCATATCTTGCTCAATTTTTAAGCTTTGATCATGTTCTTGGACATTTTGGAAAGGACTTGAAGTCCTCTAACCAATTCCTTTGGTCCCTTGTCATTTTGATTTACCAATCTCAAGTTATGGTCTTTGACTTAAAGTGCCTTTTTGTTGACTTTTGAAAATGACCTATAATGTTGAGATTGATAACTTTTTGTGAGAGCATTTCTTGGACTTAAAGTGTGAAGATGAGTTGTAGGAAATGTCATTCTCTTCAAAATGAGCTTTGGATGGAATTTTTCTGATAAACCATGTGGAAGTTATGCCCTGGTCAATTTGTAGTTGACTTTTTCAACTGTCCAAAAATAGAAACTTTTGCATCTTGAGACTTTTTGAGCCATGCTTTGAGAATCATGATCAACAATTGATCAAATGATGTTTGTGGCTTCAAAATAAGATGTTAACCAAAAATTTGGACTTTTGACTGTCAAATGACCATTTTGCCCCTGCAGTTGACTGTGAAGCAATTAGGGTTTTTGACTGTGCAATTTGGTGCTGTGAGTCTTGAAACTTAGCATATGGATGCTTGACAATGTTTGTAGGCATGTGGGACTTGTTTGGACCCTTGGAAATTTCAATTTCTTTGCCAGAACCAAAACCCTAATTTTTTTACTATTAGGAGGCCATTGGACTGTGCAACCCTTGAGAGATTTTGAACCTTGATCTTGGCAAATCTTGAAGAATATGGGAGGGAAAATTTTGGGGTACAACAGTTGCCCCTGTTCAATCTTCTTAGACCTGAGGATGTAGATTGGCTGGCGTGCCTTTCGTAATCCGAAGGTGGAAGATGATTGAAAACTAGAGTGCCCAGAAATTTGCACTCACATAGTAGAGATGTGATGGTGGGAATGGGCTTGCAGATGCCATTTGGAGATTGATGGATAGGAAGATGGGATTATAGATGCCATGTCGAGAGGTGATGGATTGGTGGATGGGCTTACAGATGCCATCTGGGTGTCGATTGCGTAAGAGTTTCCTTAGCGAGAACTTGCGTACCTGAAAAAGAAAATGATAACCTGGCCTGTTACAGGAGCTGGTCTTCAAACTCTTTGTGTCGATGCGTCTTGGCTGGATATAGGAATAGGATCTTTAAACTCTTTAGACGTGCCCTGGCGAGGTACAGGAATCGAGTCTGGAGCTTCAAAAGGTTTTTTTTGTTGGTAATGATGTGATGAAGGAATCTGAGACGATTGCTACCTCAGCAGGATGACGAATGGATCAGGGACGATTACTACCTCAACGGGACGATGAGAGAACCTTGGACGATTACTACCTCAACAGGATGATGATAGAACCTTGGACGATTACTAACTTAACGGGATAATGAGAGAACCTTGGACGATTACTACCTCAGCAGGAACGATGAGAGAACCTTGGGCGATTATTACCTCAACAGTAACGATGAGAGAACCTTGGGCGATTACTACCTCAACAGTAACGATGAGAGAACCTTGGGCGATTACTACCTCAACAGTAACGATGAGAGAACCTTGGGCGATTACTACCTCAACAGTAACGATGAGAGAACCTTGGGCGATTACTACCTCAACAGTAACGATGAGAGAACCTTGGGCGATTACTACCTCAGCAGTAACAATGAGAGAACCTTGGGCGATTACTACCTCAACAGTAACGATGAGAGAACCTTGGGCGATTACTACCTCAACAGTAACGATGAGAGAACCTTGGGCAATTACTACCTCAACAGTAACGATGAGAGAACCTTGGATGTCTTCTACTGAGTCTTCATCAGGAAAATCTTTAGGAATCGATTTAACTGGACCAAAGAAGGCCTTTGACTGGATCGGCATCATAAAAATCTTTAGGAGTCGATTTAACTGAACCAGGCAAGGTCTTGGAATCTTCAACTGGGTCTTCATCAGGAAAATCTTTAGGGATCGATTTAACTGGACCGGAGAAGGCCTTTGACTGGATCGGCATCAGAAAAATCTTTAGGAATCGATTTAACTAAACCAGGCAAGGTCTTGGAATCTTCAACTGGGTCTTCATCAGGAAAATCTTTTGGAATCGATTTAACTGGACCAGAGAAGGCCTTTGACTGGATCGGCATCAGAAAAATCTTTAGGAGTCGATTTAACTGAACCAGGCAAGGTCTTGGAATCTTCAACTGGATCTGCATCAGAAAAATCTTTAGGAATCGATTTAACTGGACCAGAGAAGGCCTTTGACTGGATCGGCATCAGAAAATCTTTAGGAGTCGATTTAACTGAACCAAGCAAGGTCTTGGAATCTTCAAGTGGATCTGCATCAGAAAAAACTTTAGGAATCGATTTAACTGAACCAGAGAAGGCCTTTGACTGGATCAGCATCAGAAAAATCTTTAGGAGTCGATTTAACTGAACCAGGCAAGGTCTTGGAATCTTCAACTGGGTCTTTATCAGGAAAATCTTTAGGAATCCATTTAACTGGACCAGAGAAGGCCTTTGACTGGATCGGCATCAGAAAAATCTTTAGGAGTCGATTTAACTGAACCAGGCAAGGTCTTGGAATCTTCAACTGGATCTGCATCAGAAAAATCTTTAGGAATCGATTTAACTGAACCAGGCAAGGTCTTGGAATCTTTAACTGGATCGGCATCAGAAAAATCTTTAGGAATCGATTTAACTGAACCAGAGGAGGTCTTGGAATAACTTCAACTGGATCGACATCAGAAAAATCTTTAGGAATCGATTTAACTGAACCATAGGAGGTCTTCAACTGGATCGGCATCAGAAAAATCTTTAGGAATCGATTTAACTGAACTAGAGGAGGTCTTGAACATAGCTGAGAACTTAACTGGATCTTTCCTGAGAGGTAAAGGTCAGTCATATGTGATGCATGATATGGATCAAGCAATGATGTTCTCAACATAAATGAGATTGTATGGTGTGATGCGTTTATGCATGTATCATGATGTATGTGATGTTTTTGAATTGTATTTTCGTCTAGGAAAATATATCCTTGACGAATGCCGGGAGTTAAATCCTGGGCTGATGTAGCGCTTTTGTTTCCACTGGGGAGTGATGTTTGCAAGGATACCGGTAGGAGAAGATGACTCTGTTGGGGGATAAACTTGATGAAGAGATTACTCTGCGGGGAATAACTACTCTAGCGATCTTGCTGGGGAACAATACTCTGTGGGAAGAGAGGTACTTTGTTGAGATACTTGATGATAATTCTGCTGGGGATACTGTTGATATGTTGAAAGTTTTAATAGACTTTGTTGGGGATAGGAAAATTTCGCCGAGGACGATCTTTCCGTGGCTTTTGGCTGAGGATAACCCAGTTATATCCAAGTAGGGAAATAACCTTTGAATAAAGCCGGGAGTCACGTTCGTGCTCTGCGAGGGATAAGCTTCCAGAATCTACTGGGGATAAGCTTCCTGCTGGGGAGATGGTGCGTTTGCCGGGAGAAATCTTCAGACTGGACTCTCCTGGGGAAATCTTTGAGATATATTGGGGAAGTGGCTCCGCTGAATGTCTGGTATACCGCCGGGGAACAATCTTAGATCAAGACTGCCGGGGATGCTTGCTAGGAATGTTGAGATCTGCTGGAAGATACCCAACTTCCTTAAGGCTGACAGGATAACTCTGCTTGGGGAGAGTGTATTGCCTTGCTGGCTCACTCTCTGGGGAGTTTAGAGATTTTGGTTATGTTCTTCAGCTGGACATACCTAGTATCTTGTGGACAGCGCAATTAGATCGCTTAGACAATTCATTACTGCCCCTATTTCTAATGTGGGAGAAAAGACCTAGGAGGTGCTTGATAACTGCTGATTAATGAACCTTCTTCTGGTAGGCAAGTGACGAGATACCGGGACATAGTCATACGCTTTTGATCCCTAACTTTTGCCTGGACCGCCCTTTCGGGTTTTCAGTCCACCGGGATGCCCATTTTTGCCCAAGCCGCCTTTTCAGGTTTTCGACTTGCCGGGTGTACAGATTTTTTTATTTCATCCCTTATTTTGCCCGAACCCTTTTGGTTCGCCGGGAAGCCCTTATTTTTGCCTAGGTGTGTCAACCTAGCGGGTCTTTGATTATGCGTAGTATTTTTTCGACTATGTCCATGCTCTCAGGATGTAGGGAGATGCCCCTATTATTGTGTTGCCACGCTACCAGAAGATGTTTGGTCATGCAAGATTTGTTGCTGGGAATTCATGTCCAATGCCCCAAGTGGCTCAGGCGGAGGTTTTCCCCTGGTTGTTTGGCATCTTGAGAGATTCCTTGAATCTTGACTGGACTGCCCCAGATGATGGACAATGATCAGGCCATGCCCCTTGATTGGAGGTGCTTTTGTTCATTTAGATATTCGTCGTGCGAATTTCTATGCTGTTCAAACAAAAATTCATATGCAAACAAAGTTATGTTAAAAATGCAAAGCTTATGTCTGTCTTGCAGATTTTGAAAATGCATTCTTTTTCATAAAAACAAGTGATTTTTTTGTAAACAGTGATGTCAACTCGTTATTTTACCGCAAGCCTTAAAGAGTCAGGATACCTTTCGTAATAGTATGCTTTCGAACTAACCCATGCTTCAGCTAGGACTTTTGAGGGTTATAACATGGCCTGGTTCACGGTTTAAGAAACAAAGGATAAAGGCTCAAATTATTTGTACCCACCCGCTCTTCGTGATGTTCTTCAAACCTAAACTCAGTTGATCGTGTGTTAGACCTTGTTTGAGTCTTTGTCCTGATGTTCCAATGATGGTTCAGATATTGATGATTTATTCTGAATAGGCAGTCATTTTTTTTGTTTTTGTTAAGGGTTTGTATGACCTCTTTCTTTTTGATTTCGCTATCCCTAAATTTTCCTGAACTGTTTCTTTTGTGATTACAGTCAGCGGGATGCCCCAGTTTTGTAAGTCTCCTTCATAGGTTTTGACTTATTGGGCTTTAGTTTTTTTTTGTTTTGGTAATGATTGCCTGTCTTTATGATTATTCGGAACCATCATTGTCTTTTGTTTTGTAAGGACCTCTTTGGTGCCATTCGTTATGCACTTGGATCAACTGAGAGAACTACCCTGCCCCAGGTTATGATTAAGGGTTTTAATTTTCGAAAAGAAAAACTCCTACTTCTTTGGCTCAAAGGGGTTGACGAGGGATTACCTTCCTTATTACTCCAGTGTTTAGGAATTGAAACAATGCATGTACCTCATCAGCGGGGTCCGTTCAAAAGCATACTGTAGAGATCATGGTATCGTTTTTGTCATCCTCCCTCAAGAGGCTTAGAATTATTAATCGAGCGTTGATCATCAGAAAAAATATGAAAATAATTTGCATATAATGAATACGAATATATTGCTTCAAAACAGACATATGCGATGCATTAATGAAATAACAACGTTTTAACATGAGTAAATGTTTGAACAAAAGAAAATTACAACTTGAAAATCCTAATGAACAAAAGTCTTTTCATCTCAGGGCTTGTTATTTCAACTGGTGAATCCTGTAGGGATGGTAGAAGTGCTCAGCCTGGCCATCTTGGGTGAATTCCACAGCTCCTTCATCAATTAGGTCCTGGATCTTATTCTTCAAGGTCCAACAATCCTCTGTAGCATACCCTGGGCTGTCGGAGTGATAAGCGCAGCGGGCGTTGGGGTTATACCTTGAAGGTGTCCCGTTTGGATTCTTAGGAGGGTCCTTTAGAGTTACCAAATTCAACCTCAACAGTTGTTGTAAAGCTTGAAGAAACGACACATTGAGCCTGGTGAATTGCCTTTTGGGCTTGTCTGGCTGAAGCTGGTGAGGCTGATGCTGAATTTGTGGCCCTGAAGCCATTTGAGGAGCTCTCCCCTTATCTTCTTGTCTCAAAGGTGGTTGAATGATGATTGGCCCTTCACCCTTAGATGTTTGCCCCAGCTGGTTACCCCGAAGCAGTTGGTTGATGAGAACCCCGAGCTCTTCTTGTCTTCGAGCTAAGCCTTGAATGATAGTCACCTTCCCCAGCATCTGGGCTTTCATTGCATCCACCTCAGCTTGCAGGTGTTTCAGCCGTTCATCCTCAGCACTGTTCCTGACCAAAGTCCCCATGAAAAGTGTTCTCAGCTCTTCCTTCCCCTTGGATAGATTCAGGAGTATTTCCCCGAACCCAGTCTCTTGAGCATGAAGGTCCTGGTTATCTTGTTGGGAAGTCATGGCTGAAATAAACAGCGAAGAAGGTAAGTGACCTGTAACAAGGGTACCTGTCATGCAATGATATGTATGATATGCATGCAATGTTTTCAAGGACCTCGCGGGGTAAACAAGAAGATTGTTAGAATTAGAAACCGGTAGCTTGATTGAAGGAACTTCATGTTGTTGAGAGCCCTTCTTCAAGGGTCAAGGCTCACCATATCGAGTGGGTCATAGCCCCTGACCTTAGTCATCATGTCTAGTTTTGATTTCCAAACAACCTTGGTTAGGGGAAAATAAATCCCCTTTGCCCCTGGCTGGACAGTTGGTTCATCATGACCTGCATCACAGACCCTTGAGATCCTTGAAATGGATTAGTCCTTATGTAGGATGTATGAAATGGTATGATGTTATGCTATGCATGGAGTGATATATGTAAGCCCTGTTATGAGTCCAGATTAAGGACCATGAACAAAACCTGCAAGAAAATCAAGTGTCAGATAACAAGCATGCAAGTAGTCAAGTACGACAGCACACAAGTCACACCACAGCCCTTAGAGTTTAGGCCAGCATGGGGTCTGGGTATTACCCTATTGAAGTTGGTTGGTTAAGACCTGTCCTATCAGAATAACCGGGTTCTAAGGGTCCCAATATCACTGGATTGCTTTCATTGTTCATCGTTTCGATTTAGCCACTGAACTGGCGACCGAAATATTCCAAGAAAACAATCCTCAATTGAGTGTAGTATCGAGTATCAACCAACCTCGGACTGCACCAAAGTCAGTTATCTCACTACCCTAAAGAGGCCAAGATAGTTCAATTAAGGTTCCTAAGGTCGGTTGATGCTTTACGACACCACGCGGAGGCCCCATACTCTCCTTGACTGAACTCAAGGGTTACCGGTACACACCAAAGTGCCACATCAATGTAGCAGACTGTTTCAACCATGTCGGTATACCCCGCACAGTTCCCTCACAGCCTTGTTGCTACTTTCTAAGAAGGTATCCCCAGATCAGGGTTAGGATCTATAGAACTCCCAAGACAGTCCCACAATTTAAAGCAAACAAGTCAAAGCAATTGAAAACACAAGTGATCTTAGTCCTAAGGTACACCTCACTTTAAAAGGATTTCCCCAGCAGAGTCGCCAGTTCTGTGATCGGTGGATCTGGAACTGACTGTTTAACGCTGGTTCGCGAAATGTCGTGGAAGCAAGAGTCGCCACCGTCTTTTATTTTCTCCAACAAGGAAAGGACAAAAGCACAGCAAAATTCCTTATGAGATAGTTTCTTGGTTCGGGAGGTAGATTTATAGAAAGGGAAGGTGTTAGCACCCTTTCTATCCGTGGTTATCCATGGGATCTTAGGTACTTGCTCATTGTGTTTTCAAAATGTTTGTTGGCTTTTCAAAAGTGCGTGGGTTTGAAAAAGTTTCATTGAAAACTTCAATTCGACTCTTGTATCAGTCCTCAAGAGTGTTGTGAAGTGTTTGTTTTGAAAGCTTTTGAAAGTGTCAGTGTGAAAAGAATTTTGATTTGTTTTTGAAGAGAGCAAGTACGCATGAGTCATCTATCTACCCTAAGGAATTAGGCTGTGTAAAAGTCCTTAAGGTAGTGCCATCCCACCATTGAGAGGTAGGTAGCACCACCGTTGGAGGTGTTCGGGTCAATTCGTGTTTAGGGACAGTGTGGTCACCAGAGAAACAGTAGGACACCTTAGAAGCTACCCTTATGCCATTGATCTTTTTATTCCGAGGCAACCGTTTCGAGGTAACTATTCCGAGGCAACTAGATCAATGGACATAAGGACTCACTAAGACGTCCTATACTCGACGACCACGTTTCGAGAGGCTAGGCAACAGTGAGGCGTACCCTAAGAGTGGTGTGTGAATTGTGTGTCGTTTTCAGTTTATGTTTTATCTTGATGATGCATTGGGTGAGCTACGCTTTGATTTTATTTGGTCCATTCATTCTTTCATGTGATTAGCAGTTTAAAGGTGCGGAAATTAAAATGCGGAAAATAAAGTCCTACGCTATTACAAGGCGTGGGTCTATACATCGCCAAATTAACAAAGACCCGATTTGAATAAAATGCGGAAAATAAATGTCCTAATTATTATTACAAAGCTTTAGGGCAAATACATAAATTTCACAAAGAAAATAAGATAAACGCGCGAAAAGAAATTATATTCGAAGGTGCGAGGGCGTTGGACCCTTTAAAGAAAGTAAATTGAAATTGGAAGTGAATTAATTATTTAATAAGAAAAGAAATGATTTTTTATGTTTTTTTGTATTTAATGGAAATAAAGACAATTAATTAAAATTAAAAGTTAAATAAAACCCTAATTCTAAATTTGTTTTTAATTATTAAAAAAGTTGTTTAAGTTTAACCTAATTTAACCCTAATTATTTAATTACAAGTATTTACAAAGATAATTAATAATTAATAATGATAAAAAGGTTATTTATTAAGAAAAAGAATAAAAATACTAAAACCCTAATTTCTACATTTTTAGTTTATTTAAGAAAAAAAACATTAAAGTTGAAAACCTAAAATTAAACTAATTTGATTACTAAGATTTATTTACAAAAGCTATTAATGAATTAAAAATTAAATAAACATATTTTATTTTTGACTTTTCTGATTTTTTTTGTGTTATCAAAACTATTTTTATGAATTAACTAAATAATTAAAAAAAATAAAAAAAGAATTGAAAAGAAAAAATAAAATTAGAAAGAAGAATAGAATGCAAACAGCAAGGGGTTTCTGGCCCAATTATGGAGGTGTTGTTGAAGCAATTAGGCCCATTGAAATCTGGCCACATTGACTTTCCTGGCGCGTGTGAGGAGTGGTTGACTGATGTCCATGGTGGACTGCCCATCCTGGCCATTGGTTTGAGCCTCAAAGACACTTGGCAAGCCTCAGCACCAGGACATATGGTGGGTTGAATGATGGGCGCTGCATAGAAGCGCGTTAATGAAAAAATTATGGAAATAGTGGGGGAACTGGGAATCGAACCCAGGTCCCAATGCCTGTAGGACAACGCACAAGCCAACTGAGCCAACGCATTAGTTTGTATGTATAATGGACAATGATCAATATATGTGAAAAACACTATTATGCTGTAATAATAATAAAAAACGCGCCAAGCTTCAAACTACCCAACCACGTTCAGCCACGCATGCATCATCTTCATCTTTTTCCTGTAACTAGAAACAGATAGCTGGGGTTTTAAACCCCCCCTAACCCAAAACTGCAAAAATAACGATTAGGGCATAGCATAATATAAATTGGGCGCGATGTGTGGAATCGAATCGTCTGGATGTCACGATTTTAATGGTGCTAGTTTCATTGCCCAATTTTTCCAGATATGTAAACCCCTCTTTTGGAGCTTCAGGAACCCTAGAATGCTTTAATGGAAACTTTGCATACAAGCAATATTAATTCAATTGGATAACACCATTAGCTTCAGAGAGATGATATTAGTATAAACCAATCATTAAAACACAGTAATCATGCATGAAAAGTAAAATACGAATATGAAAATTTTAAAGAAAAGTCAGGCTTCTATCTACCAATTCCTTGAGTATGGAGGCGTGATTTTGATTGAAAAAGCTTCCTGGATGTGTCAGGAGTGTATTGGAATGGTTTTTGATCTTTGAAACAAGCTCTAGCTATGAAAACAGTTTTGAGATTTTTGTGAAAAAATGCAATGTTGTTCTATCAGTTTCTGCGCAGCTTGTCTGTTCTTATGCCTTAGGTTATGTTTGCATATGTATGTAGCATGATTAGGTCAAGCAAAACAAGCCCATAATCCATGTATTCAATGCTTTTGAATTTTTGATTTTGCATGTCTTTTCTTCAAACTTTTTGCCATGAAAACTTGCCTATTTTGGAAGATCTTGCCTCTTGATGTGGTACACGAAATATCTAGGTCATGATGAGTGAATATGCTGCACCAAAAGATTCAAAACCTTTATTTGAGTATTTTTTTCATAATTAATTTTAATTAAATGAATTAATAGGATTAAAAACTCAATTAATTAATTAAAAATAAGAAAATAACTCCCTTTTAGCTTAATGGGTCGTGCATAGCCTTTGGATAATGTTTCATGGAAGAAATTGAGGCCCATTAGCAATTTTGAGGCATTTGAAGCAAAGTTGACTTTTCAAAATTCCCAAAAATTTCCCAACTTCCACAAGGCATATCTTGCTCAATTTTTAAGCTTTGATCATGTTCTTGGACATTTTGGAAAGGTCTTGAAGGCCTCTAACCAATGCTTTTGGTACCATGTCATTTTGATTTACCAATCTCAAGTTATGGTCTTTGACTTAAAGTGCCTTTTTGTTGACTTTTGAAAATGACCTATAATGTTGAGATTGATAACTTTTTGTGAGAGCATTTCTTGGACTTGAAGTGTGAAGATGAGTTGTAGTAAATGTCATTCTCTTCAAAATGAGCTTTGGATGGAATTTTTCTGATAAACCATGTGGAAGTTATGCCCTGGTCAATTTGTAGTTGACTTTTTCAACTGTCCAAAAATAGAAACTTTTGCATCTTGAGACTTTTTGAGCCATGCTTTGAGAATCATGATCAAGAATTGATCAAATGATGCTTGTGGCTTCAAAATAAGATGTTCACCAAAAGTTTGGACTTTTGACTGTCAAATGACCATTTTGCCCCTGCAATTGACTGTGAAGCAATTAGGGTTTTTGACTGTGCAATTTGGTGCTGTGAGTCTTGAAACTTAGCATATGGATGCTTGACAATGTTTGTAGGCATGTGGGACTTGTTTGGACCCTTGGAAACTTCAATTTCTTTGCCAGAACCAAAACCCTAATTTTTTTACTGTTAGGAGGCCATTGGACTGTGCAACCCTTGAGAGATTTTGAACCTTGATCTTGGCAAATCTTGAAGAATATGGGAGGGAAAATTTTGGGGTACAACAGTATATAATCAAACAAGAGTCATTACAAAGGTTGCCTAGACAAGGCATCTTTTTCAAAACATTTTCAAAACCACACACAAAGCACCATTTCAAACAATTGAAAATGCAAAGCAAGTGATCTAAGCAAGTAACTAAGAGCCCATGGATAACCATGGATAGAAAGGGTGCTAATACCTTCCATTTCTATAATATACTCCCCGAACCCACGAAAACATCTCAAAGGTCTTTCCTGTGCTTTTTGACCTTTCCTTAGGATAAATAAAAAGTCGGTGGTGACTCTTGCTAAACCGAAACATTTGCGAACACAAACGCAAAACCTCAAGTCAGTTCTCCCACCGTATCACAAGTATGTATTGACGTTGCTTCCGCATTTCGAGGAGATAACCTTTGAACACTTCCCCAGAGAGGAGAATCAGTTAGCGGACACGCTAGCTACCATGTCTTCTATGTTCAAGGTCAGGTGGGACAATGAAGCTCCCCAGATTACCATTGAGAGGTTGGACGAACCCGCACATTGCTGTGACATTGAGACTGAATAGGTAACAGATAAACCCTAGTTTCACGAGGTAAAGAAGTATATGAGGCTCAAGAGTACCCCGAGGGTGCGTCTGTTAATGATAAGAAGTTCTTGAGAAGGTTCACTGCGAAGTTCTTCATCAGCAATGGTGTCTGTTGTACCCCAAAATTTGCCCTCTCATGTTTCCAAAGGTCTTCCCTTACATTGTTGGTCACAAACCCTTGCCTAAGGAAAATAAATTTTTTTGAATATGAACAAAGTGTCTTTCGATTGGCATATGGGAAAAGTCTTCGATTGGGTATCCAAAATCCTTCGATACAGGCTTGACTCACCAGTCTTCGATTAGGAATTTGGCACTCTTCGATTAGGCTTTGATTAGTAAGCTTCGATTAGGTGTTTGGAACCCTTCGATCAAGCTTTGGTGTGCGAGTCTTCGATTGGGCATTTGGCACTCTTCGATCAGGCTTTGATTAGTAAGCTTCGATTAGGTGTTTGGAACCCTTCGATCAAGCTTTGGTGTGCAACACTTCGATTGAACGCTGGACCTCCTTCGATCAAGCCTTGGTATCCAAGTCTTCGATTGAGCGCTGGACCTCCTTCGATCAAGCCTTGGTGTGCAAGTCTTCGATTGAGCGCTGGACCCCTTCGACCAAGTCAATTTCACAATGCTTCGACTAGTACTTCAGAGGGTCCTTCGACTGGAACTTCATACTTTACCTCAATCAGAAAAACGAAACGAAATGACCTTCGAATGGCATTTCAGTGCAGCGTTTCTCTTAATCTAAGATGCTCTGATGAAGGAAGTTCTGGAAACTTCGAATCAGAACTCAGACTCATCACAAGGCCAAAGGCTGGGCGAAGTTGTCTAAATAGGGAATGTTCTAAATAGATTCGAATTGGACTTTGAAGCTGGCAAAGAAGGCAGTTTCGAAGGAATGAAGTAGATTGGCATGAATAAGCAAAAACACATATCCTAACCTGTCCAGGATACCCAAAGTTCACAATGGCATGTGTCCCTTGCAAATATGCAATCAAAGCAGGGGAGTCTCAATCGAAGGGGCTGTGACTGGAGTAGTTCGAATGAGGACTTTGAAGCAATCAAAGAGAGCAAATTCGAAGGGGCAAGTCAGCTTTTGATTTCCATCATATTGGAGGCCTAAACAACTCATAACAGGATGGCAGTAACGCCTGAAAACAGACTGGAACCTGATTGAATCAAATATAGCAAGTCTTTATGAAGAAATCAAATAAAATCTCTTCATCATAATGGACCAAGATTTGATACACAATTGTTGACCTAATTTCCTTTCCTATATAAATCTCAAGCCTCACAAATCAAACACACACGAAACTCTGCAGACAAAGAAAAAACGCACAAAAAACTCTGTGAAAACGGCCATAACAGTTTTGCAAAAAACCTTGAGCAAGTGGTGATCAGATTTTGGTTTAGAGGTGAATTCAGACCAAAAGAAAGACACAACTCTCTTGCCAACAACCTCCTGAAGCGAGGCCAATCAAAAACCAAGCCTTTCACCGCCTATAACGCACTGTAATCCCCCATGAACCTTGCTCTACACATGGAATCGTAATTCAGTTTTTATGCATCCTTATGTTAAAATTCTTGCATATTTGTATTAATCATTAAATTCCTTAGAAAAATGCATTATTTGATTGTATTTTCGTGACCTCTAACCCCATATCCAGAACCTAGATTTCTTGTGTGTGTTTTTTAGGCGTTTTGGGTGCAGGTTAAATCAAGGCCACCAATGGCCATGAATGAGTTCAGGGGAGTGAGACGAGTACAATGGTACTCTTGGATTCTATTTGTGTGACCTAGGGAGAATTTTAGAACCATCCCACGAAACCTCATATGGATAAAAATCCGCAGGTAACCGAACCAGGTCTTGTGAAGAAGAAAATTACGTGGTGGAGCGTGATTGGTTCATTTGAATCAATTGCGCGTTTTTATTTTTGGCCAGGCATAATTGAATTGTTTCCATATAATATTTAGCTTCTATTCCACTAACAGGTTAACATCATGGCTCAGTTGGTAGCACATCAGTCGAATTGTCCAATGGGACCTGGGTTCGAATCCCAGGTCCACCAAAACTTTGTTGTGTTTTTCCTTCAGGTATCCAGGCGCAGCATCCCAAACGTGGTCCACCATAGGCCTAAGGCACCCATGCGCCAGGTGGTTCCAGATCCTGATCCAGTGGTCCAAGATGAGGTTCACCATGAACCTTGGTCAATAAACGTCCAGGCAATCTGAAAGTCAAACGAGGCTGTTCGAATCTGGGCCTGGAATTGCAGAATCAACCTCCCTTCTTCAGGCCCAGCGCCCCCCAAAGTTTGCTCATGTTTTTATTTTCTTTTCATAATTCTTTTGCTTTTATTATTATTATTAACAACTAACTAATTAATTAACAAACTAACTTCTTTTTCATAAAAAACCAGAAATCAAAAATATTATTTTCATCATTAATTTCATTATTTTTGTAAATAAACTATTAACCAATTAATTTAGTTTTTTTTAATTAGGTTTAATCTTAACATTTTTACAATAAATTAAAATTGACTTAGAATTAGGGTTTTTTAATGTTTTTGCCATTCTAATTTTATTTCTTTAATTAAAATAAAACTCAAAAAATATTTTCTTTTTAATTAATCCATTATTAATTTAGACTTAATTCTTAAATCAAAAAAGACCAAAAATATGTTTTATTCAATAAAAGGGTCAAAACCCTAAAGGACAATCTGATTCAACTTTTCTCGCGCGTATTATTTGATCTATATTTATGTAATTGCTCCGAGGATGTAATAGCTTTAACTTAGGATTTTATTTACCGCTTTTATTTACTTTTTCGCAATTTACTTTTCAAGGGTTTGTTTTTGGCGATGTAAATACCTGACGCCTTGTAATAGCTTAGATTTAAATTTCCGCAATTTATTTTCCGCAACCATTAACTGCTAGATGTATGCTAACTAGGCTATGCATGACAAGATTAACCCTTAACTTAAAATCAACAATAGCTCACCATGGCATGCAAAGATAATATAACTGAAAATTGACACACTTGCACATGCCACTCCTAGGGTACACCTCACTTGGTTGCCTCGAACGTGGTCATTGAGTACAGGAAGTCTTATAGGTCTCCCTCCTGTCCAAAGATCAAAGTTTCCTCGAGACGGTTTCCTCGGATAAAAATGATCTAAGACATTAGGGTTACCGCTAAGGCGTCCTAACGTTGCTTTAGTGACCACACGTCCCTTAAACCGGATTGACCCGAAAACTCCAACGACGGTGCTACCTACTCCTCAATAGTGGGATAGCACTGTCTGAAGGACATTTACACAGTTTAATTCCTTTTTGAGTAGGTAGAGGTTCTTAAGTACTTGCTCCTTTTAAAAACAAAAAAAAACTTTTCGCACTTACACTCCTTTCAAAACAAAAATTCTTTCAAACCCATAAACACAAAGAAAAGCAAACCTTTTGAAAACATAGTGATCAAGTACCTAAGAGCCCGTGGATAACCACAGATAGAAAGGGTGCTCACACCTTCCCTTTCTATAATCTACCTCCCGAACCCGAGAAACATCTCGAAAAGGAATTTTTCTGTGCTTTTGTCCTTTTCTTGTTGGATAAAATAAAAGATGGTGGCGACTCTTGCTTACCGCGACATTTTGCGGAAAAAAACGCAAACGCAAACCAACATTAAAAAATAGTCAGTTCTATTCCCACCGATCACAGTGTCCTTTACAAGCGTAACCATGACTAAACTTTACTGCGATGTGTGGATAAGAACGAGGCAGAAAGGATTATGGCAGAGTTACATGAAGGTACTTTCAGAACTCATTCCAGTGGACATCCATGTCAAAGAAGATCCTACGGGCAGGATATTACTGGTCTACCATGGAAGACGACTGTTATCAGTATTCTCGGACCTGTCATAAGTGCCAAGTCTATGCTGATAAGGTACACATACCTCCAATTCCTCTGAACGTCTTGACAGCTCCTTGGCCTTTTACAATATGGGGTATCGACATGATTGGTGAGATCATACCTACTGCGTCTAACTGGCATCGTTTCATTCTGGTAGCTATTGATTACTTTACAAAGTGGGTTGAAGCAGCTTCCTTTGCTGCAGTGACCAAGAACTTCGTGGCACGGTTTATCCGACACAATCTGATATGTCGATATGGTGTACCCGAGAGGATCATTATGGACAATGGTACAAATCTCAACAATATTATGATCACTGAGCTCTACAAGCAGTTCAAGATACAGCATCACAACTCTTCTCCTTACCGACCGAAGATGAATGGGGTTGTTGAAGTAGCTAATAAGAATATTAAGAAGATTACGCAGAAGATGATGGTGACATACAAAGACTGGCACGAGATGTTACCATTTGCTCTTCATGGGTACCGTACTTTAACACGAACTTCAACAGAGGCAACACCCTACTCTTTGGTGTACGACATGGAAGCAGTCTTACCTATCGAGGTTCAGATACCCTCTCTTTGGATTATGAAAGATGCAGGTTTGAGCGAGGATGACTGGATCCAGACCCGGCTTGATTAGATGAACTTAATCGACGAAAAGAGACTTACTGTTATTTGTCATGGTCAGACGTATCAAAAGCGGATGATCAAGGCATTTAACAAGAAAGTTAGACGACAAGAGTATCAAGTTGGGGGTCTGGTGATCAAACGCATCATACTGCCGCAAGGTGATCCCAGGGGAAAATTGACCCCTACGTACGAAGGGCCATTTGTGGTTAAGAACATTTTCTCGGGAGGAGCTATGATTCTAACCACCATGGATGGTGACGACCTTCCTCACCCCGTCAATGCAGACATAGTGAAAAAATACTACGCATAATCAAAGACCCGCTAGGTTGACTGGCCTAGGAAAAAATAAGGGCTTCTCAGCGAACCAAAAGGGTTCAGCCAAAAATAAGGGATGAAAATGAAAAATATGTACACCCGGAAAGTCGAAAACCTGAAAAGGCGGCTTGGGAAAAAAAGGGTATCCCAGTGGACTGAAAACCCGAAAGGGCTGTCCAGGAAAAAATTAGGGATCAAAGCGTAACACTATGTCTCATTGGATCACCTTGCAACCAGACACCGGTATCAACTGTTAAGCTCGGACGACACTAATCAATCAGATCTACCTTCAACCAAGTAGCAAAGTGATGAGATGCTCGAAGACATAAAGGCAATAACAGAGTTGGAACCCAATGGGATTGTTCACATAGCTGTTTTTCTTTGTTTTACACAAATTGTATAAACTCTACTGTTCGGCGGTGTTCTCTTACTAGGACGTCAGCCTCTTGTACACAAAACGCCTATTTACAAGCCGACTTCAAAATCAACACAATTCATTTTCACAAAGAAATTTTAACTTGTTTTATTTTTCTGTTTTGTTTTGCAAGAACGTCCAATGTTTCATTTTGATATATGCATTTGACAATAATTGGTGCTCATAAATATCCACATGCGAAACGAAAGACGGTTACTCGTAATATCAGAAATAGGGGCAAACAAGAAATGTCCAAACCATACAGTTGCTCTGTCCACCAGGTATAGGGATAAACCTAGTTGGAGAAAACAATTGAAGGGACATTCACTTCCCGCAGAGTAAGAAAAAGACAGTGATATTAGCGGTCCCGAACAGGACACCACTCTCCCCATCTGAGGCTCGCAATCGCGAATGAGTCAGCAAGATTCTCCCCAAAAAGAGTTTATCTATCATCAGCACTAGAAGATTATCCCCAATAGAGTTTGGAGAATTATCCCCAGTAGAGTCTGGAGGATTGTCCCCAGTAGAGTCTAAAAGATTATCCCTAGTAGAGTTTGGAGAATTATCCCCAGTAGAGTCTGGAGGATTGTCCCCAGTAGAGTATAAAAGATTATCCCCAGTGAAGTCGCCCCTGAAAAATCATCAC
This sequence comes from Vicia faba, assembly GCA_948472305.1. Taxonomy (NCBI): domain Eukaryota; kingdom Viridiplantae; phylum Streptophyta; class Magnoliopsida; order Fabales; family Fabaceae; genus Vicia; species Vicia faba. The sequence goes on along the minus strand of OX451736.1, from coordinate 20,142,345 downwards.
CAGTGGAGTTTATTCCTTTCACAAACAAAAACTTTATCCCCAACAGAGTTCATCATCGCCAACGACGGTGATTCATCCCTAGCTGAGGTTATTCCTCCAAATCAACAGGTCCTCCGACAAAGTATGTCCTCACTAAAGAGTCATTTCCTCGTCAGTTTATTCCCCAGTGGAGTTATTCTCTCCTGCAGGATTATGCTCACAATCATCTTCATTCACTATCCCCAGCGGAAACAAAGAATTCAACACTTTTCTCCAGCAGCAATCTGGGATTTATTTTCCCCAGCTAGAGAACATCATAAAAACATTACATGTCCATACATCATGACATACGCATAAACATCATACAACACAATCTCATTTATTTTGAGAACATCATTGCTTGATACATGTCATGCATTACATACAACTAACCTTTACCTTTCAGGAAAGATACAATCAAATTCTCACAAAGTTCAAGATATGAAGCCCGAATCTGACCGGATAGTACCTTGATTTCTACAGTATATTGTGAAGCCCATATTACGACCGGATAGAAGTATCAAACACCGCGAAGCCTGGATTCGACCAAATAGTGGTTTACCTTTAAGCTATGAAGCTCGGAGAACGACCGCATAATAGTTTAATCCCCAGCAAGCCGTGAAGCCCAGATTACGACCGGATAACAGCTCAACAAGTTACCTTGAAGCCTCGATTACGACCAGATAGCAGTGTGAGGTACCATGAATCCTGGATTATGACCAGATAGTGGTATGTCATAAACACAAGCCGTGAAACCCGGATTACGACCGAATAACAGCTCAACAAGTTATTGTGAAGCCTAGATTACGACCAGATATCAATACAAGTTTCTGTGAAGCCTGGATTACGACCAGATAGCAGCCAAAGACACCATAAGACTGGATTACGACCAGATAGTGGTATATCTTTAACACAGGTTATGAAGCCTGGATTACAACCGGATAATATCTTGATTTCCTCTGAACACCATGAAGCCTGGATTTCGACCAGATAGGGGTATGAGACATCGCGAAGCCTGGATTACAAGCAAATAGCGGTAAAGGACACTGTGAAGCCTGGATTATGACCAGATAATAGTAAGAGACACTCTGAAGCTTGGATTACGACCAAATAACAGTTCACCCGGCCAGATACTATGAAGCCTGGATTACGACCGGATATTGGTAGGCCCAAAGCCAAAGGGAAGCCCGGATTATGACCGGATAACCATTTGATCTCTTCTGAAGCCTGGATTACGACTAGATAAGAAGTAAGGTATTGTGAAGCCTGGGTTACGACTGGATAGCAGTACAGAACACCATGAAGTCTGGATTCGACCAGATAATGGTACAAAGCATCATGAAGCCTGGGTTACGACCAGATAACGATAAAAGGACTGAAGCCTGGATTACGACCAGATAATAGTACAAGACACTACGAAGCTTGGATTACGACCAAATAGCTGTTTACCTGGAAAATTACTAAGAAGCCCGGAGTCGACCGGATATTAGTGTTCCCTAAATTCAAGTTGAAGCCCGGATGCGGCCAGATAACAACTCATTTCCTTCTGAAGCCTGGATTATGACCAGATAAGAATCGAGAAATTGCGAAGCCTGGATCGCGACCGGATAGCAAGTTTAATATCATCTCCCCAGTAAGTCACTATAAAGCCTGGATTACGACAAGATAGCAATCGGTCTTATTAATATGAAGCCTGGATAACGACTAGATAGTAATTCATTTTCACCTCTTCGATGAAGATACGGTTCCTCAACAAGAATAATGGACGACCGAAGTTCCTAAAATTCAACCTTTCTCAAAACAGAGATGATTCCCTAGTAGAATAACGGACTACTGAAGCTCCTAAAATTCTATTTCTCTCAAGACAAAGATCATCATTCCCCATCGGAATCTTCCTCAATAACAAGTATACAAGCTCTTGCTAAGGAATCTCTTATGCGATCGACACTCCTTCGGATGGCATCTTTAAGCCCATTCCCTGTCAGCAATTTCCAAATGGCATTTTTAAGCCCATTCCGACATCGCAAGACGGATAACACTTCATGCGAGTGCAAATTTCTGGGCACTCTAGTGTTCAATCATCTTCCACCTTCGGATCACGAAAGGCACGAAAGCTAATCTACATCCTCAGGTTTAAGAAGATTGAACAGGGGAAGCTGTTGTACCCCAAAATTTTACCTCCCATATTTCTCAAAATATTTCAAAAAAGATCCTCAAGTTGCTCAAGGAAGTCCAAGGGTTGACCAGACAAGCTCTCTCCTAAGGCAGTCTACCTCAAATTAGGGTTTCATGTTGCATCAAGATACTTGAGTTCAAGGGATCCCAAATGCTCACCATTGTCCTAATATGTTCTCAAGATCATCCATGTCATGTTTCAAGCCTTGCAGAGAAATTTTGCTCAGTCAATTGCTCATAGGCCTGGAAATCAATTGTGCTATGGCAAAAGTCAACTATGACCCCCATACAGTCAAACTTCAATATTTTTGGTCAAAATCCTCATTTTGAAGTATATTTCATCATTGGATCAAGGGTTGATCATGATTCAACAAGGATTGCTCATAATTCATCAAGAACCAAAAGTTGCTAAATTAGGGTTTTGTAGGAAAAGTTAACTCAACTTTGACCAAGAATAACTTTCTCATACTTTATGAGAAATGACCAATCCAAATCTAATTTTGAAGAGGATGCATGCTCTAAAATACATCTTCAGCTCCCAAGTTCAAAATATGCACTCACAAGAAGTTATGAATTTAGACATTATAGGTCATTTTGAAAAGTCAGCAAAAACACCTTTTTTGTCAAAGCTTCATACATGAGCACGGAATATCAAATTGAGATTAGACTAAAAGGGTTGCTTAGAGGACATCTCAAGCTTTCTAAAAAGTCCAATAACACCTTCAAAGAGTCAAAATTGAGAAAGTTATGCATTGGTGAAGTTAACCTTTTTTGCAAAATTGTCAAAAGTCAATTGTGCCTAAAATTACATTTTTTTTGCCAAATGGGCCCAATCTTTTTCACTTGTTTTGAGTTGGAAACATGGTCCACGAGTCCTAGCCTTTTCCACTTGTCATTATCTTATTTTTATTATTTATTTTTATTTTTATTTGAATTTAATTAATTTAAATCAAAACAAATCATAGAAAATCCAAAATATTGAAAACACAAGATTTTGTACTTGTTTCAGGTCTTAAATTCCAGCTAGCATGAGATCAAATTCGTGTAAAGGCATGAGGTGCACAAAAAGATTGGTTTTAGGCTATTTTTGGAATGATTTTAAAGTGAATCAAATTAAGATCAAAGACATTGATGGAGGAAGATTGAGGCCAGGTTTTCAACCCTAATTCATCCCTCAATACATAAAGAGCGTGCGCAGACCCAAAGAGAGGCGAGAAAGAGGCGCAACATCAAGAACAAAACTTGGAAAAAACCATAAAAAGTGGCAATTCGAACTCATAGTTCCAGGTTAATTCAAGACCCTTTGACCATTCCAATCACTTCCTGGGAGTGTAGGCAAGCGAAATCAATCAAGAACAAGTCTTTTCCAGTACCAAAATGCGCTGTAAGTCATTTAAGACATTGCTTCTTTCTTGAAATCAGTTTGCATAATTCTGGCACATATAGCATGATATGATCATAGATTCTTGTTCACCAACACATTTGCAAGATTTCTGTAATAATTAATTGCATTTTCATGGCCTATATTGGATTTCACCATTATTAGGGTTTGTAGCTTCGATTTGGGATTTTTGTTTACAGGCAAAATTGGGCCATGAAAGGGCCACCATTGAACTCAGCAGATCCAGACGGATCCATCCATGGCCTTGGTTTTTATTTATCACATTTGTATTTGATTTTGAGAATGACATGGGCTGTAGCTATGGACATACGTCCGTAGGTAAAAGTGTTCAACTTTTACCAACAGATCCTTGGAGAAGACGAAGACGTGGCGAATAACCATTTTCCTATTTGAAAAAACGCGCGCTGAATTGATATATATTGCCTTTTTTATATTTAATTATTGTTTTGTATTATTATAACAACTAACACAAATGGCCCAATGGTAGCCAGGCAAGCGTTAAGGCATTGGGGAGGTTGAGGTCAGGGGTTCGACCCCTGCCCCCAACGTTTGCATTTTTTCTTGATTTCCTTCTACAGATCCCATGTTCTACAAAGACCAAGGACTACCATACGTCTTCATAATCCAACTGGCCAAGTGTCTTGAGATCCAGATCTGAGGGCTATCATCTGAAGGAGCACCAAAGGCCTTAGTCAATGCATAGTGGAGAATCTGGCCAGTCAACGTGGACCTTTGCTTCTTGGGCCTAGATTGCTAGTGATGCACCCCCATATTTCTTTCAGGCCCAACTTTCTTTTTCTTTTCTTTTACATTTTATTTAAATAATTTATTTTATTTCACTAACATAATTAATTGTTTTCTTTTTATCAAAAATCATAAAAATATTTTTCATCCAATTAGACCTAGGTTTATTTTTTGTCAATAAATTAATTAATTAAATTAGATTTTAATTTTAGGTAAACTTTAATTTCTTTTTTATAAATAAATTAAAAACTAATTAGAACAATTAGGTTTTTTTGTCTAAACTTAATTATATTTTCTTTTTTTAATAATAACCAAAAACACCAAAATAGGCCATGTAATTATTTTCTTTAATTAATTTAATAACTAATTAATTGTGCATTTAATTTAAAACTTAATTCATTTTTCTTAAAAAACAATTAAAAACAACAAAAAAACATTTTTCTTTTAATTAGGTTAAAAAGGGTCAAAACCCTAATTTTTCTTATCGTTCTAATTTCATCGCGCGCGCTTTATTGTTTTATTATTTACCATATTGATGTAACTGCCTACAAGTTGTAATAGCTTAATTAGGACTTTTATTTTCATTTATCGCTTTATTTCATAAGGGTTTGTTTTTGGCTATGTAAATATCGGAAGCCTTGTAATAGCTTAGTTTAATTTCCGCAAAATATTAACTGTTAGATGTATGAATAATTAGGGATGCATGACAAGAATGTATGTAAACTTTAAAACGGTTAGATAACCCTAAACTGTGCAAAGATAAATAATCTGAAATTGAATCACTTGCACATGCGCACTGCTAGGGTACACTCCCACTTGGTTGCCTTCGGTAAACAGTCATTAAGTATAGGATGCTTTAGTGGTCGCTATCTTATCTAAACAAAGATTAAAGTCCCGTTCAGAAAATTGCCTCGGAATGGTTTCCTCGGAATTGTTGCCTCGAATAATTGATCTAAGACATTAGGGTTACTACTAAGGCGTCCTAATATTGCTTTAGTGGTCGTACGTCCCTTTCGAATTGACCCTCAAAACTCCAACGACGGTGCTACCTACTCACTAATAGTGGGATAACGATGTCTAAAGGAAACAAACATAGAACAATTCTTTTTTCGAGTAGGTAGGTTAGCTCTCAAGTACTTGCTCAAACAAAACAAACTTTTTCACACTTACACTCCTTTCAAAACAAAGTTTTCAAAAACACTTCGTAACACTTTTGAAGACAGAAGCAAGGGTTAAATCGAAGTCAAAACAAAAACTTTTCAAAACACACAAGTACACAAAGAAGCAATTTTGAAAATGATGAGCAAGTACCTAAGAGCCCGTAGATAACTACGGATAGAAAGGGTGCTAATACCTTCCCTTTCTATAATCTACCCCCGTACTCAGAAATATCTCGAAAAAGGAATTTTTTTGTGCTTTTTTCCTTTCCTTGCTGGATAAAATGAAAGTCAGTGGCGACTCTTGCTTACCGCGAAATTTTGCAAACACAAACGCAAAACACAAACCAGCATTCCTAAAAAACAAGTCCCGGTTCTGGCCACCGTATCACAGAACTGGCGACTCTGTTGGGGAGTTAATAAGTGGGGTGTACCTTAGGATTAGTTCATCATATTGTTTTCATTTGTTTGATTTGTTTGCTTTATCTTTGTGGGCTTTGTATCGGAGTTACTATAGATCCTAACCCGGATCCAGGGAACACCTTTTAGGTAAGTAGCACTAGACTGTGAGGGAACTGTACGGTGTAGATCGATACGGTTGAAGCAGTAGCTACGTTGATGTGGCTCATTAGTTGGTACCGATATACCTTGTGGAGCAACAAGGAGAGTATGGGGCTACTATATGGGTCATTAAGCATCAACTGACCTTAGAACCTATAATTGACCAACTTGGCCATAAGAAGTAGTGATATGCTACACTCATTGAGACCATACTCTCGAGATGGTTCTGACTGCAAGAAAAGATTGCGTGACTGAAACTATGACCGATGGAGGATGGTCAGTGATATTGAGAACCTCTATAACCCGATTACTATTATTAGGACAGGTTGAACCAACTAAATTGCAAGAGGGTAGTACCTGGACTCCATGCAAGCCTGAAACATAAGGGCTACTGTGTGACTTGTTTGCCTTTACCATGTTTGCTATCTGTGATACCTATTGTGTGTTTTTATCATGACATCATGCATCATGAAATAGCATGCATATTTCATTAGACTAACCATTTCAAAGACCGAGGGGATTCATCTTTGTTCTGTTTTGTAGATCATGGCTTCTATGCGCAGAAATACCATTCGAGTCAATTTCGTGCAGACACCTACTCAGCTCAGAGAGTTGGTTTCAAAAGTTCCTGATACTTCTTCCTTTGTTATAGGACATGGTCATCTCCTTAGCCTGTTCACTTCAAAGTTGGACGAGCAAATGATGAGCGTCCTTTTCCAGTTCTTTGACCCGTTGCATCATTGTTTCACCTTCCCAGACTATCAGCTAGTCCCTACTTTGGAGGAGTTTTCTGATTTACTGGGTAGATCCATTCTAGAGTAGACACCCTTTACAGGTTTGGAGATAGCTCCTAGGCCAGAGGATATTGCTTCAACCCTACATCTAAAAATGGCTGATGTAGTATCTAACTGGGAGACTCGGATCGGGGTTAAAGGTTTCTTGGCTAAGTTTTTGATCGATGAAGCTCAACAGTTCTGGGATAGTTTGGACTTTCAAGCATTTTAAGACATCCCAGCTCTCATCATCTACAGCTTGGTTCTTTTCCCGAATCCGAATGCTTTCATAGATGTGAATGCAGTCAAGATCTTCATGTCTCGTAATCCAGTGCATACTCTTCTAGGTGATATTCTACATGTTCTCTATACCCGTACTGTATGGAGAAGGGGAACTCTCATGTGTTGTACACTGCTGCTAGCGAGGTGGTTTATTTCGCACCTCCCCAAGTCTATATTGAAGAATGAGGAAGGTGTAGGTTGGGCTTATAGAATCATGTCCCTTGCTTATACGGACATCCTTTGGAGTTCTAAAGATATGGAAAGAGTAGCTGTCATTGATCGATGTGGGGAATACCCTAATGTTCTGTTGCTTGGAATTCGAGGGGGTATAACCTACAATCCTTGTTTGGCTTTACGAAAATTTGGACGCGCTCGGAGAGATGGTCCCCATGAGCTGCTTCTCACAGGCATTGTCTTTGACTATAAGGGGGATGTTGAGGGACATCGCCGCAGGTTTATACGAGCTTGGGGCATGGTGAACAGGTCTGACCCACATGAGCTAGGACTGAAGACTTCTCTCCCGATGCAACCATATCTCCAGTGGGTTCGAGCCCGTGCTCAAAAGCTGGGGATACCATATGAAGCTGTTTTTCCGGTGGTTATAGAGCATACGAATGAAGAAGGGGTTCCTTACATAGTCCTTCATCCATACATGCCTACTGATCTTGGGGCACTGAAGTGATCTTGGATCCAGCTAAAGGAAGAAAGGGATATCTACAGAGAAAAGTATCATGAGCAGGAGAGGAAAATCTTGAGGCTTACAAGGCAGCTTGAGAATGAAAGGACAATCAACGATTATGTCAGCACGAAGGGAAAGAGACCATGGGATTTATAATGTCTTTTATTGTTTCTAGTTTAGATTTTTTTCCAGTATTTCTTTTGTAACGCCTTGAAGGCATTGTTAAACATTGTTACAAGTTTTTATCTAATAAAGTGTGTTTTATTTTGGTTTACAAATTTGAAACTCCCAAAGTCTTTGAAATCATTTCACACGCATTCCATTATAATGCACCTCATCACAGGTACCATTACAGGTTTCTTATCTTCTTTGCTGTTTATTTCAGCAATCATGTCTTCTGAAACACCTACTGATCAACCCATCAAGGCTCTTCAAGCTCAGAATGCTCAATTCCAGGAGCTGTTCCTGAATTTGGCCAAAGGGCAGCAAGATTTGAAGTCTCTCATCTTGAAGGAGAAGAAGAAAAAGAAGAAGAAGGTGGTCCTTCTGAATATGGGTCGCAGATTCGGGAACAATTTGCAACAGGAAACTGATTTGTCCCATTCATCTGGAGGGGGGAGAATCAAGAAGAAAGAAAGGGGTCTAGTCCTGTGGTTTCCGATAATGACACTAATTTTGATGAAGACCAGTATCCTCCTGCCAAGGATAGGTATAAGAAACTCGAAGACCGGCTGAGTGCAATGGAGATCCAGAAGATACATGGGTTGGACTTTGGAGATTTGGGTCTGGCGTCAGGGGTGGTGATCCCCCACAAGTTTAAATCTCCCGTCTTTGCTAAGTACGATGGGGTATCCTTCCCGAAGCTACACCTCCGCTCGTATGTCAGAAAGATTCAACCATATATTGTTGATAGGAACATGTGGGTTCATTTCTTTCAAGATAGTATGTCAGGGACTCAACTTGAATGGTTCTATCAACTGGAAGGAGCTAATGTCCGCAACTGGGAGGACCTTGCTACCGCTTTTTACAAGCAATACCAGTATAATGCCGACCATGCTCCCACGTGTACTCTACTTCAGGGCATGTCTATGGGTGCAGGCGAAGGTTTTAAGGACTACGCTCAGAAGTGGAGAGATCTTGCTGGAAGAGTCCAACCCCCCCCCTGTCTGATAGGGAGTTGGTGGATATGTTTCTTGGGACTTTTTCTGGTCCATATTTCAACCATTTAATCGGTAGTTCATCGTCTGGGTTCACTGGATTAATTTTAACTGGGGAGAGAGTTGAAGCCAGTATCAAGAGTGGCAAGATACAGAAAGGTGCTTTGTCAAGTACAGAGAAGAAGCCTTTTAGAAAAGAAGCTAGTGCAGTTTACAGCTCGAGGAGCCAAAACCGATCCGAACGCTGCCAAGCAGTTAATACGGTGGTAATATTAAGACCAACGGTTGCCCCACAACGCAACAATCAGCAAAGAGTAGAGAGACCACAAAGGCAGTATACTCGGCTCAGTATGACCCTATCTCAAATTCTACCGCAGTAGTTAAAGACCAACTTGATAACCCTGAGGTAGGCTCCGAAGAATCCCAACACTACATCACCGCTGTATAATCCGAACTCCCGTTGTGCTTATCACTCCGATAGCCCAGGGCATGATACGAACAACTACTGGGCCTTGAGGAATAAGGTGCAAGATTTAATTGAAGCTAAAGAGATTGAATTTGACGCGCCGGAAAAGCCTAATGTCATGAGTGCTCCTATGCCCAAGCATGGAGTAAATGATGTGGATAATGATTCATTTGTAACCTCTGTGGAAGACATTTCTACTCCGTTGATGCAAGTGAAGAAGAACTTATTATCGACCAATTTATTTCTGGGTTGTGGCGAAGGTTGCCATATGTGTTCAATCCTACCTACTGGTTGCCATTTATTAAAGTCAGGTGTTCAGCGCATGATGGATAACAAAGAGATCCTGTTCGAGAAAACTTTGGTTCCATTGATTCCTGTTGAAGATGTTTCCATAATAACCATTTCCGCCAATCCTTCCAAGGCTTCCTCGAGAAAGCCTGTTAGGATTACACCCATTACAAGAGTTGCTCCATTGATCATTACTATCCCTGGTCCTATCCCGTACACTTCGGATAAGGCTGTCCCGTGGCACGATGAGGCCGATGTATATTATCATGGGATCAAACAAGACTTGAAGGTTGGAGAGGCTGATATTGATGTCAACAATATTGTTGGGTCTAGCAAGGTCACCCGAAGCGGAAGACTTTTCTCTCCCGAGATTTCCCCACCAACTGTTCGAAAACCTGTTACTACTCCACTGGCCAGTACATCCGCTACTGTCCCTGTTCATGTTCCAATCATTACCCCTGTCACCGAGTCATCTGAAGCTCGGGGCAAAGAAGTTATTGGTGAGTCTGCCAGGATGGAGGCACCGAAGAAGATTATTGTTGAAACCTCTAGACAAGAGATAGAGGAAATTCTAAAGATCATCAAGAAAAGCGAATACAACATAGTCGAACAGCTGGGGCAAACCCCATCGAAGATCTCCATGCTATCTTTATTGTTATGCTCAGAAGCCCATGCAAAGGCTTTAATTTCTTTCCTTAAAATTGCGCATGTGCGGCAGGAAACATTTGCTGATCATTTCAAAGATTGTGTTACTAGTTTGACCGCTGACAACGGGTTGGGTTTCTCCGACACAGACCTGACTACCAAAGGAAAGAATCACAATGACGCTCTGCATGTTTCAATCGAATGCAGGGGCACTACTCTGGCTCACGTGCTGGTGGATACTGGGTCCTCATTAAATGTTTTACCCAAGAAAGCACTAGATCGGTTGGACTGTGAAGGGTTGGTTCTGAAGCAAAGTAATATTGTGGTTAGGGCCTTTGACGAGTCCAAAAGGATGGTAGATGGGGAGGTGGATGTCCCTGTTAAAGTTGATTCCCAGACTTTTGCATCTACATTCTATGTGATGGACATTCGACCATCTTACTCTTGTTTGCTGGGTCGCCCGTGGATTCATGAGGCTGGGGCAGTAACTTCTACGCTCCATCAAATGTTAAAATATCCAGTGAAGGGGAAAATTGTTATAGTACGAGGAGAAGAGGAGTACATGGTGAGCCACCTCAACTATTTTCGGTATGTGGAGATGGATGGGGAGTTCATTGAAACCCCGTGTCAAAACTTTGAAGAAGTCCCCCAGACTCTGGCGTCAACTGAAGCTGTTGCTGAAAATACTCCAATGAAGATGTCTTCCCTCAAGGATGCCCGGGCTGTTATTGAAAAAGGTGGGTGTGCAAATTGGGGCCAACTCCCTGACTTCGTGCATAAAACTAACAAGTTTGGTTTGGGTTTTACTGCAGAAGCTCAAAGGGTTGTTCGACGTGCGCAGATTGGAAGACCTCCCCTGTGTATCAGTAATCCGGAAGTGAATGCAATTGAAGATGATGATGAAGAGTCTGAGTTTGAAAGCTGGATTTACCCGACTACCGACGGCGGATTAAGCAATTGGACGGCGAAGGACTTCGTGCCCATTTATTTTATTACACAGTAATAGACTTTTGTTTTGATATTTGTAACAGATAATTTGAAACTTTACAGCCCGGTGCCTTGCCCGAGACACCGTGGCTTTGTTTGTGAGGGCTTAATGTTTGTCATTTCCATATATCATCAATAAAGCATTGAACGTTTTCTTGCATTACAAATTTTGCGCTCCTTGTTTTTCTTTTCTATCTTGTAAAACAACAATTGTCTTACACACACTCACATATCATAATACAGGTCCACATCCACTCTGGATCCCACTGATAACGACTCTGCTACTGCCAGTTATGACTTCAAAAGTCCAATCAACCAAGCAGAGGATAAAGGTGAGGATGATTGTGAAGTGCCTGGGAAACTTTCTAGAATGTTACTACAGGAAGAGAGGGCCACACAACCCCCAAGAGCCACCAATTCTGATGCCTCCCGTTGAAGGAAGACTTCTTGATCTTGTACTTGACAGTACTCAACAATTCGATGGGGTGTGTGTTGGTGCAGCATAATGAGTCTGGCCGAAAAGAGCATGTTATTTATTACCTTAGCAAAAGGTTTATCCACTGTGAGACCCGATACTCACTGCTTGAGAAAACTTGCTGCGCTTTGGCATGGGATGCTCGCCGGATGAGACAGTATATGCTGACTCAAACTACTCTATTGACATCGAAAATGGATCTAATCAAGTATATCTTTGAAAAGCCTGCCTTGTCCGGAAGAATAGCAAGATGGAAAATGATTTTAACTGAGTATGACATCCAATACAAGACCCAAAAGGAAATCAAAGGGAGTGTGTTGGCAAATTATTTGGCGCATCAGGCCGTGGAAGATTACCAGTCTATGAACTTTGAGTTTCCGGATGAGAACATCATGTTGGTAACCGACTGTGAAACACCTGGACCAGATGAAGGACCTGTGGAAGGATCCCAATGGTATATGTATTTTGATGGAGCTTTAAACTCTTTGGGTAATGGCATTAGCGTTGTGATCATATCTCCTGAAGGCTGTCATACTCCGTTCACCGCCCGATTATGTTTTAATTGCACCAACAACATGGCGGAGTATGAAGCATGCATCATGGGCCTTGGAGCAGCTATTGACCTAAGGATTAAATTCTTAAGTGTATTCGGAGATTCGACTCTCGTGATCAGTCATATCAAAGGCGAGTGGGATACGAAGCACCCAAATCTTATTCCTTACAAAGAGTATGTATTGACGTTGCTTCCGCATTTCGAGGAGATAACCTTTGAACACTTCCCCAAAGAGGAGAATCAGTTAGCGGACGTGCTAGCTACCGTGTCTTCTATGTTCAAGGTCAGGTGGGACAATGAAGCTCCCCAGATTACCATTGAGAGGTTGGACGAACCTGCACATTGCTGTGACATTGAGACTGAAGAGGTAACAGATAAACCCTGGTTTCACGAGGTAAAGAAGTATCTTGAGGCTCAAGAGTACCCCGAGGGTGCATCTATTAATGATAAGATGTTCTTGAGAAGGTTCGTTGCGAAGTTCTTCATCAGCAATGGTGTCCTTTACAAGCTGTGATCGGTGGAAATAGAACTGACTGTTTTTAATGTTGGTTCGCGAAATGTCGCGGTAAGCAAGAGTTGCTAGCGTCTTTTATTTTCTCCAACAAGGAAAGGAAAAAAGCACAGCAAAATTCCTTTTCGAGATGTTTCTCGGTTCGGGAGGTAGATTATAGAAAGGGAAGGTGTTAGCACCCTTTCTATCTGTGGTTATCCACAGGCTCTTAGGTACTTGCTCACTATGTTTTCAAAAGATGTTTGCTTTTCTTGTGTTTGTGGGTTTTGAAAAAGTTTGTTTGAAAACTTCTAGGTAACTCTTGTATCAGTCCTCAAGAGTGTATGAAGTGTTTGTTTGAAAACTTTTGTTTGAAAGTGTAAGTGCGAAAAGTTGTTTTTGTTTTTGAAAGAGCAAGTACCCAGGAGAAATCTACTTACTCTAAAGAAATTAAGCTGTGTAAATGTCCTTTAGACAGTACTATCCCACTATTGAGAAGTAGGTAGCACCGTCGTTGGAGTTATTCGGGTCAATTCGATTATAGGGACATGTGTGGTCACCAAAGCAATGGTAGGACGCCTTAGCGGTAACCCTAATGTCCTAGATCCTTTTTATCCCTGTTTCGAGGAAACTGAATCTTTGGACAGGAGGGCGACCTCTAAAACTCCCTTTACTTAATGACCACCTCGAGGCAACCAAGTGAGGCGTACCCTAGGAGTGGCATGTGCATGTGTGTCAGGTTTCATGTTAAGATTATCTTTGCACAAGTATTATGGTGAGCTACGAGTTGGTTTTATTTTTCAGGCAAGTCTTGTCATGCATAGTTAACAGTTAATAATTGTGCAGAAAATAAATTGCGGAAAGTAAATCTACGCTATTACAAGGCGTCGGGTATTTACATCGCCAAAAACATAACCCTTGAAAAGTAAATCGCGGAAAAATAAATAAAGCGATAAGGGGGGTCCTAATTATCTATTACATCCTCGGAGCAAATACATAAATATGGATCAAAAATAAATATGCGCGAATAGAAATTGAATCGGGAAAAGTCTTTTAGGGTTTTGACCCTTTTTGAGAAAAGAATGAAGTTTTGGTTATTTTGCATTAAATTAAACCTAATTCTAAGTAATTAAATAATTACAAGAAAAAAGTATTTTTTAGTTTTTTATGTTTTAATGAAATAAAATAAAAGGAAATTAAAATTGTCAAGAAAAACCCTAATTCTAATTTATTTTATTTGTTATGAAAATAATTAAAGTTAACCTAATTTAAAAAAAGACTAAATTAATTAATTACATTTATTTACAAAATAATAATTAAAGGTGAAATTAATAAAAACATTTTAATTTTCTGATTTTGTTATAAAAATAATTAATTTGTTAATTAAATACTAATAATAATAATAATTAATAAAAAACAAATAGAAATTAAAATATAAAAGAAAAAGAATAAAGAAACCAGGGGGTGCTGGGCCCTTAGGAGGTGTTGATTGCAATTCTGGCCCATTAAGCTACAAGCCTTGTTGACTTTCTGGATCAGCTGCACGTTCGTTGACTGGGAGTACCATGATCACCATCTTCTGGCCATCAGATTCATGCTTGTGGCCACTTGGCGCCTGGGAGGTGAAAGTGCATGGTGGAACGCCTTTAAATGCCTGCATGTGAATATGGTAAGAAAAATAGAAACAATTATTTTGGGGGATCTGGGATTCGAACCCAGGTCCCAATGATCACCATCCAGCGCATCAACCACTCCACCACTTGCTTGCTTTTGTTATAATAATGACAAATGAATATAATATATGGAAAATAAGTAATATGCTGAAAAACAAACAAAAACGCGCGTAGTTTTGAATTGCCCAACCACACGCTTACACCTCATCATCTTCCTCCTTTGTACTTGTAAAAAACAAATAGATAGCGGGGGTTTTTAACCCCCACAAAACAGGATGACCAAAAATACCGAATAGAGCTGTGCTCTATATAAATATTTCGCGAATAGTCCAGTGTATTCGTCTTGTTCTGGCGGTTTGAACCATATGCCATAGAGGTGCTAATTTTTCCTGGACCGTAAAGCCCAAATTTGGAAGCTCAAGAACCCTAGATTTTGTCAATGGCAACTTATGATTCTGCACACTATAAGTCAATTAATTTATACCATTAGTTTCACAAGGATTCAAGCAATGCAAAACGAACCATAAATCATGTTAAATGCTTATGAATCGTGAGTTTCGATTATGAGAAAAATATGCAAACCGTGAGTCTGTTTAGAGTGATTTCTTGAGCTTTAACGCTTGATTCTGATTGCTACACGTTCCTTACACTTCCAGCAATGTATTGAAATCAACAAATGCCTTTGAATCGTGCTAAAATATGGAAAACAGTTTTGCAATTTTCTTGAAAAAAGTCAATATGGCTATGGCTTTGTTTGCAGCAATTTCCCGTCTGTGGCATTAGGGTTCACTTGTGTACTTATAGTAGAATATAATTAGGTTAAATCTTTGCAAAGAAATCCATGGAATTGATGGTTGTATATTTGATTAAAAATCAAATATTTTTGAATCTTTTTGATTGGAAAAACTTGCTAAATTTGGAGATTCTTGTCCCTTTGATTTGCACACGAAATTCTCAGCATATCTTGACCACATTTGCTTCACCAAAAGATTGAAAAATCAAATCTTTGTATTTCCTACAATTTAAATTAATTAAATGAATTAAAATTGATTAAAAATCCAATTAATTAATAAAAAATAAGAAAATAAATTCAAATAATCTTAATGGGTCGTTCATATGTCATGGATAAAGTTTCAAGAAGAAATTTGAGGCCCATTAGCAAAAACAAAGTGTTTTGAGCAAAGTTGACTTTTGCAAATTCACAAAAATTTCCCAACTTCTCCAATGCATATCTTGGTCAATTTTGATCATATGAACATGTTCTTTGACATTTTGGAAAGGTCTTGAAGTCCTATAACCAATGCCTTTGGTCCCATGTAATTTGGATTTACCAATCTCAAGCTATGGTCTTTGACTTAAAGTGCATTTTTGTTGACTTTTGAAATTGACCTATAATGTAGAAATTGATAACTTTTTATGAGAGCATTTCTTGGACTTGGAATGTGAAGATGGATTGTAGTAAATGTCATCCCCTTCAAAATGGGAATTGGATGGGATTTTTCTGATGAACCATGAAAAAGTTATGCCCTAGTCAAAGTACAGTTGACTTTTCGGCTGTCCAAAAATAGTAACTTTTGCATTTTGATGATTTTTGAGCCATTCTTGTGGAATCATGATCAAGACTTGATCAAATGATTATTGTGAACTCAAAATATGGTGTTGACCAAAAATTTTGACTTTTGACTGCAAAATGACCATTTTGCCCCTGCAGTTGGCTGTGGATCAACTAGGGCTTTTGATTGTAAAATTTGGCACTATGAGCCTTGAGACTTGGCATGTAGATACTTGAGAATGTATGGAGGCCTATGAGACTTGATTGAGCCATTGGAAATCTCAAATTCCTTGAAAGAATTAAAACCCTAATTTCATCTGGCTTAGGAGGTAGTTGGACTATGCAATCCTTGAGTAAACTTGAACCATTTGAGGATGATTCTTGACAAACCTTGAAGAATATGGGAGGGAAAATTTTGGGGTACAACACAAGCGTAACCATGACTCAACTTTACTGCGATGTGTGGATAAGAACGAGGAAGAAAGGATTATGGCAAAGTTACATGAAGGTACTTTCAGAACTCATTCCACTGGACACACCATGGCAAAGAAGATCCTACGGGCAGAATATTATTGGTCACCATGGAAGACGACTGTTATCAGCATTCTCGGACCTGTTATAAGTGCCAAGTCTATGCTGATAAGGTACACATACCTCTAGTTCCTCTGAACGTCTTGACAGCTCCTTGGCCTTTTGTAATATGGGGTATTGACATGATTGGTGAGATCAGACCTACTGTGTCTGACGGGCATCATTTCATTCTGGTAGCTATTGATTACTTTACGAAGTGGGTTGAAGCAGCTTCTTTTGCTACAGTGACCAAGAAAGTCGTGGCACGGTTTATCCGACACAATCTGATCTGTCGATATGGTGTACCCGAGAGGATCATTACGGACAATGGTACAATCTCCACAATACTATGATCACCGAGCTCTGCAAGCAGTTCAAGATACAGCATCACAACTCTTCTCTTTACCGGCCGAAGATGAATAGGGCTGTTGAAGCAGCTAATAAGAATATTAAGAAGATTGTGTAGAAGAGGACAATGACATACAAAGACTGGCACGAGATGTTACCGTTTGCTCTTCATGGGTACCGTACTTCAACGCGGACTTCAACAGGGGCAACACCCTACTATTTGGTGTATGGAATGGAAGCAGTCTTACCTATCGAGGTTCAGATACCCTCTCTTCGGATTATGAAAGATGATGGTTTGAGCGAGGATGACTGGATCCAGACCCGGCTTGATCAGCTGAACTTAATCAACAAAAAGAGACTTACTGCTATTTGTCATGGTCAGACGTATCAAAAGCGGATGATCAAGGCATTTAACAAGAAAGTCAGATGACAAGAGTGTCAAGTTGGGGATTTTGTGATCAAACGCATCATACTGCTGCAAGATGATCCCAGGGGAAAATGGACCCCTACGTACGAAGGACCATTTGTGGTTAAGAACATTTTCTCGGGAGGAGCTATGATTCTAACCACCATGGATGGTGACGAACTTCCTCACCCCGTCAATGCAGACATAGTGAAAAAATACTACGCATAATCAAAAGCCCTCTAGGTTGACTGGCCCAGGCAAAAATAAGGGCTTCCAAGCGAACCAAAAGGGTTCGGGCAAAAATAAGGGATGAAAATGAAAAATCTGTACACCCGACAAGTCGAAAACCTGAAAAGGCGGCTTGGGCAAAAAAGGGTATCCTGGTGGACTGAAAACCCGAAAGGGCAGTCCAGGCAAAAATTAGGGATCAAAGCGTAACACTATGTCTCATTGGATCACCTTGCAACCAGACACCGATATCAACTGTCAAGCTCGGACGACACTAATCAATCAGATCTACCTTCAACCAAGTAGAAAAATGATGAGATGCTCGAAGACATAAAGGCAATAATAGAGTTGGAACCCAGTGGGATTGTTCACATAGCTGTTTTTCTTTGTTTTACACAAATTGTATAAACTCTATTGTTCGGCGGCATTCTCTTACTAGGACGTCAGCCTCTTGTACAAAAAACGCCTATTTACATGCCGACTTCAAAATCAATACAGTTCATTTTCACAAAGAAATTTCAACATGTTTTATATTTCTGTTTTGTTTTGCAAGAACGTCTAATGTTTCATTTTGATATATGCATTTGACAATAATTGTTGTTCATAATTATCCACATGCGAAACGAAAGACGGTTACTCGTAATATCAGAAACAGGGGCAAACAAGAAATGTCCAAACCATGCAGTTGCTCTGTCCACCAGGTATAGGGATAGACCTAGTTGGAGAAAACAATTGAAGGTACATTCACTCCCCGCAGAATAAGAAAAAGACTGATATTAGTGGTCCCAAATAGGACACCACTCTCCCCAGCTGAGGCTCGTAATTGCGAATGAGTCGGCAAGATTCTCCCCAAGCAGAGTTTATCTATCATCAACACTAGAAGATTATCCCCAGTAGAGTTTGGAGAATTATCCCCAGTAGAGTCTGGAGGATTATCCCCAGTAGAGTCTAAAAGATTATCCCCAATAGAGTTTGGAGAATTATCCCCAGGAGAGTCTGGAGGATTGTCCCCAGTAGAGTCTAAAAGATTATCCCCAGTGAAGTCTCCCCTGGAAAATCATCCCCAGCGGAGTTCATTCCTTTCACAAATAGAAACTTTATCTCCAACAGAGTTCATCATCGCCAACGACAGTGATTCATCCCCAACCTAGGTTATTCCTCCAAATCAACA
Source organism: Vicia faba (assembly GCA_948472305.1). Taxonomy (NCBI): domain Eukaryota; kingdom Viridiplantae; phylum Streptophyta; class Magnoliopsida; order Fabales; family Fabaceae; genus Vicia; species Vicia faba. The sequence continues at coordinate 20,123,545 of OX451736.1, read as the reverse complement.
GGTCCTCTGACAGAGTATGTCCTCCCTACAGAGTCATTTCCTCGTCAGTTTATTCCCCAGTGGAGTTATTCTATCCTGTAGGATTATGCTCACAATCATCTTCATTCACTATCACCAGCGGAAACGAAGAATTCAACTCTTTTCTCCAACAGCAATCCGAGATTTATTTTCCCCAGCTAGAGAACATCATAAAAACATTACTTGTCCATACATAATGACATACGCATAAACATCATACAACATAATCTCATTTATTTTGAGAACATCATTGCTTGATACATGTCATGCATTACATACAACTAACCTTTACCTTTCAGGAATGATACAATCAAATTCTCACAAAATTCAAGCTATGAAGCCCGGTTCCAACCAGATAGTACCTTGATTTCTACGGTATATTGTGAAGCCCAAATTACTACCGGATAACAGTATCAAAAACCGCGAAGCCTGGATTCGACCAGATAGTGGTTTACCTTTAAGCTATGAAGCCCAGAGAATGACCGGATAATAGTTTAATCCCCAGCAAGCCGTGAAGCTTGAATTACGACCGAATAACAGCTCAACAAGTTACTATGAAGCCTGGATTACGACCAGATAGCACTGTGAGGTACCATAAAGCCTGGACTACGACCAGATATTGGTATGTCATAAACACAAGTCGTGAAGCCCGGATTATGACTGGATAATATCTCAGCAAGTTATTGTGAAGCCTGGATTACGACCAGATAGCAATACAATTTTCTGTGAAGCCTGGATTACGACCAAATAGCAGCCAAAGACACCATGAAGACTGGATTACGACCAGATATTGGTATATCTTTAACACAGGTTATGAAGCCCGGATTACGACCGAATAATATCTTGAATTCCTCTGAACACCATGAAGCCTGGATTTCGAGCAGATAGTGGTATGAGACATCGCGAAGCCTGGATCACGACCAGATAGAGGTAAATGACACTGAGAAGCCTGGATTACGACCAGATAACAATAAGGGACACTGTGAAGCTTAGATTACGACCAAATAACAATTCACCTGACCAGATACTATGAAGCCCAGATTACGACCGGATATTGGTAGGCCCAAAGCCAAAGGGAAGCCCATATTACGACCAGATAACCATTTGATCTCTTCTGAAGCCTGGATTACGACCAAATAAGAAGTAAGGTATTGTGAAGCCTGGGTTACGACCAGATAGCAATACATAACACCATGAAGCCTGGTGTTGTACCCCGAAATTTGCCCTCTCATTTTATCAAGATTTCCCCTCACAAGACTCTTTGGACTCTAGACAGGATTAGGGTTTGCTCTGCTCAAGACCTCACCTTGCACTAATGACCTGAAATTAGGGTTTGAGTTTGCACATGTATTTTTGGACTTTCAATGCCTAATATGACTTTCATACTTCATGTTGGACTCCTAATATTGCCCATACCAAGTTTCAAGCCTTCAATCAAATTTTTGCCCAGACAATTGGACAGTTGACCTAAAAATCAACTGTATTGGGGAAAAGTCAACTATCGCCAATTTACAGTCAAACCTCATAATTTTTGATCCACAACAACAATATAGACTCTTATGAACCATTTGATCAAGTTTGTACCACAACTCCTCAAGAAATTTGATCAGATCATCAAAAGGGCAAAATGGTCATTTTTAGGGTTTTGACTGTAGAAGGGCAATTTTTGATTTTTCACCTAGCCAATGGAAAATTGGGCTCAAGCATGGTTTCAAGGACTCAATTACATCATCTTGACATAATCACAAGGTTCAAAAGATCTCAAATACATTGGATTAATAGATGGATTTTCCAGTCAACTTATCAAAAATCAACTATACACTGAAAAGTCAAACTTTGACTTTTTGGTCAAAATCAAGTGCCAAGGGTCATTTTTCATCAAGATGTGTCAAAACATGAAACTTGTTCACCAAGAAACCTAATTTTGAAAATTAGGGTTTAAAATGGAAAATTTTCATAACTTAGAAATTTTCTAAGTTATGAAATTTTTTTATTTTTTCCCAATGTTTCCCAACTTTTTCACCATGATGCAATTGGATTCAAACAAAACTTCCAAAATGAAAGTTGTAGTACTTCAGAAAATATACAACTTTGATTCACAAAGTTTTCACAAAATATGCTTGGATATCAAGTTATGATTTTGTGAATAAGGGTCCATGAAACTTTTAACTTAGTGAAATTTTGCCCTAGTTTAGGAAGGATTTTGACCTATCTTCATGGCAAATTTTCACATAGTTCAAAGTGGAATCTCAAAATGAATTTCAAATATGGATTGTAGAGGATGTTACAATATTTCCAAAATGTCAAAGAACTCTCCAAGATCATTTGTGGTTAGGGAGAATCGAAGGATTGAAAATGACAAATTATCACTTTTGGCCAATGCATTTTGCACTTGCTACAACTTGCAAATCTGTCCAAACCTTGGTTGTACTTGGTTTACAGGTTCTAATCCTTTCTAAGCTCATAAATTAAATGCAAATACATTGGTTAGAGGCTTTGTTCTGAGCTTTAGAACATTACACATTGAATTAATCCATAAATGGCAAAAAGATAACAATGCTACTTTGATAAAGGTCACTTTTAGCAACTTTGTTTATCTTGAGCCAAGGACCCAATCTTTTGCAGCAAACAAAGTCCATGAATATCAGGAAATTGGTACCAACTATGTGTAGGCTTTGAGCTAGCCTGTACAGGCCTTGGCATTGTCAACTCACCTTTTACTTCAAAAACAAACAAGTGTGCAAAAACTCCACAACTTTGTTATCTGATAAGAGCAAGCTTTGCGTTAATTTAAAACAACCTTAGCACAATATACCAAGTCAAAAGCACGAGCTCTTAGCATCCTAAACACCCTTAAGCACAAAAATCACAAGTTCTTGCAAAAACAGGGCAAGTTTTGCAGATTAACTTCCAAATCCAATTCCACTCGTGTGTTTTGTCCAAAACCACTTCAAACACATTCTAAACAATACACGTAAACTATCCAAACCTTTCTCAAGCCACTGTAACTCCATTTTCACACTTCACCATTTTTACTTTGAAGCTTTGCAGGTTGAGTTCTACAAGCACATTCAGGCAAGTTCAAGGCAATCCAAGCATTGGGGAAGGTTGAGTGAAATTCGGGCAAGCTAACATGACCTTCAGGCGTCATCTAAATCTCCTACATTACCATATTCGAACTTGGTTGAAACAGGTATTTGTCAAACTTCTATCTCCTTATTTAAGAATCATTAGGCTTAGGTTTGTGAAGCAAAAATGTAGCCCTTAATGTCCTTGAACTGTACATATGCATATAATTCATTTATGTTAACTGAGCTAGGAGAATTTGGATGTTGAAGTTGCTAAATTTTTTAGGTCAGAAATTGGGGGTGATAAAATTCTCCTTGGTTTCTTAGAGTTAGATCATGTTTTTTATATGGTTAGAATCGTGGTTTAATGCTCTATAAGTTTCATGTTGTGAGTTTTTGATTTCATGCAAAGAATAAAGAGAACGAATTTGAAGTTGCAGACGCGCGCATTTTTGTTCAAAGGTCAGGGATGAAGCTGGAACGTGGGCTGGACTTGTTTGTTCTGGCTATTTGCACCCCCTGCTTGCTTTCTGCACCCCTTGGCCCATTTCTTTTATTTTGTACATTATTTTATTTATTTTTTATATTTTCTGACTTTTATTTATTTTTTATAAATATTAAAAATCACCAAAAATATTCTTTTATTTTTTCACATTTTATTTTATTATTTTTATTATTTTTTGGACATAGAAATAGTTTATTAATAATAACATAACTTATTTTCTTCAATAAAATTTGTAAATAATACAAAAATATTGTATATTTTTATTTTTTATTATTTATACACTTAAATAATATTTTCTCACACATTTTAATTTTTTAACACTTTTGTATATATATTTATTTATTTTCTTGCACATAAATAAATAATATAGAATATATATTTTCTTAAAACAAAAATTAGGGTTTCCACCCTTTCAAAAATAACCATTAATATTTTTCTTATTTTTAGACAAAAATAATTTATTTTACATACATAAAAATAAATACAAAAAAAAACATTTTGCATATTCATATTTAATTGCATATTTAAATAATTGTCCATTTATTTATTTGTACCAATAAATTAGATATGGTTGTAATAGTTTTAGGGCTTTATTTTTGAGCAATATCCCCTATTCAAACTTGTATCCCCCTCCCCATAATAATGTTGTAATAGTCTTAGATTTACTTTTACGCATTTTATCGCTTTCAAATGCCATGATAGTAAGATTAGGGTTTGTATGATAACTAAAAATCAAAACAAATAGCATGACTAAATACAATACAAAAATGCATGAAAATGACAACACAATACACACAAGCACCCCTAGGGTTTCATCCACTTGTTTCCTTAAAAAAACATGGCCATGATATGCATGCTAGGTATCTTGGCAAAACAAAAACAAAATAAAAGATCATAGTCCCCCGATGACACTATCTTGGTTGCCTATACAAAAATGATCTAGTCCCTCAAAAAACTTGCTAAGATACTTAGCACCATTGTTATCATGGTCATACGATGACCCACGCCTGTCTCGTTTAACATCCAAATACAAGGTTTTTTACCAAATACAATGGTAAAACAACAATCTAAAAGGGTTAAAAATGTGTAGGAAAGATCTTTGAGTAGGGTAGACAACTCCTAGTTACTTGATCAAACTTGCAAACCATCCTTGCTATTTTCAAACAAACACATACACAATTTCAAAACATTTCCCAAAGCAAACTTTCAAACATTTTTTCAAAAGACAAACACCTTTGTATACATTCAAACAAGAATCAATACAAAGTTTGCCTAAACAAAGGCCTTTTTTCAAAATACTTTCAAAACCACACACAAAAGCACCATTTCAAACAATTGAAAAGCAAAAGCAAGTGATCTAAAATGAGTAACTAAGAGCCCATGGAAAATCATGGATGAAAAGGGTGCTAGCACCTTCCCTTTTCATAATCTATCCCCCGAACCCAAACACAATCTCAAAGGTCTTTCCTGTGCTTTTTTACCTTTCCTTTTGGATAAAATAAAAGTCGGTGGTGACTCTTGCTAAACCGAAACACTTGCGAACACAAACGCAAAACCTCAAGTCAGTTCTCCCACTACATTACAGAACTGGTGACTCTACTGGGGATCGTATCTAAAAGTGGGGTTACCTTAGGGTTTTAGATCACCTTTACATGCTTATCTTCTTTGAGTTGATTGCTTTACATTTGGTTCTATTGTTTGGGTTTGAATCCTCTACCCGGATTTGGGAAACATTCATAGGTAAATAGAAATACGTTGTGGAAACTGTGTGGGGTATACCGACATGGTTGAAGCAATAACTATATTAGTGCGACATATTTGTGGGTACCGGTAGCCTTTGAGTTAATCAAAGAGAATATGGGGCCGCTGAGTGATGTCATGAAGCACTAATGGAATTTTAGAACCTTTACTTGACCAACTTGGCCTTTTTAGGGGTAGTGAGATGACCGAATTTGGTGCAGTCCGAAGGTGGTAGATACTCGATACTACACTCATTGAGGGTTGTTTTCTTGGAATATTTCGGTCGCCAGTAAAGTGGATAAACTGAAACAATGAACACAGAAAATAATCCAGTGATATTGAGCTCTTTAGAACCCAGTTACTATTTATAGGACAAGTTGAGCGAACTAAACTTCAAGAGGGTACTTACCTATGAAACCCCATGCAAGCCTGAAACTAGGAACTTGTGTGATTTGTTTGTACATATATACTTGTGCATAACATCATGGACATCATGAAGCATCATATGCATCAACTAACCATTTCAAGGATTTGGATCTTCATCTTTGTTCCTGTTTTGTAGGTAATGGATTCACTTCGCAGGAAAACTATCCAAGTCAACCTTGTGAGAATTCCTCCTAAACTCAAGGAGCTAGCTTCAAGGATTCCTGAGAATTCTCCATTCACCGAGAGGCATGGTCGTCTTCTCAACTTAGTCAACACCAACACTTAGGAAGACATGGTGAAAGTTCTCTTCCAGTTCTTTGACCCTCTACACCACTGCTTCACATTTCCTGATTACCAGCTTGTGCCTACTTTGGAGGAATTTTCTCAACTTCTGAGGATTCCTATTCTCTATCAACTACCCTACAACAGTATGGAAAGAGATCCAAAGTCTGAAGATGTTGCTCAAGCCCTACACTTGCAACCATCTAATATCATGGGTCCTTGGGAAACTAGAAGTGGTGTCAGAGGTTTCTTGTCAAAGTTTCTGTTTGAGAAGGCCCAAAGCTGCCGGAATTCATTGGACTTACAGGCTTTTGAGGAGATTGTAGCTCTTCTCATCTATGGGATGGTCTAGTTCCCTAACCCTGACCAGCTTATAGACGTCAGTGCTGTCAAAATTTTCATGTCTCGCAATCTAGTGCCTACATTGCTTAGGGATATCCTCCACTCATTTCACACTCGAACATTGAGGAAAAAAGGTGTTCTCATGTGTTGCACTCCTCTACTGGAAATATGGTTTATTTCTTATCTTCCCCAATCAGTTTTGAGGAATGAGCAAGGTTTGAGGTGGTAACAAAGATTGATGACTCTTACATATTCAAATGTTCATTGGTGTTCTCGATCCAGAGAAAATGTTATCATCATTGACCGTTGTGGGGAATTTCCTAATGTCCCTCTACTTGGCATTATGGGAGGCATCACCTACAACCACTGCTTGGCTCTGAGATAGTTTGGGTATGCCCGAAGGGATGGCCCATATGACATGCTGATTCCAGACTTGGTTTTTGACTTTGACAACGACGATCAAGGACTTCGACAAAGGTTTATCCAAGCTTAGAGGATGCCCAACAAAGTGGACAGTAAGACCTTGGGACAGAAGAATTCCATCCCTCTTGAGCTTTACCTCAAGTAGGTACGAACCTGCGCCCAAAGTCTTATGATGCCTTACCCCTACATGCTTCCTGTGATCAAAGAGCCTATTATGGAAGTAGAGGTTCCATACACCCTCCTACATCCTAACATGCCAACATCACTCGAAGATTTACAAAGGAGTTGGATACAGCTCAAGGGAGGGCGCGATACTTTTGAAGCCCAATTCTATGCAAGTGAGAAGAAGGTTCTGTAACTTACTCATTAACTTCACGAAGAGAAGAATCTCAACACCTACATTGCACCAAATAGGATGCTCAACATCTTTTTACATTAGAATTTTGTATTATTTTTCCCATGGGACATTGATGTACTAATAAATTATATCTTATTAATATGACGTTTGTTCCTTTTTTGTTTAAAACAAATTAGAATTTCTGAATTCTTGAGTGCATTACATGAATACATATCATTCATCATATGCATAAGCAGGTCTTCACACCAAGTCTCCTTATCTTCCTACTGTTTATTTCAGTAGAGATGGCTCTAGAGAAGACTATCAAGGATGTCCAAGCTCAAAATGCTTAACTCCAAGAGATGTTCTTGAACCTGTCCAAGGGACAAGAAGAGGTGAAGGCTCTCCTCATAAGAGGCATGGTCATAGGAAATCCAGAGGGAATCAAGAATGATCAGTTGGAAGGGCTACAAATTAAGTTGGCAATAATGAAAATTCAGATGATGGGACAACTGGTGGGCCAGATGGCTCTCATTCAAAACCTGGCTCGAGGACAAGAGGAACTGAGAGTCCTCATCACCAAGCTTCATCAATATGAATGTAACCAAATGCGGCAAGCCACTAGGGTCAAGGATCAAGTCATCATTCAGCCTCCCTTGAGACAAGAAGCCGAGAGAAAACCTCTCCAGTTTGCTTCAGGGTCACAAGCCTAACAACAACCTCGCCAGCATCAACAGGGTAACCAGCGTAAGCAGAATACATCTGGAAAACGCTTCACTGAGATTAACATGTCATTATCTCAAGTGTTGCAACGCTTGTTGGAAGTAAAGTTGATTGTATAAAAGGACCCCCCTCGGAATCCCAACGCAGCCATTCCAGGGTACAATCCATATGAAAGATGTGCGTATCACTCCAACAGTCCTGGACATGACACCGATAGCTGTTGGGCATTAAGAAACAAAATTCAAGGTCTGATTAAGGAAACAACACTGGAGTTCACATAGGATGGCCAGATGAAAATCTTCCGCTGAGGACTCTCCACCTAAAATGACAAGTTCGAACAAAGAGGCTTCTGTTCATTTTGAATTTCCATTTGTAATTTCTTTTGTTATTCAAACAATTATCTATTAATGTCAAACTCTGTTTCGTTAATGCTTTGCATATGTTTGTCTTGAATTCATCTTTTCGTCTTCACTATATTTAAACTATTTTTTTTATTCTTCTGATGACACAAACCTTTAGAGGGAGGATGACGAAAACAATGCCATAATCTCATACAATATGCTTTTTGACATACCTTGCTGACGATGTACATGCGTTTCTTTCAAATCTTAAACACTGGAGTTATAAGGAAGATAATCCCTAGTCAACCCCTTCGAGCCAAAGAAGTAGAAGTTTTATGTTTTAACATAAATTGAAACCTTTAATCAAAACCTGGGGCAGGGTAGTCTCTCAGTTAATTCAAACGCATGTTAAAGTCGCAAACTCTCATCTTGTAATACAATAAATGACATCAAAAACATTCCTTTGGAATCAAAAGACAGTGACGGTTCCCTATCACATAGGCAATCATTATCTCTCAAAAAAAGAAAAGGCCACTGAGTCGAAACCTACAAAGGAGACTTAAGAAAACTGGGGCATCCCGCTGACTATAATCTCAAAAATAGGAACAGTCAGGCAAAAACTAGGGATAATAAATCGAAAGAAAGAGGTCACTATAAATCCTCAACAAAAATAATGTTGCAAAAATGACTGCCTTCCAACAAACTCAACTTGTTTGAACCATCACCAAAATGTCGTTCCAAATTCATTTGGATTTAAAACGCACAATTAACTGAGTTTAGGACTGAAGAACATAACAAAGAGCGGATGGGTACAAATATACTTTGAGCCTTTATCCTTTGTTTCTTAAAACCGTGAACCAAGCCACGTTACAACCTTTCAAAAGTCCTAATTGAAGCATGTGTTAGTTCGAAAGCATACAGTTACAAAAGGTATTCTGACTCCTGTAAGGCTTTGCTTTAAATCTTGAGTTGAATCTTTCTTACAAAAGTTTGGCTAAAGAACGCTTTTTTTAAAAAATTTCAAGACAAGCATAAACTTTGCATTATTTGAATATCATTGTTTGCATATGGATATTTGTTTGGCAGCGAATAAATTCACACATTGAAAATCCAATGAACGAAAAGCTCTCTCAATGAACAAAGTCACTTCAAGCGGGATGATATTTCCATTGCAAAAATCTCCTATCAATAAGGGGACATGACATGACACTATGCAATAAACCTGGGGCAGTCCAGTCAAGATTTCAAGAAATCTCTCAAGTGAGGAGTAACCAGGGGCAAGTCTCCGTCCCCGTCACTTGGGGCATTGAACGTCAATCCCCACAAAGGTTTACATATTCTTCAAACAACAGTCCAAGATTTATTTTCCCCGACATCTGTTGTAAGATTTTTCAAGACCTTCTCTGGTTCAGTCAGATCGACACTAAGATCTCCCTGATTCTTATTCCAGTTGAAGATATTCAAGATTTCTACTATTTTAGATAAATCTCTCAACGGTTTATTCTGATTCATTTCCAGATTTCTACTGTTACAGATAAATCTCTCAACGGTTTATTCTGATTCATTCTCTGTTCATATCCAGTTCAAACTTTCCGTCAACAATCACCTTTGATGGCATCTATAAGCCCATCTCCGACGATTCTCCTCTCTTTCTCTAAATGGCCTATTTAAGCCCATTTTCGTACACAATCGAATCGGCACATCATCTAGGTCTCCAGCGGAGCTAAAACCTTGAAATACGTATCCCCGACGGAGTTATATTTCAAAACCTTAATTCCCATCAGAGTCAAACTTCAAACTCCCAATCCCTGACGGAGTTATATTTCAAAACCTTAATTCCCATCAGAGTCAAACTTCAAAATCCCAATCCCCAGCGGAGAAAAAACTTTGAACTACAGACCCTCAGTGGAGAGGAAATCTTCGTCCCCAGTCAAGTCAAATTTCTAATCCCCAGCGGAAACCATTCAGTTTTCCCCGGATCCCCCGACAAGTTGTCTTAAAATCTGAATCAACCAGATAACAGTTAACTTTCCTGATACCCCTAACAGAATGAAGATTCTCATTCTTGAAACCCCAGAAGATTGGTATACACCCAAGCTCCTAATACCCCTAACAGAATGAAGATTCTCATTCTTGAAACCCCAGAAGATTGGTATACACCCAATCTCCTGATACCCCTAACAGAATGAAGATTCTCATTCTTGAAACCCCAGAAGATTGGCATACACCCAAACTCCTGATACCCCTAACAGAATGAAGATTCTCATTCTTGAAACCCTAGAAGATTGGCATACACCCAAGCTCCTGATACCCCCAACAGAATGAAGATTCTCATTCTTGAAACCCCAGAAGATTGGCATACACCCAAGCTCCTGATACCCCCAACAAAATGAAGATTCTCATTCTTGAAACCCCAGAAGATTGGCATACACCCAAGCTCCTGATACCCCTAACAGAATGAAGATTATCATTCTTGAAACCCCAGAAGATTGGTATACACCCAAGCTCCTGATACCCCTAACAGAATGAAGATTCTCATTCTTGAAACCCCAGAAGAATGGCATACACCCAAACTCTTGATAACCCCGTCAGAATGAAGATTCTCATTCTTGAATCCCAGTAGATTGGCATACACCCAAACTCCTGGTATCCCAGTCAGAATGAAGATTCTCATTCTTGACTCCCAGTAGATTGGCATACACCCAAACTCCTAATATCCCAGTCAGAATGTAGATTCTCATTCTTGACTCACCAGTAGATTGACATATAACCCAAACTCCTGATCTCCCCAACAGTATAGCTACTCCCTCAGAGTTTTCACTTACTCTCCACCAGGAAGCCTTCTTCCCCACAAAGTTTTTTACTCCCTAACAGAATGAAGATTCTCATTCTTAACTCCCCAGCTTGAAGGATTCAAATTCCCCTAGCAGATTTAAGATTCTCATTCTTGATTCCCCAGTGAAGTTGCCACAGTTTTCATTACTCCCAGCATGAATTTGTCAGAATTTTAATCCCCTACGGATCGAAGATTCTTATTCTCACTTCTCCAGTGAAGCCCCCAAGGGTTCATTTTCCCCAGGAGATCAAAGTTTCTCATTCTTGGTTCTCTGCAGAAGCCATCAGAGTTTTCCTTATTCTCCAGCTGATCAAGGTTTTTCTTTTATCTGATCCCCGGTAGAGATCGCCAGAGTTTTCCCTATTCCCCAGCTGAGTAAGGATTCCCATGGTGTAATCCCCAGCCATAGTCGTCAAAAATATATGGATTCCCCAAGCAGGTTTCTCAAGCAGACTTGAAGGATCCCTATATCCCCAGGAAAGTCATGAAGGATTCTCACATCCCCACAGAAGTTGTCAAAGTTTTTGATAATCCCTGCGAGTTGCCAAGGATTTTCTATCCACAACAGTAGTCAGCAAGGATTTCTCATCCTCAGCAATCAAAGATTTTGAATCTCCAGCAGCGGTCAAGGATTTATTTTCCCCGACAACAATCGAAGATTTTATTATCCCCAGCTAGCAAGGATTTCTCATCCTCAACGATACAACAAATTAGCTTACATGCGCATACATTACATCCATATATCATTAACATTGATAAAACACATATATTGCATCATACATTTCATGCAACATAACTTTGTGTTTCAGCTAACATTTTACCCTTTTCAGGATAAGATTAACAAGCTACCAATATACAATCAGAGACAACTTAGAGATGTTCCAGACACAAATGCTATTCTATTGCTTATTCAGATTCAAACTTCTAGAGACAGCTTAGAGATGCTCCAGTCACGGATGCTATTCTACTGCTTATTCTAGATTCCCTTCTAGAGATAGTTCAGATACGCTCCAGACACGGATGCCATCCTGATACTTATTCCAGATTTCCTTTCAGAGACAGCTTAGAGAGGCTCCAGACACGAATGCTATTCTATTGCTTATTCAAATTCAAACTTCTAGAGACATCTTAGAGATGGTCTAGACACAGATGCTATTCTACTGCTTATTCCAGATTTCCTTCTAGAGATAGTTCAGATATGCTCCAGACACGGATGCCATCCTGATACTTATTCCAGATTTCCTTTCAGAGACAGCTTAGAGATGCTCCAGACACAGATGCTATTCTACTGCTTATTCCAGATTTCCTTCTAGAGATAGTTCAGATACGCTCCAGACACGGATGCCTTCTTGATACTTATTCCAGATTTCCTTTCAGAGAGAGCTTAGAGATGCTCCAGAAACGGATTATATTCTATTGCTTATTAAAATACAAAGTTATGATATAGCTTAGAGATTCTCCAAACGCGGATGCTATTCTATTTCTCATTCAGATTCAATCTCCAGATACAACTCAGATACGTTCCAGATACGGATACCATTATGATATTCATTCTCCAGATTTTCAACAAACATTCTTGGATGGCATCTTTAAGCCCATATCCAAAAAGATTCTATCATCTCCAAATGGCATCTTTAAGCCCATTTCCTCATTACATTTTGACGAGTGCAAATTTACGGGCACTATAGTGTCCAATCATCTTTTACCTTCGAGTCACGAACGACAAACTCGCCAATCTAACTCTTAAGGTTCAAGAAGATTGAACAGGGGAAGCTGTTGTACCCAAAAATTTTCCCTCTCATTTTATCAAGATTTTCCCTCACAAGACTCTTTGGACTCCAGACAGGAATAGGGTTTGCTCTGCTCAAGACCTCACCTTGCACTGATGACCTGAAATTAGGGTTTGAGTTTGCACATGGATTTTTGGACTTTAAATGCCTAATGTGACTTTCATACTTCATGTTGGACTCCTAAGATTTCCCATACCAAGTTTCAAGCCTTGAATCAAATTTTTGCCCAGTCAATTGGACAGTTGACTTAAAAATCAATTGTATTGGGGAAAAAGTCAACTATGGCCAATTTATAGTCAAACCTCATAATTTTTGATCCACAACAACATTATAGACTCTTATGAACCATTTTATCAAGTTTTTACCACAACTCCTCAAGAAATTTGATCAGATCATCAAAAGGGGAAAATGGTCATTTTTAGGGTTTTGACTGTAGAAGGGCAATTTCTGATTTTTCACCTAGCCAATGGCAAATTGGGATCAAGCATGGTTTCAAGGACTCAATGGAATCATCTTTACCTAATTACAAGGTTCAAAAGATCTCAAATACATTGGATTGACAGATGAATTTTCCAGTCAACTAATTAAAAATCAACTGTACACTAAAAATTCAAACTTTGACTTTTTGGCCAAAATCAAGTGCCAAGGGTCATTTTTCATCAAGATGTGTCAAAACATGAAACTTGTTCATCAAGAAACCTAATTTTGAAAATTAGGGTTTAAAATGGAAAATTTTCATAACAGAAATTTTCTAAGTTATGAAATATTTTTATTTTTTCCCAAAGTTTCCCAACTTTTTCACCATGATGCAATTGGATGCAAACAAAACTTCCAACATGAAAGTTGTAGTCCTCCACAAAATGTACAACTTTTAATCACAAAGTTTTCCCAAAAGATGCTTGGATCTCAAGTTATGATTTTGTGAATAAGGGTCCATGAAACTTTTAACTTAGTGAAATTTTGCCCTAGTTTAGGCAGGATTTTGACCTATCTGCATGACAACTTTTCACATAGTTCCAAGTGGAATCTCAAAATTAATTTCAAAGATGGATTGTAGATCATGTTACAAGTTTTCCAAAATGTCAAAGAACTCTCCAAGATCATTTGTGGTTAGGGAGAATCGAAGGATTGAAAATGGCAAATTATCACTTTTGGCCAAGGCATTTTGCACATTGCTACAACTTGCAAATCTGTCCAAACCTTGATTGTACTTGGTTTACATGTTCTAATCCTTTCTACACTCATAAATTAAATTCAAATACATTGGGTAGAGGCTTTATTCTTAGCTTTAGAACATTACACATTGAATTAAACCATAAATGGCAAAAAGATAACAATGCTACTTTGATAAAGGTCACTTTTAGCAACTTTGTTTATCTTGAGCCAAGGAACCAATCTTTTTCAGCAAACAAAGTCCATGAATATCAGGCAATTGGTATCAAATATGTGTAGGCTTTGAGCTAGCCTGTACATGCCTTGGCATTGTCAACTCACCTTTTACTTCAAAAACAAGCAAGTGTGCAAAAACTCCACAACTTTGTTATCTGATAAGAGCAAGCTTTGTGTTCATTTAAAACAACCTTAGAACAATATACCAAGTCAAAAGCATGAGCTCTTAGAATCCCAAACACCCTTAAGCACAAAAATCACAAGTTCTTGCAAAAACAAGGCAAGTTCTGCAGATTCACTTCCAAATCCAATTCCACTCGTGCGTTTTGTCCAAAACCACTTCAAACACATTCTAAACAATACACCAAAACTATCCAAACCATTCTCAAGCCACTGTAACTCCATTTTCACACTTCACCATTTTTACTTTGAAGCTTTGCAGGTTGAGTTCTACAAGCACATTCAGGCAAGTTCATGGCAAGCCAAGCATTGGGGAAGGTTGAGTGAACTTCAGGCAAGCTAACACGACCTTCAGGCCTCATCCAAAAATCCTACATTGCCATATTCGAACTTGGCTGAAACAGGTATTTGTCAAACTTCTATCTCCTTATTTAGGAATCATTAGGCTTAGGTTTGTGAAGCAAAAATGTAGCCCTTAATGTCCTTGAACTGTACATATGCATATAATTCATTTATGTTAACTGAGCTAGGAGAATTTGGATGTTGAAGTTGCTGAATTTTTTAGGTCAGAAATTGGGGGTGATAAAATTATCCCTGGTTTCTTAGAGTTAGATCAAGTTTTTTATATGGTTAGAATCGTGGTTTAATGCTCTATAAGTTTCATGTTGTGAGTTTTTGATTTCATGCAAAGAATAGAGAGAACAAATTTGAAGTTGCAGACGCGCACATTTTTGTTCAAAGGTCAGGGATGAAGCTGGAACGTGGGCTGGGCTTGTTTATTCTGGCTATTTGCACCCCCTGCTTGCTTTCTGCACCCCTTGGCCCATTTCTTTTATTTTGTACATTTTTTTATTTCTTTTTTATATTTTCTAACTTTTATTTATTTTTTCTAAATATTAAAAATCACCAAAAATATTATTTTATTTTTTCACATTTTATTTTATTATTTTTATTATTTTCTGGACATAGAAATAGTTTATTAATAATAATATAACTTATTTTCTTAAATAAAATTTGTAAATAATACAAAAATATTCTATATTTTCATTTTGTATTATTTATACACTTAAATAATATTTTCTCACACATTTTAATTTTTTAACACTTTTGTATATATTTTTATTTATTTTCTTGCACATAAATAAATAATATAGAATATATATTTTCTTAAAACAAAAACTAGGGTTTCCACCCTTTAAAAAATAACCATTAATATTTTTCTTATTTTTAGACAAAAATAATTTATTTTACATACATAAAAATAAATACAAAAAAAAACATTTTGCATATTCATATTTAATTGCATATTTAAATAATTGTCCATTTATTTATTTGTACCAATAAATTCAATATGGTTGTAATAGTTTTAGTGCTTTATTTTTGAGCAATATCCCCTATTAAAACTTGTATCCCCCTCCCCATAATAATGTTGTAATAGTCTTAGATTTACTTTTACGCATTTTATCGCTTTCAAATGCCATGATAGTAAGATTAGGGTTTGTATGATAACCAAAAATCAAAACAAATAGCATGACTAAATACAATACAAAAATGCATGAAAATGACAACACAATGCACACAAGCACCCCTAGGGTTTCATCCACTTGTTTCCTTAAAAAAAACATGGCCATGATATGCATGCTAGGTATCTTGGAAAAACAAAAACAAAACAAAAGATCATAGTCCCCTGATGACACTACCTTGGTTGCCTATTCAAAAATGATCTAGTCCCTCAAAAAACTTGCTAAGATACTTAGCACCATTGTTATCATGGTCATACGATGACCCACGCCTGTCCCGTTTAACATCCAAATACAAGGTTGTTTACCAAATACAATGGTAAAACAACAATGTAAAAGGGTTAAAAATGTGTAGGAAAGATCTTTGAGTAGGGTAGACAACTCCTAGTTACTTTATCAAACTTGCAAACCATCCTTGCTATTTTCAAACAAACACATACACAATTTCAAAACATTTCCCAAAGCAAAATTTCAAACATTGAAACATTTTTTCAAAATACAAACACCTTTGTATACATTCAAACAAGAATCAATACAAAGTTTTCCTAAACAAAGGCCTCTTTTCAAAATACTTTCAAAACCACACACAAAAGCACGATTTCAAAAATTGAAAAGCAAAAGCAAGTGATCTAAAATGAGTAACTAAGAGCCCATGGAAAATCATGGATGAAAAGGGTGCTAGCACCTTCCCTTTTCATAATCTATCCCCCGAACCCAAAAACAATCTCAAAGGTCTTTCCCGTGCTTCTTTACCTTTCCTTTTGGATAAAATAAAAGTCGGTGTCGACTCTTGCTAAATCGAAACATTTGCGAACACAAACACAAAACCTCAAGTCAGTTCTCCCACCGCATCACACTTGGATTCGACCAGATAATGGTACAAAGCATCGTGAAGCCTGGGTTACGACCAGATAACGATAAAAGGACTGAAGCCTGGATTACGACCAGATAACAGTACAAGACACTGCGAAGCTTGGATTACGACCAAATAGCAGTTTACCTAGACAATTACTAAGAAGCCCGGAGTCGATCGGATATTAGTGTGCCCTAAATTCAAGTTAAAGCCTGGATACGACCAGATAACAACTCATTTCCTTCTGAAGCCTGGATTACGACCATATAAGAATCGAGAAATTGTAAAGCCTGGATCGCAACCGGATAGCAAGTTTAATCTCATCTCCCCAGTAAATCACTATAAAGCCTGGATTACGACCAGATAGCAGTCGGTCTTATTACTATGAAGCCTAGATCACGACCAAATAGTAGTTCATTTTCACCTCTTCGATGAAGAGACAGTTCCTCAACAAGAATAACGGACGACCGAAGTTCCTAAAATTCAACCTTTCTCAAAATAGAGATGATTCCCCAGTAGAATAACGGACAACTGAAGCTCATAAAATTCTATTTCTCTCAAGACAGAGATCAGCATTACCCAGCAGAATCTTCCTCAATAACAGGTATACAAGCTCTCGCTAAGGAATCTCTTATGCGATCAACACTCATTTGGATGGCATCTTTAAGCCCATTCCCCGTTGGAAATTTTCAAATGGCATCTATAAGCCCATTCTCGACATTGCAAGACGGATAACACTTCATGCGAGTGCAAATTTCTGGGCACAATAGTGTTCAATTATCTTCCACCTTCGGATCACGAAAGGCACGAAAGCCAATCTACATCCTCAGGTTTAAGAAGATTGAACAGGGGAAGCTGTTGTACCCCAAAATTTTCCCTCCCATATTTCTCAAAATATTTCAAGAAAGATCCTCAAGTTGCTCAAGGAAGTGCAAGGGTTGACCAGACAAGCTCTCTCCTAAGGCAGTCTACCTCAAATTAGGGTTTCATGTTGCATCAAGATACTTGAGTCCAAGGGATCCAAAATGCTTACCATTGTCCTAATATGTTCTCAAGATCATCCATGTCAAGTTTCAAGCCTTGTAGAGAAATTTTGCTCTGTCAATTGCTCAAAGGCTTGGAAATCGACTGTGTTAGGGCAAAAGTCAACTGTGACCCCCATACAGTCAAACTTCAAGATTTTTGGTTAAAATCCTAATTTTGAAGTATATTTCATCATTTGATCAAGGGTTTATCATGATTCATCAAGGATTGCTCATAATTCATCAAGAACCAAAAGTTGCTAAATTAGGGTTTTGCAGGAAAAGTCAACTCAACTTTGACCAAGCATAACATTCTCATAATTTATGAGAAATGACCCATCCAAAGATCATTTTTAATAGGATGCAATTCTCTACAATCCATCTTCAGCTCCTAAGTTCAAAATATGCACTCACAAGAAGTTATGAATTTAGACATTATATGTCATTTTGAAAAGTCAACAAAAACACCTTTTTTGTCAAAGCTTCATGCATGAGCATGGAATATCAAATTGAGATGAGACCAAAAGGTTTGCTTATAGGACATATCAAGCTTTCTAAAAAGTCCAAGAACACCTTCAAAGAGTCAAAATTAAGGAAGTTATGCATTGGTGAAGTTAACCTTTTTTGCAAAATTGTCAAAAGTCAACTATGCCTAAAATTACATTTTTTACCAAATGGGCCCAATCTTTTTCACTTGTTTTAAGTTGGCAACATGGTCCACGAGCCCTAGCCTTTTCCACTTGTCATTATCTTATTTTTATTATTTATTTTGATTTTTATTTGAATTTAATTCATTTAAATCAAAACAAATCATAGAAAATCCAAAATATTGAAAACACAAGATTTTGTACTTGTTTCAGATCTTAAATTCCAGCTAGCATGAGATTAAATTTGTGTAAAGTCATGAGGTTCACAAAAAGATTGGTTTTAGGCTATTTTTGGAATAATTTTAAAGTGAATAAAATCAAGATCAAAGACATTGATGGAGGAAGATTGAGGCCAGGCTTTCAACCCTAATTCATCCCTCAATACATAAAGAGCGTGTGCAGACCCAAACAGAGGCTAGAAAGAGGCGCAACATCAAGAACAAAACTTGGAAAAAACCATAAAAAGTGGCAATTCGCATTCATAGTTCCAAGACAATTCAAGACCCTTTGACCATTCCAATCGCTTCCTGGGAGTGTAGGAAAGCGAAATCAATCAAGAACAAGTCTTTTCCAGTACCAAAACGCGCTGTAAGTCATCTACGACATTGCTTCTTTCTTGAAATCGGTTTGCATAATTCTGGCACATATATCATGATATGATCATAGATTCTTGTTCACCATCACATTTGTAAGCTTTCTGTAATAATTAATTGAATTTTCATGGCCTATATTGGATTTCACCATTGTTAGGGTTTGTAGCTTTGATTTGGGATTTTTGTTTACAGGCAAAATTGGGGGTACATCACTAGAAATCTGGGCCCAAGAAGCAAAGGTCCACGTTGACTGGCCAGATTCTTCACTAAGCATTGACTAAGGCCTTTGGTGCTCCTTCAGGTGATAACCCTCAGATCTGGATCTCAAGACACTTGGCCAGTTGGATTACGAAGACGTATGGTAGTCCTTGGCCTTTGTGGAACATGGGATCTGTAGAAGGAAATCAAGAAAAAATGGAAACGTTGGGGGCAGGGGTCGAACCCCTGACCTCAAGCTCCCCAACGCCTTAATGCTTGCCTGGCTACCGTTGGGCCATTTGTGTTAGTTATTATAATAATACAAAACAATAATTAGATATTAAAAAGGTAATATATATCAATTCAGCGTGCATTTTTTCAAATAGGCGAATGGTTATTCGCCACGTCTTCGTCTTCTCCAAGGATCTGT
Source organism: Vicia faba (assembly GCA_948472305.1). Lineage (NCBI taxonomy): Eukaryota > Viridiplantae > Streptophyta > Magnoliopsida > Fabales > Fabaceae > Vicia > Vicia faba. Next base: position 20,103,882 of record OX451736.1, on the reverse strand, counting down.
TGGTAAAAGTTGAACACTTTTACCTACAGACGTATGTCCGTAGCTACAGCCCCTGTCATTCTCAAAATCAAATACAAATGTGATAAATAAAAACCAAGGCCATGGATGGATCCGTCTGGACCTGCTGAGTTCAATGGTGGCCCTTTCATGGCCCAATTTTACCTGTAAACAAAAATCCCAAATCGAAGCTACAAACGCTAATAATGGTGAAATCCAATATAGGCCATGAAAATTCAATTAATTATTACAGAAAGCTTGCAAATTTGATGGTGAACAAGAATATATGATCATATCATGCTATATGTGCCAGAATTATGCAAACCGATTTCAAGAAAGAAGCAATGTCGTAGATGACTTACAGCGCGTTTTGGTACTGGAAAAGACTTGTTCTTGATTGATTTCGCTTGCCTACACTCCCAGGAAGCGATTGGAATGGTCAAAGGGTCTTGAATTGGCCTGGAACTATGAATTCGAATTGCCACTTTTTATGGTTTTTTCCAAGTTTTGTTCTTGATTCTGCGCCTCTTTCTCGCCTCTCTTTGGGTCTGCACACGTTCTTTATGTATTGAGGGATGAATTAGGGTTGAAAACCTGGCCTCAATCTTCCTCCATCAATGTCTTTGATCTTGATTTGATTCACTTTCAAATCATTCCAAAAATAGACTAAAACCAATCTTTTTGTGCACCTCATGCCTTTACACGAATTTGATCTCATGATAGCTGGAAATTAAGACCTGAAACAAGTACAAAATCTTCCGTTTTCAATATTTTGGATTTTCTATGATTTGTTTTGATTTAAATTAATTAAATTCAACTCAAAATCAAAATAAATAATAAAAATAAGATAATGACAAGTGGCAAAGGCTAGGGCTCGTGGACCATGTTGCCAACTCAAAACAAGTGAAAAAGATTGGGCCCATTTTGCAAAAAATGTAATTTTAGGCATAGTTGACTTTTGACAATTTTGCAAAAAAGGTTAACTTCACCAATGCATAACTTCCTCAATTTTGACTCTTTGAAGGTGTTCTTGGACTTTTTATAAATCTTTATATGTCCTATAAGAAACCCTTTTGGTCTAATCTAAATTTGATATTCCATTCTCATGTATGAAGCTTTGACAAAAAAGGTGTTTTTGTTGACTTTTCAAAATGACCTATAATGTCTAAATTCATAACTTCTTGTGAGTGCATATTTTGAACTTGGGAGTTGAATATGGATTCTAGATCATTGCATCTTATTCAAAATGAGCTTTGTATGGGTCATTTATCATAAAGTATGACAAAGTTATGCCTGGTCAAAGTTGAGTTGACTTTTCCTGTAAAACCCTAATTTAGCAACTTTTGGTTCTTGATGAATTATGAGAAATCCTTGATGAATCGTGATCAACCATTGATCAAATGATGAAATATACTTAAAAATGAGGATGTTGACCAAAAATCTTGAAGTTTGACTGTATGGGGTCACAATTGACTTTTGCCCTAGCATAGTCGATTTCCAGACCTTTGAGCAATTGACTGAGCAAACTTTCTCTGCAAGGCTTGAAACTTGACATGGATGATCTTGAGAACATATTAGGACAATGGTGAGCATTTGGGATCCCTTGGAATTAAGTATCTTGATGCAACATGAAACCCTAATTTGAGGTAGACTGCCTTAGGAGAGAGCTTGTCTAGTCAACCCTTGGACTTCCTTGAGCAACTTGAGGATCTTTCTTGAAATATTTTGAGAAATATGGGAGGGAAAATTTTGGGGTACAACATGTAGCCTTGTCATTATGGAAGTAGTTTGTTGTTGAGGTTTGTTACTCGAATGAATGGTATCCTTGTCATTATGGAAGGTAGTTCGTTGCTGAGATTTGTTATTCTAGTGAATGTTAGCTTTGTCATTATGGAAGGTAGTTTGTTGCTGAGATTTGTTATTCCAATGAATGGTAGCCTTATAATTATGGAAGGTAGTTATTTGTTGAGATTTTTTACTCCAATGAATGATAGCCTTGTGATTATGGAAGGTAGTTCATTGTTGAGATCTTTTTCCTGTGAATGGTAGCCTTGTCATTATAGAAGGTAGTTTGTCATTCAGATTCTATTTCTCTCAAGAAGTTCATTTGTTCCCAGTCAGAAGCACTGATGCTAATCATTATTACCACCCTAATTTTGGTATTCACACGTATTATCCTACCATTTCTTTCTCCGGTGGGTCGACGTTACTTTTTTTTCTATCTCCTCAGTGAGTGGATAGTTGGTAGTCATCTGTCGGTCACTACTATCCTTCACCTTCTCTCCTCAATATTTGAGTTGATGATGCCTTATTTCCTCTTTTTGGTTTTACCCCAATAGAGTCCTATCTTTTGTTCACTAGTGATTTATTTTCCTGGCCGGATTTTTTATTTTGATCGTGATTTTTATTTGCTACATCCCCAATGGTGTCTTATGTCTTTCTTTTTGAATTTGTTCATTTGCATTCATAATCATAAGCACTACATGGCATCTTAGGGCCAAAAATAGGGCTTGTTTTATATTTAATTATCTTCAATTGCGTCAACACGAAGGTTTTAAACCTTCGCATCTCCGGATAGAAGACACTTAAATAAGGGCAGCTGTTGTACCCCAATTTTTTCCCCTAAGATTCCTCTATCATATCATATCAACTCAATCACAACAAAATCACACACTAGGGTTTGGCTCTTCTCCTTATCTTTAGCTTTGCCCATGGGGAATCACCAAACACCTTGACTTGTATATTGTGATCATCTATGATTTGATTAAGTTTTAACTAATAAATACAATGTATGTTTTCCCTAATTGTTGATATCATAGGTGAAAGAACAACACATTCCATCAAGTTAATTCATAGGTTCATGAGTTTATTTCCATGCCTTCTTCAACAAAGATTCATTGAGATTAAAGATTAATTATTGAATATATTTTGAAATAATATCCTGACAAAGACTATTATGATTCATCATGCCTCAAGTTGTCCAAAATAGTTCAAAGGTATAAGGGTTAATTGAAATTTTTTGACATAGTTGGACAAGTCTTTGGTTTCATTGATCACAAGTTCCTAATTTCCTCAATTCTCAAGATTTGTAAGTGGTTATGGTTGTTATGGCTTCTCATTATCATCCTTAACAACTTCTATTTACATGACAAAAATATTTGTGCAAGTAGGTTTGTCAAAATTGAAAAGGATTCTCAAGGCATCTTGTTGCTCTAGGAGCTAGGGTTTTGAACTTCAAAGGGGTAAATCTTTCTCATAATTTGGTATTTTTGAGTGATTCCAAATAAATGCTTCTCTTCAAAGGGTTATCAATAAATAATTTCAAAAATTTCAAGGAAAATTTGTATGGAAGATACCTAATGATGAAGAAAGATTACAAGTCCTCAAGATGAACCATCAAATTCCCTTATGTTACTTCAAAAGATCATAACTTGGTCAATTTTTATCTCCTTTAGCCCATTCCTTTTCCATATTGATCTTAAAGATAAGAACTTCAACCCTTCTTTTAAGTGCAAAATGTGAAAATGGATGGAAGATTCCCAAAGGATGCAAAATATTATAGGTCATTTCATGAATTTTTTTCGAACTTTAACAAGTCATAACTCTCTCATTGTTTGGAGTTTTTAAATGGTTTAAGTATCAAAGTTACATTTAAGAGGTCTACTTCATGCCATCTTTTTTGGTCAAGAGAAAATTTCAGGTGGAAGGCCATATTTGGATGCAAGAGATTATAAGTCATTTTTGAAGAAAAACTTAGAAAATTTCTAACTATAGAAAGTCAACCTCTTTTTCTCAACTTTGACTCATTACAATTTCCAACTCAATCATCCATTTGATTTCATTCTTTACACATTGAAAATCTTGTGATCTCATCTTTCTAAATCTTCAAGAATCATGTCCTAAGACTCCTTGAGCTGAGAATGCCATTGATTTGAACTTGGTAACTTAAAACTGAAGTTTCTTCAAAAGTCAGAATTTGAAATCCTTGATTTAGCTTCTAAACACAATTATTCTGTGCGCTTTTGCTTCTAAACATGTTTAGTGAACCTCCAAAAGTTATTAGCATATTAAAATGCAAGGTTTGGATGAGTTTTGATCAAATTAAAAGTCACACTTTTCTTGTTTGCAACTTCACACGATTTCCCTTCAAACTTCATCATTTCACACGCTTGAGCATTCAATCAGCTTCCCTATAAATAGAGGATCATACCTCATTCATTTCCTCAGGCTTAGAGAGCCAGAATCACCCTTCCAAACTTCCTCTTGAAGTCAATTTTATGCAACTTCGAATTTGCTCTTACAACCTTTCTCAATCACTTTTATTTGTCAATTCACCTTTCTTGAACCTCACTGAAGCTAACAGAAGAAGAATTAAGCTCTAAGACTTCCTAAATCGTGCTAGCCAAGTCCAGTTTCAGAGCTCTGCAAATTAACTTCAATAGGTAGTTCCTTCACCAATTATCTCAAACTTTGATACTGTTATGAAGCTCTCATCATCCTGATTCTAGTTGCAACACTTGTTTTACACTGGAATACATTTTGGCCATGAAATTTCAAACCCCTTTTCATAATTTCTTTTCAAGAATAAATGAGCTACAATTTATATAAATTTTTCGCGAAGGTACCATTGAAATCGTCTTGAAGAGGCGAAACGAATGGTACCGGTCTCTTGTTATAATTTTACAGTTTCTGGAACCTGCTGATTTGTTGGCTGGAGGTTGAAGATGACCAAAGTGTCATCTATCAAACAATGAACGCGTGCCACACATTTTTCAAAAAATCTGATTAAATTAATGATTCCATACTTTATTCACTAAAGACCATGATATGCACAACACGTCTGATCCATTGGATTAACTTACTAATGTGTTTTGACTCTCATCCATTGGACCATATTTTTTTGACTTTATTTTATTTTCTGATTTTTATATTTAAATTGTTTTAAACTTCAAAAATTCATAAAAAAATCATTTTAACTTCAAAAAATCTGAAAAAATTATGAAAAATACTTTTGATTTTTCTCTTTCTGATTTTTATTTTTTCATATTTTATTTCGTGTTTTGATATTTTTTATAATTTTTCACTTTACTTAAATTGTTTTAAATGTTTAAAAATACTTTTCTTGATTTTTAAATTCTGAAGAAAAAAATATGGAAGGACTCAATGACCTTTTGACAAATATTGGTGACCTCATTTTATTTTTATTTCTGACTTTACTATTTTTCATAATTTTTGGTTTGTTTTGCCTATTTCTTTTAATTTTAAAAATAGTATCTAACTTTAAAAAATTACCAAAAATTTTGTATAAATATTTGAGTTCATTTATGATTTTCTATGGTTTTAGGGTATTTTTCTTAGATGTTTTGAATATAATTGCTATGTTCCCCCTTTATTTTCATTTAAAAAATCATTTTAAAAATCATTTTCTTAATTTTTAAAATACCATTTTATTTTGTATTATATTCTGGTTGATTTTGGACTATGAAATTTTGATCACGAGCTTTATTAACATCATTGGATCCATGGTATTGAGTTTAACTCCACAAAAAATGGATGAATGATTTTAATAAAAGTTGGATTAAATTTTTGGTTCAAATGTGGTTTATTCCTTACCATATCCCTCTTCATCTTATCCCATTCTTATTGTACTAAATGTTATTGGAGAATGATTTCCATATCATTTCTCAAAACATAAGGTACATATATTGCTATTGACCGGCCTCAAAATAGGTGCGACTTCTATATAAGTCCACTTACGATTGCTTAACATAGCGCTAAATTTTGTTCCTATTTGAGAAAATGACCATTCGTGGCCCAAATCCATGTTTGTAAGCCCAAATATGTTAATTTGAACCCTTTGATCCAATAACCTTGAGATTCATTGTTAGGAGGCTTTGGTCCTACCAATCCTCTAATGATTTTTCATCAACTTTTGTCAAATTGGATCACTTAAACATCATTGATAATTTATTATTGCCTTGAGACTTTTAAATGAATGATATACTTGACAAAAAGCAAATGCAACTTGTTCATGAGAGGCTTTGATTTTATCAATCTTCTAATGAGTTCCAAATGCAAGTTTCAATATGGTCATTCAACTAACCACTAATTTCTAACAATTGACTTTATTTTATGCTTTTACTTTATGTTTTTACTTTAAGCACATTTACTTTGGCATTTACATTTCATGCTATTTCATCTTTGCTCATTTGAGCATTTACTTTTATGTCATTTTTATTTTTCTCATTTGAACTTTCATTTTCTTTTTGAAGATACCTAAAAATCAACTTGAACCATAAAAAACTTTAATGTTACTTGGACTACTTGGTTACTATCCTTGGCATTATGGAGATTGTGGACTCCTTGGACTTAGGATTAGAAGATGTGACCTATCTTTGAGACCTTGTGTCTTCATCTATTATTTTGTCTGGAGCTCTTGGGGTTTACGTCAAGACATTGGGTTGTTCGTTTGTTTTATGTGCGGGTTATTGTGATTACATGTTTTGTCTGTGATCTGGAATTGATCTGTATACAACTGTTACTCTGCCCAATTTTTGTGAAGACTTAATGCAATTAAAGCTTGGTTTTCTTAATAATCTTATTATCTTTGCTTGTTTAGTTTCAAATTCAAAGGATGGGAATTCTACTTTGACTCATTATGTCAAGTGTTGGCTTATTTTTGGTTAGATGGTTCTTTTCCCTAGATTTTACATTATGCTTTAGGATAGTCCCTTCATCTCCTCATATATTCTTTAATTTCAAAAATATTCTCCCTCCTTTTGAAAACTCTTCTTTTTTTTTAAAAAACTTGAACCACTTTCATAATAAACTTGGGCTTATGTCCATGCATTTTCAAAAATATCTTCTTAATCAAACTTTAATCAACTTAATAATACCTTGAAATTTTTGTGAGAAGACTAAAAGTCAACCAATCTCACTCAAACCATCTTTGCCATTTTGTCTTTTATCCTTAAAATTTTCTCAAAATATTAGACTCTTGTCAATCCTTGTAGTGATGCGAGCTACTATACTTCTACGATATGTAGTGAAGTGAGATATTTTCCACTTGGGTGTTGAGTGAGGATTTTGTTGATTTTACAAAGAGAAAGGAAAAAGCATAAGATCTGGAAAATCTATGAGAGCTTATGCAGCTTGGGGTAGTGATTGTCAATCCTCAATTGATGAAGACCAAAGTGATAATGAAGAAACGACAGTTGTGTGTCTATCAGCTTGGTATGATAATAAGAAAAGCAAAGAGGTCAAGCCATCCAAGTATGATGATGTTTTCCTCTCATCTTATTATCATGAAAAGAAGAAAGAGTAAGCTAAACCCTCAAATCATAATGAAGTATGTCTCTCGGCTCATTAACTTAAAGAAAAGAAAAAGGTTATAAGTCCTTTTAAACATGTGGCTGGAAATAATCTGTCTCACTCCAATTTATTAAATGCTTTTGAAAATATTCAAAAAGAAGCTATAGAATCTTTCCAAAAGCTTGCTTCAAACAAAAATATTATTTCTTATTTTGAAGATAAGGTTGATGATACCGAAAAATAAAAATAAATCCCTAAAGAGTTCTATGATAGATATTCAAAAAGAAAAAGAAAAAGACGATAAAATATCTTGGTTTAACTGCTTTGGTTGTGAAACTTGTTATATTTTGCAAAAGGAGGTTAAAAGTATAAAGGTAAAACTTGACAAGGCTCTAGAACCCAAAGTAACCTTTTTCATTGATACCTCAAAAAAACAAATTACCTACTCATAATCATTATAAGAGGTATAAATTTGTTGAGAAGGTATCAAAGGATAAGAGTTCATCTCATGCTAACTTGATTGTCACTATTGTTGTGTAAATGGTCATACCATGGCTAAATGAAAACTTAAGAAGTTTTCAGTTCATAAGGGCATCTATCAATGGTTATCAAACACAACCATGGTGTTACTTACCCTCAAGTACCCAATGAAATTTGGGTATCTAGTTCATCTTGTTGATTGTGCAGGAAATGTATACCTACAAAGAGAGTATGGGATCCCGTTATAGAAGCTCAAGTCACATGATGGGTGGCAACATTCAAATCATGTTGACTTGGTGTCAAATTGAAAAGAATGTTATTGTCAGGAAAGTATCAACAAGTTATCCAAAGTAGGATAATAATCTTAAACAAAGAGAAAAGTGGTGAAAGCGTAGATGACTAAAATATCTTATGGCACGTCATAACATTTGTTTCAACTTTCGTTCGAAGGTTCTTCGTGAAATGCAAGGTGCATTATTCGACTTGTTGAATGGTGAGGTTGTATCCTTTCTATTTTCTCTTTGTATGTAAGTTCTTATTTTATTCATTTTATTGTTCTAAGGTATGTAATATACTTAATAAATGATATATGACATCAACATTCAGTTGCCTAAGCCTCCCTTTCGGGTTTTCAGCCTACTGAGACGCTCTTTTTTGCCTAAGCCTCCCTTTCGGGTTTTCAACTTAGCGAGATGTTCTTTTATTTCTTTAGGCGAAGTATTTCTTGACTGCAACAACATTCATAGGACGTGGGAACTCCTCGCCATCCATAGTTTTAAGAATCAATACACCGCCAGAGAAGGCGTTCTTGACAACATATGGGCCTTTATAATTGGGAGTCCACTTGCCCCTAGAATAAGCGTTAAAAGAAATGATCTTTCTGAGTACGAGGTCTCCTTCCCTGCATTCACGAGGCTTGACCTTCTTATCAAAATATTTCTTCATTCTTTTCTGATATAACTGACCATAACACAAGGCCGCCATTCTCTTTTCTTCAATTAAATTCAACTGGTCAAACCTGTTCTGGACCCATTCAGCCTCTAACAACTTGGTTTCCATTATTAAACGCAAAGAGGGAATCTCAACCTTGACGAGGAGAATTTTTTCCATACTGTTCACAAGAGAGAACAAGGTTGCCCCTGTTAAAGTGTGGACAAATGTACGATACCCATGCAAAGCAAAAGGAAGCATCTCATGTTAATCCTTATAGGTAACAACCATCTTCTGAATGATCTTCTTAATGTTTTTATTAACAACTTCAATAGCCCTTTTGTACCCCAAAATTTTCCCTCTTGTTATTTCAAGACATTCTCCCAGGGTTCTCAAATGCTCAAGGTTTCTCAAGAATTGACCAGACAAATTCTCCTCCTAAGCAATGGGTCCACAATTAGGGTTTCACTTTTCACAAGGAGATATGGGTTTCTAAGGTATTAAATGGAATTCATGGTCTCTTATATGTCTTCAAGAATCCTCATACCAAAGTTTCATGCCTTGCATCACAAGTTTGCTCAGTTAATGGCTCAGATGACTGCGAATCAACTGTATTAGGTAAAAAGTCAATCATGGTCAACATACAGTCAAACTTCAATATTTTTGGTAAACATAAAGATTTTGAAGTCACATTAATAATTTTATCAAGGGTTGATCACGACTCATCAAGAAAAACCCGTAAACCATCAAAAGTCAAAAGTTGCCAAATTAGGGTTTTCTTAAGGAGAAGTCAACTGAACTTTGACCAAGCATAACTTTAACATGCTTCATTAGATCTTCCCCAAACAAAGCTTAAATTAAAGTAAATTCAACTATCTACAACTATGTAACTCTAAGCTCAAGTCCAAAAAATGCTTCATTTGAGAGATATGAGTCAATACATTACATGCCATTTCAAAAGTCAACAGAAATACACTTTTTTGTCAAGTCAACTCACATCAAGATAAAATCTCCAAATGCAAGAATTATCAAAAGAGAGATTGTAGAGGACGTCTTGAAATTTCCAAAAAGTCCAAGATAACCTTCAAAAGGTGAAAATTGAGAGAGTTATGACCAGTGTAAGTTGGGAAATTTGAAGCAAATGCATGAAGTTCAAATTGAGCAAACTTGATATTTTGGGCTAATGGGCTATTGTTTCAAAGTCCAAACGTGCATAAAACTCCTTATACACCTCAAATCATGTTCATGCACCACTTGACCTATTGTATTTTAATTATTTTGATTTATTCATTAATATTTCAAAAATAAATAACATAAAACACGAGCATTCTTACACAAGGTCCAAGCCCATATTTTCTAACCTAATTCCACATTATATAATCTCTACTCTTCATACAAGACACGACCATAAAATCTTGCCTCAAAACTTGTCAAAAGTCTCAATTTTTTTTCAAGAACCCTAAGAACTTCAAACCCTGATTACAACCCCTTTTAGTATAAACAAGCCATCTCATTCACTTCCAGTAACTCGGTAGGGTAGAGCTGGATCGATCTCCATGATCAAAAAGGTGTAAAAGCATACGTATATGTCGCATCGGTTTTGACATTACATAAACTCCATATGTTCGTTTTCCTTGTGTTTCATTGTATACTAGCTTGTTTAACACGTTCATAAGGTTCAACAATGCATGAATAACCCATCGTGGAGGTCCCATGCTAGCCGGATCGTAAAACACCATAACTACACCGATCCATGCATTTTTCAGCATAACTCAAAATCCCTTGCGATTTATGCCAATATAATCGTCCCATTGGATTCACAACCCTCGATTTAGGGGGGTAGGGTCCCATTTGATTTACTAATTTTGACTATTTTGTAGGTATGACAAAAGGAGGCTACCGGAGAAGGCGACCAGAGCTACGGCTTTGGCGCCTCTCCGATTCAGGCCTTGTTCTTATATTATATATATTGTTTTGTTTTATATACCAAATGTATCACCGCCCCAACAGTTGAAGCACATGCGTTAAGGCATTTGTGTCAAAGGGCATGGGTTCGATCCTGCCTTTTGCCATTTATTTTCCTCATATTTCCATGTTTTGCAGGATAACTTACAAAACGCGCTGAAGCTATTTCCCATCACCAAGGTGCGCCTGGCCCAGTGGTGAACACGCTGGCTGAAGGTTCCAAGGGCATGGGTTCAACACCCACCCCTACCCATTTTGTTTATTTTCTCTCACAAATTCTCTCTTCTTCTTACTTTTTGCTTTTCCTTTTCTTCATTTTTTTTACAAACCGTAACATTTTTCACAAACCTTTTTTTTTCCATAAACCCTAATTGTTTTTTTTAGGTTTCTATTTACTTAAATCAAATTAATTTTTAGGTTTTTATTTAATAATTTGATTAGTTTTTTTTAGGTTTTTCACTAAACTTTCTTTTAATCAAAATCAATTTAGGGTTTGTTTAAATTAATAAATTTATTTTTAATTAAGTAAAATTAATTAGATTTTAGATTAATCACAAACATTTCTTTTTCACAAAAACAACAAAAGAACATTTCCTTTCCCGTCAATTCCAAAATTTCCTTTAATGTTGCGCATGCGAATTTTCTTTATCAGTATGTAACTGATTACGATTTGTAATAGTTAATTAGAGTTTATATTTCCCCCAGTTTTTACTATTTGTACCCCCATTCCCGAAGCCTTGTAATAGCGTTTAAATATGTAATTTCTGCCTTTACTTTCTGCGTTTATCTCTTTCCTTATAAATATTAGACGTATGCTAATAGAGTTTGTATGGCAAGATTAAAAATAATCGTTGAAAACCCTAATTTCAAGAAGAATTAACTGAAATCAAAACAGTCTTCACACTTGCACCTCTAGGGTAACCTCACTTGTTGCCTCGGAAAACAGTCATGTCCCTCGAATATGGGGATGCTTTAGCATTGTCCCCAGGTTAAAAAGATCGTAGTCCCTCGATGACCCTTTCGAATGTTGCCTTCTGTAAATGATCTAGTCCCTTAGGAAATAGCTAAAGCACCCCTACAAGTTACCTTATATGAATGTACGATGACCCGCGCCCGTCCCTTCACATCCAACGATAGGGCTTCCAACTAACTAATGGTAGGATAGAACTATCTAAAGGAGGAGGAAAATAATACGAAAGACCTTGAGTAGGTAGATAGTTCTTAATCGCTTGCTCACAATTTTCAAAACAAAAACATTTCTCACAATCACACTTTCAAATTATTTTCAAATAAACACTTTGTACACATTCTTAAGCAATAAAAGAATCATTACAAAGTTGCCTTAGTATTGGAATTTCTAAATATTTTTCAAACACATACGAAGCATTTTTCAAAACAAAGTGAGCTAGCGATTAAGAGCCTGTAGATAACTACAGATGAAAAGGGTGCTAACACCTTCCCTTTTCATAACCTACCCCCGAACTCAATAAAATATTAAAGGTCTTTCCTGTTCTTTTCATCCTTTCCTTATTGTATAAAAGAAAAGTCAGCGGTGACTCTTGCTATCCAAAATATTTGCGATAAAATGCAAAACCAAAAGTCAGTTCTGCCACCGTATTGCAGAACTGACGACTCTATTGGGGGGAACTAAAAGTGAGGTTACCTTAGAGTTAAATCATTTCTAAAATGCTTTCATTGTTTTCTTTGTTTGCTTTATAATTCATGGTTTCTTGAGTTTATTTCTTGTAAAGATCCTATACCCAGATCTGGGGGCATTTTAGGTAAGTAGCTACAGATCGTGGAAACTGTACGGCGTAGACAAATATGGTTGAAGCGATGGCTACGTTAGTGTCACACATTGGTTTGTGCTGGTGTCCCTTGAGTCAATCAAGGAGAATGTTAGGTTGTCGCGTGGTGTCATAAGCACTAACTGACCTTTAGAACCTTAATTGACCCAACTTAGCCGTTAGAAGGTAGTGAAATGGTTGGCTTTGGTGCAGTCCAAAGTTGGTTTATACTCGATGCTACACTCATTGAGATCCGACTCTCGGGATATTTCGATTGCAAATCAAATGTTGTGCTAAAACAATGCCTGAGAGAAAGATCTATGATATGAGACTCCTAGAACCTGGTTACTTTTCTTATGACAAGTTGAGCCAACTAAACTTCAAGAGGGTACTTACCTACAAACTCCATGCAAGCTTAAACCTAAGGCTCTTGTGCGCGTTGCTTATGTTTGTTTATCTGTTCGAACATAACATCATAACATCATAACATCATACCATATCATTTTCACTGACCATTTCAAGGATCTCAAGGGCCGGTGATGCAGGTTATCATGAACCATATGTCTAGCAAAGGGCAAGAGGATTTATTTTCCTCTAACCAAATGCCGTCAAAATATCATAAATTAGACGTCTAGCAAGGGGCAAAAGGATTTATTTTCCTCTAACCAATGTCGTTAAAGACCGAAGTGTGTTATCTTGAGTCAAAGGATAGGACCCACTTGACATGGTGAGCTTGATTCTCATAGAAGGACATTCAACGACACGAAGTTCTTCAATCAAAGCTGCAATCAGACTCAACTTCTAACGTTTCACTTTTGTTTACCCCGCGAGATCCTTGAAAATATTGCATCTACATATCATGCATCATTACATAACAGATTTTCCCATACAGGTTTTCTCATCTTCTTGATGTTTATTTAAGTAAAAGATGGCTCTAGAACAGTCCGTGAAAGAACTCCAAGCACATAGTGCCCAATTTCAAGAAACGCTCTTGAACTTGGCCCAAGGGCAGAAATAGATGATGGCGCTCATCGCAAAAAAAAAAAGAGGACTAGGAAGCCAGTTGCTATCCTCAACACGGGGAGAAGATTCAAAGGGCCTGCTAAACAGGTTCAAGCTGCTGATATCTCCTATAATATCTCCTCATCTAGTTTTATTGAGCTGATTCTAACTAGAGAACATGTCGAAGGTGGTATCAAGAGTGGAAAGATTCTAGTGGCTGCGTCTTCAAGTGCTGTGAAAAAGACAATCGGTGGTAAGAAGGAAACAAATGTTGTTTATGGCTAGAAGGGCTGTGTTAAAAATGACCACAATCAGTATGTGGGAGCAGTGTTAATTTCTAATCATGCGCCTGTTCAACAACAATAGCAAAATAATCAGCGTAGGTCAGACGCACCGAGAAGGAAGGTTACTAAGATCAGTATGCCACTGTCTCAAGCATTACAACATTTATTGAAAGCGAAGTTAATAAGAGTGAGGAAGCCTACTCATAACCCCAACACCTCCCCCCTGATACAATCCAAATGTGAAGTGTGCTTACCATTCCAATAGTCCTGGGAACAACACTAATAATTGTTGGGCCCTGAAAAATAAAATCCAAAATATGATTGATAATAAAGAGATTGAGTTTGATCCCTGGAAACTCCCAATGTAATTACTGCACTAATGCCGAAGAATGACAAAGGCATAAGTGCTATTGATGATGTTCTTTATGTTACTACTATAAGTGAATTGGTTACTCCCCTCCCAATAATCAAGAAGGATCTGTTGCAGGCCAGTTTATTTTCGGGTTTTATTGAAAGATGTTACTGCTGCGCAGCCCAACCCAATGGCTTCAAGTTACTGAAAGAAGGAATCCAACGCCTAATGGAAAACCAATAATTTTGGTCGAGAAGATTCCGTCCAATGAGAATCTGTTTCAAGACTTATCTGTAATATCCGACACTCTTGTCAGGATCACCCAAAAGTTCCTGTAAGGATCACTGTCAATTCGAAAGCTGCTTCTCTAATCATCAATACATCTGGACCTATTCCATATTCCTCGGATAAAGCTATTCCTTGGAACTATGGATCTGACGTCTACTACCATGGCGTCAAGCAAGAAATACTAATTACTGAGAATGAAGGTACTAAAGTTGTTGATCCTGATGTTGCAATATTGTTGGGACCATTAAGGTTACTAGAAGCAGAGAGTTTTCTCCCCGGAAACCTCTCCAAAGACTGTTGCTACACTTGTTAAAGTTAGTGCTACTGATTCAACTACTGAGGCTTAGGGAAAAGAGCAAATAACGGAGCCTGCCCAGGCGGAGGAGCCTAAAGAAGTTTTAGCTGAAGACACCTCTAGGCAAGATATGGAAGATGTATTGAAGATTATCCGTAAAAGTGATTACATGATTGTTGAACAGCTGGGACAAACCCCATCTAAAATCTACATGTTATCCCTATTACCATGTTCTGAAGACCATGCATAAGCTTTAGTGAAATTTTTAAAGAATGCTCACGTGCCACAAGAGATTTCTGCCGATCAATTTGGAAGTTATGTCGCTAGCCTAACTATTGACAATGGGCTAGGCTTTTCTAATGCCGATTTGACTCTGAAAGGCAGAAACCACAACAAGGCCTTATATGTCTCCATTGAATTCTGGGGCACTACTCTAGCCCATGTATTGGTTGATACTGGTTCCTTATTAAATTTACTACAAAAGGGTACTCTGAACATACTGGATTTCGAAGGGGTTGTATTGAAACCCAATGACATTGTAGTTTGAGCCTTTGAAGGATCAAAGAGGATGGTACATGGAGAAGTGGATCTTCCGATCAAGTTAGGTTTGTAGGTCTTCAAATCTACCTTCTATGTAATTGATATTCGGCCAGCTTATTCTTGCTTACTAGGACGCCCCTAGATCCATGGGTCAGGTGTTGTTACCTAAACCCTACACCAGAAGTTAAAATATCTTGTGAACGGAAAGGTTGTTACTGTCTACGGCGAAGAGGAATATATGGTTAGCCACTTGAAGTCATTTTGGTATGTAGAAATGGATGTTGAATTCATCGAGACTCCCTGTAAGACTTTTGAAGTGATTCCCCCTACCACTATTGAAGACATTTTTGCAATCCCCAAGGTTACCAGGGTTCTGTCCAGGATGGCTTCTTTGAAGGATGCTAAAGCTGTTGTAGAAGAAGGTGGTTGTACTACTTGGGGTCAACTTCCTGACATTCCATATAAATATGACAAATTTGATTTGGGTTTCACTGCAGAGGGATGTTTGTCACGCTCGTGCTGGAAGACCATAATTCCGTGTCAGCAACAACGGAGTCAACGTGATAGAAGATGCTGACAGTGATTATGAACTTGATATTTGGACCTTTCCTACCATCGACAACAAACTCAACAACTGGAAGGAGGAAGACATTATCTCTATCTCCTATAGTCAGGAGTAATAGCTACATTTCTATTTTTATTACTTTCAAAGTTTCAGTTATGTAATTTTTAAATAACGACTTTAAGCCTTGTGTCTTACCTGAGGCACAATGGTCCATTCGTTAAGGGTTTTCATTTCATAAACATATTTTCATTTAATAAAAGCATTGGATGTTTTACATTCAAATTTTGCGCTCTCTCTTTTTCTTTTACTTTTATCACTTTCAAATAGCTATGTGTTCTTTGAAATTGCAGATCCACATCTGCTCTGGATCCCGTTGATAACGATTCTGCTATTTCCACTTATGACTTTGAAAATCTAATCTACCAAGCCGAGGACAAAGGCGAGGAAGATTGTGAAATACCTGGAGAATTATCCATACTATTAATACAAGAAGAAAAGGCTATACAACCGCATGAAGATTCGGCCGAGGTTGTAAACTTGGGTTCTGAAAAAGACGTGAAAGAAGTAAAGATAGGTGCTAATCTAGAAGACAGTATCAAGAACACGTTAATCCAAATGTTGCATGAATATGTTGTGATCTTTGCTTGGTCGTACGAAGATATGCCAAGGCTTGATACTAATATCGTAGTTCACCGTCTACAGATGAAAGAGGGTTGTGCTCTAATAAAGTAGAAGGTTCGTCGTATGCGTCCCGAGATGTCAGAAAAGATCAAGGCTAAGGTTATGAAACAATCCGACACATGTTTCTTAGTCGTATCATCATATCCTCAATGGTCGACAACACATCTTAGCACAAAGTATTCTCCTTCACGAACGGTTTCTCAGGTTATAATTAGATCAAGATGGCACCTGAAGATATGGAGAAAACTACTTTTGTCACACAGTGGGGGCACTTTCTGCTACAAGGTTATGCCCTTCGGTTTGAAGAATGTCGGCGCAACTTATCAGCGTGCCATGGTAGTTTTATTCCATGACATGATTCATCATGAAATAGAGGTCTACGTCGATGACATGATATCTAGGTCTCAGACTGAAGACGAACATCTTGATTATCTACAAAAGTTGTTTAAGAGACTGAAGAAATACAAGCTCAGATTGAATTTGAACAAGTGCACTTTTGGGGTGAGATCTGGTAAACTCACGGGTTTCGTTGTCAGCAGTAAAGGTATTAAATTTGATCCCACCAAAGTCAAAGCTATTTAAGAAATGTCGGCTCCCCATACTAAGAAGGAAGTCTGAGGTTTCTTAGGACGGTTGAATTATATTGCCCGATTCATTTCTCATTTGACTACTACTTGTGAGTCGATCTTCAAGTTTCTAAAGAATGATCAGGTAGTGTTGTACCCCAAAATTTTCCCTCTCTTTTCTCAATACATTTCTCACAAAAAGATCTCAAATGCTCAAGGATTCTCAAGAGTTGATCAGAAAAGCTCACCTCCAAAGCACCGAGCCCACAAATTGGGGTTTTGGTTTTCTCAAGGATAATTGGAATTTTAATTCCTCAAGTGAATTTCATGGTTCATTATAGGTATTCAAGAATGCTCATACCAAGTTTCAAGTCTTGCACACAAATTTGCTCAATCAATTGCTCAGATGACTAAAAATCAATTGTATTAGGTAAAAGTCAATTGGGGTCAACATACAGTCAAACTTCATGATTTTTGGCCAACATCAACATTTTTAATTCATATTCATCAATTGACCAAGGGTTGATCATAATTCCTCAAGAAAAGCATTCAGATCATCAAAGGGGAAAAATTGTCAAAATTAGGGTTTTTACTAAGAATGATTGATCATTGACTTTTGACCTAGTACATGACCCAATGGCTTGAAGCATGATCTAATGGACTCAAACACAACATATTTACCTAATGTCATGGCTTAAATTATTTCTCAAGATCAAGGGATTGATAATTGAAATTTGGATCTAGTGAAAAGTCAACTGACACATAAAAAGTCAAACTTTGACTTTTTGGTCACCATTGAATTTAAAAGATCAAGAATCATCAAGACTTTAAAAAATATCAATCTTTATCATCAAGAACCAAGAAAGTCAAGAAAAGTAAACAAAAAGTCAAGATTTCAAAGACTTAGAAAAATTATGTATTTTTATCCTTATTAAATTTACTACTTCAGAACCATTTTTCACCATGATGCAAGATGATTCAATGAAAACTTTCAACATGAAAGCTGTAGATCATGATGAGTTCTAAAACTTTGTCCTTGAGGGTTGATTTCCAAAAAATGCTTGGATTATGAGATATAGGCCCATGAAGTTATGACATTTTAAACAAAACACTTAGTGAAATTTTTAACAAGTTTGGTCAGATTTTTGTCCCAACTTCTTGGCCATTTTTCACTAAGTTCCAAGTTGATTTAGCCAAAGTGGTCAACACGAAGGTTGTATAAAATGTTTCAAGCTTTCCAAAATGTCCAAGAACTTAAAGAGATCATTTTTGAGATAGGAGATTCAAAGAGAAGAAGTTGGCATGATAAACTTGAATTATACGTCATTTTGATGATGAACACATAATCAAATCTCCAACCTTGCTGCATAATCTTGCTTTGCAAGCCCTATAACTTGCAAATCACTCCTTAATTTAATGTGTACACAACTGGTTGAGCTATGATCCAAGTGCTTGAGCCATTGTCCAAGTGATCATTCCATTAATGGTACAAAGTTATCATTTCCATTTTGGAAAAGTGACTTTAATCACAAAGTCCACTCTTCTTCAACTTCTCACTTGTTTCTTCTGATCACACTCCATTGTAAAGTGAAGAAGAAACCATCTACAGCCTATCAACCACCCCATGAGCCTTTTTACTATGCATTGGAACAATGTATTTCAAGCTTGCTCAAAATCAAGTTTCAAAACCATAACATGTGATTTTTGATTTCTGGTTACTTAAGCCTCTAAAACCTCTTGTCTATAAATAGAGAAGTTGTTTGCAAGATAACACACGAGTTTAAGAGCCCTCTAACCCCCCTTAAACTCTCTGAAATCAGAATTGGCATTCAAAACCTCCATTGTTGCATACTCTGACCTTGAACTTCAAACTCACAATCCACTCGTGCGTTTTCACTCTAAGTCCATCACAAAGCTTCCATACCTCATCTAGAACCTATCCAAGACCCCGTTCCATCACTGTAACACCATTTGAACCATCCTCCAAATCCCAAACCAGCCACCTACAACTTGACTTCTCCATAAAGATTCAGGCACTTTCAGCACAAAGTAAGCATTGCAATAGCTTCCTATGAGTTCAGTGAAGCTATCCAGATCATCAAAACATCTCCAGGAGTGCTCTGACTTTGAACACGATTTCAAGTTTTGAGGTAAGTTTTCTCAACTTTGAACTCCTTATACAAGCATCAGATATGGTTACTTTGTGAATTAAAAATGTATACATCATTGCCCTGAAGATAACCATGCCTTTAGTTTTCATTTATGTTAACTGTACGTGGAGAATTTTGAAGTTGAACTTTCATAAAAATTAGGTTTTAATTTGGTACCAACAAAACTTCATGCTCATCTTTGATTTATAGCTTTAGTTATTTACACGGTTTAATTCGTGCTGAAATTTAGAGCAAGTTTCATGTTTACATTTTTGAAAATGGTTGAGAAATAAAGGAGTTACAGATTTAGCTATGGTGATGTTCATGCCTGCGCGCGCAAAGGAAGAAGATGAAGCCATGTTCAAATTTTCAGAATTGAGTTTATTTTAAATTTAGCGCAAGTTGTATTATGAACGGATGAAACAACCACCCAATTGGAAGAGAAGCGCACGCTAAGTCATTTGCCTATAGGGACCTGGGTTCGAGCCCCAGTGGTACCGTTTTATTTTTCACATAATTTGTTATTTCGGATTCAATGCAAGCAGGCTAGGGATGCGCATGGTGTTCCTCTCACCATCAGCATATGATCATCACATGGCTGAATCCCACGCATCCAAATGCAAGTCCATGGTGCAAGTACATGATCAACAGGAGCTAGACTTTTTGTTTTTGGGCCTTGACTGAGTTTGCTTTCATACACCTCTCCTTTTGCTTACTAACAGCACAAGCCCAATACATTTTTTGTTACAAACATTTTTTTTCTGATTTTAAAAAAAGGTTTATGTTGGGCCTGTCAAAAATTGTTATTTCACACCCCTTTTACTTTTTAACACCCAGGCCCAATATTTCTTATATTCTTCATATTATCTTATTTTTATTTCTTTACTTATTTTTATTTTAACAAAAAATACAAAAAATATATATTTTCTTAAATAATTAAATTTAAATATTTTAATTTAAACATTTTATTTCATTTTTTTAATTAAATTAGATTTTATTACTTTTTTTTTACATTATAAAAACCTTTTCTTTCCAAATTAACATTAACATTCAAATTATTTTCTAAAGAAATCATTAGACTTAGGTTTCACTTTCTTAATTTCAATTAACTTAGATTTTAGGTTTAGGTAAATAATTAATTAACTTCTCTTGTAATTAAAACTATTCAGTTTGATTAGGTTAATTATAAAACCTTTTTCCATCAAAAATCACACAAAAATAATTTCTTTTTTCTTCTTCACCTTTACATTTTTGTGCATTTTATT
Source organism: Vicia faba (assembly GCA_948472305.1). Taxonomy (NCBI): domain Eukaryota; kingdom Viridiplantae; phylum Streptophyta; class Magnoliopsida; order Fabales; family Fabaceae; genus Vicia; species Vicia faba. The sequence goes on along the minus strand of OX451736.1, from coordinate 20,083,424 downwards.
TTTATTCATATTCAATGGTTTGTAATAGATAATTAGGCTTTATTGCTTTCCTCCCCTCATTCACAAACTTGTACCCCCATTCCCAAATCGTCGTAATAGCATAGGACATTTAAATTCCGTAATTTACCGCTTTCCTTATTATTATTAGTAATTAGGGTTTGCATGACAAGATTAAAAATCGAACATTAGACAACCCTAATCCAAGACAATACACATGAAAACAAAAACACTTTGCACACATGCACCTCTAAGGTTAACCTCACTTGTTGCCTCGAATATAAACAATCATGTCCCTCGAATGTGGGATGTTTTTGTAAAGACCCTCGATTAAAAGATTGTAGGCCTACGATGACCCTTACCACAATTGCTAAAACATCTTACAAGTTTCCTTCTATGATTGTACGATGACCCTCGCCCGTCCCTTACATCTAATGATATGGCTCCCTACCAACCAATGGTAAAGTGGCACTATCTAAAAGTATTTTCACACCACACACCTTTCAAAACAAACATTTTGTATACATTCTCAACAATACGAGAATCATTACAAAATTGCCTTACATTGGCATCTTCAAAATATCTTTCCACAAGACAACACTTTTCTGAAATATTTGCAAAAACAAACACTTTGTATGCATTCTCAAAGATACGAGAATCATCATAAAGTTTTCCGTACGAAGGCGTTTTCCAAATATTTTCAAACTTACACAAACACAAAGCATTTCAAAGTGAGCTAGCAATTAAGAGCCCGTAGATAACTATAGATGAAAAAGGTGATAATAACTTCCCTTTTCATAACCTATCCCCCGAAATCAAGAAAATTCTCAAAAGGTCTTTCTTGTTCTTTTCACCCTTTCCTTTATTGGATAAAAGAAAATTCAGTGGCGAATCTTGTTATCCGCAACATTTACGATAAAACGCAAAACACCCAAGTTAGTTTTCCCACCATATTACAGAACTGGAATCTCTGCTGGGGAATAACCTAAAAGTGGGGTTACCTTAAGAGCTAGATCACCTTTATTGCTTTTACTTGTTTTTGTTGTTTGCTTTACATTTTGGGTTATGCTTCGGTTTATTTCTTATATATATCCTATACTCGGATCTGGGGCATTTTAGGTAAGTAGCAATAGATCGTGGAAACTGTACGGCATAGACCAATATGGTTAAAGCGGTGGATATGTTAGTGTGACACATTTGTTGGTACTGGTGTGCCTTGAGTTGAATCAAGGAGAATACGGGGCTGTTGTGTGGTGTCATGAAGGACTAACTGACCATAGAACCTTAGTTGAACAACTTGGCCATTAGAAAGTAGTGAGATAGCTAGATTTGGTGCAGACTGAAGTTGGTTGATACTCAATACTACACTCATTGAGAGCATACTTTCGGGATATTTCAGTCGTAAAAACAGATGCTTGTGCTGAAACAATTCCCGATGAATAAATATTAATGATATTGAGATTCCTTAGAACCAGGTTACTTCTTTTAGGACAGGTTGAACCAACTAAAACTTCAAGAGGGTACTTACCTATAAACCCCATGCAAGCCTAAACCTAAGGACTTGTGTGTTTTGTTTGTATATGATTATTTGTTCATAACATCATAAACATCATGACATCATGCCATAAAATTTGCACTAAACATTTCAATGACCTAGGGATTTATCTTTGTTCTATTTTGTAGGTTATGGCTTCCGCTCGCAGAAATACCATCCAAATCAGCTTTGTAAGGGTGCCTCCTCAACTCAAAGAGATAACATAAAGGGTTCTTGAGAATTCTCCGTTCTTTGACCCTGTACATCATTGATTCACCTTTCCCAATTATCAATTGGTGCCCACAATGGAAGAATTCTCTCAACTATTTGGAGTACCTGTTCTTGTTCTAATATCCACAACCTGAAGAAATTGCATCAGCCTTGCATTTGAAGCGGTCTGACATTGTAGCTCATAGGGAAACAAGGAGTGGAGTCAAGGGTTTTCTAGTGAAGTTTCTATTAGAGAAGGCACGACTATTTTTGGATGCTTTGGATTTGCAAGCTTTTGAAGAAGTATTGGATCTTCTAATCTATGAGTTAGTATTGTTCCCTAATCTATACCAACTCATAGATGTGATTGCTGTTAAAATTTTCCTCTCTCGTAACCCTGTGCCTACTTTGCTCGGAGACATTTTACATTCTCTTCACACTCGTACTATGAGGAGGAGAGGGGCTCTTATGTGTTTCATACTGTTTCTTACTAGGTGGTTTATTTATCACCTTCTCTGATCAGTATTAAAGAATAAACAAAGTTTGAGGTGCTCCCAAAGGATGATGTCGCTCTCTCATTCGGATATTTATTGGTGTTCCCGATCTCTAGAAGATGTTACTATCATTAACTGCCATGGAGAATTCCCTAATGTTCCACTCCTTGGAATTATGGGAGGTATTACTTTTAACCCTTCTCTGGCTTTATGACAATTTGGTTATGCTCGAAGGGATGGTCCTCATGATGCGCTTATCCAGGGTATTATGTTCGACTACAAGAACGATGTTCAAGGTTATCGTTAAAGATTTGTATGAGCTTGGGGCATGGTAAACAAGGCTGATAGCAAGACTTTAAGGCATACGAACTCTATTCCTTTGGATCCTTATCTCAAATGGGTGCAAGCTCTCGCTCAAATTCTCATGATGCCGCATCCCACTATCCTACCAGTGATTATAGAGCCCACTTCCGAAGGGGATATTCCTTATACCATTCTCCATCCTGACATGCCTACTGACATCGAAGAATTGCAGAAGTCATGGATTCAACTCAAGGGAGAACGAGACACCTTTAAAGCTCGATTCTACATAAGCGAGAAGAAAGTGATGGAACTTACCAAGCTACTTCACAAGGAGCAAAGCCTGAATGCCTACATCGACGCAAAGAGCAAGCTCTCGTGGGAGACTTGAGTCTTTTATTTTAGGAGTTCATTTTGTTATCTCTTTGAGACCCTTTTATTTTTTCCCATTGTAATCCCAAGGGCAATTTTAATTTTGAACTTATTAATGCAATTGTTGTTTTCGTTTCCCTTTTGGCTAGAAAATTTAAATCTCCTGAGGTCCTTGAAAACATTGCATCCGCATATCATGTATCATGTCATAAGCAGGTTTTTCGATACAGGTTTCCTCATCTTTTTACTGTTTATTTCAGTATAAGATGACTCTTGAGCAAATCGTCAAAGATCTGCAAACTCAACATGCATAGTTACAAGAGACTCTCCTGAACCTATCCAAAGGACAACATGAGATGATGTCGCTTCTCATCACAAAGAAGAAGACTAAGAAACGGGTTATTATCAACATGGGAATGAAGTTCAAAGGCCCTGCCTAACTGGCTCAAGTTGAAGATGTCTACTCCGAAGAAGACGACAATCAAGATGAGGATGTTAGAAGCACCAGGGTGGGGGTGGAAAAAACCATATTTCTTAGGAGGAAGACTACTCTAAAGAGAAGTACCCACCGGAAGATGACAAATACAAACAGCTGGAAGACCAGCTTAAGGCTGTGGAGATCCAAACATTTCCTGGTTTGGACTTTGGAGACTTAGGTTTGGCCCCCAGGGTGGTCATTCCTCACAAATTCAAGGTCCCTATCTTCGCCAAATATGATGGAGTCTCTTGTCCAAAACTCCATTTAAGGTCATATGTCCACAAGATTTAACCACACACCGCCAATAGGAAGTTATGGGTTCATTTCATCAAAGAGAGCCTATCTGGGACACAATTGGAGTGGTTCTATCAACTAGAAGGGACTAATATCCACACATGGGAGGACTTGGTTGCTGCCTTTTACAGACAATACCAATATAATGCTGACCTTGCACCAACTCACGTGCAATTACAAAGAATGACTATAGGATCGAACGAAGGCTTTAAGGAGTATGCCTAGAAATGGAGGGACCTGGATGGAAGGGTGCAACCCCCTTTGACTGACAGAGAATTGGTGGACATGTTCATGCGCACCTTGACTGGCCCATTCTTTAATTTGTTGATTGAGAGTTCTTTATTAGGGCTTACTGAGCTGATCTTGACTGGAGAACAAGTTAAAAGTGGAATCAAAAGTGGGAAGATCCTAATGGCCTCAACCTATAATGCTGTAAAGAAACTGTTTGTTGGTAAGAAGGAAACTAATGATATCTATGGACAAAGGAGCCGTATCAAAAATGATCGTTATCAGTCGGTAGGAACAATATTAATTTCAAACCCGACCCCAGTTTAATGACCACAACAATCAAATAATCAACAAAGGTCAGATGCCCCGAGAAGGCAGTTCACTAGGATTAACATGCCATTATCCCAAGCTTTACAACATCTGTTGAAGGCAGATTTGGTAACGCTACGAGATCCTCATCCAAATCCCAATACTTCCTCTCCAAAATATAATCTGAACATGAAATGTGCCTCTCACTCAAATAGTCCTAGACATGACACCAATAACTGTTAGACATTGAAGAACAAGATCCAAGATTTGATTGACAACAAAGTGATTAAGTTTAACCCTCCACAAACCCCTGATGTGATTACTGCACCCATGCCCAGTCATGGTAAGGGTGTTAATACTATTGACGATGTCTCCTTTATCCCCACAATCAATTATTTGACTACTCGCATAATGACGGTTAAGAAGAATCTGTTAAGAGCCGGTTTATTTCCGGGCTGGCTTGAAAAATTGTTACTATTGTGCTTCCCAAACTAATGGTTGTATATGGCTGAAGAAAGGTATTCAACGCCTGATTGATAGCCATGAAATTCTGTTTGAGAAAACTCCATCCATGAAGAGTTTTCTTGAAAGTATACCTCAAGAATTGAGACATGAAGGTATTTCCATAATCACCATTTCTAATACTCCTATAAGGATTCCTGCTGAGCCAAGAGTAGCTCCCCTGATAATCACCGTACCGGGGCCAGTCCCATATTCCTCTGACAAATCTGTGCCATGGAACTATGGGGCAGAAGTTTATTATCATTGTGTAAAACAAGAGCCATGAGTTACTCACAATGAAGATCCTGAAATTACAAACATTGTCGGGACTAGTAAGGTCACTAGGACAGGAAGGATCTTCTCTCCAAAGATCTCTCCTCCAACAACAACTACAACACTTGCTCATATTCCTACTATTGGGACAACTGCTGACGCCTGAAGTAAAGAGAAAGTGATTGAGCCTTCCCGGACGGAGGCTCCCCCAAAAGATGTTACAATTGAAGACCCTTCAAGACAAGAGATGGAAGAAATTCTGAAGATCATTCGTAAAAGTGATTGACTACAAAATAGTTGAACAACTAGGGCAGACACCCTAAAAAATATCCATGATGTCCTTGTTATTATGCTCTGAAGCACATGCCCAAGCTTTGTTGAAATTTCTGAAGAATTCCCATGTACCACAAGAAACCACTGCTAATCAATTTGAGAATTGTGTCGTAATCCTAACTGCTGTCAATGGTTTAGGATTTTCTGATGCAGATTTAACTCCAGCGGGGAAGAATCATAACAAGGCTCTACACATCTCTATTGTGTGTAAAGACACTACTTTAGCACATGTTTTAGTAGATACATGGTCCTCTCTCAATATTTTACCTAAAGGTACTTTGGATAAACTAGATTGTGATGGGATGGTGCTAAAACCCAACGATATTGTGGTAAGAGCCTTTGATGGTTCCAAGAGAATAGTCCACGGAGAGGTTGATCTTCCGATCAAGGTGGGATCTCAAGTCTTCAGTTCAACATTTTATGTAATGGATATCCTCCCGGCCTATTACTGCTTGCTCGGGTGCCCGTGGATTCATGGGGCATGTGCAGTTACCTCTACATTACATCAAAAGATGAAATACCCAGTGAAAGGGAAGATTGTCACAGTCTGTGGAGAGGAAGAATAAATGGCCAGTCTTTGAATTCTTTCAAATATGTTGAAATGGATGGAGAATTATATGAAACTCCCTGCCAAGCATTTGAAGTAATCCATCCAACGATTGATGTTGCTAATGCTACTTCTGCTACTCCTAAGATTTCCAAGGACACACCAAGAATGACGTCTCAGAAGGAGGCTCAGGATGTTGTAGAAGACATAGGTTGCATTATCTAGGGATAACTTCCTAATATCCCCTTCAAATCTAACAAATTTGGGTTGGGTTTTACTTCAAAGGCTCAAAAAGAGGTTTGACGTGTTCGTGTTGGAGGACCACCTCTCCGTATTAGCAACAATGAAGTTAATTCTCTGGAAGACACGGGTAATGATGGTAACTTGGACGACTGAATATTCCTAACTACTGGCAGTGGACTCAGCAACTGGAAGGCCAGAGACTTTGTATCAATCTCCTTCATCTAGGAGTAATTGCTATTTCCTATTTTTATTGCTTTAAGAAATTTGTCTCTAATCTCTTTTAGAACAATGACTTTAAACCTTACGCCTTGCCCGGGGCACAATAGTCCATTTGTTAAGGGTTTTCATTTCATATATCATATGCTCATTTAATGAAAACGTTGGACGATTTTGCATTCAATTTTTGCACTCCTTTTCTTTCTTTTACTTTACTGCATTTTCAAATAGCCATGTGACCTTACACGCACACACACATTTGCCGATCCATATCCACTCTGGATATCATTGACAATAATTATGCTATTGCCATTTATGACTTTGAAAATCCAATCTATCAAGAGGAAAAGGCTATCCAACCACATGAAGGGCCGGTCGAGGTGATAAATTTGGGTACTGGGGCAGATAAGAAAGAAGTCAAGATTGGTGCCAACCTGGAAGACAGTGTCAATCGTAGATTGGTTCAGATGTTGTATAAATTTGTTGAAGTGTTCACTTGATCATTAGAAGACACGCCAGGACTCGATACTGATATCATGGTTCATCATCTGCCAATGAAAGAGGGTTTTTCTATGATCAAACAAAAGGTCCGTTGCATGCGTCCTAATATGTAAAAGAAAATTAAGGTTGAGGTAATGAGATAGTTCTATGCAGGTTTCTTGGCAGTGACATTGTATCCCCAATGGGTTGCAAATGTCGTTCTAGTGCCGAAGAAAGATGGTAAGATCCGTATGTGTGTAGATTACATGGATTTAAATAGGGCGAGCCCCAAATATTATTTCTCACTACCACATATTGATGTCTTGGTTGATAACACTACTCAACATAAGGTATTCTCCTTCATGGATGGCTTCTCAGGGTACAACCAAATCAAAATTGAACTTGAAGACATGGAGAAAACTACTTTTGTCACACAGTGGGGCACCTTCTGTTATAAGGTCATGCCTTCTGGGATGAAGAATGCAGACACAACTTATCAACAGGCTATGGTGGCTTTATTTCAGTGGCAAAGGTATTGAGGTTGATACGCAAAGGTCAAAGTTATCCAAGAAATTCCAGCTCCCCGTACTGAGAAGGAGTTCAGAGGTTTCTTAGGACGACTAAAATGCATTTCCCGATTCATCTCTCATTTAACCGCTACTTGTGAGCCAATCTTCAAGCTACTGAAGAAAGATCAAGTAGTCATATGGAACGACAACTGTCAAATGGCTTTTGATAAAATCAAGGAGTACTTACAAGAACCTCCAACTATGATGCCACCAGTTGAAGGAAGGCCTCTGATCATGTACTTAACCGTGTTAGAGAATTTAATGAGGGTGTATGCTGGGGTAACATGACGTGTCTGGTCGAAAAGAGCATGCAATATACTACCTTAGCAAAAAGTTTACCGACTATGAAATAAGATATTCACTGCTCGAGAAAACTTTTTGCGCTTTGTCATGGGATGCTCGGTGACTAAGATAGTATATGTTGACTCATACTACTCTATTAATCTCTAAGATGGATCCTATCAAGTACATATTCGAGAAGCCAACTCTCTCTGGAAGAATAGACTAATGGAAAATGATCTTGAATGAATATGGCATTCAGTACACTATACAAAAATCAATCAAAGGAAGTGTACTGGTAGATCATTTGGCTCATCAAGCTGTAGATGACTACCAATCTATGAACTTTGAATTCCTAGATGAGAATATCATGCTGATTACATATTATGAAAATCCTGGACCGTATGAAGGACCTGATCCAGGATCCTGATGGACTATGGTTTTTGATGGAGCTTCCAATGCACTTGGTAATGGAATTGGTGTTGTGATTATTTCCCCCCAAGGTTTCTATACTCCTTTCACTGCCAGACTTTGCTTCAACTGTACCAACAATATGGACGAATATGAAGCGTGCATCTTGGGTCTTAAGGCTCCTATTGACCTAATAATTAAATTCTCGAGCGTATATGGGGATTCATCCTCGGTAATCGGTCAATTCAAGGGAGAATGGGATACAAAACATCCAAATCTTATCCCTTACCGAGAACTTATGCTAACCTTGATCCCGTATTTTGAAGAGATTACCTTTGAGCATATCCCAAGGGAAGAAAATCAATTGGCAGATACCTTAGCTAGTATGTCATCTATGTTCAAGGTTAAGTGGGACAAAGAAGCTCCTAGAGTTACTGTTGAAAGATTTGACGAACCAACACACTTCTACAAAATTGGTACTGGTGGAGTATAAGAGAAGACCTGGTTTCATGAAGTGAAAAGGTATCTTGAAGTTCAAGAATACCCTAAAAGAGGCATCAATCAACGACAAGAAATTCCTGCTGAGGTTCTCAGCCAAGTTCTTCCTAAGCAATGGGGTTTTGTAAAAATGCAACCATGATTCAACCCTGCTCCGTTGCATGGACAAGAAGGAAGCAGAGAAGATTATGGAGGATATGCACGAAGGCATCTTTGATACTCACTCTAGTGGACATACTATGGCCAAGAAGATTCTGAGGGCTGGTTACTATTGGTCGACTATGAAACTTATTGTCACCACCACTCGAGGACTTGCATAAGTGCCAGATTTATGCTGATAAGGTTCATGTGCCTCTAATTACTCTAAATGTCATGACTTCTCCTTGGCCATTCATAATGTGGGGTATTGATACGATCAGAGAAATTAAGCCAACTGCCTCTAATAGACATTGCTTCATTCTCGTCGCCATTGACTACTTCACAAAATGGGTTGAAGTAGCTTCATTTGCCTCAGTTACCAAGAACGTCATGGCTCAAATCATCAAGCATAACCTCATTTGTCAATATGGCATCCCTAAGAGAATCATCACTGACAATGGTACCAACCTCAATAACACCATGATCATTAAACTCTACACGCAGTTCAAGATCAAGCATCACAACTCTTCTCCATACAGACCTAAGATGAATGGCACAGTGGAATCCGCCAACAAAAATATAAAGAAGATTATGCTAAAGATGGTGGTGGCCTACAAAGAATGGCATGAGATGTTACCATTTTCTCTTCATGTCTATCGTACTTCAGCGCGAACATTAACTGGGGCAACCCCATTCTCTCTATTCTATGGTATGGAAGTTGTCATGTCCGTTAAAGTTCAAATCCCTTCTCTAAGGATTATGAAAGAAGCAAACTTAGACGAGGACGAGTGGATTCAGACTAGGTTGGATCAGTTGAATTTGATTGACAAAAAGAGGCTGGCGGCTGTCTGTCATGGTCATATTTATCAAAAATGTATGATCAAGGAATTCAACAAGAAGATCAAACATCGGGTATACCAGGCTGGTGACTTGGTAATAAAGCGCATCATTCTACCACAAGGCGATCCCAGGGTAAAACAGAATCCCACCTACGAAGGGCCATTTATTGTCAAGAAATTATTCTCGGGAAGTTCTATGATGCTAACTGATGTACCCCAAAATTTACCCTCTCACTTATCAAGAATTTGCTCACAAGATCTCCTTGGACTCAAGACTGCACTAGGGTTGGATCAGCTCAAGACCCCTCCTTAAAACACTGATGATCAAATTAGGGTTTGAGATTTCACAAGGACATTTGAACTTCCAATGCCCCATATCCCTTTCATGGATCATCATGGACCCCAAGATCACTCATGTCAATTTTCAAGCCTTGGATTACATTTTGCTTAGTCAATTGAGCAGTTGACCTAAAAATCAACTATATTAGGAAAAAAGTCAATTATGGCCAATTTACAGTCAAACTTCATAATTTTTTATCCATATCAACATTTTAAACCCATATGTATTATTTGATCATGTTTGGACAACAATTTCCCAAGAAATTTGATCAAATCTCCAAAAGGACAAAATGGTCAAAATTAGGGTTTTGACCCGGATAGGAAAATTTCTTATTTTTCGTAACTTTGAGAAAAAATTTCACCATGATGCAAGATGATTTAAGAGAAACTTCCAACATGAAAGTTGTATATCTCCATGAAATATACAACTTTTCTACACACAACTTCTTCCAAAAGTGCTTGGATCTCAAGTTATAATTTTATGAACATAGGGTTATGAAACTAAACACTTAGTGAAATTTTGCCCTAATTTGGTCAGTTTTTTGACCCAACTTCATGACACTTTTTCATATAGTTCCAAGGGGAATCTTAAAAATCAATTGAAATATGTGTTTTATAGCACATTACAAGCTTTCCAAAATTTCTAAGAACTCCTTGAGATCATTCTTGAGCAGGGAGAATCAAAGATATGAAGTTAGGGTTTTCAAACTTGAATTACAAGTCATTTTTGGTGAACACATGAACCAAATCCATGCTAGGCTGCATAATCTTTGCTTTGCAGGCCTAAAACTTGTTTGTCACTCCATAATTAATGTTTTGCACAGCTGCTAGAAGCTTTAATCCAAGCATTCAATGCATTTCCCGTGCTTAATACTATTTTAGGAAGAAAGGCAGCATTGCCATTTTGGAAAAGTGGCTTTATGCATAAAGTCCACTCTTCTTGAGCCTCTAACTTGTTTGTTCAGCACACACTCAACATACAAAGTTAGATAAACATGTTTAAAGTTTGTAATCACTCTAGACAGCCTTGTACTATGCATTGGGACAATGTGTGTCAAGCTTGCTTCAAAAACAAGAAAAAGAGCCATAACTTATGATTTTTGAATTCTGATCAAGGACAAGTCTCCAAACTTGTTTCTTATAAATAGAATCACTATTTGTGAGCGAGGAAACGAGCTTAAGGACCCTGAAATACACCAAAAGTCTCTCAAATCAGAAATTGCCCAAAAACACCATTGTTGCACAAATTCTGACATCAAACATCAAACTCATATTTCCTGCGTGCTTTTCTTGGCCTTTTGGTTCCTAAAGCTTCCTTACATCAAGTGTAACCTATCCCTGCCCCTGTTTCATTACTATAACATCATTTACCATATCCTTCATAACCAAAAACAGAGCATTTCACATTGACTTCTCCAGGCCATTCCAGCCATCCATTGCTCAAGCTAATCATTGCATTAGCTTCCTGGGACCTCAAGGAAGCTAACCTGATCATCACCATCACTTGAAACAAGCTCAAACTCAAAACACGATTTCCAGTTTTGAGGTAAGTTTTCTCAACTTGGAACTCTTCGTACATGCATCATCAATAATTTATTTGTGAACAAAACATGTAGATATCATTGCCCTGAAGCTAACCATGTCCATAGTTTCCATTAATTTTGCTTGAGCTTAGAGAATTTTGAAACTGAAATTTATGAGATTTTTAGGGTTCAAATTAGTGCCATTTAAATTCATGCTTATCTTTGATCTATAGTTTTAATGCTTTACATTTCTGAAACCGTGAGAAAATTTGCTATAAGTTTCATGTTTACAGTTTTCATTTTTGATGAGAAATGAGCAAGTTATAGTTAGTCTGGCTGGAGGTTGAAGATTAAGTCTTTAGGGCGCGTTTTGCCTTGTATATTTATTGTTTTACTTATGTTAACGGATGTATAGTCACCCCAATTGTAGAAGCGCGCGCCTATAATCTATGGGACCTAGGTTCGAGCCCCAGTGGTACCCTTTTGTATTTTTTACATTTTTTTTGCTCTTTCTGACTTTTTGCAGGCGTTGGCTCTAGCTTTGGGCCTATGTTTTGTTTGCTATCCCTCACCCCCCTGCAGGCTATTTGCACCTTGACCCAATTTTATTTCTATTTCTTTATTTTTATTTTATTTATTTTCTTAAAAATATTTTTAATTACTAAAAAATCATAAAAATACAAAAAATGATAGATTTTATATTTTAGCTTATTTTATTTTATTTTTTATCATAAAAAATATTTTTATTAACTATACTTCATTTATTTTTGCCCATTATCTTGTAAATTAATTAAGACTAGGATATTATTTATTTTCTTTTACACCAATTAAAATATATTATTTTAATATAAAAAAGGGCCAAAAATAATTTATAATACTATAAATATTTTCAAGACAAAAATACCAAAAATACTCTTTTTCTAAACTTATTTTCTTTTAATCAATTAATAGAAGTAGGGTTTTATTTAAAATCTCTTCTTAATAAATTTAAGTTTAATTAATTATTTTCTCTAATCAATTAGGTTAAAACAATTTCCATTTTTCTCATGAAAATAAAATAAGATATTCATTTACTTTATATTTTGCATTTTTGTACATTTATTTATTTTATGCATTATGTTCATTTAAATTCTTGTACAAATTCAATTTGGTTGTAATAGATCAATTATGTTTATATTTTTGCAATCCTCATTTAAAAATTGTACACCCCCCCCCCCCCCCCCCCCCCAAATTTTGTAATAGCGTAGTAACTTTTAAATTCTGCAATTTATCGCTTTTATATATAACATGCTAGTAATTAGGGTTTGTATGGAAAGAGTAAAACCAATACTTAGAAAACCCTAATTCAAGACAAAAACAAGCATGAAAATGATACACTTGCACACAAGCACCCCTAGGGTTATTCCACTTGGTTTCCTTATACAAAATGACCATATTACGTATGTAAGGTATCTTAGCAAAAACAAACAAATACAAGATCATAGTCCCTCGATAACGATATCTATGTTGCCTTATAAATGATCTCAGTCCCTAAAAGAGAATGCTAAGATACCTTTCAATATTGATAATCATGGTTATACGATGACCCACGCCCGTCCCGTTTACATCCAAAGATAGGGTTACTTACCAAATCAATGGTAAGGTAACAATGTCAAAGGAAAAAGGAAATGAACAAGAATGACTTTTGAGTAGGTAGAATGCTCCTAATTACTTGCTCAATTTCAAACAAATATCCTTGCTATTTTCAAAACAAACACTTACACTTTCAAACATCTTACAAAATTGAAAACATTTTCAAAAGATCAAACATCTTTGTATACATTCTTACAAACAAGAGTCATTACAAAGATTGCCTAAACAATGGCCTCTTTACAAAATACTTTCAAAAACCACACAAAGCATAATTTTAAACAAAAGTAAGTGATCTAACAAGTAACTAAGAGCCCATGGAAAACCATGGATGAAAAGGGTGATAATACCTTCCCTTTTCATAATCTACCCCCCGAAGTCAAGAAACAATCTCAAAGGTCTTTCCTGTGCTTTTTCACCTTTCCTTTTGGATAAAAGAAAAGTCGGTGACGACTCTTGCTAACCGCAACATTTGCGATCAAACGCAAACTTTCAAGTCAGTTCTCCCACCGTATCACACTAACCACTATGGACGTCGAAGATTTCTCGCACCCTGTGAACACGGACATAGTCAAAAAATACTACGCATAAGAATGACCTGCTAGGTTGACATACTTAGGAAAAAAATAAGGGAATCCCGGCGAACCAAAAGGGTTCGGGAAAAAATTAGGGATATATACAAAAGAAAGTACACCCGGCAAGTTGAAAACCTGAAAAGGTGGCTTGGGAAAAAAAGGGTATCCTAGTGGACTGAAAACCTGAAAGAGCGGTCCAGGCAAAAATTAGGGATTAAAAGCGTACGACTATGCCCCATTGGATCACTTACATGTTAGCTTTATTACCAAATTCGAAAGTTAAAATGGTTCAATCAACTTCTTCTGATGGCAAGGGATGAGATGTTCGAAGACATAGGGTAAATAGCAGAGTTGGAAACCAATGAGATCATTTCCACATGGCTATACGTTCTGTTTTCACTTTGTATTCTTTTCATTTCACGGCTACTTCCTCTTACTAGCATTTCTGTCTCTTAGTATAAAATCATCTGTTTATATGCAAATTATCAATACAAATACATCTTAAAGTTCAAACTTCTGGTTTTTGTGTTTTGTTTTTAAAAACATCCAATGACTAAATTGAATGAACATGTTTATATGAACATGATTAACTGTTAACAAATATACGCATAAGAACAAGAATAAGCATTTACTCAAGATTCTAGGAGTTGGAATGACACTCAAGTTGTCCATAAATCCCCACATAGGCTACTTCTATGAGGTTATCCCCATAGAATAATCTTCACAAAATTCACCCTCAATAAGGATACAATCCCCCCAATTTCCTTACAGAGTTCTAGTTAGTACAGTTCATGGAAATTCTCTTCCCCAGCTGAGTTTGGTCCTCCAAAACTGAAAAAGAAACCTTGCAAAGTTCTTATCTCTAGCAAAAATCAATTTCCCCGGGAAAGTTTGTTTCCTCAGCAAGAGCACTTCTCCGACAACCAGGTTTATTTCCCTAAAAGGGTTTATTTCCCCAACAGACTACAAATTCCACAACTCGAGCCTATTCCTCAGACTACTACAAATCACTGACAAAATTATTCTCCCAAGTGAAATTCCCATAATCCCCAGAAAGTTGCTGCAAAACCTGGAACTAGACTAGATATCAATCAAATATATCTTCCCCCAGACAAGTCAGAAGGTTATCCATCTCTTTTATCCCCAGTCGGGGTATATAAGAATTATCCTCCCTAGACGAGTCGAAAGGTTATCCATCTTTTTATCCCCAATCATGGTGTACAAAAATTATCCTCCCCAGACGAGCCAAAAGGTTATCCATCTCTTTTATCCCCAGTCAGGATATATAAGAATTGAATTTCCCAGTAGATCAATGAACAACCAATGTTCCTAAGCTCTTCTCCCTAAAGCATAAATCAACATCCCCAGCGGAGTTTCCTCAAACAAGTTAGCAGGAATCCCCAGTGGAAGCATTTTAGACAAGATTGAAGATACACTTATTCTTCATCCCCAACAATGGTCAGAGATTTATTTTCCCAAACAAAGATACACTTCAACAATATCCCACACTCATACGTCATAGGATATGCATACGAAACTCATATAGCACAATCTCATTTATTTTTGAGAATATCATCGTGCGATGCATTTCATACATCATGACATTGCATACAACTAACTCTTTACCTTTTCAGGAAAGATCAATCAACAGATGAATATCACCAACAATTCACAAATAGGTCCAAGATTAATTCCCTAAACAAGATATGGCAATTATCTGGATGACCAGCCAGAGATTAATTCCTGAAACAAGACGGGGCAACTATCTCAACGACCAACAAAAATCAGGTTCCAGATTAATTCCCGAAACAAGACGGGGTAACTATCTGGACGACTAGCAACAAATTAATTCCTGAAACAAGACAGGGAAAATATTTGTGAACAACAGACTATAGATTAATTCTTGAAACAAGACGTGGAAAATATCTACAAGACCAGGTTAGAGAATAATTCCTGAAACAAGACAGGGAAACTATCTCAACGGCCAACAAAAAGCAGGCTCCAGATTAATTCCCGAAACAAGATGGGGCAACTATTTGAATGACCAGCCACAGATTAATTCCTGAAACAAGACAGGACAACTATCTGTAAAACAAAACTTATTGTAGATCAATTCTCGAAACAGGATGGGGCGACTATCTTTATCACCAATGGTATGAACTCCCGAAACAGGACGCGTTTACAAACAAACTAATTAAAGATCAATTCCTGAAACAGGACGAGGCAACTATCTACGTGAACGTACTAAAGATTAACTCCCGAAACAGGACAGAGAAAACATCTTTCTTTCTCTATGGTCAGATAAACATCAATTCCCGAAACAGGACGGGGTGACTATCTTTATCACCAAGTGGTATGAACTCCCAAAATAGGACGAGTTTACCAACAAAGCAAATTGTAGATCAATCCCCGAAATAGGACGGGGCGACTATCTACATGTTAAGAAGCTACTCAAACACCTTTCCCATAGGTCAATTCTGGAAATCATTCTTTATATATAGTTGAGCGTAGACTCATTCTGATGCTTCTATCAACAATTACCCTTTGGATGGCATCTATAAGCCCACAAATTAGGGTTTTGGTTTTCTCAAGGATAATTGGACTTTTAATGCATCAAGTGACTTTCATGGTTCATTATATGTCTTCAATAATTCTCATACCAAGTTTCAAGTCTTACATCACAAATTTTCTCAATTAATTGCTCAGATGATTGAAAATCAACTTTATTTGGCGAAAAATCAATTGTGGTCAACATACAATCAAACTTCATGATTTTTGGCCAACATCAACATTTTAAAGTCATATTCATCAATTTATAAAGGGTTATCATAATTCCTCAAGAAAAGCATTCAAATCATCAAAGGGGTAAAATTGTTAAAATTAGGGTTTTAACTGAGAATACTGATCATTGACTTTTGACCTAGTACATGACCTAATGGCTTGAAGCATGATCTCAAGGAATCAAATACAACATATTGACCTAATTTCATGGCTCAAATCATTTCTCAAGATCATGGGATTGATAGTTGGAATTTGGATCAACCGATAAAAAGTCAACTAACACACAAAAAGTCAAACTTTGACTTTTTGGTCAACATTGAATTTCAAAGATCAAGAATCATCAATACATTCAAAAATATCAAACGTAATCATCAAGAATCAAGAAAGTCAAGAAAATTCAACAAAAAGTCAAGATTTCCAAGACTTAGAAAAATTCTAAGTGTTTTTATCCTTATTAAATTCACTACTTCATGACCATTTTTCACCATGATGCAAGATGCTTCAAGGAAAATTTTCAACATGAAAGTTATATATCATGATGAATTCTACAACTTTGTCTTGGAGGTTTGATGTCCAAAAAATGATTGGATTAGGAGATATAGGCCCATGAAGTTATGACATTTTTAACAAAACACTTAGTGAAATTTTTAACAAGTTTGGTCAAACTTTTGTCCCAACTTCTTGGCCATTTTTCACAAAGTTCCAAGTTGATTAAGCCAAAGTTGTCAACATCAAGGTTGTATACAATGTTTCGAACTTTCCAAAATGTTCAAGAACTTGAAGAGATCATTTTTGAGCTAGGAGATTCGGAGCGAAGAAGTTGGCATGATAAACTTGAATGATAGGTCATTTTGCTGATGAACACATAATTAAATCTCCAACCTTGCTGCATAATCTTGCTTTGCAGGCCCTCTAAATTGAAAATCACTCCTTAATTTATTGTTTACACAACTAGTTGAGCTATGATCCAAGTGCTTGAGCCATTGTTCAAGTGATCATTCCATTAATGGAACAAAGTTACCATTTCCATTTTTGAAAAGTGACTTCAATCACAAAGTCCACTCTTCTTGAGCTCCTCACTTGTATATTATGATCACACTCCATTGTAAAGTGATGAATCAACCATGTACATCCTATCAACCACCCTTGAGCCTTTGTACTATGCATTAGAACAATGTATTTCAAGCTTGCTTTAAAATCATGTTTCAAAACCATAACATGTGATCTTTGATATCTGGTTATTTAAGCATCTAAAAACTCTTGTCTATAAATATAGAAGTTGTTTGAAATCTAACACACAAGTTCAAGAGCCCTCTAACCCCCTCAAACTCTCTGAAATTAGAATTGGTATTCAAAACCTCCATTGTTTCATATTCTAACATTAAACTTTAAACTTATAATCCACTTGTGAAGTTTCACTCTAAGTCCATCACAAAGCTTCCATACCTCATTTAAAACCTATCCAAGACCTTGTTCTATCACTGTAACACAATTTTCACCATCCTCCATTTCCAAAAACAGCCACCTGCAACTTGACTTCTCCAGAAAGATTCAGGCACTTTCAGCACAAAGTAAGCATTGCAATAGGATCCTAGGAGTTCAGTGAAGCTATCCAGATCATCAAAACATCTCCAGGAGTGCTCCAACTTCAAACACGATTTCCAGTTTTGAGGTAAGTTTTCTCAACTTTGAACTCCTTATATAAGCATCATTAATGGTTACTTTGTGAATAAAAAATGTAGACATCATTTCCCTGAAGCTAATCATGCCTTTAGTTTTCATTTATGTTAACTGTACGTGAAGAAATTTGAAGTTAAACTTTCAGAAATATTAGGTTTTAATTTGGTACCAACATAAATTCATGCTCATCTTTGATTTATAGCTTTAGTTATTTACATGGTTGAATTCATGGTGAAATTTAGAGCAAGTTTCATGTTTACAGTTTTGAAAATGGTTGAGAAATAAAGGAGTTACAAATTTAGCAATGGTGATGTTCATCCCTGCGCGCAAAAAGGAAGATGATGAAGCCATGTTCAAATTTTAAGAATTGAGTTTATTTTAAATTTAGTGCAAGTTGTATAATGAACGGATGAAATAGCCACCCCAGTGGTAGAGAAACGCGCGCTAAGTCATTTGCCTATAGGGATCTGGGTTCGAGCCCCAGTGGTACCCTTTTATTTTTCACATAATTGTTATTTCATATTCAATACAAGAAAGCTACGGATGTGCACGGTGTTCCTCTCACCATCACCACATGATCACCACATGGTTGAATCCCACGCATCTAAATGAAAGACCATGGTGCACTCTAAGAAATCAATCACATGATCAACAAGCGATATAATTTTTGTTTCTGGGCCTTCACCGAGTTTGCTTTCATACACCTCCCCTTTTGCTTACTAATAGCGCAGGCCCAATATATTTTTTGTTACAAACATTTTCTTTTTTTTCTGATTTCAAAAAAGGGTTTATGTTGGGCCTGCCAAAAATTGTTATTTCACACCCCTTTTACTTTTTAACACCCAGACCCAATATTTTTTATATTCTTCATATTTTCTTATTTTTATTTATTTATTTATTTTTATTTTAACCAAAAATACAAAAATATATATTTTATTAAATAATTAAATTAAAAATATTTTAATTTAAATATTTTATTTACTTTTTTAATTAAATTAGATTTTATTACTCCTTTTTTACATTATAAAAACCTTTTCTTTCCAAATTAACATTAACATTCAAATTATTTTCTAAAAAAATCATTAGACTTAGGTTTTCTTTTCTTAATTTCAATTAACTTAGAATTTAGGTTTAGATAAATAATTAATTAACTTCTCTTGTAATTAAAACTAATTAGTTTGATTAGGTTAATTATAAAACCTTTTTCCATCAAAAATCACACAAAAACAATTTCTTTTTTCTTCTTCACCTCTACATTTTTGTGCATTTAATGTTTATTCATATTCAATGGTTTGTAATACATAATTATGCTTTATTGATTTCCTCCCCTCATTCACAAACTAGTATCCCCATTTTTAAAGCGTTGTAATAGCGTAGGACATTTAAATTCCGCAATTTACCGCTTTCCTTATTATTGTTAGTAATTAGGGTTTGCATGACAAGATTAAAAATTGAATATTAGACAACCCTAATCCAAGACAATATACATGAAAACAAAAACACTTTACACACATGCACCTCTAGGGTTAACCTCACTTGTTGCCTCAAATATAAATAATCATGTCCCTCAAATGTGTGATATTTTAGCAAAGACCCTCGATTAAAAGATCGTAGTCCCATGATAACCCTTCGATGTTGCCTTCAATAAACGATCTTAGTCCCTTACGACAATTGCTAAAACATATTACAAATTGCCTTCTATGACTGTATGATGACCCACGTCTGTCCCTCACATCCAATGATATGGCTCCCTACCAACCAATTGTAAAGTAGCACTATCTAAAGGAGGAGGAAAAGAATAAATACTTTTTGGGTAGGTAGATTGCTCGTAATTGCTTGCTCACAAACTAAAAGAATTTTCACACCTCACACTTTTCAAAAGAAACATTTTATATACATTCTTAATGATACGATAATCATTACAAAATTGCCTTACATTGGCCTCTTCAAAATATCTTTCCACAAGACAACACTTTTCTGAAATATTTGCAAAAAAAAACACTTTGTATGCGTTCTTAATGATACGAGAATCATTAAAAAGTTTTCTGTATGAAGGCGTTTTCAAAATATTTTCAAACTTACACAAACACAAAGCATTTCAAAGTGAGCTAGCAATTAAGAGCCCATAGATAACTACAGATGAAAATGGTGCTAACACCTTCCCTTTTCATAACCTACCCCCCGAATTAAAGAAAATTCTCAAAACGTATTTCTTGTTCTTTTCACCCTTTCCTTTATTGGATAAAAGAAAAGTCGGTGGCGACTCTTACTATCCGCAACATTTGCGATAAAATGCAAAACACCCAAGTCAGTTCTCCCACCATATTACAGGTAGTAAAATGGAATTACGATTTATAGATAGCCTTTGACAAGATCAAGGAGTACCTACAAGAACCTCCAATTCTGATGCCACCCGTTGAAGGAAGACCTCTAATCATATACCTAAGTGTGCTTGAGATTTCAATGGGGTGTGTACTGGGCCAGTATGATGAGTCTGGTCGAAAAGAGCATGCAATATACTGAAGGGGTGAAAAACACAAGAAGGGGGGGTTGAATTGTAAAACTGGAATCTTAAAGCAAATGACAAGATATTTTTATCCTGGTTCGTTTGATCTCAAACTACTCCAGTCCACCCGTCAAGGTGATTTCGCCTCTCTCCAACGAGGTCTTAATTCACTATATTCAACTGAATACAAATCTGCTTTAACAACTGCTAAAGCCTTCTTGATTCAAACCACAATCCGGTTTGTCAAGGCAACACTTTCTTACAAAGGTATAAAATAATGTGTGTGAATGTTTTCTACAAAAACTATATCACAACTGTGATGTTTACACAAATGAAGCTTAGAATACTAGAATGCTAAACACTAATGGAGTATCAGAGTTTGTTGGTTTAGCAAAACTGGTAGATGAAGATTATTGTTCAGCTTTGTGCGTGTAGAGAGTTTGGAAGCATTAGCCGTGATAATCTTCGAAGCTTGGTTTATATAGCACTTGAGAAGATGAACGTTGAAGCAAATATTCTTGATTCAATGCTAATAACAAGCTTTCCTTTTTGAGCAGATCTTGTCTAGAATGAAGCCGTTGGAATTAATTAGCGTTCAATGCACAGTACCGTTGCTTCTTCAATGCACGTTCTGGCTTGGCTCATTCTGATTCTGCTTCGCTGCTGATGAACAATTGATTCTGTATCAGAGTGTTTACGCGCAGTTCTGTTCATCAAGCTTCAGCATGTACAAGCGTTGATCATCTGATCTTCACGTTCTGATTCAGCAACTTCTGATGCTGGTGTATCAAATCATATTCTGATGCTGAATAATTGATCTTGCTTATTTTAATCAGCATATCTGCAAGTCAGAGCATAGTATTTTTAGGCAGCATATAATTCAATCATGAAACATTTAAATACTATATCTTTTCACTTTGTTATCATCAAAACTTAAATATAGGGTACTAGATTCAAACATTGTTCTAACAATCTCCCCCTTTTTGATGATGACAAAAACTAGATATTTTAAATAGATAATAACGTGAAAAGGTATCTAGGAAATGTTTCAGAGTTAAGAAGTAAAGAGAAATCAGAGTTTAAGAGATACTCCCCCTGAGTTTGTTACTTCCCTTTGATATGCGTGTTCTTCAGGATCAGATCTTTTTCTATCTTTGAGCATCAGATTAAGAGTCTTTGACTTATCAGAGAGCAGAGCTTCAGAGCTTTTCCTGTCAGAGCTTTGCTTCGGATCAGAGTGTTAGGTCGATCAGAACTTCATATATCAGAACTTCATATTTGATCAGAGCAACATGAGCTTCTACATTTTGATCAGAGCTTCTAGCTTCTAGTCTTCATAGGTTCAAGAGCTTCCTTGTGCCTGTAGACTTAAAAACAAAACAGAAAAACATTTCAAGTAATAGAGTTAGAATGTTTGAGAGTTTCTGTCTAGTTAGCCGTTATTGATTTTAAATATCATTCTTGTTCTCCCCCTTTTTGTCAGCAATCAAAAAGTGCTGGTGATGTGCTAAAACCATTTAGATCAGAAAAAAAAATTATATTAAAATAGTTCAGAGCAAAAGAACATTACACAAACACAAACAAAACAGTACATCAGAAAATGAAGAAAACATAGAGAATGTCATGCATAAAAGAAATTTTAAGGTTGTGGGGGCATGCGTGAGAACAGGCTTTCCAGCATTGCTTGAATCTTTTCAGAAGTTTCATTCTGCTTCTGAACCATGGTGACCACAGTGTCAATTTTACTGTCCTGTACATTCATTCTTGCTTCCATCTTCTGATCATTCTCTTCCATCCGCTGCTGGAGACGTAAGTCATTCAGCCTTAATTCTTCCAGAGCCTGCCTGTCCAAGGCAGCTTGAGAACTTTCAGCAGGAGGGAGCTTCTCAGAACTTTCAGCTACATCTTCTGCTGGATTCTCTTCCTGAATGGTCTTGTCCTCTGATGGTTGCACCTGTGCAGCTTGCTCTTTCTCAGACCAGGATTCACTGTCCAGAGGGAGCACAACTTCTTGAGGCAGCTGAATCTCAACTTCCTTCAGCAGCTTGCTAAAGTTCTGTTGAGCCTGCTCATAGTTGACGTCCTGCAGCTTGAGTGCTTCAGCACGTACCCATACTCTGAACTGTGACCAGAGCTGATCAGAAGCAGCTGGGTCGATCATCCCCGGACAGACTTGCTTAAAAGAAGCAATCCATTGCAGCATACCTGTTTCAAAATTCAAGATACGAGAGCCAACATCTGGTTGCTTTGGTTTGGGTATGGCAATTTTGTGTCTAAGGTCAGCAAGACGTTCAAGACTTGTTAAGTCAATGAAAGTTCTGCTGGGGTTTTCAGCGGATTGGTTTTCAGAGATTGTTTGTTTTGGAGGATGGTTATCAGAATCAGAGGATATTTCTATTGGAGTGGTTGGAGTTTTTGGAGGTGTTGATTCCTCTGATGATGGCAACTGGGGCCTGACAATGGTGGTTCCACATGGCAACTGGATTGCCAGCGGTGAAGGTTGAGGTGAGTGGGGATCAGAATGATTTGGCGAAGGGGTTTCATAGCGGTGAAACTCTGTTTGTGGTGAAGGTGGTTTATTTTCTGGTTCAGGAGGTGGAATCTCTGATTGCTCAGGGATCAGAGGTTCTTTTGTGATTGGTTGTTGTTGTTGTGGTTCTGGTTCTGGTTCTGGTTGAATTTCTTGTTCAGGTTGAGTTTCTGGTTCAGGTTGAGTTTCTGGTTCAGGTTGTGGAGGAGGAATATTTGGTGGTTCAGAGTGAGGTTGAACAGAAGCATGTTCACGCTCAATATCAGCTAGCACTCTATCTAGTGCTGGTGTTGTTGAAACAGTTGGTTGTTTGGTAATTTTGATTCTGGGTCTTCTGAGTAGTAAGGCCTCAGAAGGGTCTTCTGGTATTGTTTCATCAATAGTAGGGATTGGGATGGATATTCTGTGAGAGGTTTGAGGAGGGGCAGCAGATGTTGGAATAGTAGATGAAATTGAAATAGGGGCAGCAGATGAATTACCTCGTTTCTTTGGAGTCTGATGAGATGATCCTTCTGCTTTCCTCTTCTTTGTCTTCTTCTGAATCACTTCAGGTTGAACTTGACTCAGATCTTTGATCTTCAGCTTTGAACCTGCATCTTCTTCCTTGTATGAATCTGGATACTTGAGAAACATATCAGGTTGGGATTCCATTTCAGAAAATCTTGGGAAATTACTCAGAGGCACTCTTCTTCTGGAGATGTCAGCAGTTGAAGAAGCTCTGGGTTCCTTCCTGATATTTTCTATCAGCTTCATCTTTTTCAGGTTCTTAGCGTTCAGCGGTTTTCCAACAGTTGGTTCCATAGTGCCCAGCACTTGAGCTTCGCTCAGATAATCTATCAGATTATTCTCTGTCAGAATATCTGATATGAGCCTTCCAAACGGTATCCAGTCCCTTTTGGTCCTTTCTTCTTCTCTAGTCTCTTTCACACTAGTCTTCAGATGGTTGAACAGGAAGTGTGCCAGATTGATCTTCACCCTCTGATCAATAAAGTAGATCAGAAATTGCTGATCCACGTTTATATAATCAGGAGAGCTTGTTGGCTTCCTGTGATTGAAACAGCCCAGAACAATCTTGGCCCATACTCTGCATTGATCCTTCAGATCCTTAATTTTGTTGCTGGGAAAACCAAGAGTGAAAATGCAGTTGGCTACCACACCTATATCAGGGCATCTGTCAGCCATGTCCACACAACGGACTCCACCACCACTTTGACCAATTAACCTAGCAATGAGGTCTTCAGAAATTATTATCTTCTTTCCCATGACAGAAGAGATGACTAGATGTTTGTGAATCTTGGCGTGAATCCAAAATTCCTTGACAAGCTCTGGGAAAGTTGGTCCAACCAACCTATCGAAATACCTCTCCCACTTTTGAGCCTTGATTTCATCAGTTAGGTCAAATCCATTATCCTTCAAACTTTCGAAATCGACGATTAACTCAGAGAGAACCTCAAGATTCTTTACCGGTGTGAGAAGAGTTCAGGTAGGCACCTGATAATGCTCAGAAGTTTCTTTCTTCTGATTCCCTGCAGAAATGCTGGAGGATGCCATTGTTCTCACTAAAAAGCTTTTAGAATGATTTGAGAGAAAAAGGTTTGAAGGAGATAAACTCAGAAATATGCAGAAAAAGTTTCAGAGATTATGAGAATGCGTAAGGAATAAGAATGAAGAATAATGTGCTTAAATAAGGTTTTCAAAAATTATTTTGAAAAATTAAACGTTTTTAAGAGAGAGAAAAAGATAATGATTGCCATTAACAAGCGTGATTACTTTGCATTTAATGCTTGCTGATTTTGGGGGATTTGAGAAAGATACTTAAAAACGGTTACCAGACATGTGTCTCAATGCACCCAATCAGCGCTTTCCTTTCTCAGAAGCGTGCACGCGTTCTGCTTCAGGGATTTGCTGATGATTGGATGACACTTGTTTGATGTAGTGATCAGCACGTCTGTCTTTGAGATTAGACTCTCAGATCTTTAGACTTGCATCTGATACAATCTGCATGTTCTATCTTTCTGAAAAAAAGATTGATCAGAAGTTCACAGTAATATAATTACATTCTGAAGATAAATACATGGAATTAAAACATTTTCATTCTGGGCATACTTTCATGCTGAGATGTTTCAGAATGAAATTAAACCTATCTTCTGAAAGGGGTTTAGTGAAGATATCAGCCCATTGATGGTCTGTATCTATAAATTTCAAGTTTAAGATGCCTTTCTGAATATAGTCCCTAATGAAATGATGTTTTATTTCTATATGCTTAGCTCTAGAATGTAAAATAGGATTCTTACTTAAGCAAATAGCAGAAGTATTATCACAAAGAATAGGAATGTTACTCTCAAAAATCTGGAAGTCTTCAAGCTGACTTTTCATCCAGAGCATCTGTGTGCTGCATCCAGCTGCTGCTATGTACTCAGCTTCTGCTGTTGACAGAGCAATTGTTGATTGCCTTTTGCTGGACCACGAGATCAGATTTTCTCCCAGAAACTGGCAGCTTCCAGAAGTGCTTTTACGTTCCACTCTGTCTCCAGCAAAATCAGCATCACAGTAGCCTACTAAGCTGTAATCACTAGATTTTCTATAAAACAAACCCAGATTAGTAGTACCTTTCAGATACTTGAAAATTCGCTTAACAGCTGTTAAGTGAGATTCTCTAGGATCTGATTGGAATCTAGCACAAATACATACGCTGAATAAGATATCAGGTCTTGAAGCTGTCAGATAAAGGAGAGAACCAATCATACCTCTGTAGAATTTCTGTTCTACGCTTTTGCTTACCTCTTCTCTTTCCAGAATGCACGTGGGATGCATTGGAATCTTTGATGGCTTACATTCTGAGAGGTCAAATTTCTTCAGAAGATCTCTGATGTATTTGCTCTGATGAATGTAAGTTCCCTCTGGAGTTTGATTGATCTGAATTCCTAGAAAGAATTTCAGTTCCCCCATGAGGCTCATCTCAAATTCTGCCTGCATACACTTAGCAAATTTTCTTCCAAGAGAAGGATTAGTAGAACCAAAGATTATATCATCAACATAAATTTGACAGACTAAAATGTCACTCTTAACTGTTTTACAGAATAGAGTAGTGTCCACTTTCCCTCTGGTGAATTCATTTTCAAGCAGAAAGTTACTTAGCCTTTCATACCAAGCTCTGGGAGCTTGTTTCAGACCATACAGTGACTTTTTCAGTTTGAAAACATGTTCTGGATGTTTTGTATTCTCAAAACCTGGGGGTTGGTGAACATAAACTTCTTCTTCTATATAACCATTTAAGAATGCACTTTTGACATCCATCTGATACAGAGTGATGCCTCTATTAACAACAAATGAAATTAAAAGTCTGATAGATTCTAACCTGGCGACTGGGGCAAAGGTTTCTGTATAGTCTATCCCCTCTTGCTGACTATAACCTTGTGCAACCAGTCGTGCCTTGTTTCTGACGACTTCACCTTGTTCATTAAGCTTGTTTCTGAACACCCATCTTGTTCCAATGACGTTGAATCCTTTTGGTCTTGGAACGAGATCCCATACGTCGTTTCTGGTGAATTGATTCAGCTCTTCTTGCATTGCCAGAATCCAGTCATTGTCCAGAAGTGCTTCATCAATAGAAGAAGGTTCAATCAGAGACACAAGTCCCATCAGAGTTTCTTCAGAGTTTCTGAAGCTTGCTCTTGTTCTGATTGGATCTTCCTTTCTTCCTAGGATAGTCTCTTCTGGGTGATCCAAACTGCTTCTGGGTAATCTCTTCTGAGGTTGATCAGCAGCAGTTGTAGGATTTCTAGCATTGCTTCTTTCAGACGTTGAAGGAATGTCTGTGTTGAGAGCTTCTGATGACTTGTCTTCAGAACCTGCAAATTCAATTTCTATACCTGCAAGATTTTCATTCTGCTTTGACTTTTCAGAGTCAAGCTTGTCATCAAAACGAACACTGATTGATTCTTCCACAATCTGTGTTTCTGTATTGTATACTCTGTACCCTCTTGAGCGTTCAGAGTATCCTAACATAATACACTTCTGTGCCTTAGAATCAAACTTGTTCAAATAATTCTTAGTATTTAACATATAGCAAGTACATCCAAATGGATGAAAATACGAAATGTTGGGCTTTCTGTTCTTCCACAATTCATATGGAGTCTTTTCCAGAATAGGTCTTATTGAGATTCTATTCTGAATGTAGCACGCTGTGTTTATTGCCTCTGCCCAGAAAGTCTTAGCAACGTTTGTCTCATTGATCATGGTTCTGGCCATTTCTTGCAATGTTCTGTTCTTTCGTTCTACAACTCCATTTTGTTGGGGAGTTCTAGGACAAGAGAAATCATGCAGAATGCCTTTGTCATTAAAGAATGACTCAAAATCTTTATTTTCAAATTCTCCACCATGATCACTTCTGACTTTAACGATTCTAAGATCTTTTTCATTCTGAACTTGGTTACAGAAGGTAACAAACACAGAGTGTGACTCGTCCTTGTGTCTTAAGAACTTTACCCATGTCCATCTGCTATAGTCATCTACGATTACTAACCCATACTTCTTGCCACTGACAGAAGCAGTTTTAACTGGTCCAAATAAGTCAATATGCAGAAGTTCTAATGGCTTAGAGGTAGAAACAACATTTTTGGATTTAAAAGAAGGTTTTGCAAATTTGCCTTTCTGACATGCTTCACACAGAGCATCTGAATTGAACTTCAAATTTGGAAGTCCTCTGACCAGATTGAGTTTGTTAATCTGAGATATTCTTCTCATACTAACATGCCCCAATCTTCTGTGCCAGATCCACTGCTCGTTGTTAACAGACAGAAGACATTTTACGTTCTGACTCTTTAGTTCAGAAAGTTTGATTTTGTAAATGTTGTTTTTCCTCTTACCATTAAATAGGATAGTCCCATCTTTCTGACTAACAGCTTTACATGATTTTTGATTAAAGATTATATCATAACCGTTATCACTTAATTGACTTATGGATAACAGGTTATGCATCAATCCATCAACAAGCAGAACATTATTAATAGAGGGAAGATTTCCGTTACCTACAGTTCCAGAGCCAATTATCTTTCCCCTCTGATTGCCTCCAAAGCCAACGTGGCCTCCAGGCTTAAGTTCCAGGCTTTGGAACATATGCCTTCTTCCCGTTATGTGTCGTGAGCAGCCAGAGTCCAGGTACCATGACTGGTGTTTCTGACTTGCTGCTAAAGATATCTGCAACATGTATTATTTTATCCTTAGGTACCCAGATCTTCTTGGGTCCTGACTTGTTAGTTTTACCAAAACTCTGGTTGAATTTTGGTTTCACAGAAAGCTTACTACTAGTGTACTTGATGTCATGTGTGTGACCATACACAAAGTGTGAATTTAGAGGAGTGTGTTTAATGACTAAATCCATGACATTCTTAGGTGTAGGAACCTTACCTTGGTATCCTATTCCTTTCCTGCCGTTTCTGCTAACTCCATAGATCATTGAAGCCATTCTGCTTCTATCTATGCTTTTAGCAAGGAACTTCTGGAAACTATGATCATACTCCTTGATGATCTCATCAGCGTTGCTGGGAGTTTCAGAAATTGGTTCATTCTGAGAGTTTTGTAAAGAGTTTTCTAATTTTAAAATTTTATCTCTCAGCTCAGAGTTTTCCAATTTGAGACTCTCAGACTTATTAGAGTCAGATTCAAGAGTCCTTTTCAGGTCTCTGAATTTAGCTCTAATCTGCTGATAACGTTCCAGAATTTCATTGAGGCTTTCAGCAAGTTCAGCCTTTGTAAAATTAACAGCGAAGTTAGGGAATACCTCTTCTGTGTCTGATTCTGAGTCTGAGTCAGAAGCTTCACTGTCATCTGGAATGTTAGCCATGAGCGCTATGTTCGCCCTTTCATCATCTGATTCTGAGTCAACTTCAGACGAGTCAGAGTCATCCCATGTGGCCATGAGACTTTTCTTCTTTTCTCTTCCAAACTTCTTTTTGGGCTTTTCCCTCTGAAGCTTTGGACAGTCACTCTTGTAGTGTCCTTGCTCATTGCACTCGTAGCAGATGATGTCTTTTGTATTTGGCTTCTTGCTACCTGAGGAGCCTTCAGATCTTCTGTATCCAGAGGAAGAATCTGTCCTTCTGTATCTGGAAGAAGACTCGTTCTGATCAGATCTTCTGGGATTCCTGAACTTCCTTTGTCTTTGCTTCCACAGTTGATTTACTCTTCTGGAGAGAAGGGAAAGTTCGTCTTCTTCTGATGAGGATCCATCAGATGTTTCTTCAACTGCCTGCAAAACTTTAGATTCAGATTTTCTGTTAGATTTTAAAGCTATAGGCTTACCTTGCTTCTGAGGCTCGTCAGCTTCTAGCTCTATCTCATGACTTCTGAGGGAGCTTATAAGTTCCTCCAGAGTGATTTTGTTGAGATCTTTCGCCAGCTTCAGAGCAGTAACCATAGGCCTCCACTGCTTGGGTAAACTTCTGATTATCTTCTTGACATGGTCAGCAGTAGAGTATCCTTTGTCCAGAACTTTGAGACCAGCTACCAGAATCTGGAATCTAGAGAACATAGTTTCAATGGATTCAGAATCTTCCATTTTAAACGCCTCATACTTCTGAATGAGCGCCAAAGCTTTTGTTTCTTTGACTTGAACGTTGCCCTCATGCGTCATTCTGAGAGAATCAAAGATGTTCTTAGCTGTGTCTCTGTTGGAGATCTTCTCATACTCAGTATAGGAGATGGCACTGAGGAGGATGGTTCTGGCCTTATGGTGATTCTTGAAGTCACGCTTTTGTTGATCAGTCATTGATTTTCTTTCAATCTTCTGACCAGTTGCATTCACAGGGTGCGTGTATCCATCTGTCACCATATCCCACAGATCAGCATCATGTGCTAGAAAGAAGCTTTCAATTCTGTCTTTCCAGTAATCAAAGTTTTCTCCATCAAAGACTGGAGGTTTGCCGCTGAATATGTCTCTGTCCTCATTGGTGTCATTGCTGAAATGAGAGTTGTTTCCTGCCATTGTGTTTTTCTGACGCTGGATCTTGTACTGACACGGTTAAGTGTTTTAGCTCAGAACCAGGCGCTCTGATGCGAATTGAAGGGGTGAAAAACACAAGAAGGGGGGGTTGAATTGTAAAACTGGAATCTTAAAGCAAATGACAAGATATTTTTATCCTGGTTCGTTTGATCTCAAACTACTCCAGTCCACCCGTCAAGGTGATTTCGCCTCTCTCCAACGAGGTCTTAATTCACTATATTCAACTGAATACAAATCTGCTTTAACAACTGCTAAAGCCTTCTTGATTCAAACCACAATCCGGTTTGTCAAGGCAACACTTTCTTACAAAGGTATAAAATAATGTGTGTGAATGTTTTCTACAAAAACTATATCACAACTGTGATGTTTACACAAATGAAGCTTAGAATACTAGAATGCTAAACACTAATGGAGTATCAGAGTTTGTTGGTTTAGCAAAACTGGTAGATGAAGATTATTGTTCAGCTTTGTGCGTGTAGAGAGTTTGGAAGCATTAGCCGTGATAATCTTCGAAGCTTGGTTTATATAGCACTTGAGAAGATGAACGTTGAAGCAAATATTCTTGATTCAATGCTAATAACAAGCTTTCCTTTTTGAGCAGATCTTGTCTAGAATGAAGCCGTTGGAATTAATTAGCGTTCAATGCACAGTACCGTTGCTTCTTCAATGCACGTTCTGGCTTGGCTCATTCTGATTCTGCTTCGCTGCTGATGAACAATTGATTTTGTATCAGAGTGTTTACGCGCAGTTCTGTTCATCAAGCTTCAGCATGTACAAGCGTTGATCATCTGATCTTCACGTTCTGATTCAGCAACTTCTGATGCTGGTGTATCAAATCATATTCTGATGCTGAATAATTGATCTTGCTTATTTTAATCAGCATATCTGCAAGTCAGAGCATAGTATTTTTAGGCAGCATATAATTCAATCATGAAACATTTAAATACTATATCTTTTCACTTTGTTATCATCAAAACTTAAATATAGGGTACTAGATTCAAACATTGTTCTAACATATACTACCTTAGGAAAAAGTTTACCGATTGTGAAACAAGATACTCTCAGCTCGAGAAAACTTGTTGCGCTTTGGCATGGGCTGCTCGCCGACTAAGACAATATATTTTAACCCATACCATTTTATTGATCTCTAAAATGGATCCCATAAAATACATATTCGAGAAGCCCGCTCTCTCCAGAAGAATCACTAGATGGAAATGGTCTTAACAGAGTACAATATTCAGTACACCACTCAGAAAACAATCAAAGGGAGTGTACTGGCAGATCATTTAGCTCATCAAGCCATAGAGGACTATCAGTCTATGAATTTTGAACTCCCAGACGAGAACATTATACTAGTTAAAGATTGTGAAGAACCTGGACCGTATGAAGGACCTGAGCCAGGATCCTGATGGATTATGGTTTTCGACGGAGCTTCTAATGCACTTGGCAACATAATCGGTGCTGTAATTATCTCTCTCCAGGGTTCTCATACGCCCTTCATCGCCAGATTATGCTTTGATTATACTAACAACATGGATGAATATGAAGCGTGCATCATGGGTATCAAAGCTGCTATTGACCTAAGAATCAAGTTCTTGGATGTATACGGGGACTCATCCCTGGTAATCAGTTAGATCAAGGGAGAATGGGATATGAAGCACCCGAATCTCATTCCTTATCTGGAACATGTGTTAAACTTAATCCCGCACTTCGAGGAGGTCACTTTTTAACATATCACACGAGAAGAGAATCAGTTGGCAGATGCATTGGCTATAGTGTCATCTATGTTCAAAGTCAAATGGGACAATGAAGCTCCTCAGATTACTATTGAAAGGCTGGACGAACCGACACATTGCTATGAAGTTGACACTAATAGAGTAGAAGAGAAGCCTTGGTTTCATGAAGTGAAAAGATACCTTGAGGCTCAAGAGTACCCTAAATGAGCATCTATCAATGATAAGAAATTCCTACGGAGGTTCTCTGCCAAGTTCTTCCTGAGCAATGGAATTTTGCACAAGCGCAATCATGATTCAACTCTGCTTCGTTGTGTGGACAAGAAAAAGGAGGAGAAGATTGTGGAAGATATACACGAAGGTATCTTTGGTACTCACTTTAATGGACATACTATGACTAAGAAGATTCCGAGAGCGGGTTACTATTGGACGACCATGGAAACTGACTATCATCACCACTCAAGAACTTGTCACAAATGCCAGATCCATGCTGATAAAGTACACGTGCCTCTGGTTCCTCTGAATGTATTAAATTTTCCTTATCCTTTTGCAATGTGGGGCATTCATATGATCGAGGAAATCAATCCTACTGCTTCTAACGGACACCGCTCCATCCTCGTCGCCATTGATTATTTCACGAAGTGGGTTAAAGCAGCCTCATTTGCCTCAGTTACTAAGTGTTATGGCTCGGTTCATTAAGCATAACCTTATCTATCGATATGGCACCCCCAAAAGGATTATCACAGACAATGGTACCAATCTCAAAAACACTATGATCATGGAACTCTGCATGCAGTTCAAGATAAAGCACCACAACTTTTCTCCGTATCGACCAAAGATGAATGGCGCAGTGGAAGCCACCAATAAGAACATTAATAAGATTATATAGAAGATGATGGTGACTATAAATATTGGAACGAGATGTTACCATTTTCTCTTCACGTCTATTGCACTTCAGCACAAACATCAACCAGGGCAACCCCATTCTTTCTAGTCTACAGTATGGAAGTCGTCCTACCTGTCGAAGTTCATATTCATTCTCTAAGAATCACGAGAGATGAAGATCTAGAGGAATACTAGTGGATTCAGACTAGGTTGGACTAGTTGAATTTGATTGACGAGAAAAGACTCGTGGCTGTTTGTCACGGCTAGATGTACTATAAGCGTACGCTTAAAGCCTTCAACAAGAAAGTCAAGCATCAGGAATATAACGCTAGTTACTTGGTAATAAAGTGCATCATCCTACCGTAAGGTGACCCCAAGGGCAAATGGACTCCCACCTACGAAAGGCCATTTGCATTCAAAAAGAAAATTTTGGGTGGTGCTATAATACTAACCACCATGGACGGTGAAGATTTTTCGCACCCTGTGAATGCGGACATAGTCAAAAGATACTACGCATGAAAATGACCCGCTAGGTTGACTGGCCTAGGCAAAAATAAGGGTATCTCGGTGAACCAAAAGGGTTTGGGAAAAAATTATGGATATATATATATATATATATATATATATATATATATATATATATATATATATATATATATATAGAATATTGTACACCCAGCAAGTCAAAAATATGAAAAGGCGGCTTGGGAAAAAGGGTATCCCGGTGGACTGAAAACCCGAAAGGGCGGTCAGGGAAAAAATTAAGGATTAAAGAGTACGACTATGTCCCATTAGATCACATGCAATAAGCTTTATTACCAACGTCAAGTTCGAATAGTACAGATTAATTCAGTCAAATTCTTCTGACGGTAAGGGATGAGATGCTAGAAGACATAAGGACAATAGTAGAGTTGAAACTCGATGGGATCATTCATACATAACTATATGTTTTGTTTTACTTTGTACTCTTTTCATTTCACGACGATTTCCTCTTACTAGGATTTCTGCCCCTTTGTACAAAATCTCCTGTTTACAGGAAAATTATTAATACAAATACCATTTCAAAATTCAAATTGTCTTTATTTTTCTGTTTTGTTCGCAAAAACGTGCAATGACTAAATTGAATGAACATATGCATATGAATATGATTACTGTTAACAAATATATGCATAAAAACAGGAATAATCATTTACTCAAGACTCTAGGATTTGGGATAATGTTCAAAGTCGTCAATAAATCCCCACAGAACAACCTCCATGGGATAGTCCCCAAAGATCTATCTTCACAAGCTCATTCCCGACAAAGATACATTCCCCCATAAGTCTAATATGCCTTCAAGACAGAAACTGGGGAATTTTCCAGCAATTAACCTAATTATACTCACCAGAAGATCCCCCTAGAAGATAAAGAAGTATGATCTTTTCCCCGACAATGTCGCCAACCTACGAAATCCCAATCCTCATTATAGATTATGTCATCATCACAGTTCACAGAAATTATCTTCCCCAGTTGATCCCCTGCAAAATTATCTTCTCCAGTAGGGCTTATTTCCTCAACAGAGTATTTCTCCAGCAGGGTTTATTTCTCCAGTAGGGTTTATTTCCCAACAAGGTTTATTTCCCAAACAGAATGCAATCTCCCTAGGATGAGTGTATTCTTATGGCTACTACAAATCACTGGTAAAATTCCTCTCTTTAGCAAAGGACAGTCCAGACTGATATCCCCATAGAGTTGCTACCGAATCTGAAACCGGACCAGATATCGTTTAACCTTATCCTCCCCAGACGAGTTGGTATCCATATTGGAAACTCGGCCAGAAAACACCTTGGAAAGTTATCCATATCTTTTATCCCCAATCCGGATATATAAGAATTAAATTCCCTAGTAGAGCGATGGACTACCAATGTTCTTAAGCTCTCCTCCCCAAACAAAAGTCAACATTACCCAGCGGAGTATCCTCAAACAGAAAGCATGAATCCCCAGCAGAGACATTCTAAACAAGATTAAAGATTACATATACTCTTCATCCCCAGTAACAGTAAAGGATTTATTTTCCCCAGTCAAAGATGTTATACAAAAGCTACCAATGCGCTTCAACGACATCTTGCATCCATACATCATCTACAAGTATCATAGCATATGCATACGACACACATATTAAACTCTCATTTACTTTAAGAATATCATTATGCAATGCATTACATACATCATGACATTGCATAAAACTAACTTTTTATCTTTTTAGGTAAACGTCTACAAACAGATGAATATCCTTAACAGTTTTCAAACAGATCAAGATTAATACCCGAAACAAGGCATGGCAACTATCTGTATGACCAGGTCCAAGGTTAAGTCCCAAAATAAGACGAGGCAACAATCTGTACGACCAGGCGTTATGAATTCTCGAAATAGGACGGGTTCTCCAACGGAAAGCAGGTCAAAGGTTAACTCCCAAAATAGGATGGGGAAACTATCTTTATAATCAGGCAAAGATTAACTCTCGACACAAGATATGGAAACTATCTATATGACTAGGCAGTATGGATTTCCGAAACAGGAAGAGTTTACTAACAAAAAACAGGTTACAGATTAATTCTCGAAACAGGATGAGGCAACTATCTATATGACCAGGTAGTATGAATTCTCGAAACAGGACAGGTTTACCAACAAAAATAGACTGTAGATCAATTCCCGAAACAGGATAGGGCGACTATCTACTTGACAAACATCTCCCTCAAAAACTGTATTCTGACAAGCATCTTTCCTTCAAAGACTAAATCTGACAAGCAGCTACTCAAAACCTTCCCCATAGGTTCATTATGGAAAGCATTCTTCGGATACAATCAAGCTTAGACTCAATCTGATACTCCTATCAACGGTTACTTTGGATGGCATATATAAGCCCATCTCCGATGATATTCCCTCACATTTTTGAAGGGTATCTTTAAGCCCATTCAAGCAATATTATCAATCAACAACATTACCTTCTTGCACAGGCGAGTGCGAATTTCTGGGCACTTAAGTGTTCAATCCCCTTCTACCTTTAGATCACGAATGGCGAGTGTTGTACCCCAAAATTTTCCCTCCCATTTCTCTCAATGATTTCTCATCACAAGACCCTTGGAGCTCAAGATCCAGTTAGGGTTTTATCTGCTCAAGACTTCTCCTTGCACTGTTGACCCAAATTAGGGTTTGTGTTTGCACAAAGATATTTTGACCAAAATTGCCTAAGATGACTTTCATGCTTCATATTGGACTCCCAAGTTTATCCATACCAAGTTTCAAGTCTTGATTCCAAGTTTTTCCCAGTCAATTGGACAGTTGACCTAGAAATCAGCTGTATTGGGGAAAAAGTCAACTGTGGCCAATTGACAGTCAAATCTCATGAAAATTGACCCACATCAACATTATAAACTCACATGGACCATTTGATCAAGTTTGGATCATAGTTCCACAGGAAATTTGATCAGATCACCAAAAGGGCAAAATGGTCATTTTTAGGGTTTTGACTGTACAAAGGCAATTTTTGACTGTTTGACCTAGCCAATGGCAAACCAAGCTCATATATGGACTCAAGGACCCCATGGAATTGTCTTGACATGCTCAACAAGTTCAAAAGATCCCAAATACACAAGATTGACAGTTGAATTTCCCAGTCAATTGATCAATTTTGACTGTATATTGAAAAGTCAAACTTTGACTTTTTGGTCAAAATCAAGTGTCAAGATTCATTTTTCATCAAACATGCCAAATCATGAAACTTGTTCATCAAGAAATCAAGAAATGAAAATTAGGGTTTGAAATGAAGATTTTTCATAACTTAGAATTTTTCTAAGTTATGAAAAACCCTAATTTTTTCCTAACTTTGCCCCACTTTCTCACCAAGATTCATTTGGATTCAAGCAAAAGTCAAAACATGAAAGTTGTAGCCTATTGCATAATATACAACTTTGATTCACAAAGTTTTCCCAAAAGAGGCTTGTATCTCAAGTTACAAATTTTGGAATAAGGGTACTAAACCATTCTTAACTTAGAGAAAATTTGACCTATTTTAGGCAAGGTTTTTACCTAACTTCAAGACCATTTTTCACATACTTCCACTTGGAATTTCAATTTAAATTTCAAAGATGGATTGTAGTACACATTCCAAGCTTTCCAAAATGTCCAAGAACTCATCAAACAACCTCATGGTTAGGGAGAATCGAATTTTGCAATATTGGAAAAACTCACTTTGTTCATGACCAAATTCCATGTTCATACACTTAAGCAATTTGCAAATCAACATGCATTCCTTGATTACAGACCCTAAATCTCTTTCACACTCATAAATTTAATGCAAACTCATTGTGCCAAGACCATGTTCTATGTGTTCAAGCATTGCATAGTGGTTTAATCCATTTATAGATAAAGCATTTTATCCATTTTGGAAAAGTTTCACTTTATGTCAATATGCAAATCCAAGAAGTACAAGTCAAATCTATTTGGCACAAGTTTATGGACTAATTGCACTGATCAATGCCAAGGTTTGCAGCACATTAAGGGGGCCTCTACCTGTCTAAAAACCAACTTGACCTTTTCTTGCTTAAGTGTGAAGAAACATTGCACTTTGTACAACAACTCTCATCTCAGCAAAGCAAGCCTTAAGCAAAGTTATCAAACATTTTCTAAACATCCATTATGAGCTA
Organism: Vicia faba; assembly: GCA_948472305.1. Classification (NCBI taxonomy): domain Eukaryota; kingdom Viridiplantae; phylum Streptophyta; class Magnoliopsida; order Fabales; family Fabaceae; genus Vicia; species Vicia faba. The sequence continues at coordinate 20,046,012 of OX451736.1, read as the reverse complement.
GAACACGAGCAAACCAAGTCCCAAACACTCCCATTCAAAAAAATCACCATTGAACTGCACAAAAACAGGGCTTGCTGCATATTGAATCCCATAACCCATTTCCATCGTGCATTCTTGCCCAAACCAGTTCAAACACCTTCCCTACCATCAATCCAAACTATCCAAAGCATTAGAAGTGGACTGTAACTCCTCTATTCAGTTTGGCCATTTTCATTTTTCTGATTTGCAGGTGGAGTTCTACAACTCGATTCAGTTAGTTTCAAAGCAAAGTAAAACTTGGAATAGCATCCCTGGACATCAAGGAAGCTGTACCAATCATCACCTTGCTCTGAAAGTACCTCCATCATCAGATACAACTTCAACTGAACAGGTATCTTCTTGAACTTCTAACTCTTAATGTAGGCATTGTTAGCTCTAGGTTTGTGAATAAAAAGTGTTCTACTCATGCCCCTGAATCTGTACATACCTTTACTTTTCATTTATTTTGCATATGCTGTGAGAATTTAAGGTCTGAATATTGATAAAAAGTTAGGTTAAGATTTGGGAATGATGAAATTCTCTCTCATTTCTGAGAGTTAGGATGAGTTCTTTATATGTATGGATTCGTTGTTTGATGCTGAACATTTTTGATGTTGTGAGTTTTCATTAAAAAGCCAGGAATCAGGATGTTTGAATCATGTTGCAAACACGCGTTTTTTGAACAAGAACTGTCCAGAGGTTGAAGAAGAGCCACGTGGGCTGGGCCTGTTTTGATATTTCTTTTCACACCATGTTTTTGGTTTTACACCCCCTAGGCCCATTATGTTTATTTTCATGATTTTTTGACTTTTCTTTTTTTATTCTGACTTATTTATTTTTCCTCATGATATTAAAAATATAAAAATAATTTTTTAAATCATTTTTGAATTTATTAGGCATTTATTTGTTTAAGATAGTTATTTGTACATAAATAAATAAATAAACCCTTTTTACTTAAAATACTAAAAATTATGTAAACACCATTTTATTTTCATTTTTATTTTGTTTTATCTTCTTAAAGTATTTTATATAAAATATACCTTTTTTATAAATATTAAATATTATTATTTTTGTATATATAATACATATTTAGAAAATAATACAAATTTATATATATATTAGTATATTTAGGACAAAAATACAAAAATATATACATTTTTATTTTATCAATATTTGGCCTCAAAAAATACTTTTTTATAAATATACTTCATTTTTATTTTATTTTGTACATAATTATTAAATATTTGTATATATTAAATAATTAATATATTTACTTAATAAAATTAGGGTTTTACCCTAAAACATAAAAAAATCAAAAAATAATACTTTTTTTTATTTTTTTTATTTGACATAAAAAATACTCTTTTTCATACATATAAAAACTCTTTTTGCATCCTGCATATTTATTTTATTTTCTATTTAATTTGTGCCATTAAATATCTTTTAAATAATTCCAAATTGATGTAATAGCTAGGTTTAAATTCCTTGTCAAAAACCCCCATTTGAACATTTGTACCCCCCTTCCCATATTGTGTTGTAATAGTGTAGGAACTTTACTTTTCGCACTTTAACGCTTTCTAAATATACCATGCTAGAATTAGGGTTTGTATGCAAATAAAAACAACAAATAGTTTGACCTAATTTCAAGATAATCAAGCATGAAAAAGGACAACACATATCACACTTGCACCCCTAGGGTATTCCACTTATTGCCTTCAATAATGGGCCATATTGCATGTTAGGTCTCTTTGGGCAAAAACAAAACAAACAATTCAAATGATCATAGTCCCTCGATGACGCTTTCGAAAGTTTCCTAAAAATGATCAAGTCCGTTAAAGGAAAATTGCCCAAAGATACTTGGCACCATTGCAATTATGGTCTAAACGATGACCCACGCCCGTCCCTTTCACATCCTAACACAAGATTGTCCACCAAATGCAATGGTGGAACAAAATTGCTAAAAAGGTTAAAACATAACAAAAATCTTTGAGAACTTTAGGGTAGATAGCTCTTAAGTACTTGTCAACTCGCAAAACAAAAACACTTGCCTATTTTTCAAATCCCACTTTCAAAACAAACTTTCAAAAACCTTGAAACACCCTTTCAAAAAGACAAACACCTTTTGTAAAACATTCGAGTAAAGAATTGTTACAAGGGTAGCCTAGACAAGGCATCTTTTTCAAAACCTTTTCAAAGCCACACACACAAAGCACCATTTCAAACAATTGAAAACCAAGGCAAGTTGATCTAAGCAAGTACCTAAGAGCCCATGGATAACCATGGATAGAAAGGGTGCTAATACCTTCCCTTTCTATAATCTACTCCCCGAACCCAAGAAAATATCTCAAAGGTTTTTGCTGTGCTTTTTAAACCTTTCCTTAGGATAAAATAAAAAGTCGGTGGCGACTCTTGCTCAACCGAAACATTTGCGAAAACAAACGCAAAACCACAGTCAGTTCTCCCATCGTATCACAGAACTGGCGACTCTGCTGGGGATATTTTTTAAAGTGGAGTAACCTTAGGGCTTAGATCACCCTCTTGCATGATTAATTGTTTGTCTTGATTGCTTTATATCTTGGCTCTCTTGTTTGGGTTTGCAATCCTACACCAGGATTTTGGGAAACATTCATAGATAGCAATACGTTGTGGAAACTGTGCGGGGTATACCGACATGGTCAAAGCAATAGCTATATTAGTGCGACATATTTGTGAGTACCGGTAACCCTTGAGTTCAATCAAGGAGAGTACGGGGCCGCTGAGTGATGTCACTAAGCACTAATGACCTAGAACCTTACTTGACCATCTTGGCCTTTTATTAGGGGTAGTGAGGTGACCGGCTTTGGTGCAGTCCGAAGTTGGTAGATACTCGATACTACACTCATTGAGGGTTGTTTTCTTGGAATATTTTGGTCGCTAGTTAAGTGGCTAAACCAAAACAATGAACAATGAAAACAATCCAGTGATATTGAGCTCCTTAGAACCCGATTACTATTTATAGGACAGGTTTTTAAGCCAACTACACTCAAGAGGGTACTTACCTATGAAACCCCATGCAAGCCTGAAACTAGGGTTTGGTGTGATTTGCTTGTACATATGTTTGTACATACATCATAAACATCATAAAGCATCATATGCATTCACTAACCATTTCAAGGGTTTGGATCTTCATCTTTGTTCTTGTTTTGTAGGTCATGGAAATTCCTCGCAGAAAAACCATCCAGGTCAACCTTGTGAGAATCTCTCCTCAACTCAAGGAGCTCACCTCAAGAATTCCGGAAAGCTCATCCTTCAGTGAAAGACATGGTAGACTGCTCAGCTTAGTCAACACCAACATTGAAGAAGACATGATGAAAGTGCTATTCCAGTTCTTTGACCCTCTTCACCACTGTTTCACTTTCCCTGATTACCAGTTGGTGCCCACTTTGGAGGAGTTTTCTCAACTCCTAAGAATCCCTATCCTTAATCAACTACCCTTCAACGGTATGGAAAAGGAACCAAAGCCGGAAGATGTTGCTCGAGCATTACATCTACAACCATCCGACATCAAGGGGCATTGGGAAACCAGAAGCGGCGTCAAAGAATTCTTAGCAAAATTCTTGTTTGAGAAGGCACAAGAATGTTGGAATTCATTAGACCTTCAAGCCTTTGAAGAAATTGTGGCACTCCTTATCTATGGGTTGGTCTTGTTCCCAAATTCTGACCAATTGATAGATGTCAACGCCGTCAAAATCTTCTTGTCCAGAAATCCAATACCAACATTGCTTGGGGATATCCTTCACTCATTTTACACACGAACAATGAGACAGAGGGGTGTTCTCATGTGCTGTACTCCTCTCCTTGCAAGGTGGTTTATTTCGCACCTTCCACAATCTGTCTTGAAGAATGACCAAGGCTCAAGGTGGTCCCAACGGTTGATGACTCTTACTCACTCCGATGTACATTGGTGTTCTCGGTCCAGAGAAAATGTCATCATCGTCGATCGTTGTGGAGAGTTTCCTAATGTTCCTTTACTTGGAATCAGAGGAGGTATCACCTACAACCCTTGCCTAGCTTTGAGGAAATTTGGATATGCACGGAGGGATGGCCCTCACGACATGTTGATTCCTGACCTAGTTTTTGACTTCGACAACGATGCGCAAGGACTTCGCCAAAGATTCATCAGAGCTTGGGGGAGGCCCAACAAGGTTGATAGCAAGACTCTGGGACACAAGAACTTCATCCCTCTTGAGCCTTATCTCAAGTGGGTACGAGCCCGAGCCCAAAGTCTAATGATGCCTTATCCTCATGTACTCCCTGTGATTAAAGAGCCCGTCAAGGAAGGAGAGGTTCCCTACACCATCCTACATCCTGACATGCCTACATCGTGGGAGGAAATGCAGAAAAGTTGGATTCAGCTCAAGGAGGAACGGAACACTTTTGAAGCTAGCTTCTACGCCAATGAGAAGAAGGTTCTAGAGCTTACCCGCCGACTCCATGAGCAAGAGGCCCTCAACACCTACATTGCGCCAAAGAGGATGCGCAATGTCTTTTTACCTTGAGAAGTAGTTTTTGTAATATTTAGCCCACGAGGCATTTATGTACTAACAAATTTCTTCTTATTAATATGACGTGCGTTCTTCTTTGTCTGCAACAATTTTGAATGTTCTAAATCCTTGAATGCATTGCATACATAAGCATATCATTCATCATGTGCATAAGCAGGTCTCACTCCAGGTTTCCTTATCTGTCTGCTGTTTATTTCAGTAGGATGGATCTCGAGCAAACAGTCAAAGACATGCAAGCTCAAAATGCACAGTTCCAGCAACTCCTGACGACCTTGGCTAAAGGTCAGGAGGATCTCAAGACCTTGCTGGGGAATAAAGACCCAGTGAAAAAGAAGAAAAAGAGACTCGGGGTGGCTACTTTAGGGAGAAGATTTGACGGAGAGGCCAGGAGAGTGCTTGAATTTCCTCCTACTTCTGATGAAGGGACCAGTAAAGGAGGTGGGGCTGCAGTACCTTCCGAGTCCGATGTGGAAGAAGAGGAGGTCGAAGAGGATGAAGACTACTCTGATCAACAATACCCTCCAGCTGATGATAAATACAAGGGTTTAGAAGACAGATTGGCCGCCATGGAACTACAAAGAGTACCGGGTTTGGATTTCGAAGACTTGGGTTTGGTTGTCGGGATTGTGATTCCCCCAAAGTTAAAAGTGCCAGTTTTTGTGAGGTATGATGGGCTGTCCTGTCCAAAAATGCATCTCAGGTCCTACGTAAGAAAGATCTAACCCTATACGGAAGATAAGAACCTTTGGATCCATTTCTTTCAAGACAGCCTTTCTGGAGCTCAACTGGAGTGGTTTTATCAGCTAGAGGGAACCAGCGTCAGAAATTGGGAAGATTTGGCCACCGCCTTTTACAAACAATATCAGTACAATTCTGACCTTGCTCCTACTCATACCCAACTTCAGGGTATGTCACTAGGAACAGGCGAAGGATTCAAAGAATATGCACAAAAATGGAGGGATTTGGCTGGCAGGGTGCAGCCTCCTTTAACCGACCGTGAACTTGTTGATATGTTTCTAGGGACCCTATCTGGGCCATTTTTCAATCATCTGATTGGTAACTCTTCTGCGGGGTTTACCGATTTGATCCTAACGGGCGAAAGAATAGAAGCTGGCATCAAGTCAGGAAAGATTCAGAAGGGTGTTGCTGCAAGTGTTGAGAAGAAGCCTTTTAAGAAGGAAACGGCTGTAGTTTATTCTCAGAGAAGAGCAGGGAAGACTGAGCGCCGGCCAACTGTAGGGGCCGTAATGATTCAAAATTCTTCAAGTGAGCAGCCTCGCTATAACCAGTCCAGACCCAATCAACAACAAGTGGAACGGCCACAACGGCAGTTCACCCGTATTAATATGACTCCAGCGCAAGTGCTTCCCCATCTGTTGAAGTTGAATCTCGCCACTATCAAAGAGGCACCAAAGAATGTGAATACGTCCTCTCCGCATTATCATCCTAATGCTAAATGAGCCTACCATTCTGACAGTGTCGGGCACGACACCAATGATTGTTGGGCACTCAAGCATAAAATCCAAGACCTGATAGAGGCGAAGGAGGTGGAGTTTGACGCTCCGGAGAAGCCTAATGTGATATTTGCTCCCATGCCGAAGCACGGCCGAAATGTCAATGCCATTGAAGAAGATTTGTATGTTGCTGATGTCAATGATCTGATAACTCCATTGTTAACCATCAAGTTGAACCTGTTAAGGGCCGGGATCTTCCCGGGATGTAAAGAAGATTGCTATTGTTGTTACTCTCTGCCGTTTGATTGTCCGTTACTGAAGAAAGGCATCCAAGGCCTAATGGATAGTCGACAAATTTTGTTTGAAAAAGTTTCTGCTATTCCAACCCATACTGAAGATGTCTCAATCATAACCATTCACGCCAATCTTTCCAAGGCCGTCAGAAAGCTTGTTAAGATTACACCAGCTACGAAATATGTTCCTTTGAAGATAACAATGCCAGGGCCTGTCCCCTATGTTTCTGAGAAGTCAATACCATGGAACTATGGCGGTGACATCTACTACCATGGTATTAAGCAAATCGAAATAACTAAAGAAAGTTCGGATGATGAAGAAGCCAGCATTGGAAACATTGCGGGCACGAGCAAAATCACCCGGAGCGGGAGAATATTTTCTCCAGAGATAGCCCCTCCAAGAGCAATCTTTGGACCCTCATCTGCTGACAAGGTCATCCCTGCACCAATAAAACTCTCCGCTAGAACCCCATTGATTGAAGATGTTGTTCCTAGTATTGTCCCTCCTACCGCTGCTGATAAAGGTAAGGGAATCCAAGATGAGCTTGTCAGGACGAGGGCTCAACCCTTGGTCATCCCGGAAACCTCCAAGAAGGAAATGGATGAGATCTTGAAGATAATCAAAAGGAGTGATTACGATGTGGTAGAACAACTGGGGCAAACCCCCTCAAAGATCTCCATGCTGGCACTACTACTTTGCTCGGAAGCGCACGCTAAAGCTCTGATAAAATTCCTGAAGGCAGCCCATGTGCCCCAGGAAACTTCTGCAGATCAATTTCAAAATTGCGTGGCTAGCCTTACTGCGGACAATGGATTAGGTTTCTCGGATGCCGACCTAACTCCTAAAGGTCAAAACCACAATGATTCTTTGCACATTTCAGTCGAGTGCCGGGGAACTACTCTCGCACATGTCTTGGTCGACACTGGTTCGTCGCTGAATGTACTGCCTAAGAAGGCCTTGGACCGACTAGATTGTGAAGGGTTGGAGTTGAAACCGAGTGATATTGTTGTCAGAGCTTTCGATGGTTCGAAGAGAATGGTCCATGGGGAGGTTGAAATTCCCATCAAGATAGGCACTGAGGTGTTTAAATCTACTTTCTATGTGATGGACATTTGTCCGTCATACTCTTGCTTGCTGGGTAGGCCTTGGATACACCATGCTGGGGCAGTCACCTCCTCCTTACATCAGATGTTGAAGTATCCTGTTAAGGGAAAGATCATTACAGTCCATGGTGAAGAGGAGTACATGATCAGCCACTTAAACTCCTTCCGGTATGTGGAGGTAGAGGGGGAGTTCATTGAGACGCCTTTTCAGCATTTCGAAGAAGTCCTTCCTGAAATAACAGTAGCAAAGTTGGCAGCTGAGGCACCGAGCCAGATGGCCAGGATGGCATCTCTGGAGGACGCAAAGGCCGCAATAAAGGAGGGGAAGAATTCAGCATGGGGGAAGTTGCCTGATATTCCGCATAAAACAAACAAATTTGGATTAGGATTCACTACCGCGGGCCAGAAAGCTATGCGCCGTTCGAAGATTGAAAGAGCGCAAGTCAAAATTTCTCCCTACGGAATCAACGCTTTGGAGGATGAAGACAAAGAGAGCAACATCGAAGAGTGGATCTACCCAACTATCAAAGGAGGATTGTGCAACTGGGAGGCAAAAGACTTTGTCCCCATCACTTTTATTCATCAGTAATTTATCTGTCAAACATTTCCTATTTGGTCTGTAATATTTATTTTCAAACAATCCGTACACTATCTTTTTCCCCTCATGCCTTGCCCGGGGCATGTAGGTCCATTTGTAAGGGTTTTGATTATTTTTCATATCCATATGCCATGTTTAATGATTCATTGGACGTTTTTCATTTGATAAACTGCTTGTGTTCATTTTCTTTCCTTTTGCATTTTTGTTTAAGGATGGCTATCCCTTACACACACCCACACTCACGAATGCAGGTTCCCATCCACTCCGGATTCCATGGGTGACGATTCTGCTATATCCTTCACTAACTCTGAGGATCTGGTCAATCAAGCCGAGTATGAAGATGACGAAGGTTGTGAAGTACCAGGGGAACTAGCCAGACTTCTACAGCAAGAGGAAAGGGCCATCTTACCGTACGAAGAGTCATTGGAAACTGTCAACTTAGGGACCGAGGAAGACCGGAAGGAGGTGCAAGTGGGTGCCAATCTGGAACCAAGTGTCAAGGAACGCCTGATACAGTTGTTGAATGAGTATGTTGAAATCTTTGCTTGGTCTTATGAAGACATGTCGGGTTTAGACACAGACATCGTGGTTCACCGTCTCCCCACAAGAGAGGATTGTCCACCGATCAAACAAAAAGTTCGCCGAATGAGGCCTGACATGTCTGAAAAAATCAAAGCAGAAGTGATGAAGCAATTCGACGCTGGCTTTCTGGCTATCACGTCCTATCCTCAATGGGTCGCCAACATCGTGCCAGTGCCTAAGAAAGATGGCAAAGTCAGGATGTGTGTGGACTACCGGGATTTGAATAGGGCCAGCCCCAAAGATGATTTTCCGCTACCACACATTGACATTTTGATCGACAATACAGCTCAGCACAAAGTGTTTTCCTTCATGGATGGATTCTCGGGCTACAATCAAATCAAAATGGCCCCCGAGGATATGGAGAAAACAACTTTTTTCACGCAATGGGGCACTTTCTGTTACAAGGTGGTGCCGTTCGGGCTGAAGAACACAGGGGCAACTTATCAACGCGCCATGGTAGCTTTGTTTCATGATATGATACATCATGAGATTGAAGTTTACGTAGACGATATGATAGCTCGGTCACAAACAGAGGAGGAGCACCTTGAACATCTAGAAAAGCTGTTTGCCAGGTTGAAAGAATACAAACTCAGGCTGAATCCAAGTAAGTGCACTTTTGGAGTTAGGTCTGGTAAACTGTTAGGATTCATTGTGAGCAACAAAGGCATTGAAGTCGATCCAGCAAAAGTGAAAGCAATACAAGAGATGCCTGCTCCCCGTACTGAAAAGGAGGTTAGAGGGTTCTTGGGGCGCTTGAACTATATTGCCAGATTCATCTCTCATCTGACTTCTACCTGTGAGCCAATTTTCAAACTCTTGAAGAAAGATCAGGTAGTCGAATGGAACGACGATTGCCAAGCTGCTTTTGATAAAATCAAGGAGTATTTGCTAGAACCTCCTATTCTGATGCCACCCGTCGAAGGAAAACCATTGATCATGTATCTGACCGTCTTGGATAACTCAATGGGGTGTGTTTTGGGCCAGCATGACGAGTCTGGTCGAAAAGAGCATGCTATTTATTACCTTAGCAAAAAGTTTACCGACTGTGAGACTCGCTACTCACTTCTCGAGAAAACTTGTTGCGCTTTGGTATGGGCTGCTCGCCGACTAAGACAGTATATGTTGACTCATACTACCTTGTTGATTTCCAAAATGGATCCTATCAAGTATATCTTCGAAAAGCCCGCTTTATCTAGAAGAATAGCCAGATGGCAGATGATCCTAACTGAGTATGACATCCAGTACACCACCCAAAAAGCTATAAAAGGGAGTGTACTAGCTGACCATCTGGCTCATCAAGCTATCGAAGATTATCAACCCATGAGATTTGACTTCCCAGACGAAGACATCATGAATTTGGACAACATTGAAAGTAACGGACCGTATGACGGACCCGAAAAGGGATCCCGATGGACCCTGTACTTTAATGGTGCTTCAAATGCACTTGGAAACGGTATCGGCGCGATACTCATTTCTCCGGAAGGCTGTCACACACCTTTCACGGCCCGACTTTGCTTCAGCTGCACAAACAACATGGCTGAGTATGAAGCTTGCATCTTTGGTCTCAAGGCTGCTATAGACTTGGGGATCAAATCTTTGATCGTATTTGGGGACTCGGCTTTGGTTATCAGTCAAATCAAAGGAGAGTGGGATACCAAGCATCCTAATCTTATCCCATACAAAGAACATGTCCTGACATTGTTGCCTCATTTCGAGCAAATTACCTTCGAGCATTTCCCGCGAGAAGAAAATCAGCTAGCAGATGCTCTAGCTACAATGTCCTCCATGTTTAAACTCAACTGGGATAACGAGGCTCCCCAAATCACCATCGAGCGAATGGATGAACCTGCGCATTGTCACGAGATTAATACCGAAGAAATAGTGGAACAACCCTGGTTCCATGAAATCAAAAGGTATCTCGAGACTAGAGATTATCTCGAAGGAGCTTCCGTAAATGACAAGAAGTTCTTAAGGAAATTTGCTGCCAAATTCTTCCTGAGCAACGACATCCTTTACAAATGAAGCCATGATTGTGTATTACTCTGATGTGTAGACAAAGCTGAAGCAGAGTTGATCATGACTGAGATACACAGTGGCACATTTGGCACTCACTTGAGCGGGCATACAATGGCTAAGAAGATCCTAAGGGCAGGCTATTACTGGTCTACCATGGAAGCTGACTGCCATCAACATTCTCGTACTTTCCACAAATGTCAAGTCCACGCTGACAAAGTTCATATCCCTCCGGTCCCTCTCAACGTTCTGACTGCTCCTTAGCCATTTGCAATGTGGGGCATTGACATGATTGGAGAGATCAAGCCCACGGCTTCCAACGGACATCGCTTCATCCTGGTTGCCATTGACTATTTCACCAAATGGGTCGAAGCAGCTTCCTTCGCCTCTGTTACTAAAAATGTGGTTGCCCGCTTCATCAAGCAAAATCTCATATGTCGGTATGGTGTTCCAGACAGGATCATCACAGACAACGGTACAAATCTGAATAACACAATGATCACTGCATTGTGCGAACAATTCAAGATTTATCATCATAATTCATCTCCCTATCGGCCGAAGATGAACGGTGCTGTTGAAGCTGCGAACAAAAACATTAAGAAGATCATTCAGAAAATGACAGTCACTTACAAAGACTGGCATGAGATGTTACCGTTTGCTCTACATGGATACCGTACGATGACACGTACTTCAACCGGGGCAACACCATTTTCTTTGGTATATGGCATGGAAGTTGTCCTGCCTATGGAAGTTCAGATTCCTTCTCTAAGGATTATGAAGGACACAGGTTTGAATGAAGATGATTGGATTCAGACCCGACTTGATCATCTCAATTTGATCGACGAGAAGCGACTCACTGCTATATGCCATGGTCAGACGTATCAAATACGGATGATCAAGGCCTTCAATAAAAAAGTCAAATGTCAAGTGTATCAAGTCGGAGATCATGTAATCAAGAGGATTATCTTGCCGCAAAGTTATCCCAGGGGAAAATGGACTCCTACATATGAAGGACCATTTGTGATCAAGAGCATATTTTCTGGTGGTGCAATGATTCTAACCACCATGGACGGCGACGATTTGCCGCACCCTGCGAACACAGACATAGTCAAAAGATACTACGCATAAAATAACCCGACAAGTCGAAAACCCGAAAGGGCGGCTTGGGCAAAAATGGGCATCCCGGTGAACCGAAAACCCGAAAGGGCGGTTCAGGAAAAAATTAGGGATAAAAACAAAAAAAATTGTACACCCGGCAAGTTGAAAACCCGAAAGGGCGGCTTGGGCAAAAAGGGGTTTCCCGGTGGATCGAAAACTTGAAAGGGCGATTCAGGCAAAAGTTAGGGAATTAAAGCGTATGACTATGTCTCGTCGGATCACTTCAAAGACAATTTCTTCATCAACCAGTTCCAGGTTTCTGATCAATCTAATCATCGGCAAACGGAGCATTGGATGGACAGATATTCAGAGTTGTGAAGGCTATAGCGGAATGGAATCCCACGGAATTATTTCACATAGCCATCTTTATTTTGTATAAATCTTTCAATATTTACGACAAAATCCTCTTACTAGGATGATTGTCTCCTTTGTACAAATATACTCAGAGAAAGTTAATACAAATACTTTTTCCAGAAATTGTTGTCTTTTCCTTGTTCTTTTTCTCTTGCACTAATTGTTTTATTTTGAGAAACGTCCAATGTTTTGTTAAATAAGCATATGCATTTGAACATAATCATTTCCTTATGAATCAAGAAAGAGGACTACTGATAGGTTGCAGGTGCAGTTGGATATCTTGATACCTGTTTAAAGGAAACCCCCAGGAGATTTGGAATCCATATCCCCAACAAGTCTTGAGGCTTATCCCCAGTAGATTCTGGAAGCTTATCCCCGCATAGGACGGACGTCTCTCCCGAGCCTTATTTAAGGTTATTCCTCACAAGGGCTTATAACCGGGTTATCCTCAGCTTATTGCCACGGAAGATCGCACTCGCCAAAATTCTTCCTATCCCCAGCGGAGTTCATCAGAGTTCCCCAACATAGCTTATCAATATAATCCCCAGCCAGAGAATCCTCCGGAACTCAATTCCCCTCAGAACTAAGTTTCAGTATCCCCATCAGAACCAGACTAGTGAACCTTCTCCCCACAGAGATACTTCCCACCAAACTGAAGATTCTCAGTCTTACCTCCCCAGCATGAGTCTATTAGATTGGAACTCCCCAGTAGTAGTCATCAGGAATTCTCTTCCCCAGCAGCAGCCAAGGAATTTTTCTTTCCAGCAGCAGTCAAGATGCTTCTATCTTCAGCCATCGCGGATTCGTCTATCCTTTGCAAGACAGCTCTCCAGCTTACATGCGCATTCATTTACATTCATATCATATGACATACATTGCATCATACATCATGACATTGCATATAACTAACTCTCTACCTTTTCAGGTAAGATCAGTCGACAGACAAAATCATTATCTTCCGAGAGACTTTCCAGGGATAGTTCAGATGTGACCCAGACATGGCAACATTCTAATGCTTATTCCAGATTCATCCAGATGCAGTTTTATACGAGCTCATCATCAGGAAACCCTACACCGGTTCTTCCTCCACCTCCAAGATTTCTGAAAACAGTTCACGGGTTCTCCAAGTAACGGATGTTAACCTATCACTTGTTCAGTTTTCTTCTCAAGACTTCTGAAAACAGTTTATGGATTCTTCCCAACAACGGATGTTAATCTATCGCTTGTTCAGATGCAACTTTTGAAAACAGTTTACGGACGCTTCCCAACAACGGATGCTGCTCTATTGCTTATTCAACTCCAAGATTTCTGAAAATAGTTCACGGGTTCTCCAAGTAACAGATGTTAACCTATCACTTGTTCAGTTTCTTCTCAAGACTTCTGAAAACAGTTTATGGATTCTTCCCAACAACGGATGTTAATCTATCGCTTGTTCAGATGTAACTTTTGAAAATAGTTTACGGACGCTTCCCAACAACGGATGCTGCTCTATTGCTTATTCAACTTCAAGATTTCTGAAACAGTTTACGGATTCTTCCCAACAACGGATGCTAATCTATCGCTTGTTCAGACTTTTCTCAACCTCTGAAAACAGGTTACGGATGCCTCTAGATACGAATGTCGATCTATTGCTTGTTCAGACCCCCAATTCAGATGTGGTTCAAAACATGGACACCTTTCTGATACTCATTCCAGATGGCATCTTTAAGCCCATCCCCGACAAATTTATGTCACTCTTCCAGATGGCATCGTTAAGTCCATCTCCAAATGGCATCTCTAAGCCCATTCCCGCATCCATTGCTTTGACGAGTGCAAATTTAAGGGCACTCTAGGGTCCAATCTCCTTTTACCCTCGAGTCACGAAAGGCAGACTTGCCAATCTAACTCTTCGAATTCAAGAAGATTGAACAGGGGCAACTGTTGTACCCCAAAATTTGCCCTCCCATTTCTCTCAATGATTTCTCATCACAAGACCCTTGGAGCTCAAGATCCAGTTAGGGTTTCATCTGCTCAAGACTTCTCCTTGCACTGTTGACCCAAATTAGGGTTTGTGTTTGCACAAATATATTTTGACCAAAATTGCCTAAGATGACTTTCATGCTTCATATTGGACTCCCAAGTTTATCCATACCAAGTTTCAAGTCTTGATTCCAAGTTTTGCCCAGTCAATTGGACAGTTGACCTAGAAATCGGCTGTATTGGGGAAAAAGTCAACTGTGGCCAATTGACAGTCAAATCTCATGAAAATTGACCCACATCAACATTATAAACTCACATGGACCATTTGATCAAGTTTGGATCACAGTTCCACAGGAAATTTGACCTTTTCTTGCTTAAGTGTGAAGAAACATTGCACTTTGTACAACAACTCTCATCTCAGCAAAGCAATCCTTAAGCAAAGTTATCAAACATTTTCTAAACATCCATTCTGAGCTAGAACACGAGTAAACCAAGTCCCAAACACTCCCATTCAAAAAAATCACCATTGAACTGCACAAAAACAGGGCTTGCTGCAGATTGAATCCCACAACCCATTTCCATCGTGCATTCTTGCCCAAACCAGTTCAAACACCTTCCCTACCATCAATCCAAGCTATCCAAAGCATTAGAAGTGGACTGTAACTCCTCTATTCAGTTTGGCCATTTTCATTTTTCTGATTTGCAGGTGGAGTTCTACAACTCGATTCAGTTAGTTTCAAAGCAAAGTAAAACTTGGAATAGCATCCCTGGACATCAAGGAAGCTGTACCAATCATCACCTTGCTCTGGAAGTACCTCCATCATCAGATACAACTTCAACTGAACAGGTATCTTCTTGAACTTCTAACTCTTAATGTAGGCATTGTTAGCTCTAGGTTTGTGAATAAAAAGTGTTCTACTCATGCCCCTGAATCTGTACATACCTTTACTTTTCATTTATTTTGCATATGCTGTGAGAATTTAAGGTCTGAATATTGATAAAAAGTTAGGTTAAGATTTGGGAATGATGAAATTCTCTCTCATTTCTGAAAGTTAGGATGAGTTCTTTATATGTATGGATTCGTTGTTTGATGCTGAACATTTTTGATGTTGTGAGTTTTCATTTAAAAGCCAGGAATCAGGATGTTTGAATCATGTTGCAAACGCGCATTTTTTGAACAAGAACTGTCCAGAGGTTGAAAAAGAGCCATGTGGGCTGGGCCTGTTTTGATATTTCTTTTCACACCATGTTTTTGGTTTTACACCCCCTAGGCCCATTATGTTTATTTTCATGATTTTTTGACTTTTCTTTTTTTATTCTGACTTATTTATTTTTCCTCATGATATTAAAAATATAAAAATAATTTTTTAAATAATTTTTGAATTTATTAGGCATTTATTTGTTTAAGATAGTTATTTGTACATAAATAAATAAATAAACCCTTTTTACTTAAAATACTAAAAATAATGTAAACACCATTTTATTTTCATTTTTATTTTGTTTTATCTTCTTAAAGTATTTTATATAAAATATACCTTTTTTATAAATATTAAATATTATTATTTTTGTATATATAATACATATTTAGAAAATAATACAAATTTATATATATATTAGTATATTTAGGACAAAAATACAAAAATATATACATTTTTATTTTATCAATATTTGGCCTCAAAAAATACTTTTTTTATAAATATACTTCATTTTTATTTTATTTTGTACCTAATTATTAAATATTTGTATATATTAAATAATTAATATATTTACTTAATAAAATTAGGGTTTTACCCTAAAACATAAAAAAATCAAAAAATAATACTTTTTTTTATTTTTTTTATTTGACATAAAAAATACTCTTTTTTATACATATAAAAACTCTTTTTGCATCCTGCATATTTATTTTATTTTCTATTTAATTTGTGCCATTAAATATCTTGTAAATAATTCAAAATTGATGTAATAGCTAGGTTTAAATTCCTTGTCAAAAACCCCCATTTGAACATTTGTACCCCCCTTCCCATATTGTGTTGTACTAGTGTAGGAACTTTACTTTTCGCACTTTAACGCTTTCTAAATATACCATGCTAGAATTAGGGTTTGTATGCAAATAAAAACAACAAATAGTTTGACCTAATTTCAAGATAATCAAGCATGAAAATGGACAACACATATCACACTTGCACCCCTAGGGTATTCCACTTGTTGCCTTCAATAATGGGCCATATTGCATGTTAGGTCTCTTTGGGCAAAAACAAAACAAACAATTCAAATGATCATAGTCCCTCGATGACGCTTTTGAAAGTTGCCTAAAAATGATCAAGTCCCTTAAAGGAAAATTGCCCAAAGATACTTGGCACCATTGCAATTATGGTCTAAACGATGACCCGCGCACGTCCCTTTCACATCCTAACACAAGATTGTCCATCAAATGCAATGGTTGAACAAAATTGCTAAAAAGGTTAAAACATAACAAAAATCTTTGAGAACTTTAGGGTAGATAGCTCTTAAGTACTTGTCAACTCGCAAAACAAAAACACTTGCCTATTTTTCAAATCACACTTTCAAAACAAACTTTCAAAAACCTTGAAACACCCTTTCAAAAAGACAAACACCTTTTGTAAAACATTCGAGTAAAGAATTGTTACAAGGGTAGCCTAGACAAGGCATCTTTTTCAAAACCTTTTCAAAGCCACACACACAAAGCACCATTTCAAACAATTGAAAACCAAGGCAAGTTGATCTAAGCAAGTACCTAAGAGCCCATGGATAACCATGGATAGAAAGGGTGCTAATACCTTCCCTTTCTATAATCTACTCCCCGAACCCAAGAAAATATCTCAAAGGTTTTTGCTGTGCTTTTTAAACCTTTCCTTAGGATAAAATAAAAAGTCGGTGGCGACTCTTGCTCAATCGAAACATTTGCGAAAACAAACGCAAAACCACAGTCAGTTCTCCCACCGTATCACAGCGAGCATGCCAGTCTAACTCTTCAGGTTTAAGAAGATTGAACAGGGGCAGCAATTGTACCCTAAAATTTTCCCTCCCGTTATTTCAAGACATTCTCCCAGGGTTCTCAAATGCTCAAGGTTGCTAAAGAATTAACCAGACAAATTCTCCTCCTAAGAAATGGGTCCACAACTAGGTTTTAAATTTTCACAAGGAGATTTGGGTTTCTAAGGTCTTAAATGGAATTCATAGTCTCTTATATGTCTTCAAGAATGCTCATACCAACGTTTCATGCCCTGCATCACAAGTTTGCTCAATCAATGGCTCAGGTGACTAAGAATCAACTATATTGGGTAAAAAGTCAAATGTACTCAACATACAGTCAAACTTCAATATTTTTGGTCAACATCAATATTTTGAAGTCATATTCGTCATTTGATCAAGGGTTGATTATGATTCATCAAGAAAAACCCTCAAACCATCAAAAGTCAAAAGTTGCCAAATTAGGGTTTTCTTAAGGAGAAGTCAACCAAACGTTGACCAAGCATAACTTTCACATTCTTCATCAGATCTTCCCCAACCAAACCTCATTTTGAAGTAAATTCTATTCTAAACAACTTAGAATCTCTAATCTCAAGTCCAAAAAATACTTCATTTGAGAGATATGAGTCAATACATTACAGGTCATTTCAAAAGTCAACAAAAAGACACTTTTTGTCAAGGCAAATTACATCAAGATAAAGTATCCAAATACAAAAATAATCAAAAGAGAGATTGTAGAGGACATCTTGAGCTTTCCAAAAAGTCCAATTCACCTTCAAAAGATGAAAATTAATAGAGTTATGACCAGTGCAAGTTGGAAAATTTTGAGCAAATGCATGAAGTTCAAATTGAGAAAACTTGATATTTTGGGCTAATGGGCTATTGTTTCAAAGTCCAAACGTGCATCACACTCCTTATACACCTCAAATATTGTTCATGCATCCCTTGACCTATTTTATTTTAATTATTTTGATTTATTCATTAATATTTCAAAAATAAATAAGATAAAATATGAGCCTTCTTACACAAGGTCCAAACCCATATTTTTTAACCTAATTCCACATTATATAATCTTTACTCTTCATACAACCCACGACCATGAAACCCTTTCGTCAAAAATTGTCAAAAATCTCAAGTTTTTTTCAAGAACCCTAAGAACTTCAAACCCTGATTACAATCTCTTTCACTACAAATAAGCCATCTCATTCACTTCCAGGAACTCAGTTGGGTAAAGCTAGATTGATCTCCATGATCAAAAGGGTGTAAAAGCATACATACATGTCGCATCAGTTTTGACATTACATAAACTACATATATTCTTTTTTACTTGTGTTCCATTGTATACTAACTTGTTTAACATGTTCATAAGGTTCAACAATGCAGGAATGACCCATCGTGGAGGTCCCATGCTGGCCAGATTGTAAAACATAATAACTACACCGATCCATGCATTTTTCACCATAACTCAAAATCCCTTGCGGTTTAGGCAAAGATAATCATCCCATTGGATTCGCAGCCCTCGATTTAGGGGGGTAGGGTACCTTTGATTTACTGATTTTGACTATTTTATAGGTTTGACAAAAGGAGGCTACCAGAGAAGATGATCAGAGCTAGGGATCCGACGCCTCTCCGGTTCAGGTAGTGTTCTTATATTATATATATATTGTCTTGTTTTATATACTGGATGTATCACCGACCCGACGTTTGAAGCGCACGCGTTAAGCCATTTGTGTCGAAGGGCATGGGTGCGATCTTGCCTTTTGCCATTTATTTTCCTCATATTTCCATGTTTTGCAGGTAACTTACAAAACACGTTGAAGCTATTTCCTATCACCAAGGCGCGCCTTGCCCAGTGGTGAACGTGATGGCTGAAGGTTCCAAGGGCGTGGGTTCAACACCCACCCCTAAACATTTGGTTTATTTTTTTCTCACCAATTCTCGCTTCTTCTTACTCTTTCCTTTTCCTTTTCTTTATTGTTTTTACATACCCTAACATTTTTCACAAACCTTTTTTTTTGCCATAAATCCTAATTCTTTTTTTAGGTTTCTATTTAGTTAAATCAAATTAATTTTTAGGTTTTTATTTAATAAATTGATATAGTTTTTCTTAGGTTTTTCACTAAACTTTATTTTAATCAAAATAAATTTAGGGTTTTTTAAATTAATCAATTTATTTTTAATTAAGAAAAATTAATTAGATCTTAAATTAATCACAAATATTTCTTTTTCATTAAACAACAAAAGAACATTTCATTTTCCCTTCGATTCCAATTATTCCTTTGATGTTGCGCTTGTGAATTTTTTTTATCATTATGTAACTGATTACGGTTTATAATAGTTAATTAGGGTTTCTATTTCCCCTGTTTTTTACTATTTGTATCTCCATTCCTGAAGCCTTGTAATAGTGTAGGAATCTTTAATTTTTGCCTTTACTTTATGCATTTATCACTTTCCTTATAACTGTTAGATATTGTTAGATATATGCCAATAGGGTTTTTAAGGAAAGATTAAAAACAATCGTAGAAAACCCTAATTTCCAGATGAATTAACTAAAATCAAAACACTCTTCACACTTGCACCTCTAGGTAACCTCACTTGTTACCTCGGAAAACAGTCATGTCCCTCGAATGTGGGGGCGCTTTAGCACTGCCCCCCTGATTTAAATGATGGTAGTCCCTCAATGACCCTTTCGAATGTTGCCTTCGGTAAACGATCTAGTCCCTTACGAAATTGCTAAAGTGACCCTACGAGTTTCCTTCTAGGACTGTACAATGACCCGCGCCTTTCCCTTCACATCCAACGATATGGCTTCCTACTAACTAATGGTAGGATAGCACTATCTAAAGGAGGAGGAAAATAATACGAAAGACCTTGAGTAGGTAGATAGTTCTTAGTCGCTTTCTCACATTTTTCAAAACAAAAACATTTCTCACAATCACACTTTCAAAATATTTTCAAATAAACACTTTGTACGCATTCTTAAGTAATACAAGAATCATTATAATGTTGCCTTACTATTGGAATTTCTAAATATTTTTCAAATACACACAAATCATTTTTCAAAACAAAGTGATCTAGAAATTAAGAGCCCATAGATAACTGGATGAAAAGGGTGCGAACATCTTCCCTTTATATAACTTACCCCCAAACTCAATAAAATCTCGAACGTCTTTCCTGTTCTTTTCACCCTTTTCTTATTGGATAAAAGAAAATTCAGTGGCAACTCTTGCTATTCGCAACATTTGCGATAAAATGCAAAACCAAAAGTCAGTTCTCCCACCATATTTTAATCCCCATTCATCTTAGGCCTCGAAGGAGACGAATTGCGATGGAGAATCTTGAATTCTTCACAAAGTTCTGCCATTATCTTGTTATTCAAATTTGAGCCGTTATTAGTGATAATCCTGCTTGGCACACCATACCAACATATAAGATTGTTCTTGATAAAGCGTACTACAACTTGCTTGGTGAAATTAGCATAAGAAGCTGCTTCCACCCACTTGGTGAAGTAGTCAATTGCCACTAAGATGAAACGATATCCATTCGACACTTTGGGTTCAATAATTCCAATCATATCAATACCTCACATAGAAAAAGTCCATGGGGAAGAAATAACATTAAGAAGCGTTGGAGGAACATGAATCTTGTTGGCATAGATCTGACATTTATGGAACTTCTTTACAAATTTGTAACAGTCAGATTCCATTGTCATCCAATACCAACTTGCCCTAAGCATCTTATTTTCCATTGAATGTTCATTGGCATGGGTACCAAAGGAACCTTTGTGGATATCATGCATCAATATTTTTGCTTCGTGTCTATCCACGCATCTGTGCAAGACCATGTCAAAATTTCTTTTGTATAACACATCTTCTCAATGTCTTTCTATCTTTGTTCAATGCACCAAGCGAGTATTCTTGAGTCTGAAGAAAATGCTTGATGTAGGTGTTTAGGTATTGGCTTGCATTTTTGGTAAATCCCAAGTGTATGTGTGAATGTCATGACTGATGTCATAACATTCTAGTTCAGGTTGTACTAACTCATTAGGTACATTTGCAGAAAAATATTGTAATTCAAATACTGATGTTTATAAGTGTGTATCTGAGCATTTTTGCAAAATGATCACATTTTGCTAAATCAGTAGACAGGTTTTCTCAGATGTCATAACAGATGTTATGACATCCTGTTCTGAACTAACAGGATTACAGGATTGGATAAGTCTGAGTTTTTTCAGGAAATAACTCAGTCCTTTCTGAACAGAATCCTGCGTTTTCTGAGGGGTAACCTAGCTCAACCCTAACCTGGTTAATAAAGTCCTGTGACCTGGTATTTAGGTCAAACGGAATTAACCCTAGGTTTTTGGAAACCCTAACTGAAGTTGCAGCTGCTATATATTCAACAGAACTGTTGTTTTTCAAGTATCCCTGTTGATTGATTAGAAGATCAATTTTGTAATCTGTATAGATTTGTTTATTTGTACTCCAAGCAATTATCATTGTGATAAGTGCCTTGGAATAGGTTTCTATTTGTAAGGGTTGTGTAGCACTCAAAGCTTTGAAGCAAGAGTGTTTGAATGTTCCTTGACCAAAGTTGTGAAGCAGAGTCAAGTTAGTTGTGTACATCACTCAAAGCTGTGAAGCACGAGTGATTATGTTGCTTGATTAAAAAGCTGTGAAGCTTAATCAAGTGTTTGTTTTTGAAGAGTGTCTTCATCAATTCTTAAGTCAAATTGGTTTATGTATCACTGCTGTGATTGAGGGGGGGTGAGTAGGAACTCAGGTTTAAGTTGTACTTAGATTAGAATTGCATTGGGTAGGTCTTAAGTGAAGGAGATAAACTGGTTGGTTTATTCCTGAATTAACATCTCTTATAGTGGATTCTCTCCCTGGCTTGGTAGCCCCCAGAGTAGGTGTTGTTGCACACTGAACTGGGTAAACAATTGACTGTGTTCTTTATTGCTTTTGTATTTACTGTCATATAGTAAGTCAGATACGGTGTCATAACATTGAACGTGACATTGAGTATCTGCAGCCAGAATTTCAATTGGCATCAGAGCAGGCACCCTGCCTGTATTACTGGGTGAGATCTAGGGATATCACTTTCTGGCACTATGGACAAAGAAGGAGTTTTTGGAAATAGACCACCCATTCTGGATGGAACTAATTATGATTACTGGAAACCTCATATGATTGCCTTCCTAAAATCTCTGGACAAAAAAGCTTGGAGAGCTGCTGACAAAGGATGGATTCATCCCACCATAACTGAGATAGATGGGACAATCAGTCTGAAGCCTGAGGAAGATTGGAGTAAAGAAGAAGATGAGTTAGCTCTGGGAAATTCAAAAGCTTTAAATGCCTTGTTCAATGGAATTGATAGAAACATTTTCAGACTAGTACATCAATATGAACCGGCCAAGGAAGTTTGGGACACTCTCAAAACTACTCATGAAGGAACTTCCAAAGTAAAAATGTCAAGGCTTCAGATGCTGACCACCAAATTTGAGAATCTAAAAATGATGGAAGATGAAACCATTCATGAGTTTCACATGAACATCTTGGAGATTGCCAACACCTCAGGAGCACTGGGAGAAAAAATGTCAGAAGAAAAACTGGTGAGGAAGATTCTCAGATCCTTGCCTAAAAGATTTGCAATGAAGGTAACTGCCATAGAGGAAGCCCAGGACATTAGCAAGTTGAAAGTGGATGAGCTTATTGGGTCTCTTCAGAATTTTGAGATGGGGATCACTGATAATGGTGACAAGAAGAACAAAAGCATAGCACTTGTATCCAACACTGATGTTGAATACAAGAAGGATGAAGAAGAAAACATATCAGAAGCTATTGCCATGCTTGGAAGACAGTTCAACAGGCTCATCAAAAGAATGGACCCAAAGTCAAGGTCTAATGTTCATAACATTCCCTCTGACATTGACAGTTCCAGCAGAAGACCAAGGTCAGAAGATAAGGGAAACCAAGGCAGAGGTATTCAATGCCATGGATGTGAAGGATATGGACATATTCGAGCTGAATGTCCTACCTTTCTTAAGAAGCAAAAGAAAGGAATGACTGTTACTTGGTCTGACTATGATTCAGAAAGTAATTCTGAAGAAGAATCTTGCAAACTAGTTACTGCCCTAACTAGTGTTTGTACTTCTGAAAGTGACACTAGTGATGAAGAAGTGACATTTGAAGAACTGGCTGATACCTACAAGAAATTGTGTATCAGAAGTGCTGAAGTCTGTGTGCAGAATGAGAAACAATTAAAACTCATTATAAAGCTGGAGGCTGAAAAAAGGGCAAATCTTGAAACCATAAGTCATTTAGAAGGAGAAGTTCAACTGCTGAACTCACAACTGAATCAAATGACCAAATCTGTCAAGATGTTGACCAATGGAACAGACAAATTGGAAGAGATCCTTCAGGTTGGACAAAATGTGGGTAATAAATCTGGACTAGGATTTATGGAAGCAAAGAAATCTGGGACTGGTAAGCAAATGTCAAAACGGATGTCTCAACACAACTCTCAACATCAGGAACAGAGACATATGAAGAAAAGGTACCAAAGATGGAAATGCCATCATTGTGGTAGATATGGCCACATAAAGCCCTTCTGCTTCAGATTACATGGATACCCTAATCAGATCTCAGGTGTCAAACCTAAGTCTAAAAAGGTACCACATGCTCCTCAATGGAAGAAAAAGGCTACTGCACTGATAGCTCACACTTCCTTGAGGGTCTCTGCAAAGAAAGACTGGTACTTTGACAGTGGATGTTCCAGACATATGACTGGAATCAAGAACCTCCTCAATAATGTTAAGCCTCACACCACCAGTTTTGTGACCTTTGGAGATGGGACTAAAGGTGAAATCAAAGGAGTTGGTGATTTGGACTGCCCTGGAGTTCCAAGTCTGAATGAAGTACTGCTGGTGAAAGGACTGACCGCTAATCTCATTAGTATCAGTCAACTGTGTGATCTAGGATTCAAGGTCAATTTCTCAAGATCTGAATGCCTTGTAATCAATGACAAACAAGAGATAGTAATGAAAGGAGTCAGATCCAAAGACAACTGTTACTTGTGGGAGGCTGAGAACACTAATTCCTCATCTGTGTATTCCATTGCAAAAGAAGAAAAAGAGGTGAAACTGTGGCAGCATAAGCTTGGTCTCCTTCATCTAAGAAGAATGAAGAGAGCTATCTCTATGGAAACTGTCAGAAGAACTCCAAAAATACAGGTTGATGATATCTGTGATGTGGGAAATAAACTTGAAGAAGAATGTGTTGTCAGAACCTTAAGTCATCTTGACAAGGATGTTGGAAATAACAAGTCTCACAAATTCTGGTCAAAACAGATGCTCCCTGAGTACAATGTTACACAAGATGTTGTGACATTGTGTTGTGACAATCTGAAAACATTCAACATTTCCTTGAACCCTATTGACTTTGAAGAGAAGAAGTCATTTAAACTGGAACATAGGTTCTCTAAGCTTCAGTTGACTGATTCTTCTACCAAGGCTCTTGTTGGAAATAAACTTGAAAATTTGAGGGGCAGGTTGGGTATTCACCAACATGAGAAATTATAGCAATCAGTTTTGCTTAAAACAAGGGTTGAAGGGATTAATTTTATTAAGTCTATACTTAGTGGGTTAATCATATTCTTTCACAATTCCTTCAAAAGCTTTAAGAAGTTGAAGAGACTCCCTTTTACCCCCTACCTCTCTCGTCCTTGCAACCTGTTTCCTCCTCCCAATCAAAGATTTTTTTCAAACTGCTACTATTACTCAAAGTCAATCAAAATGTCTCAGACATCGTCTTCCACCATGGCGGCTTCGTCTTCCTCATCATCGTCATCATCTGATCATGATTCTAGGGCAATCACTACATGCATAGAATCTGAAGTTCTTGAGGTCACTCCTCTCAGGGAGATGGCAACTGACCCAGCCAGAGTCAAAAAGCTCAGAACCAGACATGCAGGAAGAGCTCAAGCTACAGCCTCTGGTAATTCTTCTCATCCTTCGTCTTCTGTACCTAATAGAGAAGGATCAGTTCAAGTACACCAAGCTATTGCTAGACTGGTTACTAGCATTCTGAGTGGCAACCAATCTGTACCGGGGATTTCTATCCCTTTAAATCAATCAGAAAGTCCAAATGTGGAAGGTTCTGAAAATGTAGATGTCACTGAGGATGTTGTGACACCAAAATACAACATTCAGAACTCCTCTGAAAAGGCTACTGATCCACCTATCATTGATGTGGATGAAGATTACTCAGACAATGAACTGATTGCTAATGTGAACCCTAGCATAGCTAGGAGATTGATGAAAAGAAAGAGTAGTCAGAATGATAAACCTGATGCTAAGAAATCCAAGGCTGAAGGGATGGCTGAGAAAAGCATTCAGACAAAAGGGAAGAAGGCACAGGTGCAGACTGCTAGACAACCAATCTCTAAGAAAAGCAAAGAACCTGAAACTTCTGATTCTGATGATGAATCAGAATTTGAGATTGATATTGAAGAAACTCCCATCAGAAGGAAGCTCCCCTCCAGCAAGATTGCTAGAGTGCCTGAAGTGCCAACAGACAACATCTCCTTTCATCATCCTGACAATGCAAACAGATGGAAGTATGTTTGCTTAAAGAGAATAGCCTTGGAGAGAGAACTCAACAATGATGCCTTGGAGTGCAAAGACATCATGGATCTGATCAAGAATGCTGGGCTAATGAAGACAGTGATGAAGTTTAATAAATGTTATGAAAATCTGGTTAAGGAGTTTGTAGTGAACTTGTCTAATGATTGTGCTGATGGAAGGTCAGCTGACTTTGAGAGTGTGTTTGTTAGAGGAAGAAGGGTCAAGTTCTCTCCATCAGAAATCAACAAGTTTCTTGGAAGAACAAATAAGGACTGTCCTGATCTAGAGGCAACTGACAATGAAGTGTGTCTAACCATCACAGCCAGGCAAGTAAAGTGCTGGCCATTGAAAGGGAAGCTGAATGCTAGTAAACTCAGCATGAAATTTGCCATCTTGCATAAAATAGGTGCAGCAAACTGGGTGCCTACAAATCACAAATCAACTATCTCCACAGGATTGGGGAGATTTATCTATGCTGTAGGAACCAAGACTGCCTTTGACTATGGAAGGTACATCTTTGAACAAACTTTAAAGCATGCTGGCAGTTATGCTGTCAAAGGACCAATTGCCTTTCCCTCCCTCCTCTGTGGAATCATCCTTGCACAATTCCCTGATATCCTTGTGGCAAGAGATACAGTCTGCAAAAGAGCTCCTGCCCTTGGCCTACACTACAAACTGTTTCAGGGATCTCATGCTCCAGACATTGTCATAACATCAGCTGAGACATCGTCTGTGAAGACCCAGTCCAAGACATCAGATGTCATAGCTGTTTTAAAAGAAACTTGCAAAGAGCTGGATACTAGAAAAAGGACCCTAGAACTTCTAATTGCCAGGCTAGAAAAGGAGGAAGCTGAAGAAAACAGAAGGGAAGAAGGTGAAGGACATCTCAACATTGAAGAAACTAGCTCCTCAGAATCTGATGACAGTGCTTGAAGGTTGATTGCTGTTTGGTGGAGTTTGGAAGTATGTTCTGTTGTTGTCTGCTGCTGATCTTATTATTTTGTTTTGGATAACTGTAAAATTTTCTGAACATGTATCTTTGGCCCATTTGTGGCTAAAGAGGGGGAGAATATTTTGGTACTTGCTTAATTATTACTTGACATTATATTTTTCTGTTGTCACTTTTTTCTGCTGCTATCTATCTCTGATTGTTTAGGGTCTTTAGCCAAAAATCTGCCAAAGGGGGAGTTTGTAGGTGTTTAGGTATTGGCTTGCATTTTTGGTAAATCCCAAGTGTATGTGTGAATGTCATGACTGATGTCATAACATTCTAGTTCAGGTTGTACTAACTCATTAGGTACATTTGCAGAAAAATATTGTAATTCAAATACTGATGTTTATAAGTGTGTATCTGAGCATTTTTGCAAAATGATCACATTTTGCTAAATCAGTAGACAGGTTTTCTCAGATGTCATAACAGATGTTATGACATCCTGTTCTGAACTAACAGGATTGCAGGATTGGATAAGTCTGAGTTTTTTCAGGAAATAACTCAGTCCTTTCTGAACAGAATCCTGCGTTTTCTGAGGGGTAACCTAGCTCAACCCTAACCTGGTTAATAAAGTCCTATGACCTGGTCTTTAGGTCAAACGGAATTAACCCTAGGTTTTTGGAAACCCTAACTGAAGTTGCAGCTGCTATATATTCAACAGAGCTGCTGTTTTTCAAGTATCCCTGCTGATTGATTAGAAGATCAATTTTGTAATCTGTATAGATTTGTTTATTTGTACTCCAAGCAATTATCATTGTGATAAGTGCCTTGGAATAGGTTTCTATTTGTAAGGGTTGTGTAGCACTCAAAGCTTTGAAGCAAGAGTGTTTGAATGTTCCTTGACCAAAGCTGTGAAGCAGAGTCAAGTTAGTTGTGTACATCACTCAAAGCTGTGAAGCACAAGTGATTGTGTTGCTTGATTAAAAAGCTGGGAAGCTTAATCAAGTGTTTGTTTTTGAAGAGTGTCTTCATCAATTCTTAAGTCAAATTGGTTTATGTATCACTGCTGTGATTGAGGGGGAGTGAGTAGGAACTCAGGTTTAAGTTGTACTTAGATTAGAATTGCATTGGGTAGGTCTTAAGTGAAGGAGATAAACTGGTTGGTTTATTCCTGAATTAACATCTCTTATAGTGGATTCCCTCCCTGGCTTGGTAGCCCCCAGAGTAGGTGTTGTTGCACACTGAACTGGGTAAACAATTGACTGTGTTCTTTATTGCTTTTGTATTTACAGTCATATAGTAAGTCAGATACAGTGTCATAACATTGAACGTGACATTGAGTATCTGAAGCCAGAATTTCACTTGATATCATAATACCAAGGTTTTTCATCTGACATCCCCTCTGTAGAAAACACATGAGCTGGTCTATCAAGACGTCAAACTGTAATCTTCGGTACATTGTTCCAAGCATCCACTTGGTACATGGAAGCCAAGGTGGGCTAAAGCATCTGCAATTTGATTCTCATCTCTGGGAATATGATTGAATAAAACTTTATTGAAGAAATATAATAATCTTCTTGCATCATCCTTGTAGGGAATCAAGGTAATGTGACGAGTCTCCCATTCTCCTTTCACATGATTTATTACCAAAGCTGAATCACCATATACATCAATAATTTTAATTCTGAGATCTATAGCCTCTTCAAGACCCATGATACAAGCTTCATACTCCACCATGTTATTGGTACAATAAAATATCAACCTTGTAGTAAAAGGGATATGTGACCCATGGGAAGTGATAATCATAACACTGATTCCCTTTCCATAAGCATTTACAGCTCTATCAAACACCATACCCCACTGGGATTCTGGATAAGGACCTTCCTCAGGAAAAAGGTTCATCACAATCTTTTACTTTTAAATACATCATATCCTCATCAGGTAAATCAAATTTAACAGGATGATAATCATAAACTGGTTGGTGAGAAAGGTACTCCGCCAACATACTGCCTTTAATAGCCTTCTGAGTATGGTATTCAATATCATATTCAGACAACAACATCTGCCAACGGGAAATTCTTCCAGTAAGAGAAGGATTTTCAAAAATATATTTAATCAAATCGATTTTGAAAATCAACCAAGTAGTGTGTGTTGTACCCCAAAATTTTCCCTCTCATTTTATCAATATTTCCCCTCACCAGACTCTTTGGACTCAAGACCAAATTAGGGTTTTGCTCTGCTCAATACATCTCCTTGCACTGATGACCTAAATTAGGGTTTGAGTTTGCACAGGGGTTTTTGGACTTTCAATGCTCAAAGTGGCTTTCATACTTCATATTGGACTTATAAGACTGCCTCTACCAAGTTTAAAGCTTTGAATCAGATTTTTTCCCAGTCAATTGGATAGTTGACCTAAAAATCAGCTGTATTGGGGAAAAAGTCAATTGTGACCAATTTACAGTCAAAACTCATAATTTTTTATCCACATCAACATTATAGACTCCTATGGACCATTTGATCAAGTTTGGACCACAACTCCTCAAGAAATTTGATCAGATCATCAAAAGGGCAAAATGGTCATTTTTAGGGTTTTGACTGTATAAGGGCAATTTTTGATTTTTCACCTAGTCAATGGAAAATTTGGTTCAAGCATGGATTCAAGGACTCAATGGCATCATCTTGACCTATTCACAACTGATCAAAATTTGACTGTATATTGAAAAGTTAAACTTTGACTTTTTGGTCAAAATCAAGTGCCAATGGTCATTTTTCATCAAGATGTGTCAAAACATGAAAATTGTTCATCAAGAAACCTAATTTTGCAAATTAGGGTTTAAGTTTGAAAAATTTCATAACTTAGAATTTTTCTAAGTTATGAAATTTGCTTATTTTCCCCCAACTTTGCCCAACATTTTCACCATGATGCAATTGGATTCAAACAAAACATCCAACATGAAAGTTGTAGTCCTCCACAAAATCTACAACTTTTATTCACAAACTTTTCTCAAAAGAAGCTTGGATATCAGGTTATTATTTTTGGAACAAGGGTCCATGAAACTTTTAACTTAGTGAAATTTAGCCCTAGTTTAGGCAGGATTTTGACCTATCTTCATGACCATTTTTCACATAGTTCCACTTGGAATATCAAAATTAATTTCAAATATGGATTGTAGATCATGTTACAAGCTTTCCAAAATGTCAAAGAATTCTCCAAAATCATTTGTGGTTAGGTAGAATCGAAGGTTTGAATTTGGCAAAAACCCACTTTTATCCATGGCATGTTTCATGTTGCTACAAGTTGCAACTTCCATCCAACATTGTTTGTACTTGATTATAGGTCCCTAAACCCTTTAATACTCAATAATTAAATGAAAATCCATTGTTTTGAGGTTTTGTTCTGATCATGGGAGGATTACACAAGAGATTAATCCAAAAATAGCAAAAAGGCAACATTGTCATTTTTGTCAAATTTGCTTTATGTCAAATTGCATTCTTAAGCCTTGAACCAAATCTTGTACAGCAAACCACATCCACAAACTTGGGGCCAAGCTCACACAAGTTATGCAGGGTTAGAGCTAGCCTGTATAGGCCTGCTCTTTGTCACTTCTCATTTTTTGCTTCATAACCAAGAAACTTGCCAAAATCACATAACTGGCATATCTGTTAGAACTAACTCTTACATAAATTTGAAATAGTTTTTGCACATTCCTTTGAGCCAGAAACACGAGCCATTCATCCCTCAAACACTCTTGAGCATCAAAACACAAAAAACTTGCAAAACAGGGCACTCCCTACAGTTTCACTTCCATCTCACAAGTTACTCGTGCGTTTTTCCCCAAACTTGTTCCAATACATTCCATATAACCTATCCAAGCTATCCTAATCACTGGCCACTGACTGTATCTCCATTTTCAAGCTTCACCATTTCTGTTTTCATCTTGTGCAGGTTGAGTTCTACAAGGTTGTTCAAGCAAATCCAAAGCAAACTAGGCATTGTGGAAGGTCAGAGGAAGTTCAAGCAAGCTCCCAAGCACCTCAGGCCTCACTGAAAAGCTCCACATTTCCATACACGAGTTCATCTGAAACCGGTATTTGGCAACTTTCTATCTCTCTATTTAGGAATCATTAGACTTAGGTTTGTGAATAAAAAATGTAGTACTCATAGCCCTTAAGTTGTACATATGCTCAGTTTTCATTTAAGTTAAGTGTGCTAAGAGAATTTGATTCATGAACTTCCTGAAAAAGTTAGGTTAGAATTTAGGGCCAGAGAAATTCTCTCTGGTGTTTGAGAGTTAGATTGAGTTCTTTACATGGTTGGAATCGTCTTGAAAAATGCTATAACTTTTGTGTTATGAGTTTTTGCATTAGAGCACGTATGCAGGAGTTGGATATTTGAATCAGGCGCGCGTATTTTGTTTGACCAAGGTTGAAGATGAAGTTCAGTGGGCTGGGCCTTGGCTTGGCTTGCTTTTTGCACCTCCAGTTTGCTGATTGCACCCCCTGGCCCATTTCTTTATATTTTTGCATTTTTCTATTTATTTCTCATTTCTGATTTTATTCTATTTTTTCTAAACATAAAAACTTACCAAAAACATTTTTATAAATTTTCACATTTATTTTTATATTTTATTTTATTTTTCTAACATGAAAATAATTATTAATTAGTATGTATTTTATTCTCTTTAATAAAAACATGAAAATAATACATAAAAAATATTATATTTTTATTATTATTATTTACATACTTAAATAATATTTTTTTTAATATATTTTCATTTTTTTGACACTTGTACATATTTCATTATTTTTATTTTATTGTATATAAACAATATAATTAATATATATACTTTTCTTAAAGAAAATTAGGGTTTTTACCCTTGACAAAAATAATCTTTTATTTCTATTTTTTTAATACATTTAATATATTATTTTTACACATATAAAAATAAATAAAAACATTTCTTGCATATTCAGAATATTTTGCATATTTATATTTTTGTTGCTTATTTAAATATTGTTTATTTATTGTTTAATGCAAAGAATTCAATTTGGATGTAATAGTAAATATTAGGTTTTTATTTTCTTGCAAATATTCCCCATTCAAAAGTGTATCCCCCTCCCCATATCAATGTTGTAATAGTCGTAGATTTATTTTACGCATTTATAGCTTTCAAGTATGCCATGTTAGAGATTAGGGTTTGTATGCAATATCCAAAATCAAAACAAGTAGTTAGACCTAATACAAGACATAAATGCATGAAATTGACAACACAATACACACATGCACCCCTAGGGTTTCATCCACTTGTTGCCTTTAAAATGGCCATGTTATGCATGTTGAGTATCTTGGTAAAACAAAAACAAAACAAAAGATCATAGTCCCTCGATGACGCTATCTTGGTTTCCTATACAAAATGATCTAGTCCCTCAAAAAATTGCTAAAGATACTTGGCAATATTGCTATCATGGTCAATACGATGACCCGCGCCTGTCCCGTTTAACATCCAAATACAAGTTGTTTTACCAAATGCAATGGTAAAACAACAATGTAAAAGGGTTAAAAATGTGTAGGAAAGACCTTTGAGTAAAATAGGGTAGACAACTCTTAGTTACTTGATAAAAACTTGCAAAAACATCCTTGCTATTTTCAAACACACCTCACAACACAATTTCAAAACATTTCCCAAAACAAATTTTCAAACATTCAAACATTAAAAAATCTTTTCAAAAGACAATACACCTCTGTATATATTCAAACAAGAATCATTACAAAGGTTGCCACAATAATGGCCTCTTTTCAAAACATTTTCAAACCACACACAAAGCACCACTTCAAACAATTGAAAAGCAAAAGCAAGTGATCTAAACAAGTAACTAAGAGCCCATGGATAACCATGGATGAAAAGGGTGCTTGCACCTTCCCTTTTCATAATTTACCCCCCGAACCCAAGAAAACGTCTCAAAGGTCTTTCCTGTGCTTTTTGACCTTTCCTTTGGATAAAATAAAAAGTCGGTGGCGACTCTTGCTAAACCGAAACATTTGCAAACACAAACGCAAAACCTCAAGTCAGTTCTCCCACTGTATCACAGAACTGGCGACTCTGCTGAGGATATTTCTAAAAGTGGGGTTACCTTAGGGTTTAGATCACGTTTACATGCTTACTTTGTTTGCTTTGATTGTTTTACACTTGGTTCTATTGTTTGGGTTTGAAACTGTGCGGGGTATACCGACATGGTTGAAGCAATAGATATATTAGTGTGACATATTTATGGGTACCGGTAGCCTTTGAGTTAATCAAAGAGAATACGGTGCCGCTGAGTGATGTCATAAAGCCCTAATGAACTTTTAGAACCTTTACTTGACCATCTTGGCCTTTTTAGGGGTAGTGAGATGACCGGCTTTGGTGCAGTCCGAAGTTGGTAAATACTCGATACTACACTCATTAAGGGTTATTTTCTTGAAATATTTCAGCCGCCAGTTAAGTGGCTAAACTGAAACAATGAACATAGAAAATAATCCAGTGATATTGAGCTCCTTAGAACCCGGTTACTATTTATAGGACAGGTTGAGCTAACTAACTTCAAGAGGGTACTTACCTATGAAACCCCATGCAAGCCTGAAACTAGGAACTTATGTGATTTGCTTGTACATATACTTGTGCATACATCATGAACATCATAAAGCATCATATGCATCCACTAACCATTTCAAGGGTTTGGATCTTCATCTTTGTTCTTGCTTTGTAGGTTATGGAATCACTCCGCAGAAAAACAATTCAAGTCAACCTTATGAGGATCCCTCCTCAACTCAAGGAGCTTACTTCTAAGATTCCATAGAATTCTCCCTTCAATGAAAGACATGGTAGACTTCTCAACTTGGTCAACTCCAACATTGAAGAAGACATGGTGAAAGTTCTCTTCCAGTTCTTTGACCCCCTACACCATTGCTTTACATTTCCTGATTACCAACTAGTGCCTACTTTGGAAGAATTTTCTCAACTCCTGAGGATTCCTATTCTCCATCAACTACCCTATAACGGTATGGAAAGAGAACCAAATCCTGAAGATGTTGCTCAAGCCCTACACTTGCAACCATCTGATATCAAAGGTCATTGGGAAACCAGAAGTGGTGTCATGCTGGAATTCTCTAGATCTGCAAGCTTTTGAAGAGATTATAGCACTCCTCATCTATGGTTTGGTCTTGTTCTCAAACCCTGATCAGCTTATAGATGTGAATGCTGTCAAGATTTTCATATCTCAGAATCTTGTGCCTACATTGCTTGGGGACATCCTACACTCATTTTACACACGAACAATGAGGAAAAGAGGTGTTCTTATGTGTTGTACTCCTCTTCTAGCAAGGTGGTTTATTTCTCACCTTCCCCAGTCAGTCTTGAAGAATGAGCAAGGCTTGAGGTGGTCACAACGGTTGATGACTCTTACACATTCTGATGTTCATTAGTGTTCTTGGTCCAGAGAAAATGTCATCATCATTGATCGTTGTAGAGAATTCCCTAATGTCCCACTACTTGGCATTAGGGAAGGCATTACCTACAACCCCTGTTTAGCTCTGAGACAATTTGGGTATGCCCGAAGGGATGGCCCTCATGACATGCCGATTCCAGACTTGGTTTTTGACTTCGACAATGATGCTCAAGGACTTCGACAAATTTTCATCCGAGCTTGGAGGATGCCCAACAAAGTAGACAGTAAGACACTGGGACACAAGAATTACATCCCCCTTGAGCCTTACCTCAAGTGGGTACGAACCCGCGCCCAGAGTCTTATGATGCCTTACCCATACATTCTGCCTATGATCAAAGAGCCTGTTATGGAAGGAGAGGTTCCATACACCCTCCTACATCCTTACATGCCAAAATCATTGGAGGATTTGCAAAAGAGTTGGATACAACTCAAGGAAGAATGAAATACTTTTGAAGCCAGCTTCTACGCCAGTGAGAAGTAGGTTTTGGAACTTACTCGTCGACTCCATGAAGAGAAGACTCTCAACACCTACATTGCACCAAAGAGGATGCGCAACGTCTTTTTACATTAGAATTTTGTATTTGTTTTGCCCATGGGGCATTTATGTACTAACAAAACTCTTCTTATTAATATGATGTGCGTTTTTTTTGTTTGCAACAAATTTGAATTTCTTAATCCTTGAATGCATTACATGAATACATATCATTCATCATATGCATAAACAGGTCTTCACACCAGGTTTCCTTATCTCTCTGCTGTTTATTTCAGCAAGACGGATATAGAGCAGACAGTCAAAGATCTACAGGCGCAGAATTCACAGTTCCAACAGTTACTCATGACCTTGGCAAAGGGTCAGGAGGAGCTCAAAGGTCTACTGGAAAAAGAAAAGGAGAAAAAGAAAAGAGTTGGTGTGGCCACTATGGGAAGAAGATTTGAGAACCAAGCTAGAAGGGTCCTGGAATTCCCCTCGATGTCTGATGAAGGGGTTGGTAAAGGAAAAGGAGCTGTAGTGCCCTCCGAGTCTGAGGCTGAAGAAGAAGAAGAAGAGGATGAAGATTAATCTGAGCAGCAGTACCCTCCTACAGACGACAAGTATAAAAATCTGGAAGAGCGTCTGGCAGCCATGGAGATACAAAGAGTGCCCGGGCTGGATTTCGAAGAGCTAGGGCTGGTTGCCGGGATTGTGATTCCCCCTAAATTCAAGGTGCCTACATTTGCTAAATACGATGGTTTGTCTTGTCCGAAGATGCATCTGTGGTCGTACGTCAGAAAGATCCAACCTCACTCTTCTGATAAGGATCTGTGGGTCCACTTTTTTCAAGATAGTTTGTCGGGTATGCAATTGGATTGGTTCTATCAGCTTGAGAGATCTGATGTAAATAACTGGGAGGATTTGGCTGCTGCTTTCTATCAACAATATCAATATAATGTATATTTAGCACCTACTCGTACTCAATTACAGAGTATGGGTATGGTCTTTGTGATCGGTGGATCTGGAACTGACTGTTTAACGCTGGTTCGCGAAATGTCGCGGAAGCAAGAGTCGCCACCGTCTTTTATTTTCTCCAAATGGAAAGGACAAAAGCACAGAAAAATTCCTTATAGAGATTGCTCTCGGTTCGGGAGGTAGGTTATAGAAAGGGAAGGTGTTAGCACCCTTTCTATCCATGGTTATCCATGGGCTCTTAGATACTTGCTCATTTGTGTTTTCAAAATAGTTTGTTTGCTTTTCAACTGTGGGTTTTAAAAAGTTTCTTTGAAAATTTCAGTTCGACTCTTGTATCGGTCCTCAAGAGTGTTTGAAAAAAATGCTTTCGAATGCTTTTTGAAAATGTGTTGGTGTGAAAAGTATTTTTGATTTGTTTTGAAATTTAGAGCAAGTATCTAGAGTCGTCTACCTACCCTAAGGAATTCGTCTGTGTAAATGTCCTTTAAAGTAGTGCCATCCCACCATTGAGAGGTAGGTAGCACCACCGTTGGAGGTGTTCGGGTCAATTCGAAGGTTCGGGACATGGTGATCACCAGAGCAATGGGAAGACACCTTAGAAGCTACCCTCATGCCAGGTTCCCGGATCATGAGGACTTACTAAGACATCCTCTACTCGACGATCACCTTTCGAGGCAAGGCAACAGTGAGGCGTACCCTAGGGGTGGTGTGTGATTGGTGTGTCCTGTTCATTTGCATTTATCTTGTCATGTTATGAGTGATCTATGCGCTTATTTTTATTTTGGTCCATTCATTCTTGCATGCCTTGATTTAGTAGTTAAAAATTGCGAAAAGTAAAAGTTCTAAAGCTATTACAAAAGGCGCGGGTCCACATCGCCAAAATTTCCAGAACCCGATTTGACAGAAAAATAAAGAATTAAAAGTGCGACAGATAAAAATGTTACATGGCCTTGGGAGAGATACATAAATATTATAAAGAATAAAAAATAAATATGCGAATTGGAATTAAAGTTGAAACGAGGGCGTTGGACCCTTTTGAACTAAATTAAATTAAACGATTATTAAATTAACAAAATTAAAAGGAAAAGAAATTAGTTTTTTTTTGGTATTTTTGTATTTTATGAGTTTAATGAAAAAGAATTAATTAAAATAAAATGCTAACCCTAATTCTAGTTGTTTTTAGTTTATTAAGAAAAGATTAAATTTTAACCTAATATTTAACCTAATTATTTACATGCCATTTAATTATAAAAATAAATAATAGGAAATATTTAATTATTATGAAAGAAAAAGAAAAAAAGAAAAAAATGATTATAAACCCTAATTCTACCAATTTTAGATTTTTATTAAGGAAAATATTACAATTAAACCTAATTTAATAACTAAAATTAATTAATGCAATTTATTTACAAAAATACTAAAATAAAATATTTATTATTTTTTCTCTTTTCTGATTTTTTTGGTGTTTTTTATATATTATGAAAATATTAAATTAGTTAAAAAAACAATAATTAAAAGAAAGTAAAAAAATAATGAAAATATAAAGAATGTAAAAATTTGCAAACCTAAGGGGGTCTGCCCCTGATTTGGAGGTTTTTCTCTAGCAATTTGGGCCCAATTACTCTTAGGCCTGGTTGACTTTTCCACTAGCGTGCGTAAGCGTTGACCAGGGTTTACCATATTCTTCAGATCCTGGCCCTTGATTGAATCCAGTGGGACGCGTGGACATTTGGTAGCGTGAGTGCATGACGTGCTTTAGTGTTGACGCTGCATAGGAATGTTAGTTGAAAAATAATATGGAAGGAATGAGGACCTGGGGCTCGAACCCAGGTCTTGATGAATACCAATGTTACGTTTCACCACTAGGCCGTTCGCATGCTTTTGTTTATCTAATAACCAATGATCAATATGAAAGAAAACATGAGTTAGTGCCCTTCTCGCGCGCGAACTTTTAAACAAGCCAACCATTTCCTGCCACATAACCATCTTCTTCGTTGGCTTTATTTTCCTGAAACATAAAAGAAACAGGCAACGGTTTTTGAACCATTCCCTTAGGCACCTTATTGAAAAATAACGATTAGCCCCTGGGGCCTCATAAATTAGGCGCGAGGGTTGGGTCTAGATCATCCAAGCCTGATGGTTTCAACCATGTCATTGTGATTCCTTAATTTTACAGTATGAGAAAACGCCTAAATTGAAAACCTGAAAATCCTAGATGCCTTTAATGGTGAATCCTCATATGGGGCACGAAAACAAAATCAAACCACACAGTTAGCTTCAGAATTGAATAATGAACACAAATCATATATTAAAAATTGCTAAATGCGCATGAATTGAGATGCAAGAATATGAAATTTTCTCTGTACAGGTTGCACTCGTATTACCAATTTAGGGCGTTAGAATGATTGATTTCGATTGAAAAACTTTCCTTGCAGCCTCAGGAAGCTAATGAGATAAAAATCTTGCCTTGAATCGTCCTCTATCCCTGTTTTCAGTTTTCACTTTTTTAACCAAAAACTCAAGTTTTGTTTTCTATGTATGGCACAGCTTGCAGTCAGTGAGCACGAGGGTTTTGATCAAGCTTATTTATGGAATGATTAGGTCAAAGAAAATTGGTCCAAAATCCATGAATTGATGAATATGATATTTGATTTTTAAGCCATGATCTTTTCTAATCTTTTCATGCAATTTTCCACCAAATCATGACCAATTAGCAAGATTCTTTCTATATTTGGTTAGGCACGAAATCTTAGAGGTATTATATGCATAAAAAGATTTGAAACATTAGGTTTAACATTTTTCATGTATTTTAATTAATTTAAATGAATTATTAATAATAAAAATCCAAATAAATAAATAAAAATGAAGAAAAACTTCCCTTTGGGCCAAATGGTCGTGCACATGCCTTGGATAATGAATTGTGGAAGAAAAAGAGGCCCATTAGCAATTTTAGGTCATTTGAAGCAATGTTGACTTTTCAAAATATCCAAAACTTTCCCAACTTCCACAAGGCATAACTTGCTCAATTTTTAAGCTTTGCTCATGTTCTTTGACATTTTGGAAAGGTCTTTGAGTCCTATAACCAATGCTTTTGGTCCCATGTCATTTTGATTTACCAATCTCAAGTTATGGCCTTTGACTTAAAGTCACTTTTTGTTGAGTTTTGAAAATGACCTATAATGTTGAAATTGATAACTTTTTGTGAGAGAATTTCTTGGACTTGAAATATGAAGATGGGTTGTAGTAAATGTCTTTATCTTCAAAATGAGCTTTGGATGGAATTATTCTGATACTCCATGTGAAAGTTATGCCCTGGTCAATTTACAGTTGACTTTTTCAACTGTCCAAATAAGGAAACTTTTGCATCTTGATGATTTTTGAGCCAAGCTTTGAGAATCATGATCAAGCATTGATCAAATGATGTTTGTGGCTTCAAAATGAGATGTTGACCAAAAATTTGAACTTTTGACTGTCAAATGACCATTTTGCCCCTACAGTTGACTGTAGTGCAATTAGGGTTTTGACTGTGCAATTTTGTGCTGAAAGTTTTGAAACTTTGTATGAGGATGCTTGACCCTATTTGTAGGCATGTAGGACTTGATTGGACCCTTGGAAACTTCATTTTCTTGATCAGAACCAAAACCCTAATTTTGACTGTTTAGGATACCCTTGCACTGTGCAACCCTTGGAGAATTTTGCAGCTTGACTTGGCAATTTCTTGAAGGATATGGGAGGGAAAATTTTGGGGTACAACAGTTTCCCATGTTCAATCTTCTTAGACCCGAGGATGCAGATTGGCTGACGTGCCTTTCGTAATCCGAAGGTGGAAGATGATTGAACACTAGAGTGCCCAGAAATTTGCGCTCACATAGTAGCAGTGTGATGATGGAATGGGCTTATAGGTGCCATTTAGAGGTTGATGAATAGGATGATGGGCTTATAGATGCCATCTGGATGTTGATCGCGTAAGAGATTCCTTAGCGAGAACTTGCGTACCTGCAAAAGAAAAATGAGTACCTGATATGTTGTAGGATCTGGTTTTCAGATGTTTTGTCTAGATGTGTCCTGACTGGTTACAGGAGATGAATCTTTAAACTCTTCAGACGTGCCCTGGCGAGATACAAGAATCGAGTCTGGTAATGTTGGTCTTCAACGGATACACCCTGGCAAGATTTAGGCATCGGATCCTCGAACTCTTCAGACATACCCTGGCAAGATACAGGAATCGGATCTGGTAATGCTAGTCTTCAACGGATACACCCTGGCAAGATTCAGGCATCGAATCCTCAAACTCTTCAGACACACCCTGGCAAGATACAGGAATCGGATCTGGTAATGTTAGTCTTCAACGGATACACCCTGGCAAGGTTCAGGTATCGGATCCTCGAACTCTTCAGACACACCCCGACAAGATACAGGAATCGGATCTGGTAATGTTAGTCTTCAACGGATACACCCTGGCAAGGTTCAGGTATCGGATCCTCGAACTCTTCAGACACACCCTGGCAAGATACAGGAATCAGATCTGGTAATGTTAGTCTTCAACGGATACACCCTGGCAAGATTCAGGTATCGGATCCTCGAACTCTTCAGACACACCCTGGCAAGATACAGGAATCGGATCTGGTAATGCTAGTCTTCAACGGATACACCCTGGCAAGATTCAGGCATCGGATCCTCGAACTCTTCAGACACACCCTGGCAAGATACAGGAATCGGATCTGGTAATTGGTCGTCAACAGATACACCCTGGCAAGATTCAGGAATCAGACCTTTAGTTGCGACCATTGATGGTAATCATTTTTGTACTTTTGTCTTGAAAAGACAAGCGTTAGTTGTATGTGATGTCATGTGGTATGACATGTGAGATGCTCTCTGAATACGTGAGATTGTATGTTCATGATGCGTATATGCATGCTATAATGTATGAAGATGTTTATTAATGTATTTTTCGTCTAGGAAAGTAAATCCTTGACGGGTGCCGGGAAGTCACTCCTGGGCTGATGTTTGAAGAATGGATTTTGCTTCCGCCGGGGATGATAATTGCAAGAATACCAGTAGGAGAAGATGACTCCATTGGGGAATAAACCTGGCGAATGGATTACTCTGCGGGGAGCAAAGTACTCTAGCAATCTTGCTGGGAAGCAATACTCTGTGGGGAGAGAGGTACTTTGTTGAGTTGTTGATAATAACTTGCTGGGGATATCTTTGTTGTATTGGAAGCGCTGATAGACTTTGCTGGGGATAAGAAGGCTTCGTCGAGGACGCTCTTTCCGTGGCTTTTGGCTGAGGATAACCCAGTTATATCCCGATAGGGAAATAACTCTTTAAATAAAGCCGGGAGACGCGCTCGTGCTCTGCGGGGATAAGCTTCCAGAATCTATTGGGGATGAGCTTGCTGCCTGGGGAGGTGAATCCCAATTTTCCTAGGGAAACTGGATTGGACTCTCTTGGGGAAGTTTTGAGCTGTATCGGGGAAGTGACTCCATTGAATGTTTGATATACCGCCAGGGAACAATCTTTAGGTCAAGACTGTCGGGGATGCTTGTTATGAATATGCTGCTGGGAAATGTTGAGATTTACTGGAGGATACCCAACTTCTTTAAGATTTGATAACTTTGCTTGAGGAAGAGTGCCCTGACTGCTGGCTTACTCTCTGGGGAATTGGGATATCTGGTTGTGTTCTTCGGCTGAACCTACCTTGGTACCTTAGTGGATAAAACAATTAGATTGTTTAGACAACTCTTTATTGCCCCTGTTTCTAATGTTACCTACAATTAATCCTTTGTTTCGTATGCAAATATTTATGAGTTAGAAAATTATTGTCAATGCATATATCACAAATTGAACCTTGGACGTTCTTCGCAAAACAAAACAGAAAAGGAAAAACAATTGGCATTTTTAACTGAAAAATATATTTGTATTGATTTTGAATGGCCTGTAAATAGGCGTTTTGTGTATAAGAGGCTGACGTCCTAGTAAGAGAACGCCGCCGAACAGAAGAGTTTATACAAATTTTGTACAAGAGAAAATAAAACAGCTGTGTGAAATGAATGATCCCACTGGGTTTCCACTCTGCTATTGCCTTTATAACTCTGAGCGTCTCATCACTTGATGACCTTGGTTGAAGGTGAAGCTGACTGATTGATGCCGTCTGAACTTGATGTAGATACCGGATTCTGGATGCAAAGTGATCCAATGAGACATAGTATTACGCTTTATCCCTAATTTTTGCCTGGACCACCCTTTCGGGTTTTCAGTCCACCGGGATACCCATTTTTGCCCAAGTCGCCTTTTCAGGTTTTCGACTTGCCGGGTGTACAGATTTTTTTCATTTCATCCCTTCATTTTGCCCGAACCCTTTTGGTTCGCCGGGAAGTCCTAATTTTTGCCTAGGCATGTCAGCCTAGCGGGTCTTTTTTTCATGCGTAGTATCTTTTTACTATGTCTGCATTGGCGGGGTGAGGAAGGTCGTCACTATCCATATTGGTTAAAATCATGGCTCCTCCTTAGAACACATGTTTAACCACAAATGGCCCTTCGTACGTAGGGGTCCATTTTCCCCTTGGATCACTCTGAGGAAGGATGATTCGCTTGATTACCAGATCCCCAACTTGATATTCCTGTGGTCTGACCTTTTTGTTAAATGCCCTGATCATCCGTTTCTGATACGTCTGACCATATGACAGATAGCAGCAAGTCTTTTTTCATCAATTAAGTTTAGCTGATCAAGTCGTGTCTGAATCCAATCATCTTCACTTAGATCTGCATCCTTCATTATCCGGAGAGAGGGTATTTGCACTTCGATCGGTAAGACTGCCTCCATACCATAAACCAAAGAGAAAGGAGTTGCCCCGGTTGACGTCCTAGCTGAGGTATGGTACCCATGTAGAGCGAACGGTAACATCTCGTGCCAATCTTTATAAGTCACTGTCATCTTCTGCACGATTTTCTTGATATTTTTATTTGCTGCTTCTACAGCCCCATTCATCTTCGGTCTGTAAGGAGAAGAATTGTGGTGCTGTATTTTGAACTGCTCGCAGAGCTCAGTGATCATCTTATTATTCAGATTGGTACCGTTGTCTGTAATAATTCTCTCAGGGACGCCGTATCGACAGATCAGATTATGCCGAATGAACCGTGCCACAACAGTCTTGGTTACCGTAGCGTAGGAAGCTGCTTCGACCCACTTCGTGAAATAATCAATCGCCACTAGGATGAAGCGATGCCCATTAGATGCCGTAGGTTTAATCTCACCAATCATGTCTATGCCCCACATTGCAAACGGCCAAGGCGCAGTCAGAACATTCAAAGGAACTGGAGGAACATGCACCTTGTCTGCATAAATCTGACACTTATGGCATGTCCTAGAGTGTTGGTAACAGTCAGCTTCCATTGTGGACCAGTAATACCCTGCCCGAAGGATTTTCTTTGCCATTGTATGTCCACTGGAATGTGTACCAAAGGTCCCTTCATGTAGCTCTTCCATGATCCTTTCTGCTTCAGTCTTATCCACGCAACGCAGTAAGGTTGAATCATGGTTTCGCTTGTACAAGATGTCGTTGCTAAGGAAGAACTTCGCTGTGAACCTTCTCAGAAACTTATTATCGTTGACAGATGCACCTTCAGGGTATTCCTGAGCTTCCAGATATCTCTTCACCTCATGGTAC
Organism: Vicia faba; assembly: GCA_948472305.1. NCBI lineage: Eukaryota > Viridiplantae > Streptophyta > Magnoliopsida > Fabales > Fabaceae > Vicia > Vicia faba. Next base: position 20,002,788 of record OX451736.1, on the reverse strand, counting down.
CAAGGCTTCTCAGTCACCAACTCAGTCTCGAGATCGCAACAGTATGCCGGTTCGTCCAGTTTCCAGATGATGATCCGGGGAGCCTCATTATCCCATTTAACTTTGAACATAGAAGACATTGTAGCTAACGCGTCCGCCAACTGATTCTCTTCTCTCAGGAAGTGTTCAAAGGTTATCTTCGTGAAGTGGGGGATCAAGGTCAACACATATTCTCTGTAAGGAATCAGGTTTGGATGTTTCGTATCCCACTCTCCTTTGATCTGATTGATCACGAGAGCGGAATCTCCGAAGACACTCAGAAACTTAATCCTTAGGTCGATCGCAGCTTGAAGACCCATGATGCACGCCATATACTCTGCCATGTTGTTGGTACAATTGAAACATAGCCGGGCAGTGAGCGGAGTATGAGTACCTTGAGGAGATATGATTATAGCACCGATACCGTTTCCCAAAGCATTGGAGGCTCCGTCAAAGTGCATAGACCATCGGGATCCTTCCTCAGGTCCTTCATCCGGTCCAGGTACTTCACAATCAGTCACTATCATGATGCTTTCGTCCGGAAACTCGAAGTTCATTGACTGATAGTCATCTACGGCCTGATGTGCCAAGTGGTCTGCCAATACACTTCCCTTGATGGCTTTCTGGGTCGTGTACTGAATGTCGTATTCCGTCAAGATCATTTGCCATCTTGCTATTCTCCCAGACAGAGCAGGCTTTTCGAATATATACTTTATAGGATCCATCTTTGAGATCAACAAGGTAGTGTGAGTCAGCATATACTGTCTCAGCCGGCGAGCAGCCCATACCAAAGTGCAGCAAGTTTTCTCAAGCAGTGAGTATCGAGTCTCATAGTCGGTAAACTTTTTGCTAAGGTAATAAATGGCATGCTCCTTTCGGCCAGACTCGTCATGCTGCCCCAGCACGCACCCCATTGAGTTGTCAAGTACTGTCAGGTATAGTATCAGAGGTCTCCCTTCAACCGGTGGCATAAGGATAGGTGGTTCTTGGAGATACTCTTTGATTCTGTCAAAAGCAGCCTGACATTCATCGTTCCAACGTACTACCTGATCTTTCTTCAGCAGCTTGAAGATTGGCTCACAGGTAGTAGTCAGATGCGAGATGAACTGAGCGATGTAATTCAGACGTCCTAAAAAGCCTCTGACTTCCTTCTCTGTCCTAGGAACTGGCATCTCTTGAATAGCTTTAACCTTGGCAGGGTCCACTTGAATACCCTTATCACTTACCACAAAGCCTAGCAACTTTCCAGATCTTACCCCGAAGGTGCACTTGTTCGGGTTCAACCTCAGCTTGTATAGTTTCAACCAGTCAAACAACTTTTGCAGATGATCTAGGTGTTCTTCCTCAGTCTGGGACCTTGCGATCATGTCGTCCACATATACTTCTATCTCATGATGGATCATGTCATGAAATAAAGCAACCATGGCACGCTGGTAGGTTTCCCCAGTGTTCTTTAGTCCAAAAGGCATGACCTTGTAGCAGAAGGTGCCCCACTGAGTAACAAAGGTAGTCTTCTCCATGTCTTCAGGTGCCATCTTGATCTGATTGTAACCTGAAAAGCCATCCATGAAAGAGAACACCTTATGCTGAGCTGTATTATCAACAAGGACGTCAATGTAAGGTAGAGGGAAGTCATCTTTGGGGCTGGCCCTATTCAGATCCCTATAGTCGACACGCATTCTGACCTTACCGTATTTCTTAGGTACCGGCACCGCATTAGCAACCCACTGAGGGTAAGAAGTCACTGCAAGAAACCCGGCATCAAACTGCTTCATAACCTCGGCTTTGATCTTCTCAGACATCTCTAGACGCATACGGCAGACCTTTTGCTTAACTGGAGGGCAATCCTCTTTAGTTGGCAAGTGATGGACCACAATATCGGTATCCAACCCAGGCATGTCTTCGTAGGACCAGGCAAATATCTCTATATAATCATGCAGCATCTGAGTCAACCGTTTCTTCACGCTGAGCTCTAGGTTGGCACCAATCTTTACCTCTTTCCTGTCTGCCTCAGTACCCAGGTTTATTGTTTCCACTGGCTCTTCATGGGGTTGAATTGCCCTCTCTTCCTGAAGCAACAGTCTTGCAAGCTCGCCAGGCACTTCGCAATCATCTTCACCTTCGTCTTCGGCTAAGTTGATCAGATTTTCGAAGTCATAACTGGCAGTAGCAGAGTCGTTATCAGCGAGATCCAGAGTGGATTGAAACCTGTATGAGTGAGTGTGTGTGTAAATACAGCTGTTTTGAAATATGTATAAAGGAAGAAAAGACAGAAAAGGAGCACAAGTTTTGAAATGCGAGAAAACGTCCAAGATTTTCATTTATGATATATGAAATGACAATTTATATGCCCTCACAAATGAAACCACGGTGCCTCGGGTAAGACACCGGGCCATAGAGTTTATTTATTGTTTATTAAAAATAATAAAACAAAGAAGTTTATTACTGCGTAACAAAAGTAACAGGAGTATGGTCCTTGACAATCCAATTGGTCAATCCGCCTTCAGTCGTTGGATAGATCCAGCTATTGAACTCAGCTTCGTCCACTTCATTGTCCTCCCCAACAGCATTCACTCCTGGATTCGTAATGAGCACAGGAGGTCTTCTAGTCTTCGCCTTCTGCATAGCTTTCTGACCCTCTTTTTGAACCACAGCCCGGGCATCCTTCAGGGAAGCCATCTTCAAAGGAACATTCTCTTCTACCGCTGTTTTTGCTGCCGCTGAAATTGGAAGCACCTCCTCGAAATGTTGAAAGGGGGTTTCAATAAACTCCCCATCCATCTCAATGTATCTGAAGGAATTCAAGTGGCTCACCATATATTCCTCCTCTCCCTGCACAATGACGATCTTCCCTCTGACAGGGTATTTCAGCTTCTGGTGCAAGGTAGAGGTCACTGCCCCAGCTTTATGGATCCAAGGCCGACCCAATAGACAAGAGTACGATGGACGGATATCCATCACATAAAAAGAAGAGTCAAACACCTTAGAGCCCACACGAATAGGAATGTCGACCTCTCCATGAACCATCCTTTTTGAACCGTCAAAAGCCCTGACGATGATATTGCTGGGTTTCAGTTCCAGGCCTTCACAATCTAAACGGTCTAAAGCCTTCTTGGGCAGCACATTCAAAGAAGAACCAGTATCCACCAATACATGTGCCAGGGTAGTGCCCCTGCATTCGATAGAGACATGCAGGGCATCATTGTGGTCTCTTCCCTTCGCAGTCAGGTCAGCATCTGAGAAACCCAAGCCATTATCCGCTGTCAGATTTGCTACACAATCAGTGAACTGGACTGCAGATGTTTCCTGTGGCACATGGGCCGTCTTGAGAAATGAGATTAAGGCCTTAGCATGGGCCTCTGAACACAGCAATAAGGAGAGCATGGAGATTTTAGAGGGCGTATGCCCCAGCTGTTCGACGACGTTGAAATTGCTCTTCTTTATTATTTTTAAGATCTCCTCCATTTCTTGTTGGGAGGCCTCAGCATTTATCGGTATCGGTGCCTCCATCCGGGCAGGCTCATCTTCAACTCCCTTGCCCCGAGCATTGGATGACTCGGCAGCAGGGGAAACCACTTGATCTGAAACAGGAACAGGTACACTTGTAGGTGTTATAAGGAGGGGTCTTCGGGTAGCAGGCGGTGCAATGTCAGGCGAGAAGAGCCTGCCACTACGGGTAACTTTGGCTGGGCCAGTGATATCACAGATACTAGCGCCAGTGTTGAATTCTTGTTTGATCCCATTCACATACACATCTTCCCCATAATGCCAGGGGACAACTTTATCAGATACGTAGGGAAGAGGCCCCGGAACAGTGATAACCACAGGTGCGACAGTCATGATTTGGACAGGCTTCTTCGGGAGAGCCTTGATTGGATTATTGAAAATGGTAACCACAGAAACTTCTTCTACCAGAACCAACTGAACAGCAGACTTCTTAAACAGAATCTCCTTACTATCCATTAGGCTTTGGATGCCTAACCTCAGCAAGGGACAACCAGATAGGGAAACAGCACAGAACAGGCAACCCTAACTGCAACCCGGAAATAAACCGGCCAGCAGTAGGTTCTTCTTGACGGTCATTAAAGGAGTAGCCAGATCATCCACAGAAACAGCGTACACTTCTTCATCAACAGCATTTACCCCATGCTGAGGCATAGGAGCAGTAACCACATTCGGCCTCTCAGGCGCTTCGAACTCTATCTCTTTTGCGTCAATAAGGTCTTGCACCTTATTCCTTAATGCCCAACAGTCATCAGTGGAATGCCCCGGGCTATCAGAATGGTACGCACAGCGGGCATTCGGGTTGTACTTAGGAGATGTAGTATTTGCAAACTTCGGAGCCTCTCTGACGGTTACTAAGTTGGTTGAGAGCAACTGTGGTAAGATCTGCGACAAGGTCATACTCAAATGGGTGAATTCCCTTCTGGGTCTCTCAGCCCTTGGTTGGTTAGCTTGCCGAGGAGCGGCTGCAGGCTTCGCAATCACCAATGCGTTGACAGATTGGCGGCGCTCTGGTTTATCTTTCCTTCTAGGCCCATACACCACACTGGCCTCTTTTTTGAAGGGTTTCTTCTCTGAACTTGTAGATGCACCCTTTGGAATCTTACCAGACTTCAACCCAGCCTCAATTCTCTCTCCAGTCAGAATCAGATCAGTGAACCCTGCAGACGAATTCCCGATAAGATGGTTGAAAAATGGCCCAGATAGGGTCCCCAAGAACATGTCTACCAACTCCCGATCAGTCAACGGAGGCTGCACCCTGCCAGCCAGATCCCTCCACTTCTGAGCGTACTCTTTAAAAACTTCACTTGAACCTAACGACATACCCTGGAGTTGAGTACGTGTGGGGGCAAGGTCGGCATTATACTGATACTGCTTGTAGAAAGCAGTAGCCAACTCCTCCCAGTTACGAACCTTGGTCCCATCCAGCTGATAGAACCATTCGAGATGAGTCCCTGAAAGACTCTCCTGGAAGAAGTGGATCCACAAATTCTTATCCGCTGAGTACGGTTGAATCTTCCGAACATAGGACCTGAGATGTAGCTTGGGACAAGACGCCCCGTCGTACTTAGCGAAAGATGGTGCTTTGAACTTCTGAGGAATAATCACACCGGTAGACAAACCCAAATCTCCAAAATCCAGCCCAGGTACCTGTTGGATCTCCATAGCATTCAACCTATCCTCCAGTTGCTTGTATCTGTCTTCTGCAGGAGGATACTGCTCTTCATCAAAATCAGTCTCGTTGTCGGAGACTACCGGACTAGGAACCCTTGCCTCTTGAGGAGTACCCTTGCTAATGGAAGAACCAGCCTCTTCATTCTGCAAAGTGTTGCCAAACCTTCGGCCCGAGCTAAACAGAACAGTTCTTCTCTTCTTCTTCTTCTCCTTCTTCAGGAGCAGAGCCTTCAGCTCTTCTTGGCCTTGAGCCAAACCCTTGATTAATTCCTGAAATTGCGCATTCTGCGCCTGAAGAGCTTTGATGGATGTCTCAGTTGATGACGAGTCAGGATTCATGATGCTGAGATAAACAGCGAAGAACTGTAAGCAACTTGAAAAGAGGAAAAACCTGCTATGCACATGATGAATGATATGTGTTTATGCAATGCATTCAAGGTTTTGAAAGTTGAAATTTGTTGTAGACAAAAAGGAACACACGTTATCATTAAGGAAATAATTGTTTAGTACATCAAAGCCTCATGGGCACAAATTACAAAGCAAATCAATCCCAAAAGACACTTCGCATCCTCTTTGGAGCTATGTAGGTGTTGAGATTCCTCTCCTCATGCAATAAGCGGGTGAGCTCCAAGACCTTCTTTTCACTAGCATGTAGACTGGTCTCAAGAGAATTCCGTTCTTCCTTAAGCTGGATCCAGCTCTTCTGCATCTCTTCCCAGGATGTGGGCATATCAGGGTGCTGAATAGTGTAGGACACCTCTCCTTCCGAGACTGGCACTTTGATCACAGGGAGCATATGAGGATAAGACATCACTAACTTCTGGGAGCGGGCTCGTACCCACTTGAGATAAGGTTCCAACGGGATGGAGTTCCTGTGCCCCAGTGTCTTACTGTCTATCCTACTTGGCATCCTCCAGGCTCTGATAAATCTCTGGCGAAGTCCTTGAGTATCGTTGTCGAAGTCAAAAACTATGTCAGGAATTAACATGTCATGAGGACCATCCCTCCGAGCATAACCAAACTGTCTCCAAGCCAGGCATGGGTTGTAAGTAATACCTCCTCTGATTCCAAGTAAAGGAACATTAGGGTACTCTCCGCAACGATCAATGATAGTGACATCCTCTCTGGACCTAGGGCACCAATGTGTATCTGCATGTGTAAGAGTCATCAACCGCTGTGACCATCTCAAACCCCGCTCGTTCTTCAAAACTGATTGTGGAAGGTGCGAAATAAACCACCTTCCCAGGAGAGGAGTGCAACACATAAGGACACCTCTTTTTCTCATGGTTCGAGTGTAACATGAGTGAAGGATGTCCCCCAGCAACGTAGGTATAGGATTCCTGGACATAAAGATCTGGACATCACTGGTATCAATAAGCTGATCTGGGTTAGGGAACAACACCAAACCATAGACGAGGAGGGCCACCACTTCTTCAAAAGCTTGTAAGTCAAGGGAGTTCCAACATACATGGGCCTTTTCAAACAGAAACCTGGCTAAGAACCCTTTGATACCACTTCTAACTTCCCAATGTCCCTTGAGGTCAGATGACTGTAGGTGCAAGGCTTTAGCAATCTCTTCAAGCTTGGGTTCCTTTTCGGTACCGTTGTAGGGTAGTTGATCAAGGATAGGGATCTTCAGGAGCCGAGAGAACTCCTCCAATGTAGGTACCAGCTGATAATCCAAGAAGGTGAAACAGTGATGCAGAGGGTCAAAGAACTGGAACAAGACCTTTATCATATCTTCCTCAATGTTGGTGTTGACCAAGCTGATGAGTCTTCCATGTCTTTCACTGAATGAAGAGCTCTCGGCTGAGGAGGGATCCTTACAAGACTGACTTGAATTGTCTTTCTACGAACTGTTTCCATGTCCTACAAAACAAGAACAAAGATGAAGATTCGAACCCCTGAAATGGTTAGTCAATGCATATGATGCTGGATGATGTCATGATGCTATGATTAAACACACCACAGATATTTACAAAGACAAACATGTAAGGCACACAAGGCACACAAGACAAGCCCTTAAGGTTTAAGGCCAGCATGGGGTCTGGGTAGTACCCTCTTGAAGTTGGTGGGTTCAACCTGTCCTATTAGAAGTAACCGGGTTCTAAGGGTCCCAATATCACGGGATTGCTTTCATTGTTCATCGTTTCGATTTAGCCACTGAACTGGCGACCGAAATATTCCAGGAAAGCAACCCTCAATTGAGTGTAGTATCGAGTATCAACCAACCTCGGACTGCACCAAAGTCAGTTATCTCACTACCCTAAAGAGGCCAAGATAGTTCAATTAAGGTTCCTAAGGTCTATTGATGCTTCACGACACCACGCGGAGGCCCCGTACTCTCCTTGACTGAACTCAAGGGTTACCGGTACACACCAAAGTGCCACATCAACGTAGCAGACTGTTTCAACCATGTCGGTATACCCCGCACAGTTCCCTCACAGCCTTGTTGCTACTTTCTAAGAAAGGTATCCCCAGATCCGGGTTAGGATCTATAGAACTCCCAAACAACCCACAATTTAGAGCAAGCAAAGAAAACAATTGAAAACACAGTTATGAACTAACCCTAAGGTACACCTCACTTTAAGTTTCCCCAACAGAGTCGCCAGTTCTGTGATCGGTGGATCTGGAACTGACTGTTTAACGCTGGTTCGCAAAATGTCGCGGAAGCAAGAGTCGCCACCGTCTTTTATTTTCTCCAAATGGAAAGGACAAATGCACAGAAAAATTCCTTATAGAGATTGCTCTCGGTTCGGGAGGTAGGTTATAGAAAGGGAAGGTGTTAGCACCCTTTCTATCCATGGTTATCCATGGGCTCTTAGATACTTGCTCATTTGTGTTTTCAAAATAGTTTGTTTGCTTTTCAACTGTGGGTTTTAAAAAGTTTCTTTGAAAATTTCAGTTCGACTCTTGTATCGGTCCTCAAGAGTGTTTGAAAAAAATGCTTTCGAAAGCTTTTTGAAAATGTGTTAGTGTGAAAAGTATTTTTGATTTGTTTTGAAATTTAGAGCAAGTATCTAGAGTCGTCTACCTACCCTAAGGAATTCGTCTGTGTAAATGTCCTTTAAAGTAGTGCCATCCCACCATTGAGAGGTAGGTAGCACCACCGTTGGAGGTGTTCGGGTCAATTCGAAGGTTCGGGACATGGTGATCACCAGAGCAATGGGAAGACACCTTAGAAGCTACCCTCATGCCAGGTTCCCGGATCATGAGGACTTACTAAGACATCCTCTACTCGACGATCACCTTTCGAGGCAAGGCAACAGTGAGGCGTACCCTAGGGGTGGTGTGTGATTGGTGTGTCCTGTTCATTTGCATTTATCTTGTCATGTTATGAGTGATCTATGCGCTTATTTTTATTTTGGTCCATTCATTCTTGCATGCCTTGATTTAGTAGTTAAAAATTGCGAAAAGTAAAAGTTCTAAAGCTATTACAAAAGGCGCGGGTCCACATCGCCAAAATTTCCAGAACCCGATTTGACAGAAAAATAAAGAATTAAAAGTGCGACAGATAAAAATGTTACATGGCCTTGGGAGAGATACATAAATATTATAAAGAATAAAAAATAAATATGCGAATTGGAATTAAAGTTGAAACGAGGGCGTTGGACCCTTTTGAACTAAATTAAATTAAACGATTATTAAATTAACAAAATTAAAAGGAAAAGAAATTTGTTTTTTTTTGGTATTTTTGTATTTTATGAGTTTAATGAAAAAGAATTAATTAAAATAAAATGCTAACCCTAATTCTAGTTGTTTTTAGTTTATTAAGAAAAGATTAAATTTTAACCTAATATTTAACCTAATTATTTACATGCCATTTAATTATAAAAATAAATAATAGGAAATATTTAATTATTATGAAAGAAAAAGAAAAAAAGATAAAAATGATTATAAACCCTAATTCTACCAATTTTAGATTTTTATTAAGGAAAATATTACAATTAAACCTAATTTAATAACTAAAATTAATTAATGCAATTTATTTACAAAAATACTAAAATAAAATATTTATTATTTTTTCTCTTTTCTGATTTTTTTGGTGTTTTTTTATATATTATGAAAATATTAAATTAGTTAAAAAAACAATAATTAAAAGAAAGTAAAAAAATAATGAAAAAATAAAGAATGTAAAAATTTGCAAACCTAAGGGGGTCTGCCCCTGATTTGGAGGTTTTTCTCTAGCAATTTGGGCCCAATTACTCTTAGGCCTGGCTGACTTTTCCACTAGCGTGCATAAGCGTTGACCAGGGTTTACCATATTCTTCAGATCCTGGCCCTTGATTGAATCCAGTGGGACGCGTGGACATTTGGTAGCGTGAGTGCATGACGTGCTTTAGTGTTGACGCTGCATAGGAATGTTAGTTGAAAAATAATATGGAAAGAATGAGGACCTGGGGCTCGAACCCAGGTCTTGATGAATACCAATGTTACGTTTCACCACTAGGCCGTTCGCATGCTTTTGTTTATCTAATAACCAATGATCAATATGAAAGAAAACATGAGTTAGTGCCCTTCTCGCGCGCGAACTTTTAAACAAGCCAACCATCGCCTGCCACATAACCATCTTCTTCGTTGGCTTTATTTTCCTGAAACATAAAAGAAACAGGCAACGGTTTTTGAACCATTCCCTTAGGCACCTTATTGAAAAATAACGATTAGACCCTGGGGCCTCATAAATTAGGCGCGAGGGTTGGGTCTAGATCGTCCAAGCCTGATGGTTTCAACCATGTCATTGTGATTCCTTAATTTTACAGTATGAGAAAACGCCTAAATTGAAAACCTGAAAACCCTAGATGCCTTTAATGGTGAATCCTCATATGGGGCACGAAAATAAAATCAAACCACACAGTTAGCTTCAGAATTGAATAATGAACACAAATCATATATTAAAAATTGCTAAATGCGCATGAATTGAGATGCAAGAATATGAAATTTTCTCTGTACAGGTTGCACTCGTATTACCAATTTAGGGCGTTAGAATGATTGATTTCGATTGAAAAACTTTCCTTGCAGCCTCAGGAAGCTAATGAGATAAAAATCTTGCCTTGAATCGTCCTCTATCCCTGTTTTCAGTTTTCACTTTTTTAACCAAAAACTCAAGTTTTGTTTTCTATGTATGGCACAGCTTGCAGTCAGTGAGCACGAGGGTTTTGATCAAGCTTATGTATGGAATGATTAGGTCAAAGAAAATTGGTCCAAAATCCATGAATTGATGAATATGATATTTGATTTTTAAGCCATGATCTTTTCTAATCTTTTCATGCAAATTTCCACCAAATCATGACCAATTAGCAAGATTCTTTCTATATTTGGTTAGGCACGAAATCTTAGAGGTATTATATGCATAAAAAGATTTGAAACATTAGGTTTAACATTTTTCATGTATTTTAATTAATTTAAATGAATTATTAATAATAAAAATCCAAATAAATAAATAAAAATGAAGAAAAACTTCCCTTTGGGCCAAATGGTCGTGCACATGCCTTGGATAATGAATTGTAGAAGAAAAAGAGGCCCATTAGCAATTTTAGGTCATTTGAAGCAATGTTGACTTTTCAAAATATCCAAAAATTTCCCAACTTCCACAAGGCATAACTTGCTCAATTTTTAAGCTTTGGTCATGTTCTTGGACATTTTGGAAAGGCCTTTGAGTCCTCGAACCAATGCCTTTGGTCCCATGTCATTTTGATGTACCAATCTCAAGTTATGGCCTTTGACTTAAAGTCCCTTTTTGTTGACTTTTGAAAATGACCTATAATGTTGAAATTGATAACTTTTTGTGAGAGCATTTCTTGGACTTGAAATATGAAGATGGGTTGTAGGAAATGTCTTTCTCTTCAAAATGAGCTTTGGATGGAATTTTTCTGATACTCCATGTGAAAGTTATGCCCTGGTCAATTTACAGTTGACTTTTTCAACTGTCCAAATAAGGAAACCTTTGCATCTTGATGATTTTTGAGCCAAGCTTTGAGAATCATGATCAAGCATTGATCAAATGATGTTTGTGGCTTCAAAATGAGATGTTGACCAAACATTTGAACTTTTGACTGTCAAATGACCATTTTGCCCCTACAGTTGACTGTAGTGCAATTAGGGTTTTGACTGTGCAATTTTGTGCTGAAAGTTTTGAAACTTTGTATGAGGATGCTTGACCGTATTTGTAGGCATGTGGGACTTGATTGGACCCTTGGAAACTTCATTTTCTTGATCAGAACCAAAACCCTAATTTTGACTGTTTAGGATACCCTTGCACTATGCAACCCTTGGAGAATTTTGCAGCTTGACTTGGAAATTTCTTGAAGGATATGGGAGGGAAAATTTTGGGGTACAATAGTCTTTAATGAAGGCTTTAAGGAGTATGCCCAGAAGTGGCGGGATTTGGCTGGAAGGGTGCAGCCACCATTGTCTGAAAGAGAGCTTATTGATATGTTTTTAGGGACCCTGTCAGGTCCATTCTGTAATCACTTGATTGGGAGCTCACCTGCAGGGTTCACCGAGTTAATTCTTACTGGTGAAAGAGTCGAAGCTGGCATTAAGAGCGGTAAAATTCATAAGGATGCATTTGTTTCTGCTGCTATCAAGAAGACCTTTCCAGCCAAGAAAGAGGTCTCGGCTGTTTACTCCCAGAGAAATCAAGGAAGAATGGCGCGCCGATAACCGGGGGGGCTGTGATGATTCAGAACTCCGCATCCGATCAACCTCGAAGCAGTCAACCCAGAGCTAACCAAGCAAGGGTTGAAAGGCCTTCACGGCAATTCACCCGGATCAATATGACACCTGCTCAGGTTCTCCCTCATCTGTTGAAGTTAAACCTTACAAACTTGAAAGAGGCGCCGAAGAACCCAAATACCTCTTCTCCCTACTATCATTCAAATGCAAAGTGTTCCTATCATTCAGACAATGTGGGGCACGACACCAACAACGGTTGGGCCCTCAAAAATAAGATCTCGTATTTAATAGACGCCAAGGAGGTAGAGTTTGATGCCCCCGAAAAACCTAATGTGATATCCGCTCCAATGCAAAAACATGGTCATAATGTCCATGCTATTGTGGAAGATCTTTATGTTGTTGCCGTTGATGACTTAATGACTCCATTACCAATGATCAAGATGAATCTGTTGAAAGCCGGGATTTTCCCGGGCTGCAAAAAATATTATTACCTTTGTTCGACCTTGAAATCCGACTGTCCGCTATTGAAGTCGGGCATTCAACGCCTGATGGATAATCAAGAAATCCTCTTCAAGAAAACTCTTGTTACTCCTGTTACTCCAATCAATGATGTTGCTATAATCACCATTTCCGACAATCTTTCCAAGGTCTCCAAAAGACCTCTTAAGATTACACCCGATCCAAAGTTTGTACCTCTGAAGATAACAATTCCGGGGCCTATCCCATACATGTCCAACAGGATAATACCGTTGAATTATGGAGGAGAGATCTTCTACCACGGTGTTAAGCAGATCGAATCAGTTGAATAAAGTTCCGATGAAAAGACTCCTGATGTAGGAAATATTGCAGGGACAAGTAAGATCACCCGCTGCGGAAGAATCTTCTCTCCATAGATTGCTCCTCCAAGGGAAATCTTCGGACCCTCAAGTGCTCCTAAGGTTACTCCGGTGCCCGTCGACACATCTGAACGAACTCCTGTGATTAAAGAAATCATAACTCCCGAAGTTGTACCCTCTGCTGTTACTACTGATAAAGGTAAGGGGATCCAAGAAGCGCCCGTCAGGACGAGGGCTCAGCCTTTGGTCATCCCCGAGACCACCCAAAAGGAAATGGAGGAGATTTTAAAGATAATTAAGAAAAGCGACTATGATGTCGTAGAACAACTGGGGAAAACCCCTTCAAAAATCTATATGCTGGCCCTATTACTCTGCTCATCCCAAAGCCTTGATCAAATTTCTGAAGACGACCCATATGCCTCAAGAAACCTCTGCGGACCAGTTCCCGGAGTGTGTAGCCAGCCATACAACCGACAACGGTCTTGGTTTCTCCGATGCTGACTTAAAATCTAAAGGGAGAAAGCATAATGATGCCCTACATGTCTCGTTGGAGTGTAGGGGGACCACACTTGCTCACGTTCTGGTTGATATCGGGTCGTCTTTAAATGTATTGCCTAAGAAAGCATTGGACAGATTGGACTGTGAAGGATTGACCTTAAAGCCCAGCAATATCATTGTAAGAGCCTTTGATGGTTCTAAGCGGATGGTCCACGGGGAGGTGGACATCCCAATTAAAGTGGGTACCGAAACTTTCCACTCCATATTTTATGTCATGGATATTCGTCCCTCCTACTCTTGCTTGTTAGGTAGACCATGGATTCATCATGCTGGGGTCGTTACGTCCACTCTGCATCAGAAGCTTAAGTACCCAGTCCAGGGGAAAATTGTGATAGTTCGTGGCGAGGAGGAGTATATGTTAAGCCATCTGAATTCATTCCCTATGTTAAATTAGATGGTGAATTCATTGAGACCCCTTTCAGCACTTTGAAGAGGTTCCCCCTAAAGTTGCGGTAACTAAGACAATGACTGTTGTGCCCGTTGTTGTACCCCAAAATTTGCCATTCCCTTTTTCACAAGAAATCACAACTTCAGGGTTTTCCCTAATTTTTCAAGATTGGCTCAAGAATCGGTCAAATAAACTTTTCTTTATCAACAAGTCCAGAATTAGGGTTTCCACTGATTGTGTTGAGATTGGCTCAGGAATTGATCAAGAAGACTTTTGTTTGACAACAGATCTGGAATTAGGGTTTTCGCTCGTATTTCTCAGAAGAAATTGAATCCACGGTAATTCAGTTGACTGTTACATTACTTTTACGCTTGTTCAAGATTACTGGTTGTTTCTCAAAACCTAAATATCTGGGATAGGAGCTGAGGCTTTTGTTTGAAACTTTGAGGCATTGGTTTGATCAGTGGAGTGAAAGGTGTATGGAATGCTTGTTTGTTTAACTGTACAACACATATGTTAATTGGAATACCAGGTGTATTGTGATTAATGCAAGATTGCGAGACAGAAAGTTTGTTGATTATTTATTTCATCTGGATTAAAGTTATTGGGATGCATTTCCAGTTATTTTAATTTAAGAGTCTTAAATAATTAAATAGACAATACAAGGAAAGATTGGAATATTTGACAGTAGAAAATTCTTTTTGGATAAAGACTTTTATTTATTTTCGAAGTGTTGTTACAAATTTTATTCGAATATTGTAAGAATACGACTTATAATATTTACAATGAAATTTGTTTACAATAAATGAAAAGATGAATCTAAGCCTCATCTCCTAAGGTCTTAGACTTTTACTGCGTCCTCCGTTATCCAACTGGTACTTACCTGCAAAAGACAGAGAAAAAGAAATCAGTGCAATTAACTGAAAAGCATTTTTAAGCAGATAAATAAAAAAATCATCATTAAAGCTTGTTGGCCGGAATCAGAATGTTGTTGGATTCATCATGTTTTTACTTGTTCTCTTTGCAAATCACAAGAAGATTTCTCTTCTTGGTTCACAAAGAGAAAAGTAAAAATAATTTGCAAGCATACAATTAATTCAAAATGCAAAGATATAAGGCAGCAAGGCAAAGCAAACTGAATTCCAAACTGCATTATTCAACCAAGTCAGCATTAGCAAGCATGGAAAGCTAACTAAAAATGCAAACTAAATGTCAAACTAAGTTGCAAAGCTGTCAAAGCAGAACAACTGTCAAAAAAAGCATACAAGCAACCAAGTACATAAAGCAGAAAGTTGAAAAGTTGTCAAATAAAGCATACAATGTAGGAAATATGGAAACAAGTACACAATGCAGGAGATGAACCAAGTTATATGCAAGCATGCTTGTCAATTTCATCATCATTTTCTGGCCCAACAAGCTTTTCAGAATAATATAATAAGCAATTTAAAGTGCTTTTATGGAGAGAGAAAGAGAGAACCAGAAAAAGGTTTATAGTTTTGGCAGGCTGTAAAAGGTAGTTATAAGACAAAGAGATATAAGACTCATCAGCCTGCTAACCAGAGAGGGAGCAAAATTTTTTTGCATAAACCTCTAAACTGCAGAAAACAAAAAATCTGCAAAAACACCCTGCATTACAAAACGCAACAAACTGCGATAACAAGGAAAAACCTGTTAAACTGCATAGCTTGCCTTCAAAAACACAACAGCAAGCCTGCCTTCCCAAAACTCATCAACCAGAATACTCACCAAAATTGCATCTCAAACTACAGTAACAAGGCAAACCTGTTAAACTGCATAGCCTGCCTTCCAAAGCAAACCTGTTGAACAGCAAGCACAAGCCTGTTTTCCAAAACCAAAAAACCTTCTTGTAAACACAAACAAGCAAAACATATCACACAAGCCTGCCTTCAAAAAGAAAACAGAAAACCTGCATCTCAAACACAAGAAGCCTACCTGCTTCCAAATCAAAAACCCAAACAAGTTCAAAGCTTACTCAAAAAACTCACAAACCTATCCAACTACACAACAAACCTGTAAGTCCAGAACAAACTTGTTTCCAAACTTATCCAAAGTTCAAAACCAATGACAAACCTGTGAAACTAGCAGCACAAGTCAAGGCCAAATATACAAGTCCAGGCCAAACATACAGTCCAAGCCAGAACTATCATTAACTCAAATCAAAACAACAAACAAAGAGGAAAAATCTCAGAAAATCATCATCATTGACAAAACCAGAGAGAGGAAGAGGAAGAAGCATAGTCCTCAGAACAACAAAATCATCAAGCTAGCATTTTTTTAAAACCATTTCATCAATAATATTCAACAAAGAGGCGAATCTCAGAAAATCATCATCATTGATATCCAATAAAAACATATCAATAAAAGAGAAGAAGAGCATTCAAAATCAGTAACGTTCAGCATACAAGGAGAAAGAGATAAAGATTCAGAAGCCCACGAAAATCTCAGAGTATCTTCATCATCAAATCACCAAGATTAACAAACAAAGAAGCAAGAAAGAACAAGTAGGTTCTCATAAGTGAAAGCTCCTCATCATTAAACAACATAAATACAGAAATACCAGAAGCGAGCAGCCATCACGCCCTCCTCCACCTAGCCACCAAGAGCGCCGTCGTTCCAATCCCTCTCCTTCCATCCATTTTCCAGAAGCCAATCACAAAGGTATGATCTCTCTTCCAAAACATAATTGCATCTTAAAGCAAATACCATGGATTAAAATATGAAACCATAACATAAACGTTCAAAAGAACTATAAATGCAAACTAAAAAAAAAAGCGTTTTGAACGAGAAAGAGATACCTTCTAAACCACCGCCTTGTACCATCGTGGAGGGGAGATGGATGAAGGTGGCGCTCTGGCGGCTTGAAGGATGGAGGAAAGATCAGAAGCCCCTTGGTTGAGATAGAAGATGAGAGAACAAAGAGAAGGAGGCGCCGCTGTACTAGAGTTGCAAACCCTAAGTTCTGAATACGTGAAACGCAAACCCTAACAAAATTTGTTTAACATCAGATGGGCCTTCTTCCAACAACCTAAGCCCAAGCGTTTTCCAGCGTGAACACCCCTTTTTTTTTATTTCTAAACCTCATTTCTCTCCTTTCCTTGTCTTGGGCCTGCTCCTTCATACTAACTCTAAGCCCATCATCCCTTTATCTTTTCATTTTTAAAAACTAATACTTTTCTTATGTTTTCATTTTAAAATAATTTGATCTTTTTTTTTCATTTTGTTAATAATTAAATAATTTTTTAACATAATTTTAATTTTCTTTACTAATTGATATTTGTCATACAATAATAATAGAGTTTTTTTTTTATATATGAAAGTTTTCTCTAGAAAAGGATATGTAAATAATAAAATTTTAACTTAAATAATTTTTATTTTCTTTAAAACTCTTTGTTTACAAAATCAACAAAAACACAATAAATAATAATTATACTTAATCTTTGTTAGGTTAAATTTTTATTTGTTTATTTGTAAATAAATACACGCATCTCATATTTCTTTGATTTTCATTATCTTATACTTTGTTATAATTTTACATTGAAAATGCGACAGTTCAATTTGGTTGTAATATATAATTGGACATTATTATTCTGATAAGACTCACCCCATTTGTAAACATTTGTACCCCCATCCCCGGATACTGTTTTGTAATAATTTAGACTTTAAATTTCCGTAATTTACCGCTTTCAATATATTGTATAGTAATTACGGTTTGTATGCGAAGATTCAAAATCAATCGCTAGATGACCTAATACAAGATAAATGCATGAAAATAAAATACATCATTCACACTTGCACCACTAGGGTAACCTCGCTTGTTGCCTCGGAAAATGCAATCATGTCCCTCGAGTATGAGACACTCTAGCAAATTTCCCTTCAATAAACAAAGATCGTAGTCCCTCGATGACCCTCGATGTTGCTTTCGATAAAACGATCTCGTCCCTTACAAAATTGCTAGAGCGTCTCACAAGTTGCCTTCAATGATTGTATGTGATGACCCGCGCCTGTCCCGTTTAACATCCTAACACAAGGTTGTTCATCAAATACAATGGTGAAACAACAATGTTAAAAAGGGTTAAAAACATAAGAAAGATCTTTGAGTAAAATAGGGTAGACAACTCTTAGTTACTTGATCAAAAATCTTGCAAAACATCCTTTCCATTTTCAAACACACTTCACAACACAACTTCAAAACAATTTCAAAACAACTTTCAAAACATTGAAATATCTTTTCAAAAAGACACACATATTTGTATATATTCAAACAAGAATTATTACAAAGGTTGCCTAGACAAGGCATCTTTTTTAAAGCATTTTCAAAACCACACACACAAAGCACCATTTCAAACAATTGAAAAGCAAAGGCAAGTGATCTAAAACAAGTAACTAAGAGCCCATGGATAACCATGGATGGAAAGGGTGCTAGCACATTCCCTTTTATAATCTACCCCTTGAATCCAAGAAAACATCTCAAAGGTCTTTCCTGTGCTTTTTGACCTTTCCTTAGGATAAAATAAAAAGTCGGTGGCGACTCTTGCTAAACCGAAACATTTGCGAACACAAACGCAAAATCCCAAGTCAGTTCTCCCACCGTATCACAGAACTGGAGACTCTGATGGGGATAATTTCTAAAAGTGGGGTTACCTTAGAGTTTTAGATCACCTTTACATGCTTACTTTGATTGCTTTGATTACTTTATTTTTTTGGGTTCCTTGTTTGGGTTTGTCTTAAGTCCTACACCCGGATTTGGGGACACCTTTTAGGTAAGTAGCAATAAACTATGAGGGAACTATGCGGGGTATACCGACATGGTTGAAGCAGTAGCTACGTTAGTGTGACATATTTGTGGGTACCGGTAGCCTTTGAGTTAATCAAAGAGAATACAGGGCCGCTGAGTGATGTCATGAAGCACTAACGAACTCTTAGAACCTTACTTGACCATCTTGGCCTTTTTAGGGGTAGTGAGATGACCGACTTTGGTGAAGTCCGAAGTTGGTAGATACTCGATACTACACTCATTGAGGATTGTTTTCTTGGAATATTTTGGTCGCCAGTTAAGTGGCTAAACCAAAACAATGAACACAGAAAATAATCCAGTGATATTGAGCTCCTTAGAACCCGGTTTCTATTTTTGGACAGGTTGAGCCAACCAACTTCAAGAGGGTACTTACCTACAAACCCCATGCAAGCCTAAACCTAAGGACTTGTTTGCTTTGTGTGAATATGATTACCTGTATATACACTTGCTTACTTTTGCATACCTGTACATAACATCATAACATCATACCATAGCATTTTCAATAACCATTTCGAGGATCTCGAGGGTCTTTGATGCAGGGTCACGTTGAACCAGACGTCTACCAAAGGGCAAGAGGATTTTCCTCTAAAAAAACGTCGTCAATGATCAAGTGAAACAACTTGAATCGGGGGGCTATGACCCACTCGACATGGTGAGCTTGATTCTCGTGGAAAGACATCCACCGATACAAAGTTCTCCAATCAAAGATGTTGATCGAAGTTCAATCTCTAACATTTTCTTGTGTTTATCCCGCGAGATCCTTGAAAACATGCATCCACATATCATGCATTATATCATAACAGGTTTTCCTTTTCAGGTTTCCTTATTCTCCTACTGTTTATTTCAGAAGAGATGGCTCTAGAGAGGATTGTCGAAGATATCCGGGCTCAAAACGCTCAACTTCAAGAATTGTTCTTGAACCTGTCCCAGGGGCAAGAAGAAGTGAAAGCTCTCCTCACAAAGGGCATGGTCCTAGGGAATCCAGACGACGCTAGGAATGATCAGTTGGAAGAACTACAAATTAAGCTGGCAACAATGAAGATCCAGATGATGGGACAACTGGTGGGCCAGATGGCTCTCATTCAAGACCTGGCTCAAAGACAAGAAGAGCTCAGGGTTCTCATCAACAAACTACTTCAAGATAACCAAGTGGGGCAAACAACTAGGGTTGAAGATCAAGTCATCATTCAACCTCCATTGAGACAAGAATACAATGGAAAAGCTCCTCAACTTGCTTTAGGGTCACAAGCCCAGCAACAACCTCGTCAGCATCAATGGGGTAATTGGCGTAAGCAAAATACGTCTGGAAGACAGTTCACTGAGACTGACATACCATCATCTCTAATACTGGAACGCTTGTTGGAGGTCAATATGACTGCTTTAAAGGATCCTATTTGGAAGCCCAATAACTCTGCTTCTAGCTATCACCCTGACGCGTTTTGTGTATACCACTCTTATAGTCCTGGACATGACACCGACGACTGTTGGGCTTTGAAAAACAAGATCCAAGACTTGATTGACAATGGAGTGCTGATATTCAGGCCGGATGGCGAGATGAAAATCTTCTACTGAGGGTTCTCCACCTGAAATGACAAGTTCGAACTAAGAGACTTTTGTTTCATTTGAATTTTCAAGTTGTAATTTCTTTTGTTATTCAAACAATTATCTGTTGATGTCAAACTCTGTTTCATTATTGCATTGCATATGTTTGTCTTGAATTCATCCATTCGTTTTCACTATTCTTGAATTATGCTTCCTACTTTCTCTATGATATTTAACTCTTGATAAAAGTTACAAGCCTTTAGAGGGAGGATGACGAAACAATACCATAATCTCATGCAATATGCTTTTGGAGAGACCTTGCTGACGATGTACAGGCGTTTCTTTCAAACCCTAAACACTGGAGTTATAAGGAAGATAATCCCTAGTCAACCCCTTCTAGCCAAAGAAATATAAGTTTTCTGTTTTTAAACATGAATTGAAACCTTTGATTAAACCTGGGGCAGGGTAGTCTCTCAGTTAATTCAAAAAAAATGCGCATTGAAGTCGCAAACTCGCAGTTCGTAATACAATGAATGACATCAAAAACATTCCTTTGGAACCAAAAGACAATGATGGTTCTTTATCTCATAGGTAGTCATTATCTCTCAAAAGCGAAAAGCCCACTGAGCCAAAACCTACAAAGGAGGCTTAAGAAAGTTGGGGCATCCCGCTGACTGTAATCTCGAAAACAGGTACAGTCAGGCAAAAATTAGGGATAACAAATAAAAAGAAACATGTCATTATACATCCTCAACAACATGGAAAATGTTGTAAAGATGACTACCTTCCCATAAAATTCAACTTGTGTGAACCATCACCAAAACGTCGTTCCAAACTCGAATAGAGTTCGACGCACAATTAACTGAGTATAGGATTGAAGGACATCACGAAGAGCGGGTGGGTTACAAATATACTTTGAGCCTTTATCCTTTGTTTCTTAAACCCTGAACCAAGCCACGTTACAACCCTTTAAAAGTCCCAATTGAAGCATGGGTTAGTTCGAAAGCATACTGTTACAAAAGGTATCCTGACTCCTGTAAGGCTTTGCTCTAAATCTTGTGTTGAATATGTCTTATAAAAAGTTTTCTGCTAAAAACGCATTTTTCAAAACTTCGAGACAAGCATAAACTTTGCATTATTCGAATATCGTTATTTGCACATGGTTATTTGTTTGACAGCAAAGAAATTCATACAGTGAATGTTCGGAGGAATGAAAGCTCTCTCAGTGAATAAAATCACTTCAAGTGGGATGACACTCCCGTTGCAAAAAAATCTCCCATCAACAAGAAGGGGACTTGGTTTGGTATTGTCCAGCAAATCTGGGGCAGTCCAGTCAAGATTTCAACAAATCTTTCAAATTCCACTAAATCTGGGGCAGTCCAGTCAAGATTTAAACAAGTCTTTCAAAGTTCAGTAAACCTGGGGCAGTCCAGTCAAGATTTCAAGAAAATCTCTCAATTGCAGATTAACCTGGGGAAAGTCTCCCTCACCATCACTTGGGGCACTTAAACGTCAATCTCAATAAAGGGTTACATACAGTGTCACAAACATCCGATACTAGGGGCAATGATGAACCTCTCTAAAATCTTTCTGAAAAGAAGTTCAAGCGTCCTCGAGAAGTTCATCACCTCTCTAGCAGACCAGCAGTCATGGGTTTATTTCCCCAACATTTGTCAAGGATTTATTCTCCAAAACAAATTACATTTCAAATTGATCGGTCGTAAAAATTCCTTCATCACCTGTTGGAAGTTACGGTCATCATCAAAAATTCCTTCATCACATGTTGGAAGTCACAGTCGTAAAAATTCCTTCATCACCTATTGGAAGTTACGGTCATCATCAAAAATTCCTTTATCACCTGTTGGAATTCACGGTCGTAAAAATTCCTTCATCACCTGTTGGAAGTTACTGTCATCATCAAAAATTCCTTCATCACCTGTTGGAAGTTATTGTCATCATCAAAAATTCCTTCATCACCTGTTGGAAGTTACTGTCATCATCAAAAATTCCTTCATCACCTGTTAGAATTCACGGACGTAAAATTTCCTTCATCACCTGCTGGAAGTTACGGTCGTCATCAAAAATTCCTTCATCACCTGTTGGAAGTTACGGTCGTCGTCAAAAATTCCTTCATCACCTATTGGAAGTTACGGTCATCATCAAAGGTTCCTTTATCACCTGTTGGAAGTTACGATCGTCAAAGATCAAATTCTCACAAAATTCAAGTTATGAAGCCCGGATTCGACCGGATAGTATCTTGACCTCTACAGCTTATTGTGAAGCCCGGATTACGACCGGATAACAGTATCAGACTACCACGAAGCCTGGATTATGACCAGATAGTGGTATCTCATAAGAGTAAGCTATGAAGCCTGGATTCGACCGGATAATAGTTTAATCCCCAACAAATTATTGTGAAGCTTGGATTATGACCAGATAGCAATACAAACTTCTGTGAAGCCTGGATTACGACCAGATAGCAATACAAACTTCTGTGAAGCCTGGATTACGACCAGATAGAAGCCAAGAATACTACAAAGACTGGAGTCGACCAGAAAGTGGTATATCTTTAATACAAGCCATGAAGCCTGGATTCGACCAGATAATGGTATGATACATCATGAAGCCTGGAGATCAACCAGATAACAGCTAACCCTTAACAGAATGAAGATTCTCATCCTTTAAACCTCAGAAGATTGGTATACTCCCAAACTCCTGACCCTTAACAGAATGAAGATTCTCATTCTTAAAACCTCAAGAGACTGGTATACTCCCAAGCTCCTGATACCGTTAACATAATGAAGATTCTCATCCTTAAAACCCTAGTAGATTGGCATACACCCAACCTTCTGACCCAAGACCTGAATGAAGATTCTCATTTTGGCTTCCCCAGTAGATTGGCATACACCCAACCTTCTGACCCAAGACCTTAATGAAGATTCTCATTTTGGCTTCCCCAGTAGATTGGCATACACCCAACTTTCTGACCTAAGACCTGAATGAAGATTCTCATTTTGGCTTCCCCAGTAGATTGGCATACACCCAACCTTCTGACCCAAGACCTGAATGAAGATTTTCATTTTGGCTTCCCCAGTAGAGTGGTATACAATTCAACTTCCTGATTTTCCCCGACAGAATGAAGATTCCCATTCTCAAAGTGGTATACAATTCAACTTCCTGATATTCCCGACAGAATGAAGATTCTCATTCTCAAAGTGGCATACGACTTGACTTCTGAACTTCCTCCAAATAGGAATAAGTCTCTCCAACAGGATAGCTACTTTTCAACAGTATGGCTATTCCCCACAGAGTTTCTTATTCCCCAACAAAATCAAGACTCTCGTCTTTGATTCTCCGGAGCTTTCTTTACTCTCAGTTTAAATTTATCAGAATTTCAAATCCCCTGCAAATCAAAGATTCTCGGTCTTGGCTCCTCAACACTAATTCCCCAAGCAGAATGAAGACTCTCATTCTCAACTCCTCACAAAGTTTTTCAGATATTCCCCGATGAAGATCTCCTCAAAGCAGAAATCCCCAGTAAATTGCCATACAACCCAAACTCCTAATTTCCCCAACAGTGGTCCCAGGACTTCTCATTTTCAACGATCAAAGGATTTTCAATCCCCAACGGCAGTCGAGGATTTATTTTACCCGACAGCGGTCAAAGATTTTATTATCTCTAGCCATCCAGGATTTATCTTCCTCAGCAAGACAACTGATCAGCTTACATGCGCATTCATTACATTAATATAACACATACATTGCATAATAAATCATGAC
Organism: Vicia faba; assembly: GCA_948472305.1. Lineage (NCBI taxonomy): Eukaryota > Viridiplantae > Streptophyta > Magnoliopsida > Fabales > Fabaceae > Vicia > Vicia faba. The sequence continues at coordinate 19,978,997 of OX451736.1, read as the reverse complement.
TTTTTGTTTCAGCTAATACTTTACCCTTCGCAGGATAAGTTTAGTAAGTTTCAAACTTCAAAGATTCCTGAAAACAGTTTACGGATGCCTCCCGACGCGGATGCTAATCTGTTGCTTATTCAGACCCCCAGATCAGAGACATTCCAAACATGGATACCTTTCTGATACTCGACCACTCACCCACAACATACAGTTCAACAAACATTCTCGGATGGCATCTTTAAGCCCATCTCCGGAAAGATTCTGTCACATCTCCAAATGGCATCTTTAAGCCCATTCCCTCAACTATGCTTTGACGAGTGCAAATTGTTGGGCACTCTAGTGTCTAATCATCTTTTAACTTCGAGTCACGAAAGGCAAACTTGCCAATCTAACTCTTCAGGTTCAAAAAGATTGAACAGGGGAAACTGTTGTACCCCAAAATTTTCCCACCCTTTTTCACAAGAAATCATAACTTCAGGGTTTTCCCTGATTTTTCAAGATTGGCTCAAGAATCGGTCAAATAAACTTTTCTTTATCAACAAGTCCAGAATTAGGGTTTCCACTGATTGTGTTGAGATTGGCTCAGGAATTGATCAAGCAGACTTTTCTTTGACAACAGATCTGGAATTAGGGTTTTCGCTCGTATTTCTCAGAAGAAATTGAATCCACAGTAATTCAGTTGACTGTTACATTACTTTTAGGCTTGTTCAAGATTACTGGTTGTTTCTCAAAACCTAAATATCTGGGATAGGAGCTAAGGCTTTTGTTTGAAACTTTGAGGCATTGGTTTGATCAGTGCAGTGAAAGGTGTATGGAATGCTTCTTTGTTTAACTGTACAACGCATATGTTAATTGGAATACTAGGCGTATTGTGATTAATGCAAGGTTGCGAGACGGCAAGTTTGTTGATTATTTATTTTATCTGGATTAAAGTTATTGGGATGTATTTCCAGTTATTTTAATTTAAGAGTCTTAAATAATTAAATAAATAATACAAGGAAAGATTGGAATATTTGACAGTAGAAAATTCTTTTTGGATAAAGACTCTTATTTATTTTCAAAGTGTTGTTACAAATATTATTCGAATATTGTAAGAATACAACTTATAATATTTACAATGAAATTTGTTTACAATAAATGAAAAGATGAATCTAAGCCTAATCCCCTAAGGTCTTTGACTTTTACTGCGTCCTCCGTTATCCAACTGGTACTTACCTACAAAAGACAGACAAAAAGAAATCAGTGCAATTAACTAAAAAGCATTTTTAAGCAGATAAATAAAAAAATCATCATTAAAGCTTGTTGGCCGGAATCAGAATGCTGTTGGATTCATCATGTTTTTACTTGTTCTCTTTGCAAATCACAAGAAGATTTCTCTTCTTGGTTCACAAAGAGAAAAGTAAAAATAATTTGCAAGCATACAATTAATTCAAAATGCAAAGATATAAGGCAGCAAGGCAAAGCAAACTGAATTCCAAACTGCATTAGTCAACCAATTCAGCATGAGCAAGCATGGCAAGCTAACTACAAATGCAAACTAAATGTCAAACTAAGTTGCAAAGTTGTCAAAGCAGAAAAACTGCCAAAGAAAGCATACAAGCAACCAAGTACATAAAGCAGAAAGTTGCAAAGTTGTCAAAGAAAGCATACAATGCAGGAAATATGGAAACAAGTACACAATGCAGGAGATGAACCAAGTTACAAGCAAGCAGGATTGTCAATTTCATCATCATTTTCTGGCTCAACAAGCTTTTCAGAATAATATAATAAGCAATTTAAAGTGATTTTATGGAGAGAGAAAGAGAGAACCAGAAAAAGGTTTATAGTTTTGGCAGGCTGTAAAAGGTAGTTATAAGACAAAGAGATATAAGACTCATCAGCATGCTAACCAGAGAGGGAGCAAAAAAAATTTGCATAAACCTCCAAACTGCAGAAAACAAAAAATCTGCAAAAACACCCTGCATTACAAAACGCAACAAACTGCAGTAACAAGGCAAAAGCTTTTAAACTGCATAGCTTGCCTTCAAAAACACAACAGCAAGCCTGCCTTCCCAAAACTCATCACCAGAATACTCACCAAAACTGCATCTCAAACTGCAGTAACAAGGCAAACCTGTTAAACGGCATAGCCTGCCTTCCAAAGCAAACCTGTTGAACAGCAAGCACAAGCCTGTTTTCCAAAACCAAAAAGCCTTCTTGTAAACACAAATAAGCACAACAAATCACACAAGCCTGCCTTCAAAAAGAAAACAGAAAACCTACATCTCAAACACAAGAAGCCTGCCTGCTTCCAAATCAAAAACCCAAACAAGTTCAAAGCTTACTCAAAAAACTCACAAACCTATCCAACTACACAACAAACCTGTAAGTCCAAAACAAACATATTTCCAAACTTATCCAAAGTTCAAAACCAATGATAAACCTGTGAAACTAGCACCACAAGTCCAGGCCAAAGATACAAGTCCAGGCCAAAGATACAAGTACAGGCCAAACATACAGTCCAAGCCAGATCTATCATCAACTCAAATCAAAACGACAAACAAAGAGGAAAAATCTCATAAAATCATCATCATTCACAAAACCAGAGAGAGGAAGAGGAAGAAGCATAGTCCTCAACAAAAAAATCATCAAGCTAGCATTTTTTAAAACCATTTCATCAACAATATTCAACAAAGAGGTGAATCTCAGAAAATCATCATCATTGATATCCAATAAAAACATATCAATAAAAGAGAAGAAGAGCATTCAAAATCAGTAACGTTCAACATACAAGGAGAAAGAGATAAAGATTCAGAAGCCCACGAAAATCTCAGAGTATCTTCATCATCAAATCATCAAGATTAACAAACAAAGAAGAAAGCAAGAATAAGTAGGTTCTCAGAAGTGAAAGCTCCTCATCATCAAACAACATAAATACAGAAATACCAGAAGCGAGCAGCCATCACGCCATCCTCCACCTAGCCACCAAGAGCGCCGCCGTTCCAAGCCCTCTCCTTCCATACATTTTCCAGAAGCCAATCACCAAGGTATGATCTCTCTTCCAAAACATAATTTCATCTTAGACGCAAATACCATGGATTAAAAGATGAAACCATAACATAAACGTTCAAAAGAACTACAAATGCAAACTAAAAAAAAACGCGTTTGGAACGAGAAAGAGATACCTTCTAAACCACCGCCTTGTACCATCGTGGAGGGGAGATGGATGAAGGTGGCGCTCTGGCGGCTTGAAGGTTGGAGGAAAGATCAGAATCCCCTTGGTTGAGAGAGAAGATGAGAGAACAAAGAGAAGGAGGCGCCGTTGTACCAGAGTTGCAAACCATAAGTTCTGAATACGTGAAACGCAAACCCTAACAAAATTTGTTTAACATCAGATGAGCCTTCTCCTAACAACCTAAGCCCAAGCGTTTTCTAGCGTGAACACCCCTTTTTTTTTCTTTCTAAACCTCATTTCTCTCCTTTCCTTGTCTTGGGCCTGCTCCTTCATACTAACTCTAAGCCCATCATCCCTTTATCTTTTCATTTTTAAAAACTAATACTTTTCTTTTGTTTTCATTTTAAAATAATTTGATATTTTTTTTCATTTTGTTAATAATTAAATAATTTTTTAACATAATTTTAATCTTCTTTACTAATTGATATTTGTCATACAATAATAATAGTGTTTTTTTTTTATATATGAAAGTTTTCTTTAGAAAAGGATATGTAAATAATAAAATTTTAACTTAAATAATTTTTCTTTTCTTTAAAACTCTTTGTTTACATAATCAACAAAAACACAATAAATAATAATTATACTTAATCATTGTTAGGTTAAATTTTTATTTGTTTATTTGTAAATAAATACACGCATCTCATATTTCTTTGATTTTCATTATCTTATACTCTGTTATAATTTTACATTGAAAATACGACAGTTCAGTTTGGTTGTAATATATACTTGGACATTATTATTATGATAAGACTCATCCCCATTTGTAAACATTTGTACCCCCATCCCCGGATACTATTTTGTAATAATTTAGACTTTAAATTCCCGCAATTTACTGCTTTCAATATACTGTATAGTAATTAGGGTTTATATGCGAAGATTCAAAAGCAATCCCTAGATTACCTAATGCAAGATAAATGCATGAAAATCAAATACACCATTCACACTTGCACCACTAGGGTAACCTCGCTTGTTCCCTCGGAAAATGCAATCATGTCCCTCGAGTATGAGACACTCTAGCAAATGTCCCTTCAATAAAAAAAGATCGTAGTCCCTCGATGTTGCCTTCGATAAAACGATCTCGTCCCTTACAAAATTGTTAGAGCGTCTCACAAGTTGCCTTCAATGATTGTATGCGATGACCCGCGCCTGTCCCGTTTAACATCCTAACACAAGGTTGTTCATCAAATACAATGGTGAAACAAAAATGTTAAAAAGGGTTAAAAACATAAGAAAGATCTTTGAGTAAAATAGGGTAGACAACTCTTAGTTACTTGATCAAAAATCTTGCAAAACATCCTTTCCATTTTCAAACACACTTCACAACACAACTTCAAAACAATTTCAAAACAACTTTCAAAACATTGAAATATCTTTTCAAAAAGACACACATCTTTGTATATATTCAAACAAGAATCATTACAAAGGTTGCCTAGACAAGGCATCTTATTTAAAGCATTTTCAAAACTACACACACAAAGCACCATTTCGAACAATTGAAAAGCAAAGGCAAGTGATCTAAAACAAGAAACTAAGAGCCCATGGATAACCATGGATGGAAAGGGTGCTAGCACCTTCCATTTTCATAATCTACCCCCCGAACCCAAGAAAACATCTCAAAGGTCTTTCCTGTGCTTTTTGATCTTTCCTTAGGATAAAATAAAAAGTCGGTGGCGACTCTTGCTAAGCCGAAACATTTGTGAACACAAACGCAAAATCCAAAGTCAGTTCTCCCACCGTATCACACCCATCATTACCAAACCTGTGTCCCAGATGTCATCCCTTAAAGATGCGGAGGCTGTGATCAAGGAAGGAGGAAGCACAGTATGGGGTCAACTGCCAAATTTTCCTTACAAGACAAATAAGTTCGGCTTGGGTTTCACTGCTTCTAGTCAGAAGGTTGTGCGTCGTTCCCGGGCTGGAGGACCGCCATTAAAAATCACTCATCATGGATTTCATGCTTTAGAGGATGATGAAGAAGAAAGCAATTTTGAAGACTGGATCTTTCCAACTATTGAAGGAGGATTGAACAACTGGGAGGCGAATGACTTCGTTCCCATTACTTTCATCAATCAGTAATTTATCTTTTGGACATTTCCTGTTGGTCTGTAATAATTTTTAAATAATTCGTACACTTTTTGCCTTATGCCTTACCCGGGGCATATAGGTCCATTTGTAAGGGCTTGATTTTTCATCTTCATATGCCATTTTTAATGAATCATGGACGTTTTCATATATAAACTTTTGTGTTCATTTTCTTTCTTTTTACATTTTATTTTGTTTAAAGGTGGCTATCCCTTACACACACCCACACTCACAAATGCAGGTACCCATCCACTCTGCATTCCATGGGTAACAATTCAGCTATGGCCTTTAGTGACTCTGAAGATCTGGTCAATCATGCCGAAAACGAAGGTGATGAAGACTGTGAAGTGCCTGGAGAGTTGGCCAGACTTTTGCAACAGGAAGAAAGGGCTATTCTACCTCACGAGGAGTTGTTAGAGACTATCAACTTGGGAACAGAGGAAGACAGAAAAAAGGTTAAAGTGGGTGCCAACCTGGAGCCAAGTGTCAAAGAGCGCTTAGTTCCGCTGTTGAATGAATATGTTGAGATCTTCGCCTGGTCCTATGAAGACATGCCGGGATTGGATACAAATATTGTGGTTCACCGTCTCCCTACGAGAGAAGACTGCGCACCAATTAAATAGAAAGTCCATCGCATGAGGCCCGACATGTCCGAGAAGATCAAAGCTGAGGTGATGAAGCAGTTCAATGCTGGCTTTCTTGCTGTTACTTCCTATCCACAATGGGTTGCTAACATTGTGCCCGTGCCTAAGAAGGACAGAAAAGTCAGAATGTGCATGGATTATAGAGACTTAAACAGGGCTAGCCCTAAAGATAACTTTCCACTACCGTACATTGACATCTTGGTTGACAACACAGCTCAGCATAAGGTATTTTCTTTCATGGATGGATTTTTAGGGTACAACCAGATCAAAATGGCCCCCAAAGACATGGAGAAGACTACTTTTGTTACGCAGTGGGGTACCTTCTGCTATAAAGTGATGTCATTCGGACTGAAGAATGTCGGGGCAACCTATCAGCGAGCCATGTTAGCTTTGTTTCATGACATGATACATCATGAGATTGAAGTCTACGTAGATGATATAATAGCCCGTTCACAGACAAAAGAAGAACACCTCGACCATCTGCAAAAGCTGTTTGTCAGATTGAAAGAGTACAAGCTCAGACTGAACCCTAACAAGTGCACCTTCGAAGTCACGTCCGGTAAACTTTTGGGATTCATCGTCAGTAACAAAGGCAACGAGGTTGATCCTGCCAAAGTCAAAGCTATACAAGAAATTCCTGCCCCTCGCACTGAGAAGGAGGTAAGAGGTTTTTTGGGACGCCTAAACTACATTGCAAGGTTCATCTCTCACCTAACATCTACCTGTGAACCAATCTTCAAGCTATTGAAGCAAGATCAGGTGGTTGAAATGAATGATGACTGTCAAGTTGCTTTCAATAAAATCAAGGAGTATTTATTGGAACCTCCTATCTTGATGCCACCCGTCGAAGGAAGACCTTTAATCATGTATCTGACTGTCCTGGAGAATTCAATGGGGTGCATATTGGGCCAACATGACGAGTCTGGCCGAAAAGAGCATGCCATTTATTACCTTAGCAAAAATTTTACCGACTGTGAGACTCGCTACTCACTGCTCGAGAAAACTTGCTGCGCTTTGGTATGGGCTGCTTGCTGGCTAAGGCAGTATATGTTGACACATACCACTTTACTGATCTCTAAGATGGATTCGATCAAGTACATCTTCGAGAAGCCTGCTTTATCCGGAAGAATCGCTAGATGGTAGATGATCCTCACCGAATATGATATACAGTACACAACCCAAAAAGCTATAAAGGGGAGTGTGCTAGCCGATCATCTGGCCCATCAAGCTGTCGAAGATTACCAATCTATGAGGTTCGACTTCCCCGACAAGGATATCATGACTTTGAGCAATATTGAAGAAAACAGACCGTATGACGGACCTAAACAAGGATCCCGATGGACTCTGTACTTTGATGGTGCCTCCAACGCACTTGGGAACTGTATCGGCATGGTACTTATCTCTCCACAAGGGTGCCATACACCTTTCACTTCTAGACTCTGCTTCAGTTGCACCAACAACATGGCCGAGTATGAAGCTTGTATCTTTGGTCTCAAGGCTGCTATTGACTTGGGAATCAAATCTTTGATTGTATTTGGGGACTCAGCTTTGGTTATCAGTCAAATCAAAGGAGAGTGGGATACTAAACATCCAAACCTCATCCCTTACAAAGAACATGTCCTGACTTTGTTACCACACTTCGAGCAGGTTACCTTCGAGCACTTCCCGCGAGAAGAGAATCAGCTAGCAGATGCGCTAGCTACAATGTCATCCATGTTTAAACTTAACTGGGATAATGAGGCACCTCAAATCACCATTGAACGAATGGACGAACCTGCATATTGTCACGAGATTAATACCGAAGAAGTAGTGGACTGATCTTGGTTTCATGACGTCAAAAGGTATCTCGAAGCATAAGAATACCCTGAAGGAGCTTCAGTCAACGACAAGAAGTTCTTAAGGAGGTTCGCGGCCAAGTTCTTTCTGAGCAATGGTATCCTATACAAGCGTAATCTTGATTGTGTCCTACTCCGTTGTGTGGACAAGGTTGAAGATGAGAAGATCATGGCTGAACTACATAATGGCACCTTTGGCACCCACTCAAGCGATCATACGATGGCTAAAAAGATTTTACGGGTAGGCTACTACGGGTCTACCATGGAAGCTGATTGTCATCAACATTCTCGTACTTGTCACAAATACCAAATCTATGCTGACAAGGTACATATCCCTCCAGTTCCTCTCAATGTCTTAACAACTCCTTGTCCATTCGTGATGTGGGGATTCGACATGATTGGAGAAATCAAGCCTACAACATCCAATGGACACCGTTTCATCCTGGTGGCCATTGATTACTTTACCAAGTGGGTCGAAGCAACTTCCTTCGCCTCCGTTACAAAGAACGTGGTTGCCCGCTTCATCAAGCAGAACCTCATTTTCCGGTATGGTATCCCCGACAGGATCATCACTGACAACGGTACAAATTTGAACAATACTATGATCACCGCTCTGTGCGAGCAGTTCAATATTCAACATCACAATTCATCTCCCTATCCGCCTAAGATGAACGGTGTTGTCGAAGACGCGAACAAAAACATCAAAAAGATCATTCAAAAGATGACAGTCACCTACAAGGACTGACATGAGATGTTACCGTTTGCTCTGCACAGGTACCGTACCACGGCACGCGCTTCAACTGGGGAAACACCTTATTCTTTGGTATACGGCATGGAAGCTGTTTTACCTATCGAGGTTCAGATTCCCTCCTTGAGAATCATGAAAGATGCTGGTTTGAGTGAAGACGATTGGATTCAGACCCGGCTTGATCAACTTAACTTGATTGACGAAAAGCGACTTACTGCTGTTTGCCATGGTCAGGCGTATCAGAAACGTATGATCAAGGCCTTCAACAAGAAAGTAAAGAGACAAGTATATCAAGTCGAGGACCTTGTAATCAAGCGAATCATCTTACCTCAAAGTGATCCCAGGGGCAAATGGACTCCTACTTACGAAGGACCATTTATGATCAAAAACATCTTTTCTGGTGGGGCAATGATCCTGACCACCATGGACGGTGATGACCTACCGCACCCTGCGAACTCAGACATAGTCAAAAGATACTACGCGTAAATGACCCGACAAGTTGAAAACCTAAAAGGGCGACTTGGGCAAAAATGGGCATCCCGGTGAATCGAAAACCCGAAAGGGCGGTTCAGGCAAAAATTAGGGATAATTAAAAAAATCTATACACCTGGCAAGTTGAAAACCTGAAAGGGCGACTTGGGAAAAAAAGGGTTTCCCGGTGGATCAAAAACCTGAAAGGGCGATCCAGGAAAAAGTTAGGGAATTAAAGCGTATGACTATGTCTCGTCGGATCACTTTAAGGACAATCTCTTCGCAGACAAGCTCCAAGCTTTTGATCAATCCAATCATCTACGGACGAAGCAATGAACAGACAAGATACTCAGAGTTACGAAGGCTATAGCGGAATGGGAACCCCGTGGAATTGTTACACGTAGCCATCTTTCTTTGTATAAATGTTTCTCAATTTTATGACAACATTCTCTTACTAGGATGTCTGTCTCCTTTGTACAAAATACTTACACAAAGTTAATATAAAGATACTTCAAAGTGCAGAAAATTGTTTGCCTTTTCTTTCCTTTTTACACTTATGTTTTATTTGAAAACGTCCAATGATTTATTAAATGAGCATATACATTTGAATATAATCATTGCTTACAAATAAAACGAATTGAGAAAGAATAATTACTGACAGATTGGAAGTATGGGAAAACGTCTTTAGGCAATTCCAGGAGAAATCCTTAGCAGAGCTAAAGCCTTGAAATACATATTCCCCAGCGAAGTTAAGTTTCAAAATCCCCATCAAAACCAAGTTTCCAAACTCCCAATCCCCAGCGGAGCCAGAAAACTTTGAACTACAAACCCTCAGTGAAGATGAAACTTTCTTCCCCAACGGAGTCCAAAACTTCAATCCTTAAACCCCGATGGAAGACCATCCAGTTTCCTCTAATCCCCAGAGATTTGTCTTAAAACCAGAAGATTCCCCTGCAAGTTATCTTAGAAACTAGACAACGGTTTCAGATAATTCCTCAGTAGATTGGCGTACAACCCAAACCCTTGATAACTCTTCAACAAAATAAATATTCTCCCCACAGAGTTATTTCCCAGCAGATCGAAGATTCTCACTCTCATTTCTCCAGTGGAAGCCTCCAAGGTTTCAATTCCCCAATAGAGATCGTCATTATTCCCCAGGAAAGTCTTGAAGGATTCTCACATCCCCACAAGTTTCCCAGGATTATCTATCTTCAACAGTGGTCCAAGGATTTCTCATTCTCAGCAATCAAAGATTTTGAATCTCCAACAGCAATCAAGGATTTATTTTCGCCGGCAGCAGTCAAGGATTTTATTATCTCCAGCTATCAAGGATTTATTTTCCTCAGCAAGACAGCTAATCAGCTTACATGCACATACATTACATTCATGTATCATAAACATTAATAAAGCACATTTTATTGCATCATACATGTCATGCAACATAACTTTCTGTTTTAGCTAACATTTTACCCTTTTTAGGATAAGATTAAAAGTTACCTTTAACAAATGTTCAAAGATTTCAGATACAGTACAGATACACTCCAAGACATGGAAGTCATTCTGCTATTCATTTAGATCTCTTATTTCAGATACAATATGGATACACCCTAGACACGACAGTCATTCTATTACTCATTCAGAATTTTAAGTCAAGATACAGTACGGATACACCCCAGACACGGAGGTCATTCTACTACTCATTCAGACTTTATCAATCAGATACAGATTAGATACGCTCCAGACACCGAAGCCATTCTATTTCTCATTCAGATTAAACTATCAACCTCAAGTTTAGATACACTCCAGACACGGACGTTATTCTGTCACTTGTCCAGATCCCAGTTACAATATGGATACATTCCAGACACGGAAGTCATTCTGCTACTCACACAGATCTCAACTTGAGATACAATCCAGATACGCACCAGACACAGTTTCCATTCAGTCACTCATTCAGAATTTATCCCCAGCCCAGAGATGCTCCATACACGGATATTTTTCTGTCGCCCATTCAAAATTCAGATACAATACAGATACACTCTAGACACGGCAGTCATTATGATATTCATTCAAGAATCAAATACAGTTACAGCTCGGATATGATCCAAACACGGATTCCACTCCTTTGCTCATACGAATCCAATCTCCAGATACAACTCAGATACGTTCCAGATACGAATACCATTCTGATGTTCATTCTCCTGATTTTCAACAAACATTCTTGGATGGCATCTTTAAGCCCATCTCCTGCAAGATTCTACCATCTCCAAATGGCATCTCTAAGCCCATTCCCTCATTTACATTTTGAAGAGTGCAAATTTACAGGCACTCTAGTGTCCAATCCTCTTTTACCTTCGAGTCACGAAAGGCAAACTCGCCAATCTAACTCTTCAGTTTCAAGAAGATTGAACAGGGGCAGCTGTTGTACCCCAAAATTTTCCCTCTCATTTTATCAATATTTCCCCTTACCAGACTCTTTGGACTCAAGACCAAATTAGGGTTTTGCTCTACTCAAGACATCTCCTTGCTCTGATGACCTAAATTAGGGTTTGAGTTTGCACAGGGATTTTTGGACTTTCAATGCTCAAAGTGGCTTTCATACTTCATATTGGACTTATAATATTGCCTCTACCAAGTTTCAAGCTTTGAATTAGATTTTTGCCCACTTAATTGGACAGTTGACCTAAAAATCAGCTGTATTGGCAAAAAAGTCAACTGTGACCAATTTATAGTCAAAACTCATAATTTTTTATCCACATCAACATTATAGACTCTTATGGACCATTTGATCAATTTTAGACCACAACTCCTCAAGAAATATGATCAGATCATCAAAAGGGCAAAATGGTCATTTTTAGGGTTTTGACTGTATAAGGGCAATTTCTGATTTTTCACCTAGTCAATGGCAAATTGGTTTCAAGAATGGATTCAATGACTCAATGTCATCATCTTGACCTATTCACAAGGTTCAAAAGATCTCAAATGCATTGGATTGACAGATGAATTTTTCAGTCAACTAATCAAAATTTGATTGTATACTAAAAAGTCAAACTTTGACTTTTTGGTCAAAATCAAGTGCCAAGGGTCATTTTTCATGAAGATGTGTCAAAACATGAAACTTGTTCATCAAGAAACCTAATTTTGCAAATTAGGGTTTAAGATTGAAAAATTTCATAACTTAGAATTTTTCTAAGTTATGAAATTTTCTTATTTTTGCCCAACTTTGCCCAACATTTTCACCATGATGCAATTGGATTAAAACAAAACCTCCAACATGAAAGTTGTATTCCTCCATAAAATCTACAACTTTGATTCACAAAGTTTTCTCAAAAGAAGCTTGGATCTCAAGTTATGATTTTTGGAACAAGGGTCCATGAAACTTTTAACTTAGTGAAAGTTTGCCCTAGTTTAGGCAGGATTTTGACCTATCTTCATGACCATTTTTCACATAGTTCCAATTGGAATCTAAAAATTAATTTCAAAGATGGATTGTAGATCATGTTACAAGCTTTCCAAAATGTTCCAGAACTCTCCAAAATCATTTGTGGTTAGGGAGAATCGAAGGTTTGAATTTGGAAAAAACTCACTTTGATCCATGGCATGTTTCATGTTGTTACAAGTTGCAACTTCCATCCAGCATTGTTTGTACTTGATTATAGGTCCCTAAACCCTTTCATACTCAATAATTAAATGCAAATCCATTGGTTTGAGGCTTTGTTCTGATCATGGTAGGATTACACAAGAGATTAATCCAAAAATAGCAAAAAGGCAACATTGCCATTTCTGTAAAATTTGCTTTATGTCAAATTGCATTCCTGAGCCTTGAACCAAATCTTGTACAGCAAACCAAATCCACAAACTTGGGGCCAAGCTCACACAAGGTATGCAGGGTTAGAGCTAGCCTGTACAGGCCTGCTCTTTGTCACTTCTCATTTTTTGCTTCATAACCAAGAAACTTGCCAAAATCACATAACTGGCATATCTGTTAGAACCAACTCTTGCAAGCATTTGAAACAGTTTTTGCACATTCCATTGAGCCAGAAACATGATCCATTCATCCCTCAAACACTCTTGAGCATCAAAACACCAAAAACTTGCAAAACAGGGAACTCCCTGCAGTTTCACTTCCATCTCACAAGTTACTCGTGCATTTTTCCCCAAACTTGTTCCAATACATTCCATATAACCTATCCAAGATATCCCAATCATTGGCCACTGACTGTAACTCCATTTGCAAGCTTCACCATTTCTATTTTCAGCTTGTGCAGGTTGAGTTCTACAAGCTTGTTCAAACAAATCCAAAGCAAACTAGGCATTGGGGAAGGTCAGAGGAAGTTCAAGCAAGCTCCCAAGCACCTCAGGCCTCACTGAAAAGTTCCACATTTCTATACACGAGTTCATCTGAAATAGGTATTTGGCAACTTTCTATCTCTCTATTTAGGAATCATTAGACTTAGGTTTGTGAATAAAAAATGTAGTACTCATAGCCCTTAAGTTGTACATATGCTCAGTTTTCATTTAAGTTAAGTGTGCTAAGAGAATTTGATTCATGAACTTCCTAAAAAAGTTAGGTTAGAATTTAGGGCCAGAGAGATTCTCTCTGGTCTTTGAGAGTTAGATTGAGTTCTTTACATGGTTGGAATCGTCTTGAAAAATGCTATAACTTTTGTGTTATGAGTTTTTGTATTAGAGCACGTATGCAAGAGTTGGATATTTGAATCGGGCGCGCGTATTTTTTTTGACAAAGGTTGAAGATGAAGTTCAGTGGGTTGGGCCTTGGCTTGGCTTGCTTTTTGCACCTCCAGTTTGCTGATTGCACCCCCCTGGCCCATTTCTTTATATTTTTGCATTTTTCTATTTATTTCTCATTTCTGATTTTATTCTATTTTTTCTAAACATAAAAACTTACCAAAAACATTTTTATAAATTTTCACATTTATTTTTATATTTTATTTTATTTTTCTAACATGAAAATAATTATTAATTAGTATATACTTTTATTCTCTTTAATAAAAACATGAAAATAATACATAAAAAATATTATATTTTTATTATTATTATTTACATACTTAAATAATATATTTTTTTAATATATTTTCATTTTTTGACACTTGTACATATTTCATTATTTTTATTTTATTGTATATAAACAATATAATTAATATATATACTTTTCTTAAAGAAAATTAGGGTTTTTACCCTTGACAAAAATAATCTTTTATTTCTATTTTTTTAATACATTTAATATATTATTTTTACACATATAAAAATAAATAAAAACATTTCTTGCATATTCAGATTATTTTGCATATTTATATTTTTGTTGCTTATTTAAATATTGTTTATTTATTGTTTAATGCAAAGAATTCAATTTGGATGTAATAGTAAATATTAGGGTTTTATTTTCTTGCAAATATTCCCCATTCAAAAGTGTATCCCCCTCCCCATATCAATGTTGTAATAGTCATAGATTTATTTTACGCATTTATAGCTTTCAAGTATGCCATGTTAGAGATTAGGGTTTGTATGCAATATCCAAAATCAAAACAAGTAGTTAGACCTAATACAAGACATAAATGCATGAAATTGACAACACAATAGACACATGCACCCCTAGGGTTTCATCCACTTGTTGCCTTTAAAATGGCCATGTTATGCATGTTGAGTATCTTGGCAAAACAAAAACAAAACAAAATATCATAGTCCCTCGATGACGCTATCTTGGTTGCCTATACAAAATGATCTAGTCCCTCAAAAAATTGCTAAAGATACTTGGCAATATTGCTATCATGGTCAATACGATGACCCGCGCCTGTCCCGTTTAACATCCAAATACAAGGTTATTTACCAAATGCAATGGTGAAACAACAATGTAAAAGGGTTAAAATTGTGTAGGAAAGACCTTTGAGTAAAATAGGGTCAACAACTCTTAGTTACTTGATCAAAACTTGCAAAAACATCCTTGCTATTTTCAAACACACCTCACAAAACAATTTCAAAACATTTCCCAAAACAAATTTTCAAACATTCAAACATTGAAAAATCTTTTCAAAAGACAATACACCTATGTATATATTCAAACAAGAATCATTACAAAGGTTGCCACAACGATGGCCTCTTTTCAAAACATTTTCAAAACCACACACAAAGCACCATTTCAAACAATTGAAAAGCAAAAGCAAGTGATCTAAACAAGTAACTAAGAGTCCATGGATAACCATGGATGAAAAGGGTGCTTGCACCTTCCCTTTTCATAATTTACCCCCCGAACCCAAGAAAACATCTCAAAGGTCTTTCCTGTGCTTTTTGACCTTTCCTTTGGATAAAATAAAAAGTCGGTGGCGACTCTTTCTAAACCGAAACATTTGCAAACACAAATGCAAAATCTCAAGTCAGTTCTCCCACCGTATCACAGTGTGATTTAAAATATATTGCCGCAATCACTTTTCCACCCAAGCAAAAGCACAAAATGTTTTTTCCAACATAAAATACCGTGACTCACAGTCCGTGAACTTCTTGCTGAGATAATAAATGGAATATTCCTTTCTTCTTGTTTCATCTTATTATCCCAAAATGCAGCCCATGGAGTTATCCAACACACTCAGATACATAATCAATGGTCTTCCTTCAACAGGAGGGAGCAAGATAGGAGGCTCAAGAAAATACTCTTTAATATTTTCAAATGCCCTTTGGAAATCATCCATCCACACACAACCTTAATCTTTCTTCAAAAGATGGAAGATTGATTCACATGTCGCGGTCATATGGGAAATAAATCTGGAAATGTAATTCAAATGTCCAAGGATGCCTCTAACTTTCTTTTCAGTTCTTGGTGCAAGCATTTCTTGGATTACTTTAACTTTATCAGGATCAACTTCAATTCCCTTTTGGATGATAATGAAACCTAGCAACTTCCCTGAGAACACCAAAAGTACATTTATTTGAATTCAAGTAGAGACAATACTTACTCAAACGCTGGAACAACTTTAATAAATCTTCTATACGCCCTTCCTTAGTCTGAGATTTGGAGATCATATCATCAACATATACTTCAATTTCCTTATGCATCAGATCATGGAATATGTTTGTCATAGCTCTCTAGTACGTTACACCAACGTTATTCAACCCGGAAGGCATCACTCTGTAACAGAATGTTCCCCAGGGTTTGATAAACGTTGTTTTTTCCATGTCCTTAGGAGCCATTCTAATTTGATTGTATATGGAAAGTCTATCCATAAAGAGAACACTTTGAATTTTGCTGTAGTATCAACCAACATATCAATATACAACAATGGAAAGTCATCTTTTAGACTTTCTTTATTTAAATCTCTATAATCAATGCACATGCGGACTTTTCTGTTTTTATTTGGTATTGG
The DNA here is from genome assembly GCA_948472305.1 of Vicia faba. Taxonomy (NCBI): domain Eukaryota; kingdom Viridiplantae; phylum Streptophyta; class Magnoliopsida; order Fabales; family Fabaceae; genus Vicia; species Vicia faba. Next base: position 19,962,645 of record OX451736.1, on the reverse strand, counting down.
AGCAATATTGGAAATCCACTAGGGCTACACTGATTTTACAAGAAAACCAACATCAATCTTCTTCAAAACCTCTTCTTTAATCTTAACTTCTATGTCAGGTGAGTTCTTCGTAACTTCTGCTTGATTGGAAGACGTTCTGGATTTATCGGCAAATAATGTTCCATAATATCAGTATCTAAACCAGGCATATCTTGATAGGACCAATCAAATATATCCACATACTCCTTCAAAAACTAAATCAACCTTCTCTTCACATCAGGATGAAGCAGCGCCCCAATCTTGAATTCTTTTAGATCTTCCTCTGAACCCAAGTTAATCGTCTCCAATGACTCTTTATACGGCTGAATGGTATTTTCCTCGCGCTCAAGCAACCGTGAAACCTCTTCTGGAATTTCATCATATTCTTCTTTTTCAGCCACATACATTGGATATTAAAAGTTGGGAGAGGGTTCAGGGTCATTGCACTCAATGAGTTTTTTAATTAATTTGCACATATGATTTATGATTGATTTTAAATACTGACACATGTAACAAGTGATTATGCATATTTATTTACAATTATTATTTATTTTGAAAGGTTTTTTTTATTACCATTTTCCAAGAAAAAACATAAAATAAAGATAGAATTTAGAAATCAAAAACAACTTTTATTAATGATCTTAAAAATCAAAACAAAAGATACGCCCCTACAATCATAACTTTCACTTTGGGCATAGTGAAAGGATTTTGAAAAGATAAACAAAACAAATCACTTTGAAATGTGAATGCAAGAAGGAACATCAACAATGATCCAATTTTGGATTCTTAGTCCATGTGTCACGAAGTTCAGCATCTCTTGCTCTGACTTGTCCTCGAGAATAGCATTGATCTTTGGAGTAGTCAGATGGAGATATCTTTCATTGTGAAATATGTCTTGATATTTACTTAAAGCAGACTTTTGCTTCATGAGTTCCTTCTTCATGGAGAAACTTAAACTAGTCCAATTCCTGTTCACACGTGGATTAATAACCTGCCCCCACACCTTTCTAGGGCCTTTCTGCACTACCTGTTGTGCATCCTTAAATATGGTGATAGAATCTTCATTCTTCCTTATATTTCCAATAGAAAAAGCTTGGAATTAAGTTCCAATAGTGGCTTCATCAACTTCTACAATGCTAAAGGAAGACAAATGAGATATTAGAAGAGCTTTCTCACCATTCACAATAACCACCTTTCCTTCAAGAATGAATTTCAACTTCTGATGCAAGGTTGAAGTAATAGCTCCTGCTTCATGGATCCATGGTCATCCCAATAAACAACTTTAAGCGGGGATAATATCCATAACCTGAAATGTGATTTGGAATAAGTGCGGACCTATGTGAATAGGTAAATCCACCTCTCCGATGACAAACTTTCTTGAACCATCAAAAGCTTTCACTATAATGTCACTTGGGCGCATAGGAGTACCCTGGTACTTAAGCTTCATGAGAGTGCTTCTTAGTATGACATTCAAAGCAGATCCATTGTCAATCATCACATTGGACAAAGAGTGATTCTTACAATTCATGGAAATATACCGAGCCAAGTTATGATTTCTCCCTTCGTCAGGTAACTCTTCATCACAAAAGCTCATATTGTTACAAGATGTAATATTCCCCACTACACCGTTGAACTTATCTAGAGACATATCACTTTCAACAAAAGCATGGTCCAACACCCTTATCAGAGATTCACGATGAGCAGAGGAGTTCATCAACAAGGCTAAAATGGAAATCTTAGATGGAGTTTACAACAATTGATCCACAATATTGTAATAACTCATCTTAATGATTTCAACAGATCATCAACATCATTTTTAAAGGCAATGCCACTAGATTCTCCTACCACTTTATTAAGTTCAACAGTCTCAATAACCTTCTTTCTAGAACTAACATCTCCTCAAAAGGTAGGGGCGAAGACACAACCACTGCGAGTTACCTGACTAGCTTCAACAATATTCTCAACATGGGAAAAAGGTTGGATAGGAATTTCCACACCATCTTCTAGGATAGTTTAATTATACTTATAAGGCACAACTTTGTCTAATTCATATGGGATTAGAACAGGCATGCAAATAACTACGGGAGAAACAACATGCTTGTTGTGGTACGTAATATCTACTGAAGCAGGAACACCAAAACATGGCACAATAACATTCACCCCTACTTCTTCAAAATACTCAGGGTTCGCATAATCATTATCAGAAAATATTCCTTCATCAAAATAAAAAAACTCATCAGCAGAAACATACTCATCATCAAACATGGCTTCAACAAAGTAGTCTTCAATCATATTAACTCCATTATATCGGTTACCTATGAATTCGATAGTACCATCATCTAGCAGCGATTGAACACCTTTTCTTACAATAGAACAACCATGGGAATCCCTACAGCAGATCTGACAAGACCCATAATGATGTATCTCCTAACCATCCATGTGACAAAATGTGGCATGCAGCTGTACCAAATCATCATCCATGTAATTCACATAAAAATCTGGAATTTTCCGGGACAACCATAAACCATATTCACTTCTTCTTAATATTCATCCCTTGGTCTTATTATATGGATAAGACCTTCATCCATCATTTCTTGAAGATCAACTCTCACATTATCACATCCGTAGATATCTGAACTACAAATACTACAACCATCATGGTCATGCGTATAATAACTAAACTCTCAGAGATCAGTATGCATCTTCACTAAATCACCTCTGACCAGGTTGATATCAAAAATATGGAAATCCGCAGGACAACCAGCAACCATATTTACAACACTTCCACCTCCATGTTTGGGTATTGGATATCCTTTACATTGGGACCAACATCTTTAAACTACATGAGACCAAATCTTACCATCTTCTGCACTTCAAAAATCAATGGATAAAAATTTTCAATGATGTGTCCTTGGCCTCCTTGATAAAAAGCACAAGTCTGATCCGCCTTATAATACCATGGAAAAGGTGAATGTATAACAGGGAGAGGCCTAATCTGCACCAATTTCTTCTGAATTAAAGCCGGAAACAATTCCATATAACATTGGAATAAGATCAAATTCTCCTCTCTTCTGACCTTTCCCTTGATTACCTTGTTGGGGTTCTCTCTGATAGGCAACTGTAGTCGGAGCTATACTTATGATTGGAGTTACTAAAGCAACATTTTGTTGGTATTGATGACGTCTCCTTGAAGGTCTAACCTTTCTTTCCTCAACGACATCATTTGTTCCACTTTCTTTCTTCTTAGAAAACCCATATGATGGTTTCCTTGTTCCACTAGAACCTTCATCTTTTGTCATGGTGAAATCACTTGGTGCCCTTGCAACCATCTTTTCATAATGAAATAATCCAAGGGTTTTTAGGAAGACCTTAATCATTTCTTGCTCTCCCATTGGGAGTACCACTTGGGGAAGCAACTTCGTGCCAACACTGCGTGTAGTCTTTGAATGACTCCTTATCCTTCTAAGAAATTTCTCTCAATTGGTCACGGTCAGGGGCCATAAACATATTGTACTTATTCTATTTCATGAAAGCTTCACCCAAGTCATTGAAGTTGCGGATGTTTCTACTATCCAATCCTATATACCATTTCAAAGTAGCACCAGCTAAAATATCCTGGAAGAAATGAATAAGCAAGCGTTGGTCTTTAGTATGAGTGGACATCCTTCTGATATACACCACCATGTGGTCACAGGGACAAGAGTTTCCCTTGTACTTCTCAAATTATGGCACCTTAGACTTTGTTGGCACTTTCACATTAGGAACCAAGCAAAGGTCATTGACATTCTGTCCGAATAACTCTTTCCCTCAGAGAGCATTCACTTCTTTCTGCATTTCATTGAATTGATCCTGAAAGTCATCCAATTAGTCATAGAAGCCTAAACTTTCACTTGGTGGAGGAGCTGGATGATAAACTTCACCATTAATAATAGGCATATCATTCACTATAGGAGGTGCAAGATGATGAATCTCATTATTGGCAACATGAGTAACATACACCACATGAGGTGTAGAAACAGCAGTAGTTTGAGCAAATAGAGCAACCTGAGCAGTAGGATTATAACCTTCTAGCACAAAATTCTCAATCATTCCCCACGGGTAACCGTGAGGCATACGATATTGGGCAGTAGTAACTAGAGTAATAGAGATGGGAACTGACATAACTTATGAAGTAAGAGTCGTTTATCGTGGCTGAGTGGCATAAGGATACGGAGGAGGAAATGGCTGATTCTGACCAACCACCAACGATTCTACCAAAGAAATCATGTTAGCCATACCAACTCTCAAAGCAGTAACTTCTTCGCACAACTCACAATTCTCTTGTTCAAGGTTTTCCATCTTCTTCCTAGAATTAGCCCGAGTATTGTAGCGATGAGACAACTTACCGACTGTTGAAGCAAAGAAACAAGTAAGACACCAGGGAATGAACATGAATGAAAAAATATGTTCAAAATGATGCATGATATGCAATGCATATGATTTATTGTGTTTATTCAAGGAACTCAAAGAATGATAAACAATTTCAAATATTAAAGCACCAACATTTTTGGAAATACTTAAATTTCATTTTAATAATAACTTTGGACTGGATTACAACATTTAGTACAAGTTTTAACAATCCCAAGTACAAGAGAATAAAGATAGAATCTAAAACTCCTAAGGATCCAAATCTTATGAAGATAACTCCACACACTAATGCTTTCCCTTGAGTCTGGCAATTTGAGCCTTCAATTTCTTGTTCCCTTCTGCATACTTGTCAGCGACTTCCTTCCAATTACCTGAATCAAAAAATGGGTGACTGGGACCCGACTGAGCTCTAGAGGAAAATAAATCCTCTTGCCTCTCCATCATCTCCACAACACAACTCTCTAGAATCTCAATCAAGTCAGCCTTTTCTTTCAATTCTATTGAGTATGACACCTCCAGAGTCTGGTATTTGTTCTTCCATGCTTCCTTCTCTTGCTACATCATAACCAGGGAAAGCTAAAGTTCTTCCACTTCATCTAAAAAAAGAGGAGTAGTCCTCATAAACATATCAGGTATATGTTCTTAACGAGAATAAGGCATCTTCAATGGAATTGCCCTTGCTTGTACCCAACAGAGGTGAGGCTCCAAGGAAACGGTTTCTCTTGGTCCTAAATCTTTTCTATCCTTTCTATGAATATGGCGCCAAGCCTTCTCAATATCTTTTTTAGATTCCTTGTGATCTTCTCCTTCCTTAAGAAAGAAACCACTCAGATGAATATTGTTTGGCTTATCTTTCATCGGATATCCAAGCTGACGATACACAAGAACGGGATTGTAGTTAATTCCTCCATATATTCCAAGAAGAGGCACATTGGGTAAACTACCACATCTATTAATAATCTACACTTCATAATAAGCATGATGATACCAATCAATGTCAGAATGAGTGAGATCCATAATCTTCGGGGCCCAATTTGGTTCCTTCTTGATATCCCAAAAAGAAACAAACTGAGGTAAGTGAGAAATAAACCACTCATATAATAATGATGCATAACAAATGATTATCCCTCCCTGATAGAAATTCCAAACATGGGTGGAATAATAAGTATCTCCTAGCAATGTAGGGACTGGGTTCCCAATCGTAAAGATCCTAATGGAATTAATATCCACAAATTTGTCGACATTAGGAAATAAGAATAACCCATAAGCAAGAAGAGTAAAAATATCCTAAAAAACAACTGTACTCTTCAACTTGGAAATTTAACGAGCTTTCTCTAATAGAAACTTAGCTGGTAAACCCATGATTCCTCATTTGGTAGTCATAGAAGCCTCAATCTCAAACTTCTTTAAATGAGTCATTGTGGCAATCTCATGAGACTTAGGCTCTCCTTCTAACTCGGTGAAAGGAACTCAATCAGTAATAGGTAAACCAAGTAAGTAATAATACTCCTCCAATATGGGCATCAACCGATAATCAAAGAAAGTAAAACAATGACAAAACGAATCATAAAACTGGACCAATATAGAAAGAATACCTTCCTTCATCTTGAGCTTCATAAGAGGAACGATGGCTCCATACCCCTTCCAGAAATCTGTAGAGCTCTCAATTCAGGAATCAAACTCATCAGTTCCTCTATCTTAGGATCATTGAAATTGTACTTCTGAATCTTTCTTCTTCCAAAATCCATGGTTAAAAAGTACCTGATATATTTGCAAAAGTCAACTTTAAGTTCCTTGAAGCAACGGTTTTAAAGAATGCTTATGGATGCATGAATGTCTGATGCAACAATCATATACAAGATCACAAACATGGGGGTTTATAGGTTCTACGTCACAAGTATGAAGTAAAAGGTACTACCCACAAGGTAAGGACTAATAGTTTATCACCTACCGAACAAGGTTCTAAAAGGTTCCCAGAGTCTACATCCTTCCTTCGAATATTGCCAATGTCCTAATTAACCTGGTAATCAACAATATTCTAAGTAAAACCTCGTCTGAGTGTAGCATTGTGTGACAAACACTTTCGGATTTCTCCGTCATAGTCTCTGCACTACACCTAAAATGCCAAGATAGGTTAAGGGTTCTACGGTCCTCAGCTTCTGCAGACTCCCTGGTTGAAAGTAACACATCTTCCCGATTGATCGGTAAACAAATACTATAGTCAAAGGGGCCTCCACTTAGTGGGGGATCTCATGTCTCCTTTTTTGAGATTTCTCCCTCAAAGTTAACATGACTATACCAGCCGTCCTATCTTAAGTTTTCCCAAGTCCGGGTTGAGGACTTATGACAAATCACCAAGCACCCTGAAAACTAGGAAAATCCAGACAAACATATATACAACACATAGTGTACAACAAATAACAACATATACACAAATAAACAAAGATATGCTAGACCCACTTAGAGATGTTTTCCCCCAGTGAAGTTGCCATTTTTATGTAGCGGTAGAAATGTTGAGACTAAGCCATTAGATTGACTTAACTCGCATAGATCAAAATAAAAATCTCCATCAAGATTTATTGTTTCCAAAGGAAGTGGAAAACGAGCAAATAAACCCAAAAGAGGGAGAGAGAATCTAGCTAAGGGGGTTAGTTATGCAAAGGGAAGGTATTAGCACCCTAAACATCTACGGTATTCCGCAAAAACCTCTTTGAAAATCTGTGTATTTTGGCTATAAAAGGTGTATACAAAAATAGTTGGTGGAGATGAGAAAAGAAGTATTTTTTTACAATTTATTTCACCTCAAAAGTTTTAAAACACAATGTGCGTCGGTTAATTTTAAGAGAAGAGACATCATCGTCATATTCGAGTGAAAAGCATACTTACTACCCACAATTATGAAAAAGGAGAATTTGCATCTTCTCAAAGTGGAGGATATGTCTTGGATTTTAAATCAACAAAGCCTCACTCAACACCCAAATGGAAAATATCTCACTTTACTACATATAATAGAAGTATAGTAGCTCACATCACTACAAGAATCGACAAGAGTCTAATCTTTTAAGAAAAGTTTAAAAGAAAATCTAAAGTGAATAAATGGTTTGAATGAGATTAATGACTTTTTGTCTTCTCACAAAAAAAGTCAAAGTATAATTAAGTTGGTTAAAATTTGATTAAGAAAAGATTTTTGAAAATGCATGGACCTAAGTCCAAGTTTATTATGAAAGCGGTTCAAGTTAAATAACAAGAAAAGCTTTGAAAAGGAGGGAGAAGATTTTTGAAATTAAAGAAAATACGAAGAGATGAAGAGACTATCCTAAAACATAAGGTAAAAGCTAAGGAAAAGAACAATCTAACCAATAAGAAGCCAACACTTGACACAAGAAGTCAATGTAGAATTCACATCCTTTGGATTGAAACCAAGCAAGTAAAGATACTAAACCTCTTAAGAATACCAAGCTTCAGATGAATTAAGTCTTCACAAAAATTGGGTAGAGTAACGACTATATATAGAGGAATTATCAATCATAGGAAAAGCATATAATCAGAATAACCTGCACACCAAGAAAATCCATCCAATGTCTTGGAGTAAACCCTAAGAACTTCAGACAAAATAACAACAGATTCACAAGGTCCCAAAGTATCAAGGCTTCTAGTCCTAAGTCCGAGAGATCCACAACTCCATAATGCCAAGGATAGTAACCAAATAGTCCAAGTAACCTTAAGGTTTTTAATACTCAAGTTGGTTATTAAGTGTCTTCAAAAAGGAAATTAAAAATCTCAAGTGAGCAAAATAAGAATGACATAAAGATAAATGCTCAAGTGAGCAAAGATAAAATCATATAAAGATAAATGCTCAAGTGAGCAAAGTTGAAAATAGCATGAAATATAAATGCTAAAGTAAATGGTACATAAAAGTAAAGGCATAAAACAAAAGCTTAAAGTAAAGCATAAAGTAAAGCTTAAAGTAAAGTTAATTGTTAGTAAATTAGAAGTTAGAGGTTAGTTGAATGACCATCTTGAAACTCACATTTGAAAACTCATTAGAAGATTGATAAAATCAAAGCTTCTCAATAAAAAGTATCATTTTCTTTTTGTCAAGTATATCATTCATTTCAAGTGCTCAAGGAAACCACATATGAACAATGATGTTTAAATGATTCACTTAGACCAAAGATCATGAAGTTTATTAGAGGACTGATAAGATCAAAGCCTCATAACAATGAAATTCAAAGTTATTGGATCAAAGTTTCAAATTAAACATACTTGGGCTTGCAAACATAGGTTTGGACCATGAATGATCATTTTTCGAATCAAGACAAATTTAGCGCTATGTTAAGCAATCGTAAGTGGACTTATATAGAAGTCACACCTATTTTGAGGCCGGTCAATATCGATCTATGTACCAACATGTTAGAGAAATGATATGTAGATCATTCTCCAATAACATGTAGCACAAGCAAGAAAGGGATAAGATGAAGAGGGAGGGGATGTATAGGATGAAATTAGGGTTTCAAATATCATCAACATCATTCATCCATTTTGGTGGATTTGGTTTTTCAATCTATCAACACCCGAGATCCAATGAGGTTGAGAAACTTATCCCAAAATAACACTCAAATCAGGACCAGACAAAAATAATAAAATAATATTTAATAAAACAATATTTAAAAGTTTAATAGAAGGGAAATAATAAGTAAAATACACAAAGTATATTAAAACAACAAATAAAAATCCCAAAAATAATAGTCAGAGGTCAAACATAAGTTAATAAGTGTTGACAAAAATTTTCAGAATTTTTTAAAGTCATAAACTATTTTTAAAATTTAAAGAAATAATCAAGTTAAACCAAAATTTATGAAAAATAGTAAAATTAGAAATAAAAATAAAATGAGGTCACCAATATTTGTCAAGAGGTCATTGGATCCTTCTATAATTTTTCTAGAATTTAAAAATCAAGAAAAGTATTTTTAAATAATTAAAACAACTCAAATAAAGTGAAAAATCATTAAAAAAATCAAATCACAAAATAAAATTATGAAAAAATAAAAATCAGAAGGAGAAAAATCAAAAGTATTTTTGATATTTTTTTTCCAGAATTTTAGAAGTTGAAATGTGTTTTTTATGAATTTTTGAAGTTTAAAATAATAAAAATATAAAATCAGAAAAATAAAATAAAGGAAAAAAGATGTAGACCATTGGATCAATGTTAAAACGCGTTAGTAATGAAATCCAAGGGATCTGGCACGTTGTGCATGATATGGATATTAGTGAATAAACCACCGGATCATTAATTAAAAAACATATTTGAAAAAAATGTGTGGTACGATGTCATTGGTTGAGAGATGACACATTGGTCATCTTCAATCTCCAGTTATACACGAATTTCATATCTCACAAATTGTAAAATCAGGAGCTCAGACCGGTGTCATTCGCTTCATCTCTTCAAGACGATTTCAATGGTACCCCCGCGAAAAATTTATATTAACCACAAGTTAGTCGATTTGAAAAAAACCAAAAGGAAACAATTGAAAAGGGATTTGAGAATTCATGATCAAAACTCACTTCCAGTTAAAAACAAACGATGCGATGAGTATCAAAGTGATGAGAGCTACATTGTAGCAACAAATTTGGAGAGAACTTAAGGAGGAATCTACCCGTTGAAGCTCAATTTCAGAGCTCTGAAACTTGACTTGGCTAGCACAATTTAGGACACTTCAAAGCTTGGTTCTTCTTCTGTTAGCTTCAGTGAATTTCAAGGATGAAGAATCATCAAAGAAATTGGATTGAAAGTGTAGTACCCCAAAATTTGTCCTCTTTTCATACACGCATATTATGGTTTTATGGTTATGGAATAAAGGTATATTTATCAAGCTTCTTCAGGTTACAAGTGACGTTTATTTCGTCCATGGATATTCTCAGAGTATTTTCTGTACTGAAGATCGGTTCCCTGTTTTGCAATGATTCGGGGTTCAAAGATTCATAAGTCCAACCCGGCGCGTCATATTCAGGTGTTCTTTCGCCAAGATATCTCTGATAACGTATTCTTAAATTCAGGTTCAGCTCAAGAGTCAATTCTTTAAAGAAGGTATCCGAATGGGTGAGTTTTCTCGAAGAAATATGGTGAAAAAGTGTGCTGAAAGTGTAGTTTTTATGCGGATTTATCAAGTATTTTCATACAGAAAATTTGTGACAGAAGTTTATTTGCGTCATGTTCAGAAAATCATAACTTGGTCGATTTTCATCGTATCGAGTTGGTTCTAGCGCCAAAATTTCACGAATTAAGTTTATTACATTTTCACAAAAGGTATTGAGTTCGAACGGTATCCAAAAGGCCTTCATTTTTTGCTCAGAGTATGCGTGACGCGCCGAAAATCCTGAATGCTGAATATTATTTTATCTGGATCGAAACTTCGAAAATTCATAACTCAGTCAATTTTTACTGGACCTGGCCCATCTTTTTACACAAGGTCACTGACTTAGAGATCTACAACTCTGCTTCAAAAGTCGAGACCGAATTATGCTCCGATCAATACCAATTTTTTATTGAAGAACGTGTCAGAGTCGACACTGGAGCCCAAAATAAGTTTGTCTGAGCTGAAACTTCAAAAATTCATAACTAATTCACCGTTTATCCGATTGAGACCATTTTCGGACATGAGTTAGTTCTCGATGTCAGATACATTTTGTTTTCACATTTCAACTTCAAAAATTGATTTAAGCCCCTGCGATTTATCCTGAAATGTGACGAACTCAAGTGAACATTTGAGGCCCAATTGCACATTCAAAGCCCATTTTTCTCTCTAATTTCCATTATATAATCTCATTCTTTTCACACAAAAAAAAGGAGACAAAAAAAGCCTTTGCCACAACGCTGTCAAAATATCAAATTCTTTCAAGAATCCTAAAACCTTGAAATCCTTATTACAAACCTCCATCTCACTACAAACAAGTCATCCCTGTTACAAACCCACATCTCACTACTTCTACAGTAAGGGTAAGGCTGGTTTGACCTCCATTATCAAAAGGGCATAAAAACATTCATATCACTACTTCTCCAGTAAGGGTAAGGCTGATTTGATCTCCATGATCAAAAGGGTATAATCATTCTTACATGCCATATCGGTTTTAACATTAATTTTTTTCATATATTGGCTTTATTTGTATTTCATGATATATAGTAATTTATTTAATGTGTTCATGAGATTCAACACTGCAGATTTAGACAAGATCCCATGCAGGTTCATTACAAAGCGTTGAGGCCAAAACACAAATGACCAAAACAGAACAACTAACACATGACACCAATGCATGACAAGGCAGATATCCTGAGAAGGTTAAGGGCGTGGGTTCAACAACCACCCCTATTGGTTTTGATTTTCTTCATATATTTATCCTTTTACCTATTTTTATTCTTTCTGTTTAAAATCTTTTTTTCATAAAACTTAACATTTTTCACAAACCTTTGATTTTTTATAATAAACTTGAATAGTTAATTTTAGGTTTTAATTTAATTTCAGGTAACTTTAATTGTTTTGTAAATAAATTAAAATTAATTAGAACAATTAGGATTTTGTTTCTAATTTAATTCTATTTTTTTCTTAAAATAACAAAACACAAAAATAGGCCATTTAATTATTTTTTTAACTAATTTAATTACTAATTAATTTTGTATTTAATTTTAAAAAACATAATTCTTTTTTCTTAGAAATAATTAAAAACAACAAAAAAATAATTTTTCTTTCGATTAGGTTAGACGGGGTCAAAACCCTAATTCTCTCTCGTTCTTTATTCGCGCGCGCTTTATTTTATTTTACCATATTAATGTAATTGCTCACAAGTTGTAATAGATTAATTAGGACCTTTTTACTTTCATTTATCGTTTTTTTAAGGGTTTGTTTTTGGCTATGTAAATACCCGAAGCCTTATAATAGCTTAGCTTATTTTCCGCATTTTGATTTTCGTAAACTATAAACTGTCTAGATGTACGGCTAATAGGATTGTATGGCAAGAATGTCTGGAAAATTAAAATGGTAGATCACCTAATGTGCAAAGATTAAATAACTGAAATAAATCATATGCACATATTCACTCCTAGGGTACTCCTCACTTGGTTGCCTCAGAAAACAATGGATATATCCCTCGAACGTAGGGATATCTTAGCAAAGACCCCCCGTTAAAATCATCATAAAGATCATGGTCCCTCGATGTCCCTCGAAGTTTCCTACGGTATATGATCTTGTCCCTCGATGTTGCCTACGAATATATGATGACAGTCCCTTTGAAATGCTAAGGTATCCTTACACGTTTCCTTCAATGACCATTACGTCCCTTTCGAATTGACCCTTACAAATTCCAACGACAGTTCTACCTACTCACTAATAGTGGGATAGCGCTGTCTAAAGGAAACGAGAACATAAACAATCCTTTTTTTCGAGTAGGTAGATGCTAGTAGGTACTTGCTCAAATCAAAAAATTTCACACCAAACACTTTTCAAACAAAGTTTTCAAAAAACAACTTCGTAACACTCTTGAGGACAGAAACAAGGGTTAAAACAAAGTAAAACAAAAAATTTCGAAGCAAGCACACACAAGCAATTTTCAAAATGAGCAAGTACCTAAGAGCCCATGGAAAACCATGGATGAAAAGGGTGATAATACCTTCCCTTTCTATAATCTACCCCCCGTACTCAGAAACATCTCGAAAAAGGATTTTTTCTGTACTTTTTTCCTTTCCGATTGGATGAAATAAAAGTCGGTGGCGACTCTTGCTTACCGCGACATTTGCGAACAAAAACGCAAAATGAAAACCAGTATTAACAGTCGGTTCTGCCACCGTATCACAGAACTGGTGACTCTGCTGGGGATATATAAGTGGGGTGTACCTTAGGATTAGTTCATCATATTGTTTTCTATTATTGTTTGATTTGATTGCTTTATTTTTGTGGGCTTTGTATCGGAGTTACTATAGATTCTAACCCGGATCTGGGGGATACCTTTTAGGTAAGTAGCAATAGACTGTGAGGGAACTGTACGGCGTATACCGATATGGTTGAAGCAGTAGCTACGTTGATGTGGCACATTAGTTGGTACCGATATCCCTTGTGGAGAAACAAGGAGAATATGGGGCTGCTATATGGGTCATTAAGCATCAACTGACCTTAGAACCTATAATTGACCAACTTGGCCATAAGAAGTAGTGAGATGTTACACTCATTGAGACCATACTCTCGAGATAGTTCTGGCCGCAAGAAAATATTGCGTGAGCTGAAACCATGATCGATCGAAGATGGTAAGTGATATTAAGATCCTCTAGAACCCGATTACTTTTCTAGGATAGGTTGAAACAACTTAACTTCAAGAGGGTACTACCTTAAAACCCATGCAAGCCTAAACCTAAAGCTATTTGTGTGACTTGTGTGCTTTCAACTTAAACTACTTGCACAGTTTTATCATCTGACAACATGAGTTCCTTGCAGGTTTTGTTTATAGTCTTTATCCAATAACTTGGATTTCTTGTCGGATTTACTTGCTTATATCACCTCGCACTTTTGCTTAAATGCATAGCATACACATCATAACATCATGCCTTAACATTTCCTTAACCATTTCAAGGATCTCAAGGGTTTGTGATGCAGGTTATGATAAATCAGACGTCTAGCAAGGGGAAAGGGGATTTATTTTCCTCTAGCCAATGTTGTCTAGAGATCAAAACACGATAAATTGAGTCAGTGGCTATGACCCATGCCAGAGCGCATCAATTTTTCTCGAGCAGTGAATATCTGGTTTCACAGTCGGTAAACTTTTTGCTCAGGTAATAAATAGCATGCTCTTTTCGGCCAAACTCATCGTGTTGGCCCAAAACACACCGCATAGAGTTCTCTAGTATTGTCAAGTACATGATCAAGGGTCTTCCTTCAACTGGAGGCATGAGAATAGGATGTTCTTTTAGATATTCTTTGATGTCGTTGAAGGCAGCTTGGCATTCATCATTCCATCTGACTACTTGATCTTTCTTCAAGAGTTTAAAGATTGGCTCACAAGTAGCAGTCAAGTGAGATATGAATCGGGCGATGTAATTGAGACGACCCAAGAATCCTCTAACTTCCTTTTCAGAGTGAGGGACTGGCATTTCTTGGATAGCTTTTACCTTGGCAGGATCAACTTTAATGCCTTTATTGCTGACAACAAAACCTAGAAGCTTTCCAGATCGTACTCCAAATGTGCACTTGTTAGGGTTTAACCTCAACTTGTACTTTTTCAACCTTTCGAATAGCTTGTACAAGTGATCGAGATGTTCCTCTTAAGTTTTTGATCTGGAAATCATATCATCCACATATACCTTTATTTCATGATGGATCATATCATGAAACAAAGCTACCATAGACCTTTGATATGTTGCCCCTGCATTCTTCAATCCTAACGGCATGAACTTATAGCAAAAGGTGCACCATTGTGTAACAAAAGTAGTCTTCTCCATGTCTTCGGGAGCCATCCTTATTTGATTATAGCCGGAGAAACTGTCCATGAAAGAGAAGACTTTATGATGAGCAGTATTATCGACCAAGACTTCAATGTATGGTAGAGGGAAGTCATCTTTGGGGCTTTCCCTAATCAGATCCCTATAGTCTACGTTTATGCGAACTTTTCCATCTTTCTTCGGCACTGGAACGACATTTGTAACCCATTGGGGATATGATGTCACGACTAGAAACCCTGCATCAAATTGTTTCATCACTTCAGCTTTTATCTTCTCAGAAATATCAGGCCTCATGCGACGAACCTTTTGTTTGACAAGAGGACAATCTTCTTTTATCGGCAGACAATGAACTACGGTGTCAGTATCCAACCCTGGCATATCTTCATAAGAACAAGCAAATAAATCCATATAATCATGCATCATCTGAACCAACCTGCACTTGACATTGTCTTCTAAGTTAGCACCAATCTTAACCTCTTTCTTGTCTGTCTCAGTACCCAGATTGATGACTTCAACCGACTCTTCGTGCGGCTGAATAACTTTTTCCTCTTGTAATAGAAGTCTGTCTAGTTCTCCCGGTATTTCACAATCTTCCTTACCTTCGTCTTCGGCTTGGTTAATTGGACATTCAAAGTCATAGTCGACAATAGTAGAGTCATTGTCAATAAGATCCAGAGTGGATGAGGACCTGCAAGAGTGTGTGTATGTGCATGTAAGATACATGGCTATTTGGAAAAATGTATTTGAAGAAACGAAAGACAATGAACACAAATATTTGAATGCAAAAGAGTCCAATGATTTTTATTGAATGATCATATGATTAGATGAACATAAATAAAACCCTTGACAAATGGACCATAGTGCCCCAGGCCATGCACATGGCTTAAAAGTCATTGTTAAATATTACAAACAAAATGTTCTTGAATTGAAAGAAAAGCAATAACAAGTAGATTACTCCTCAATGAAGGAGATGGACACGAAGTCCTCTGCATGCCAATTCTTCAGCTCCATTGTAGTAGGATACACCCAATCTTCAAATGCAACTTCTTCATCATAGTCACCCATAACGTTAACTTCATTGACACCTTTGTCATGTTTCGGCATAGGCGCGGTGATTACATTCAGAGTTGGAGGAGGATCAAATCCAATAGTCTTGTTATCGATCAAATCTTGAATTTTATTCTTTAAGGCCCATCATTGGTCAGTCTCATGCCCGAGGCTACTTGAGTGGTAAGCACATTTGGCGTTCGGATTATACTTTGGTGAAGAGGTATCTCGGTTGGCAGGAGGATCACGTAATGTCACCAAATTAGCCTTTAGCATGAGTTGTAAGGCCTGATACAGTGGCATGCCTAACCTCGTAAATTGTCTTCTCGGAGTTTCAAATCGTTGATGATTAGCAGATGGTCTTTGAGTAGGAGTTAGATTGGAGATTCATACATCATTAACAGACGGAGGATCATTCTTCTTGGTACGGGTCCTTGCCCCGTACACAACATTGATTTCCTTCTTTGCAGCAAAAGGTTTCTTTACAGGATTGGAAGTGGAGGCCGATGCCACAAAGATCTTCCCACTTTTGATGCCGCTTTCAACTCTTTCACCGATTAAGATTAACTCGGTGAATCCAGAAGAGGAACAACCAACCAATAAGTTAAAGAATGGACCGGATAAAGTTCCCATAAACATGTCATTGTGCTCCCTATTAGTTAAAGGTGGATGAAACCTACTGGCAAGGACTCTCCACTTTTGTGCATATTATTTAAATCCTTCATTCTTTCCCATGGTCATATCTTGTAACTGAACTCTTGTCGGCACCAAGTCTGCATTATACTGGTATTAATGGTAGAAGGCGGTAGATAAGTCTTCCCAAGTATTGATGCGGGAACCATCCAACTGGTAGAACCATTCTAGTTGCATTCTGGTCAAGCTCTCTTGAAAAAAGTGAACCTAGAGTTTCTTATCAGCAGTGTGCGGCTGTATCTTGCGCACATAAGATTTCAGATGAAGTTTTGGACAAGAAACTCCATCGTACTTTGCAAAGACTAGTATTTTGAATTTGTGGGGAATGACAACCCCATAGATCAAACCCAAATCATCAAAATCTAAACCAGGGACGGCTTGGATCTTGATGGCCTTCAATCTGTCTTCTAACTGCTTGTATTTGTCATCGGCGAGTGGATATTGCTCGTCAAAATAATCATCATTAGACCCTTTATCATTAACACAGTTATCCTAGGTACTCTTAACCTCAACAATTTGATTCTCTTCTTCTTTAGATGAGTCTTATACTACCGGGATCTGACGAACCGATTCTTTGAACCTTCTACCCATGTTGAGCAAAGCTTTCTTCTTAGGTTTCTTCTTAACTGCCATCAATGCCATCATATCTTGCTGCCCCTTGGCTAGGGCCAATAAAGTCTCTTGGAATTGAGATTTTTGTGCCTGAAGATCCTTCACAGTTTTCTCTAGATCCATCTTGCTGAAATAAATAGCAGAAAGATAAGGAAACCTGTTATGTGAAAACTTATCATATTATGATGCATGTAAGATGTATATGCAAATGATTTCAAGGATTTATGGAATTTAAATTTGCATAGACAAAGGAATGAACAAACGTCAATTTTCATTAATTAGCTCAAAAGATTACAACATGCCTCTCGGGCTTACAAAATAACTCTCTAAGATGAAAAGACTGAACGCATCCTCTTCAGCTCGAGATAGGCGTTCACACTTTTCTCTTCTTGTAATTTCTTTGTAAGCTCTAAGACCCTCTTCTCGCTAGCATAAAATTGAGCTTCGAAATTATCTCGTTCTTCCTTTAGGTGAATCTAACCTTTTTGCAAGTCTTTGAGAGAAGTGGACATTTCGGGATGGAGGAAAGTGTAGGGAACATCTCCTTCAACCACAAGTTCCATGATAACTGGTAAGATGGAGGGATAAGGCATCATAAGTTTCTGAGAACGAGCTCATACCCACCTAAGGTAAGGCTCAAGGGAATGGAATTCTTGGGTATCAGTGTCTTACTGTCCACTTTGCTTACCATCCTCCAAGCTCGTATAAATATCTGATGGTAGCTTTGATCGTTGCTCTCGTAGTCGAATATCACTCCTTAGATGAGCATCTCATGTGGGCCGTCCCTTCAGGCGTAACCAAACTATCGCAAGGTTAAGCAAGGGTTGTAGGTGATACCTCCCATAATTCCAATTAAA
Organism: Vicia faba; assembly: GCA_948472305.1. Classification (NCBI taxonomy): domain Eukaryota; kingdom Viridiplantae; phylum Streptophyta; class Magnoliopsida; order Fabales; family Fabaceae; genus Vicia; species Vicia faba. The sequence continues at coordinate 19,944,531 of OX451736.1, read as the reverse complement.
GGGACATTAAGGAATTCCCCACAACGGTCGATGATAGTAACATTTTCCAAGGATCGAGAACACCAATGAACATTTGAATGTCTGAGCGTCATCAGCCTATGGGACCACCTCAAACCTTGCTCGTTATTCAATATAGATCAGGGAAGATGCGAAATAAACCATCTTGCCAAGAAAGGAGTGTAACACATGAGGATCCCTCTCTTCCTCATAGTGCGAGAGTGAAAAGAATGAAGGATATCTCCCAATAAAGTAGGCACTGGATTGGGAGACGAAGATTTTGACAACATTTACATCTATGAGTTGGTCATGATTTGGAAACAAAATCATCCCATAGATGAGAAGGGCCAAGATTTCTTCAAAAGCTTGTAAGTCCAAAGAGTTCCAACAATCTTCAGCTTTCTCGAACAAGAACTTGGCTAAGAAACCTTTGACACCACTCCTTGTTTCCCAATTAGTTGTGATATCAGATTGTTGCAAGTGTAATGCTTGGGCAATCTCTTCAGGTTTTGGATCTCTTTTCGTACCGTTGAAGGGTAGTTGATTGAGAATGGGAATCCTCAAGAGTTGAGAGAATTCTTCTAAGGTAGGTACAAGCTGATAATCAGGAAAAGTGAAGCAATGGTGTAAAGGATCAAAGAACTGGAAAAGCACCTTCATCGTATCTTCACCAATGTTGGAGGTAACCAAGCTTAGGAGGCGACCATGTCTTTTGGTGAATGGAGAATTCTCAGAAACCCTTGATGCTAACTCTTTGAGTTGAGGAGGAATTCTTACGAGATTGACTTGGACAGTATTCCTGCGGATATAAGTCATGTCCTACAAAACAAAACAAAGATAAATCCCAATAATCCTTGAAATGGTTAGTGAAAAAGAGTATGATGTTATGATGTTTATGATGTCATGTACAAGTAAGTATATACAAACAAGTCCTTAGGTTTAGACTTGCACGAAGTCTCATAGGTAAGTACCCTCTTAAAGTTTAGTTGGCTCAAACCTGTCCTAGAAATAGTAACTAGTTTCTAAGGGATCTCAGTATCACTGATCTGTCTTCTCGGGCATTGTTTCAGTGCAAGCCTCTTTCATGGAGACTGAAATATCCCGAAAAGTCAAACCTCAATGAGTGTAGTATCGAGTATCAACCAACTTCATACTGCACCAGAGCCGATTATCTCACTACGTCCTAATGGCCAAGTTGTTCAAGTAAAGGTTCTAAAAGTCAGTTAGTGCTTCATGACACCATACAGCGGCCCCGTATTCTCCTTAACTACTCAAGGGCTACCGGTACCCACAAATGTGTCACATTAACATAGCTATTGCTTAGACCATGTCGGTATACCTCGCATAGTTTCAATAATGTATTGCTATTTACCTATAAGGTATCTCAAATCCGGGTAGAGGATTAGAACAAGCCCAAACAAGGAACCAAAACGTAAAGCAAACAAATCAAACAATGAAAGAAAATAAAGGTGATCTAGCCCTAAGGTAACCCCACTTTTAAGTTTTCTCTAGTAGAGTCGCCAGTTCTGTGATACAGTGGGAGAACCGACTTGGGTGTTTTGCATTTTATCGTAAATGTCGCATTTAGCAAGAGTCGCCACCGACTTTTCTTTTATCCAAAAGGAAAGGCTGAAAAGAACAGGAAAGACCTTTGAGATTATTTCTTGAGTTCGGGGGGTAGATTATGAAAAAGGAAGGTGTTAGCACCTTTTTCATCCAAAGTTATCTATGGGCTCTTAGTTGCTTGCTATATCACTTGCTTTTGTTTGAAAATGTGCTTTGTGTATTTTTTTAAAGTATTTTGAAAAGGCGCCACCGTTTAGGAAAACTTTGTAATAGTTCTCGTTCGTAAGAACGTATACAAAGGGTTGAGCTTTTGAAAATGTTTCAAGTTTGGAAAAGGTTTTGAAAGTGTTTTTGAAAGTATTTGGTGTTTGTTTTTGAAAATAAGCAAGGATGTTTGATTTGAAAATGAGCAAGCAACTAGGAATGATTTACTTACTCAAAAGTCTTAGTTCATTTCTTCCTTTCCATTGATATTGCTATCTTACCATTGATTTGGTAAGAAGCCTTATCTTTGGATGTAAAGGGACGAGCGTGAGTCATTGTATAGCCATGATAGAAATGTTGTAAGATGTCTTAGCATTTATCTTTGAGGGACTAAGATCATTTTGAAAGGCAATATTGATAGCGTCATCGAGGGACTATGATCTTGTATTTTTTATTGCTTTTTGCTAAGATATACCACATGCATAACATGAACATTTTTGTAAGGCAACAAAGTGGAATTACCCTAAGGGTGCAAGTGTGCAAGTGTGTTTGATTTACATGCATTGTTTTGTCTTGAATTAGGATCTGCTACTTGTTGATTTTATCTTTCCATACAAATCCTAATTTACTAGCATATATATAAAGCGATAAATTGCAGAAAGTAAAATTACTACGCTATTACATCATTTGGGGAGGGGGTATACAAATTTACAAATGGGGATTTTGCAAGAAAATTAAACCTAATTATTTATTACAACCATATTGAATAAGTGTACAAGAATTAAATGAATAATAATGTACAAATGCAAATGGAAAAAGAAAATAATTTTTGTTTGGATTTTTATGAAAGGGTTTAGTCTTGACCTAATTAAGAAAATGATTAGTTAAAAAATAAACAAAATTAAATTTAAACTAATTAAGAAAGAAATTAAGTTAAAAATGATTTTTAGGGTTTTTTATGAAAAGGTTTTAATTTAATAAAAATTAAATGAGAAATTAATTAATTAAAAGAAAACTAAATTCTAAGTTAATTTTAATTAAGAAAATAAAATAATAATTAAAACTAAGTCTAGATATTAATTATTTAAGAAAATTAATTAATTTGTTAAGAAAATGTTTTTAGTCTTTTTGTTTTATAAAGAAAAATAAAATGTATAAGTGTAAATAATAAATAAAAATATTTTTATATTTTTCATTAATAAAAAAAATAATGATAATGATAATAGTAATAAAAATATAATAAAGAAAAAAAAAGAAAAAAAGAAAAAAATAAAAAATAAAAAAATAAAAGAAATTGGGCCACGAGTGCAAAAGTAAGGCATGGGGTTAGAGGTCAGCAAAAAACAAAAACCCAAAGGGAGAAGCCCATGTGCCTGTAGCTGAAACAAAAAAGAGTGAAAAAATGAACAAAAGGTAGTGTGCTGGGTGTTGAACCCATGAACTTCCATATACACGCGTGTTACCTTTGCCACTGGGGTGGCTGTACATCTGTTAACATTGGTGAAATAATAAACATATAACACAAATCAAGTCCTGAATGTCACTTCATCTTTAACCTCCAGCTTTGGATCCTGTAACTTCACCATTTCTCAACAAAAATGAAAGACGCAAACATGAAAGTTGCTCCATTTTTCCATACGAATCCAACCATATAAATATCATAAGCTATAAATCAAAGATGAATGAGAATTTCTAAAAGTACCAAATTCTTACCTAATTATTTCAGCAAGTTCAAACTTAAAATTCTCACTACTCCAGCAATATAAATGAAATCTATGGACATGTACAGTTTCAGGGCAATGATGTCTACATTTTATCTTCACAAATGCAAACCTAATAATGCCTAAATGAGAAGATAGAAGTTCAAAAAATATACCTCAAAACTGGAAATCGTGAAATGAGTTTGAGCTGCTTTCAAGGAGTTGTGATGATCAGGTTAGCTTCCTCAAGTTTCCAGGAAGCTAATGCAATGATTAGCTTGAGCAATGGCTGGCTGGAATGGCTTAGAGAACTCAACCTGCAATGCTCTGTTTTTGGTTATGGAGGATGATTAAAATGGAGTTACAGTCGTGTAACAGGGATATGGATAGGTTATATTTGATGTGTAGGAACTTTAGGAACCAAAAGGCCAAGAAACGCACGAGGGAAATATGAGTTTGGAGTTTAAGGTCAGAAACTGTGCAACAATGGAGTTTTTGGGAAATTTTTTGTTTGAGGGAGTTTGGGAGTGTTTCAGGGTGTTAATGCTCGTGTGTTAGCTCACAAATAGTGCCTCTATTTATAAGCAACAAGTTTGGAGACTTATTGTTGATCAGAATTAAAAAACAAATGCTTAAGTTCAACATGTGATTTTTGAGAAATCCTAGTTTCAAAGTCTTGTGTACTTACTAATGTAGAGTGGTTATGCTTTAAACAAGTTTTCTTCTGACTTTGTAGATGGAGTGTGATCAGAGGGAACAAGTTAGAGGCTCAAGAATTGACTTTGTGCATAAAGCTTGCTTTTCAAGAATGACATTCTTCACTTTCTTCCCAAAATGGCAATGTGAATTGGATAAAGCTTAAACCACTTGGATTAAAGCTCAAAATTTTGTGTAATCCATTAATGATGGATATATACACAAGTTAGAAGGCATGCAAAGCAAGATTATGCATCCTAACATTGAAATTGGGTTATGTGTTCATCAAGAAATGACTTGTAATTCAAGAATGAAATCCTAACTTCTTGCCTTCGATTATCCTTGCTCAAGTATGATCTCATTGAGTTCTTGGACAATTTGGAAAGCTTGTAACATCCTCTAAAACTTATATATTGGACATTTTTGAATATTCATCTTGGAACTATGTGAAAAACTGCCAGGAAGTTAGGTCAAAATCCTGCCTAAATTAGGGCAAAATTTCACTAAGTTTCCAAGTTTCATGAACATGTCTTCACAAAATCATAACTTGAAATCCATGCCTTTATAGAAGAAGTTTTGTTTTACAATGTTTTAGACATCGTTGAGATATAAAACTTTCATGTTAGAAGTTTCCTTTGAATCATCTTGCATCATGTTGTAAATTTGACTCAAAGTTATGAAAAAAATATGAATTTTCCAACACTTAGAAAAATTTCTATGTTTAGAAATTTTGACTTTTCAAAATGAAATCTTGAATTTTTGATTTCTTGATGAACAAGTATAATATTTTGACATGTTTTGATGAATTGTGATCTTTGATACTTGATTTTGATCAAAAAGTCAATGTTTGACTTTTCAGTGTACAAGTGACTTTTCATCAATTGACTGAAATTCAACTATCAATCAATGGAACTTGAGGAATGTTTTGAGCCAACCCATTAGGTCAAAATGAATAATTTTAAACCTTGAGATCATGTTTCAAACCAAACAGTCATTTGCTAGGTCAAAAATCAGAAATTGCACCTTCTCAGTCAAAAACCCTAATTTTGACCATTTTGCCCTTTTGATGATCTGATCAAATTTTTGAAGGAATTGTAATCCAAACTTGATAAAATGACATATATGAGTTTATGATGTTGATATGGATAAAAAAAATGAAGTTTGACTGTAAATTGACCACAATTGACTTTTTCTCCAATATAGTTGATTTTTAGGTCAACTAATTAATTGATTGAGCAAAAATGTGATCCAAGACTTGAAACTTGACATGAGAAATCATGATGGTCCAAAATGATCCATGAAAGTCATATAATACATTAAAAGTCCATTTGTCCTTGTGCAATCTCAAACCCTAATTTTCAGTCATCAGTGTTTGAGGAGGTGTTTTGAGCTGATCAACCCTTGTGCAGTCTTGAACCAAAGGAGATCCTGTGAGAAATTACTTGAGAAATGAGTGGGAAAATTTTGGGGTACAAAAAAATCAATGAAAAATCTCAAAAAGTGAGCAATATATGTTCCTTAGAAGTCAACAAACCCTAGCTCAGAGAGTGTCAAAATAACTTGAAACCCCTTTCCACCTTTGATGATTTTTCTTGCATAATTAGATCATGTCATGTGAAGAGAAGTTTTTGTTGATGATGATAAGAATACATAGAAAAAATAACCAACTCAAAATGTTGAAAATTGAGAGAGTTATGCACTTGTGATCACTGAATCAAGCATTTGCTAAATTAGGTCAAATTTGTTGAACCAACCTTTAATATTTTGATATTTCTTGGAAAAATAAAGCATGATGAATCATAAAAGGTCTTGAAATGATATTTTATTTAAGCACACTCAAAGGTGGAGCTTAAGTCTCAATGAAGCTTGTTGAAGAAGGCATTGAAATAAACACATGAACCTATCTTCTTAATAAATACCACCCCCAACTTTGAGGAGACTTTAACCTAAATAAAGTGAGGAAACTCCTTGAACCACAAATCTTTGATATCATAGACATATCCTTGAAGCTTGAGCTATTTCAATCCATTGAAGCATCATTTGACTGAGGACCATCCCTCAAAACCCTAGGTTAGATGGTGAGATGGATGTAATTGTGATCACCTACAATATGAACATTCAAAGAAACATATATACATATATTGATGTTAGTCTAAGAAAACATGTACAAGATACACAACTCAAGGTTCTTGGTTATCCCTCAAGAGCAAACTTAAAGATAGGATGAAAAAGAAAGGGAGAACTAACCCTAATGTGTGATTTTTATGTATTGATAAAAGTGAGATCATGAGAAATTTTAGGGGAATATTAGGGTATAACACTCTATTCTACAAATTCAGCTACGCCTCTAAAAATAAATTCAAGCAATGGTGATGCAAAGGGTAAGAAACATATTGATGAGGAGATTCTTGTGATCTTTGAAGAAAAGTGTCGAGAGAGAGACTTGTTGTGAAGCAAAATGTTTTCAAAACTAGTGAGGCTAATGAGATGCATCTGACTGAGGTTGTGCAACGTATTTATCATCAAGGTATCAACTTCTTTCTTTCACTCTCACAAGAGTATAATGAAGATCTTATTTGAGTGTTTCATGATGGGTTGCACCACCAGCAAGATACTCAATTTAGGTTCCGAATTAGAGGCCAAGATTACCAATTTACAAGGAATTGTGGGGGTCCTTGTTTGGAATTGTAGTGACTGATGACGAGCCTAGGATATCTGACACGAGGGCTCATAAGGTCTTTCTATGGACTACTAATAGAAATAAGCTTTTGAAAGTTCCTCGGGGAGACTATGATAGAAGAGAAGTAACAATTGGGCACCTAAAGAAATTTCCTTTTATTCTACACTGGATTGTGTCTCACAACCTGCAGCTAAAAAAGGCTGGATACTCAAGAATTGATTCACCAGAAGTTCATCTACTATATGTCCTTCTCAATAGGATCAAAATCTATTGGCCCTAAGACTTCATTTGTAACATGTTCAATGTGAGAGAAGCCTCAAAGGAAATTATCCATGTTATCCATCCATGATTTCAAAGATACTCAATCACTTCAACATTAGGATACCAAATCTCTAATACATGAATCCCTCTATTTTTCAAGAATTTACTAAGCGTACGCTAAACCTTACGGGGTACTTTTGGGATGAAAAAAGGGGAGTGTATACTTCAGTCAAGGTAGAAATGGTGAGTCAATTTACAACTTTGATGATCCAGATGCATTTTAAGAAAATGCTCAATTGGATGTTGTTGTACTCCAAAATTTTCCCTATAATCTCATCAACATTTCTCATCACAAGATTCTTGGAATTCAAGATCAAGCTAGGGTTTGCTCTACTCAAGGCACCTCTTTGCACTATTGACCTAAATTAGGGTTTGAGTTTGCACAAAGATGTTTTGACCTACAATTCCCAAAATGAAATTCATACTTCATTTTGGGCTCACAAGTTTCTCCATACCAAGTTTCAAGCTTTGATTCAAATTTTTGCCCAGCCAATTGGACAGTTGACCTAGAAATCAACTGTATTGGGGAAAAAGTCAACTGTGGCCAATTGACAGTCAAACCTCATGAACTTTGACCCACATCAACATTATGAACTCATATGAACCATTTGATCAAGTTTGGATCACAACTCCATAAGAAATTTGACCAGATCACCAAAAGGGCAAAATGGTCATTTTTAGGGTTTTGACTGCACAAAGGCAATTTTTGACTGTTTGACCTAACCAATGGCAAATCAAGCTCAACCATGGACTCAAGGACTCAATGACATTATCTTGATCCATTCAAAAAGTTCAAAAGATCTCAAATGCATAGGATTGACAGATGAATTTTTCAGTCAACTGATCAAAATTTGACTGTACACTGAAAAGTCAAACTTTGACTTTTTGGTCAAAATCAAGTGCCAAGGGTCATTTTTCATCAAGACATGTCAAATTATGAAACTTGTTCATCAAGAAACCCAAAAATGCAAATTAGGGTTTAAAATGGAAAATTTTCATAACTTAGAAATTTTCTAAGTTATAAAATTTTCTTATTTTTTCCTAACTTTGTCCCATTTTTTCACCAAGATGAAAATGGATTCAAACAAAACATGAAACATGAAAGTTGTAGCCCATCACAAAGTCTACAACTATGATTCACAAATTTGTTTCAAAAGAAGCTTGTATCTCATGTTATAAGTTTTGGAACAAGGGTACCTAAAACTTTTAACTTAGAGAAATTTTGCCCTAGTTTAGGCAGGATTTTGACCCATCTTCTTGGCCATTTTTCACATAGTTCCACTTGGAGTTTCAAGTTGCATTTTAAAGATGGATTATAGTACATGTTCCAAGCTTTCCAAATTGTCTAAGAACTCCTCAAACACCTTTGTGGTTAGGGAGAATCGATTGCTTGAAGTTGGCAAAAACTCACTTTGATCCATGGCCAATACATGTTCATACAACTTGCATTTTCAAACCAAACTAGCTTAGTACATGATTACAGGCCTCTAAACCAATTTACACTCCAAAATTGAATGCAAATACATTGGATATTAGCATTGTTCTGATCAAGAGAGCTTTGTACAATGAACATTGCCATTTTAAGCATAAAGGCCACACTTCCATTTTCATAAAGGGCACTTTATGTCAAATTGCTTTTTCTTGAGACTTGGACTTCCTTCCTTTGCAGCAAACAAGCTCCATAATCTCAGGCATAGTACAAGAAGTTGGTGCATGCTTGGAGATAGCCTGTACAGGCCTATCACACTTCACTTCCAACTTTGCTTTCAAAACAAGTCAAAGAGCCAAAAGCTTGTATCTCTGATATCTGATAAAAACCAAATGAAACAAAGTTGTAAAACAATTTTTGCATATCCTCACAAGTCAGAAGCACGAGCCTTTCACCCCTAAAGCACCCTCATACTCCAAAACCCCATTTTTCTGCAAAACAGGGCAAGCCCTGCAGAACCACCTCCATCTCTACTTTCCCTCGTGCGTTCTAACTCAAACTTGTTCCAATACCTTCCACTCAACTCACCTGAACTATCCCAGACCTCCATTGTTAGCTGTAACACCATTAACATACATTGCCATTTTTTTTCAAAGCTTTGCAAGTTGAGTTCTGTAGCACGATTCAGGCTACTTCAAAACAAGCCAAGCATTGGGAAAGCTTCAGTGGACCTCAGGCAAGCTCAAAAGAACTTCAAGCACCCTTGGAAGTTGCTGCATTGTCCAGCTCGAAGTCAACTGAAACAGGTATTTCATGAACTTCTATCTCTCTATTTAGGAATAGTTAGACTTAGGTTTGTGAATGAAATATGTTGTATTCATAGCCCTGAAACCTTACATGTGCTTAGTTTTCATTTATATTAATCGTGCTAGGAGAATTTTGTTCATGAACTTTCTGAAAAAACTAGGTTAAGAATTAGGGCCAGAGAAATTCTCTCTGGTCTTTGAGAGTTAGCTTAAGTTTTTTATATGGTTATATTCGTTGTTTGATGCTCTACAAGTTTCATGTTATGGGTTTTGTCAAAAAAGAAAAGAATCAGGAGATAGCATTTTGTGTACAAAGCGCGTGTTTTGGTTTGAACTGAGGAAGAAGATGAAGTTGATTGGGCTGGGCCTGGTTGTTTTTACTTCTAACACCTGCCTTTTCAGTTTACACCCCCCTGGCCCATTTCTTTGTATATTTGTCATTTTTGTATTTTTATTTTAATTCTGACTTTATTATTTTATGTCCAATTATAAAAAATGCCAAAAAATTATTTTTATATTTTTTTCATATTTATTTGATATTTATTTTTATTTTATTAGTATAAAAATGTTTAAATACTTTATATTCTTTTATTAAAACTTAAGAAAATAATGCAAAAATATGTTTTATTTTCATTTATTATTTTTATTCACATTTGAAAATACTTTCTTAAAATATATAAATTTTGTAAATAATTTATTTTATTTTTATACACACTTAGTATATTTAATATATTTAATACATATACATACATATTTTATTAAATAATTAGGACAAAAAATACAAAAATAATACATTTTTATTTTTATTAATATTTTATACTAAAAATACCATTTTTTCAATATACTTATATTTTTGTACAAATTATTATATTATTGTATATAAATAATAAATAATACTATTTATTTAATAAATTAGGGTTTTTGCCCTAAAAGACAAAATGATTAAAATTGACCTTTTATTTATTTATATTTCACATAAAAAATACTTTTTACATACATAAAAACCTTTTTTTGCATATTACATTTTATTTGATATTTATTTAATTGTATTTATTTAAATATTGTATTATACCTTACCCATTCAATTTGGTTGTAATAATTTACAATTTAGTTTCTTGTCAAATAATCCCCAATTCAAATTTGTACCCCCTCCCTATATCATGTTGTAATAGTGTAGAATTTAAATTCTCGCACCTTTAAAAGCTTTTAATTATGCCATGATTAGACCTAGAGTTTGTACACAAAATAAAATCAACCAGTAGTTTGACCTAATCCAAGATAACATTGCATGAAAAAAACAAACACAATGCACACTTGCACCCCCTAGGGTTTCAATCCACTTGTTGCCTTCAAAAATGGGCCATGGTATGCATGTCAAGTACTTTGGCAAAACGAAAACAAAACAAAAGATCATAGTCCCTCGATGACGCTATCTGAGTTGCCTAAACAAAATGATCAAGTCCCTCAATAAAAATTTCCAAAAATACTTGACACAATTGCTATCATGGTCTATACGATGACCCGCGCCTATCCCGTTTAACATCCTAACACAAGGTTGTTCACCAAATACAATGGTGAAACAACACTGTTAAAAGGGTTAAAAACATAAGAAAGATCTTTGAGTAAAATAGGGTAGATAACTCTTAGTTACTTGATCAAAGCTTGCAAAAACATCCTTGCTATCTTCAAAACACACTCCACAACACAATTTCAAAACCCTACTTTCAAACATTGAAAACTTTTCAAAATACAAAAACACCTTTGTATACATTCAAACAAGAATCATTACAAAGATTTCCACAATGATGGCCTCTTTTCAAAACATCTTTCAAAATCACACACAAGGCACCATTTCAAATAATTGAAGAGCACCATTTCAAACAATTGAAAAGCAAAGCAAGTGATCTAAACAAGTAACTAAGAGCCCATGGATAACCATGGATAGAAAGGGTGCTAATACCTTCCCTTTCTATAATCTACTCCCCGAACCCAAGAAAACATCTCAAAGGTCTTTCCTGTGCTTTTTGACCTTTCCTTAGGATAAAATAAAAAGTCGGTGGCGACTCTTGCTAAACCGAAACATTTGCAAACATAAACGCAAAATCCCAAGTCAGTCCTCCCACCGTATCACAGAACTGGCGACTCTGCTGGGGATTTATTTTAAAAGTGGAGTAACCTTAGGGCTTAGATCACCCTTTTGTATGATTATTGTTTGCTTTGCTTGCTTTACATTTTGGTTCTCTTGTTTGGGCTTGAAGTCCTCCACCCGGATTTGGGAAACATTCATAGGTAAATAGCAATACATTGTGGAAACTGTGCGGGGTATACCGACACGGTTGAAGTAATAGCTATATTAGTGCGACATATTTGTGAGTACCGGTAGCCTTTGAGTCAATCAAAGAGAATACGGGGCCGCTGAGTGATGTCATGAAGCACTAATGAACTCTTAGAACCTTACCTGACCATCTTGGCCTTTTATTAGGGGTAGTGAGATGACCGACTTTGGTGCAGTCGGAAGTTGGTAGATACTCGATACTACACTCATTGAGGGTTGTTTTCTTGCAATATTTTGGTCGCTAGTTAAGTGGCTAAACCAAAACAATGAACATAGAAAACAATCCAGTGATATTGAGCTCCTTAGAACCCGGTTACTATTTATAGGACAGGTTTTGAGCCAACTAAACTCAAGAGGGTACTTACCTGTGAAACCTCATGCAAGCATGAAACTAGGGTTTTGTGCGACTTGCTCGTACATGTGCTTGTGCATACATCATGAACATCATAAAGCATCATATGCATCCACTAACCATTTCAAGGGTTTGGATCTTCATCTTTGTTCTTGTCTTACAGGTCATGGAATCTCTTCGCAAGAAAACAATTCAAGTCAACCTTGTGAGAATCCCTCCTCAACTCAAGGAGCTTACTTCTAGGATTCCAGAGAATTCTCTCTTCAGTGAAAGACATGGTAGACTCCTCAACTTGGTCAAGACCAACATTGAAGAAGACATGGTGAAAGTCCTCTTCCAGTTCTTTGACCCCTTACACCATTGTTTCAAATTCCCTGATTACCAATTGGTGCCTACTTTGGAGGAATTTTCTCAACTCTTGAGAATTCTTATTCTTCACTAACTACCCTACAACGGTACGGAAAAAGAACCAAAACCTGAAGATGTTTCTCAAGCTTTACATTTGCAACCATCTGACATCAAGGGACATTGGGAAACCAGAAGTAGTGTCAAGGGTTTCTTGGAAAAATTTCTATTTGAGAAGGCACAAGACTGCTGGAATTCTCTTGATCTACAAGCCTTTGAAGAGATTGTGGCACTCCTTATCTATGGGTTGGTCTTGTTCCCAAACCCTGACCAACTTATAGATGTGAATGCTGTCAAGATTTTCATATCCAGGAATCCTATACCTACATTACTTGGGGACATCCTACACTCATTTTACACACGAACAATGAGGAAAAGAGGTGTTCTCATGTGCTGTACTCCTCTCCTAGCAAGGTGGTTTATTTCTCACCTTCCACAATCAGTTTTGAAGAACGAGCAGGGTTTAAGGTGGTCACAACGATTCATGACCCTCACACATTCGGATGTAGATTGGTGTTCTCGGTCCAGAGAAAATGTCATCATCATTGATCATTGTGGGGAATTCCCTATTGTCCCACTACTTGGCATTAGGGGAGGCATTACCTAGAACCCCTGTCTAGCTTTGAGACAATTTGGATATGCTCGGAGGGATGGCCCTCATGACATGCTGGTTCTTGACCTAGTTTTTGACTTCGACAATGATGCGTAAGGACTTCGACAAAGGTTCATCAGAGCTTGGAGGATTCCCAACAAAGTGGATAGTAAGACACTGGGGCACAAGAATTCCATCCCCCTTGAGCCTTATCTCAAGTGGGTACGAACCCACTCTCATAATCTTATGATGCCATACCCTCACATTCTCCCCGTGATCAAAGAGCTTGTTACGGAAGGAGAGGTTCTATACACCATCCTACATCCTGACATGCCAACATCATGGGAAGAAATGAAAAAGAGTTGGATCCAACTCAAGGAAGAACGGGATACTTTTGAAGCCAACTTCTATGCCAGTGAGAAGAAGGTTTTGGAGCTTACCCGCCGACTTCATGAAGAGGAAACTCTCAACACTTACATCGCACCAAAGAGGATGCACAATGTCTTTTTACATTAAGAATTTTGTAATATTTTTCCCATGGGGCACTTATGTACTAACGAATTTCTTCTTAATATGACCTGCGTTCTTTTTGTTTGCGACAAATTTGAATTTCTGAATCCTTGAAAGCATTACATGAATAACGTACCATTCATCATATGCATAAACAGGTCTTCACACTAGGTTTCCTTATCTTTCTGTTGTTTATTTCAGCAAGATGGATTTGGAGCAGACGGTAAAGGATCTGCAGGCACAAAATTCACAATTCCAGCAACTCCTCATGACCTTGGCAAAGGGTCAAGAGGATCTCAAAGCTCTGATGGAGAAGAATAAAGAGAAAAAGAAAAAGAGACCTGGAGTAGCCACTTTTGGAAGAAGGTTTGAGAGCAATGCTAGGAAGGTTCTTGAGTTCCCCTTAACGTCTGACGAAGGGGCCGGTAAAGGGAAAGGGACTATTGTACCTTATAAATCTGAGGTTGAAGAGGATGAAGAGGAAGAAGACGAAGACTACTCCAAACAACAGTTTCCTCCAGCGGATGATAAATATAAGAATCTTGAGGATAGTCTGGCAGCCATGGAGTTGCAGAGGGTGCCCGATTTGGATTTTGAAGAACTAGGGTTGGTAGTTGGGATTGTTATCCCTCCCAAGTTCAAGGTACCAACATTTGCCAAGTATGACGGTCTGTCATGCCCAAAGATGCACTTGAGATCGTATGTCAGAAAGATCAAACCCCACTCATCTGATAAAGACCTTTGGGTGCACTTTTTTCAAGACAGTTTGTCAGTAACGCAGTTGGACTGGTTCTATCAGCTCGAGAGATCATAGGTTCACAATTAGGAAGACTTAGCAGCTACTTTTTACCGTCAGTATCAATACAATGCTGATTTGGTGCCCACTCGTACTCAGTTACAAAGTATGAGGATGACTTCCAATGAAGGATTTAAAGAGTACGCACAGAAGTGGCGTGATCTGGCTGGAAGGGTGCAGCCACCGCTATCAGATAGAGAGTTAGTTGACATGTTTTTGGGGACCCTGTCTGGCCCCTTCTTCAATCATCTGATTGGGAGTTCTTCCGCGGGATTTACTGAACTGATTTTGGCCGGCGAAAGGGTCGAGGCCGGTATTAAAAGTGGCAAGATTCAAAAGGATGCTTCCGCAGCCGCAGCTGTTAAGAAAACCTTTCCAGCTAAGAAGGAAGCATCTGCTGTGTATTCTCAGAAGGGACAGGGAAGAAATGAGCTCCGACCGACTGTAGGGGCTGTGATGATTCAAAACTCATCAAATGATCAACCTCGTAACAATCAGCCGAGACCTAATCAACAACGGGTGGAAAGGCCACAACGACAGTTCACCCGAATCAACATGACGCCTGCTCAGGTACTCCCACATTTGTTGAAGCTGAATCTTACCAGTTTGATGGAAGCGCCAAAGAACCTTAACACCTCATCTCCATACTACAACTCCAATGCCAAATGTGCTTACCATTCCGACAGTGTTGGGCACGATACCAATAATTGTTGGGTGCTTAAGAACAAAATCCAGGACTTGATTGATGCCAAAGAAGTATAATTCAATGCGCCTGAGAAGCCCAATGTGATATCTGCTCCGATGCCCAAGCACGACCACAATGTTCATGCCATTATAGAAGACCTCCATGTTACTAATGTTGCCGATCTTTTGACTCCATTGTTAGTGATTAGAGAGAAGTTGATGAAAGTCGGGATACTCCCAGGCTGCGGGAAGGACTGTTATTTTTGTTTGAACATACAAGTTGACTGCCCAATGTTGAAATCAGGTGTCCAACGCCTGATGGATACCCAAGAGATACTTTTCCAGAAAACCCCTGTTAATACCTTCAATCCTGTTACTCTTGTTACTTTTGCTACTTCGACCAACGATATTTCAATCATAACCATTTCCGACAATCCTCCCAAGGCTTACAAAAGGCCTGTCAGGATTACACCCAACTCTAAATGCGTACCATTAAAGATCACCATGTCGGGACATGTCCCGTACCAATCCAGAAAAATGATACCATGGAACTATGGGGGAGAAATCTTCTACCATGGTGTTGTACCCCAAAATTATCCCTCTCATTTCAGTAACATTTTCTCATCACAAGACTCTTGGAGTTCAAGATCAAGCTAGGGTTTGCTCTGCTCAAGGCACCTCCTTGCACTGTTGACCCAAATTAGGGTTTGAGTTTGCACATGGATATTTTGACCCACAATGCCCAAAGTTACTTTCATACTTCATGTTGGACTCACAAGTTTTTCCATACCAAGTTTCAATCCTTGAATCAAATCTTTGCCCATTCAATTGGACAATTGACCTAGAAATCAGTTGTATTGGGGAAAAAGTCAACTGTGGCCAATTGACAGTTAAACATCATGAAATTTGACCCACATCAACATTATTAACTCATATGAACCATTTGATCAAGTTTGGATCACAATTCAACAAGAAATTTGATCAGATCACCAAAAGGGCAAAATAGTCATTTTAGGGTTTTGATTGCACAAAGGCAATTTTTGACTGTTTGACCTAACCAATGGCAAAACAAGCTCCTATATGGACACAAGGACTCAATGAAATTGTCTTGACCCATTCAACAAGTTCAAAATATCTCAAATGCATAGGGTTGACAGATGAATTTTTCAGTCAATTGATCAAAATTTGACTGTACACTAAAAAGTCAAACTTTGACTTTTTGGTCAAAATCAAGTACCAAGGGTCATTTTTCATCAAGACATGTAAAATTATGAAACTTGTTCATCAAGAAACCCAAAAATGCAAATTAGGGTTTAAAATGAAAAATTTCATAACTTAGAATTTTTCTAAGTTATGAAATTATCTTATTTTTTCTTAAGTTTGTCCCATTTTTTCACCAAGATGAAAATGGATTCAAACAAAACTTGCAACATGAAAGTTGTATTACGTCACAAAGTCTACAACTTTTATTCCAAAGTTTTCTCAAAAGAAGCTTGCATCTCAAGTTATGATTTTGGAACAAGGGTACCTAAAACTTTTAACTTAGAGAAAATTTGCCCTAATCTAGGCAGGATTTTGACCCATTTTCTTGGCCATTTTTCACATAGTTCCACTTGGAGTTTCAAGTTGCATTACAAATATGGATTGTAGTACATGTTCCAAGCTTTCCAAATTATCCAAGAACTCCTCAAACTCCCTTGTGGTTAGAGAGAATCGAATTCTTAAAGTTGGCCAAAACTCACTTCTGTTCATGACCAATACATGTTCATGGCAACTTGCATTTTCAAATCAGCTTGTGTGATGCTAGCTTGCAGGCCTCAAAACCAACTTACACTTCATAATTTAATGCCTAACCATTGTGTTAAGGTATTATCTTATTCATATGGACATTACATGCAAGTTTAAGCCTTAAGTAGAAAAAGGCAAATTGCCATTTTTGCCTAATGTCACTTTATGTCAAAAGCTAAATCTTTGAGACATGGGGCCAGATCTTTGAGGCAAGATCAAGTCCACTAATTCCAGTTACCAAGAACCAAAGATGCAGCATGATAGGCAGGCTTGGATAGGGCTATAACATCATTTGCATTTTCTTGCTTCAAGTAGAAGAAAGCTTGCAAAACATACACCAACACACATTTCTGTTAACACAAGCTAAAACAAACTTTGCACACAGTTTCCATACATCAAAACAAGCATGAAGCACGACTCATTCATCACTCAAACCTTCTCATACTCAGAATCCATGTTTTGCTGCAAAACAGGGCAAGTTCTGCAAACTTCAAGCCATAACCAGTTCCTATCGTGTGTTTTACCCAAAAGAGTTTCAAACACCTTCCAATCAATCCATCTGAGCTATCCAGATCATCCATTGCAAGTTGTAACACCTCTAACACACTTTTCCATTTTCATTTCAAAGCTCTGCAGGTTGAGTTCTACAATATGATTCAAAGTGTTCAAATCAAGCCAAGCATTGGAGAAGCTTCCTTGGACCTCAGGCAAGCTCAACAGAAGCTCAAACACCATTGAAAGTTGCTACATTGGCCAGCTCGAAGTCAACTAAAATAGGTATTTCATGGACTTCTATCTCTCTATTTAGGAACGGTTAGGCTTAGGTTTGTGAATGAAATATGTTGTACTCATAGCCCTGAAGCCATACATAAGCTTAGTTTTCATTTACATTAATCGTGCTGAGAGAATTTCACCCATGAACATGTGAAAAAAGTTAGGGCAGATTTTAGGGCCAGAGAAATTCTCTCTGGTCTTTGAGAGTTAATCCAAGTTTTTTATATGGTTGAATTCATTATTTGATGCTCTACAAGTTTCATGTTTTAAGTTTTGTCAAAAGATCAAAGAATCAGGAGATAACTTTTGAACCAGGCGCGCGCGTTTCCTTTGTCCAAAGGTTGAAGAAGAAGCTGGCTTGGGCTGGGCCTGTACAGGCTTGCTTCTAGCACCCCCATATTTCAGTTTATACCCCCTGGTCGATTTATTTGATATTTATCATTTTGTGACATTTTTATTTTCATTCTGATTTTGTATTTTTTTTGTTCAAATATAAAAAATGCCAAAAATAATTTTCCATATTTATTTGATATTTATTTATTTTATTAAGTATATATATATAAATAAACTATTCTCTTTTAATAAAACTCTAAAAAATAATATAAAAATATATTTATTTTTCATTTATTATTTTTATTTACATTTGAAAACATTTTCTTGAAAATATCCATTTTTGTAAATAATTAATTTTTATCTTTGTATATTTAATATACTTATATACTTTATTTTATTAGATAATTAGAACAAAAAATACAAAATAATACATTTTTATTTTATTAATATTTGACACTAAAAATACTTTTTTTTTCAATATACTTTTATTTTTGCATAAATTAACATATATTGTATATAATTGATAAATATTACTATTTATTTAAAATTTAGGGTTTTGCCCTAAATGACCAAAATAATTAAAATTTGCTTTTTTTTAATTTATATTTCACATTAAAAAAATATCCTTTTCACATACATAAACAATATTTTTTGCATAATACATTTTTACTTGATATTTATTTAATTGTGATTATTTAAATGTTAAATATTGACTTGTACATTCGATATGGTTGTAATAACTTAGAATTTATTTCCTTGTCAAATATCCCCAATTCAAATTTGTATCCCCCTCCCTATATCATGTTGTAATAGTGTAGCATTTAAATTCTCGTACATTTAAAAGCTTTCAATTATGCCATGCCTAGACCTAGGGTTTGTATGCAAAATAAAATCAACAACTAGCTTGACCTAATCCGAGATAAACATGCATGAAAAAACAAACACAATGCAAACTTACACCCCTAAGGTTTCATCCACTTGTTGCCTTCAAAAATGGGCCATGGTTGCATGTCAAGTACTTTGGCAAAACAAAAACAAACCAAAAGATCATAGTCCCTCGATGACGCTATCTGAGTTGCCTAAACAAAAATGATCAAGTCCCTCAAGAATATTGCCAAAGATACTTGACACTATTGCTATCATGGTCTATACGATGACCCGCGCCTGTCCCGTTAACATCCTAACACAAGGTTGTTCACCAAATACAATGGTGAAACAACACTGTTAAAAGGGTTAAAAACATAAGAAAGATCTTTGAGTAAAATAGGGTAGATAACTCTTAGTTACTTGATCAAACTTGCAAAAAACCTCCTTGCTACTTTTCAAAACACACTTCACAACACAATTTCAAAACCCTACTTTCAAACATTGAAAACTTTTCAAAAGACAAAAACATCTTTGTATACATTCAAACCAGAATCATTATAAAGGTTGCCACAACGATGCCCTCTTTTCAAAACATCTTCAAAAATCATACACAAAGCACCATTTCAAACATTTGAAAAGCACCATTTCAAACAATTGAAAATCAAAGCAAGTGATCTAAGCAAGTAACTAAGAGCCCATGGATAACCATGGATAGAAAGGGTGCTAATACCTTCCCTTTCTATAATCTACTCCCCGAACCCAAGAATACATCTCAAAGGTCTTTCCTGTGCTTTTTGACCTTTCCTTAGGATAAAATAAAAAGTCGGTGGCGACTCTTGCTAAACCGAAACATTTGCAAACACAAAACACAAAAATCCAAGTCAGTTCTCCCACCGTATACCAGAACTGGCGACTCTCCTGGGGAAAACTTTAAAAGTGGAGTAACCTTAGGGCTTAGATCACCCTTTTCATGATTATTGTTTGCTTTGATTGCTTTACATTTTGGTTCTCTTGTTTAGGCTTGAAATCCTCCACCCGGATTTGGGAAACATTCATAGATAGCAATACGTTGTGGAAACTGTGCGGGGTATACCGACACGGTTGAAGCAATAGCTATATTAGTGCGGCATATTTGTGAGTACCGGTAGCCTTTGAGTCAATCAAAGAGAATACGGGGCCGCTGAGTGAGGTCATTAAGCACTAATGAACTAGAACCTTACTTGACCATCTTGGCCTTTTATTAGGGGTAGTGAGATGACCGTCTTTGGTACAGTCCGAAGTTGGTAGTTACTCAATACTACACTCATTGAGGGTTGTTTTCTTGGAATATTTTGGTCGCTAGTTAAGTGGATAAACCAAAACAATGAACATATAAAACAATCCAATGATATTGAGCTCCTTAGAACTCGGTTACTATTTATAGGACAGGTTTTGAGCCAACTAAACTCAAGAGGGTACTTACCTATGAAACCTCATGCAAGCCTGAAACTAGGGTTTTGTGTGACTTGTTTGTACATGTGTTTGTGCATACATCATGAACGTCATAAAGCATCATATGCATCCACTAACCATTTCAAGGGTTTGGATCTTCATCTTTGTTCTTGTTTTGTAGGTCATGGAATCTCTTCGCAGGAAAACAATTCAAGTTAACCTTGTAAGGATCCCTGCTCAACTCAAGGAGCTCACTTCCAGGATTCCATAGAATTCTCTCTTCAGTGAAAGACATGGTAGACTCCTCAACTTAGTCAACACTAGCATTGAAGAAGACATGGTGAAAGTACTTTTCCAGTTCTTTGACCCCCTACACCACTGTTTCACATTCCCTGATTGTCAATTGGTGCCTACTTTGGAGGAATTTTCTCAACTCCTGAGAATTCCTATTCTTAATCAACTACCTTACAACATTACGGAAAAAGAACCAAAGCCTGAAGATGTTACTCAAGCATTACACTTGCAACCATCTGACATCAAGGGGCATTGGGAAACCAGAAGTGGTGTCAAGGGCTTCTTGGCAAAGTTTCTGTTTGAGAAGGCCCAAGATTGCTGGAATTCTCTTGATCTACAAGCCTTTGAAGAAATTGTGGCACTACTTATTTATGGGTTGGTCTTGTTTCCAAATCCTGACCAACTTATAGATGTGAATGCTGTCAAGATTTTCATATCCAGGAATCCCATACCTACATTGCTTGGGGACATTCTACACTCATTTTACACACGAACAATGAGGAAAAGAGGTGTTCTCATGTGATGTACTCCTATCCTAGCAAGGTGGTTTATTTCTCACCTTCCACAATCAGTTTTGAAGAATGAGAAGGGCTTAAGGTGGTCACAATGATTGATGACCCTCACACATTCTGATGTACATTGGTGTTCTCGGTCCAGAGAAAATGTCATCATCACTGATCGTTGTGGTGAATTCCCTAATGTCCCATTACTTGGCATTAGAGGAGGCATCACCTACAATCCCTGTCTAGCTTTGAGACAATTTGGATATGCTCGGAGGGATGGCCCTCATGACATGCTGATTCCTGACCTAGTTTTTGACTTCGACAACGATGTGCAAGGACTTCGACAAAGGTTCATCAGAGCTTGGAGGATGACTAACAAGGTGGACAGTAGGACACTAGGGCACAAGAATTCCATCCCCCTTGAGCCTTACCTCAAGTGGGTACGAACCCGCTCTCAGAATCTTATGATGCCATACCCCCACATTCTCCCCTTGATTAAAGAGCCTGTTATGGAAGGAGAGGTTACATACACCATCCTACATCCTGACATGCCAACATCATGGGAGGAAATGCAAAAGAGTTGGATCCAACTCAAAGAAGAACAGGATAATTTTGAAGCCAGCTTCTATGCCAGTGAGAAGAAGGTTTTAGAGCTCACCCGCCGACTTCACAAGGAGGAAACTCTCAATACCTACATCGCACCAAAGAGGATGCGCAACGTCTTTTGACATTAAGAATTTTGTAATATTTCGCCCATGGGGACCTTATGTACTAACAAGTTCTTAATATGACGTGTGTTCTTTTTGTTTGAAACAAATTTGAAATTTTGAACCCTTGAATGCATTACATGAATAACATATCATTCATCATATGCATAAGCAGGTCTTCAATCGAGGTTTCCTTATCTCTCTTTTGTTTATTTCAGCAAGATGGATTTGGAGCAAACAGTGAAGGACCTACAGGCACAAAATTCACAATTTCAGCAACTCCTCATGACCTTGGCAAAGGGTCAAGAGGATCCCAAAGTTCTGCTAGAGAAGAATAAAGAGAAGAAAAAGAAAAAGAGACCGGGGGTAGCTACTTTCGGAAGAAGATTTAAGGGCGATGCTAGAAGGACTCTTGAGTTTCCTTCAATGTTTGACAAAGGGATTGGCAAGGGGAAAGGAGTTACTGTACCTTCTGAATCTGAAGTAGAAGAGGAGGAAGAGGAAGCAGACAAAGACTATTCAGAACAACAGTATCCACCAGCGGATGACAAGTATAAGAACCTTGAAGACAGATTGGCAGCTATGGAGTTGCAGAGGGTGCCCGTATTTGATTTTGAGGAATTGGGGTTGGTAGCCGGGATTGTAATCCCTCCCAAGTTCAAGGTGATGACATTCGCCAAGTACGGCGGTCTGTCTTGCCCTAAGATGCACTTAAGGTCGTATGTTATAAAGATCCAGCCACATTCATCCGACAA
Source organism: Vicia faba (assembly GCA_948472305.1). Taxonomy (NCBI): domain Eukaryota; kingdom Viridiplantae; phylum Streptophyta; class Magnoliopsida; order Fabales; family Fabaceae; genus Vicia; species Vicia faba. Next base: position 19,922,006 of record OX451736.1, on the reverse strand, counting down.
AGACCTCTGGGTTCACTTTTTCCAAGATAGCTTGTCTGGCACTCAGTTAGATTGGTTTTATCACCTCGAGAGATCAGAGGTCCACAATTGGGAAGACTTGGCAGCTGCTTTCTACCGTCAGTATCAGTACAATGCTGATTTGGCACCTACCCGTACTCAGATACAGAGTATGGGAATGGCTTCGAATGAAGGGTTTAAGGAGTACGCTCAGAAGTGGCGCGACCTGGCTAGAAGGGTGCAACCACCACTATCAGATAGGGAATTAGTTGACATGTTTTTGGGAACCCTGTCGGGCCCCTTCTTTAACCATCTAATCGGAAGCTCTTCTGCGGGATTTACTGAGTTGATTTTGACCGGCGAGAGGGTGGAAGCCGATATCAAAAGTGAAAAAATTAAAAAGGATGCTTCTGCATCCACAGCTGCTAGAAAACCTTTCCCAGCCAAGAAAGAAGCATCTGCTGTATACACTCATAAAAATCGGGAAAGAGAGGAACGTCGGCCAACAGTGGGGGCCGTATTAATACAGAAGTCTGCATCAGACCAGTTTAGAAACAGTCAACTGAGGAATGATCAGCCCAGAACTTATCAACAAAGGCCACCACAGCAGTTTACCCCAGTAAATATAACACCTGCTCAAATCCTTCCACATCTCCTGAAGTTGAATCTTGCTAATTTAAAAGTGGCGCCAAAGAATTTAAATACCACTTCTCCATCCTACAACTCAAAATCCAAGTGTGCTTACAATTCCGACAATATTGGGCATGATACCAATAATTGCTGGGCACTCAAGAACAAAATTCAGGATTTAATTAACGCCAAAGAGGTTAATTTGACGCTCCTGAGAAGCCCAATGTTATATCCGCGCCGATGCCTAAGCACGACCACAATGTGAATGCTGTTTTGGAAAATCTCCATGTTACTGATGTTGCCGATCTGTTGACTCCATTGTTAGTGATAAAAGAAAATTTGTTGAAAGTCGGGATCTTTCCTGGTTGTGATGAAGACTGCTATTTTTGTTTTAACATTCAAGATGATTGTCCAATGTTGAAGTCGGGTGTCCAACGCCTGATGGATACTCAAGAAATACTTTTCCAGAAAACCCTTGTTAACACTTTCAATCCAATTACTCCTGATACTTGTGATACCTCAACCAATGATATTGCCATCATAACCATTTCCGACAATCCTCCCAAGGCTTACAGAAGGCCTGTCAGGATTACACTCAAATCTGAACGCGTACCTCTAAAGATCACAATGTCGGGACCCGTCCCATACCAATCAAGCAAAATGATACCGTGGAACTATGGGGGAGAAATCTTCTACCACGACATCAAACAAATCGAAACAGTCCAAGAAATCTCTGAAGAAGACCCTGATATAGGAAACATCGCGGGTACAAGCAAGATCACCCATAGTGGCCGAATATTTTCTCTGGAAATTGCTCCTCCCCGAGCAGTTTTCAGACCCTTAAAAGCTTATGCACCTGTTGGACCCTCTGTGCAAGGCCCAGTGATCGAAAAGTTAAACACTCCTGAAGAAAGACCGTCCGCTGATAACACCGACAAAGGTAAGGGGATACTGGAAATTCCTGTCAGGACGAAGGCTCATGCTGTGGTTATCCCCGAAACCACTCAGAAGGAGATGGATGAAATCCTTAAAATAATCAGAAAAAGTGACTACGATGTTATGGAACAATTAGGGAAAACCCCTTCTAAAATTTCAATGTTAGCTCTCCTGCTCTGTTCAGAGGCCCATGCTAAGGCCCTGATTAAATTCTTGAAGACGGCACATGTCCCCCAAGAGACCTCGGCTGACCAATTCCAGGATTGCGTGGCCATTCTTACTGCTGACAACGGCCTGGGCTTTTCCGATGCTAACTTAACTCCCAAAGGAAGGAAACACAATGATGCGTTACATGTTTCAGTTGAATGCCGAGGAACCACTCTCGCCCATGTCTTGGTCGATACTGGTTCTTCCCTGAATGTGTTGCCAAAGAAGGCCTTGGATCGTCTAGATTGCGAAGGTTTGACCCTCAAACCTAGTAACATAGTCGTTAGAGCTTTCGATGGTTCCAAGAGAATGGTTCATGGAGAGGTTGATATTCCCATCTTGGTAGGCACCGAAGTGTTCAACTCCACCTTCTACGTGATGGACATCCGTCCGTCATACTCATGCTTGCTGGGAAGACCGTGGATCCATTATGCCGGGGCAGTTACATCCTCCTTGCACCAGATGTTGAAGTATCCTGTTAAGGGTAAAATCATAACCGTACATTGCGAGGAAGAGTACATGATTAGTCATCTCAATTCCTTTCGATATGTGGAGTTAGACGACGAGTTCATCGAAACACCTTTTCAACATTTCGAGGAAGTTTCTCCCAAGATAGCAGTTGCGAAAACAGCGGTTGAGGTACCTATTGTTGTACCCCAAAATTTTCCCTCCCATATTCTTCAAGATTTGTCAAGATCAATCTTCAAATGGATCAAGGGGTTGCCCAGTCAAACATCCTCCTAAGCCAGTCAAAATTAGGGTTTTGGTTCCTTCAATGAATTTGAGGTTTTTAGTGGTCCAATCAAGTCCCATAGGCCTCTATACATTGTCAAGTATCTACATGTCAAGTCTCAAGACTCACAGTCCCAAGTTGCAGTCAAAAGCTCCATTTGCTTCACAATCAACTACAGGGGTAAAATGGTCATTTTACAGTCAAAAGTCAAAAATTTTGGTCAACATCTTATTTTGAGCACACAATCATCATTTGATCAAGTCTTGATCATGGTTCCTCAAGAATGGCCCAAAAATCATCAAGATGCAAAAGTTTCCATTTTTGGACAGTTGAAAAGTCAACTGTAACTTGACCAAGGCATAACTTTTTCATGGTTCATCAGAAAAATCCCATCCAATGCTCATTTTGAAGGGGAGGACATTTCCTACAACTCATCTTCACATTCCAAGTCCAAGAAATGCTCTCACAAAAAGTTATCAATTTCTACATTATAGGTCATTTTCAAAAGTCAACAAAAAGGCATTTTAAGTCAAGGACCATAACTTGAGATTGGTAAATCCAAATGAAATGGGACCAAAGGAATTGGTTAGAGGACTTCAAGACCTTTCCAAAATGTCCAAGAATATGTTCCTATGATCAAAATTGAGCAAGATATGCATTGGAGAAGTTGGGAAATTTTTGTGAAATGGCAAAAGACAACTATCCTTAAAACTTCAATTTTTGACAAAAGGGCCCACTTTCTTCCACTTGATTCAGCCTTGTCATGCCACCCACGTGTACCATGATTAATTTCAAGATCAAACATTTATTTTTCTATTTTATTTAATTTTTATTGATTTAATTCATTTTAAATCCATAATAATTCAAATAAAATCAAAAAATTAATGGAATGGCATCTTGGTGACTTGAATGTCTTTTATATGTCATGTGCCAGCTAATAATTTCGTGCCAAGCCTTTTGATGCACAAAATCTTGGATTTTCTTCAAATATGGAAAGGTCCTTTAATGGTGGTCAACAAGATCTCAAGGCTTCAATGCACAAGGATACAAGCCCAACTGCTGACCTAATTTCATTCATACATACATAAGCAAGCAGTAGCAACAACATTCACGACCTAAGCGTTGCAAAAACGGCCAGAGCAAAACTCAAAAATTGTTGAAAAAAGTGTGAGATCTAGAACAAGGTTGCAAGCATTTTCAGACAAAAAGGAGAACGTGACCTCCTTCCTTGCCATCCACTGAACCTAAAGAGACCAATACCACGTCCTAAGACCACCTATCAAGCGCTGTAAGTTGTCTCGAATTCACCTCTGAACACGATACCTCAATTCTCCATTCTTGCATTTTTCCTCAAAAATATTGGCATAATTATGTTTCTTGTTTGATTTCTAATCTAATGACAATAGCCAATTTCGTTTTTAGGCCCTATACTGTGATACCCGATTCTAGGGTTTGTTTGCTTGTTTTTTAGGCGTTTTTAATGCAGGAAAAATTGGCCACCATAATGGGTATAGGAGTGATCAGGAGATGGAAACGAGACCAACCATGGTTTTGGAATTAATTTTTGAAGCCTAGGGACGATTCTAAACAAAGCCTACGAAACTACCTGCGGATAAAAATCCGCAGGTAAATAACCAGGAATTTTGATGAAGAAGATGATGATACGTCACAACGTGATTGGCCCGTTTAAAAGTCACGCGCGTTTTTTTATTTTTTAGGCATATGCGTTGATTCATCAATATATTAATCACTTCTTATTACTATATAAAATGAGACATGCAGCTCAACTGGCCAAGGCGTTTGTGTATTGAGCGCTGGGACCTGGGTTCGAATCCCAGGTCCCCCAAAATAATTATTCATGTTTTTCTAAATGTGATTTCGTGCAGCATGTCCAAGTGAATTCCACAGTACGCCTCAACCATCCAGGCGCCAGATGTTTACAAGCAGCAATCCAAGGGCCAAAGATGGAAGACTATGGTGCTACCCAGTCAACCCTTGCACACCTGATCCAGAAAGTCCAACAAGGCTTGCACATCAATGGGCCAGAAATTCCTAGCACACCCCCAATGTTGGCCCAACACCCATGGTTTACTATCCTTTTTTTTCATTTTTCTTTTTTCCTTTTATTTTCTTTAATAATTATTATTAGTATTATTTGATTAATTAACAAATTAACATTTTCACAATAAAATTCAGAAAACCAAAAAAAACATTTTTATTAATTTCAATTACTTTTTCTTTTTTTTGTAAATAAATTCTAAATATAATTAACTTAGTTTAATTAGAATAATTTTAATCTTTTTTTCATAATAAATAAAATCAAGCTTAGAATTAGGTTTTTCTTTTGTCTCTTAATTCCTTTTATTTTATTTTCATTAAAACATAAAAAACACAAAAACATTTTTTTCTTTCTTTAATTAATTAGTAATTAGTTTTAATTTTAATTAATTGCAAAAAAGGACCAAAATTCAATTCTTTCTCAAAAAGGGTCAAAACCCTAAGGACATCCCGATTCAATCTTTCGCGCGCATATTATTTCTAATTCGTTATTTTGATTATTTATGTATCTGCTCAGAAATGTAATAGTTAATTAGGGTTTATTGCTTTATTTACTATTTCTCGCATTTTTATTTTCCAAACGGGTTATTGTTTTTTGGCGATGTATAGACCCGCGCCTTGTAATAGTTAGATTTACCTTTCCCGCAATTTATTTTCCGCACTCTTAACTGTTAAAAATGCATGAAAGACTTGTATGAAAAATAAAATCAATTTGTAGCTCACAAATGCATGTACAAGATAATATAACATGAAAACAACACACATGCACATGCCACTCCTAGGGTACGCCTCACTGGTTGCCTCGACGTGGTCATCAAGTATAGGGTGTCTTAGAGGTCGCCCTCCTGTCTAAAGATCCAGTTGCCTCGAAACGGTTGCCTCAGATAAAAGGATCTAGGACATTAAGGTTACCACTAAGGTGTCCTATCATTGCTTTGGTGACCACACATGTCCCTAATAATCGAATTGACCCGAATAACTCCAACGATGGTGCTACCTACCTCTCAATGGTGGGATAGCACTATCTAAAGGACTCTTACACAACCTAATTCCTTAGAGTAGGTAGATTTCTCTTAAGTACTTGCTCTTTTCAAAACAAACAAAAAAACAACTTTTCACACCTACACTTTCAAAAGGTTTTCAAACAAATATTTCATACACTCTTGAGGACAGATACAAGAGTTACCAAGAAATTTTTCAAACAAAACTTTTTTTTCAAAACCCACACACACTTGAAAACCAAACAAATTTTTTGAAAACATAAGAGCAAGTACCTAAGAGCCCGTGGATAACCACGGATAGAAAGGGTGCTAACACCTTCCCTTTCTATAAATCTACCTCCCGAACTGAGAAACATTCTCGAAAAAGGAATTTTGCTGTGCTTTTGTCCTTTCCATGTTGGAGAACATAAAAGACGGTGGCGACTCTTGCTTACCGCGACATTTTGCGAACCAGCTTAAAAAACAGTCCGTTCTATTTCCACCGATCACACATATCATTCCCAAGCATGTGGCTAAGATGGCATCTCTCAAGGACGCAAAGGCTGTGATTAAGGAGGGGAAGAGCACAATATGGGGACAATTTCCTGACTTTCCCCATAAGACGAACAAGTTTAGCTTAGGGTTTACTGCTGCAGGACAAAAGGCTATGCGTCGCTCTAAGATTGGAAGATCACTCGTCAAGATTTCTCACCATGAATCAATGCTGTAGAGGATGAAGATGAGGAGAGCCACTTTGAAGACTGGATTTTTCTGACTGTCGAAGGGGGTTTGAGCAATTGGTAAGCAAAGGATTTCGTTCCTATCACCTTTATCAACCAGTAATTTTATCTTTGAACAATTTCCCATTTTTATGGTCTATAATACCTAAAACAATTCGCACATTATTTTCACCTCATGCCTTGCCCGGGGCATGTAGGTCCATTTGTAAGGGTTTCATTTCCTCCATAATCATATGCCATGTTTTAATGAATCATTGGACGTTTTTCATCTATAAACTATTGTGTTCATTTTCCTTTCCTTTTGCATTTTTATTTGTTTAAGGATGGCTATCCATTACACACACCCACACTCACAAATGCAAGTACCCATCCACTCCGGATTCCATGGGTGACTATTCTGTTTTAGCCTTCGATAATTCTGAAGATTTGGTCAATCACGCTGAGTACGAAGCTGACGAAGATTGTGAAGTGCCGGGAGAATTAGCCAGACTTCTACAACAAGAAGAGAAGGCCATTCTTCCTCATGAAGAGTTGTTAGAAACCATCAACTTAGGGATAGAGGAGGACAGGAAGGAAGTAAAAATGGGTGCCAACCTGGAACCGAGTGTCAAGGAGCGCTTAGTGCAGTTGTTGAATAAATACGTTGAAATCTTTGCTTGGTCTTATGAAGATATGCCAGGGTTAGACACAGATATCGTGGTTCACCGTCTCCCTACAAGAGAAGACTGTCCACCGATCAAGCAAAAGGTTCGCTGAATGAGACCTAACATGTCCGAGAAGATTAAGGTTGAAGTAATGAAGCAATTCAACGTCGGCTTTCTGGATGTTACAACCTATACACGATGGGTTGCTAACATTGTGCCCGTACCCAAAAAGGATGGAAAGGTCAGAATGTGCATGGACTATCGGGATTTAAACAGGTCTAGCCCTAAAGATGATTTTCCGCTACCACATATCGACATTTTGGTTGACAACACAGCTCAGCACAAAGTATTTTCTTTCATGGATGGATTCTCGGGCTACAACCAGATTAAAATGGCCCCCAAGGACATGGAGAAAACTACCTTTGTCACACAATGGGGTACCTTTTGCTACAAGGTGATGCCGTTCGGACTGAAGAACGCAGGGGCAACCTATCAATGCGCCATGGTAGCTTTATTTCATGATATGATCCATCATGAGATCGAAGTTTATGTAGACGAAATGATAGCTCGATCACAAACAGAAGAAGATCACCTTGAACATTTGCAGAAGCTGTTTTCCAGGTTGAAAGAGTATAAACTCAGACTGAATCCAAGCAAGTGCACTTTTGGAGTTATGTCTGGTAAACTTATGGGATTTATTGTCAGCAACAAGGGCATTGAGGCCGATCCAGCTAAAGTAAAAGCTATACAAGAAATGCCTGCTCCTCGTACTGAAAAGGAGGTTAAAGAATTCTTGGGACGCTTGAACTATATCGCCAGATTCATTTCTCACCTGACGTCTACCTGTGAGCCAATTTTCAAGTTGTTGAAGAAATATCTGGTAGTTGAATAGAACAACGATTGTCAAGTTTCTTTTGATAAGATCAAGGAGTACTTACTAGAACCTCCTATACTAATGCCACCCGTCAAAGGAAGGACGTTGATCATGTATCTGACTGTTTTGGACAACTCAATGGGGTGCGTACTGGGCCAACATGACGAGTCTGGTCGAAAAGAGAATGCCATTTATTACCTTAGCAAAAAGTTTACCGACTGTGAGACTCGCTACTCACTGCTCGAGAAAACTTGTTGCGGTTTAGCATGGGCTGCTCGCCGACTAAGGCAATATATGTTAACTCATACCACTTTGATGATTTCTAAGATGGACCCGATCAAGTATATCTTCGAGAAGCCTGCTCTGTCTGGAAGAATCACTAGATGGCAGATGATCCTGACTGAATATGACATCCAGTATACTACTCAAAAAGGATCCCGATGGACCCTGTACTTTGATGGTGCTTCAAATGCACTTGGCAACGGTATCGGTGCGGTACTCATTTCCCCAGAATGTTGCCATACACCATTCACTGCCCGACTTTGTTTAAGCTGTACCAACAACATGGCCGAGTATGAAGCTTGCATCTTTGGTCTCAAGGCTGCTATAGACTTGGGAATCAAATCTTTGGTCGTATTTGGGGACTCGGCTTTGGTTATCAGTCAATTAAAAGGAGAGTGGGACACCAAACATCCTAATCTTATCCCATACAAAGAACATGTCCTGACTTTGTTGCCTCATTTCGAGTAGATTACTTTTGAGCATTTCCCGCGAGAAGAAAATCAGCTAGCAGATGTGCTGGCTACAATGTCTTCCATGTTTAAACTCAACTGGGATAATGAAGCTCCCCAAATTACCATCGAGCGAATGGACGAACCTGCAAACTGTCATGAGATTAATACCGAAGAAGTAGTGGAACAACCATGGTTTCACGAAATCAAAAGGTATCTCCAGACTAGAGAATACCCCGAAGGAGCTTCCGTCAATGACAAAAAATTCTTAAGGAGATTTGCTGCAAAGTTCTTCCTAAGAAATGGCATCCTTTATAAACGCAACCATGATTGTGTTTTACTTCGATGTGTGGACAAAGCTGAAGCATAATTGATCACGACTGAGATACACAGTGGCACATTTGGCACCCATTTGAGCAGACATACGATGGCTAAGAAGATTCTAAGAGAAGGCTACTACTGGTCTACCATGGAAGCTGATTGTCACCAATATTCCCATACTTGCCACAAATGCCAAGTCTACACCGACAAGGTACATATTCCTCCTGTTCCTCTCAACATGCTGACAGCTCCTTGGCCATTCGCAATGTGGGGCATTGACATGATTGGAGAGATCAAGCCCACGACATCCAATGGACATCGCTTCATCTTGGTCGCTATTGATTATTTTACCAAGTGGGTCGAAGCAGCTTCCTTTGCCTCTGTTACAAAGAATGTGGTTGCCCGCTTCATCAAGCAGAACCTCATATGCCGGTATGGTATCCCCAACAGGATCATCACAGACAACGGTACAAATTTGAACAATACTATGATCACCGCTCTATGCGAGCAGTTCAAGATTTATCATCACAATTCATCTCCCTATCGGCCGAAGATGAACGCTGTTGTTGAAGTTGCGGACAAAAATATCAAGATGATCATTCAGAAAATGACAGTTACCTACAAAGACTGGCATGAGATGTTACCGTTTGCTCTGCATGGATATCTTACCACGGCACGTACTTCAACAGGGGCAACCCCATTCTCTTTGGTATATGGCATGGAAGTTGTCCTACCTATGGAAGTTCAGATTCCTTCTTTAAGGATTATGAAAGACGCTGGTTTGAGTGAAGACGATTGGATTCAGACCCAACTTGATCAACTCAATTTGATCGACGAGAAGCGACTTACTGCTGTTTGTCATGGTCAGACGTATCAAAAGCGGATGATCAAGGCTTTCAACAAGAAAGTCAGGCGTCAGATATATTAAGTCGGAGATCTTGTAATCAAGCGGATCATCTTACCGCAATGTGATCCCAGGGGCAAATGGACTCCTACTTATGAAGGACCATTTGTGATTAAGAGCATCTTTTCTGGTGGGGCAATGATTCTGACCACCATGGACGGCGATGACTTGCCACACCCTGCGAACGCAGACATAGTCAAAAAATACTACGCATAAAATGACCCGGCAAGTTGAAAATCCGAAAGGGCGACTTGGGCAAAAATGGGCATCCCGGTGGACCGAAAACCCAAAAGGGCGGTTCAGGCAAAAATTAGCGATAAAACAAAAAAAATCTGTACACCCGGCAAGTTGAAAACCCGAAAGGGTGACTTGGGCAAAAAAGGGTTTCCCGGTGGATCGAAAACCCAAAAGGGCGATTCAGGCAAAAGTTAGGGAATTAAAGCGTATGACTGTGTCTCGTCGGATCACTTCAAAGAACAATCTTTTCATCAACAAGCTCCAAGCTTCTGATCAACCTAGTCATCGGCGGACAAAGCAACATATGGACAAGATATTCAGAGTTGTGAAGGCCATAACAGAATGGGAATCCCATGGAATCGTTACACATAGCCATCTTTCTTTTGTAAAAAAATTTCAATTTTTCTACGACAACATTCTCTTACTGGGATGTCTGTCTCCTTTGTACAAATATACTCACAAAAAGTTAATACAAATACACTTCCAAGTGTTGAAATTTACTTGCCTTTCTTTTCTTTTTTACACTAATGTTTATTTTGAAAAACGTCCAAGGTTTTGTTAAATAGGCATATGCATTTGAACATAATCATTGCTTATAAATAAAACGAATTGAGAAAAGATAGTTACTGATAGGTGGGAAGAATAGGGAGATATCTTTATACCATTTCAGAGGAAATTCCCTGCAATACATCATTCAGATCCCTCAACAAGGATAAATTTGGAGTATATTTCCCCAGCGGAGTTAAGCTTCAAGATCCATAGCAGAGCCAGTGTATTCCAAAACCTAATTCCCCTCAGAGTCAAGTTTCAAGATCCATAGTGGAGCCTAAAAACCCTGAAAATCCTATCCCCAGCGGAACCAGAATAGTAAACATTCTCCCCACAGAGATGCTTCCCCAGCAGATGGGAAAATTCTCAGTCTCTTTTCTCCAGCAGGAGTCTCCTAGGTTTTGACTTCCCAGTAGAGATGTCCAAAGTTTTCCTTATTCCCCTAGCAGTCAGCAGTCAACAGTCAACAGTCAGCAGTCCGCAGTCAGCAGTCAGCAAGGATTTCTCATCTTTAGTAATCAAAGATTTTTGGAATCCCCAGCTTCAGTCTTGGATTCATTTGCCCGGAAACAGTCAAAGATTCTGTTATCTCCAGCTACCAGGATTTATCTTCCTCAGCAAGATGGCTACTTAGCTTACATGCACAACCATTACATTCATATATCATAAACATTGATGAAACACAATTCATTGCATCATACATATCATGCAACATAACTTTGTGTTTTAGATGACATTTTACCCTTTTCAGGATAAAATTAAAAGGATATCGTTAACAATTATTCAGATACAGTATGGATACACCCCAGACACGACGGTCATTCTATTACTCATTCAGAACTTCAAGTCAAATACAGTACGGATACACCCCAAACACGACGGTCATTCTACTACTCATTAAGACTTCGGCAATCCGATACAGACTAGATACGCTCCAGACACGGCGGCCATTCTATCTCTCATTCAGATTCAATTATCAACCTCAAGTTCAAATGCATTCCAAACACGGATACCATTTTGACCCTTACATCAGCAGTTTGATTCCCTTCAGTGCAGTCTCCTTGGCAGTCATTCTGATATTCATTCAACATTCAAACACAGTTACAACTCAGATACGCCCCAGACATGGACGCCATTCTTTTGCTCATACAAACTCGGTCTCCAGATACAGTCCAGATATGCTCCAGGCACGATTGCCATTCTGTCACTTATTCAGACACCACTTACAGTTTAGATACACTCCAGACACAGAAGTCATTCTACTACTCATATAGATCTCAACTTCAGATACAGTCCAGATACGCTCCAGACACGGTTGCCATTCTGTCACTCATTCAGAGTCTATCCCCAGCATATAGTTGCTCCATACACAGATATTTCTCTGTTACCCGAATACAATATAGATACACTCCAGACACGGCAGTCATTCTGATATTCATTCAACATTCAAACGCAGTTACAGCTTAGATACACCCCAGACACGGACGCCATTCTTTTGCTCATACAAACTCGGTCTCCAGATACAATTCAAAGGCGTTCCAGACACGGATACCATTTTGATGCTCATTCTTCTGACCTACAATATTGCAGTTCAACAAACATTCTTGGATGGCATCTTTAAGCCCGTCTCCAGCAAGATTCTGTCATCTCCAAATGGCATCTTTAAGCCCATTCCCGCACCTACGTTTTGACGAGTGCAAATTTACGGGCACTCTAGTGTCCAATCCTCTTTTACCTTCGAGTCGCGAAAGGCAAGCCTGCCAATCTAACTCGTCAGGTTCAAGAAGATTGAACAGGGGCAACTGTTGTATCCCAAAATTTTCCCTCTCATTTCACCAACATTTTCTCATCACAAAACTCTTGGAGTTCAAGATCAAGCTAGGGTTTGCTCTACTCAAGGCACCTCCTTGCACTGTTGACCCAAATTAGGGTTTGAGTTTGCACATGGATATTTTGACCCACAATGCCCAAAGTGACTTTCATACTTCATGTTGGACTCACAAGTTTGTCCATACCAAGTTTCAAGCCTTGAATCAAATCTTTGCCCAGTCAATTGGACAATTGACCTAGAAATCAATTGTATTGGGGAAAAAGTCAACTGTGGCCAATTGACAGTCAAACCTCACGAAATTTGACCCACATCAACATTATGAACTCATATGAACCATTTGATCAAGTTTGGATCACAATTCCACAAGAAATTTGATCAGATCACCAAAAGGGCAAAATAGTCATTTTAGGGTTTTGACTGCACAAAGGCAATTTTTGACTGTTTGACCTAACCAATGGCAAAACAAGCTCCTATATGGACACAAGGACTCCATGAAATTGTCTTGACCAATTCAACAAGTTCAAAAGATCTCAAATGCATAGGGTTGACAGATGAATTTTTCAGTCAACTGATCAAAACTTGACTGTACACTAAAAAGTCAAACTTTGACTTTTTGGTCAAAATCTAGTACCAAGGGTCATTTTTCATCAAGACATGTAAAATTATGAAACTTGTTCATCAAGAAACCCAAAAATGCAAATTAGGGTTTATATTGAAAATTTTCATAACTTAGAATTTTTCTAAGTTATGAAATTTTCTTATTTTTTCCTAAGTTTGTCCCATTTTTTTACCAAGATGCAAATGGATTCAAACAAAACTTGCAACATGAAAGTTGTAGTCCATCACAAAGTCTACAACTTTGATTCACAATGTTTTCTCAAAAGAAGCTTGCATCTAAAGTTATGATTTTTGGAACAAGGGTACCTAAAACTTTTAAGTTAGAGAAAATTTGCCCTAATCTAGGCAGGATTTTGACCCATCTTCTTGGCCATTTTTCACATAGTTCCACTTGGAGTTTCAAGTTGCATTACAAAGATGGATTGTAGTACATGTTCCAAGATTTCCAAATTGTCCAAGAACTCCTCAAATTCCCTTGTGGTTAGAGAGAATCGAATTCTTAAAGTTGGCCAAAACTCACTTTTGTTCATGACCAATACATGTTCATGGCAACTTGCATTTTCAAATCAGCTTGTGTGATGCTAGCTTGCAGGCCTCAAAACCAACTTACAATTCATAATTTAATGCCTAACCATTGTGTTAAGGTATTATCTTATTCATATGGACATTACATGCAAGTTTAAGCCTTAAGTAGAAAAAGGCAAATTGCCATTTTTGCCTAATGTCACTTTATGTCAAAAGCTAAATCTTTGAGACATGGGGCCAGATCTTTGAGGCAAGATCAAGTCCACTAATTCCAGTTACCAAGAACCAAAGATGCAGCATGATAGGAAGGCTTGGACAGGGCTATAACATCATTTGCATTTTCTTGCTTCAAGTAGAAGAAAGCTTGCAAAACATACACCAACACACATTTCTGTTAACACAAGCTAAAACAAACTTTGCACACAATTTCCATACATCAAAACAAGCCTGAAGTACGACTCATTCATCACTCAAACCTTCTCATACTCAGAATCCCTGTTTTGCTGCAAAACAGGGCAAGTTCTGCAAACTTCAAGCCATAACCAGTTCCTATTGTGCGTTTTATCCAAAAGAGTTTCAAACACCTTCCAATCAATCCATCTGAGCTATCCAGATCATCCATTGCAAGCTGTAACACCTCTAACACACTTTGCCATTTTCATTTCAAAGCTCTGCAGGTTGAGTTCTACAGCACGATTCAAAGTGTTTCAAAGCAAGACAAGCATTTGAGAAGCTTCCTTGGACCTCAGGCAAGCTCAATAGAAGCTCAAACACCATTGAAAGTTGCTACATTGTCCAGCTCGAAGTCAACTGAAACAGGTATTTCATGAACTTCTATCTCTCTATTTAGGAATGGTTAGGCTTAGGTTTGTGAATGAAATATGTTGTACTCATAGCCCTGAAGCCATACATATGCTTAGTTTTCATTTACATTAATCGTGCTGAGAGAATTTCACCCATGAACATGTGAAAAAAGTTAGGTCAGATTTTAGGGCCAGAGAAATTCTCTCTGGTCTTTGAGAGTTAATCCAAGTTTTTTATATGGTTGAATTCGTTATTTGATGCGAAAGGCAAGCCTGCCAATCTAACTCGTCAGGTTCAAGAAGATTGAACAGGGGCAACTGTTGTATCCCAAAATTTTCCCTCTCATTTCACCAACATTTTCTCATCACAAAACTCTTGGAGTTCAAGATCAAGCTAGGGTTTGCTCTACTCAAGGCACCTCCTTGCACTGTTGACCCAAATTAGGGTTTGAGTTTGCACATGGATATTTCGACCCACAATGCCCAAAGTGACTTTCATACTTCATGTTGGACTCACAAGTTTGTCCATACCAAGTTTCAAGCCTTGAATCAAATCTTTGCCCAGTCAATTGGACAATTGACCTATAAATCAATTGTATTGGGGAAAAAGTCAACTGTGGCCAATTGACAGTCAAACCTCACGAAATTTGACCCACATCAACATTATGAACTCATATGAACCATTTGATCAAGTTTGGATCACAATTCCACAAGAAATTTGATCAGATCACCAAAAGGGCAAAATAGTCATTTTAGGGTTTTGACTGCACAAAGGCAATTTTTGACTGTTTGACCTAACCAATGGCAAAACAAGCTCCTATATGGACACAAGGACTCCATGAAATTGTCTTGACCAATTCAACAAGTTCAAAAGATCTCAAATGCATAGGGTTGACAGATGAATTTTTCAGTCAACTGATCAAAACTTGACTGTACACTAAAAAGTCAAACTTTGACTTTTTGGTCAAAATCTAGTACCAAGGGTCATTTTTCATCAAGACATGTCAAATTATGAAACTTGTTCATCAAGAAACCCAAAAATGCAAATTAGGGTTTATATTGAAAATTTTCATAACTTAGAATTTTTCTAAGTTATGAAATTTTCTTATTTTTTCCTAAGTTTGTCCCATTTTTTTACCAAGATGCAAATGGATTCAAACAAAACTTGCAACATGAAAGTTGTAGTCCATCACAAAGTCTACAACTTTGATTCACAATGTTTTCTCAAAAGAAGCTTGCATCTAAAGTTATGATTTTTGGAACAAGGGTACCTAAAACTTTTAAGTTAGAGAAAATTTGCCCTAATCTAGGCAGGATTTTGACCCATCTTCTTGGCCATTTTTCACATAGTTCCACTTGGAGTTTCAAGTTGCATTACAAAGATGGATTGTAGTACATGTTCCAAGATTTCCAAATTGTCCAAGAACTCCTCAAATTCCCTTGTGGTTAGAGAGAATCGAATTCTTAAAGTTGGCCAAAACTCACTTTTGTTCATGACCAATACATGTTCATGGCAACTTGCATTTTCAAATCAGCTTGTGTGATGCTAGCTTGCAGGCCTCAAAACCAACTTACAATTCATAATTTAATGCCTAACCATTGTGTTAAGGTATTATCTTATTCATATGGACATTACATGCAAGTTTAAGCCTTAAGTAGAAAAAGGCAAATTGCCATTTTTGCCTAATGTCACTTTATGTCAAAAGCTAAATCTTTGAGACATGGGGCCAGATCTTTGAGGCAAGATCAAGTCCACTAATTCCAGTTACCAAGAACCAAAGATGCAGCATGATAGGAAGGCTTGGACAGGGCTATAACATCATTTGCATTTTCTTGCTTCAAGTAGAAGAAAGCTTGCAAAACATACACCAACACACATTTCTGTTAACACAAGCTAAAACAAACTTTGCACACAATTTCCATACATCAAAACAAGCCTGAAGTACGACTCATTCATCACTCAAACCTTCTCATACTCAGAATCCCTGTTTTGCTGCAAAACAGGGCAAGTTCTGCAAACTTCAAGCCATAACCAGTTCCTATTGTGCGTTTTATCCAAAAGAGTTTCAAACACCTTCCAATCAATCCATCTGAGCTATCCAGATCATCCATTGCAAGCTGTAACACCTCTAACACACTTTGCCATTTTC
Source organism: Vicia faba (assembly GCA_948472305.1). NCBI lineage: Eukaryota > Viridiplantae > Streptophyta > Magnoliopsida > Fabales > Fabaceae > Vicia > Vicia faba. Next base: position 19,905,538 of record OX451736.1, on the reverse strand, counting down.
ATTTCAAAGCTCTGCAGGTTGAGTTCTACAGCACGATTCAAAGTGTTTCAAAGCAAGACAAGCATTTGAGAAGCTTCCTTGGACCTCAGGCAAGCTCAATAGAAGCTCAAACACCATTGAAAGTTGCTACATTGTCCAGCTCGAAGTCAACTGAAACAGGTATTTCATGAACTTCTATCTCTCTATTTAGGAATGGTTAGGCTTAGGTTTGTGAATGAAATATGTTGTACTCATAGCCCTGAAGCCATACATATGCTTAGTTTTCATTTACATTAATCGTGCTGAGAGAATTTCACCCATGAACATGTGAAAAAAGTTAGGTCAGATTTTAGGGCCAGAGAAATTCTCTCTGGTCTTTGAGAGTTAATCCAAGTTTTTTATATGGTTGAATTCGTTATTTGATGCGAAAGGCAAGCCTGCCAATCTAACTCGTCAGGTTCAAGAAGATTGAACAGGGGCAACTGTTGTATCCCAAAATTTTCCCTCTCATTTCACCAACATTTTCTCATCACAAAACTCTTGGAGTTCAAGATCAAGCTAGGGTTTGCTCTACTCAAGGCACCTCCTTGCACTGTTGACCCAAATTAGGGTTTGAGTTTGCACATAGATATTTTGACCCACAATGCCCAAAGTGACTTTCATACTTCATGTTGGACTCACAAGTTTGTCCATACCAAGTTTCAAGCCTTGAATCAAATCTTTGCCCAGTCAATTGGACAATTGACCTAGAAATCAATTGTATTGGGGAAAAAGTCAACTGTGGCCAATTGACAGTCAAACCTCACGAAATTTGACCCACATCAACATTATGAACTCATATGAACCATTTGATCAAGTTTGGATCACAATTCCACAAGAAATTTGATCAGATCACCAAAAGGGCAAAATAGTCATTTTAGGGTTTTGACTGCACAAAGGCAATTTTTGACTGTTTGACCTAACCAATGGCAAAACAAGCTCCTATATGGACACAAGGACTCCATGAAATTGTCTTGACCAATTCAACAAGTTCAAAAGATCTCAAATGCATAGGGTTGACAGATGAATTTTTCAGTCAACTGATCAAAACTTGACTGTACACTAAAAAGTCAAACTTTGACTTTTTGGTCAAAATCTAGTACCAAGGGTCATTTTTCATCAAGACATGTAAAATTATGAAACTTGTTCATCAAGAAACCCAAAAATGCAAATTAGGGTTTATATTGAAAATTTTCATAACTTAGAATTTTTCTAAGTTATGAAATTTTCTTATTTTTTCCTAAGTTTGTCCCATTTTTTTACCAAGATGCAAATGGATTCAAACAAAACTTGCAACATGAAAGTTGTAGTCCATCACAAAGTCTACAACTTTGATTCACAATGTTTTCTCAAAAGAAGCTTGCATCTAAAGTTATGATTTTTGGAACAAGGGTACCTAAAACTTTTAAGTTAGAGAAAATTTGCCCTAATCTAGGCAGGATTTTGACCCATCTTCTTGGCCATTTTTCACATAGTTCCACTTGGAGTTTCAAGTTGCATTACAAAGATGGATTGTAGTACATGTTCCAAGATTTCCAAATTGTCCAAGAACTCCTCAAATTCCCTTGTGGTTAGAGAGAATCGAATTCTTAAAGTTGGCCAAAACTCACTTTTGTTCATGACCAATACATGTTCATGGCAACTTGCATTTTCAAATCAGCTTGTGTGATGCTAGCTTGCAGGCCTCAAAACCAACTTACAATTCATAATTTAATGCCTAACCATTGTGTTAAGGTATTATCTTATTCATATGGACATTACATGCAAGTTTAAGCCTTAAGTAGAAAAAGGCAAATTGCCATTTTTGCCTAATGTCACTTTATGTCAAAAGCTAAATCTTTGAGACATGGGGCCAGATCTTTGAGGCAAGATCAAGTCCACTAATTCCAGTTACCAAGAACCAAAGATGCAGCATGATAGGAAGGCTTGGACAGGGCTATAACATCATTTGCATTTTCTTGCTTCAAGTAGAAGAAAGCTTGCAAAACATACACCAACACACATTTCTGTTAACACAAGCTAAAACAAACTTTGCACACAATTTCCATACATCAAAACAAGCCTGAAGTACGACTCATTCATCACTCAAACCTTCTCATACTCAGAATCCCTGTTTTGCTGCAAAACAGGGCAAGTTCTGCAAACTTCAAGCCATAACCAGTTCCTATTGTGCGTTTTATCCAAAAGAGTTTCAAACACCTTCCAATCAATCCATCTGAGCTATCCAGATCATCCATTGCAAGCTGTAACACCTCTAACACACTTTGCCATTTTCATTTCAAAGCTCTGCAGGTTGAGTTCTACAGCACGATTCAAAGTGTTTCAAAGCAAGACAAGCATTTGAGAAGCTTCCTTGGACCTCAGGCAAGCTCAATAGAAGCTCAAACACCATTGAAAGTTGCTACATTGTCCAGCTCGAAGTCAACTGAAACAGGTATTTCATGAACTTCTATCTCTCTATTTAGGAATGGTTAGGCTTAGGTTTGTGAATGAAATATGTTGTACTCATAGCCCTGAAGCCATACATATGCTTAGTTTTCATTTACATTAATCGTGCTGAGAGAATTTCACCCATGAACATGTGAAAAAAGTTAGGTCAGATTTTAGGGCCAGAGAAATTCTCTCTGGTCTTTGAGAGTTAATCCAAGTTTTTTATATGGTTGAATTCGTTATTTGATGCGAAAGGCAAGCCTGCCAATCTAACTCGTCAGGTTCAAGAAGATTGAACAGGGGCAACTGTTGTATCCCAAAATTTTCCCTCTCATTTCACCAACATTTTCTCATCACAAAACTCTTGGAGTTCAAGATCAAGCTAGGGTTTGCTCTACTCAAGGCACCTCCTTGCACTGTTGACCCAAATTAGGGTTTGAGTTTGCACATGGATATTTTGACCCACAATGCCCAAAGTGACTTTCATACTTCATGTTGGACTCACAAGTTTGTCCATACCAAGTTTCAAGCCTTGAATCAAATCTTTGCCCAGTCAATTGGACAATTGACCTAGAAATCAATTGTATTGGGGGAAAAGTCAACTGTGGCCAATTGACAGTCAAACCTCACGAAATTTGACCCACATCAACATTATGAACTCATATGAACCATTTGATCAAGTTTGGATCACAATTCCACAAGAAATTTGATCAGATCACCAAAAGGGCAAAATAGTCATTTTAGGGTTTTGACTGCACAAAGGCAATTTTTGACTGTTTGACCTAACCAATGGCAAAACAAGCTCCTATATGGACACAAGGACTCCATGAAATTGTCTTGACCAATTCAACAAGTTCAAAAGATCTCAAATGCATAGGGTTGACAGATGAATTTTTCAGTCAACTGATCAAAACTTGACTGTACACTAAAAAGTCAAACTTTGACTTTTTGGTCAAAATCTAGTACCAAGGGTCATTTTTCATCAAGACATGTAAAATTATGAAACTTGTTCATCAAGAAACCCAAAAATGCAAATTAGGGTTTATATTGAAAATTTTCATAACTTAGAATTTTTCTAAGTTATGAAATTTTCTTATTTTTTCCTAAGTTTGTCCCATTTTTTTACCAAGATGCAAATGGATTCAAACAAAACTTGCAACATGAAAGTTGTAGTCCATCACAAAGTCTACAACTTTGATTCACAATGTTTTCTCAAAAGAAGCTTGCATCTAAAGTTATGATTTTTGGAACAAGGGTACCTAAAACTTTTAAGTTAGAGAAAATTTGCCCTAATCTAGGCAGGATTTTGACCCATCTTCTTGGCCATTTTTCACATAGTTCCACTTGGAGTTTCAAGTTGCATTACAAAGATGGATTGTAGTACATGTTCCAAGATTTCCAAATTGTCCAAGAACTCCTCAAATTCCCTTGTGGTTAGAGAGAATCGAATTCTTAAAGTTGGCCAAAACTCACTTTTGTTCATGACCAATACATGTTCATGGCAACTTGCATTTTCAAATCAGCTTGTGTGATGCTAGCTTGCAGGCCTCAAAACCAACTTACAATTCATAATTTAATGCCTAACCATTGTGTTAAGGTATTATCTTATTCATATGGACATTACATGCAAGTTTAAGCCTTAAGTAGAAAAAGGCAAATTGCCATTTTTGCCTAATGTCACTTTATGTCAAAAGCTAAATCTTTGAGACATGGGGCCAGATCTTTGAGGCAAGATCAAGTCCACTAATTCCAGTTACCAAGAACCAAAGATGCAGCATGATAGGAAGGCTTGGACAGGGCTATAACATCATTTGCATTTTCTTGCTTCAAGTAGAAGAAAGCTTGCAAAACATACACCAACACACATTTCTGTTAACACAAGCTAAAACAAACTTTGCACACAATTTCCATACATCAAAACAAGCCTGAAGTACGACTCATTCATCACTCAAACCTTCTCATACTCAGAATCCCTGTTTTGCTGCAAAACAGGGCAAGTTCTGCAAACTTCAAGCTATAACCAGTTCCTATTGTGCGTTTTATCCAAAAGAGTTTCAAACACCTTCCAATCAATCCATCTGAGCTATCCAGATCATCCATTGCAAGCTGTAACACCTCTAACACACTTTGCCATTTTCATTTCAAAGCTCTGCAGGTTGAGTTCTACAGCACGATTCAAAGTGTTTCAAAGCAAGCCAAGCATTTGAGAAGCTTCCTTGGACCTCAGGCAAGCTCAATAGAAGCTCAAACACCATTGAAAGTTGCTACATTGTCCAGCTCGAAGTCAACTGAAACAGGTATTTCATGAACTTCTATCTCTCTATTTAGGAATGGTTAGGCTTAGGTTTGTGAATGAAATATGTTGTACTCATAGCCCTGAAGCCATACATATGCTTAGTTTTCATTTACATTAATCGTGCTGAGAGAATTTCACCCATGAACATGTGAAAAAAGTTAGGTCAGATTTTAGGGCCAGAGAAATTCTCTCTGGTCTTTGAGAGTTAATCCAAGTTTTTTATATGGTTGAATTCGTTATTTGATGCTCTACAAGTTTCATGTTTTAAGTTTTGTCAAAAGATCAAAGAATCAGGATATAGCTTTTGAACCAGGCACGCGCGTTTTCTTTGTCCAAAGGTTGAAGAAGAAGCTGGCTTGGGCTGGGCATGTTCAGGCTTGCTTCTAGCACCCCCATATTTCAGTTTATACCCCCTGGCCCATTTATTTGATATTTATCATTTTGTGACATTTTTATTTTCATTCTGATTTTATATTTTTTTGTTCAAATATAAAAAATGCCAAAAATAATTTTCCATATTTTTTTTCATATTTATTTGATATTTATTTATTTTATTTAGTATATATATATATATATATATATATATATATATATATATATATATATATATATATATATATATATATATATATATATATATATATATATATATATATATATATATATATATATATATATATATATATATATATATATATATATATATATATATATATATATATATATATATATATATATATATATATATATATATATATATATATATATATATATATATATAAACTATTCTCTTTTAATAAAACTCTAAAAAATAATATAAAAATATATTTATTTTTCATTTATTATTTTTATTTACATTTGAAAATATTTTCTTGAAAATATCCATTTTTGTAAATAATTAATTTTATATACTTTATTTTATTAGATAATTAGAACAAAAAATACAAAATAATACATTTTTATTTTATTAATATTTGACACTAAAAATACTTTTTTTTTACAATATACTTTTATTTTTGCATAAATTAACATATATTGTATATAATTGATAAATATTACTATTTATTTAAAAATTAGGGTTTTGCCCTAAATGACCAAAATAATTAAAATTTGATTTTTTTTATTTATATTTCACATTAAAAAAATATCCTTTTCACATACATAAACAATCTTTTTTGCATAATACATTTTTACTTGATATTTATTTAATTGTGATTATTTAAATGTTAAATATTTACTTATACATTCGATATGGTTGTAATAACTTAGAATTTATTTCCTTGTCAAATATCCCCAATTCAAATTTGTATCCCCCTTCCTATATCATGTTGTAATAATGTTGCATTTAAATTCTCGTACATTTAAAAGCTTTCAATCATGCCATGCCTAGACCTAGGGTTTGTATGCAAAATAAAATCAACAACTAGCTTGACCTAATCCAAGATAAACATGCATGAAAAAATAAACACAATGCACACTTACACCCCTAGGGTTTCATCCACTTGTTGCCTTCAAAAATGGGCCATGGTTGGATGTCAAGTACTTTGGCAAAACAAAAACAAACCAAAAGATCATAGTCCCTCGATGACGCTATCTGAGTTGCCTAAACAAAAATGATCAAGTCCCTCAAGAAAATTGCCAAAGATACTTGACATTATTGCTATCATGGTCTATACGATGACCCACGCCAGTCCCGTTAATATCCTAACACAAGGTTGTTCACCAAATACAATGGTGAAACAACATTGTTAAAAGGGTTAAAAACATAAGAAAGATCTTTGAGTAAAATAGGGTAGATTACTCTTAGTTACTTGATCAAACTTGCAAAAAACCTCCTTGCTACTTTTCAAAACACACTTCACAACACAATTTCAAAACCCTACTTTCAAACATTGAAAACTTTTCAAAAGACAAAAACATCTTTGTATACATTCAAACAAGAATCATTACAAAGGTTGCCACAACGATGGCCTCTTTTCAAAACATCTTCAAAAATCACACACAAAGCACCAATTCAAACATTTGAAAAGCACCATTTCAAACAATTGAAAATCAAAGCAAGTGATCTAAGCAAGTAACTAAGAGCCCATGGATAACCATGGATAGAAAGGGTGCTAATACCTTCCCTTTCTATAATCTACTCCTCGAACCCAAGAAAACATCTCAAAGGTCTTTCCTGTGCTTTTTGACCTTTCCTTAGGATAAAATAAAAAGTCGGTGGCGACTCTTGCTAAACCGAAACATTTGCAAACACAAAACGCAAAAATCCAAGTCAGTTCTCCCACCGTATCACACATGGTATCAAACAAATGGAGGCAGTCCAAGAAAATTATGAAGAAGAAAACCCTGATATAGGGAACATTGCGGGTTCAAGCAAGATAACCCACAGTGGGAGGATCTTTTCTCCGGAGATTGCTCCACCTCGAGCAGTTTTTGGACCCTTAAAAGCTTATGTACCTATTAGGCCATCTGTGCAAGGCCAAATGATTGAAGAATTGGATACTCCTGAATTAAGACCATCTGCTGATGCTACCAACAAGGGTAAGGGGATACTAGAAGTGCCTGTCAGGATGAAGGCTCATGCTGTGGTTATCCCCGAAACCACTCAGAAAGAAATGGATGAAATCTTGAGAATAATCAGAAAAAGTGACTTCGACGTTGTGGAACAACTAGGGCAGACCCCTTCTAAAATTTCAATGTTAGCTCTCCTGCTATGTTCTGAGGCCCATGCTAAGGCCCTAATTAAATTCTTGAAGGCGACACATGTACCCCAAGAGACTTCAACTGACCAGTTTCAGGAGTGTGTGGCCAGTCTTACTGTTGATAATGGCCTTGGCTTTTCCGATGCTGACTTGACCTCCAAAGTAAGGAAATACAACGACGCGCTACATGTATCATTTGAATGCAGGGGAACCACCCTCGCCCATGTCTTAGTTTATACTGGTTCTTCTTTGAATGTGCTTCCGAAGAAAGCCTTAGACCGTTTGGATTGCGAAGGATTGACCCTCAAACCTAGTAACATCGTTGTTAGGGCCTTTGATGGGTCCAAAAGAATGGTTCATGGAGAGGTTGATATTCCTATCAAAGTAGGCACAGAAGTTTTCAACTCCACCTTTTATGTGATGGACATCCATCCGTCATATTTGTGTTTGTTAGGAAGACCATGGATCTATTATGCCGGGGCAGTTACCTTCTTTTTGCACCAAATGCTGAAATATCCTGTTAAGGGTAAGATTATAACAGTGCACGGCGAGGAAGAGTACATGATAAGTCATCTCAATTCCTTCCTCTATGTGGAGTTGGATGACGAGTTCATCGAAACGCCTTTCCAAAATTTTGAGGAAGTTTCTCCTGAGGTAGCAGTTGCGAAGATAATGGTTGAGGTGCCTCTCGTTCCCAAGCATGTATCTTGGATGGCATCTCTCAAGGACGCAGAGGATGTAATTAAAGAAGGGAAGAGCACAATGTAGGGGCAATTGCCTGATTTTCCCCATAAGACGGACAAGTTTGGGTTAGGATTCACTGTTGCAGGACAAAAGGCTATGCGTCGCTCCAAGGCTGGAGGGCCACCCGTCAAGATCTCTCACCATGGAATCAATGTTGTAGAAGATGAAGACGAAGAGAGCCACTTTCAAGATTGGATATTTCCGACCGTCGAAGGGGGTTTAAGCAACTAGGAAGCAAAGGATTTTGTTCCCATCACCTTTATCAACCAGTAATTTTATCTTTGAACAATTTCCCATTTATGGTCTGTAATAACTAAATAATTTGCACACTATTTTCACGTCATGCCTTGCCCAGGGCATGTAGGTCCATTTGTAAGGGATTGATTTTCTTCATTATCATATGCCATTTTTTAATGAATCATTGGATGTTTTTCATCTATAAACTGTTGTGTTCATTTTCTTTCCTTTTGCATTTTTGTTTGCTTAAGGATGGCTATCCCTTACACACACCCACACTCACAAATGCATGTACCCATCCACTCCGGATTCCATGGGTGACTATTCTGCTTTAACCTTCGATAACTCTGAAGATTTGGTCAATCATGTTGAATACAAAGTTGACGAAGACTGTGAAGTGCCAGGAGAGTTAGCCATACTTCTACAACAAGAAGAGAGGGCAATTCTGCCTCATGAAGAGTTGCTAGAAACCATCAACTTGGGGGCAGAGGAAGACAAGAAAGAAGTAAAAGTGGGTGCCAACCTGGAACCAAGTGTCAGAGAGCGCTTAGTGCAGTTGTTGAATGAATATGTTGAAATCTTCGCCTGGTCTTATGAAGACATGCCGGGACTAGACACAGATATCTTGGTTCACCGTCTCCCTACAAGAGAGGATTATCCATTGTTCAAGAAAAAGGTCCGCCGAATGAGGCCTGACATGTCTGAGAAGATTAAGGCTGAGGTAATGAAGCAATTCAACGCTGGCTTTCGGGCTGTTACTTCCTATCCACAATGGGTTGCTAACATTGTGCATGTGCCTAAGAAGGACAGCAAGGTCAGAATGTGTGTGGACTATCGGGATTTGAACAGGGCTAGCCCCAAGGATGATTTTCCGCTGCCACATATCGACATATTGGTTGACAACACCGCTCAACACAAGGTTTTTTCCTTCATGGATGGATTCTCAGGATACAACCAAATCAAAATGGCCCCCGAGGACATAGAGAAAACTAATTTTGTCACGCAATGGGGTACCTTCTGCTACAAAGTGATGCCATTCGGACTGAAGAATGCAGGAGCAACCTATCAACGCGCCATGGTAGCTTTGTTTCATGATATGATACATCATGAGATCTAAGTTTACGTAGACGAAATGATAGCTCGATCATAGACAGAAGAAGAACACCTTGGTCATTTGCAAAAGCTGCTTTCCAGGTTGAAGGAGTATAAGCTCAGACTGAACCCAAGCAAGTGCAATTTTGGGGTTAGGTCTGGTAAACTTTTAGGATTTATTGTCAGGAACAAAGGCATTAAGGTTGATCCAGCTAAAGTAAACGTTGTACAAGAAATGCCTGCCCCCCATACTGAACAGGAGGTTAGAGGATTCTTGGGACGCTTGAACTATATTGTGAGGTTCATCTCTCACTTGACATCTACCTGTGAGCCAATCTTCAAGTTGTTGAAGAAAGATCAGGTGGTTGAATGGAACAATGATTGTCAAGTTGATTTTGATAAGATCAAGGAGTATTTACTAGAACCTCCTATTTTGATGCCACCCGTCGAAGGAAGGCCGTTAATCATGTATCTGACTGTTTTGGATAACTCAATGGGGTGCGTACTGGGCCAACATGACGAGTCTGGCCAAAAAGAGCATGCCATTTATTACCTTAGCAAAAAGTTTACCGACTGTGAGACTCGCTACTCACTGCTCGAGAAAACTTGCTGCACTTTGGTATGGGCTGCTCGCCGGCTAAGGCAGTATATGTTGACTCACACCACTTTGCTGATTTCCAAAATGGACCCGATCAAGTATATCTTCGAGAAGCCTGCTTTATCTGGAAGAATCGCTAGATGGAAAATGATCTTGACTGAGTATGATATCCAGTATACTACCTAAAAAGCTATAAAGGGGAGTGTACTAGCTGACCATCTAGCTCATCAAGCCGTCGAAGATTACCAATCTATGAGATTCGACTTCCCTGATGAGGACATCATGACATTGGACAACATTGAAGGTAACAGACCGTATGACGGACCTGAACAAGGATCCCGATGGACCCTGTACTTTGATGGTGCTTCAAATGCACTTGGTAACGGTATCGGTGCGGTACTCATTTCTCCGGAAGGTTTCCATACACCCTTCACTGCCCGACTTTGCTTCAGTTGTACCAATAACATGGCTGAATATGAAGCTTGCATCTTTGGTCTCAAGGCTGCTATAGACTTGGGAATCAAATCTTTGGTCGTATTTGGGGACTCGGCTTTGGTTATCAGTCAAGTCAAAGGAGAGTGGGACACCAAGCATCCTAATCTTATCCCATACAAAGAACATGTTATGACGTTGTTGCCTCATTTCGAGCAGATTACCTTCGAACATTTTCCGCGAGAAGAAAATCAGCTAGCAGATACTCTGGCTACAATGTCTTCCATGTTTAAACTCAACTGGGATAACGAGGCTCCCCAAATTACCATCGAGCGAATGGACGAACCTGTGCACTGTCATGAGATTAATACCAAAGAAGTAGTGGAACAACCCTGGTTTCATGAAATCAAAAGGTATCTCCAGACTAGAGAATAACCTAAAGGAGATTCCGTCAATGACAAAAAGTTCTTAAGGAGATTTGCTGCCAAGTTCTTCCTAAGCAATGGCATCCTTTATAAGCGTAACCATGATTGTGTCTTACTTCGTTGTGTGGACAAAGCTGAAGCAGAGTTGATCATGACTGAGATACACATTGGCACATTTGGCACCCACTTGAGCGGACATACGATTGTTAAGAAGATTCTAAGGGAAGGCTACTACTAGTCTACCATGGAAGCTGATTGTCATCAACATTCACGTACCTGCCACAAATGCCAAGTCTACGCCGACAAGGTACATATTCCTCCTGTTCCTCTCAACATTCTGACAGCTCCTTGGCCATTCGCAATGTGGGGCATTGACATGATTGGAGAGATCAAGCCTACAGCATCCAATGGACATCGCTTCATCCTGGTGGCTATTGATTACTTTACCAAGTGGGTCAAAGCAGCTTCTTATGCCTCAGTTACAAAGAATGTGGTTGCCCGCTTCATCAAGCTGAATCTCATATGCCGGTATGGTGTCCCCGACAGGATTATCACGGACAACGGTATGAATTTGAACAACACCATGATCACCGCTCTATGCGAACAGTTCAAGATTTATCATCATAATTCATCTCCCTATCGGCCGAAGATGGACGGTGCTGTTGAAGCCGCAAACAAAAATATCAAGAAGATCATTCAAAAGATGACAATCAACTATAAGGACTGGCATGAGATGTTACCATTTGCTCTGTATGGATATCGTACTACGACAAATACTTCAACAGGGGCAACCCCATTTTCTTTGGTGTATGGCATGGAAGCTGTTCTACCCATGGAAGTTCAAATTCCTTACTTGAGGATTATGAAAGATGTCGGTTTGAGTGAAGACGATTGGATTCAGACCTGGCTTGATCAACTTAACTTGATCGGCGAGAGGCGCCTTACTGCTTTTTGTCATGGTCAGACGTATCAAAAACGGATGATCAAGGCCTTTAACAAGAAAGTCAGACGTCAGGTATACCAAGTCGGAGATCTTGTAATCAAGTGGATCATCTTACCACAAAGTGATCCCAGGGGCAAGTGGACTCCTACTTACGAAGGACCATTTGTGATTAAGAGCATCTTTTCTGGTGGGGCAATGATTCTGACCACTATGGATGGCAATGATTTGCCGCACCCTGTGAACGCAGACATAGTCAAAAGATACTACACATAAAATGATCGGCAAGTTGAAAACCCGAAAGGGCGACTTGGGAAAAAATTGGCATCCCGGTGAATCGAAAACCCGAAAGGGCGGTTCAGGCAAAAATTAGCGATAAAACAAAAAAATATGTACACCGGGAAAGTTGAAAACCTGAATGGGCGACTTAGGCAAAAAAGGGTTTCCCGGTAGATCGAAAACCTGAAAGGGTGGTCCAGGCAAAAGTTAGGGAATTAAAGCGTATGACTATGTCTCGTCGGATCACTTTAAGAACAATCTCTTCACCAAAAAGCTCCAGGCTTCTGATCAATCCATTCATCGGCGGACAAAGCAGTGAATGGACAAGATATTCAGAGTTGTGAAGGTTATAGCAGAATGGGAATCCCATGGAATTGTTACACATAGCCATCTTTCTTTTGTATAAAAGTTTTCAATTTTTACGACAACATTCTCTTACTAGGGTGTCTGTCTCCTTTGTACAAAGATACTCACGAAAGTTAAATACAAAGATACTTCAAAGTGCAGAAATTTGCTTGCCTTTCTTTTCTTTTTACACTTATTGTTTTATTTAAAAACGTCCAATGTTTTGTTAAATAGGCATATGCATTTGAATATAATCACTGCTTACAAATAAAACGAAGTTGAAAAAGAATAATTACTGATAGGTTGAAGGAGTAGGAAGAAATATTTATGCCATTCCAGAAGAAATCCCGTACGATACATCATTCAGATCCTCAACAAGGATAAATTTGGAGTATATTTCCCCAGCGAAGTTAAGCTTCAAGATCCGCAGCAGAGCCAGTGCAGTCTAAAACTTTATTCCCCAGCTGAGTTAAGTTTCAAAATTCCCATCAGAGTTAAGCTTCGAGATCCCCAGTGGAGCCCGAAAACCCTGAAAATCCTATCCCCAGCGGATCCAGAATAGTGAACATTTCCCCCACAGAGTTATCTCCCAGCAAGATCGAAAATTCTCGGTCTCATTTCTCCAAGCAGAAGCCTCCTAGGTCTTAACACCCCAGTAGAGATTTTTAGAGTTTTCCCTACATCCCAGGAAAGTCATGAAGGATTCTCATTCCCTGAAGAAATTTTCAAAAGCCTCGTGAATCCCCACAAATCGCCAAGGATTTTCAATCTCCAGCAGTGGTCCCAGGATTTCTCATTCTCAAACAATCAGAGATCTTTAAAACCCCAAGCAGTCAGCAAGGATTTCTCATCTTCAGTATTCAAAGATTTTTTGGAATCCCCAGCATTGGTCAAGGATTTACTTTCCCCGACAGCAATCAAAGATTTCATTATCTCCAGTTATCAAAGATTTATTTTCCTCAACAAGACAACTACTCAGCTTACATGCATATCCATTACATTCATATATCATAAACATTGATGAAATACAGTTCATTGCATCATACATATCATGCAACATAACTTTGTGTTTTAGCTAAAAATTTACGCTTTTCAGGATAAGATTAAAAGGCTATCGTTAACAATTATTCAGATACAACATGGATACACCCCAGACACGGCGGTCATTCTATTACTCATTCAGAATTTCAAGTCAAATACAGTACAAATACACCCCAGACACAGCGGTCATTCTACTACTCATTCAGACTTCAGCAATCCGATACAGACTAGATACGCTCCAGACACGACGACCATTCTATCTCTCATTCAGATTCAACTATCAACTTCAAGTTCAAATATGCTCCAGACACGGATGCCATTCTGGCCCTTACACCAGTAGCTTGATTCTCCCCAGTGTAATCGCCACGGAAGTCATTCTATCACTTATTCAGATCCCAGTTACAGTCTCAGATATACTCCAGACACGGAAGTCATTCTGCTACTCATACAGATCTCAAATTTAGATACAATACAGATACACTCCAGACACAGCAGTCATTCTGATATTCATTCAAAGTTCAAATACAGTTACAGCTCAGATACGCTCCAGACACGAATGCCATTCTTTTGCTCATACAAACTCAGTCTCCAGATACAGTTCAACTGCATTCCAGACGCGGATACCATTTTAATGCTCATTCTTCTGACCTACCACATTGCAATTCAACAAACATTCTTGGATGGCATCTTTAAGCCCATCTCCAGCGAAATTCTACAATCTCCAAATGGCATCTTTTAGCCCATTCCCACATCTATGTTTTGGCGAGCGCAAATTTACGGGCACTCTAGTGTCCAATCCTCTTTTACCTTCGAGTCACGAAAGGAAAACTTGCCAATCTAACTCTTCAGGTTCAAGAAGTTTGAACAGGGGCAACTGTTGTACCCCAAAATTTTCCCTATCATCTCATCAACATTTCTCATCACAAGACTCTTGGAATTCAAGATCAAGCTAGGGTTTGCTCTACTCAAGGCACCTCCTTGCACTATTGACCTAAATTAGGGTTTGAATTTGCATAGGGATGTTTTGACCTACAATTCCAAAAATGACTTTCATACTTCATGTTAGGCTCACAAGTTTTTCCATACCAAGTTTCAAGCTTTGATTCAAATTTTTGCCCAGCCAATTGGACAATTGACCTAGAAATCAGCTATATTGGGGAAAAAGTCAACTGTGGCCAATTGACAGTCAAACCTCATGAATTTTGACCCACATCAACATTATGAAATCATATAAACAATTTGATCAAGTTTGGATTACAACTCCACAAGAAATTTGATCAGATCACCAAAAGGGCAAAATGGTCATTTTTAGGGTTTTGACTGCACAAAGGCAATTTTTGACTGTTTGACCTAACCAATGGCAAATCAAGCTCAAACATGGACTCAAGGAATCAATCACATTATCTTGATCCATTCAACAAGTTCAAAAGATCTCAAATGCATAGGATTGACAGATGAATTTTTCAGTCAACTGATCAAAATTTGACTGTACACTAAAAAGTCAAACTTTGACTTTTTGGTCAAAATCAAGTGCCTACGGTCATTTTTAATCAAGACATGTCAAATTATGAAACTTGTTCATCAAGAAACCCAAAAATGCAAATTAGGGTTTAAAGTTGAAAATTTTCATAACTTAGAATTTTTCTAAGTTATAAAATTTTCTTATTTTTTCCTAACTTTGTCCCATTTTTTCACCAAGATGAAAATTGATTCAAACAAAACTTGAAACATGAAAGTTGTAGTACATCACAAAGTCCACAACTTTGATTCACAAAGTTTTCTCAAAAGAAGCTTGTATCTGAAGTTATGATTTTTGGAACAAGGGTACCTAAAACTTTTAACTTAGAGATTTTTGTATCTCAAGTTCTTGAAGTTGGCAAAAACTCACTTTGATCCATGGCCAATACATGTTCATACAACTTGCATTTTCAAACCAAACTAGCTTAGTACATGATTACAGACCTCTAAACCAATTTACACTCCAAAATTGAATGCAAATACATTGGATATTAGCATTATTCTGATCAAGAGAGCTTTGTACAATGAACATTGCCATTTTAAGCATAAAGGTCACACTTCCATTTTCATAAAGAGCACTTTATGTCAAATTGTTTTTTCTTGAGCCTTGGACTTCCTTCCTTTGCAGCAAACAAACTCCACAATCTCAGGCATAGTATAAGAAGTTGGTGCATGCTTGGAGATAGCATGTACAGGCCTATCACACTTCACTTCCAACTTTGCTTTCAAAACAAGTCAAAGAGCCAAAAGCAAGTATCTCTGATATCTGATAAAAACCAACTAAAACAAAGTTGTAAAACAAGTTTTGCATATCCTCACAAGTCAGAAGCACGAGCCTTTCACCCGTAAAGCACCCTCATACTCCAAAACCCCATTTTTCTGCAAAACAGGGCAAGCCCTGTAGAACCACCTCCATCTCTACTTTCCCTCGTGCGTTTTTCCTCAAACTTGTTCCAATACCTTCCACTCAACTCACTTGAACTATCCCAGACCTTCATTGCTAGCTGTAACACCATTGACATACATTGCCATTTTTGTTTCAAAGTTTTGCAGGTTGAGTTCTGTAGCACGATTCACGCTACTTCAAAACAAGCCAAGCATTGGGAAAGCTTTAGTGGACCTCAGGCAAGCTCAAAAGAACCTCAAGCACCCTTGGAAGTTACTGCATTGTCCAGCTTGAATTCAACTGAAACGGGTATTTCATGAACTTCTATCTCTCTATTTAGGAATAGTTAGACTTAGGTTTGTGAATGAAAGATGTTGTATTCATAGCCCTGAAACCATACATGTGCTTAGTTTTCATTTATATTAATCGTGCTAGGAGAATTTTGTTCATGAACTTTCTAAAAAAACAAGGTTAAGAATTAGGGCCAGAGAAATTCTCGCTGGTCTTTGAGAGTTAGCTTAAGTTTTTTATATGGTTAGATTCGTTGTTTGACGCTCTACAAGTTTCATGTTATGAGTTTTGTCAAAAAAGCAAAGAAGCAGGAGATAGCATTTTGTGTACAAAGCGAGCGTTTTGGTTTGAACTGAGGAAGAAGATGAAGTTGATTGGGCTGGGCCTGGTTGTTTTTACTTCTAACACCTGCCTTTTAAGTTTACACCCCCCTGGCCCATTTCTTTGTATATTTGTCATTTTTGTATTTTTATTTTAATTCCGACTTTATTAATTTATGTCCAAATATAAAAAATGCCAAAAAATTATTTTTATATTTTTTTCATATTTATTTGATATTTATTTTTATTTTATTAGTATAAAAATGTTTAAATACTTTATATTCTTTTATTAAAACTTAAGAAAATAATGCAAAAATATGTTTTATTTTCATTTATTATTTTTATTCACATTTGAAAATATTTTCTTGAAATATATACATTTTGTAAATAATTTATTTTATTTTTATACACACTTAGTATATTTAATATATTTAATACATATACATACATATTTTATTAAATAATTAGGACAAAAAATACAAAAATAATACATTTTTATTTTTATTAATATTTTATACTAAAAATACCATTTTTTCAATATACTTATATTTTTTTACAAATTAATACATTATTGTATATAAATAATAAATAATATTATTTATTTAATAAATTAGGGTTTTTGCCCTAAAAGACAAAATGATTAAAATTGACCTTTTATTTATTTATATTTCACATAAAAAATACTTTTTACATAAATAAAAACCTTTTTTTGCATAGTACATTTTATTTGATATTTATTTAATTGTATTTATTTAAATATTGTATTATACCTTACCCATTCAATTTGGTTGTAATAATTTAGAATTTAGTTTCTTGTCAAATAATCCCCAATTCAAATTTGTACCCCCATCCCTATATCATGTTATAATAGTGTAGAATTTAAATTCTCGCACCTTTAAAAGCTTTTAATTATGCCATGATTAGACCTAGGGTTTGTATGCAAAATAAAATCAACCAGTAGTTTAACCTAATCCAAGATAACAATGCATGAAAAAAACAAACACAATGCACACTTGCACCCCCTAGGGTTTCAATCCACTTGTTGCCTTCAAAAATGGGCCATGGTATGCATGTCAAGTACTTTGGCAAAACAAAAACAAAACAAAACAAAAGATCGTAGTACCTCGATGACGCTATCTGAGTTTCCTAAACAAAATGATCAAGTCCCTCAAGAAAAATTGCCAAAAATACTTGACACAATTGTTATCATAGTCTATACGATGACCCGCACCTGTCCCGTTTAACATCCTACACAAGGTTGTTCACCAAATACAGTGGTGAAACAACACTGTTAAAAGGGTTAAAAACATAAGAAAGATCTTTGAGTAAAATATGGTAGATAACTCTTAGTTACTTGATCAAAGCTTGCAAAAACATCCTTGCTATCTTCAAAACACACTCCACAACACAATTTCAAAACCCTACTTTCAAACATTGAAAACTTTTCAAAAGACAAAAACACCTTTGTATACATTCAAACAAGAATCATTACAAAGATTGCCACAACGATGGCCTCTTTTCAAAACATCTTTCAAAATCACACACAAGGCACCATTTCAAACAATTGAAGTGCACCATTTCAAACAATTGAAAAGCAAAGCAAGTGATCTAAACAAGTAACTAAGAGCCCATGGATAACCATGGATAGAAAGGGTGCTAATACCTTCCCTTTCTATAATCTACTCCCCGAACCCAACAAAACATCTCAAAGGTCTTTCCTGTGCTTTTTGACCTTTCCTTAGGATAAAATAAAAAGTCGGTGGCGACTCTTGCTAAACCGAAACATTTGCGAACACAAACGCAAAATCCCAAGTCAGTTCTCCAACCGTATCACAGATGTAAACATGGATGATATCAAACAAGATCCAACATGGATGACGACTGCTGAAAATTAAGGGTGTAGACCATGGCCACAATAAAATTAAGTTCAAAATAATGACTATGGTGCAGGTTCATAAGAAAATGACTCCATTGTTTTGGAAATGCTTCAAAAAAAGGAAATCAAATAAGACAAGATATATGAAGAACAGGTGATGTGGAAAGCAAGTTTCCATGAAATTCATGATGAAAATACATAATAGTGCAAAATCGTTTGGACGCTTAAGATGCTAACTTTGAGTTCTTTGGATCCCACACCACTGAGCAGTTTTTGGCTATCATAAATGATATTCGTGAAAATAATGCTGCTATTCAAACTAGAATAAACAACTTGATGACTTAGGGAGTTGACAATCATGAAGATAACTTGCAAATCTCTGAGGACATGCATAACTCCATGGGACGTGGGCATGGTGGACATCACATGGGTGATTTATGATTGATGTTTTATCTTTTGGAAGATGGGTTCTTTGTTCGCGTGTTCATGCATTTTATCATTCATTTTCATTATTCATCTCATGTTTAATTTTGTTTCTGGTTTGTTGTTGTATTAAGAAAATATCACTTCTTTGAAGTGATTATGTTGTTTATTTATCTTTGAGTTCTATGACTATTAATATCAATGTGATGTTTTCACCATATTGCTTTTTTTTCCTGGATTGGTGCTTGATTATTAGCTTTGTGTTACATCGTGTGTATGGGAACATGTATGTTTGCTCTTTTACTTTTACAAAACGCCTCTGTATGATATATCTGTATTCGTGTGAATTTTGATACTTCTGATTGAATGCTTTGTATCTTTTTAATGTTGTCAAAGGGGGAGAAGTATAAGGAAAGAAGATGGATCCACATATTTAGGAGGAGATGTCATTGAATACATGAAAAGCATAATCAGAGGACTTGAGTTTTTCCATCATCAAAAAGGGGGAGTATGTGGATGCATTTCTCTCAGAGATGTTTTGCATGATGTCAAAACAAGGAATTGATTTAACTTTTCGGTATCTCTGAGTATTTGTTTGCACCCTTACATTAGAAGTCATTAGGAATCTTAAGAAGCATATAAAAGAATTATGGTTTTGTTATCCATTGGTCTCATGCATGAAAATTGAGTTTTTGCACAAAATTTGCATGCATGTGTCTACACATACGATCTACGTGTCAGCATATGAGCAGTAGTTTCAAAGCAAATACGTTTATGGAAATACGTGTCAACTCATCCTTTTGTTCGTGTCGACATATACCCTAAAAACAACTCTATGTATCGACAATACAATTTTGTGTCGACTCATGTGCTATTATTTTAAAGCCTGTGAAACTCTAGGTTTTCGTGTCGATTCATGACCATTTATAGGCCGACACATGTGTCAATGTATGTCATGCATGTGTTGACACATGACTTACTCGTGTCGACACATATTATACCAAACTTAAAAAATCATTTTTCTTTTATGCTTCTAAGTCCTTTCTTTTGCCTCCAAGTCTCACACCTATATATATATATAAATATATATATATATAATATATATATATATATATATATATATATATATATATATATATATATATATATATATATATATATATATATATATATATATATATATATATATATATATATATATATATATATATATATATATATATATATATATATATATATATATATATATATATATATATATATATACATTCATCATTCTTATTTGTTGAAAATATAAACACTTACTTGATTGCTCTTCATCTTCAACCTTGATCCTATTCATACACACAAACAAACTATACATAATTATTCATTGTTTGGGTGCCATCTAGACCCGGTTGATAACATTCAATTTAGGTTGGTTGTAACCTAATATTTGGTTGAGAATCAAGGGGGTTTCATCCGAAAAAACATAATGTTTATCCTCCAAGATCATTTAGTATTTGGCGGTTAATTCAATAAGAAAACTGAGATGGGGTTTTCCTTAAAGATCATGCTGATTTGATGGTTTTGGACAAGGCTACACAATTTGAATTCGATCGATTGAGAACCTTGAAGAACGAGATGTTCTTGCAAGCCTAATAGCGTGATATGGTGAATCAAATTGTTAGATCTTGGGTTACAATAATTCACAATTCGAATTCAGCGAAGTGAACATTGAAGACATGTTTCCTTTAACTTAGTAGTGCGAGACAGTGGATCAGATTGTTTTGTTGGGGTTCAATCATTGCAATTGATCATGCACGAAAGATCTGAAGATAAAGTACGCAAAGGAGTATCAATATTCGATAAATAAATTGGCAATCTATTGTATCTCTTGTAAAGGAATCTTTTGCAATAGTAAGAAATTTATCTCAATTCCAAAACGAAATTGGGGGAACACGTAGCCATAGCGAGGACGAACATGAACTGCCTAAACAAATCAATGTGTCGATCTCTCTCTCTCTCTCTCTATCTATCTATCTATCTATCTCTTCATAATTTCATTATGAATTAATTTCACTATTTATTTTTAAAATTGATTAGCTTAGAAATATTCTTTGAAAGTTTAAATCATTTTGTTGTTGCTCTTACAATCCCTTTGATTGTAAGAGGTTTTAATACCAAAAAATTTCAAAGGAAGTTATGGGAAATCAAAGTGCACACTAAGTGTTTGATAAATTGTCTTAATAAAATTTAGCATTAATTTCATTGGAAATAATTAAGCAATTTTTTAAACCCTTTGATTGTGCATTTAATTCGTATAGAAACTGAAGGTGTGAAGAAAATACAAGAAAGTTGGGTTTGAATTGGGTTTTCCATTCATACCAAACTTTCGTCTCTTAACATTGTTGCGTTAAGTGATGCTTTCGAATATGTTATGGAAGCATAAACAATGAAGCATAAGCAAGAGTAAAGAACACATGACATATCCTGGTTCACTTTAGAAATCCTCAAGCTATTCCAATCAACCCTACCAAGGTGATTTATTCTTGAACTCAATGACTTAATCCACTATAATCAAACTAATTACATCCATCACAGTCGACTTCAGCGACTAACTACCACTAAAACTACCATCTTAGTCTTCTTAAAGCTTCTGACTTAACCGAACCTTTTAGGAACATATTACCTTCTAAAGCTTCTGATCTAACTGCTCCTTTAGAAGAAACTCAATACCTTCTAAAGCTTCTGACCTAACTGGTCCTTTAGAAGGAACAAACAACTGTTTGTTTTTTACAAGGTTTGAATACAAGAAAATGCTTCTATTCAAGCAAGTGTAAACTCAATTAAGTATATCATAAGATCCTAATACACACTAAAAATATTACATTGTATTTTATTTCAAATTTTTTGTCATCTTTTCTTCAAGTAGCTTCTTCACGGACAACATCCCAAAAGCACTTGACTTGCCGAAGTCTTCTTCTTCATACGCTTCTGAAAGCTTTGTTAATCTTGATGTAGTAAAGAGAATAAATTCTTCATGTTTATTCACCATATAACATTCTAGACAACATCCATTGTTCTATTTAATTCAATGATCACTTTAAAGCACAACATTCATGTTTTGGATTTGTAATTGGAGCTTCCATGATCATCTTCATTATCTTCTGCAGCTTACCAAGCTTCTTGCAGTATATGAAATTAAGCACATTGTGAATAAATGACTTCATTGTTATCTTGTAATTATCAACAATATGATTCAAGAACTATTTTTTGTTCTTGTAGTTGTTATATTGGTTGATAATTTTTGGTTGTGTTCCAACAATGACAACTTTTATTTGAACATTTGAACACCAATAACATTTTAAGCATATGATCCTTTTCGTATATAGCCAAACAAAATAGAGTCGTTGGCTATTGAAAAAGACTCTTTACACAATGATCAAAATAATACTGCCACATATTTTTCTTTTCCATAATTCAAGCTAGTGGAGAGGTAGTGGGATCAGGCTTTTTCGTACTGTGTACTTGTGTACCATGTTAACGTTATCTTCTTTCCTTCTGTACTTCAGAGGCTTTTGTGGGTATGAGCTTATAAGAAAGAACATAACATTAATGTCATCAGAACTTCAAGTCTCCAGAGTCTTCAGAAGTGCGTCTTCAGAGTCTTCAACGCTTGGTCGTGAGAACCTTTTCTAGAACCTTGGATCTTCAGAACTTCAAGTCTTCAAAGTCTTAAGAACTCCGTATTTAGAATCTTCAGCACTTGGTTTTAAAAACATTTTCTAGAACCTTGGGTCTTCAGAACTTCAAGTCTTCAGAGTCTTTAGAACTTCTGTCTTCAGAGTCTTCAACACTTGGTCATTAGAACCCTTTTCTTAGAACCATGGGTCTTTAGAAACTTGAGTCTTTAGCATTTGGACTTAAATAGAACATCTGTCTCCAGATCTTCAGACTGGTTTCTTTAGAACACATTGTCTTCAGAAACATGAGTCTTTAGCATCCAGACTTAAGTAGAACTTCTGTCCTCAGATCTTCTGTCTGGTTTCTTTAGAACACGTTGTATTTAGAAGCATGAGTCTTCATAATTTGGACTTAAGTAGAACTTATACCTTCAGATCTTCTGACTTGTTTCTTTTGACAAACATCAGAGCTTACACTTCAGAAGCTTCTTGAGTGTCTTGCTACTGTTCATCAGAACTTGTATAGCACATAAGCATACCTAATTCTCTTCTAATGTCTTGGCCATGCAATCTGTTGTACCCCAAAATTTGCCCTCCCATATTTCTCAAAACAATACAAAAAAGATCCTCAAGTTGCTCAAGGGTTGGCCATGCAAGCTCTCTACTAAGGCAGTCTACCTCAAACTAGGATTTCATGTTGCATCAAGATACTTGAGTCCAAGTGATCCCAAGTGCTCACCAATGTCCTAGTATGTTCTCAAGATAATCCATGTCAACTTTCAAGCCTAGCAGAGGAAGTTTGCTCAGTTAATTGCTCAAAAGTCCAAAAATCGATTGTGCTAGGAAAAAAGTTAACTAGGACCTACATACAGTCAAACTTCAATATTTTTGGTCAACATCCTCATTTTGAAGTATATTTCATCATTTTATAAAGGGTTGATCATGATTCATCGAGGATTGCTCATAATTCATCAAGACTCAAAAGTTGCTAAATTAGGGTTTTGCAGGAAAATCAACCCAACTTTTAACAAGGGATTTTGTGCTTGTTTCAGGTTCCAATTACACAACTAGCATCATTCAAATTCGTATCAAGGCTTGTGTGCACAAAAATATTGGAAATAAGCCAAATTTGGAAGGTTCTCGAAGTGAATCAAATCAAATATCAAAAGCATTGAAGGAGAATGATTTGGATACAATTTTCAACCCTAATGCATTCACTCATACATATAGACTGCGTGCAGACCTAGAAACAGGTTAGAAAGAGGCGTGAGAAAGAGAACCAGATTTGGAAAAAAGGCAAAAAAGTGTGAGATCAAATTGATAGTTAGAGGCATCCTCAAGGCTTTATATCTATCCTTATCGCTTCCTGGAACTCTCAGCAACCTAAAGCTATCAAGACCAAGTCCGTTCCGGTCCCTAAACGCGCGGTAAGTCCATCATAATACACCCCTGTTCTTGAATTCGCATCTTGTAATTTAAGCATTGTTAACATGAATTAATGGCATATTCCTAATCTATAGAGCATTTGCAAGCTTTCTGTATTACTCAATTTCATTTATATGGTCTGTAACGAAATCCACCATTGTTAGGGTTTCAGACTTTGTTTTGGGGATTTTGATTGCAGGGACAATTAGCCTTTGTAATTGGTACGGTTGTGATCAGGAGGATGAGACGAACACAACCATGGCATTGGGTGTTATTTCCATGGCCTGTGGAAGATTTTGAGAGCGTATAACATGTAGCAACGGACGTTTGTCCGTAGGTATAGGTGAACGAATTTTTAGCCACGGTGCAGGGAAGAAGACGCAAATGTGGCCAGCTTTCATTGGTCTATTTGAATTTGCGCGCAAAATTCCATAATTGTGTTATTTTTATATATTATTATTTTTATATGTTTTATGAACAAATAAAAAGAAGTGATGCAGTGGTTGCCACGTGAGCGTTAAGACTTTGGAAGGCTGGAGGTCAGGGGTTCGATCCCTGCCTCCAGCATTTGCTATTTCCATATTTTTCTTACAGGTAATCCAATGCACGCTTGAGCCTGATGTCCATCCTACTCCCTCATCATCAACGCGCTAGATGGCCAGATGGCCAAATCAGGTGGCCACCATTGAAAGCACACCATAAGCCAAGTAAAAGATGCCATACAAGATCACAAAAGTCAGCATGGATCTCCACAAATGGGCCCAGATTCTTGCTATTCACACCTCCAAAAATTCTACACTCAGGCCCATTTTTCTCTCTTCATCCTTTTTTTATTATTTTATTTAATTTGTTTATTTAATTACTAACCAATAATTAATTTTCTTTTTTATCAAAAAATCCCCAAAAATATTTTTATGTCCAAATAAATTTAGAATTTTATTTTTCATCCAAAAAATCAATGAATTTAATTAGGTCATTAAATTTTTTTAGATAACTTTAATTTATTTTGCAAAATAATTAAAGTTAATTAGAATCAATAGGTTTTTATTACTAACTTAATTATTTTATTTCTTTCCTAAAATAACCAAAAACCAAAAATATGTCATTTAATTATTTTCATTAATTAATTTAATAACCAATTAACTTAGCATTTAATTTTAGAACCTAATCTTTTATTAAAAAAATATTAAAAACAACAAAAAACAATTTTCTCTTTTAATTAGGATAGAAGGGTCAAAACCCTAGTTTCACATTCGATCTAATTTTCGCGCGCGTTATTATTATTTTTTATCCAATTATTGTATGTGCTCCCAGTTTTTAATAATTTAATTAGGACATTTATTTATTTTTACCGCTTTTAATTTCAAAGGGTTTGTTTTTGGCTATGTAAATACCCGAAGCCTTGTAATAGTTTAGTTTAAATTCCACACTTTAATTTCTGCAAATATTCAACTGTTAGATGTTTGATAATAGGGTTTGTATGACAAGAATGAATGACTAAATTTAAAACAGTTAGATCACCTTAAATATGCAAAGATAAAATAATCTGAAACTGAAACACTCGCACATGTACACTCTTAGGGTACGCTCCCACTTGGTTGCCTTCGGTAAACGGTCATTGAGTATAGGGTGATTTAGCGGTCGTCCTTTTGTTCAAAGATCATAGCTGCCTCAGAATGGTTGCCTCGGATATTGTTGCCTCGGATAAATGATCTAAGACTTTAGGGTTACTACTAAGACGTCCTAACATTGCTATAATGACCGTACGTCCCTTTCGAATTGACCCTCAAAACTCCAACGATGATGCTACCTACTCATTAATAGTGGGATAGCGTTGTCTAAAGGAAACAAGTATAGAACGATTCCTTTTTTGAGTAGGTAGATTAGTTCTTAGATACTTGCTCATCCAAAATAAACTTTTTTCACACTTACATTCCTTTACAAAAAAGTTTTCAAAAACACTTCATTACACTCTTGAAGATAAAAGCAAGAGTTAAATCGAAGTTAAAACAAAAACTTTTCAAAACCCACAAACACAAAGAAAACAATTTTGAAAATGATGAGCAAGTACCTAAGAGCCCGTAGATAACTACGGCTAGAAAGGGTGTTAATACCTTCCCTTTCTATAATCTACCCCCCGTACTCAGAAATATCTCGAAAAAGGAATTTTTTTGTTCTTTTTTCCTTTCCTTTTGGATAAAATAAAAGTCAGTGGCGACTCTTGCTTACTGTGACATTTTGCGAAAACAAACGCAAAACGCAAACCAACATTTCAAAAACAGTCAATTCTTCCACCGTATCACAGAACTAGCGACTCTGCTGGGGAGCTAATAAGTGGGGTGTACCTTAGGATTAGTTAATCATATTGTTTTCTATTGTTTGATTTGATTGCTTTATCTTTGAGGGCTTTGTATCGGAGTTACTATAGATCCTAACCCGGATCTGGGGACACCTTTTAGGTAAGTAGCAATAGACTATGAGGGAAATGTACGGCGTAGACCGATACGGTTGAAGTAGTAGCTACGTTGGTGTGACACTTAGGTGGTACCGATATCCCTTGTGGAGGAACAAGGAGAGTATGGGGCTGCTAAGGGGTCATTAAGCATCAATTGACCTTAGAACCTATAATTGACCAACTTGGCCATAGAAAAGTAGCAGTATGCTACACTCGTTGAGACCATACTCTCGCGATGATTCTGGCCGCAAGAAAAGGTCGCTAAACTGGAATTATGATCGATCGAGGATGGTCAGTGATATTGAGATCCTCTAGAACTCGGTTACTATTACTAGGACAGGTTGAACCAACTAAAATGAAAGAGGGTAATACCTAAACTCCATGCCAGCCTGAAATTTAAGGGCTACTGTGTGACTTGTGTGTCTTCAATTTGAACTACTTGCACATTTTTATCGTCTGAAAACATGAGTTCCTTGCAGGTTTTGTTTACAGTCCTTATCCAATAACTTGGATTTCTTGCCGAGTTTACTTGTTTACATCACCTCGCACTTTTTCTTAAACGCATAGCATACACATCATAACATCATGCCTTTAACATTTCCTTAACCATTTCAAGGATCTCAAAGGTTTGTGATGCAGGTTATGATAAATCAAACGTCTAGCAAGGGGAAAAGGGGATTTATTTTACTATAGCCAATGTCGTCTAGAGATCAAAACACGATGACTTAAGTAGGGGGATATGACCCACTCGATATGGTGAGCTTGACTCTTGAAGAAGGACTCTTGACGACGCGAAGTTTCTTCAATCAAAGCTGCAAAATTCAAAATCTAACAGTTTCTTGTTTACCCCGTGAGATCCTTGAGAACATTGCATACATATATCATACATATCATTGCATAACAGGTCTCCTAGTACAGGTCTCTCATGTTCTCGCTGTTTATTTCAGCAATGGCCCTCCAACAAGACAACCAAGATCTTCATACTCAAGAGACTCAATTCAGGGAAATCTTCCTAAACCTATCCAAGGGGCAGGAAGAATTGAAAACACTCCTCGTTGGGAACTTGGTCAAGAAAAGTCCTGAAGACAATAAGGACGAACGACTAGAGAAATTGCAAGCTAAGGTAGATTCAATAAGAACCCAGATGCTGGGGCAGATGGCCCTTATCCAAAGCTTAGCCCGAAGACAAGAAGAGTTAAGAACCATTATCAACCAGCTTCATCAGAACAGATACAACAGTATGAAGCAAACAGTCAAGGTCAGGGACCAAGTCATTAATCAGCCTCCAAAAAGACAAGAGTTTGTTTTGGTGAAGAATGGATCTCTCCAAGTTGCTACTACCTCACGGGTCCAACAACAACCTCACCAAAAGAAACGGGTTAATAAGAGTAAGCCAAATACGCCCAAAAGGCAGTTCGCCGAGCTCAACATGTCGTTGTCTCAAGCTTTAAAACACCTGTTGAGATTGAATCTGGTGATGTTAAGGGATCCTGCTCAAAATCCCCACATAGCCTCCCCAAGGTACAATCCTGATGCTAGGTGTGCATACCATTCCAATAGCCCGGGGCATGATACTGATGACTGTTGGGCATTGAAAAACAAAATTCAAGACCTTGTCGATAAAGGAGCCTTGGAATTCACACAAGATGGTCAACTGGAATGTTTTTGTCAATCCTTAAAGGCTCACCATTTGAAGTGACAAGTCCTGAGACAAGAGAGGCTTTTTGTTCATTAGAGTTTTCGATTTGTAATTATCTTTTGATTGTTCAAACATTCATTCATGTCAAACTTTGTTAGTTTATCAATGCATTGCATATGTCTGTTTTGAATCAATCCATTCGTATTCACTATATTCAAATTGCTTTCATTTTGTGATGTTCAACTCTCGATTAAAAAACTCTAAGCCTTTAAAGGGAGGATGACGAAAATGATACCACAATCTCTATAATATGCTTTTGAACAGACCCCGCTGATGATGTACATGCGTTGTTTCAAATCCTAAACAGTGGAGTCATAAGGAAGATAATCCCTAGTCAACCCCTTTGAGCCAAAGAAGTTGGAGTTTTTCTTTTCACACGAATTAAAACCCTCAATCACAACCCGGGGCAGGATAGTTTTCTCAGTTAATTCATATGCACAATGAATGGTTTTGAAGACGTCCTTCTGAAACAAAAGACGGTGATGGTTCCCTATAATCATCAAAGCAGGCAGTCACCATCTCTAAAAAATAAAAGCCCATTTAGTCAAAACCTATGAAGGAGACTTAAGAAAAAAAACCAGGGCATCCCACTGATTGTAATCACAAAAAGAAGCAGTTCAGGCAAAAAGACAGGGATAATAAAATTAAAAAGAAAGAGGTCCTACAAACCCTCAACAAAAAAGAAATGACTTCCTATTCAAAATAAATTTTCAGTATCCGAACCATCACCGGAACACCAAGGACAATATTCCAGAACTCAAAACAGGGTCTAAATGCACAATTAGCTGAGTTTAGGGTCGAAGAACATCACAAAGAATGGGTGGGTACAAATAAAATCTGAGCCTTTATCCTTTGTTTCTTGAACCTTGAACCAGACCACATTATAACCCTTAAAAGTCCTAGCTGAGGCATGGGTTAGTTTGAAAGCATACTGTCACAAAAGGTATCCTGACTCCTGTAGGGCTTACTATAAATCCTGAGTTGACATCACATTTTACAAAAATTCGCTTGTTTTATTGAAAACTGCATTTTCAAATAACTTCAACACAGACATAAGCTTTGCATTCTTAAAATAACATTGTTTGCATATGACTATTTGTTCAACAACAGAGAAATTCGCACGACGAATATCTAGTGAACAAAAACCTTTTCAATAAAAAGGGTCACCTCAAGTGGAAAACACACTTCCAACCAAGGCGCGCGGCATGAGCATTGTTTATCATCTAGGGAAGTCAAGTCAAGATTCAAGGAGTCTCTCAAATATGCCAAATAGCCAGGGGCAGATCTCCATCTGAATCACTTGGGGCATTGGACATGAATTCCAGCAACGAATCTTGTATGATCAAACGAACATCTTCTGGTAGTATGGAAATACAACACTACCGACAATGACAACTCCCTACACCCTGAAAGCATGGACATAGTCAGAAAATACTGTGCATGAACAAAGACCCGCTAGGTTGACAAGCCTAGGCAAAAATAAGGGCATCACGACGAACCAAAAAGGTTTGGGCAAAAATTAGGGATAAAAACAAAAAAAGATTTGTACACCCGGCAAGTCGAAAACCTGAAAAGGCGGCTTGGGAAAGAAAGGGTATCCCGGTGGACTGAAATGTGAAAAGACAACCCAAGCAAAAGTTAGGGATTAAAGCGTACGACTATGTCCCGTCATCTCGTCACTTGCCTACCAGAAGAAGATTTGTCATTTCAATCGGCAATTACCAAGAACCTCATAGGTTGGAATAATACTCGATCCATAAGGCCTCCGCAGGCACCTTCTCTCGCAGATATAGGGGCAGAAAAGTCTTGATGCAAAGTCATTGTCATATCCTCAGCCCGTGTCCCATTAACATCTACACTCCCCGCAGAGTAAGAAAAGGACAGTGGTATTAATTCTCCGCAGCTGAGGCTCGCAACTACGAATGGGCCGGTAAGATTCTCCCCAAGCAGAGTTTATCTACCACCAGCACTGGAAGATTATCCCCAGTGGAGTCTGGAAGATTATCCCCAGTAGAGTCTAAAAGATTATCCCCAGTGAAGTCGCCATTGGAAAATCATCCCCAGCGGAGTTCATTCCTTTCATAGACAGAAATTCAATCCCCAACAGGGTTCACTGTAACCAGCAACAGTAATTCATCCCCAGCTGAATTTTTCAATGTAATCCTCAACAGAGCATCTCCTCCCCACAAAGTCATTCTCTCATCAGTTTATTCCCCAGCAGAGTTATTTTCTCCCGCGGGATTATTCTCATAATCATCTTCATTCATCATCCCCAGCGGAAACGAAGAATTCAACTCTTTTCTCCAACAATGATCCGGGATTTACTTTCCCCAGATAAAAACATCACATTTCCATACATCATGACACATGCATATACGCATCATACAACACAATCTCATTTATTTTGAGAACATCATCGCTTGATATATATCATGCATTACATACAGCTAACCTTTACCTTTCAGGAAAGATTCTCACAAAATTCAAGCTATGAAGCTTTTACCTCAGTTGAATTACGGACGAGTTCCTAAATCTCAGCAGAGATGTTTCCTCAGTTCAATTACAGACGAGTTCCTAAATCTCAGCAGAGATGTTTCCTCAGTTGAATTACGGATGAGCTCCTAAATCCCGACAGAGATGTTTCCTCAGTTGAATTACGGACGGGTTCCTAAATCTCAGCAAAGCTTTTTCCTCAGTTGAATTACGGACGAGTTCATAAATCTCAGAAGAGACGTTTCCTCAGTAGAATTACGGAAAAAATCCTAAATCTCAACAAAGTTTGTTTCCTCAGTTGAATTACGGACGAGTTCCTAAATCTTAGCAGAGACGTTTCCTCAGTTGAATTACAGACAAGATCCTAAATCTCAACAAATTTTGTTTCTTTAGTTGAATTACGGACGAGTTCCTAAATCTCAGCATAGATGTTTTCTCAGTTGAATTACGTACGAGTTCCTAAATCTCAGCAACGATGTTTCCTCAGTTGAATTACGGACGAGTTCCTAAATCTCAGCAGAGATGTTTCCTCAATTGAATTACAAACGAGTTCCTAAATCTCAGTATAGATGTCTCCTCAGTTGAATTACAGATGAGTTCCTAAATCTCAACATAGATGTTTCCTCAGTTGAATTACAGACGAGTTCCTAAATCTCAGAAGAGATGTTTCCTCGGTTGAATTATGGACAAGCTCCTAAATCTCAACAAAATTTGTTTCCTTAGTTGAATTACTGACAAGTTCCTAAATCTCAACAGAGATGTTTCCTCAGTTGAATTACGGACGAGCTCCTAAATCTCAACAAAGTTTGTTTCCTCAGTTGAATTACGGACAAGTTCCTAAATCTCGGCAGAGATGCTTCCTTAGTTGAGTATGGACGATTGAAGTTCCTAATTATCAACAGAGACGACTCACCAGCAGAATAGTGGACAACTGAAGCTCCTAATATCAACTTCTTTCAACAAAGATCAGCCTTTCCCAGCGGAATCTTCCTCAATAACAGGTATGCAAGCTCTCGCTAAGGAATCTCTTATGCGATCGAAACTCCTTCGAATGGCATCTGTAAGCCCATTCCCGACATCACAAGACAATTACCACTCCATGCGAGTGCAAATTTCTGGGCACTCTAGTGTTCAATCAACTTCCACCCTCGGATCACAAAAGGCACGAAAGCCAATCTACATCCTCAGGTTTAAGAAGATTCAACATGGGTAGCTGTTGTACCCTAAAATTTTCCCTCCCATATTTCTCAAAACATTGCAAGAAAGATCCTCAAGTTGCTCAAGGGTTGGCCATGCAAGCTCTCTCCTAAGGCAGTCTACCTCGAACTAGGGTTTCATGTTGCATCAAGATACTTGATTCTAAGTGATCCCAAGTGCTCACCAATGTCCTAGTATGTTCTCAATATCATCC
Organism: Vicia faba; assembly: GCA_948472305.1. Taxonomy (NCBI): domain Eukaryota; kingdom Viridiplantae; phylum Streptophyta; class Magnoliopsida; order Fabales; family Fabaceae; genus Vicia; species Vicia faba. The sequence continues at coordinate 19,873,497 of OX451736.1, read as the reverse complement.
ATGTCAAGTTTCAAGCCTCGCAGAGGAAGTTTGCTCAGTCAATTGCTCAAAAGTCCAAAAATCGACTGTGCTAGGGCAAAAGTCAACTGGGACCCACATACAGTCAAACTTCAATATTTTTGGTCAACATCCTCATTTTGAAGTATATTTCATCATTTGATTAAGGGTTGATCATGATTCATCGAGGATTGCTCATAATTCATCAAGACTCAAAAGTTGCTAAATTAGGGTTTTGCAGGAAACGTCAACCCAACTTTGACCAAGCATAACTTTCTCATACTTTATGAGAAATGACCCATCCAAAGCTCATTTTGAAGAGTATGCAATTCTCTATAATCCATCTTCAGCTCCCAAGATCAAAATATGCAGTCACAAGAAGTTATGAATTTGGACATTATAGGTCATTTTGAAAAGTCAACAAAAACACCTTTTTTGTCAAAGCTTGATACATGAGCGTGGAATATAAAATTGAGATGAGACAAAAAGGTTTGATTATAGGAAATCTCATGCTTTCTAAAAAGTACAAGAACACCTCCAAAGGTTCAAAATTTAGGAAGTTATGCATTGGTGAAGTTGACCTTTTTTGCAAAATTGCCAAAAATCAACTATGCCCAAAACTTCAAATTTTGCCAAATGGGCCCAATCCTTTTCACTTGTTTTGAGTTGGCAACATGGTCCACGAGCTCTAGCCTTTGCCACTTGTCCATATCTTATCTTTATTATTTATTTTGATTTTTATTTAAATTAATTCAATTTAAATCAAAATAAATCAGATAAAAATCTAAATCATTGATAACAAGGGATTTTGTGCTTGTTTCAGGTTCCAATTACATAGCTAGCATCATTCAAATTCGTATCAAGGCTTGTGTGCACAAAAAGATTGGAAATAAGCCAAATTTGGAAGGTTTTCAAAGTGAATCAAATCAAATATAAAAAGCATTGAAGGAGAAGGATTTGGAAACAATTTTCAACCCTAATGCATTCACTCATACATATAGACTGCGTGCAGACCTAGAAACAGGTTAGAAAGAGGCGTGAGAAAGAGAACCAGATTTGGAAAAAAGGCAAAAAAGTGTGAGATCGAATTGATAGTTATAGGAATCCTCAAGGCTTGATATATATCCCTATCGCTTCCTGGAACTCTCATCAACCTAAAGCTATTAAGAACAAGTCTGTTCCGGTCCCTAAACGCGCCGTAAGTCCATCACGATACACCCCTGTTCTTGAATTCACATCTTGTAATTTAAGCATTGTTAACATGAATTAATGGCATATTCCTAATCTATAGAGCATTTTCAAGCTTCCTTCATTACTCAATTTCATTTATATGGTCTGTAACGAAATCCACCATTGTTAGGGTTTCAGACTTTGTTTTAGGACTTTTGATTGCAGGCACAATTGGCCTTTGTAATTGGTACGATTGTGATCAGGAGGATGAGACCAACACAACCATGGCATTGGGTGTTATTTCCATGGCCTATGGAAGATTTTGAGAGTGTATAACCTGTAGCAACGGACGTTTGTCCGTAGGTATAGGTGAACAAACTTTTAGCCACAGTGCAGGGAAGAAGACGCAGACGTGGCCAGCTTCCATTGGCCTATTTGAATTTGCGCGCAAAATTCCATCATTGTGTTATTTTTATATATTATTATTGTTATATGTTTTATGAACAGATAAAAAAAAGTGATGCAGTGGTTGCCACGTGAGCGTTAAGACTTTGGAAGGCTGGAGGTCAGGGGTTCGATCCCTGCCTCCAGCATTTTCTATTTCCACATTTTTCTTGCAGGTAATCCAATGCGCGCTTGAGCCTGATGTCCATCCTACTCCCTCATCATCAACGCGCCAGATGGCCAGATGGCCAAATCTGGTGGCCACGATTGAAAGCACACCATAAGCCAAGTAAAAGATGCCATACAAGATCACAAAAGTCATCATGGATCTCCATAAATGGGCCCAGATTCTTGCTATTCACACCTCCAAAAATTCTACACTCAGGCCCATTTTTCTCTCTTCATCCTTTTTTTTATTATTTTATTTAATTTGTTTATTTAATTATTAACCAATAATTAATTTTCTTTTTTATCAAAAAATCACCAAAAATATTTTTATGTCCAAATAAATTTAGAATTTTATTTTTCTCCAAAAAAATCAATGAATTTAATTAGGTCATTAAATTTTTTTAGATAACTTTAATTTATTTTGCAAAATAATTAAAATTAATTAAAATCAATAGGTTTTTATTACTAACTTAATTATTTTATTTCTTTCCTAAAATAACCAAAAACCAAAAATATGTCATTTAATTATTTTCATTAATTAACTTAATAACCAATTAACTTAGCATTTAATTTTAGAACCTAATCTTTTATTAAAAAAATATTAAAAACAACAAAAAACAATTTTCTCTTTTCATTAGGATAGAAGGGTCAAAACCCTAGTTTCACATTCGATCTAATTTTCGCGCGCGTTATTATTATTTTTTATCCAATTATTGTATCTGCTCCCGGTTTGTAATAATTTAATTAGGACATTTATTTATTTTTACCGCTTTTAATTTCAAAGGGTTTGTTTTTGACTATGTAAATACCCGAAGCCTTGTAATAGTTTAGTTTAAATTCCGCACGTTAATTTCTGCAAATATTCAATTGTTAGATGTTTGATAATAGGGTTTGCATGACAAGAATGAATGACTAAATTTAAAACAGTTAGATCACCTTAAATATGCAAAGATAAAATAATCTGAAACTGAAACACTCTCACATGTACACTCTTAGGGTATGTTCCCACTTGGTTGCCTTCGGTAAACGGTCATTGAGTATAGGGTGTTTTAGCGGTCGTCCTTTTGTCCAAAGATCATAGCTGCCTCGGAATGGTTGCCTCGAATATTGTTGCCTCAGATAAATGATCTAAGACTTTAGGGTTACTACTAAGACGTCCTAACATTGCTATAGTGATCATACGTCCCTTTCGAATTGACCCTCAAAACTTCAACGATGATGCTACCTACTCATTAATAGTGGGATAGCGTTGTCTAAAGGAAACAAGCATAAAACGATTCCTTTTTTGAGTAGGTAGATTAGTTCTTAGATACTTGCTCATCCAAAAAAAACTTTTTTCACACTTACACTCCTTTACAAAAAAGTTTTCAAAAACACTTCATTACACTCTTAAAGACAAAAGCAAGAGTTAAATCGAAGTTAAAACAAAATTTTTTCAAAACCCACAAACACAAAGAAAACAATTTTGAAAATGATGAGCAAGTACCTAAGAGCCCGTAGATAACTACGGATAGAAAGGGTGCTAATACCTTCCCTTTCTATAATCTACCCCCCGCACTCAGAAATATCTCGAAAAAGGAATTTTTCTATGCTATTTTCCTTTCCTTGTTGGATAAAATAAAAGTCGGTGGCGACTCTTGCTTACCGCGACATTTTGCAAAAACAAACGCAAATCAACATTTCAAAAACAGTCAGTTCTTCCACCGTATCACACCATCCATCAGAAGCAGAACCTGTTTGTTAAATACTCAAAAATAAAAAAACATTAGAATATCAAAATTATTCATTCAAACATACTCATTTGTTATCATCAAAACTCAGAGATAATATTGTAGAACCAAATATTGTTCTAATAAAAACATCTTATGATATTTTAATTACTTTGTTGATCACATTGCAATCACTTTTGATTGCAAGAAGTAAATTACATCAACAAAGTTCAAAGGAAAATCTGAAAATTAACTGCACACCAAGTGTTCGATAAATTGTTTCAATAAGATTTATCAATTATATCATTGGATATTGGCTTGCTTGGTTGTTTTTTTGAATCTATTAATTGACGAATTTATTGTATTAATCATTTATCATCATTTTCCATATCATTTATATAATTCGCATATTTGAGCCTCAAATAACCGATTCGGTTTGGATGACTCGCGATCTAGGATACGACTTCCGTTAACTATCGTTTAAAAGTTTTTGAAAATAGTTTTTGAAACTAAATTTTGTTTGGATATCTATTCACAAACCCTCTAGGTACATTATCATCTGCTATTATAATGATGACAATTTGAGTACAAAATGAAGGAGGCTTGATTGTCCTTTGATTACTCTTTGATGAATACTTGAGAAATGGATGAACATGGCATGGAAATAAACACATGAACCATACTTGAGTCGACTTTGAAAACATGCCTCAAACTTGAAATTATTTTGATCAAATAAAATTGAATGAAACTTGACATGAATGTAACCTAAGATTATAGGTCATGCCTAAAATTATGAGCTTTTGTGAACCGCCTGTTGACCAAACCTTGACTTCGGGAATCAAAACCCTTATTTAGAAACAAAGCTTGATCCATTGACTAAGAACCGTACCTTGCACAATCAGAAAAGAAAATAAAACATATTTTTGTATTTTGAATAAGGTTAGTAAAGCTAACAATGTAAATAAGCATGTGTTATACCCTATTTTTTACCCCTAAGGTCCTTCATTATTTTTCATCTTCACAATGCATCAAGATCATAACCTTGGGTCTCTTATCTCTTTCTCCTTTAAGTTTTCCTTTGAGAGATCACCAAGCACCCTATTTGTGTATATTGTACATACTTGTTTTATGATTACTAATCTCTAACAAAAACCCAAAAAGATATTTTGTTTCCATTTTGTTATTTTCACATTATAGGTGTTGAGCCAAGAGAATCTATCTCATCTCCTAAGCTATGGTATTGAGGATTGATCCTCAATCAATTGATCATTCATTGTGTCTCAAAGGCTTGAACTTCAAAGCTATGCATTTATCATCAAATTTATATGGCTTAAGCATATCTCAACTTCATTTAGTCAAGTTCATCTCAATGCTTCGTGATTTGATTCATCAAGAAACTTCATAGGTTTATGTGTTTATTTCCATTCCTTCTTTAATAAGTTTCATTAGGTTCTGAGCCTCATCATCAATTTTGCTTCAAGATGATATCTTTTCAAGGTAACACCATTCTAATACCAAATGAATGTTCATAAATAATTCATACAATTAAATAGAGTATTTCAAAAAAGTATGTCACCTCTTCATATAAAACCTCATAATAAAACATCTTGCTCTGCAATACAGGTTCTCAAAATCATTTAAGACAAATATGTCCTTAGTAACATCAATTCAATACTTCAAAACTTCACAGCAGAATCATTGGTTCAAAACATCTTATTATATACACTTCATAAAATCTCATCATACTTCCGAATTCATAAACATAATTTAAAATAACTCGGTACCATGAAAGGTAACCAACACCTTAGAAATAAAACAAAGGACAAAAAGTTTATAATTCAAATGATCCCAACTCCGATGTTACATATCAGAGAAAGACACACTTTATTCTATGAAAAGAAAATAAACACACTCTGAAGCTATCCTCTAATGCTTCGAGGACTACTCCTGATCACCTGTGCGTTACCCACGTGGAGGCAACATTAAAGAAGAAAGGGTGAATCATAATCATTATAAAATAAATAAGGAATAAATATAATATACATGCACATAGGCAAGGTGTTGTACCCAAAAATTTTCCCTCTCACTTATCAAAAATTTGCTCACAAGATCTCCACTGACTCAAGACTGCGTTAGGGTTTGATCAGCTCAAGACACCTCCTAATGCACTGATAACCAAAATTAGGGTTTGAGATTGCACAAGGATTTTTTAAATTCAATACTTCATATGACATTAATGGATCATTATGGACCCCAAATATTACTCATCTCAAGTTTCAATCCTTGGATCACATTTTTGCCCAGTCAATTGAGCAGTTGACCTAAAAATCAATTGTATTGGGAAAAAGTCAACTATAGCCAATTTACAGTCAAACTTCATAATTTTTATCCAAATCAACATTTTAAACTCATATGTATCATTTGATCAAGTTTGGACCACAGTTCCTCAAGAAATTTGATCAAATCTCCAAAAGGGCAAAATGGTCAAAATTAGGGTTTTGACTGGGAAATGGAAATTTCTGATTTTTAACACAGCAAATGGTCAATTGGTTTAAGGCATGATCTCAAGATTCAAATTGCATCATTTTTACCTAATGGCATGGTTCAAAACATTTCAAATCCATTGGGTTGACAGATGAATTTTGTAGTCAACTGATCAAAAGTCAACTGTATACTGAAAAGTCAAACTTTGACTTTTTGGTCAAATCAAATTACCAAAGATCACAATTCATCAAAAAATGCCAAAATATGAAACTTGTTCATCAATAAATCAAGAATTCAAGATTTCATCTTGGAATGTTAAAATTTCTTAACTTAGAAATTTTTCTAAGTATGGAAATTTTCTTATTTTTTTATAACTTTGAGCCAAATTTTCGCCATGATTCAAGATGATTCAAGAGAAACTTACAACATTAAAGTTGTATATCTCCATGAAATCTACAAACTTTCTTCACACAACTTCTTCCAAAAATGCTTGGATCTCAAGTTACAATTTTATGAACATAGGGTCATGAAACAAAACACTTAGTGAAATTTTTCCCTAATTTGGACAGCATTTTGACCTAACTTCATGACACTTTTTCAGATAGTTCCAAAGGGAATATTCAAAATCAATTCAAATAGGGGTTGTAGAGCATGTTACAGTATTTCTAAAATGTCTAATAAATCCTTGAGATTATTCTTGAGTAGGAAGAATCGAAGAGATAAAGTTAGGGTTTTGTCACTTAAATTTCAAGCCACTTTGTGATGAAAAAGAAGTCAATTTCAAACCTATGTTGCACAATCTTGTTTTGAAGGCTTCTAAACCTCAATATATATCCATAATCATAAGATTACACTTGCTTTTGAGCTATTATCCAAGTGTTCCAAGCATTGTCCAAGTAAATTTTCCATTTTAGGAAGAAAGTTACCATTCCATTCTTGAAAAGTTGCTTTAATCACAAAGTCAACTTGTCTCGAGCTTCTAACTTGTTCTTTCTACACACACAACCCCTATAAACCAAAAGCAATGTGTATAAGGCCTGGAGAAGCTTAGAACATGCTTGTATAATACTTGAGATTTGTCACTTCACTTTGCTTAAAAAACAAGTTATAGAGCCATAACCCTATAACTCAGAAACCTTGGAAGATTTTGTGCTCTAATCTTTTCCATACATATTAACAAGTGAATTGCAACAAAACACACGTTTTTACAAGCCCCAAAAACACTCCCAAGCACCTTGCTGCACAGAACTGCCAAAACTTGACAATTTTGAGCAAAAACTCACCTTCTTCATTTCCACTCGTGCGTTTTGAAAACTAATCATCCAAACACCTTCCATACATCATATCAAAGTAATCCAGGCCCTCATTTCCTAACTGTAACTCCTCCATCATCATCCATCATTTTCAAAACTGAATCTTGCAAATTGATTTGAGTTGAGAGTTCCAGCCATCCTCAAAGCAAAGTGGGGGTTAGAACACGTTCAAGGAGGTCCAGGCAAGCTACAAAAAACATCAGGCCATCACAAAGGTTGCTCAAACTCCATACACGACTCCAGCTGCAAGAGGTAAGTTTCAAACTTCTACCTCTTCATACATGCATCATTTGAGTTTGGTTTGTGAAGATAAAATGTAGATACCATTGCCACGAAGCTGTATATATCCATAGTTTACATTTATATGGCCTGAGCTTAGAGAATTCTAGGGTTGAATTTTTCTGAAATTTTTAGGTTTTGAATTAGGTCTAGAAAAATTCTCATTCATCTTTTATTGTTAGCCTAAGTTGTTTATATGGTTAGATTCGTGGGAAAAAATGCCACAACTTTCATGTTTGAACTTTTCATTTTTGTTGAGAGATGAAAAAGATACATGTCTTTTGGCTGGAGGTTGAAGATGAAGTGTAATCAGGGCACATATTGTGTTATGTAATTATTGTTTCAGTTATATTAACGGATGTACATCCACCCCAGTGGTAAGGCATCACACGTTATTGGTAGAGGTCATGGGTTCGAACCTCAGCGCTGCCATTTTGCTTTTGTTTTACATTTTTGGTCATTTTTCCTTTCATTTTGCTTCAGCAAATAGGCGCTGGGCCTTTTGGGCTTATCTTCTGTTTTGTTTTTTTGCTTACTAACCCCCTGCAGGATTTTGACACCCCTGGACCATTTATTTTATTTTCCATTTTATTTTCATTTTATTTTCTTAAATATATTTTTTTAAAATACTAAAAAATCATGAAATACAAAAAAATAGTAGATTTATATTTTAACTTAGTTTATTTATTTTTTCTCATAAAAATATATTTGACCAAACTTTATTTATTTTACTAATTATTCTTGTAAATTTAATTAAAACTAGGATATTATTTATTTTCTTTTACACCAATTAAAATATATTATTTTAATACCAAAAAGACTAAAAATATTTTATAATGCTATAAATATTTTCAAGATAAAAAATGCCAAAAAATACTTTTCTTAAACTTTATTTTCTTTTGATTAATTAATAGAATTAGGGTTTTGATCTAAAATCTTTTCTCAATAATTCCATACTTAATAATTTATTTTCTTTATTTTATTAGGTTAAGGAAAAATTCCTTTTTCATAGAACATCAAACAAAATATCCATTTTCTTCACATTTACCTTCTTGCATATTTAATTCATCTTGTACATTATTTATTTCAATTCTTGTAAAAAATAAATTTGGTTGTAATAGACTAATTAGGGTTTAATTTCTTGCAATCCCCATTTGTAATTTGTACACCCCCTCCCACAAATGTTGTAATAGCGTAGTAACTTTAAATTCCGCAATTTATCGCTTTATATACAATTGCTAGTAATTAGGGTTTGTATGGAAAGACTTAAAACCAATAAATAGCAAACCCTAATTCAAAACTAAATCAAGCATGAAAACAATACATTTGCACACAAGCACCCCTAGGGTTATCCCACTTGGTTGCCTTATACAAAATGGCCATATTACGCATGTAAGGTATCTTAGCAAATATAAGCAAATACAAGATCATAGTCCCTCAATGACGCTATCTAAGTTTCCTTTCAAATGATCTTCGTCCATAAAAAGAATGCTAAGATACCTTGCAACATTGCAAATCATGGTTATACGATGACCCACGCCCGTCCCTTTACATCCAAAGATAATGATGCTTACCAAATCAATGGTAAGACAACAATGTCAAAGGAAAAGAAAATGAAAAAGAAAGATATTTGAGTAGGTAGATTGCTCCTAATTACTTGCTCCATTTCAAAAAAAACATCCTTGCTATTTTTAAAACAAACACCTACACTTTCAAAACATCTTACAAAATTTGAAAACATTTTCAAAAGATCAACATCTTTGTATACATTCTTACAAACAAGAACCATTACAAATATTTCCTAAACAATGGCCTCTTTACAAAATACTTTCAAAAACCACACCAAGCACAATTTCAAACAAAAAAGAAAGTGATCTAGCAAGTAACTAAGAGCCCATGGAAAACCATGTATGAAAAGGGTGCTAATACCTTCCATTTTCATAATCTACCCCCCGAACTCAAGAAATAATCTCAAAGGTCTTTCCTGTGATTTTTCACCTTTCCTTTTGGATAAAATAAAAGTCGGTTGTGACTCTTGCTAACTGCAACATTTGCGATCAAACGCAAAACCTTCAAGTCAGTTCTCCCACCATATCACAGAACTGGCGACTCTGTTGGGGAAAATTTTAAAAGTAGGGTTATCTTAGGGTTAGATCACATTTACTTGCTTTCATTGTTTGATTTGTATGCTTTACATTATGGTTCTTTGTTCGGGTTTGAATCCTCTACCCGGATTTGGGATACATTATAGGTAAGTAGCAATACGTTGTGGAAACTGTATGGGGTATATCGACATGGTCTAAGAAATAGCTCTGTTAGTACGACATATTTGTGGGTACCGGTAGCCTTTGAGTCAATCAAAGAGAATACAGGGCCGCTGAGTGATGTCATAAAGCACTAATGAACTTCTAGAACCTTTACTTGACCAACTTGGCCTTTAGGATTTAGTGAGATGACCGACTTTGGTGCAGTCTGAAGTTGGTAGATACTCGATACTACACCTAATGAGGTTTGGTTTCTTGGGATATTTCGGCCGCTATTAAAGAGGCTTGAGCTGAAACAATGACCAAGGAAACAATCTAGTGATATTGAGCTCCTTAGAACCCAGTTACTATTACTAGGATAGGTTTTAGCTAACTAAACTTCAAGATGGTACTTACCTATGAGACTCCATGCAAGCCTAAACCTAAGGACTTGTCTGCTTTGTTTGTATATACATACTTATACATAACATCATGAACATCATAACATCATACACATTCACTAACCATTTCAAGGATTTGTGGGATTCATCTTTGTCTTGTTTTGTAGGATATGGATTCACTTGGCAGGAAAACTATTCAAGCCAACCTTGGGAGGATCCCTCCACAACTTAAGTAGCTAGCTTCAAGGATCCATGAAAACTCTCCATTTATCGAGAGACATGGTCGCCTACTCAACTTGGTCACCTTCAACACAGATGAGGACATGATGAAGGTGCTCTTTCAGTTCTTTGATCCTTTACACATTGCTTCACATTTGCCGACTATCAACTTGGGCCTACTTTGGAAGAATTCTCCCGACTCTTGAGGATTCCTATTCTCAATCAACTACCTTTCAACGGTACAGAAAGAGACCCAAAGCCAGAAGAGATTTCTCAAGCTCTACACTAGCACTCATAGGATCTCACAACTCATTGGAAAACAAGGAGTGGTGTCAAAGGTTTCTTGGCAAGATAGTTTATTTCTCATCTTCCCCAATCCGTATTAAAGAATGAGCAAGGTTCAAGGTGGTCACAAAGGTTGATGACGCTCAAACATTCAGACATCCATTGGTGCTCCCGATCCATAGAGAATGTTACTATTGTTGACCGTTGTGGAGAATTTACTAATGTCCCTTTACTTGGCATTAGGGGAGGAATCAACTACAACCCCTGCTTAGATTTAAGATAGTTTGGTTACGCCCGAAGGGATGGCCCACACGAGATGCTAATTCAAGGTTTGGTATTTAACTACGACAACGACGATCAAGGTCTTCACCATAGATTTATCCGAGCTTGGAGGATGTTAAACAAGGTAGATAGCAAGACACTGGGGCACAAGAATTCCATCCCTCTTAAGCCTTACCTCGAATGGGTACTGTAATGTGGTGGGAGAACTGACTTGAGATTTTGCGTTTGTGTTTGCAAATGTTGCGGTTAGCAAGAGTCACCACCGACTTTTATTTTATCCAAATGGAAAGGTAATAAAGCACAGGAAAGACCTTTGAGATGTTTTCTTGAGTTTAGGGGGTAGATTATGAAAAGGGAAGGTGCTAGCACCCTTTTCATCCATGGTTTTCCATGGGCTCTTAGTTACTTGTTTAGATCACTTGCTTTTGCTTTGAAACTGTTTGAAATGGTGCTTTGTGTGGTTTTGAAAGTATTTTGAAAATAGGCCATCGTTTAGGCAATCTTTGTAATGATTCTCGTTCGTAAGAATGTATACAAAGATGTTTGTCTTTTGAAAATGTTTCAATGTTTTGTAAGATGTTTGAAAATGTTTTGAAATGTGTGTGTTTTTTTTGAAAATAGCAAGGATTGTTTTGAAAGAGATCAAGTAACTAGAAGCTATCTACCTACTCAAATGTCTTTCTTGTGCATTTTTATTCCTTTGACATTGTTGATTTACCATTAATTTGGTAAACAACCCTATCTTTGGATGTTAAACGGGACGGGCGTGGGTCATTGTATGACCATGATAGCAATATTGCCAAGTATCTTAGCAAGTTTTGAGGGACTAAGATCATCTTTAGGCAACCTTTTAATAGCGTCATCGAGGGACTATGATCTTTTGTTTTGTTTTGCTTTGCCAAGATACTTTGCATGCATACCATGGCCATTTGTTTAGGCAACCAAGTAGGTGAAATCCTAAGGGTGCTTGTGTGCAATGTGTGTCGTTTTTGATGCATTTTTGTCTGGCATTAGGTCTTGTCTATTTGTTTGTTTTTGGTCTTATCATGCAAAACCCTAATTTACTACACATGGTATAAATGCGATAAATTGCGTAAAAGTAAACTAAGCTATTACAACAATTATTATGGGAAGGGGGATACAAGTTTTCAAATGGGGATATTGCACAAAAATAAACCCTAAAATACTATTACAACCCAATTGAATTATAGGTAAATTAAATAAATAAACAAATAATTAAAGTGCAATGCAAATGTATTTATGCAAAAATGTTTTGTATTTAATTTTTTACATGAGAAAATGAATTATTTAAGCATTAGAAATAAGAGATATTTTTTTATTATTTTTGAAAGGGTGAAACCCTAGTTTTTTTTTATTTAAAAGAAAATAATTTTTTCTATTACTTTATCCATTTTCTGTACAAGAAAATAATAAATAATATTATGCGCAAATATTAAAAATTAAAATATGTATGAAAATAAATATTTTATGTGTAAAATAATAAAATAATAATGTATAGTATTTTTATTAAATGTATTTATAATTTATTTAAGAAAATAAAGTATATTATCCCAATAAACTATTATCAATGTAAAAAAAATTGCAAAAAATTAAGAAATTATTTTTGTGATTTTTTAATGTTCAGAAAAAATTATTAAAATCAATAAACATAAAAATATGAGAAAATATGGAAAAATAAACAAAATAAGCAAAGGGGGTGCAAATATCAAGTCAGGGGGTGTGAAAACAAAAGCAAGCAGGCCCAGGCGCGCCAAGGCCCAGACAGTCGTCCTTATCCTCCAGCCATTCCATTTGTGCGCATTTTTGCTTCAAACCTGTATCTCTCTATTGCTTGCACAAAAACAAAAACTTGCAACATAAAAAATGTAGCTTGGAATCTCACGATTCCAATGATATAAAATTCATAATCTAACTCTCAAAGATCAGGGAGAATTTCAGTAGCCCTAATTTATGACCTAATTTTTTCAACATGTTCAACATTCAAATTCTCTTAGCTCAGTTAATATAAATGGAAAATATGCATATGTACAGCTTCACCGTGCTAGAGACTACATTTTTGCTTCATAAATCGTGGCTTGAGGATGCCTAAATAGAGAGATAAAGTTTTGAAAAATACCTCCTTCAGCTGGATTTGGATATGGCAATGTGGGGACTTTGAGTGAGGCCTGAGGATCGTGTGAGCTTCCTTGAAGTTCCCTCAAGCTATTCCAACTCTTAGTTGGCTTTGTGGATGACTGAAACCCTCTATAGAATTCAAACTGCAACCTTCCCAAGTTAAAATGGTGATGGCTGAAACATAGCTCACAGTTGTAGGATGAATGCTTGGATAGCTTGAATATGATGTGGATGAACTGTTTCAAGTGTCAAGATGCAAAACGCACGAGCAAAATATGACTTGGCTAGGATTTTGCAGAAACTGCAATGTTTGGGAAGAAATTTGTGTTTTTTGAGTTTGAGAGTGTTTGGGATCTTTAGCATTCGTGTCTAGCCTTGTGATAAGTTTGTGAAGATGTCTATAATGATCCCAAGTCCACCCTTTATCAGATGTACAAGTTCTTTGGACTTTTGCAACTTTTCTTGCTTTTGAAGAAAAGTGAAGTGACTTGGGCCAACAAGCTTGTACTGGCTAGTTCTAGGGCTACCAAGGCTCAAGGTTTGTAATGTTGGAAAAGCTTGCCTTTATGAAAATGGCAATGTGCACTTTTGGCCAAAAATGGAATTACAACTTCTACAATGCTTCAAAAGCCAAAATAAAGCCATTATCCACTGAGTTAGCATTTAGTTATGGAGTGTAGACGGAGTTTAGGACCTGTAATACAAGGTACAAGCCTGCTTGATCAGATTTGCAACTTGATGCATTGTGAAAATGGCTTGAATAAAAGTGACAAAATGCCAATTTCTCTTTTTCGATTCTCCCTAACCACAAATGATCTTGGAGAGTTCTTGGACATTTTGGAAAGCTTGCAACATGATCTACAATACATCTTTGAAATGAATTTTGAGATACCTCTTGGAAATAGGTGAAAAATGTTCATGAAGTTAGGTCAAAAACCTGCCTAAATTAGGGCAAATTTTCACTAAGTCATTTAGTTCATGGACCCCTATTCACAAATTCATAACTTGAGATCCAAGCATCTTTTGGGAAAACTTTGTGAAGAAAAGTTGTAGATTTCATGGAGGACTATAACTTTCATGTTGGAAGTTTTCTTTGAATAAAATTGCATCATGGTGAAAAAATGGTGAAAAGTTGGGAAAAAATAAGAAAATTTCCATACTTAGAAAATTTCTAAGTTATGAAAAATTTTCAAATTAAAACCCTAATTTTCAAAATTGGTTTTCTTGGTCAAAAAGTTTCATATTTTGACATGTATTGATGAATTATGACCCTTGGCACTTTATTTTGACCAAAAAGTCAAAGTTTGACTTTTCAGTGTACAATTGACTTTTGATCAGTTGACTGCAAAATTCATCTGTCAATCCCATGAACTTGAGATCTTTTGAACAATGCAAATTAGGTCAAGATGATTCCATTGAATCCTTGAAACCATGCTTGAACTCAATTGGCCATTGGTTAGGTTAAAAATCAGAAACTGCCCTTTCTCAGTCAAAACCCTAATTTTGACCATTTTGCCCTTTTGATGATCTGATCAAATTTCTTGAGGAGTTGTGATCCAAACATGATCAAATGGTACATAGGAGCCTAAAATGTTGATGTGGATAAAAAATTATGAAGTTTGACTGTAAATTGGCCATGGGTGGCTTTTCCCCAATATAGTTGATTTTTAGGTTAACTGTCCAATTAACTGATCAAAAATGTGGTTCAAGGGTTGAAACTATTTGTGAACAATCTTAGGGGTCCAAGATGGTGTATGAAAGTCACATGAAGCATTTATGGTCCAAAAATACTTGTGCAAATGCAAACCCTAATTTTAGGTTATCAGTGCAAGATGAGGTGTCTTGAGCTGACCAAACCCTAATCTTGTCTTGAGTCCAAGAAGTCTTGTGAGGAAAATCTTGATAAATGAGAGGGAAAATTTTGGGGTACAACAGCTTCCCCTGTTCAATCTTCTTGAATCAGAAGAGTTAGATTGGCGAATTTTTCGTTCGTGACTCGAAGGTAAAAGATGATTGGACACTAGAGTGCCCGTAAATTTGTACTCAACAAAGCGTAGTTGAGGGAATGGGCTTAAAGATGCCATTTGGAGAGGTGATAGAATATTGCTGGAGATAGGCTTGTAGATGCCATCCAAGAATATCTATTGAATAGTAAGTTGTAAGTCAAAAGAATGAGTATCAGAATGGTGTCCATGTCTGGAACGTATCTGAACTGTATCTGGAGACTAAAATCTGAATGAGAAACAGAATAGCATCCGTTTCTGGAGCGTATCTGCACTATATCTGGGATCTGAATCTGAATGAGTATCAGGATGGCATCCATATCTAGAGCGTATCTGAACTGTATCTAGAGACTGAATCTGAATGAGTATCAGAATGGCATCCTTGTCCGGAGCATATCTGAATTGTATCTGGAGACTGAATCTGAATGACTATCAGAATGGCATCCTTGTCTGGAGCGTATCTGAACTGTATCTGAATGCTGAATCTGAATGAGTTACATAATGACTTTCGTATTTGGAGTGTATCTGAACTGTATCATGAAGTCTTTAAACATTGTTAATGATAACTGTTAATCTTATCCTGAAAAGGGTAAAACGTTAGCTGAAACACAAAGTTATGTTGCATGAAATGCATGATGCAATAAATGTGTCTCATCAATGTTTATGATATATGGATGTAATGTATGCGCATGTAAGCTGATTTGCTGTCTTGCTGAGGAAAATAAATCCTTGACTGCTGTTGGGGAGAATAAATCCTTGATTGTAGAGGATAAGAAATCCTTGGCGACTGTTGGGGATTAAAAATCCTTGACAACTTCTGTGGGGATATAGGGATCCTTCATGTCTCTAAGTTGGAGTATTTGACAAGAATTCTGTTGCGAGCAATGCCGTATACTGCTTGAGAAATCTGCTTGGGGAATCCAGAGAAATTGATGACTTCTATTGGGGATTACACAAAGGAAATCCTTGATCTGCTGGAGAATAAGGAAGACTCTGATGACTTCTCTGGGGAATTAAGAATGAGAATCTTTATTCTGTTAGGGAGCAATGAAAACTTTGGCGACTTCACTGGGGAATTAAGAATGAGAATCTTCATTCTGTTGAAAAGCAATGAAAACTCTGTGGGGAAGGAAGCTCACTGCTGGAGAGTAGGTTGAGGAGTTTAGGTCATCTTCCACTTTACTGGGGGATAATACTAGGTTGGGGAGAGACAAAAGTTAATTGTTATCTGGTTGATTTCCAGGCTTCAAGATAACTTGCTGGGGTATTTAGAGCAACTGGATGGTTTTCGCTGGGGATTGATAGTTAGAAGTTTTGGCTCCGCTGGGGATTGAGAGTTTGAAGTTTTAACTCTAATGGGGATTTAAAGGTTTGAAATTTTAGCTCCGCTGGTGATCTAGATGATGTATTGTTGGGATTGCTCCTGGAATAGCCTAAAGACATTTTCCTATTCTTTCAACCTGACAGTAGTTGTTCTTTTCCACTTTGTTTATTTGTAAACAGTAATTATGTTCAAATGCATATGTTCATCAATGAATCATTGGACGTTTTTGCAAATAAAAACACAAGTGTAAAAAAAAAAAACAAAGGCAAATAGTTTTATGTACTTTGAAAGAGATATCTTTGTATTTACTTTGAATAATTATTTTGTACAAAGGAGACATACATCCTAGTAAGAGGATGGTGTCATCAAAATAAGAAAAATTTTATACAAAGATAGCTATGTGTAAAAAAATCCCATGGGGTTCCCATTCTGCTATAACCTTTGTAACTCTGAATATCTTGTCCATTTGTTGCTTCGTCCGAAGATGATTGGATTGATCAGAAGCTCCAGGTTTGCCAGTGAAGAGATTGTCCTCAAAGTGATCCAACGAGACATAGTCATACGCTTTAATTCCCTAACTTTTTCCTGGACCGCCCTTTCGGGTTTTCAGTCCACCGAGAATCCCTTTTTTACCTAAGTCGCCCTTTCGGGTTTTCAACTTGCCGGGTGTACATATTTTTTTATTTTATCCCTAATTTTTGCCCGAACCTTTTTGGTTCGCCGGGATGCCCTTGTTTTTCTTAGGTGTGTCAACCTAGCGGGTCTCTTATGCATAGTATCTTTTGACTATGTCTGCGTTCGCAGAGTGTGGCAGGTCGTCGCCGTCCATGGTTGTTAAGATCATTACCCTACCAGAAAAGATGTTTTTGATTACAAATGGTCCTTCGTAGGTAGGAGTCCATTTTCCCCTGGGATCACTTTGTGGAAAGATAATGCGCTTGATCACTAGATCTCCAACTTGATATACTTGGCGTCTGACTTTCTTATTGAAAGCCTTGATCATCCGCTTTTGATACGTCTGATCGTGGCAAACAACAGTAAGTCTCTTCTCGTCAATTAAGTTCAGTTGATCAAGCCGGGTATGGATCTAATCGTCTTCACTCAAACCAGCATCCTTCATGATTCTCAAAGAGGGAATCTGAACCTCAATAGGTAAAACAACTTCCATGCTATATAACAATGAATAGGGTGTTGCCCCAGTTGATGTGTGTGCCGTGGTACGGTACCCGTGAAGAGCAAACGGTAAAATCTCATGCCAGTCCTTGTAGGTGACTGTCATCTTTTGTATGATCTTTTTGATATTTTTGTTAGCAGCTTCAACTGCACCATTCATCTTTGGCCGATAGGGGGATGAATTGTGATGTTGAATTTTGAAATTCTCTCAAAAAGCGGTGATCATAGTGTTGTTAAGGTTTGTACCGTTATCAGTGATGATCCTTTCGGGGATATCGTACCGGCAAATAAGGTTCTGCTTGATGAAGTGGGCAACAACATTCTTAGTAACGGATGTGAAGGAAGCTGCTTCGACCCACTTGGTGAAGTAGTCAATGGCCACCAGAATGAAGCGGTGTCCATTGGAAGTTGTAGGCTTGATCTCTCCAATCATGTCGATTCCCCACATAGCGAAGGGTCAAGGAGCTGTTAAGACATTTAGAGGAACCGGAGGCACATGCACCTTGTCGACATAGATTTGACACTTATGGCAGATCCGGGAGTGTTGATAGTAGTCAGCTTCCATGGTAGACCAGTAATAGCCTGCCCGTAGAATCTTCTTAGCCATCGTATGCCCGCTAGAGTGAGTGCCAAAGGTGCCCTCATGCAATTCAGCCATGATCTTTTCAGCTTCAATCTTGTCCACACAACAGAGCATAATAGAATCATGATTGCGC
Source organism: Vicia faba (assembly GCA_948472305.1). Classification (NCBI taxonomy): domain Eukaryota; kingdom Viridiplantae; phylum Streptophyta; class Magnoliopsida; order Fabales; family Fabaceae; genus Vicia; species Vicia faba. The sequence continues at coordinate 19,855,151 of OX451736.1, read as the reverse complement.
TTGTACAGGATGCCATTACTTAGGAAGAACTTAGCTGAGAATCTCCTTAAGAACTTTTTGTCGTTGACTAAAGCTCCTTCAGGATATTCTTGAGCCTCGATATACCTTTTGAATTCATGAAACCACGACTGGTCCACTACTTCTTCGGTATTAATCTCGTGACAATGTGTTGGTTCGTCCATCCGTTCAATGGAGATTTGGGGAGCTTCATTGTCCCAATCAAGTTTAAACATAGATGACATTGTAGCTAGAGCATCTGCCAGCTGATTTTCTTCTCGCGAGAACTGCTCGAAGGTAATCTGCTCGAAATGTAGTAACAATGTCAAAACATGTTCTTTGTAAAGGATGAGGTTTGGATGCTTAGTATCCCACTCTCCTTTGATCTGACTGATGACCAAAGCTGATTCCCCAAACACATCTAAGGATTTGATTCCCAAGTCTATGGAAACCTTGAGTCTAAAGATGCATGCTTCATATTCTTCCATGTTGTTCGTACAGTTGAAGCAAAGTCTGGTCGTGAAAGGAGTATGGCATCCTTCTGGAGATATGAGCACAACACTGATACCGTTACCGAGTGCATTGGAGGCCCCATCAAAGTACAGGGTCCATCGGGATCCTTGTTCAGGTCCGTCATATGGTCTGAAATCTTCAACGTTGTCCAATGTCATGATGTCTTCATCGGGGAAGTTGAATTTCATGGATTGATAATCTTCTACAGCTTGATGAGCCAGATGGTTAGCTAGCACACTCCCCGTTATAGCTTTTTGGGTCGTGTATTGTATATCGTATTCTGTAAGGATCATCTTCCATCTAGCTATCCTCCCAGAAAGAGAAGACTTCTAAAAGATGTATTTTATCGGATCCATCTTAGATATCAGCAAAGTGGTATGAGTCAACATATATTGCCTTAGCCGACGAGTAGCCCATACCAAAGCGCAGCAAGTTTTCTCGAGCAGTGAATATCTTGTTTCACAGTCGGTAAACTTTTTGCTAAGGTAATAAATGGCATGCTCTTTTTGGCCAGACTAGTCATGATGCCCCAATACACACCCCATTGAATTCTCTAAGACGGTCAGATACATGATTATCGGTCTTCCTTCGACGGGTGGCATCAAGACATGAGGTTCTAGCAAATACTCCTTGATTTTATCGAAAGCAAACTGACATTCATCGTTCCATCTGACTACCTGATCTTTCTTCAATAGCTTGAAGATTGGTTCACAGGTAGACGTTAGGTGAGAAATGAACCTGGCAATGTAGTTTAGGCGTCCCAAAAAACCTCTGACCTCCTTTTCAGTGCGAGGAGCAGGAATTTCTTGTATAGCTTTGACTTTGGCAGGATCAACCTCGATGCCTTTATTGCTGAAAATGAAATCCAAGAGTTTACCAGACCGGACTCCGAATGTGCACTTGTTTGGATTCAATCTTAGCTTGTACTCCTTCAACCTGACAAACAGCTTTTGCAAGTGATCGAGCTGTTCTTCTTCAGTTTGTGATCAGGCTATAGTGTCATCTACGTAGACCTCTATCTCATGATGTATCATATCATGAAGCAAAGCTACCATGGTGTGTTGATAGGTTGCCCCGACATTCTTTAGTCCGAATGGCATCACTTTGTAGCAGAACGTACCCCACTGTGTGACAAAAGTAGTTTTCTCCATGTCCTCAGGTGCCATTTTGATCTGATTATAGCCTGAGAATCCGTCCATGAAAGAAAATACTTTGTGATGAGCTGTGTTGTCAACCAGGATGTCGGTGTGCGGAAGTGGAAAGTCATCTTTAGGGCTGGCCCTGTTTAAATCTCTATAATCCATGCACATTCTCACTTTGCCGTCTTTTTTAGGCACGGGAACAATGTTAGCCACCCATTGAGGATAAGAAGTAACAACTAGAAATCCAGCATTGAACTGTTTCATAACCTCCGCTTTGATCTCCTCTGACATGTCAGGTCGCATGCGGAGGACTTTTGGTTTCACTGGCGGATAGTCTTCTCTTGTGGGTAGATGGTGTACCATGATGTCTGTATCGAGTCCCAACATGTCTTTGTATGACCAGGAAAAGATTTCAACAAATCATGCAATAGCTGAATTAGGCGCTCCTTGACATTCGGCTCTAGATTGGCACCTATTTTGATTTCCTTTTTATCATCCTCAGTTCCCAAGTTAATTGTATCCAACTGCTCCTCATGAGGCTGAATTGCTCTTTCCTCTTGCTGTAGTAATCTGGCCAATTCCCATGGCACCTCAAAATCTCCCTCACCTTCGTATTCGGCTTGGTAGACCAGATCTTCAGAGTCATTGAAGGTTATAGCAGTATTGCTACCCATGGGTTCCGGAATAGAGGGTACCTGCATTTGTGAGTGTGGGTGTGTGTAAGGGTATAGCCATCTTAAAACAACAAAATGAAAAAGAAATACAATGAGCACAAAAGGTTTAAATATGAAAAGCGTCCATGATTCATTAAATGACATATGAAAATGAAATAAGAACCCTTACAAATGGACCTATGTGCCTCGGGTAAGACACAAGGTTGAAAATGTACGAATTGTTTTGTGAATTATTACAGATCCAACAGAAATGGAAAAGATAAATTAATGAGTTATAAAAGTAATTGGAACAAAGTCTTTTTCTTCCCAGTTGCACAGTCCTCCGCCGACAGTAGGAAATATCCAATCTTCCAAGCTTCCCTCTTCTTCACTGTCCTCTAGTGCATTAACCCCTTGGTTGCTGATCTTCACAGGTGGCCCTCCGGCACGGGCGCGACGCACAACCTTCTAACCAGTTGAGGTGAACCCCAAGCCAAACTTGTCTGATTTGTAAGGAATGTATGGAAGCTGACCCCATATTGTGCATCCCCCTTCTTCCACTACTGCTCTTTCATCCTTTAAAGATGACATCTGAGGCGGAGGTCTTGTGATCACAGGAGTTGAGGATACCGCCTTGGTTGCCGCTATTTCTTCAGAGACTTCGTCAAAATGTTGGAAAGGGGTCTCTATGAACTCGCCATATAACTCCACATAACGAAAGGAATTTAGATGACTAATCATATACTCCTCCTCACCATGGACAATTATGATCTTTCCTTGGATGGGGTACTTGAGCATTTGATGCAAGGTGGAGGTGATAGCTCCGGCATTGTGAATCCAGGGGCGTCCCAACAGACAAGAGTAAGAAGGATGGATGTACATCACATAGAATGTCGAGTTGAAAACCTGAGTTCCTACCTTGATTGGGATGTCTACCTCCCCATGGACCATCCTCTTAGATCCATCAAAAGCTCGCACCACTATATTATTGGGTTTTAGAGTCAGCCCCTTGCAATCCAACCTATCGAGGGCTTTCTTCGGCAAGACATTCAGAGATGACCTAGTATCAACCAAGACATGAGCTAGGGTTGTTCCCCTACACTCCATCGAGACATGTAGTGCATCATTGTGTTTTCTCCCTCGGGGTGTCAAGTCAGCATCGCAGAAACCCAGGCCATTATTAGCTGTCAAACTGGCCACACAGTCCTCGAACTAGTCAGCAGACGTTTCTTACGGCACATGAGTTGTCTTCATAAATTTGACCAAAGCTTTGGCATGAGCTTCAGAGCAAAGCAGCAAGGCTAGCATAGAGATCTTGGAAGGGGTCTGCCCTAGTTGTTCAACCACATCATAATCACTCTTCTTAATGATCCTCAGGATTTCTTCCATCTCCTCCTTGGATGTTTCAAGAATAACTACTGACTGAGCCTTCGTCAAGACAGGCTCCTATTGAACATTCTTTCCTTTATTCTCAGCAGAGGAAGTAGGAATTGGAATTGTATTGTCTTTGTTGGCAGGTACACTTGCGGGTATAATTACTGGTGTAGGGGTAATCTTCGGAATGGCCATGGGTCTAAAGACTGCTGTTGGAGGAGCAATCTCTGGAGAAAAGATTATTCCACTACGGGTAACCTTGCTTGTTCCGGCAACATTACTGATGTCGGGATTATCCTCTTCGGAGCTTTCTTCTTCAGCAGTCTGTTCAATCTGTTTGACACCATGGTAGTAGATTTCTCCACCATAGTTCCATGGTACCGTTTTATCTGACTTGTATGGGGTTGGCCCGGGCATTGTTATCTTCAATGGAATAGTCATTGGAGCAGATGTAATCTTAACGGGTTTTTTTGGAACCCTGGAAGGATTGACGTAGATGGTTATTATTGAAACTTCTGGAACTGGAATGGGTGAAATAGGAGTTTTCTCAAACAAAATTTCTTGATTCTCAATCAATTGTTGGATCCCTTTCTTCAACAGAGGACAGTCAAATGACGAGGACAGGCAAATACGACAATCTTTGTCACAACCCTGGAAGACGCCAACTTTTATCAAATTCAACTTGATGGTCAGGAGAGGAGTTAACAATTCATCCACGGTGTCAACAAATAAGTCTTCCTCAATAGCACTGGCATTGTGTCCATGCCTCGGCATTGGAGCGGAGATAACATTCGGCTTCTCAAGAGCTTCAAATTCAACTTTCTTTGCGTCGATCAGATCTTGAATCTTGTTTTTCAGAGCCCAACAGTTGTTGGTGTCGTGCCCTGGACTTTCAGAATGGTACGCGCATCTGACATTGGGATGGTAGTGGGGAGATACAGTATTAGGATTTTTAGGGGCCTCTTTTAGCATGTCCATATTCAACTTTAGAAGATGTGGTAGGACTTGAGCTGGAGGCATGTTTATCTTGGTGAATTGTCGTACAGGCCTTTCCACCCTTTGTTGGTTATTTCTCGGCTGGTCATTTCTCGGCTGGTTGTTTCTCGACTGGTCTGATGCAGGCTTTTGAATTATAACGGCCCCCACTGTTGGTCGTCGTTCGTTTCTTCCCTGATTCCTCTGTGCATAGACAGCAAACACTTCATTCTTTCCAGTGAAGGGCTTTTTTATAGTTGCAGAGGTAGACGTGTCTTTCTGAATTTTCCCACTTCTTATACCGGCTTCCACCCTCTCGCCAGTTAAAATCAATTCAGTGAACCCTGCGGAGGAACTCCCAATCGGATGATTAAAGAAAGGACCTGATAGATTTCCTAGGAACATGTCCACTAGCTCCCTTTCAGATAATGGTGGTTGCACCCTTCCGGCTAAATCCCTCCACTTTTGGGTGTAGTCTTTGAAGCCCTCATTGGATACCATTGCCATACTCTGGAGTTGAGTACGGGTTGATGCCAAGTCGGCATTGTATTGATATTGTTTATAGAAGATGGCGGCCAAGTCTTCCCAATTATGGACATCTGCCATCTCCAACTGGTAGAACCAATCAAGTTGTATTCTTGATAAATTGTCTTGGAAAAAGTGGACCCACAAGTCTTTGTCAGCAGAATGTGGTTGAATTTTCCTGACATAAGATAGTAGGTGCATTTTGGGACAAGACACCCCATCATACTTAGCAAATAGTGGCACTTTAAACTTAGGAGAGTTACTATTCCAGATACCAGCCCTAACTCCTCAAAGTCTAGCCCCGGTACTCTCTGTACTTCCATAGCGGCTAGACGTTCTTCCATGTTTTTGTATTTGTCATCGGCCGGAGGGTATTACTGTTCGGAGTAGTCCTCTTCTTCCTCTTCTTCTGCTTCAGAATCAGATGGCACTTCCGTTCCTTTTCCTTTTCCTTCCCCATCTTTAGATGTTGATGGGAATTCCAAGGTCCGTCTGGCTTGTCCTTCAACCCTTCTGCCCATGATAACCACACCGACTCGCTTCTTCTTCTTTTTCTCTTTCTATTTCTCTAGCAGAGTCTTGAGTTCCTCCCGCCCCTTGGCTAAGGTGAAGAGTAGCTGTTGAAATTGTGAATTCTGAGCTTGTAAGTCCTTGACCGTTTGTTCTAGATCCATCTTGCTGAAATAAATAGCAGAGAGATGAGGAAACTTGGTGTGAAGACCTGCTTATGCATATGATAAATGATATGTATTCATGCGATGCTTTCAAGGATTCAGAAATTCAAATTTGTTTTAAACAAAAAGAAACAGACGTCATATTAATAAGATAGAATTGTTAGTACATCAATGCCCCCTGGGAAAAATAATACAAAATTCTAAGGTAAAAAGACATTGTGCATCCTCTTTGGTGCAATGTAGGTGTTGAGAGTCTGCTCTTCATGAAGTAGCCGAGTGAGTTCCAAAACCTTCTTCTCGCTTGCGTAGAATTGGGATTCAAAAGTATCACGCTCTCCCTTGAGTTGTATCCAACTCCTTTGTATATTTTCGAGTGATGTTGGCATGTCAAGATGTAGGATGGTGTATGGAACCTCTCCTTCCTTAACAGGCTCTATAATCACTGGGAGAATGGAGGGGTAAGGCATCATAAGACTTTGGGCGCGGGTTTGTACCCACTTGAGGTAAGGCTCAAGGGGGATGGAATTCTTGTGTCCCAATGTCTTACTGTCTACCTTGTTGGGTATCCTCCAAGCTCGGATGAATCTTTGACGGAGTCCTTGGTTGTCGTTATCGAGGTCGAAAACCAAACCTTGAATCAGCATATCATGTGGGCCATCCCATCGGGCATAACCAAATTGTCTTAGAGATAAGCAAGGGTTGTAGGTAATGCCTCCCCTAATGCCAAGTAGAGGGACGTTAGGGAATTCCCCACAATGGTCAATAATGATAACATTCTCTTTGGATCGAGAACACCAATGAATGTCTGAATGTGTAAGAGTCATCAACCGTTATGACCACCTCAAACCTTTCTCATTCTTCAAAACTGATTGGGGAAGATGAGAAATAAACCATCTTTCCAAGAGAGGAGTGCAACACATGAGAACACCTGTTTTCCTCATTGTATGGGTGTGAAAAGAGTGTAAGATATCCCCAAGCAATGTAGGCACCTGGTTGCGAGACATGAATATTTTGACAGTGCTCACATCTATAAGTTGGTCAGGATTAGGGAACAAGACCATCCCATATATGAGAATAGCTACAATCTCCTCAAAAGCTTGCAAGTCTAGAGAATTCCAACAACTTTGGGCCTTCTGAAACAGAAACTTTGACAAGAAACCTTTGACACCACTTCTAGTTTCCCAATGTGTTGTGACATCAGATGAGTGCAAGTGCAAGGCTTGAGCAATCTCTTCTAGATTTGGATCTCTTTCCGTACCTTTAAAGGGTGGTTTATTGAGAATAGGAATCCTCAAGAGTTGAGAAAATTCCTCCAAAGTGGGCACAAGTTGGTAGTCAGGAAATGTGAAGCAGTGATGCAAAGGGTCAAAGAACTGGAAGAGAACTTTCATCATATCCTCTTATGTGTTTGCAGTGACAAAGTTGAGTAGACAACCATGTCTCTCGATGAATGGAGAATTCTCAGGAATCCTTGAAGCTAGCTCCTTGAGTTGTGGAGGAATTCTTACAAGGTTGATTTGGATAGTTTTCCTGCGAAGTGAATCCATAAAATACAAAACAAGAACAAAGATGAATCTCCAAAATCCTTGAAAGGGTTAGTGGATGCATATGATGTTCATGATGTCCATGATGTTATGCACAAGTATATATGTACAAGCAAATCACACAAGTTCCTAGTTTAGGCTTGCATGGGGTTTCATAGGTAAGTACCCTCTTGAAGTTTAGTTGGCTCAATATGTCCTAGTAATAGTAACCGGGTTCTAAGGAGCTCAATATCATTGGATTGTTTCCTTGTTCATTGTTTCAATTCAGCCTCTTTACTGGCGACCAAAATATTCCAAGGAACCAACCCTCAATGAGTGTAGTATGGAGTATCTACCAACTTCAGACTGTACCAAAGCCTGTCATCTCACTACATCCTAAAAGGCCAAGTTGGTCAAGTAAAGGTTCTAAAAGTTCATTAGTGCTTCATGACATCACTCAGCGGCCCCGTATTCTCTTTGATTGACTCAAAGGCTACCGGTACCCACAAATATGCCGCACTAATATATCTATTGGTTAGACCATGTCGGTATACCCCGCACAGTTTCCACACGTATTGTTATTTACCTATAATGTTTCCCAAATCCGGGTAGAGGATTTAAACCCAAACAATAGAACCAAAATGTAAACCAAACAAGTCAAACAAATGTAAGCAAATAAAGGTGATATAAACCCTAAGGTAACCCCACTTTAGAATTGTCCCCAGCAGAGTCACCAGTTCTATAATGCGGTGGGAGAACTGACTTGAGGTTTTGCGTTTATGTTCGCAAATGTTGCGGTTAGCAAGAGTCGCCACCGACTTTTGTTTTATCCAAAAGGAAAGGTAAAAAAGCACAGGAAATACCTTTGAGATGTTTTCTTGAGTTCGGGAGGTAGATTATGAAAAGGGAAGGTGCTAGAACCCTTTTCATCCATGGTTTTCCATGGGCTCTTAGTTACTTGTTTAGATCACTTGCTTTTGCTTTGAAATTGTTTGAAATGGTGCTTTGTGTGGTTTTGAAAGTAGTTTAAAAAGAGGCCATCGTTTAGGCAATCTTTGTAATGATTCTCGTTCGTAAGAATGTATACAAAGATGGTTGTCTTTTGAAAATGTTTCAATGTTTTGTAAGATGTTTGAAAATGTTTTGAAATGTGTGTGTGTTTGTTTTTGAAAATAGCAAGGATTATTTTGAAGTTGATCAAGTAACTAGAAGCTATCTACCTACTCAAATGTCTTTCTTGTGCATTTTTATTCCTTTTACATTGTTGATTTACCATTAATTTGGTAAACAACCCTATCTTTGGATGTTAAACGGGACGGGCGTGGGTCATCATATGACCATGATAACAATATTGCCAAGTATCTTAGCAAGTTTTGAGGGACTAAGATCATCTTTAGGAAACCTTTTGATAGCGTCATCGAGGGACTATGATCTTTTGTTTTGTTTTTCTTTGTGTTGTACCCCAAAATTTTCCCTCTCATTTTATCAAGATTTCCCCTCACAAGGCTCCTTGAACTCCAGACAGGATTAGGGTTTTGCACTGCCCAAGACATCTCCTTGCACTGATGACCTAAATTAGGGTTTGAGTTTGCACAACGATTTTTGGACCTCCAATGCTCAAAGTAACTTTCATACTTCATGTTGGACTCATAATTTTGTCCATACCAAGCTTCAAGCCTTGAATCAAATTTTTGCCCAGTCAATTGGACAGTTGACCTAGAAATCAGCTATATTGGGGAAAAAGTTAACTGTGGCCAATTTACAGTCAAACCTCATGAATTTTGACCCACATCAACATTATAAACTCATATGAACCATTTGATCAAGTTTGGACCACAACTCCACAAGAAATTTGATCAAATAATCAAAAGGGCAAAATGGTCATTTTTAGGGTTTTGATTGTACAAAGGCAATTTCTGACTTTTTGACCTAGCCAATGGCAAATTGGGTTCAAGCAAGGATTCAAGGACTCAATGGCATCATCTTTACCTATTCACAAGGTTCAAAAGATCTCAATTGCATTGGATTGACAAATGAATTTTTCAGTCAACTGATCAAATTTTGTCTATACACTGAAAAGTCAAACTTTGACTTTTTGGTCAAAATCAAGTGCCAAGGGTCATTTTTCATCAAAATATGTCAAAACATGAAACTTGTTCATCAAGAAACCTATTTTTGCATATTAGGGTTTAAAGTTGAAAAATTTTCATAACTTAGAATTTTTTTAAGTTATGAAATTTTCTTAATTTTTCCTAACTTTGCCCAACATTTTCACCATGATTAATTTGGATTCAAACAAAACGTCCAACATGAAATTTTTATTCCTCCACAAAGTCTACAACTTTTATTCACAAAGTTTTCCCAAAAGAAGCTTGGATCTCAAGTTATAGTTTTTGGAACAAGGGTCCCTAAAACTTTTAACTTAGTGAAATTTTGCCCTAATTTAGGCATGATTTTGACCAATCTTCATGGCCATTTTTCACATTGTTCCACTTGGAATCTCAAATTTAATTTCTAATATGGATTGTATATCATGTTTCAAGCTTTCAAAAATGTCCAAGAACTCTCCAAACTCATTTGTGGTTAGGGAGAATCGAAGGCTTGAAGTTGGCAAAAACTCACTTTTCATCCATGGCATGTTCATTGTGATACAAGTTGCAAATTCAAATCAGCTTGCTTTGCACTAGATTGCAGGCCTCAAAACCATTCCACACTGAATAATTAAGTGCAAAACCATTGGTCTAAGGAATTGTTTTGGTCATTAGAGCATTGCACCTTGGATTAATCCCTAAGTAGAAAAAGCAAAATTTCCATTTTTGCTTAAATCATGCTTTATGTCAAAACTGATTTCTTGAGCATTGGTCCATATCTGATGCAGAAAATCAAATCCACAAATTGGAGGGGCCAAGGGCAAAGTGTGCAAGCATAAGAATAGCCTGTACAGGGCTGTTGGACATCACTTCCCACTTTTGCTTCATATACAAGAAATATGCCAAATACATGAGAACTTGAACATCAACCAAAACCAACTTGTGCAAGCTTTTGAAACATCTTTCTCACATCCCTCTGAGCCAGAAACATGACCTCTTAAGCCCTCAAACATCCCATAGCAAGAAATCACCTTCCATTGGCAAAACAGGGCAGCATCTGCAACTTGATTTCCATAGCACATTTTGCTCGTGCGTTTTCCCCCAAGTTGGTTCAAACACCTTCCATTCAATACATCCAAGCTATCCCAAACCTCAAAAACCAACTGTAACTCCATTTACAGGGTTTTCCATTTTCATTTTGAGCTTTTGCAGGTTGAGTTATGTAGGCTGATTCAAGTACATTCAAGGCAAGCTAGACATTCGAGAAGGTCAAGTGAAGTTCAAGCAAGCTCCCAGACATCTGAGGCCTTGTTGAAAAGCTCCACATTGCCATACACGAAGTCAGCTGAAACAGGTTTTTGTCAACTTCCTATCTCTCTATTTAGGAACATTTAGCCTTAGGTTTGTGAATAAGAAATGTAGTATTCATAGCCATGAAGTTGTACATATGCTCAGTTTTCATTTTTATTAAGCATGCTAAGAGAATTTGGTCCATAAACATACTGAAAAAATTTGGGTAGATTTTAGGGCCAGAGAAATCCTCTCTAGTTTTTGAGAGTTAGGATTAGTTTTTTATATGGTTAGATTCGTCTTGAAAAGCTCTACAACTTTGATGTTATGTGTTTTTGCAATAGAGCTCGTATGCAGGATGTCCATGTTTGATAACAGGCGCGCGCGTTTTGTTTGAAAGTCAGAGGTTGAAGATGAAGTGGTGGGATGGGCTTGGTCCTGGCTCACTATTGACACCCCCCTTTTACTTTTTGCACCCCCTGGCCCAATTTCTATATATTTTATATTTTTGTATCTTATTTTCATTTCTGATTTTATTTTATTATTTCCAAATATAAAAAGTACTCAAAAATATTTTTATAAATTTTTCATATTTATTTTGTATTTTATTTTCATTTTTTCTAACATAAAATTAATTTATTGATTATATACTTTTATTTTATTTATTGAAAACTTAAAAATAAATTATATTTGTATCTTATTCTTTATTTTATTCATACCAAAAAATATTATTCTAAAAATGTCTTTATTTTTGTTTATATTTTATTTTATTTTTTATACATATTTAATATAATTAATATATATACACACTTTTATTTTATTTAATAAATACTTGGGAATAAAAACATGAAAAATATACTTTTTTTTATTATTATTATTTATAAATAATACCTTTTTATAGATATATTTAATTTTTGTATATATATTATTTTATATTGTATATAAATAATGTAATTAATATATTTATTTCCTTAAAGAAAAATTAGGGTTTACCCTTAATAAAAAAAATATAATAATCCTTTTTTCCTTTCTTTAAATATTTTTTTACATACATAAATAACAAAAACCTTTTTTTTGCATTATTCATATTATTTGATATATTTATTTATTTTGTTTCTTTAAATATTGTCCATTTATTATTTATGCGATTATTCAATTTGGATGTAATAGTAAAACTAGGGTTTTTATTTCTTGTCAAATACACCCCCATTCAAAAATTGTACCCCCATCCCCATAATCATGTTGTAATAGCTTAGACTTTTAATTCTCGCACTTTATGCTTTCAATTATGCCATGATTAGAGATTAGGGTTTGTATGCAAAAATCCAAAATCAACAAGTAGTTTGACCTAATACAAAGATAAAAATGCCTGAAAATCAATACACAATGCACACTTGCACCCTTAGGGTTACATCCACTTGTTGCCTTAAAAATGGGCCATGTTATGCATGTTGGGTACTTTGGCAAAACAAAACAAAAACAAAACAAAAGATCATATTCCCCCGATGACGCTATCTTGGTTTCCTAAACAAAAATGATCAAGTCCCTCAAAAATTTGCCAAAAATAATTGACACAATTGCTATCATGGTCTATGCGATGACCCGCGCCTGTCACGTTTAACATCCTAATACAAGGTTGTTTACCAAATGCAATGGTAAAACAACACTGTCAAAAGGGTTAAAAACATATAGGAAAGATCTTTGAGTAAAATAGGGGAGATAACTCTTAGTTACGTGATCAAAGCTTGCAAAAACATCCTTTCTATTTTCAAACACACTTCACAACACAATTTCAAAACATTTCCCAAATAAAACTTTCAAACATTGAAATCTTTTCAAAAGACAAAACACCTTTGTATACATTCAAACAAGAATCATTACAAAGGTTGCCACAACGATGGCCTCTTTTCAAAACATCTTTCAAAACCACACAAAAAGCACCATTTCAAACAATTGGAAAAGCAAAGCAAGTGATCTAAACAAGTAACTAAGAGTCCATGGATAACCATGGATGAAAAGGGTGCTTGCACCCTCCCTTTTCATAATCTACTCCCCGAACCCAAGAAAGCATCTCAAAGGTCTTTCCTGTGCTTTTTGACCTTTCCTTAGGATAAAATAAAAAGTCGATGGCGACTCTTGCTAAACCAAAACATTTGCGAACACAAACGCAAAATCCCAAGTCAGTTCTCCCACCGTATCACAGAACTGGCGACTCTGCTGGGGAAATTCTCTAAAAGTGGAGTAACCTTAGGGTTTAGATCACCTTTGCATGCTTATCTTGTTTTCCTTGATTGCTTTACATTTGGTTCTCCTGTTAGGGTTTGGATCCTCCACCCGGATTTGGGAAACATTCATAGGTAAATAGCAATACATTGTGGAAACTGTGTGGGGTATACCGACATGGTTGAAGCAATAACTATATTACTGCGACATATTTGTGGGTACCGGTAGCCTTTGAATCAATCAAAGAGAATACGGCGCCACTGAGTGATGTCATGAAGCACTAATGAACTCTTAGAACCTTACTTGACCATCTTGGCCTTATTAGGGGTAGTGAGATGACCGACTTTGGTACAGTCCGAAGTTGGTAGATACTTAATACTACACTCATTGAGGGTTGTTTTCTTGGAATATTTCAGTCGCCAGTTAAGTGGATAAACTGAAACAATGAACACAGAAAATAATCCAGTGATATTGAGCTCCTTAGAACCCGGTTACTATTTATAGGACAAGTTGAGCCAACTAACTTCAAGAGGGTACTTACCTATGAAACCTCATGCAAGCCTAAAACTAGGAACTTGTATGACTTGCTTGTACATATGCTTGTGCATACATCATGAACATCATAAAGCATCATATGCATCCACTAACCATTTCAAGGGTTTGGATCTTCATCTTTGTTCTTGTTTTGTAGGTCATGGAATCTCTTCGCAGGAAAACAATTCAGGTCAACCTTGTGAGAATCCCTCCTCAACTCAAAGAACTTGCATCCAAGATTCCATAGAATTCTCTCTTCAGTGAAAGACATGGTAGACTTCTCAACTTGGTCAACTCCAATATTGAAGAAGACATGGTGAAAGTCCTCTTCCAGTTCTTTGACCCCCTACACCACTGTTTCACATTTCCTGATTACCAACTAGTACCTACTTTGGAAGAATTTTCTTAGCTCCTGAGGATTACTATTCTTCATCAACTACCCTACAACGGTACGGAAAGAGAACCAAAGCCTGAAGATGTTGCTCAAGCCTTACACTTGCAACCATATGATATCAAAGGTCATTTGGAAACTAGAAGTGGTGTCAAGGGCTTCTTGGCAAAGTTTCTGTTTGAGAAGGCATAAGACTGTTGGAATTCTCTAGATCTGCAAGCTTTTGAGGAGATTGTAGCACTTCTCATCTATGGGTTGGTATTGTTCCCAAACCCTGATCAGCTTATAGATGTGAATGCTATCAAGATTTTCATATCTCGGAATCCTATACCTACATTGCTTGGGGACATCCTACACTCATTTCACACACGAACAATGAGGAAAAGAGGTGTTATCATGTGTTGTACTCCTCTTCTAGCAAGGTGGTTTATTTCTCACCTTCCCCAATCAGTTTTGAAGAATGAGCAGGGTTTAAGGTGGTCACAACGGTTGATGACCCTCACACATTCTGATGTTCATTGGTGTTCTCGGTCCAGAGAAAATGTCATCATCATTAATCGTTGTCGAGAATTCCCTAATTTCCCATTACTTGGCATTAGGGGAGGCATTACCTATAACCTCTATTTAGCTCTAAGGAAGTTTGGGTATGCCCGGAGGGATGACCCTCATGACGTGCTGATTCCTGACTTGGTTTTGACTTCGACAACGATGCTCAAGGACTTCGACAAAGGTTTATCTGAGCTTGGAGGATGCCTAACAAAGTAGATAGTAAGACACTGGGGCACAAGAATTCCACCCCCCCTTAAGACTTATCTCAAGTGGGTACGAACCCGCGCCCAGAGTCTTATAATGCCTTACCCCCATATTCTCCATGTGATCAAAGAGCCTATTATGGAAGGAGAGGTTCCATACACCCTCCTACATCCTGACATGCCAACATCATTGGAAGAATTGCAAAAGAGTTGGATACAACTCAAGGAAGAGCGGAACACTTTTGAAGCCAGCTTCTATGCCAGTGAGAAGAAGGTTTTGGAACTTACCCGCCGACTTCATGAAGAGGAGACTCTTAACACCTACATCACGCCAAAGAGGATGCGCAACATCTTTTTACATTAAGAATTTTGTAATATTTTTCCCATGGGGCATTTATGTACTAACAAATTTCTTCTTATTAATATGATGTGTGTTCTTTTTGTCTGCAATAAATTTGAATTTTTAAATCCTTGAATGCATTACATGAAGAACATATCATTCATCATATGCATAAACTGGTCTTCACACCAGGTTTCCTTATCTTTCTGCTTTTTATTTCAGCAAGATGGATATAGAGAAGACGGTTAAAGATCTGCAAGCACAGAATTCGCAATTCCAACAACTCCTCGTGACCTTGGCAAAGGGTCAAGAGGACCTTAAAGCACTGTTAGAGAAAGAGAAGGAACCAGAAAAGAAGAAAAATAAAAGAATTTGTGTGGCCACTATGGGAAGAAGATTTGAGCATTAGGCTATGAGAGTTTTGGAATTCCTCTCGACCTCTGACGAAGGGGTTGGTAAAGGAAAGGGAGTTTCAATGCCCTCCAGGTCTGAAGCTGAAGAAGAAGAAGAGGAAGAGGATGAAGATTACTCCGAACAGTAGTACCCTCCAGCGGACGATAAGTATAAAAATCTTGAGGATCGGTTGGCAGCCATGGAGGTGCAAAGGGTACATGGGTTCGATTTCGAAGAACTAGGTTTGGTCGCTGGGATCGTCATTCCTCCCAAGTTCAAAGTACCTACATTTGATAAATACGACGATTTGTCCTGTCCAAAGATGCATCTGAGATCCTACGTCAAAAAGATCCAACCTCACTCTTCCGATAAGGATTTGTGGGTCCACTTTTTTCAAGATAGTTTGTCAGGTACGCAATTAGACTGGTTCTATCAACTTGAGAGATCTGATGTCCATAACTGGGAAGATTTGGCTGCTGCTTTCTACCGACAATACCAATACAATGCAGATTTAGCGCCTAGTCGTACTCAACTACAAAGTATGGGTATGGCCTCTAATGAGGGATTTAAGGAGTATGCCCAGAGGTGGCGGGATTTGGCTGAAAGGGTGCAGCCACCATTGTCGGATAGAGAGTTGTTTGACATGTTTTTAGGGACCCTGTCAGGTCCATTCTTCAATCACTTGATCGGGAGCTCATCTGCAGGGTTCACCGAATTAATTCTGACGGGTGAAAGGGTCAAAGCTGGCATTAAGAGTGGTAAAATTCAGAAGGATGCCTCTGCTTCCACTGCTATCAAGAAGACCTTCCCATCCAAAAAGGAAGTTTATGCTGTTTATACTCAGAAAAATCAAGGGAGAATGGAGCGCTGACCAGCGGTAGGGGCTGTGATGATCTAGAACTCCTCAGCCGATCAACCTCGAAACAGTCAACCTAGAGCTAACCCGCAAAGGGTAGAAAGGACACAACAGTAATTCACCCGGATCAATATGACACCGGCTCAAATCCTCCCTCATCTGTTAAAGTTAAACCTTACCAACTTGAAAGAAGCGCCAAAAAACCCAAATACCTTTTCTCCTTATTATCATTCCAATGCAAAATGTGCATACCATTCGGACAGTGTAGGGCATGACACCCACAACTGTTGGGCCCTTAAAAACAAGATCCAAGATTTGATAGATGCCAAGGAGGTAGAGTTCGATGCTCCCGAAAAACCTAATGTGATATCCGCTCGTATGCCAAAACATGGTCATAATGTCCATGCAATTATGGAAGATCTTCATGTTACCACTATTGATGACCTAATGACTCCGTTGCCAATGATTAAAATGAATCTGTTGAAAGCCAGGATTTTCCTAGGATGTGAAAAAGATTGTTACTTCTGTTCAACCTTGCAATCCGACTGTCCGCTGTTGAAGTCAAGCATTCGACGCCTGATGGATACTTAAGAGATCCTCTTTCAGAAAACTCTTGTTGCTAATATCACTCATGTTACTCATGTTACTTCAATCAATGATGTTGCTATAATCACCATTTCCGACAATCTTTCCAAGACCTGCAAAAGGCCTGTTAAGATTACACCAGATCCAAAGTTTGTACCGCTGAAGATTACCATGCCGAGGCCTATCCCATATAAGTCCAATAAGACAATACCGTGGAATTATGGAGGAGATATCTTCTATCACGGTGTGAAACAGATCGAATCAGTTGAAGAAAATTCTGATGAAGAGACTCCTAATGTGGGGAATATTGCAGGGACAAGTAAGATCACTCGTAGCGGAAGAATCTTCTCTCCGGAGATTGCTCCTCCACGGGTAGTCTTCAGACCCTCAAGTGCTCCTGTACCTGTCAAGATATCTGTGCGAAGTCCGGTTATTGAAGAAATTGATGCTCCCGAAGTTGTAGTCTATGTTGTTACTGTTGATAAAGGTAAGGGGATCCAAGAGGCGCCTGTCAGAACGAAGGCTCAGACTTTGGTTATCCCTGAGACCACCCAAAAGGAGATGGAGGAGATTTTAAAGATAATTAAGAAGAGCGACTATGATGTCGTAGAGCATCTGGGGAAAACCCCTTCAAAAATCTCTATGCTGGCTCTATTGCTCTGCTCCGAGGCTCATGCCAAAGCCTTGATCAAATTTCTAAAGAAGGCACACGTGCCTCAAGAAACCTCTGCGAATTAGTTTCAAGAGTGCGTGGCTAGCCTTACAGCCAACAATGGTCTTGGCTTCTCTGATGCTGATCTGACGTCTAAGGGAAGAAAGCATAATGATGCGCTGCATGTCTCGGTAGAGTGCAGAGGGACCACACTTGCTCATGTTCTGGTTGATACCGGTTCATCTTTAAATGTTCTACCAAAGAAAGCATTGGACAGGCTAGACTGTGAAGGTTTGACCCTAAAGCCCAGTAATATCATTGTTAGAGCCTTCGACGGTTCTAAGCGGATGGTTCACGGAGAAGTGGACATCCCAATTAAGGTGGGAACGGAAATTTTCAACTCTACATTTTATGTGATGGACATCCGTCATTCATATTCATGCTTATTGGGAAGGCCATGTATCCACAACGCCAGGGCAATCACTTCTTCTCTACACCAGATGCTCAAATACCCAGTCCAGGGTAAAATCATAACAGTTCATGGTGAGGAGGAGTATATGATAAGCCACGTTAACTCTTTCCGCTACGTAGAGTTAGATGGTGAATTCATAGAAACACCTTTCCAACACTTTGAAGAGGTTTCTCCTGAAGTTGTGGTAGCCAAGACAATGACCGATGTGCCTATCATTACCAAACCTTTGTCCCGAATGTCATCCCTTAAAGATGCAGAGGCTGTAATCAAGGAAGGAAGAAGTACAGTGTGGGGTCAACTGCCAGATTTTCCTTACAAGACAGACAAGTTCGGATTGGGTTTCACTGCTGCTAGCCAGAAAGCTGTGCGTCGCTCCCGGGCTGGAGGACCACCACTGAAAATCACTCATCATGGAGTTCATGCTTTGGAGGATGATGAAGAAGGAAGCAATTTTGAAGACTGGATCTTTCCAACCATTGAAGGAGGACTAAACAACTGGGAGGCGAAAGATTTCGTTCCCATTACTTTCATCAATCCGTGATTTATCTTTTGAACATTTCCTGTTTTGTCTGTAATAATTATTAAACAATTCGTACACTCTTTTCGCCTTATGCCTTACTCGGGGCATATAGGTCCATTTGTAAGGGTTTTGATTCTTCATTTTCATATGCCATTTTTAATGAATCATGGACGTTTTCATTTATAAACTTTTGTGTTCATTTTCTTTCTTTTTACATTTTATTTTGTTTAAAGATGGACATCCCTTACACACACCCACACTCACAAAATGCAGGTACCCATCCACTCCGGATTCCATGGGTAACAATTCTGCTATGGCCTTCAGTGACTCTGAAGATCTGGTCAATCATGTCGAGTACGAAGGTGATGAAGACTGTGAAGTTCTTGGAGAGCTGGCTAGACTTTTGCAACAAGAAGAAAGGGCTATTTTTCCCCACGAAGAGTTGTTAGAGACTATCAATTTGGGTACTGCCGAAGACAGAAAAGAGGTTAAAGTGGGTGCCAACCTGGAGCCAAGTGTCAAAAAGCGCTTAGTTCAGTTGTTGAATGAATATGTTGAGATCTTTGCCTGGTCCTATGAAGACATGCTAGGACTAGATACAGATATTGTGGTTCACCGTCTCCCTACAAGAGAAGACTGTCCACCAATCAAACAGAAAGTCCGCTGAATGAGACCCGATATGTCTGAAAAGATCAAAGCTGAAATGATGAAGCAGTTCAATGCTGGCTTTCTTGCTGTTACTTCCTATCCATAATGGGTTGCTAACATTGTGTCCTTGCCTAAGAAGGACGGAAATGTCATAATGTGTGTTGATTACAGAGACCTAAATAGGGCTAGCCCTAAAGATGACTTTCCATTACCACATATTGACATCTTGGTTGAGAACACAGCTCAACACAAGGTATTCTCTTTCATGGATGGATTTTTAGGGTACAATCAGATCAAGATGGCCCCCGAAGATATGGAGAAGACTACTTTTGTTACGCAGTGGGGTACCTTCTTCTATAAAGTGATGCCATTCAGACTGAAGAATGTCGGGGCAACCTATCAGCGAGCCAAGGTAGCTTTGTTTCATGACATGATACATAATGAGATTGAAGTCTACATAGACGACATGATAGCCCATTCACAAATATAAGAAGAACACCTCGACCATCTGCAAAAGCTGTTTGTCAGGTTAAAGGAATATAAGCTCAGACTGAACCCTAGCAAGTGCACTTTTGGAGTCAGGTCCGGTAAACTTTTTGGATTTATCGTCAGTAACAAAGGCATCGAAGTTGATCCTGCTAAAGTCAAAGCTATACAAGAAATGCCTGCCCCCCGCACTGAGAAGGAGGTTAGACGTTTCTTGGGACGCTTAAACTACATTGCAAGGTTCATCTCTCACCTAACATCTACCTGTGAACTAATCTTCAAGCTGTTGAAGAAAGATCAGGTGGTTGAATGGAACAATGATTGTCAGGTTGTTTTTGATAATATCAAAGAGTATTTGCTGGAACCGCCTATATTGATGCCACCCGTCTAAGGAAGGCCTTTAATCTTGTATGTGACTATTTTGGATAACTCAATGGGGTGCGTACTGGGCCAACATGACGAGTCTGGCCGAAAAGAGCATGCCATTTATTACCTTAGCAAACAGTTTACCGACTGTGAGACTCGTTACTCACTGCTCGAGAAAACTTGTTGCGCTTTGGTATGGGCTGCTCGCCGGCTAAGGAAGTATATGTTGACACATACCACTCTGCTGATTTCTAAAATGGATCCAATCAAGTACATCTTCGAGAAGCCTGCTTTATCTGGAAGAATCGCCAGATGGCAGATGATCTTGACTGAGTATGATATCCAGTACACAACCCAAAAAGCTATAAAGGGGAGTGTATTAGCTGAAAATCTAGCTCATCAAGCCATTGAAGATTACCAATCTATGAGGTTCGACTTCCCTGACGAGGATATTATGACATTGGACAACATTAAAGATAATGGACCGTATGACGGACCTGAACAAGGATCCCGATGGACTCTGTACTTTGATGGTGCTTCAAATTCACTTCGCAACGGTATCGGCGCGGTACTTATCTCTCCAGAAGGTTGCCATACACCTTTCACTGCTAGACTCTGCTTCAGCTGCACCAACAACATGGTCGAGTATGAAGCTTGTGTCTTTGGTCTCAAGGCTGCTATTGACTTGGGAATCAAATCTCTGGTTGTATTTGGGGACTCAGCTTTGGTTATCAGTCAAATCAAAGGAGAGTGGGATACTAAAAACCCTAACCTCATCCCTTACAAAGAACATGTCCTGACATTGTTACCACATTTCGAACAGATTACCTTCGAGCAGTTCCTGCGAGAAGAGAATCAGCTAGCAGATGCGCTGGCTACAATGTCATCCATGTTTAAACTTAACTGGGATAATAAGGCACCTCAAATCACCGTTGAACGAATGGATGAACCAACACATTGTCACGAGATTAATACCGAAGAAGTGGTGGACCGACCTTGGTTTCATGACTTCAAAAGGTATCTCGAAGCACAAGAGTACCCTGAAGGAGCTTCAGTCAACGAAAAAAAGTTCTTAAGTAGGTTCGCTGCCAAGTTCTTTCTGAGCAATGGTATCTTATACAAGCGCAATCTTGATTGTGTCCTACTCCATTGTGTGGAAAAGATTGAAGCTGAGCAGATCATGACTGAACTACATAATGGCACCTTTGACACCCACTCGAGCGGTCATACGATGGCTTAGAAGATTTTACGGGTAGGCTATTACCGGTATACCATGGAATCTGATTGTCATCAACATTCCCGTACTTGTCACAAATGCCAAATCTATGCTGATAAGGTACATATTCCTCCAGTTCCTCTCAATGTCTTAACAACTCCTTGGCCATTCGTGATGTGGGGAATCGACATGATTGGAGAGATCAAGCCTACAACATCCAATTGACACCGTTTCATCCTGGTGGCTATTGATTACTTCACCAAGTGGTCGAAGCAGCTTCCTTCGCCTCCGTTACAAAGAATGTGGTTGCCCGCATCATCAAGCAGAACCTCATATGCCAGTATGGTATCCCCGACAGGATCATTTCGGACAACGGTACAAATTTAAACAATACTATGATCACCGCTCTGTGCGAGCAGGTCAAGATTCAACATCACAATTCATCTCCCTATCAGCCAAAGATGAACGGTGTTGTTGAAGCTGCGAACAAAAATATCACGAAGATAATTCAAAAGATGACAGTCACCTACAAGGACTGGCACGAGATGTTACTATTTGCTCTGCACGGGTACCGTACCACGACACGCACTTCAACTGGGGAAACGCCCTTTTCTTTGGTATATGGCATGGAAGATTTTTTACCTGTGGAAGTTCAAATTCCTTCCTTGAGAATCATGAAAGATGTTGGTTTAAATGAAGACGATTGGATTCAGACCCGACTTGATCAACTTAACTTGAACGACGAGAAGCGACTTACTGCTGTTTCTCATGGTCAGACGTATCAAAAACGGATGATCAAGGCTTTCAACAAGAAAGTCAGACGTCAGGTATATCAAGTCGGAGATCTTGTAATCAAGCGGATCATCTTGGCGCAAAGTGATCCCAAGGGCAAATGGACTCCTACTTACGAAGGGCCATTTGTGATCAAAAACATCTTTTCTGGTGGGGTAATGATTCTGACCACCATGGACGGTGATGACCTGCCGCACCTTGCAAAAGCATACATAGTCAAAAGATACTACGCATAAAACAACCCGACAAGTTGAAAACCCGAAAGGGCGACTTGGGAAAAATGGGCATCCCGGTGAATCGAAATCCCGAAAGGGCGGTTCAGGCAAAAATTAGGGATAAATAAAAAAATAAAAAAATCTGTACACCCGGCAAGTTGAAAACCCGAAAGGGCGACTTGGGCAAAAAAGGGTTTCCAGGTGGAACGAAAACCCGAAAGGGCGATCCAGGAAAAAGAGGGAATTAGAGCGTATGACTATGTCTCTTCGGATCACTTTAAGGACAATCTCTTCACGGACAAGCTCCAGGCTTCTGATCAATCCAATCATCTGTGGACGTAGCAACGAATGGACATATACTTAGAGTTGTGAAGGCTATAGCAGAATGGGAACCCCATGGTATTGTTACACATAGCCATCTTTCTTGTTATAAATTTCTCTCATTTTTTATGACAACATTCTCTTACTAGGATGTCTGTCTCCCTTGTACAAAATACTTACACAAAGTTAATATAAAGATAATTCAAAGTGCAGAATTTGCTTGCCTTTTCTTTCTTTTTACACTTATGTTTTATTTGAAAACATCCAATGATTTGTTAAATGAGCATATGCATTTTGAATATAGTCACTGCTTACAAATAAAACGAAATGAGAAAGGATAATTACTGATAGGTTGAAAGTATAGGAAGACATCTTTATGCTATTCCGGAAGAAATCCCCTGCAGTATGTCATTCAGATCCTCAACAGAGCTAAAACCTTGAAATACACATCCCCAGCGGAGTTAAGATTCAAAATTCCCATCAAAGCTAAGTTTCTAAAGCTCCCAATCCCCAGCGGAGCCAGAATACTTTAAACTATAGATCCCCAGCGAAGAAAAAGCTTCCTTCCTCAAAGGAATCCAAAACTTCAAATCTTAAACCCCGATGGAATACTATCCAACTTCCTCCGATTCCCCAGTAGATTGGCATACAACCCGAGCTTTTGAAAAATTCTCCAACAGGATAAACATTCTCCCCACAAAGTTATTTCCCGGCAGAACGAAGATTCTTGTTTTCGTTTCTCCAGTTGAAGCCTCCCAGGTTTTAATTCCCCGGTAGAGATCGTCGTAGACGTCCTTATTTCCCCAGGAAAGTCATGAAGGATTCTCAATTCCCCACAAGTCACCAAGGATTTTCAATCCTCAGCAGTATTCCAAAGGACATTCTCAGTCTCAACAATCAAAGGTTTTGAATCTCCAATGGCAGTCAAGAGTTTATTTTCCCCAGCAGCAGTCAAAGATTTCATTATCTCCAGTTATCAAGGATATATTTTCCTCAGCAAGACAGCTAATAAGCTTACATGCGCATACATTACATTCATATATCATAAACATTGATGAAGCACACTTTATTTCACCATACATATCATGCAACATAATTTTGTGTTTTGGCTAACATTTTACCCTTTTCAGGATAAGATTAAAAGCTATCCTTAACAAATATTCAAAGATCTCAGATACAATATGGATACACCCCAAACACGGCGGTCATTCTATTACTCATTCAGACTTCAGCAATCAGATACAGACTAGATACGCTCCAGACACAAAAGTTATTCTATTTCTCATTCAGATTCAACTATCAACTTCAAGTTCAGATACACTTCAGACACGAAAGTCATTCTGTCACATGTCCATATCCCAATTACAATACGGATACATTCCGGACACAAAATTCATTCTGCTACTCATACATATCTCAACTTCAGATACAGTCCAGATACGCTCCAAACACGGTTGCCATTCTGTAACTCATTCAGAATTTATCCCCAGCCCAGAGATGCTCCATACACAGATGTTTCTCTGTCGCCCATTCAGATTTCAGATACAATACAGATACACTCCAGACACGACAATCATTCTGATATTCATTCAAGACTCAAATACAGTTACAGCTTGGATACGCTTCAGACACGGACACCATTCCTTTACTCATACGGATCCAATCTCCAGATATAACTCAGATACGTTCCAGATACGGATACCATTCTGATGTTCATTCTACTGATATTCAACAAACACTTTGGATGGCATCTCTAAGCCCATCTCCAGAAAGATTCTGTCATCTCCAAATGGCATCTTTAAGCCCATTTCCTCAACCTGCATTTTGACGAGTGCAAATTTACGGGCACTCTAGTGTCCAATCCTCTTTTACCTTCGAGTCACGAAAGGAAAACTCGCCAATCTAACTCTTCAGGTTCAAGAAGATTGAACAGGGGCAGCTGTTGTACCCCAAAATTTTCCCTCTCATTTTATCAAGATTTCCCCTCACAAGGCTCCTTTAACTCCAAACAGGATTAGGGTTTTGCACTGCCCAAGACATCTCCTTGCACTGATGAACTAAATTAGGGTTTGAGTTTGCACAAGGATTTTTGGACCTCCAATGCTCAAAGTGACTTTCATACTTCATGTTGGACTCATAAGTTTGTCCATACCAAGCTTCATGCCTTGAATCAAATTTTTGCCCAGTTAATTGGACAGTTGACCTAGAAATCAGCTGTATTGGGGAAAAAGTCAAATGTGGCCAAATTACAGTCAAACCTCATGAATTTTGACCCACATCAACATTATAAACTCATATGAACCATTTGATCAAGTTTAGACCACAACTCCACAAGAAATTTGATAAAATCATCAAAAGGGCAAATGGTCATTTTTAGGGTTTTGACTGTACAAAGGCAATTTCTGACTTTTTGACCTAGCCAATGGCAAATTGGGTTCAAGCATGGATTCAAGGACTCAATGGCATCATCCTGACCTATTCACAAGGTTCAAAAGATCTCAATTGCATTGGATTGATAGATGAATTTTTCAGTCAACTGATCAAATTTTGACTGTACACTGAAAAGTCAAACTTTGACTTTTTGGTCAAAATCAAGTGCCAAAGGTCATTTTTCATCAAAATATGTCAAAACATGAAACTTGTTCATCAAGAAACCCATTTTTGCAAATTAGGGTTTAAAGTTGAAAATTTTCATAACTTAGAATTTTTCTAAGTTATGAAATTTTCTTAATTTTTCCTAACTTTGCCCAACATTTTCACCATGATGCATTTGGATTCAAACAAAACATCCAACATGAAAGTTGTAGTCCGCCAGAGTCTACAACTTTGATTCATAAAGTTTTCCAAAAATAAGCTTGGATCTCAAGTTATGATTTTTGGAACAAGGGTCCCTAAAACTTTTAACTTAGTGAAATTTTGCCCTAGTTTAGGCAGGATTTTGACCTATCTTCATGGCCATTTTTCACATGGTTCCACTTGTAATCTCAAATTTCATTTCAAAGATGGATTGTAAAGAATGTTGCAAGATTTACAAAATGTCCAATAACTCTCCAAAATCATTTATGGTTAGGGACAATCGAAGGCTTGAAGTTGGCAAAAACTCACTTTTCATCCATGGCATGTTCATTGTGATACTGTGATCGGTGGATCTGGAACTGACTGTTTAACGCTGGTTCGCGAAATGTCGCGGAAGCAAGAGTCGCCACCGTCTTTTATTTTCTCCAAATGGAAAGGACAAAAGCACAGAAAAATTCCTTAAAGAGATTGCTCTCGGTTCGGGAGGTAGATTATAGAAAGGGAAGGTGTTAGCACCCTTTCTATCCATGGTTATCCATGGGCTCTTAGATACTTGCTCAATGTGTTTTCAAAATGTTTGCTTTTCAATGTGGGTTTTAAAAAGTTTCTTTGAAAGTTTCAGATCGACTCATGCGTCAGAGTGTTTGAAAAATTGCTTTGAAAGCTTTTGAAAAGTGTCGGTGTGAAAAGATTTTTGTTTGTTTTTGAAGAGAGCAAGTATCTACGAGAACCTACCTACCCTAAGGAATTCGTCTGTGTAAATGTCCTTTAAAGTAGTGCCATCCCACCATTGAGAGGTAGGTAGCACCACCGTTGGAGGTGTTCGGGTCAATTCGAGGTTCGGGACATTGTGTTCACCGAGCAAAGGTAAGACACCTTAGAAGCTACCCTTATGCCATTGATCTTTTATTTCGAGGCAACTTATTCGAGGCAACTTTGTTTTAGGCAACTAGATCAATGGACACAAGGACTTACTAAAACGTCCTATAGTCGATGGCCACGTTTCGAGGGACAAGGCAACAGTGTGATCACCGGAGTAATGGGAAGACACCTTAGAAGCTACCCTCATGCCAGGTTCCTGGATCATGAGGACTTACTAAAACATCCTCTACTCGACGATCACCTTTCGAGGCAAGGCAACAGTGAGGCGTACCCTAGGGGTGGTGTGTGATTTGTGTGTCATGTTCATTTATCTTTGTCTTGTCATGTCAAAGTGATCTATGCGTTTGTTTTTATTTAGACATTCATTCTTGCATGCAATTATTAACAGTTACAAAAGTTGCGGAAATTAAAGTTCCTAAACTATTACAAAGGCGCGGGTCCACATCGCCAAATTAAAATCCAGGACCCGATTTGACAAAAAATAAAGAACTAAAGTGCGAGAAATATAAAATGTCCGAGTTACATGGCTTGAGCAATTACATAATATTTGAAAGAAAATAAATGTGCGAAAGAAATAAAAATAGAACGTTCGAGGGCGTTGGACCCTTTAAAGAAATTAAATGAAATTAAAAATTAATTAATTATTTATTGAAATAAAAGAAGTGTTTTTTAGGTTTTTTTTTGTATTTATGAAATAAGAAAATTAAAATTAAAATTAAAAGAAACCCTAATTCTAAGTTATTTTTAATTATTTGAGAAAAATGTTAAAGTTTAACTTAATTTACTAAAGAATTTATGTACATGTTTATTTACAAAAT
Organism: Vicia faba; assembly: GCA_948472305.1. NCBI lineage: Eukaryota > Viridiplantae > Streptophyta > Magnoliopsida > Fabales > Fabaceae > Vicia > Vicia faba. The sequence goes on along the minus strand of OX451736.1, from coordinate 19,828,137 downwards.
AAATTAGTAGTTAGTAATAATAATAATGATGAGAAAATTATTTATTAAAAAAAATGATGAAAAAGTTAAAAACCCTAATTTCTACATATTTAATTTATTAAGAAAAATATTAAAGTTTTGAAACCTAAATTAATCTAATTAATTGTTTAAAGTTTATTTACAAAAATAATAATAGTAAAATTAATATTAATAAAATAAACATTTTTTTGATTTTTCTGTATTTTATATTTATTATGAAAATTATTTTATGGAATTAAAAGAAAACAATTAAAAAACAATTAAAAGAATAAAAAGGAAAAACAAATAAAAATTAAAAATTGAGCAAACCATAGGGGGTGTCTGGCCCAAGGGGAGGTTTTTTGAAGTATTGACTCCTGAGTACCGTGGTCTGCATTCTTTGGCCATTGGATTGAGTTTCATGCATAAGTTGTTCTACTTTGGCCAATTGGCTTTTGGCTTTTGGCTTTTGGCTTTTGGCTTTTGGCCATTTGTGTTCTGGCTTCAACGTTCCCTTAATCTCTGGCTTAATGTCTGCCTCGCCATGTATTTGACTTTTGGCTTTTGGCCTTTTGGCCTTTTGACTTTTTAGCTTTTGGCCTCAACGTTCCTAAATAAACCTGGGATCCTGTCTAAATCTGCAGTTGAATCTCACGAACACATTAAATAAAATCATAAAAATTCAAATAAAACCAACATATGAAGAAATTTAATGTTTAGGCACAATATGGCATGTATGAATGATTATACCCTTTTGATCATGGAGATCAAATCAACCTTACCCTTACTGGAAAATCAGTGTCCTGAATGCTTTTATGCTCTTTGGATCATGGAGATCAAGTCAGCCTTACCCTTACTGAAGAAGTAATAAGATGTTGGTTTGTAGCTGAGATGGTTTTGTTTGTAGTGAGAGAGGGATTTGTAATAAGGATTTCAAGGTTTTAGGGTTCTTGAAAGAGTTTGATATTCCAACAGTGTTGTGGCAAGGTTTTTTCTCTCTTTTTTTCTTCCCTCTTTTTTCTTTTTTTCTCCCCCTTTGGTTTGTGTGACAAGAAGGTGATTATATAGTGGAAATTAGGGTAAAGAAAATGGGCTTTGAATGTGCAATTGGGCCTCCAATATTCACTTGAATTCGTCACTTTCCAGGCTAAATCGCAGGGACTTAAGTGCATTTTTTGAAGTTGAAATGTGAAAACAAAATGTAGCCGACATCGAGAACTAACTCCTGTCCGAAAATCGACTCAATCGGATAAACGGTGAATTAGTTATGAATTTTTGAAGTTTCAGCTCAGACAAACTTATTTTGGGCTCCAGTGTCGACTCTGACACGTTCTTCAATAAAAAACTGGTATTGATCGGTGCATAATCCGGTCTCGACTTTTGAAGCAAAGTTGTAGATCTACGAGTCAGGGACCTTGTGTAAAAATATGAGCCCAATCCGATAAAAATTGACCGAGTTATGAATTTTCGAAGTTTCGGCCCAGATGAAATAATATTCAGCATTCAGGATTTTCAGCGTGTCACGCACTCTGAGCAAAAAACGAAGGCCTTTTGAATACCGTTTGAACTCAATACCTTCTGTGAAAATGTAGCCAACTCAATTTGTGAAATTTTGGCACTGGAACCAGCTCGATACGATGAAAATCGACCAAGTTATGATTTTTTGAACATGACGCAAATAAACTTCTGTCACAAATTTTCTGCACGAAAATACTTGATAAATCCACATTTTTGAAGACCTTCTGATCGAAATTGGCTTCCATCCGTGAGAGATGAAAACGTAGATAATGTCAAGACGGAATTTTGGCCACCGGAACGGGTTCAAAACGAGTCACGATCTTCAAGTTATGAATTTTTTAGCGCGTAAAAACTGCACTTTCAGCACACTTTTTCACTATATTTCTTCAAGAAAACTCACACATTCGGATACCTTCTTTAAAGAATTGACTCTTGAGCCGAACCTGAATTTGAGAATACGTTATCAGAGATATCTTGGCGAAAGAATACCTGAATATGACGCGCCGGGTTGGACTTGTGAATTTTTCTTGAAATGTTTTGAGAAATATGGGAGGGCAAATTTTGGGGTACAACAGTTGCCCCTGTTCAATCTTCTTAGACCTGAGGATGCAGATTGGCTGACGTGCCTTTCGTAATCCGAAGGTGGAAGATGATTGAACACTAGAGTGCCTAGAAATTTGCGCTCACATAGTAGCGGTGATGGTGGAAATGGGCATATAGATGCCATTTAGAGGTTGATGAAATATGATGATGGGCTTATAGATGCCATCTGGATGTTGATCGCGTAGGAGATTCCTTAGCGAGAACCTGCATACCTGCAAAAGAACAAATGAGTACCTGACACGTTGCAGGAGCCGGTTTTCAGATGCTTGGTATAGATGGGTCCTGACTGGTTACAGGAGTTGAGTCTGGAGCTTCAAACGGCGATGAATGAACTAGGGATGGTTACTGCCTTAGCATGAATGGTAAGAGAATCTTGGGCGACTTTAACTTCAACAACGCTCGTTGAGAAAAATCTTGGGTGACTTTAACTGCAACAACGCTCGTTGAGAAAAATCTTGGGTGATTTTAACTTCAACAACGCTCGTTGAGAAAAATCTTGGGTGACTTTAACTGCAACAACGCTCGTTGAGAAAAATCTTGGGTGACTTTAACTTCAACAACGCTCGTTGAGAAAAATCTTGGGTGTCTTCTACTGGGATAAGAATCAGGGAGATCTTAGGGTCGATCTGACTGAACCAGAGGAGGTTTTTTTGATAAGGATGTGATGAAGGAATCTGAGATGATTGCTACTCCAAATATATGATGAAGGAATCTGGGACGATTACTACCTCAGCAGGACGATGAAGGAATCTGGGACGATTACTACCTCAGCAGAATGATGAAGGAATCTGGGACGATTACTACCTCAGCAGAATGATGAAGGAATCTGGGACGATTACTACCTCAGCAGGATAATGAAGGAATCTGGGACGATTACTACCTCAGTAGGATGATGAAGGAATCTGGGACGATTACTACCTCGGCAGGATGATGAAGGAATCTGGGACGATTACTACCTCAGCAGGATGATGAAGGAACCTGGGACGATTACTACCTCAGCAGAATGATGAAGGAATCTGGGACGATTACTACCTCAGCAGGATGATGAAGGAATCTGGGACGATTACTACCTCAGCAGGATAATGAAGGAATCTGGGACGATTACTACCTCAGCAGGATGATGAAGGAATCTGGGACGATTACTACCTCAGCAGGATGATGAAGGAATCTGGGACGATTACTACCTCAGCAGGATGATGAAGGAATCTGGGACGATTACTACCTCAGCAGAATGATGAAGGAATCTGGGACGATTACTACCTCAGCAGGATGATGAAGGAATCTGGGACGATTACTACCTCAGCAGGTTGATGAAGGAATCTGGGACGATTACTACCTCAGCAGGATGATGAAGGAATCTGGGACGATTACTACCTCAGCAGGATGATGAAGGAATCTGGGACGATTACTACCTCAGCAGGATGATGAAGGAATCTGGGACGATTACTACCTCAGCAGGATAATGAAGGAATCTGGGACGATTACTACCTCAGCAGGATGATGAAGGAATCTGGGACGATTACTACCTCAGCAGGATGATGAAGGAATCTGGGACGATTACTACCTCAGCAGGATGATGAAGGAATCTGGGACGATTACTACCTCAGCAGAATGATGAAGGAATCTGGGACGATTACTACCTCAGCAGGATGATGAAGGAATCTGGGACGATTACTACCTCAGCAGGATGATGAAGGAATCTGGGACGATTACTACCTCAGCAGAATGATGAAGGAATCTGGGACGATTACTACCTCAGCAGGATGATGAAGGAATCTGGGACGATTACTACCTCAGCAGGATAATGAAGGAATCTGGGACGATTACTACCTCAGCAGGATGATGAAGGAATCTGGGACGATTACTACCTCAGCAGGATGATGAAGGAATCTGGGACGATTACTACCTCAGCAGGATGATGAAGGAATCTGGGACGATTACTACCTCAGCAGAATGATGAAGGAATCTGGGACGATTACTACCTCAGCAGGATGATGAAGGAATCTGGGACGATTACTACCTCAGCAGGATGATGAAGGAATCTGGGACGATTACTACCTCAGCAGGATGATGAAGGAATCTGGGACGATTACTACCTCAGCAGGATGATGAAGGAATCTGGGACGATTACTACCTCAGCAGGATGATGAAGGAATCTGGGACGATTACTACCTCAGCAGGATAATGAAGGAATCTGGGACGATTACTACCTCAGCAGGATGATGAAGGAATCTGGGACGATTACTACCTCAGCAGGATGATGAAGGAATCTGGGACGATTACTACCTCAGCAGGATGATGAAGGAATCTGGGACGATTACTACCTCAGCAGGATGATGAAGGAATCTGGGACGATTACTACCTCAGCAGGATGATGAAGGAATCTGGGACGATTACTACCTCAGCAGAATGATGAAGGAATCTGGGACGATTACTACCTCAGCAGGATGATGAAGGAATCTGGGACGATTACTACCTCAACGGGTAAAGACTTTTATCTGTTGATCGTTCTTTCCTGAAAAAGTAACGAATTAGTTGTATGCAATGTCATAATGCATGAATTGCCTGATTTTAAGATGTTCTCAAAAATAAATGAGATTGGGGTGATATGATGCGTCTATGCATGCTATAATGATGTATGTGACGTTTTATGAATGTGTTTTTCGTCTAGGAAAGTAAATCCTTGATGGGTGCCGGGAAGTCGTATCCTGGGCTGATGTTGAAGAATAGATTTTGCTTCCGCGGGGGATGATAACTGCAAGAATACCGGTAGGAGAAGACGACTCCGTTGCGGAATAAACTTGGCAAATGGAAGATTCTGCAGGGAGAAAAGATGCTCCAGACGACCATGCTGGGAAGCAACACTCTGTGGAGAGAGAGGTACTTTGTTAAGCTGTTGATAATAACTTTCCGGGGATACCCTTGTTGTGTTGGAAGTGCTGATAGACTTTGCTGGGGATAAGAAGACTTCGTCGAGGACGCTCTTTCCGTGGCTTTTGGCTGAGGATAACCCAGTTATATCCTGTTAAGGAAATAACTCTTTGAATAAAGCCGGGAGACGCGTTCGTGCTCTGCGAAGGATAAGCTTCCAGAATTTACTGGGGATAAGCTTACTGCTTGGGGATATGAATTCCAATTTTCCTGGGGGAATTGGATTTTCCTGGGGAAGTTTTGATATGCTGGGGAAGTGATTCCTTTGAATTCTTGTATGTCGCCGGGGAACGATCTTTAGACCAAGACTGCCGGAGATGCTTGTTTAAGAATATATGTATTGCTGCTGGGGAATGTTGAGCTCTACGGGAGGGTAACCCAACTTCCTTGAGGTTTGATAATAGCTTGGAGAAGAATGCACTGACTGCTGACTCTCTGGGGAGTTTAAGATGTACTGGTCATGTTCTTTAGCTGAACCTACCTTGGTACCTTGGAGGACAGAGCCATTAGATTGTTTGGACGACTCATTATTGCCCCTGTTTCTATGGGAGAAGGCATCTGTGGGGTGCTGATAGTGGTTGATGGACAAACCTTCTTCTCATAGGCAGGTGATAAGATGACAGGACATAGTCGTACGCTTTGATCCCTAACTTTTGCCTGGACCGCCCTTTCGGGTTTTCAGTCCACCGGGATACCCATTTTTGCCCAAGCCGCCTTTTCAGGTTTTTGACTTGCCGGGTGTACAGATTTTTCATTTCATCCCTTATTTTTGCCCGAACCCTTTTGGTTCGCCGGGAAGCCCTTATTTTTTCCTAGGTATGTCAACCTAGCGGGTCTTTGATTTTGCGTAGTATCTTTTCGACTATGTCCGTTCTCAGAAAGTAGGGAGTTGCCCGTGTTAGAAGTGTTTTGTCACGCCACCAGAAAGTGTTTGATCAGGCAAGATTCATTGTTGGAATGCCCTAAGTGACTCAGGCAGAGATTTGCCCCGGGCTACTTGGCCTTTTGAGAGATTCTCCGAATCTTGATTGGGCTGCCCCAGATAATGGACCATGGTCATGTCTGCCCCTTGATTGGAAGCACTTTTGTTCACTAGGCATTCGTCGTGCGAATTTCTATGCTGTTCAAACAAAAAGTCATATGCAAACAAAGTTATGTTAAAAATGCAACGCTTATGTCTGTCTCGAAGATTTTGAAAATGCATTCCTTTTTTTTTCATAAAACAAGTGAATGTTTGTAAAACGTGATGTCAACTCCGTATTTACCGTAAGCCTTAAGGAGTCAGGATACCTTTCGTAACAGTATGCTTTCGAACTAACCCATGCTTCAGCTAGGACTTTTAAGGGTTATAACGTGGCCTGGTTCACGGTTTAAGAAACAAAGGATAAAGGCTCAAATTATTTATACCCACCCGCTCTTCGTGATGTTCTTCAAACCTAAACTCAGTTGATCATGCATTAGACCTTGTTTGAGTCTTTGCTCTGATTTTCCGGTGATGGTTCAGACATTGATGATTTATTTGGAATAGGCAGTCATTTCCTTTTTGTTGAGGGTTTATAAGACCTCTTTCTTTTTGATTTTGTTATCCCTGTTTTTTGCCTGAGCTGTTTCCTTTTTTGGAATTACAGTCAGCGGGATGCCCCAGTTTCACAAGTCCCATTTATAGGTTTTGACTTTTTGGGCTTTTCATTTATGAGAAATGACGACTGCCTATCCTTATGATTATTCGGAATCATCACTGTCTTTTTTTTTGTAAGGACCTCTTTGGTGCCATTTGTTATGTACTTGGATCAACTGAGAGAACTACCCTGCCCCAGGTTATGATAAAGGGTTTTAAATTTCGAAAAGAAAAACTCCTACTTCTTTGGCTCAGAGGGGTTGACGAGGGATTATCTTCCTTATAACTCCAGTGTTTAGGGATTTGAAACAATGCCTGTACTTCATCAGCAGTGTCTGTTCAAAAGCATACCGTAAAGATAGCGGTATCGTTTTCGTCATCCTCCATCAAGAGGCTTAGAATTATTGAGAGTTGATCATCAGAAAAAATATGAAAATAATTTGCGTATAGTGAATACGAATATATTGCTTCAATACAGACATATGCGATGCATTAATGAAATAACAATGTTTAACAATGAACAAATGTTTGAACAATCAAAAAGAATTACAACTTGAACATTCGAATGAACAAAAGTTTCCTAGTCTCAAGGCTTGTCATTTCAAATGGTGAGTCTTGGAGGGATGATAGAAAAATTCAGCCTGACCATCTTGGGTGAACTCCAATGCCCCTTCATCAATCAGGTCCTGGATCTTGTTCTTCAGAGCCCAACACTCATTTGTATCATGTCCAGGACTGGCAGAGTGGTAGGCACACCTTTTATTGGGATCATAAGTAGGATGTGCTGTGTTGGGATTCTGGGGATGAGCCCTTAATGTGATCAAATTCAATCTCAGCAGGCGTTGTAAAGCTTGAAACAACGACATGTTGAGCTGTGTGAACTGCCTCCGGGGCTTGTTTGGCTAAAGCTGGTGAAGTTGCTGCTGAGTTTGTGACACTGGAGCCATTTGAGGAGCTCTCCCCTTACCTCCTTGTCTCAAAGATGGTTGAACGATGACTGGCTTTTTACCCTTAGACATTTGCCCCAGTTGGTTACCCTGAAGCAATTGGTTGACGAGAACTCCGAGCTCTTCTTATCTTTAAGCTAAGCCTTGAATGATAGTCACCTGCCCCAGCATTTGGGCTTTCATTATATCCACTTCAGCTTGCAGATGTTTCAGCCGTTCATCCTCAACACTGTTCCTGACTAGAGTCTCCATGAGAAGTGTCCTTAGCTCCTCCTGCCCCTTGGATAGATTCAGGAGGATTTCCCCAAACCGAGTCTCTTGAGAAAGAAGGTCCTGGTTATCTTGTTGGGAAGCCATTGCTGAAATAAACAGCGGGAAAGGTAAGTGACCTGCAACAAGGGTACCTGTTATGCAATGATGTGTATGACATGCATGTAATGTTTTCAAGGACCTCGCGGGATAAACAAGAGATTTTGTTAGAACTTGGGTCCGGTAGCTTGATTGAAGGAACTCCATGTTGCTGAGAATCCTTCTTCAAGGGTCAAAGGCTCACCATATCCAGTGGGTCATAGCCCCTGACTTAAGTCATCAACCTTATTTTGCTTTCCAAACAACCTTGGCTAGGGGAACCTTCTTCAGGAGTCAAAGCTCACCATATCAAGTGGGTCATAGCCTCTGAAAACTTTGGCTAGAGGAAAATAAATCCTCTTTGCCCCTTGCTAGATGTTTGATTCATCATGACCTGCATCACAAGCCCTTGAGATCCTTGAAATGGGTTAGGATGTATGCAATGGTATGATGTCATGATGCATGGGGTAATATGAATAAACCCTGTTATGAGCCCTTATTAAGGACTATAAACAGAAACCTGCAAGAAACTCAAGTAAAATTTGTCATGAGTCCTAGTTAAGGACTAAAAAATAAAACCTGCAAGAAACTCGGTAAACCCTGTTATGAGTCCTAATTAAGGACTGCAAACCAAAACCTGTAAGAAACTTAGTATACCCTGTTATGAGTCCCTATTAAGGACTATAAACAAAACCTGCAAGAAACTCAAGTGTCAGATAACAAGCATGCAAATAGTCAAGTTGGAAGGCACACAAGTCACACAAGACAAGTCCTTAGGGTTTAAGGCCAGCATGAGGTCTAGGTACTACCCTCTTTCAGTTTGTTGGTTCATACCTGTCCTATCAAAGTAACCGGGTTCTTAGAGGATCCCAATATCATTGACTACCCTCAATCGGTCATAACTCCAGCATCGCAATCTTTTCTTGCGGCCAGAACCATCACGAGAGTTTAGCCTCAATGGGCGTAGCATACTGCTACTGTTCTAATGGCCAAGTTGTGTCATTTAAGGTTCTAAGGTTGTTGGTGCTTAATGACTCCTTAGAAGACCCATATTCTCCTCGTTGCAACACAAGGGATATCGGTACAGACCAAGGTGCCACACCAACGTAGCCACTGCTTCACCCGTGTCGGTCTACGCCGGACAAGTCCCTCACAGCTTATGCTACCTAAACAGGGTATCCCCAGATCCGGGTTAGGATCTATGTAACTCCCATGCAACCCACAATTTTAAAGCAAACAAGTCAATACAATTGAAAACACAGTTATGAACTAACCCTAAGGTACACCTCACTTTAAGTTTAATATTCCCCAGCAGAGTCGCCAGTTCTGTGATCGGTGGATCTGGAACTGACTGTTTAACGCTGGTTCGCGAAATGTCGCGGAAGCAAGAGTCGCCACCGTCTTTTATTTTCTCCAAATGGAAAGGACAAAAGCACAGAAAAATTCCTTAAAGAGATTGCTCTCGGTTCGGGAGGTAGATTATAGAAAGGGAAGGTGTTAGCACCCTTTCTATCCATGGTTATCCATGGGCTCTTAGATACTTGCTCAATGTGTTTTCAAAATGTTTGCTTTTCAATGTGGGTTTTAAAAAGTTTCTTTGAAAGTTTCAGATCGACTCATGCGTCAGAGTGTTTGAAAAATTGCTTTGAAAGCTTTTGAAAAGTGTCGGTGTGAAAAGATTTTTGTTTGTTTTTGAAGAGAGCAAGTATCTACGAGAACCTACCTACCCTAAGGAATTCGTCTGTGTAAATGTCCTTTAAAGTAGTGCCATCCCACCATTGAGAGGTAGGTAGCACCACCGTTGGAGGTGTTCGGGTCAATTCGAGGTTCGGGACATTGTGGTCACCGAGCAAAGGTAAGACACCTTAGAAGCTACCCTTATGCCATTGATCTTTTATTTCGAGGCAACTTATTCGAGGCAACTTTGTTTTAGGCAACTAGATCAATGGACACAAGGACTTACTAAAACGTCCTATAGTCGATGGCCACGTTTCGAGGGACAAGGCAACAGTGTGATCACCGGAGTAATGGGAAGACACCTTAGAAGCTACCCTCATGCCAGGTTCCTGGATCATGAGGACTTACTAAAACATCCTCTACTCGACGATCACCTTTCGAGGCAAGGCAACAGTGAGGCGTACCCTAGGGGTGGTGTGTGATTTGTGTGTCATGTTCATTTATCTTTGTCTTGTCATGTCAAAGTGATCTATGCGTTTGTTTTTATTTAGACATTCATTCTTGCATGCAATTATTAACAGTTACAAAAGTTGCGGAAATTAAAGTTCCTAAACTATTACAAAGGCGCGGGTCCACATCGCCAAATTAAAATCCAGGACCCGATTTGACAAAAAATAAAGAACTAAAGTGCGAGAAATATAAAATGTCCGAGTTACATGGCTTGAGCAATTACATAATATTTGAAAGAAAATAAATGTGCGAAAGAAATAAAAATAGAACGTTCGAGGGCGTTGGACCCTTTAAAGAAATTAAATGAAATTAAAAATTAATTAATTATTTATTGAAATAAAAGAAGTGTTTTTTAGGTTTTTTTTTGTATTTATGAAATAAGAAAATTAAAATTAAAATTAAAAGAAACCCTAATTCTAAGTTATTTTTAATTATTTGAGAAAAATGTTAAAGTTTAACTTAATTTACTAAAGAATTTATGTACATGTTTATTTACAAAATAAATTAGTAGTTAGTAATAATAATAATGATGAGAAAATTATTTATTAAAAAAAATGATGAAAAAGTTAAAAACCCTAATTTCTACATATTTAATTTATTAAGAAAAATATTAAAGTTTTGAAACCTAAATTAATCTAATTAATTGTTTAAAGTTTATTTACAAAAATAATAATAGTAAAATTAATATTAATAAAATAAACATTTTTTTGATTTTTCTGTATTTTATATTTATTATGAAAATTATTTTATGGAATTAAAAGAAAACAATTAAAAAACAATTAAAAGAATAAAAAGGAAAAACAAATAAAAATTAAAAATTGAGCAAACCATAGGGGGTGTCTGGCCCAAGGGGAGGTTTTTTGAAGTATTGACTCCTGAGTACCGTGGTCTGCATTCTTTGGCCATTGGATTGAGTTTCATGCATAAGTTGTTCTACTTTGGCCAATTGGCTTTTGGCTTTTGGCTTTTGGCTTTTGGCTTTTGGCCATTTGTGTTCTGGCTTCAACGTTCCCTTAATCTCTGGCTTAATGTCTGCCTCGCCATGTATTTGACTTTTGGCTTTTGGCCTTTTGGCCTTTTGACTTTTTAGCTTTTGGCCTCAACGTTCCTAAATAAACCTGAGATCCTGTCTAAATCTGCAGTTGAATCTCACGAACACATTAAATAAAATCATAAAAATTCAAATAAAACCAACATATGAAGAAATTTAATGTTTAGGCACAATATGGCATGTATGAATGATTATACCCTTTTGATCATGGAGATCAAATCAACCTTACCCTTACTGGAAAATCAGTGTCCTGAATGCTTTTATGCTCTTTGGATCATGGAGATCAAGTCAGCCTTACCCTTACTGAAGAAGTAATAAGATGTTGGTTTGTAGCTGAGATGGTTTTGTTTGTAGTGAGAGAGGGATTTGTAATAAGGATTTCAAGGTTTTAGGGTTCTTGAAAGAGTTTGATATTCCAACAGTGTTGTGGCAAGGTTTTTTCTCTCTTTTTTTCTTCCCTCTTTTTTCTTTTTTTCTCCCCCTTTGGTTTGTGTGACAAGAAGGTGATTATATAGTGGAAATTAGGGTAAAGAAAATGGGCTTTGAATGTGCAATTGGGCCTCCAATATTCACTTGAATTCGTCACTTTCCAGGCTAAATCGCAGGGACTTAAGTGCATTTTTTGAAGTTGAAATGTGAAAACAAAATGTAGCCGACATCGAGAACTAACTCCTGTCCGAAAATCGACTCAATCGGATAAACGATGAATTAGTTATGAATTTTTGAAGTTTCAGCTCAGACAAACTTATTTTGGGCTCCAGTGTCGACTCTGACACGTTCTTCAATAAAAAACTGGTATTGATCGGTGCATAATCCGGTCTCGACTTTTGAAGCAAAGTTGTAGATCTACGAGTCAGGGACCTTGTGTAAAAATATGAGCCCAATCCGATAAAAATTGACCGAGTTATGAATTTTCGAAGTTTCGGCCCAGATGAAATAATATTCAGCATTCAGGATTTTCAGCGTGTCACGCACTCTGAGCAAAAAACGAAGGCCTTTTGAATACCGTTTGAACTCAATACCTTCTGTGAAAATGTAGCCAACTCAATTTGTGAAATTTTGGCACTGGAACCAGCTCGATACGATGAAAATCGACCAAGTTATGATTTTTTGAACATGACGCAAATAAACTTCTGTCACAAATTTTCTGCATGAAAATACTTGATAAATCCACATTTTTGAAGACCTTCTGATCGAAATTGGCTTCCATCCGTGAGAGATGAAAACGTAGATAATGTCAAGTCGGAATTTTGGCCACCGGAACGGGTTCAAAATGAGTCACGATCTTCAAGTTATGAATTTTTTAGCGCGTAAAAACTGCACTTTCAGCACACTTTTTCACTATATTTCTTCAAGAAAACTCACACATTCGGATACCTTCTTTAAAGAATTGACTCTTGAGCCGAACCTGAATTTGAGAATACGTTATCAGAGATATCTTGGCGAAAGAATACCTGAATATGACGCGCCGGGTTGGACTTGTGAATTTTTCTTGAAATGTTTTGAGAAATATGGGAGGGCAAATTTTGGGGTACAACAGATACAAGTTGCAAATTCAAATCAGCTTGCTTTGCACTAGATTACAGGCCTCAAAACCATTACACACTCAATAATTAAGTGCAAAACCATTGGTCTAAGGCATTGTTTTGGTCATTAGAGCATTGCACCTTGGATTAATCCCTAAGTAGAAAAAGCAAAATTTCCATTTTTGCTTAAATCATGCTTTATGTCAAAGCTGATTTCTTAAGCATTGGTCCATATCTGATGCAGAAAATCAAATCCACAAATTGGAGGGGCCAAGGGCAAAGTGTGCAAGCATAAGGATAGCCTGTACAGGCCTGTTGGACATCACTTCCCACTTTTGCTTCATATACAAGAAATATGCCAAATACATGAGAACTTGAACATCAGCCAAAACCAACTTGTGCAAGCTTTTGAAACATCTTTCTCACATCCCTCTGAGCCAGAAACACGACCTCTTAAGCCCTCAAACATCCCATAGCAAGAAATCACCTTCCATTGGAAAAACAGGGCAGCATCTGCAACTTGACTTCCATAGCACATTTTGCTCGTGCGTTTTCCCCCAAGTTGGTTCAAACACCTTCCATTCAATACATCCAAGCTATCCCAAACCTCAAACACCAATTGTAACTCCATTTACATGGTTTTCCATTTTCATTTTGAGCTTGTGCAGGTTGAGTTCTGTAGGTTGATTCAGGTACATTCAAGGCAAGCTAGACATCAGAGAAGGTTAAGTGAAGTTCAAACAAGCTCCCAGACATCTCAGGCCTTGTTGAAAAGCTCCACATTGCCATACACGAAGTCAACTGAATTAGGTTTTTGTCAACTTCCTATCTCTCTATTTAGGAACATTTAGCCTTAGGTTTGTGAATAAGAAATGTAGTATTCATAGCCATGAAGCTGTACATATGCTCAGTTTTCATTTTTATTAAGCATGCGAAGAGAATTTGGTCCATGAACATACTGAAAAATTAGGGTAGATTTTAGGGCCAGAGAAATTCTCTCTGGTTTTTGAGAGTTAGGATTAGTTTTTTATATGGTTAGATTCGTCTTGAAAAGCTCTAGAACTTTGATGTTATGTGTTTTTGCAATAGAGCTCGTATGCAGGATGTCCATGTTTGATAACAGGCGCGGGCGTTTTGTTTGAAAGTCAGAGGTTAAAGATGAAGTGGTGGGATGGGCTTGGTCCTGGCTCACTATTGACACCCCCCTTTTACTTTTTGCACCCCCTGGCCTAATTTTTATATATTTTATATTTTTGTATCTTATTTTCATTTCTGATTTTATTTTATTATTTCCAAATATAAAAAATACTCAAAAATATTTTTATAAATTTTTCATATTTTTTTTGTATTTTATTTTCATTTTTTCTAACATAAAATTAATTTATTGATTATATACTTTTATTTTATTTATTGAAAACTTAAAAATAAATTATATTTTTATCTTATCCTTTATTTTATTCATACCAAAAAATATCAGTCTAAAAATGTCTTTATTTTTGTATATATTTTATTTTATTTTTTATACATATTTAATATAATTAATATATATACACACTTTTATTTTATTTAATAAATACTTGGGAATAAAAACATGAAAAATATACTTTTTTTTATTATTATTATTTATAAATAATACCTTTTTCTAGATATATTTAATTTTTGTATATATATATATATTATTTTATATTGTATATAAATAATGTAATTAATATATTTATTTCCTTAAAGAAAAATTAGGGGTTACCCTTAATAAATAAAAATATAATAATCCTTTTTTCCTTTCTTTAAATATTTTTTTACATACATAAATAACAAAAACCTTTTTTTGCTTAATTCATATTATTTGATATATTTATTTATTTTGTTTATTTAAATATTATCCATTTATTATTTATGCCATTATTCAATTTGGATGTAATAGTAAAACTAGGGTTTCTATTTCTTGTCAAATACAGCCCCATTCAAAAATTGTACCCCCATCCCCATAATCATGTTGTAATAGCTTAGACTTTTATTTCTCGCACTTTATGCTTTCAATTATGCCATGATTAGAGATTAGGGTTTGTATGCAAAAATCCAAAATCAACAAGTAGTTTGACCTAATACAAAGATAAAAATGCATGAAAATTAATTCACAATGCACACTTGCACCCTTAGGGTTACATCCACTTGTTGCCTTAAAAATGGGCCATGTTATGCATGTTGGGTACTTTGGCAAAACAAAACAAAAACAAAACAAAAGATCATAGTCCCTCGATGACACTATCTTGGTTGCCTAAACAAAAATGATCAAGTCCCTCAAAAATTTGCCAAAAATACTTGACACAATTGATATCATGGTCTATACGATGACCCGCGCCTGTCCCATTTAACATCCTAATACAAGGTTGTTTACCAAATGCAATGGTAAAACAACACTGTCAAAAGGGTTAAAAACATATAGGAAAGATCTTTGAGTAAAATAGGGGAGATAATTCTTAATTACTTGATCAAAGCTTGCAAAAACATCCTTGATATTTTCAAACACACTTCACAACACAATTTCAAAACATTTCCAAAATCAAACTTTCAAACATTGAAATCTTTTCAAAAGACAAAACACCTTTGTATACATTCAAACAAGAATCATTACAAAGGTTGCCACAATGATGGCCTCTTTTCAAAACATCTTTCAAAACCACACACAAAGCACCATTTCAAACAATTGGAAAAGCAAAGCAAGTGATCTAAACAAGTAACTAAGAGCCCATGGATTACCATGGATGAAAAGGGTGCTTGCACCTTCCCTTTTCATAATCTACTCCCCGAACCTAAGAAAGCATCTCAAAGGTCTTTCCTGTGCTTTTTGACCTTTCCTTAGGATAAAATAAAAAGTCGGTGGCGACACTTGCTAAACCGAAACATTTGCAAACACAAACGCAAAATCCCAAGTCAGTTCTCCCACTGTATCACACTTTGCCAAGATACCATGCATGCATACCATGGCCATTTGTTTAGGAAACCAAGTGGGTGAAACCCTAGGGGTGCTTGTGTGCAATGTGTGTCGTTTTTCATGCATTTTTATCTTGCATTAGGTCTTGTCTATTTGTTTTTTTTTGGTCTTATCATGCAAAACCCTAATTTACTACACATGGTATAAATGCGATAAATTGCGTAAAAGTAAACTAAGCTATTACAACAATTATTATGGGAAGGGGGATACAAGTTTTCAAATGGGGATATTGCACAAAAATAAACCCTAAAATACTATTACAACCCAATTGAATTATGTGCAAATTAAATAAATAAACAAATAATTAAAGTGCAATGCAAATGTATTTATGCAAAAATGTTTTGTATTTGATTTTTACATGAGAAAATGAGAAAATATTGAAAAATAAACAAAATAAGAAAAGGGGGTGCAAATATCAAGTTAGGGGGTGTGAAAAACAAAAGCAAGCAGGCCCAGGCGCGCTAGGGCCCAGACAGTCGTCCGTGTCCTCCAGCTATTCCATTTGCGCGTGTTTTTGCTTCAAACCTGTATCTCTCTATTGCTTGCACAAAAACATGCAACATGCAACATAAAAAATGTAGCTTGGAATCTCACAATTCCAATGATATAAAATTCATAATCTAACTCTCAAAGATCAGGGAGAATTTAAGTAGCCCTAATTTCTGACCTAATTTTTTCAGCATGTTTAACATTCAAATTCTCTTAGCTCAGTTATTATAAATGGAAAGTATGCATATGTACAACTTAACCATGCTAGAGACTACATTTTTGCTTCACAAATCATGGCTTGAGGATGCCTAAATAGTGAGATAAAGTTTTGAAAAATACCTCCTTCAACTGGATTTGGATATGGCAATACGGGGAATTCGAGTGAGGCATGAGGATCGTGTGAGCTTCCTTGAAGTTCCCTCAAGCTATTCCAACTCTTAGCTGGCTTTGTGGATGACTGAAACCCTCTATAGAAGTCAAACTACAACCTTCCCAAGTGAAAATGGTGATGGCTGAAACAGAGCTCACAATTGCAAGATGAATGCTTGGATAGCTTGGATATGATGTGGATGAAGTGTTTCAAGTGTCAAGAGGCAAAACGCACAAGCAAAATATGACTTGGCTAGGATTTTGCAGAAACTGCAATGTTTGGGAAGAAATTTGTGTTTTTTGAGTTTGAGAGTGTTTGGGATCTTTAGCATTCGTGTCTAGCCTTGTGATAAGTTTGTGAAGATGTCTATAATGATCCCAAGTCCACCCTTTATCAAATGTACAAGTTCTTTGGACCTTTGCAACTTTTCTTGCTTTTGAAGAAAAGTGAAGTGACTTGAGCCAACATGCTTGTACTGGCTAGTTATAGGGCTGCCAAGGGTTGGTAAACATTGCTTGATATCTGTGGACCTTGCTTCTAACAAAAGAACAGGTCCAAGGCTCAAGGTTTGTAAAGTTGGAAAAGCTTGCCTTTATGAAAATGGCAATGTGCACTTTTGGCCAAAAATGGAATTACAACTTGTACAATGCTTCAAAATCCAAAATAAAGCCATTATCTACTGAGTTAGAATTTAATTATGGAGTGTAGAAGGAGTTTAGGACCTGTAATACAAGGTACAAGCCTGCTTGATCAGATTTGCAACTTGATGCATTGTGAAAATGGCTTGAATAAAAGTGACAAAATGCCAATTTGTCTTCTTCGATTCTCCCTAACCACAAATGATCTTGGAGATTTCTTGGACATTTTGGAAAGCTTGCAACATTCTCTACAATACATCTTTGAAATGAATTTTGAGATAACTCTTGGAACTAGGTGAAAAATGTCTATGAAGTTAAGTCAAAAACCTGCCTAAATTAGGGCAAATTTTCACTAAGTCATTTAGTTCATGGACCCCTATTCACAAATTCATAACTTGAGATCCAAGCATCTTTTGGGAAAATTTTTTGAATAAAAGTTGTAGATTTGATGGAGGACTACAACTTTCATGTTTGAAGTTTTCTTTGAATCAAATTTCATCATGGTGAAAAAATGGTGAAAAGTTGGGAAAAAATAAGAAAATTTCCATACTTGGAAAATTTCTAAGTTATGAAAAATTTTCAAATTAAAACCCTAATTTTCAAAATTGATTTTCTTGGTCAACAAGTTTCATATTTTGACATGTCTTGATGAATTATTACCCTTGGCACTTGATTTTGACCAAAAAGTCAAAGTTTGACTTTTCAGTGTATAGTTGACTGCAAAATTCATCTGTCAATCCCATGAACTTGAGATCTTTTGAACCATGTAATTAGGTCAAGATGATGAAATTGAATCCTTGAAACCATGCTTGAACTCAATTGTCCATTGGTTAGGTTAAAAATCAAAAACGGCCCTTTCTCAGTCAAAACCCTAATTTTGACCATTTTGCCCTTTTGATGATCTGGTCAAATTTCTTGAGGAGTTGTCCAAACTTGATCAAATGGTACATAGGATCCTAAAATGTTGATGTGGATAAAAAATTATGAATTTTGACTTTAAATTGGCCAAGGGTGACTTTTTCCCCAATACAGCTGATTTTTAGGTCAACTGTCCAATTGACTGATCAAAAATGTGGTTCAAGGCTTGAAACTTGTTATGAATAATATTAGGGGTCCAAGATGGTGTATGAAAGTCACATGAAGCATTTATGGTCCAAAAATCCTTGTGCAAACTCAAACCCTAATTTCAGGTTATCAGTGCAAGATGAGGTGTCTTGAGCTGACCAAACCCTAATCTTGTCTTGAGTCCAAAAAATCTTATGAAAATCTTGATAAATGAGAGGGAAAATTTTTGGGTACAACAGGCACGAACTCGTGCTCAAAATCTTATGATGCCTTACCCCTCCATTCTCCCGGTAATCATTGAGCCTGTCATTGAGGGAGATGTTCCATATACTATCCTACATCCTGACATGCCTACCTCTCTTGAAGACCTACAAAGGGATTGGGTACAACTCAAGGGGGAGCGAGTTACCTTCGAAGCCCAATTCTACACAAGCGAGAAGAAGGTTTTGGAACTCACTAGGCTACTTCATGAGGAACAGACTCTGAATTCCTACATTGCACCAAAGGGGATGCTAACTACCTTTTTATCTTAGAGTTTTTGTATTATTTTTCCCAAGAAGGCATTGACGTACTCAAACTTTAATCTATTAATATGATGTGTGTTTTCTTTTTGTCTAAAACAAATTTGAATCTTAAAATCCTTGAAAACATTGCATATGCATTTACCATTCATCATAACATAAGCAGGTTTCTTGCAACAAGTATCCTCATCTCTCTACTGTTTATTTTAGTAAGATGGATCTCGAGCAAGCAGTGAAGGACCTCCAAGCTCAGAATGCCCAGTTACAACAGCTATTCTTGACCCTAGCCAAAGGAAAAGAAGAGTTGAAGACTTTGCTGGCTGAGGAGAAGAAAAATAAGACAAAGAAGGTAACCGGAGTTCTA
This sequence comes from Vicia faba, assembly GCA_948472305.1. Classification (NCBI taxonomy): domain Eukaryota; kingdom Viridiplantae; phylum Streptophyta; class Magnoliopsida; order Fabales; family Fabaceae; genus Vicia; species Vicia faba. The sequence goes on along the minus strand of OX451736.1, from coordinate 19,808,972 downwards.
AACATGGGAAGAAGGTTTCATGGGCAGACAAGAAGGACCCTAGACTTTGCAACGACATCCGGTGAAAAAAACAATCAAGACAGGAAGGGAAAAGAACAATTGTCCAATTAGAATCAGAGGAGGAAGAGGAAGAAGAAGACTATTTTGAAGAAAAATACCCTCTAGCTGATGACAAATATAAGCATCTCGAAGAGCGGTTGAGCGCAATGGAAATCTAAAAAGTGACTGGATTGGACTTTGAGGAATTGGGTCTAGTATCAGGGATTGTAATTCCTCCAAAATTCAAAGCACCTATGTTTGCCAAATATGACGGAGTCTCGTGCCCTAAAATTCATCTTCGGTCCTTTGTGAGGAAAATCCATCCCCATACCATTGACAAAGACTTATGGGTACACTTCTTCCAAGACAGCTTGTCCGGAACTCAACTTGATTGGTTTTACCAGTTAGAAAGAGCCAATGTTCATAATTGGGAAGATCTTGTTGCAGCCTTTTACAAACAATACTAATAAAATGTTGATCTTGCGTCTACCCGTACTCAACTCCAAAGTATGGCCATGGTTTCGAATGAAGGTTCCAAGGACTATGCACAAAAATGGAGGGACTTGGCTGGAAGAGTTAAACCTCCCCTATCTGAAAGAGAATTAGTAGACATGTTTTTGGGCACCTTGTCTGGTCCCTTCTTCAATCACCTAATTGGGAGTTCATCAGCAGGTTTTACTGAACTGATATTGACCGGAGAGAGGGTAGAAGCTGAGATAAAGAGTGGAAATATTCAAAAAGATACATCCTCTGCTACTATAAGGAATCCATTTATCAGAAAGAAAGAAGTGGTTGTTGTTTATCCTCATAGAAATCAAGATAGGGCCAAACACCGTCTAATGGTGGGGGATTTATGATTCCTAAACCTGCGCCTAATCAACAAAGAAACGACCAGCCAAGGATGGAAAGACCAGTCAGACAATTCACCAGAATTAACATGGCATTATATCAGGTATTGCCACATCTGTTAAGATCCTACCTAGTGACCTTGAAAGAAGCTCCAAAGAATCCTAATACAACATCTCCTCACTATCATCCTAATGCCCGTTGTACATACCACTCTGAGAGTCCTGGCCATGCAACTAATAACTGTTGGGCTCTAAAGAACAAAGTACAAGACCTCATTTAAGCCAAAGAGATTGAATTCGATGCGCCTGAAAAGCCAAATGTCATTTCTGCCCTATGCCCAAACATGGCCATAATACCAATGCCATTGAAGAAGATATGTTTGTTACTTCAGTTGATGAATTTAGGACACCACTCCTGACTATTAAAGTAAACTTGTTGAATGTCGGTGTTTTCCCGGGCCGTGATGAAGGTTGTCATTTCTGTTTATCCTCACTAACCAACTGTTCTTTATTGAAAGCAGGCGTTCAGTGTCTAATAAATAATGAAGAAATTTTGTTTGAAAAGACTTATGTTCCACCTGTTCCTTTTAAAGATGTTTCTATCATTACCATTTCTGCCAATTCTTCCAGGGTCTCCACCAAAAGACCCGTTAGAATTACATCAGTTCCAAAAGCAACTCCTTTGATAATTACAATACCTGGACAAGTCCCGTATTCATCAGACAAAACCATACCATGGAATTATGGAGGGGATGTCTACTACCATGGTGTCAAGCAAGATTGGCCAGCTGCCGAAGATTCATGTTCCGAGAAAGTTAACTCTAATATCAGTAATATTGTGGAGACTAGCAAGATTACCCGAAGCGGAAGGATATTCTCTCTAGAAATTGCTCCCCCTAAAGCAGTTTCTGGACCCGTAATCATTCATGTTGTTGTTGATCCTCCGAAGGCTATTTCCAGTCCTACAATCATCTCCACCAATATTCCAATAGACAAAGCTGATACAACCCCTGTTATTACTCCTATTAACATTCCTGCTTCTAGATCAACTGAGACCCGAGGTAAAAGTATTCTGATTGATCTTGTCCGGACGAAGGCACAATCATTGGTTATCCCTAAGAACTCCCGGAAAGAGATGGAGGACATTCTGAAGATCATAAAAAGAAGCGACTACGATGTAGTTGAACTATTGGGAAAAACTCCATCTAAAATTTCCATGTTGGCTTTACTACTATGTTCCGAGGCGCATGCAAAGGCCTTGGTAAAATTCCTGAAAACTGCCCATGTACCCCAAGAGACATCTGCCGATCAGTTCCGAGACTGCGTAGCCAACCTAATGATCTAGGTTTTTTGGATGCTGATTTAACGCCAAGAGGAAGAAAGCATAATGAGGCATTGCACGTCTTAGTTGAGTGTAGGGGCACAACCTTGGCTCATGTTTTTGTGGACATTGGCTCATCTCTGAATGTGTTTCCTAAAAAAGCTCTTGATAGGATTGACTGTGAGGGATTGACATTGAAGCCAAGCAACATAGTAGTAAGGGCTTTTGAAGGCTCGAAAAGGATGGTGCACGGGGAAGTGGATATCCCCATAAAGGTTGGAACCCAAACATCTGATTCAACTTTTATGTAATGGACATCCACCCTTTATACTCTTGCTTGCTAGGCTGACCATGGATCCACAATACTGGCGTTGTTACTTCTACGTTGCACCAAATGCTGAAATATCTGATTCAAGGGAAGATCATCATTGTTCATGGAGAAGAAGAGTATATGATCAGCCATCTCAATTCCTTCAGATATGTGGAATTAGATGGTGAATTTATTGAAACTCCATTCCAACACTTTGAAGAAGTCCCGTAAGACGTGGTAGTAACAAAGGTTGTGTCTCAGGTTCCCAAGATCACAAGGCCTCCACTCAGGATGTCATCTTTGAAGGATGCCAATGCCGTAATAGAAGAAGGTGGTGCACTATCTGGGGACAACTCTCGAATATCCCATACAAGTCATACAAGTTTGGCTTGGGTTTCACTTCAAGTGCTCAGAAGGTCGTACGCCGCGCTCGTGCTGGAGGACCACCCCTGAAGACCATCAACCGTGAAGTCAACGCGGTAGAGGATGATGAAGATGGTTGCAAACTGGAGGATTGGATCTTATAAACTGTCAGTGGAGGGCTCAACAATTGGGAGGCTAGAGATTTTGTCCCGATCACTTTTATCCCACAGTAATTTGTCTTTACATTTTATTGGATCTGTAATATTAAAACAATTCAAACTCTTAAAAACTTGTGTCTTACCCGAGGCAAAATGGTCCATTTGTAAGGGTTATTATCTCATTGCCATATGACATCAATGAATCATGGACGTTTTGCATACAAACTTTGCGCTCATTGTTTTTCTTTTTACATTTTTTCTTCCAAAGATAGCTATACCCTTACACACACTCACACTCACAATGATGGTCTACATCCATTCGGGATCCCATGGATAACGGTTCTGCTATGGATTTTTGTGACTATGAAAATCTAATCTACCAAGCCGAAGACAAAAGTGAAGAAGATTGTGAAGTACCAGGGGAACTTTCCAGATTACTACTGCAAGAAGAGAGAACCATTCAGCCTCATGAGGAACCCGTGGACACAATCAACCTGGGTACCGAAGAAGACAAAAGAGAGGTTAAGGTGGGTGCTAATCTGAAACCGAGTGTCAAGGATCGTCTGATTCAGTTGCTACACGAGTATGTTAAGGTCTTTTCCTGGTCGTATGAAGACATGCCAGGACTTGATGCATATATTGTGGTACATCGTCTGCCTACAAAAGAGGATTGTCCACCAGTAAAACAAAAGGTCCGTCAAATGCGACCAGATATGTCAGAGAAGATTAAAGCAGAAGTCATGAAACAATTTAACGCTGGATTCTTAGTCATCACCTCCTATCCGCAATGGGTTACCAATGTTGTTCCCGTGCCCAAGAAAGACGGCAAGGTACAAATGTGCATGGACTACAGAGATTTGAATAGGGCGAGCCCTAAAGATGATTTCCCACTTGCCCACATTGACATCCTAGTTGACAATACGGCACAACACAAAGTGTTTTCTTTCATGGATGGTTTCTCAGGTTACAACCAAATAAAAATGGCGCCTAAAGACATGGAGAAGACAACCTTTGTCACACAATGGGGAACATTATGCTACAAGGTTATGCCATTCGGACTAAAGAATGCTGGGGCAACCTATCAGCGATCCATGGTAGCTCTATTTCACGACATGATACATCCTGAAATAAAGGTCTATGTGGACGACATGATAGATAGATCTCAAACAAATAAGAGCATCTTGATCATTTACAAAAACTGTTTGAGAGGCTAAAGAAGTACAAGCTGATGTTGAACCCAAATAAATGCACGTTTGGAGTAAGGTCTGGTAAACTCCTAGGCTTTGTCGTCAGCAACAAGGGTATTGAAGTAGATCCTGCCAAGGTAAAAGCGATACAAGAGATACCTGCTCCTCGTACTGAGAAGGAAGTCAGAGGATTCTTGGGACGTTTAAACTACATTTCCAGATTCATTTCTCACCTGACAGCTACTTGTGAGCTAATCTTCAAACTATTGAAGAAAGATCAAGTAGTCAAATGGAATGGTGAATGCCAAACTGCTTTTGACAAGATTAAAGAATACCTGCAAGAGCCTCCTGTTTTAATGCCACCAGTCGAGGGAAGACCATTGATCATGTATCTAACTGTTTTAGAAAATTGAATGGGGTGTGTGCTGGGGCAGCATGACGAGTCTGGCCGAAAAGAGCACGCTATTTATTACCTGAGCAAAAAGTTTACCGACTGTGAAACAAGATATTCACTACTCGAGAAAACTTTTTGCGCTCTAGCATGGGCTGCTCGCCGTCTAAGACAGTACATGCTGACTCATACTACCCTGTTGATGTCTAAAATGGATCCGATAAAATACATCTTCGAGAATTCTGCTCTCTCGGGGAGAATAGCGAGATAGGAGATGATCCTGACGGAATATGACATATAATATACTACCCAGAAAGCAATAAAGGGAAATGTACTAGCTAATCACCTTGCTCACCAAGCTGTAGAAGACTACCAGTCCATGAAGTTCGAATTTCCGGATGAAGACAACATGACATTAGACAACTGTGAAGAATTCAGGCCATATGACGGACCTGAACAAGGATCCTGATGGACCCTGTTCATTGATGGGGCATCCAACGCACTTGGAAATGGTATCAGTGTTGTACTTATATCTCCTGAAGGGTGTCATACTCCATTTACCGCTAGACTCTGCTTCAATTGTACAAACAACATGGCGGAATACGAAGCATGCATCTTTGATCTCAGAGCTGCCATAGACTTGGGGATTAAATCCTTGAATGTATTTGGAGATTCAGCTTTGGTCATCAGTCCGATCAAAGGTTAATGGGACACAAAACACCCTAACCTTATCCCTTATAAAGAACATGTTTTGACATTGCTACCACATTTTGAGACGATTACCTTCGAGCATTTCCCGCGAGAAGAAAATCAACTAGAAGATGCACTAGCCAAAATGTCATCTATGTTTAAACTTAATTGGGATAATGAGGCTCACCAGATCACCATCGAACAAATGGATGAACCAACACACTGTCATGAGATTAATACTGAAGAAGTAGTGGACCAGCCTTGGTTTCACGAAGTCAAGAGGTATCTCGAGGCTCAAGAATATCCCGAAGGAGCTTCAATCAATGATAAGAAGTTCTTAAGGAGATTCTCTGCAAAATTCTTCCTTAGTAACGTCATTCTTTACAAACGCAACAATGACTTTGTGTTACTTCGATCTGTAGACAAGGTTGAAGCTGAAAGGATCAAATTGCCTGAAGGCGCTTTTGGCACCCATTCCAGTGGGAAAATGATGGCAAAGAAAATCCTAAGGGCATGCTATTATTGGTCTACTATGGAAGCAGATTGCTATCAACACTCTCAAGCGTGCCATGAGTGCCAGATTTATGCTGACAAAGTGCACGTACCTCCGGTTCCTCTGAATGTCTTGACGACTCCTTGGCCCTTTGCTATGTGGGGAATAAATATGATTGGGGAAATCAAGATGACAGCCTCCAATGGACACCGCTTTATCCCAATGGCCATTGACTATTTTACAAAGTGGGTTGAGGCAGCCTCCTTCACTTCTGTCACCAAGAATGTTGTCGCCCAGTTCATCAAGCATAATCTCATTTGCCGGGACGGTATCTTGGAGAGGATCATTACTTACAATGGTACAAATCTCAACAACATTATGATCACCGCCCTGTGCGAGCAATTCAAGATTCAACATCACAATTCTTCCCCTTATCGACCGAGGATGAATGGTGCTGTTGAAGCTGCAAATAAGAACATTAAAAAGATCATAGAGAAAATGACAGTCACATACAAAGACTGGCATGAGATGCTACCATTCCCTCTCCACGGGTATCGTACCACAGCTCGCACATCAACTGGGGCGACACCCTATTCTTTGTTTTATGGCATGGAGGTTATCTTACCTATTGAGGTCCAGATACCCTCTCTAAGAATTATGAAGGATGCAGGGTTGAACGAAGAAGATTGGATCCAGACTCGACTTGATCAATTGAACTTAATTGATGAGAAAAAACTTACTACTTTTGCCATGGTCAAATGTATCAAAAACGGATGATCAAGGCTTTCAACAAGAAGGTCAGACGCCAAGTGTACCAAGTCGGGGATCTGGTGATCAAGCGGATCATACTGCCACAAGGTGATCCCAGGGGAAAATGGACTCCAACCTATGAAGGACCATTTGTAATCAAAAACATATTCTCTAGTGGGGTAATGATCCTAACCAGCATAGATGGCAACAATCTGCCACACCCCGCGAACGCAGACATAGTCAAAAGATATTACGCATAAGAGACCCGCTAGGTTGACACACCTGGGAAAAGCAAGGGCATCCCGGCGAACCAAAAGGTTCGGGAAAAAATTAGGGATAAAATATAAAAAATTTGTACACCCGGCAAGTTGAAAATCCGAAAGGGCAACTTGGGCAAAAAAGGGTTTCCCGGTGGACTGAAAACCTGAAAGGGCAGTCCAGGAAAAAGTTAGGGAATTAAAGCGTATGACTATGTCCCGTTGGATCACTTGGCGGACAACCTTTGGCTTCAACTGACAAATTCAGCGGTTCTGATTAATTCAATCAGCTTCGGACAAGGCAACAAATAGACAAGATGCTCAGAGATATGAAGGCTATAGCAGAATGGGAACCCCATGGGATTATTACACATAGATATCTTTTCTTTGTATCAAAATTTTCATTTTTTTTACAATGGCATTCTCTTACTAGAATGTTTGTCTCATTGTACAAAAATACTTACTCAAAGTCAATACAAAGATGTCTCATTGAAAGTGCAAAAACTATCTATTTTTCGTTACGCTTGTGTTTTGTTTACAAAAAACGTCCAATGATTCATTGTTGAACATATGCATTTGAACATAATTATTGTTTACAAATAAACAAAATAAAAGACAATTACTGATGGCTTTAAGAGATAGGGAAATCTCTCTAAGTTATTTTCCATAAAAATCCCCCGTAGTATATAGTTTAATCCCCAACGGAACAAAGCTTCCAATTATCAATCCCCGGTAGAAATCATCCAATTTCTCCAGATTCCCCAAACATATTTTTCAAGCAGTACATGGCATTTCCCTTACAACAGAGTTTATTTCTCTAAACGAAAATTCATCAACACTTCGACTTCAATACATGAATACTTACATATCCTCAGCAACATTCAGGGATTTATTTTCCCCAATCCAACAAACAGCGCAATAGACTAGCTCACATACGCATACATTGCATCCGTATATCATAAACATTGATAAAACTAACACATTATATCATACATTTCATACAACATGACTTTGCATTTTAGCTAACATTTTACCCTTTTCATGATAAGGTTAACATCTACCATTAACAATGTTCAAAGTTTGTAAATACAGTACAAATACGCTCCAGACACAGATGGCATTCTGATACTCATTCAAAACCATCTTTCAGATACAGATCAGATACGCTCCAGACACGGATGCCATTCTGATACTCATTCAGATTCAACTCTCAAATACAGTTCAGATACGCTCCAGACACGGATTTCATTCTGATACTCATTCAAAATCAGCTCTCAGATACAGTTCAGATACGCTCAAGACACGGACGCCATTCTGATACTCATTCTTTCAGCTTACAAGTTACAATTCAAACAATCACTTTTGGATGGTGTCTACAAGCCCATCTCCTAAACCTTTCTATCACCTCTCCAAATGACATCTTTAAGCCCATTCCCTCAACCATCACATCGCCGAGTGCGAATTTCTGGGCACTCTAGTGTCTAATCATCTTCCACCTTCGAGTCACGAACGACAAAGCTTGCCAATCTAACTCTTCAACCTTAAGAAGATTGAACAGGGGAAGCTTTTGTACCCTAAAATTTGGCCTCTCACTTATATAAAATTTTCTCACAAGATCTCCATTGACTCAAGATTGCATTAGGGTTTGATCAGCTTAAGACACCTCCTTATGCACTGATAACCAAAATTAGGGTTTGAGATTGCACAAGGATTTTTGAACTTTCAATACTTCATATGACATTCATGGATCATTATGGACCCCCAAGATTACTCATGTCAAGTTTCAAGCCTTGGATCACATTTTTTCCCGGGCAATTGAGCAGTTGACCTAAAAATTAACTATATTGAGAAAAGTCAACTATAGCCAATTTACAGTCAAACTTCATAATTTTTGATCCACGTCAACATTTTAAACTCATATGTATCATTTGGTCAAGTTTGGACCATAATTCCTCAAGAAATTTGATCAAATCTCTAAAAGGGCAAAATGGTCAAAATTAGGGTTTTGACTAGAAAAGGGCAATTTCTGATTTTTAACCCAGCAAATGGTCAATTGGTTTAATGAATCATCTCAATATTCCAATTGCATCACTCTGACCTAATGACATGGTTCAAAACATTGAAATCCATTGGGTTGACAGATGAATTTTGCAGTCAACTGATCAAAAGTCAATTGTATACTGAAAAGTCAAACTTTGACTTTTTGGTCAAATTCAAGTACCAAAGATCACAATACATCAAAACATACCAAAATATGAAACTTGTTCATCAAGAATCAAGAATTCAAGATTTCATCTTGGAATGTTAAAATTTCTTAACTTAGAAATTTTTCTAAGTATGGAAAATTTCTTTTTTTTTTATAACTTTGAGCCAAATTTTCACCATGATGCAAGATGATTCAAGAGAAACTTCCAAAATGAAAGTTGTAGATATACATGAAATATACAACTTTTCTGCACCTAACTTCTTCCAAAAATTCTTGGATCCCAAGTTACAAATTTATGAACATAGGGTCATGAAACAAAACACTTAGTGAAATTTTGCCCTAATTTGGACAGGATTTTGACCCAACTTCATGACACTTTTTCACATAGTTCCAAGGGTAATATTCAAAAGCAATTCAAAGAGGGGTTGTATATCATGTTAAAATATTTCAAAATTTCCAAGAACTCCTTGAGATCATTCTTGAGTAGGGAGAATCGAAGAGATGAAGTTAGGGTTTTGTCATTTAAATTACAAGTCATTTTATGATGAACAAGAAGTCAATTTCAAACCTATGCTGCACAATCTTGTTTTGCAGGCTTCTAAACCTCAAGATATATCCATAATCAGAATATTACATTTGCTTTTGAGCTATTATCCAAGTGTTCCAAGCATTGTCCAAGCCAATTTTCCATTTTAGGAAGAAAGTTACCATTCCATTCTTGAAAAGTTGCTTTAATCACAATGTGTCTAAGGTCTGAAGAAGCTCAGAACACGCTTGTATAATACTTGAGATTTGTCACTTCACTTTGCTTAAAAAGTAAGTTATAGAGCCATAACCCTATAACTCAGAAACCTTGGGTGATTTTATGCTCTAATCTTTTCCATACATATTAACAAGTCAATTGCAACACAACACACATTTTTACAAGCCCTAAAAACACTCCCAAGCACCTTGCTGCACAGAACTGCCCAAACTTGACAGTTTTGAGCAAAAACTCACCATCTTTATTTTCACTCGTGCGTTTTGAAAACTAATCATCCAAACACCTTCCATACATCATATAAAAGTGATTCAGACCCTAATTTCCTAACTGTAACTCCTCCATCATCATCCACCATTTTCAAAAATGAAGCTTGCAACTTGACTTGAGTTGAGAGTTCCAGCCATCCTCAAAGCAAAGTGGGGGTTAGAACACGTTCAAGGAGGTCCAAGAAAGCTACAGAAAACATCAGGCCATCATAAAGGTTGCTCAAACTCCATACACGACTACAACTGCAAGAGGTAAGTTTTCAAACTTCTATCTCTTCATACAGACATCATTTGAGTTTGGTTTGTGAAGATAAAATGTAGATACCATTGCCACTAAGCTGTATATGTCCATAGTTTACATTTATATGGCCTGAGCTTAGAGAATTTTAGGGTTGAAGTTTTCTGAAATTTTTAGGTTTTGAATTAGGGCTAGAAAAATTCTCATTCATCTTTTATTGTTAGCCTAAGTTGTTTATATGGTTAGATTCATGGGAAAAATGCCATAACTTTCATGTTTGAACTTCTCATTTTTGTTGAGAGATGAAGAAGATACTGGTCTTTTGGCTGGAGGTTGAAGATGAAGTGTAATCAGGACACATTTTGTGTTATGTAATTATTGTTTTAGTTATATTAACAAATGTACAACCACCCCAGCGGTAAGGCAGCACGCGTTATTGGTAGAGGTCATGGGTTCGAACCTCAGCGCTGCCTTTTTGCTTTTGTTTTACATTTTTGGTCATTTTTCCTTTCTTTTTACTTCAACAAATAGGTGTTGGGCTTTTTGGGCTTAGCTTCTGTTTTGTTTTTTTGCTTACTAACCCCCAGCAGGCTTTTGACACCCCTGGGCCATTTATTTTATTTTCCATTTTATTTTCATTTTATTTTATTAAATATATTTTTTTAAAATACTAAAAAATCATGAAATACAAAAAAATAGTAGATTTATATTTTAACTTAGTTTATTTATTTTTTCTCATAAAAATATATTTGACCACACTTTATTTATTTTACTAATTATTCTTGTAAATTTAATTAAAACTAGGATATTATTTATTTTCTTTTACACCAATTAAAATATATTATTTTAATACCAAAAAGACTAAAAATATTTTATAATGCTATAAATATTTTCAAGATAAAAAATGCCAAAAAATACTTTTCTTAAACTTTATTTTCTTTTGATTAAATAATAGAATTGGGATTTTCATCTAAAATCTTTTCTCAATAATTTCAAACTTAATAAATTATTTTCTTTATTTTATTAGGTTAAGGCAAAATTCCTTTTTCATAAAACATCAAACAAAATATCCATTTTCTTCACATTTACCATCTTGCATATTTAATTCATCTTATACATTATTTATTTCAATTCTTGTATAAATTCAATTTGGTTGTAATAGACTAATTAGGGTTTAATTTCTTTAAATCCCCATTTGTAATTTGTACACCCCTCCCACAAATGTTGTAATAGCGTAGTAACTTTAAATTCCGCAATTTATCACTTTATATACAATTGCTAGTAATTAGGGTTTGTATGAAAAGACTTAAAACCAATAAATAGCAAACCCTAATTCAAAACTAAATCAACCATGAAAACAATACATTTGCACACAAGCACCCCTAGGGTTATCCCACTTGGTTGCCTTATACAAAATGGCCAAATTACGCATGTAAGGTATCTTAGCAAAAACAAGCAAATACAAAATCATAGTCCCTCAATGAGGCTATCTAAGTTTCCTTTCAAATGATCTTCGTCCCTAAAAAGAATGCTAAGATACCTTGCAACATTGCTAATCATGGTTATACGATGACCCACACTCGTCCCTTTACATCCAAAGATAGGGTTGCTTACCAAATCAATGGTAAGACAACAATGTCAAAGGAAAAGAAAATGAACAAGAAAGACATTTGAGTAGGTAGATTGCTCCTAATTACTTGCTCCATTTCAAAACAAGCATCCTTCCTATTTTCAAAATAAACACCTACACTTTCAAGACATCTTACAAAATTTGAAAACATTTTCAAAAGATCAACATCTTTGTATACATTCTTACAGACAAGAATCATTACAAAGATTGCCTAAACAATGGCCTCTTTATAAAATACTTTCAAAAACCACACCAAGCACAATTTCAAACAAAAAAGCAAGTGATCTAGAAAGTAACTAAGATCCCATGGAAAACCATGGATGAAAATAGTGCTAATACCTTCCCTTTTCATAATCTACCCCCCGAACTCAAGAAATAATCTCAAAGGTCTTTCCTGTGCTTTTTCACCTTTCCTTTTGGATAAAAGAAAAGTCGATGGCAACTCTTGCTAACCGCAACGTTTGCGATCAAACGTAAAACCTTCAAGTCAGTTCTCCCACTGTATCACACAAGGTATCACACATCATCATAACCTCGTATTATACTCACACCTTCGCAACATTATCAATATGTAACATCATATCATCAAAACCCCATTTAACAACAAGCATCATGAAAACACATCATTATACAATGTCACTTATAATGAAATGCAACATCATAGACTTACGCATGTGGTACCAAAACATCATTGATGACTCAATCATCGTTATCTCCAAAGATCCCCATCATATCATCGATTCCCACTGATGACTCAATCCACACTATAGGATTGATGCCTTCACCAGACGATTGTACTATCATCTTCATTGGACCGAAGTCCCAATAACATTACTGGACCAAATTCATAAACTATGCCATCAATACATGATGTGCAACATACAAAAAATACAACCACGGGTAGTCAAAATGCATCACATTCATGAATTCATCACAACACCATAATATCATCATAAAAATCAAATCATCATTATAACATCATCTCATCATTGTAATACACAAAGCATCATCATAACATCAGCATATCATCATAATGAACAAAGTATCATCTCAACATCGTAATAAACGAATCAATCATCATAATATCGTCATATCTTCATATTAAAGAAAGCATCATCATAATCCAACACGGGAAACCTAACTTCATCCTAGCTTAGGTATTGTTGCTATACTTATTATTTCTCATTTTATTCCATCCAACTAAATTGCATCACGTCAACTATCCAACGCTTCAAACGTAACCTCAAACCGAGTTCTAAAACTTAAGTTACGACTCTTTTAAGAAAATCCAAAACAGCCATTAAATTTTGGACACCATCGCCCGATGACACACCCTTCGCGTCTTGCTTCTCCCGACGAAGCTTGGAGAAATGAACTCAAGTAAAGTTCTTCTTTTCTTTCCTTCATCGCTTCTATCTTCGCTTGTCGACAGCCAAAAGACAACATAATCGCCCGGCGACCATCCTCATCCCCCGATGACAAAGCGTGAACAGGGTTTTCCTATTACAATTTCTTACATAAAAACCAATCGCAATCTTGTGATTTCTACATATTATAGGTCCTAAAACATCATATAATTACATGGTATTCATCAAACATCAACAATCCAATTTATTCTACACTATAGGTACAAATTATTTACAATCCAAGACCATAAAACATCATCTATTCCATCGAATCATCTCATTTTCATCATAACCAAAAACCACCAAAACCCAACACATCCTACATCTATCTAGACCTTAGATCAATTATAATAGCAATTATAAACACCCCTTAACTTAAGATTATTGGTAACTTCTGATTCATCTTCGTGTTCTGCAATTCCTCTTTGCCTCTTTGGGCCATAGCTCTGCCTTTTCACAGTGTTCCTCCAAACTGTCGTACAGACTGAGGGTTTCTAAAATCCCAAATATTATATTTTCTAACTTAACCTTTGGACCCTTAATTGGTATTCCAATCTTATACTCACTTACTTAACCTAATTACCACCTTGTCCCCATAATCTCTACATCATAATTTATTTCTATTTATCTAATTAAAATAATTCTTAATAATTATTTTAATTATTATAAAATGCTCATAGTCCTCTTAATCCCATTATCCCACTCATATAATCACATTGCACCTCATATTAACCATCATATTCATCTCAACATCATAGTATACCTCATATTCACCAAATCATCACCTTGCATCATAAATACATCACAAATACACACCATAAATCATCACAAGGACTCACATAAAAACAACAAAACATCATATATACCAAATACTTCACAATGACTCATATATCCATGCTAAATTAATTAAATAATAATTAATCTAGAATTTTGGGTGTTACAACACCCTTCTAAACCCCAATGAATATTCGTAAATAATTCATAAAATTAATCAGAGTATTTCACAAAATGATGTCACATATTCATATAAATCTTCATAATAAAACATCCTGCTCCGTAACACGGGTTCTCAAAATCCTTTAAGACAACATGTCCTCAGTAACATCAATTCAATACTTTAAAACTTCACAGCAGAATCATTGGTTCTAAACATCTTATTATAAATATTTCATAAAATCTAATCATATTTCCTGATTCATAAACAGAATTCAAAATAACTCGGTACCATGAAAGGTTACTCAACATCTTAGAAACAAAACAACAAACATAAAGTTCATGATTCAAAGGATCCCAACCCCGATGTTATCTTCTAATGCTTCGACGACTACTCCTGGTCACCTGCGCGTTACCAACGTGCATGCAAGATTCAAGCTGAAAGGGTGAGTAAATCATAAATATTATAAAAGGCGTAAGGAATAAATATAATAGACATTCACATAGGCAAGGCATCACATATCATTATAACCTCATTTTATACTCAAACTTTCATAACATCGTCAATACATAACATCATATCATCAAAACACTATAGTTATAACAAGCATCATTAAATCACATCATTATGCAATGTCACTTATAACGAAATGCAACATCCCCGACTCATGCATGTGGTACCAAAACTTCATTGATGACTCATTCATCATTATCTCCAAAGATCCCCACCATAGGAACAATTCCCACTAGGGACCAGAGCACTTCGTAATTTTGAACTCAATCCACACTATGGGATTGATGCCTTCACTTGACGGTTATCCTATCATCTTTACTGGACCAAAGTCCTAATAAAATCACTTGACTGAAGTCCTAAACCATGTCATGAATGCATGATGTGCAACAACATAATAAATATGAACACGGCTAGTCAAAACACATCATCATTCATGAATTCATCATAATAACATTATATCATTATAAAAAACAAAACATCATCATAATGTCATCATATAATCATAATAAACAAAGCATCATCATAACATCATCATATCATAATCATATCATCATAATAAATAAAGTATCATCACAACATCGTAATAAACAAAGCAACCATCACAATATCATCATATCTTCATATTAAACAAGGAATCATCATAATCCAACACGGGGAACCTAATTTCATCCTAGCTTAGGTATTGGTGATATATGTCTTATTTCTCATTTTATTCCATCCAACTAAATTTCATCACGTTAACTATCCAACGCTTTGAACGATACCTCAAACCGAGTTCTAAAACTCAAGTTACGGCTCTTTTAAGAAAAACCAAAATATCCATTTAATTTTGCTCACCATCGCCCGGTGACACACCTCCATTGCCTGGCGACACACCCTTCGCATCTTAATACGCCCGACGATGCTTGGAGCCACACACTCCAATAAATTTATTCTTTTTCCCCTCCTTCGCTTCTATCTTCGCCTGGCGACAGCCAAGCGACAACATCATCGCTCGACGAGCATCCTCAACGCCTAGCGAAGAAGCGCAAACATGGTTTTGTTGTAGCAATTTCCTGCATAAACACCAGTTCCAATATTGCGATTTATGCAAGTTATAGATTCTAAAACATCATCTAATCACAAGATTTTCATCAAACATCAACGACCCAATTTATTCTACACTACGGGTACAAATTATTTACAATCCAAGACCATAAAACATCATTTATTCCATCAAATCATCTCATATTCATCATAACCAAAAACCACTAAAACCCAACACATCCTACATCTATCTGGACCTTAGATCAATTATAATAACAACGATAAACATCTCTTACATTAAAAAAATTTCTAGCTTTTGATTCCTCTTCATGTTCTACAATTCCTCTTTGCCTCTATATGCCCTAGCTCTTCCTCTTCACAGTGTTCCTCCAAACTGTCATACAGACTAAGGTTTATAAAATCCCAAATATTTTATTGTCTCAGTTAACCTTTGTACCCTTAATTGGTATTCCCATATTATCCTCACTTACTTAAATTAATTACCACATTGTCCCCATAATCTTTACATCATAATTTATTTCTATTTATCAAATTAAAATAATTTTTACTAATTACTTTAATTATTATAAAATGCTCATAGTCCTCTTAATCTCACGATGCCACACATATCATCACATTGGACCTCATATTAACCATCATATTCATCTCGACATCATAGTATACCTCATTTTCATAAATCATCATCTTGCATCACAAATACATCACAAATACATATCATAAATCATCACAAGAACTCACATAAAAACACCAAAACATCGTATATACCAAATACTTCACAATGACTCATATATCTACACTAAATTAATTAAATAATAATTAAACTAGAATTTTGGGTGTTACAACACCCTTCTAAACCCAAAGAAATATTCGTAAATAGGTCATATAATTAATTAGAGTAATTCACAAAAGGATGTCGCATATTCATATAAAACTTCATAATAAAACATCCTGCTCCACAACACGAATTCTCAAAATCAATTAAGACATATATGTCCTCAGTAAGATCAATTCAATACTTCAAAACTTCACAGCAGAATCATTGGTTCTAAACATCTTATTAAAAATACTTCATAAAATCTCATCATATTTCCCGATTCATAAACATAATTCAAAATAACTCAGTACCATGAAAGGTAACCCAACATCTTAGAAACAAAAAAACAGACATAAAGTTCATGATTCAAAGTATCTCAACCACGATGTTACATATTAGATAAATACCCACTTTATTCTACGAAAAGCAAATAAACACACTCCGAAGCTATCCTTTAATGCTTCGACGGCTACTCCTGATCACCTGTGCGTTACACACGTGCAAGAAACATTCAAGCAGAAAGGGTGAGTAAATCATAATCATTATAAAATAAATAAGGAATAAATATAGTAGATATGCACATAAGAAAGGAATTACACATCATTATAACCTCATTTATACTCACAACTTCACAACATCATCAATATGTAACATCATATCATCAAAACACCATAGTTACAACAACCATCATTATATCACATCATTATGAAATATCACTTATAAATAAATGAAACATCATCAACTCATGTATGTTGTACCGAAACTTCATTGATGACTCATTCATCGTTATCTCCAAAGATCCCCACCATAGGATATATTCCCACTAGGAACCAAAGTACTTCAAAATTTTGCACTCAATCCACACTATAGGATTGATGCCTTCACTTGACGGTTATCCTATCATCTTTACTGGACCGAAATCCTAATAACATCACTAGACCGAAGTCCTAAACTATACCATGAATGCACGATACACAACAACATAATAAATATGACCACAGCTAGTCAAAACACATCATCATTAATGAATTCATTACAATGACATTATATCATCATAAAAAACAAAACATAATCATAACATCATCATGCCATCATAATAAGCAAAGCATCATCATAACATTGTCATATCATCATCATATCATCATAATGAACAAAGTATCATCACAAAATTGTAATAAATAAAGCAATCATCCTAATCTTATCATATATATATATATTAAAGAAGGAATCATCATAATCCAACATGGAGAACCTAATTTCATCCTAACTTAGGTATTGGTGATATACTTCTTATTTCTCATTTTATTCCATCCAACTAAATTGCATTGCGTCAGCTATCCAAAGCTTTGAACGACACCTCAAATTGAGTTCTAAAACTTAAGTTACCGCTCTTTTACGAAAAACCAAAACAACCATTCAATTATGGACACCATCGCCCAGTGACACACCCTTCGTGTCTTGCTTCGCCTAACGATGCTTGGAGCAACACAATCCAATAACTTTCTTATTTTTTGCCTTATGTCGCTTATATATTCACCTTGTGATAGCCAAGCAACAACATCATCGCCCGACGACCATCCTCATCACCCAACGACGAAGCGCGAACATGGTTTTGCTTTTGCGATTTCTTACATAAAAACCAGTCCCAATCTTGCAATTTTTACATGTTATAGGGTCTAAAACATCACCCAATCATAGGGATTTCAGCAAACATCAACAATCCAATTTATTCTAAACTATGGGTACAAAATATTTACAATCCAAGACCATAAAACATCATCTATTCCATCAAATTATCTCATATTCATCATAACCAAAAACCCTCAAAACCCAACACATTCTACATCTATCTAGACCTTAGATCTATTATAATAACAATGATAAACACTTCTTACCTTAAGATGTTTTCTAGCTTTTGATTCCTCTTTTTGTTCTACAATTCCACTTTGCCTCTCGGTTCCCTAGCGCTGCCTCTTCACAGTGTTCCTCCAAACTATCATACAGAATGAGAGTTTCTAAAATCCTAAATATTCTATTGTCTCACTTAACCTTTGGACCTTTAATTCATATTCTCATCTTACCCTCACTTACTTCACCTAATTACCACCTTGTCCCCATAATTTGTATATCATATTTTATTTCTAATTATCTAATTAAAATAATTCTTACTAATTATTTTAATTATTATAAAATGCTCATAATCCTCTTAATCTCACTATCCCACACATATCATCACATTGCACCTCATATTAACCATCATATGCATCTCGACATCATAGTATACCTCATATTCATCAAATCATCACCTTGCATCACAAATACATCACGAATACACATCATAAATCATCAAATGGACTCACATAAAAAACACCAAAACATCATATATACAAAATATTTCACAATGACTCATATATTCACGCTAAATAATTAAATAATAATTAATCTAGAATATGGAGTGTTACAACACCCTTCTATACCCCAAGGAATATTCATAAATAATTTATACAATTAATCAGAGCATTTCACAAAAGGATATCACATCTTCATATAAAACTTCATAATAAAACATCCTGCTCCGTAACACAGGTTCTCAAAATCATTTAAGACAAATATATCCTCAGTAACATCAATTCAATACTTCAAAAATTCGCCGCAGAATCATTGGGTTGAAACATCTTATTATCAATACTTCATAAAATCTCATCATACTTCATGATTCATAAACAGAATTCAAAATAACTCGGTACCATGAAAGGTAACCCAACATCTTAGAAACAAAACAAAGGACATAAGGTTCATGCTTCAAACGATACTAATCCATATGTTAAATGTCAGAGCAAGACCCACTTAATCTACGAAAAGAAAATAAATACACTCCGAAGCTATACTTTAATGCTTCGACGGCTACTCCTGTACACCTACGTGTTACCCACTTGGAGGAAACATTCAAGCATAAATGTTTAGTAAATCATAATCATTATAAAAGTCATAAGGAATAAATATAGTAGATATGCATATAGGTAAGGCATCACACATCATCAAAACCTCATGTTATACTCACACCATCACAACATCATCAATACATAACATCATATCATCAAAACACCATAGTTATAACAAGCATCATTAAATTACATCATTATGCAATTTCACTTATAATGAAATTCAACATCAGCGACTCATGCATGTGGTACCGAAACTTCACTAATGACTCATTCATCGTTATCTCCAAATATCTCCACCATAGGATTTGTTCTCACTTGGAACTAGAGCACTTCACTATTTTGAACTCAATCTACACTATGGGATTGATGCCTTCACTGGATGATTGTCCTATCATCGTCACTGGACCAAAGTCCTAATAACATCACTGGACTAAAGTCCTAAACTATGCCATGAATCCATGATGCACAACAACATAATAAATACGACCACAACTAGTCAAAATACCTCATCATTCATGGAATCATCACAACATCATTGTATCGTCATAATAAAAAATTATCATCATAACATCATCATAACATCATCATACCATTATAATAAATAAATCATCATCATAACATCATTATATCATCTTAATAAACAAAGCATCATCACAATCCAACATGGGAAACCTAACTTCATCTTAGCTTAGGTATCAGTAATATACTTCTTATTCTCATTTTATTCCATCCAACTAAAGTTCATCGCATCAGCTATCTAATGCTTCAAACGAAACCTCAAATCGAGTTCTAAAACTTAAGTTACGGCTTTTTGTACCCCAAAATTTTCCCTCTCATTTATCAAATATTTTCTCATAAAGATCTCCTTGGGTTCAAGACTGCACAAGAGTTAATCAGCTCAAGACACCTCTTTAAACACTGATGACTGAAATTAGGGTTTGAGATTGCACAAGGATAATTGAAATTTTAAGGCCTAATATGACTTCCATGGATCATTACGGACCCCCAAGATTACTCATGTCAAGTTTCAAGCCTTGGATCACATTTTTGCTCAGTCAATTAAGTTGTTGACCTAAAAATCAGCTATATTGGGGAAAAAGACAACTATGGCCAATTTACAGTAAAACTTCATAATTTTTTATCCACATAAACATTATAAACTCATATGTATCATTTGATCAAGTTTGGACCATAATTCCTCAATAAATTTGATCAAATCATCAAAAGGGCAAAATGGTCAAAATTAGGGTTTTGACTTAGAAAGGGAAATTTTTTATTTTTGACCTAGAAAATGGTTAATTGGTTTGAGGCATGATCTCAAGATTTCAATTGCGTCATTTTGACCTAATGGCATGACTCAAAACATTGCTCAAGATCAATTCGATTGATAGTTGGTTTTCCCCTACTGACATCTTTACCACTTAGTCGACCGAGACTCGGGGCAAAAGCATTTTGGCCGAGCCTGTCCGGATGAAGGAGAAATCAATATCTATCCCGGAAGCCTCCAAAAAGGAGATGGAAGAAATTCTGAAAATTATAAAGAGAAGTGACTACAACATAGTCGAACAGCTAGGGCAGACTCCGTCAAAGATTTCCATGCTAGCTTTATTTTTGTGCTCCGAGGCTCATGCGAAAGCCTTGGTAAAATTTCTTAAAATTGCCCACATACCATAAGAAACCTCTACTGATCAGTTCCAATACTGTGTGGCCAGCTTGACCGCGGACAATGGTTTAGGCTTTTCTGATGCTGACCTGACACCTAGAGGTAGGAAACACAATGAGGCGTTGCATGTCTCTGTCGAATGTAGGGGCACAACTTTGGCTCATGTCTTGGTTGATACTAGTTCTTCTTTGAATGTACTGCCTAAGAAGGCTCTTGATAGACTTGATTGTGAAGGGTTAACCTTAAAACCCAGCAATATAGTGGTAAGGGCCTTCGACGGTTCAAAGAGAATGATGCATGGGGAGGTGAACATCCCCATAAAAGTTGGAACTCAAACCTTTGATTCAACTTTCTAAGTGATGGACATTCGACCTTACTATTCCTGTTTATTGGGCCGACCATGGATTCACAATGTTGGTGCCATCACCTCTACATTACATCAGATGCTGAAATGCCCAATGTAGCGGTGAAAATCGGAGATCAAGCTATTAATTAACTTGACTCACAAAAGCAAGAGTCGCCACCGCGCTTTATTATTTCCAAGGGAAAAGGGAAAAGAGCGAAATAAAACCCTAAAATATGCAATGTAAAGTAATATTTAAAAGTAATGAAAATACAATGCGTTTTTAAAAGAGATTGAGAGTTCGGGGGTTGGTTATACAATGGGAAGGTATTAGCACCCAATGCATCTGCGGTACTCCGCATGAACCTTTTGAAATATCCGTTTTTGGTTAAAATTGTTTGTTTGATTAAAATGGTTCGTTTGGCTAAAAATCGGCGTTGGAGAGATTTTGAAGAGACAACGACCTAATGTCGAAGTTTTGACTTAAAAGGTGTGAGTTTAAAAATTGAATCTTTTGGGAAAATTATCTTAGGTTTAACAAAATAGTAAACAAACAAAAAAATGGAAAAAGGGTATTCGCACGATCGGATGAGATGTATTTGATGACATGAAGTCAACAAAGTTAAAATATTTCCCTTGGAATTAAAACCACATACGGATAAATAAGCTAAGAGTATATCAAACCTTAGGTGAAAATAAATCACAAGCCGACAACATCATCAAAAAACCTAATGTGAGATAGTACTCCAAGCATTAGATAAAGCGCAAAGGCGGTGGATAAAGCTCACGGTGTCAGATAAGAATCCATGCATCACAAGAGATATACCGACAAATCTAACAGCACATGGAAACTTATGCGCGTCCGCACAATTTTCAGAAGTTAGTTGGAATTAAAATATAATCACAATGCGATGAAAATAATATTTTTAAGAAACCTGAATTTATTTTCAAGTAAAATATACAGTCAAAATATTATGTACAAGTATATATTTACAGTACCAAATATTAAATCAAAACAGTGAAATACAATAAAAAGGTAAAAGGAGAAGTGTAGGAATTATGGATGCGTTATGCGAGAATGGATACTTGAAATGATTTTTTGGAAACCTTCACAGTAACAAACGCGTTAGTAGCATAAGCGGTATAAAAATTAAAATGAATGAAATTGCAACAAGATTTGAATTTATGTTAGTAATCACAAAGTATAAAAATAAAAATGAACTTGTATGATGCATATGAACAAATGAATATTTACACAAATCAAAATCAAGAATTCATGATATTGTTCAATGTAAACACACACAAAAAATCAGCATTTATCAAAAGTTAGACAACAACAAATTATGCATAAAAAGCTCATGAAAATTAATTTTCAAGTGATTCAAAACTTATGTACAAACACTAATATTAAACCAACAAACTTTGTGAATTGAATTCAATTTGAAAGATCATCAAAACAAATTTTAAAATAACTTAAACAATAAAACAACATCAACACCGACAATTACAAATTAATCAACTCATGCCAAAATTACATTAAGTCCAAAAAGTGATGAAAATAAGTTTGGAGTGCAAGTTTCAACAAGGATAAATTCGGGCAGCAACTCGACAATATGTCGGTGCTCCAAAATCAAAGAAAAGTCTCAAATTCAACTTGAACAATTTAATCCAATTTCAATATTGTAATCTCAAGCCTCAACTCAACTTTAGTTTTGATGAAAGACAAACAAGCTAGTTTGATGAAAGACAAACAAGCATTATGGAAAGAAGGAAAAGAAGTGGAAATCATCTTAAAGCATCATTCACTCAAAGCTTCAAGGAACTTGGCAAGCAATCAAGTATATCAATTCTCAATTAAACTACAGTGATTAGAAATGCTCAAAAATGATATACACACTTGCCACATCACTTCAAGTATATTTCAAAACAATTTTTAAGTTTTTCTCTGCTGTAAATCGATTAACATCTTGTGTAAATCGATTTACACATGCTTTTTCAAAAAACTGTTTGCTCCTGCCAGCAATCGATTGACATGTTGTGTAAATCGATTGATCACAGAACAAACTGATTTTTTAACACATGTAAATCGATTGACACAACATGCTAATCGATTTACACTTCAAACTTTTTGAAATTCTGAACGTTACAAACACGTGCAATCGATTTGCATGTTATGTTAATCGATTTGCACATTGAAAATTTTGAAAAATCTGAAATGGTTTCAAGATATCCTTCACACCTTTTCTCCAATAGTTGCATGATCAAACATTGCATCTTGTCAAGTTTCACAAACAGAAAAGTGTCCTTTTGGAAAGGTATCTTGATTACTATATATTGCAAAATATTTTCAAATCATAAACATCTCTTCTCTTGCAATAAAATCTGAACTTTGTAAAATATTCAAACTTCATATTTCTTAACTTTTAAGAACAAAGATTTTCTGCACTTTCACACATATAAAGAACAGAAATCTTTGAGCATTATCTAACCATTGTGTTACAGTTTGAATTGCTTACAAGAGAAGAAAGAAGAAACTTCAAAGAAGTCACTCTAAGTGATCAACATCTTTCAAGAAATCATACTTCATAAAAACATACAAAGTGTAACTTATTTCCAGGATTGTTGGAATTAAGTATTAGATTACTTTTGTTCCTTGTTGTCCATTGTTGGAAACAAGAGGTATCTTTTGAGAGGATTGTTCTCATTAGACTTATTGGAAATCCAAGAGGGTGTTCTTGGTTATTTGTTAGGTTCTTTAGTGGATAAGACTAGGAAGAGTCTTGTAAAAGTTCTAACAATATAGTAAAATCTCTTGCGTGTTTGCAAGGGGACTGGACGTACTTCCGGGTTGTGGAAGGAACCAGGATAATTCTCCGTGTCTCTTTACTTTCTGCACTTTACAGTTTTCAAAGCACTAAATCAAAACCAGAAAGTATAAAATAAGTCAAAAATCGACCATCACCTAATTCACCCCCCCCTCTTAGGCGCAACCTTAATCTTACAATTGGTATCAGAGCAGGTTATAGGTAACCTGCTCCTAGAGATCCAGAATGGCTTCCGCAAATCATCAACCAGTTTTCAGAGATGGTGGTAGTAACAACAAGCCTCCTCTATTCTGTGGTGAATATTTTGACTTTTGGAAAATACGCATGAAGGCGCATTTAGAAGCACAAGGAGAGGAAGTATGGGATGCTGTTGAAAATGGTCCATTTATCCCAATAACGGTAATCAATGGCGTTGGGTCTGCAAAGCCCAAAACTGTATGGGACGACGATGATAAAAAGAAAGTTCTCTATGACAAAAAGGCAATAAACCTTCTTCAAGGTGCTCTCAGTATGGACGAATTTTTTCGTGTCTCAAACTGCACAACAGCAAAGGAAATTTGGGATACCTTGGTTCAAACTCATGAAGGAACGGCTGAAGTAAAAAGATCAAGGCTAAATACCTTGAGTCAAGAATATGAACTATTTCGAATGCAGCCCGGAGAATCCATTCTTGACTTACAAAAGAGATTTGTGCATTTGACAAATCACTTAATTGCTCTTGGTAAAACCTTGCCAAATGATGAACTCAACTTGAAAATCCTTAGATCATTGACTAGGGAATGGCAACCAAAGGTAACGGCAATCTCGGAAAAGAAGAGTCTCTCCGCAATGACTTCCGCTACATTATTCGGCAAACTTCAAGAATACGAAACGGAACTCGGTAGACTTGAAAAACATGAGAATCTAGAAAAGAAGTCCAAAAACATTGCCTTAAAAATTGATTCAAAAGAAGTGGTAAAAGAAGACAATCCGGAAGAAGATGAAAATTTCATGCTTCTAGTGAAAAGACTTGGGAAGTTTTTTGGCAGAAATGACAAAGGCGGATCTCATGCACATAAGAGAAAGCACTTCAAGAAAAGAGAAGCCTCCACATCAACTCAAGATGTCTCATGTTATGAATGTGGAAAGCAAGGACATATCAAGCCAAACTGTCCAAATCTCCCAAAGAAAAATGGATTCAAAGGAAAGGACTCAAAACAAAAGAAAGCCTACATAGCATGGGAAGATAATGAGATGAGCAGTTCATCGGAATCGGAAAGCGACGAATGTGCAAACTTAGCCTTAATGGCATCGCATCACTCCGACAATGAAGAAGAGGTTAGTAATGAATTTAATCTTTTTGATGATGATGTTCAAGGTGCAATTGATGAACTCTTGAAAGAATGCAAAAGTTTATACAAAAAGGTGTCAAAACAAGAAAAAGAACTTCTAAGTTGTCTAGAAAAAATTGACACCATGACTAAAGATTTTGATCTTCAAAAACAAAATTTTATAAAAGAAAAGGAAAACTTTGCATGCTCCAAGTGTGAATCAAATGTCTTTCAAATTGTTCAATTGAAAAGAGTCATTGAACGATATGAAAAAGGACAAATAGGATTGGAAGGATTACTAAGCCAACAACGTTATCCTAATGATAAAAGAGGTCTTGGTTATGTGAATACTAAGAAACCAAGTAACAATCCCACTGTTTTTGTAAAGGCTAGTAATAGTTCCAATCCCAAGAAAGTAGAAAAGAAGCAAGTTGTTCATAATCATCAAAAGAAAAAGGCTAATGTATCTAAAAGAAAACAAATTCCTAGATACAAGAGCAAATTTGTTCCAAACTGTTTTTACTGTGGTATTATTGGACACACACCAAATGCATGCTATATTAGAAATTTCAGTATGGCTAGTGGACATTATGCATGGGTGAAAAAGGGAACTAACTATGAAGGACCCAAGGCAACTTGGGTACCTAACAAGAAATAATTTGTTTTTGTAGGTATGCTTGAAATCCACTTCAAATGTTTGGTATCTTGACAGTGGATGTTCAAAGCATATGACAGGAGATGTACACCAATTTTCATATCTAGTACATAAAGCCAAAGGGTATGTCACCTATGGAGACAACACCAAAGGAAAGATTCTTGGCGTTGGAATAGTTGGCACACCTCCATCCATTCAAATTGAGGATGTTCTCTATGTTGAAGGATTAAAGCACAACCTTCTTAGCATAAGTCAACTTTGCGATAGAGGGTTCAAGATCAAATTCAACAAAGAAGAATGCCTTATTATGGATGAGGCAACCAATGAGGTAAAACTCAAAGGTATAAGATCTAACAATATTTTTGTGATTACTCTAGATGATTTGTCTATGAAGGTACAATGTCTTATGGTAAACAACAATGACGCTTGGTTATGGCATAAGAGGATTGCTCACATTCACATGGAGCACTTGAACAAATTGGTTAAGCATGACTTAGTTATTGGTCTACCAAAGATGAAGTTCATCAAAGACAAATTATGTAGTGCATGCCAAAAGGGCAAACAGACCAAATCAACTTTCAAACCAAAGAATGTGGTTTCAACAACAAGACCACTTCAATTGTTGCACATGGATCTTTTTGGTCCATCTAGAACAAGAAGCTTCGGAGGTAACATTTATGCATTAGTTATTGTAGATGATTTTTCCCGTTTCACTTGGACTTTGTTTTTAGTACACAAGAATGAAGCATTCAAGGCATTCAAGAGATATGCAAAACAAGTTCAAAATGAGAAGTCATCAAAGATAACATCAATCCGAAGTGATCACGGTGGAGAGTTCCAAAACAGTCTATTTGAAGAATTTTGTGAAGAAAATGGGATCTTCCACAATTTTTCAGCACCAAGAACTCCACAACAAAATGGAGTAGTTGAAAGGAAAAATAGGTCTTTGGTGGAACTTGCTAGAACCATGCTAAGTGACTCAAGTTTGCCTAAATATTTTTGGGCGGATGCGGTAAGCACGGCATGTTATGTAAGCAATCGCGTGATCATAAGACCTATTCTAAAGAAAACTCCATATGAGATCTACAAAGGAAGAAAACCAAATATCTCTCACTTTCATATTTTCGGGTGCAAATGTTTTGTCCTTAACAACGACAAAGACAATCTCGGTAAGTTCGATGAAAAATCGGATGAAGGTATCTTTCTTGGTTACTCCCTTTCTAGCAAAGCTTTTAGAATTTACAATAAAAGAACTTTAACTATAGAAGAATCAATGCATGTTTCTTTTGATGAATCTAACACCTCCAAGGAGGAAGTTGCTATTTGTGATGATGATGATTCTATAGATTTATCTCATGAGATTTCCTGCGGAGATGGCAAAATTGTCAATCCGGAACAAACACATGAACTTTCACATCAAAATGAAAATGATGATGATCTTCCTCAAGAATGGAGAACTCATCGTGATCATCCAATCGACAATATAATTGGAGATATTAGCAAAGGAGTATCTACTCGACTAAATCTTAAGGATGCATGCTTAAATATGGCGTTTGTATCTCAAGTTGAACCTACTAAAGTGGCTCAAGCACTAGAAGATGATCAATGGATCCTTGCCATGCAAGAAGAGTTAAACCAATTCGAGCGGAATGAAGTTTGGGAACTTGTTCCTAATCCAGGAAATAAACGTATCATTGGAACCAAATGGGTTTTCAAAAACAAGATGGATGAAAATGGAATAATCACTCGAAACAAGGCAAGACTAGTTGCTCAAGGATACAACCAAGAGGAAGGAATTGATTTTGAAGAAACTTTTGCTCCGGTAGCACGTTTGGAAGCAATAAGACTATTACTTGCATATGCATGCTCATTGGACTTTGAACTTTTTCAAATGGATGTAAAAAGCGCATTTCTCAACGGATTCATAAATGAAGAAGTCTATGTAAAGCAACCTCCCGGATTTGAAGACTTCAAACATCCTAATCATGTCTTCAAACTGAAGAAAGCTCTCTATGGGCTGAAGCAAGCACCAAGGGCTTGGTATGATAGACTAAGCGCATTCCTATGTGAAAAAGGGTTTGTAAAGGGTAAAGTTGATACCACTCTCTTCATAAAAAATGTTAATCATCATACCTTACTTGTACAAATCTATGTAGATGATATTGTTTTCGGTTCAACTAACCAAAATATGTGCAAGGAATTTTCGTCTATGATGCAAGGAGAGTTTGAGATGTCTATGATGGGAAGATTGAATTTCTTTCTTGTTCTTCAAATTAAGCAACTCAAACATGGTATCTTCGTAAACCAATCAAAATATTGCAAAGACCTTATAAAGAAGTTTGAGATGGAAAGTAGCAAAGAAAGTGCAATTCCTATGGGATCCGGCACCTATCTTGACCCAGATGAATCAGGAAATTCTATTGACATAACTAAGTATCGTGGAATGATTGGCTCACTCCTTTATTTAACAGCAAGTAGACCTGACATTATGTTCAGCGTTTGCCTATGTGCAAGATATCAAGCCAATCCTAAAGAGTCTCACCTTGCAGCAGTCAAGCGCATAATAAAATATCTCAAAGGAACAACCAACGTCGGATTATGGTATCCAAAAGGTAGTATGTGCAATCTAGTTGGTTATTCTGATGCTGACTATGCAGGTTGCAAAACTGATCGCAAAAGTACAAGTGGAACATGTCACATTCTTGGAAGTGCCTTGGTTTCATGGTCATGCAAAAAGCAAGCAAGCGTAGCTCTCAGCACTGCCGAAGCAGAATACATTGCGGCTGGAAGTGGATGCGCTCAAATTCTTTGGCTAAAACAACAATTACTTGACTATGGAGTAAACCTTGGATGCATTCCTCTTCGATGTGATAACACAAGCGCGATCAATATTACGAAAAATCCAGTTATGCATTCCCGGACGAAACACATTGACATCAGACATCATTTCATCCGAGACCATGTACTCAAAGGAGATGTCGAGATCACATTTGTGGACACTCAAAATCAACTCGCGGACATCTTCACAAAACCACTTGCAAAGGATGCATTTTTCAAAATTCGTCGTGAACTTGGAATCCTCGATGAACAAGATATTTAAGGTGCACTCAATCCTTGACTATACCTTAATGTACATATATATGTGGATAGACATTGTTTCAAATGTTAAAAATAATGATGTTTTAAATTTTCTCTTTAAGTAAATCGATTTACACCATATGTCAATCGATTTACTACTGAAGCAAATCATTTCTTTTATTAAAATCTACTGTGTAAATCGATTTACACAATATGTCAATCGATTTACTACTGAAGCAAATCATTTTTTTAATAAAATCTTGTGTGTAAATCGATTTACACAATATGTAAATCGATTTACCACTGAACGAAAATTACTTTGTTCGATAATTTTCAAAGTTTTGTGTTTTTCATTCATGTTCCTATACATTTCTTTCTGGTATACTTTCTTGTTGCATCTTTCCCTTCTTTTTGATAATGTCAAAGGGGGAGAAGGATGTAATAGCACTTTATGGTTGTTTGTTTTCATTGTCTTTACAGAGCAAACTTTCAAAGCTTTTTCTCCATAGGGGGAGAAATCTTCTCAGGGGGAGAAAACACCTTTTGCTCAAATTCTGATCAACACATAAAGGAAAATGGTTTGTCATCATCAAAAAGGGGGAGAATGTAATCTCAAGCCTCAACTCAACTTTAGTTTTGATGAAAGACAAACAAGCTAGTTTGATGAAAGACAAACAAGCATTATGGAAAGAAGGAAAAGAAGTGGAAATCATCTTAAAGCATCATTCACTCAAAGCTTCAAGGAACTTGGCAAGCAATCAAGTATATCAATTCTCAATTAAACTACAGTGATTAGAAATGCTCAAAAATGATATACACACTTGCCACATCACTTCAAGTATATTTCAAAACAATTTTTAAGTTTTTCTCTGCTGTAAATCGATTAACATCTTGTGTAAATCGATTTACACATGCTTTTTCAAAAAACTGTTTGCTCCTGCCAGCAATCGATTGACATGTTGTGTAAATCGATTGATCACAGAACAAACTGATTTTTTAACACATGTAAATCGATTGACACAACATGCTAATCGATTTACACTTCAAACTTTTTGAAATTCTGAACGTTACAAACACGTGCAATCGATTTGCATGTTATGTTAATCGATTTGCACATTGAAAATTTTGAAAAATCTGAAATGGTTTCAAGATATCCTTCACACCTTTTCTCCAATAGTTGCATGATCAAACATTGCATCTTGTCAAGTTTCACAAACAGAAAAGTGTCCTTTTGGAAAGGTATCTTGATTACTATATATTGCAAAATATTTTCAAATCATAAACATCTCTTCTCTTGCAATAAAATCTGAACTTTGTAAAATATTCAAACTTCATATTTCTTAACTTTTAAGAACAAAGATTTTCTGCACTTTCACACATATAAAGAACAGAAATCTTTGAGCATTATCTAACCATTGTGTTACAGTTTGAATTGCTTACAAGAGAAGAAAGAAGAAACTTCAAAGAAGTCACTCTAAGTGATCAACATCTTTCAAGAAATCATACTTCATAAAAACATACAAAGTGTAACTTATTTCCAGGATTGTTGGAATTAAGTATTAGATTACTTTTGTTCCTTGTTGTCCATTGTTGGAAACAAGAGGTATCTTTTGAGAGGATTGTTCTCATTAGACTTATTGGAAATCCAAGAGGGTGTTCTTGGTTATTTGTTAGGTTCTTTAGTGGATAAGACTAGGAAGAGTCTTGTAAAAGTTCTAACAATATAGTAAAATCTCTTGCGTGTTTGCAAGGGGACTGGACGTACTTCCGGGTTGTGGAAGGAACCAGGATAATTCTCCGTGTCTCTTTACTTTCTGCACTTTACAGTTTTCAAAGCACTAAATCAAAACCAGAAAGTATAAAATAAGTCAAAAATCGACCATCACCTAATTCACCCCCCCCTCTTAGGCGCAACCTTAATCTTACAAATATCATTTTCAATACTTGAATCAACTTAACTTAGAAGAAAATGTCATCCTTAAAATTCAAAACTAGATTCAACAACCAAAATTGACATCAATAATTTCGAATAAATACTTAGACAACAACCACAAAATCCAATTCAACACACACTTTATCATAACACCAAATTGATATCAATATTTCCATTCAATTTTAGTACCAATCGCAACAATGCAAGCGTAACTCCATCGTTAAAAAAAACACAGATGACTTCAAATTAACATCTTCAATATTCAGTTTAACACAAATGGAAGAAATTAAATGCAAAGGTAATAGGGAAATTGAATCTTACCAATTCACCAAAATGGAATTAGAAATGGAGTTGTTGTTGTTGATGGACGGTCCTCGCGAGTTGGAGAGAAGGCCGTGGCGGGGAGGATTAGCGGATCTGAGCGGAAGTGGCATACCGTGGTTGTTGTTGCGGTTGTGAGGAGGGGATTCGCGACTGTTGTTGGAGCTAGGACAGATGGATGGTGCAAACAATCGTTTGCCCAGTATTTACTATATTCCTCACAGTTCTCATCACAATGGCTGCAGCCCTGGCATCCAATCCGGATGTGGGCTCATCCATGAAGACTATAGAAGGGTTGGCAACTAGTTCCACTGCTATAGTTTACCTTTTTCACTGTTCTGTTGACAGACCATCTACTCCAGGTAGACCTACTAGTGCTCCTCTTAGTGGAGTGAGCTCCACAAGCTCCATTATTTCCTCGACGAAGGCCTTTTGTGTCTCCAAGTCAATATCTGAAGATAATCGAAGCCAAGCAGAAAAGGGTAAGGATTCCCAAACAGTCAGGCCAGGGGAATGCACATCAGACTGCTCACAGTAACCAGAAATTCTTGCAAAAGAATCTTGTCTTTTAGGATAACCAGATATAGATACATTTCCTTCTATGAAACCGCCAGTTTTTCTTCCAGCTAATACATCCATCAGAGTGGTTTTCCCAGCACCACTTACTCCAACCAATGCTGTCAAAACACCAGGCTTAAAAGCTCCAGTAACATTAACAAAGCAGCTGCAGTCTTTCTTCTGATATCCCTTGTTGTTTCAACTCCTTGTTGCACCAAATCTCCAACATATTGTCCCAAGCATCAATGAGATGAAGACAGTGTAGAAGAAGCGAACAGCAGTGTACTGTGGGTTACGCCAGTAAGAAAGATTTTGCTTCCAAAGACAAGTTAGGAACTGCTCAAAAGGTGACCGACAATACTTGGTTGGAAAATGCAACTCTTTTGAGTTACTGGCTGGTATGCTCAATCTTTCGACCAACTCTTGGTTATATTGATATAAACTTGATTTACGGTAGATTTCTGCAAAGTCCACTCCCAGACGGTTTTCTTCTACTGAAGAAGTAACCTCCAGCATCCATGTCGCAGGGTTATATCCAGATCTGATCTTTGGAACCCCTTCGATTGCCTCAAAATAACTAACTAGTTCACTAGATTTAGGGCCAAGTGGGCCAGCATATATAAACTCTCCTCCTCGCTTCATAAACAGAAGCTCATCAAATGATTCAAATATGTCTATGCTAGGCTGATGGAGATTGGTGGAGGTTGGATGTTGGTGTGGATCGGAAGTGAGGAATGTTGGGATTCTTGAGATGCAAAGTCTTAGATTAGAAGCTGAGATAGTGAAAGAATAAGGAATGAAGTGAAAGAGAGTGGCAATGGTGCATAGAAGAAGTAATGTTGTGAGGAGAAATTTGAGTTCTGCAGCATAGTTTCTTGGTGGAGAAACAAAGAGCTTCTTTTCTTTGTCTTTGATGGTCATTGATTGATGTAGCCACGTTGAAGTGGAAGTGACTATTTTTGGAGTGAGTGATGAGTTTGTGTGTTGTTAATTGTGTGTGTTTTGATTGAAGAGATAAAGAGATGGTGGTTTACTGTAAGTAGAAAAAAGAGGAATAGAAAGTTAGAAAGTGATTAATATTGTTTTGGCAATTTTGTATCGATCCTCAATTTCATCCAACAACCAATGAAAATCAAGCATAGTATATTTAATATTTTTTTGTGACTAAAAAGCCCTTTAATGACAAAAATAAAAATAAAACTTGAAAGTATAAAAAAACTCAATTTAAAATGATTTTTTTGAATACTTTATGAATAAAAAAATAAAGACCCAAAAATGACCGAAAATGATAATAAAAAAAACGGACGAAAATTTATCCGAAAAAATAAAATGAACACATTAAAATAATCTACATGTCACAAAGATTAAAGAAAAAATATTCAAGAAGTCAAAAATCAAAAATAAAATAATAATAAAAATATCAGACTAAACAGACGTTTAAGGTTAAAAACGAGACTTCGAATTGTACCGAAAAAATAAAGCGAGCATACCGTCATGATCTACGCGAAACGCAGATTCATAAAATGATCGGTAAAAGGTGAAAACTTGAAATATTTTCTCGCTAGTTTCCCGCATAGTGTCGAATCGCTTTTAACAGTCGGTCTATAAAACCAAAATATTTTTATTATTGACATATAAACAACTTGGAGCAATGCAACAAATGAGTAAATAGATAAAAATGCATGAAGCAAAATGTCGGGTATTTTACAACTGAAAGACGATGCAAACTTTGATTTAAACTGACTTTTTCTGGTCAACTTAAATACGACTAATGATGCAAAATGTGATGAATGAAGATATTTACTAATGATTGTGACTAAATAACAAAATATGATATGAAAGTGCGACTAAAACATATTAGGGGCGAAATTTAGGGTGCAACGGTGTGCCTTGATGAATCAGTCTTCGAGAATCCACAATCAACCGTACTTCTGGCTTGGGAGACTCAAAACCTTAATTGAGGCGCGACACCTGATGCTCTTGATTCAGACCTGTCTTTGCACATGACACAAAAGAAAACACGAACATACACCTTGGTATGCGATTAGAAATTAGTGATACATATGCTAAAAATGTTCAAAACACTTGACAATCTTCGCATAGTCAAAGCTCGAAGGTGAGACGTTAAAATCGACCGTATTTCGTGACCTTGACTTATGCAAAATAAAAATGGGATCTAAGGTCAAAAATTGGGGTACAACAGCTGCCCCTATTTAAGTTTCTTCTATCTGGAGATATGAAGATTGGGATCTTCATTTCGACGAGATTGAAGGGACTTAAATATAGAATACACAATTTTTTGCCTTAAGATACCGCGATTATGTTCATGATATGATATGAATGTAATGTTTTGAATTTTATGGGGAATGACGCCATATGAGACAAACTATGCTAGAGAAACCAAGCATATTATACAATAATCCCACAGAGGAAGAGGTTGTAACTCCACTGGGGAAACAAAATCATAGACTTAAAATGAGAGACTCTTGAATGATTTACATCAGTATTGGGACTGGAAAAGGTAATGATTTACAACAGTATTGTGACTGGAAAAGCATATGATTGACATCAATATTGTGACTGGAAAAGGAAATGATGGACATCATTACTGAGACTGGAAAATGATTGACATCAGCACTGTGGCTAGAAAACAAAATGATTGACATCAGCACTGTGGCTGGAGATAAACATCTCTGATTTCTGAATTTTACCAAGAACGGTAACACATTTCTTCTCTAACCAAGATATCACTTGAAAAGGTTAAAATAAAAACTTCCCCATGGGACTTTTCCGAAGGGATGTCGTTGGCTGAGTAGACATTATTGTTGGGGATACACAAGCTGCTCAAATAAAGAGGCCGCCACTTGCTATCTTTCAAAGGTGTCAATAACATACAAGTTGCTCATGAAGAGACCACCACTTGCTGTTTTTCAAGAGAACAATAACACACAAGTTGCTCATGAAGAGACCTCCGCTTGCTGTTTTTCAAAGATAACAATATCACACAAGTTGCTCATGAAGAGACCGCCGCTTGCTGTTTTCAAAGGTGTCAATAACATACAAGTTGCTCATGAAGAGACCGCCGCTTGATGTTTTTTCAATAACACCCAAGTTGCTCATGAAGAGACCGCCGCTTGATGTTTTGAAAGGTGACAGTAACACACAAGTTGCTCAAGAAGAGACCGCCGCTTGCTGTTTTCAACAGTGACAATAACATACAAGTTGCTCATGAAGAGGCTGCCGCTTGCTGTTTT
Organism: Vicia faba; assembly: GCA_948472305.1. Lineage (NCBI taxonomy): Eukaryota > Viridiplantae > Streptophyta > Magnoliopsida > Fabales > Fabaceae > Vicia > Vicia faba. Next base: position 19,773,463 of record OX451736.1, on the reverse strand, counting down.
CTCTAAGGTATCAATAACTTACAAGTTGCTCATGAAGAGACCGCCGCTTGTTGTTTCTTTTCAAAATTACCAATAACACACAAGTTGCTCATGAAGAGACCGCCGCTTGTTTTTTCAAAATTACCAATAACACACAAGTTGCTCATGAAGAGACCACCGCTTGTTGTTTTCTTTTCAAAATTACCAATAACACACAAGTTGCTCATGAAGAGACCGCCGCTTGCTGTTTGTCAAGAGTATCCATAACACACAAGTTGCTTCATGAAGAGACTGCCGCTTGCTGTTTGTCAAGAGTATCCATAACACACAAGTTGCTCATGAAGAGATCGCCGCTTGCTGTTTGTCAAGAGTATCCATAACACACAAGTCGCTCATGAAGAGAGTTCCGCTTGCTGTTTGTCAAGAGTATCCATAACACACAAGTTCCTCATGAAGAGACCGCCGCTTGCTGTTTCCAAGAGTATCCATAACACACAAGTTGCTCATGAAGAGACCGCCGCTTGCTGTTTCCAAGAGTATCCATAACACACAAGTTGCCTCATGAAGAGACTGCCGCTTGCTGTTTCCAAGAGTATCCATAACACACAAGTTGCCTCATGAAGAGACTACCGCTTGCTGTTTCCCACAAAGATACCCATAAAATATCGTGAAGATATTGTTGGAGGTGAGAACCAATAATTTCATCGGGGATGGACAAACTGCTCATGAAGAGACCGCCATTTGTCGTAGAGAAATCAGAAATAATCAAACTGCTCAAATAAAGAGTCAGTCGCTTGTTGTCATGTCGATATTCCAGAAGAAGGTTGTGATAACACTGCTGGGGAATAAAGTTCATCTTCAATGGGGAACCATGAATAAATCCTTCTTGAGGAGACCAAGTATTTACGTTGCAAAATAAATGCACTCTCCATCTAGGTTTCACAGCCTAGAGAGATCCACAGGGTATCATTCACAAGAGACAAAGCTCAATCCAGGAATAAACTGGAGAGAAAATAGTCAAACAAGACTCCACCCAATGAGGAAACAACTCAAATGGGGATTTATCCTATCCAGAGATGGAAAAGGAAAGCTAAATCAAGATTCTTCCACGAGAGTTAACTCAGTGGGGAATTAGAAAAAAGGCACACTTTATGCTTAAGTTGACACTCTATTTGGAAAGATCAAATATGTTATTTGAATAGACATAACCAAGGTGTACGGACTCAATGACATCAACAAATACAATTGTGCATGCATGACGCAAGTGTGAATGAATAAATGAATGTCATGTATATGCTGACAAAACAGACAGGGGAGATAGACTGTAGATGATAAGACGTCGTAGTATAACTCGACACTCGGCTAATCTCAACAGGATGGTAACATTACTGGAGATAGAAAACAAAAGCCATCATTGGAGCAAAGTCCTTTTACAAGTCTTAAATCTCTTTGGAGAGGAAGATATTTTTGGTAGAAAACCCAAAGTCCAATCTTCTAATGTCAACAATCCATTGAAAGGATAACCACACAAACAAAGTTTCAGCTGGAAAGAAGTCTTGCTTAGCTGGAGATACTGGGAACACCACCCTCTGATAATGTATGAAAAACATATCTTGACAAATCTGGATTGCCCCTGGGATTAATTTTGGATGCCCCAAGTTTACTGCTAATAAGCTGCATGACGCACGACGATTCTTGCGAATAACTTCACTTCTAAAATGCCCCAAGCTATATGGTTGATGGGGAGAAATCGTCTCAAGAGGATTTTACAAAAGACCTGGTATTCACCATGCTCTGGTGTCTTCAAACTCTTAGAGAGATTTGTCAAATCTCGATGTGATTGCCCCGGATTGACTGTAGTTGGCACAACAAAGTCTTCAAATTTTGCCCCAAACGAGCAAACAAGTTGGGAAAAGCATTAACTGGGAGAAGCAACATGTTCGTGCTTACGGTGTTCAGGTGACATGCCCATGGATATGATTTTTTCTTGACGTGATCCGCCAATTACTCAACATAGTTTCAGGCCTTAAAAGAATAAAACTCATCACTGGTGCTTATATGAGCTTCCTTGATATCAAACAAATGTTTTACAGTTAGAAAAAGTTTACAATGAGAATGAAAATTCTAATGCAACAATTACGTAAGTCTTGAAGATTTTGAAAAGATATCGCACAAATTTTGCGAGTTAGAGCATCATTTATTTTTGTGTAGGAAAAACATATGATACCAACATAATTATTTAGAACATTCATGGGAGTCAGAAACACTATCTCATTGAAGTATGCTTTCAAAATAACCTTGCTTCAATTAGGACTTTTAAAGGTTGTAACGTGGTCCGGTTCATGGTTTTTTAGAAAAAAGATTTTAAGGCTCAAAATATTTGGTGCCCACCCCCTTCATGATGTTCTCCAACCCTATGTTCAGTTAATTCAACATGAGTGTTCATCTCTCAAAAGGATTTTGTGACGGTCAAGGAAACGACGAGGCTTTCGGAGTAAAAACCGCCCTCATGTCTTCGTGTTTGTAGTCACCAATTTGTTCTTTGCTGAGGACTTTTCTTTGTAGTCCTTTCTTTGCAATTTTTATTTTCCATAATTTTTGCCTGAACTAATTTTTTTGAATTGATAGTCCAACGGGATGCCTTAATTTTGCCTAATTCACACGTTTTCATGTTTTTTTTTTGACTTAGCAGGCTTTTCTTTTTCTTGATTTTTGACTTTTTGAACATAATGTGTGACATTAGCTTGTCTTTGCTTGTTGAGAAGATTGTGATTGCCTCGTTTCTTGATGAATGAGGGATAACATTATGGTTCCACATCCTCTAGATTCATTATACATGAAGGATAACCCTCGTAGTTTCTCTTCAAAAAACATCTTCCTTATGAATTTTGAACACTCAGTCAGATTAACTAAAAACTACCCTGCCCCAGGTTAAAATTCAAGGTTTTTTCGTATAGAAAAGAAACTTATGCTTCAAAGGCTCAAAAGGGGTTAGCAAGGGATTATCTTCCTTATGTCTCCGGTGTTTAGGGATTTGAAACAATGTCTGTACATCATCAGCAAGATTTTATCCAAAAGCAAACAACCAGAGATTTTGTGTTCTTTAGATCATCATCCTCCCCTCAATCTCTGCCTAGGCAAGAGAATGAGCAACAATTTGGTATCATAATGCAAAAAGAAATTTAAAATTTGAAAACAAATATGAGTGAAACGAATGAATTTCTTCAAGACAAACATACCCATTGTATTAAGATAATCATTCAGATGCAAACAAGATCTTACATGAAAACAATGTTTTGATAAACAAGAAAAATTACAAAAAGCATAAATAAGTTGATAATATGGGAAGGCTTTCCTTCTGGACTTGAATTACCAAAAACATCCTTCAAAAATCAAAGTGACCATCAATTGTGTTTACTTTTCGACACATGCTTGATTTGAACTTCAAAACCAACGTCTTTGAATGACAAGATACCACTTCTGACCAACTTCTGAACCTCAATCTTCAAAGCAAAGCAACCCTCCAAGTCATGCCCAGGAGCACCTTGATGAAAGGTACAAGCCAAATCAGCTTTGTAGTACCAATGTATCTTCTCAGGAACCTTCGGTGGAGGTCAGGTCTGAACCAAATTCCTCTGCACCAGGATAGGGAACAACTCTGTATAGGTAATTGGAATTGGATCAAACTGGGTTTTCCTCTGATTAGGAACTTGTTGATTCTATTGATGAATAGGAGGAACATGATGATTTTGACGATGAATATTTCTTCCTATGGTTCTCTTCTTGGAAAAGTTATTATCAAACTTCTTCACACCATTAGCTGAGCTACCATCTTCATATAAACATCCCTTTCAGACATCTTCTTCTAGATGCACTCCCACATTCACCTTGTTAGGAAAGTCACTAGGCGCATTAATCAACACCTTCTCATGAGACAATGATTTTAGAGTTTCAGTGGAGACTTTTATCATCACTTCCTCCCTCCTAGAAGGATTGACTTGGGCAGCAACCAAAATTTCAACCAAAACAGTTGAGTGATCCATACCAGCTTTCAAAATAGTCATCTCTCTACGGAGTTCAGAAACCTCTTGCTTGATATTCTCCATTGTTCTCTTAGCGCGAGTGTTGTACTGGTGAGACCAAAGGAAAAATAAGACTTGGAAAAAGACCTTTGAAAGTGAAACCAAAAGTGTAGAATGATGCATGATATGCAAAAGAGAGTTTTTATTTGATTTTCAAGGAACTCAAGATATTAAGTTGTAAACATCAAAGTATGAAGATAGAAGATGAATTTTAAATTGGCTCCAAACATTGATCAAGTTATCATCAAGATCAATCATCCATTTTGGTGGATTAGGGTTTTCGCCCTATCAACATCCAAGATCCATTGAGCTTGACAAAACTTGTGATGTTTACAAAGAAAGACCTCCAAATTCCTTCAAAGTCAAGTGAAAAGGGTTTTATGGATGCATGAATACATGGCTATGCAACAACCACAAGCAAGGTCACAAATAAAGTCGAAAGGTTCAATGTCACGAGCATGGAGTCAAGGTAAGGAACACCCCCAAGGTATGTACTAACGGTTTAATCACACCTGTAGAACAAGGATCTAAGAGTTCCCGGAGTCTACATTCCTCCTTCGGATATTACCAATGTCTTGATTACTCAATAATCAGCAATATTCTCAAGAGAAACTCATCCGAGCGTAGCATCGCGTAACAATTACTTCCGGATTACTCCGTTATAATCTCCGCGCTACACCTAAAAGGCCAAGATGGGTTAGGGTTCTACGGTTCCCAGCTTCTCTGGCTCCCAGGTCGAAAATAATAATGTCTTCCTGATTACTCGGTAAACAAATATTACGTTCAAAAGGGCCTTCCGCTGAGTGGGGGATCTCATGCCTCCTTCTTCGGGATTACTCCCTCAAAGTTAACATGACTATACCGCCCGTCCTATTCCTAAGTGTAACTTAGTCCGGGTATAGGACTTGTCCTTTGTAAATATTATCAACACCCAAATAACCATAATATATACATATAATCAAACAATCAAATAATGATAAAACAGATAAAACAAATTAGGCTTAACCCACTTAGGGATGGACCAGCAAGAGGTCAATCTTTCCCCAGCAGAGTCGCCAATTCTGTAGCGGTGAAAATCGGAGATCAAGCTATTAATTAACTTGACTCACAAAAGCAAGAGTCGCCACCGCGCTTTATTATTTCCAAGGGAAAGGGAAAAGAGCGAAATAAAACCCTAAAATATGCAATGTAAAGTAATATTTAAAAGTAATGAAAATACAATGCGTTTTTAAAAGAGATCGAGAGTTCGGGGGTTGGTTATACAATGGGAAGGTATTAGCACCCAATGCATCTGCGGTACTCCGCAGGAACCTTTTGAAATATTCGTTTTTGGTTAAAATTGTTTGTTTGATTAAAATGGTTCGTTTGGCTAAAAATCGGTGTTGGAGAGATTTTGAAGAGACAGCGACCTAATGTCGAAGTTTTGACTTAAAAGGTGTGAGTTTAAAAATTGAATCTTTTGGGAAAATTATCTTAGGTTTAACAAAATATTAAACAAACAAAAAAATGGAAAAAGGGTATTCGCACGATCGGATGAGATGTATTTGATGACATGAAGTCAACAAAGTTAAAATATTTCCCTTGGAATTAAAACCACATACGGATAAATAACCTAAGAGTATATCAAACCTTAGGTGAAAATAAATCACAAGCCGACAGCATCATCAAAAAACCTAATGTGAGATAGTACTCCAAGCATCAGATAAAGCGCAAAGGCGGTGGATAAAGCTCACGGTGTCAGATAAGAATCCTTGCATCACAAGAGATATACCGACAAATCTAACAGCACAGGGAAACTTATGCGCGTCCGCACAATTTTCAGAAGTTAGTTGGAATTAAAATAAAATCACAATGCGATGAAAATAATATTTTTAAGAAACCTGAATTTATTTACAAGTAAAATATACAGTCAAAATATTATGTACAAGTATATATTTACAGTACCAAATATTAAATCAAAACAGTGAAATACAATAAAAAGGTAAAAGGAGAAGTGTAGGAATTATGGATGCGTTATGCGAGAATGGATACTTGAAACGATTTTTTGGAAACCTTCACAGTAACAAACGCGTTAGTAGCATAAGCGGTATAAAAATTAAAATGAATGAAATTGCAACAAGATTTGAATTTATGTTAGTAATCACAAAGTATAAAAATAAAAATGAACTTGTATGATGCATATGAAGAAATGAATATTTACACAAATCAAAATCAAGAATTCATGATATTGTTCAATGTAAACACACACAAAAAATCAGCATTTATCAAAAGTTAGACAACAACAAATTATGCATAAAAAGCTCATGAAAATTAATTTTCAAGTGATTCAAAACTTATGTACAAACACTAATATTAAACCAACAAACTTTGTGAATTGAATTCAATTTGAAACATCATCAAAACAAATTTTAAAATAACTTAAACAATAAAACAACATCAACACCGACAATTCCAAATTAATCAACTCATGCCAAAATTACATTAAGTCCAAAAAGTGATGAAAATAAGTTTGGAGTGCAAGTTTCAACAAGGATAAATCCGGGCAGCAACTCGACAATATGTCGGTGCTCCAAAATCAAAGAAAAGTCTCAAATTCAACTTGAACAATTTAATCCAATTTCAATATCATTTTCAATACTTGAATCAACTTAACTTAGAAGACAATGTCATCCTTAAAATTCAAAACTAGATTCAACAACCAAAATTGACATCAATAAGTTCGAACAAATACTTAGACAACAACCACAAAATCCAATTCAACACACACTTTATCATAACACCAAATTGATATCAATATTTCCATTCAATTTTAGCACCAATCGCAACAATGCAAGCGTAACTCCATCGTTAAAAAAAACACAGATGACTTCAAATTAACATCTTCAATATTCAGTTTAACACAAATGGAAGAAATTAAATGCAAAGGTAATAGGGAAATTGAATCTTACCAATTCACCAAAATGGAATTGGAAATGGAGTTGTTGTTGTTGATGGACGGTCCTCGCGAGTTGGAGAGAAGGCCGTGGCGGTGAGGATTAGCGGATCTGAGCGGAAGTGGCATACCGTGGTTGTTGTTGCGGTTGTGAGGAGGGGATTCACGGCTGTCGTTGGAGCTAGGACAGATGGATGGTGCAAACAATCGTTCGCCCAGTATTTACTATATTCCTCACAATTCTCATCACAATGGCTGTAGCCCTGGCATCCAATCCGGATGTGGGCTCATCCATGAAGACTATAGAAGGGTTGGCAACTAGTTCCACTGCTATAGTTAACCTTTTTCGCTGTTCTGTTGATAGACCATCTACTCCAGGTAGACCTACTAGTGCTCCTCTTAGTGGAGTGAGCTCCACAAGCTCCATTATTTCCTCGACGAAGGCCTTTTGTGTCTCCAAGTCAATATCTGAAGATAATCGAAGCCAAGCAGAAAAGGGTAAGGATTCCCAAACAGTCAGGCCAGGGGAATGCACATCATACTGCTCACAGTAACCAAAATTTCTTGCAAAAGAATCTTGTCTTTTAGGATAACCAGATATAGATACACTTCCTTCTATGAAACCGCCAGTTTTTCTTCCAGCTAATACATCCATCAGAGTGGTTTTCCCAACACCACTTACTCCAACCAATGCTGTCAAAACACCAGGCTTAAAAGCTCCAGTAACATTAACAAAGCAGCTGCAGTCTGTCTTCTGATATCCCTTGTTGTTTCAACTCCTTGTTGCACCAAATCTCCAACATATTGTCCCAAGCATCAATGAGATGAAGACAGTGTAGAAGAAGCGAACAACAGTGTACTGTGGGTTACGCCAGTAAGAAAGATTTTGCTTCCAAAGACAAGTTAGGAACTGCTCAAAAGGTGACCGACAATACTTGGTTGGAAAATGCAACTCTTTTGAGTTACTGGCTGGTATGCTTAATCTTTCGACCAACTCTTGGTTATAATTATATAAACTTGATTTACGGTAGATTTCTGCAAAGTCCACTCCCAGACGATTTTCTTCTACTGAAGAAGTAACCTCCAGCATCCATGTCGCAGGGTTATATCCAGATCTGATCTTTGGAACCCCTTCGATTGCCTCAAAATAACTAACTAGTTCACTAGATTTAGGGCCAAGTGGGCCAGCATATATAAACTCTCCTCCTCGCTTCATAAACAGAAGCTCATCAAATGATTCAAATATGTCTATGCTAGGCTGATGGAGATTGGTGGAGGTTGGATGTTGGTGTGGATCGGAAGTGAGGAATGTTGGGATTCTTGAGATGCAAAGTCTTAGATTAGAAGCTGAGATAGTGAAAGAATAAGGAATGAAGTGAAAGAGAGTGGCAATGGTGCATAGAAGAAGTAATGTTGTGAGGAGAAATTTGAGTTCTGCAGCATAGTTTCTTGGTGGAGAAACAAAGAGCTTCTTTTCTTTGTCTTTGATGGCCATTGATTGATGTAGCCACGTTGAAGTGGAAGTGACTATTTTTGGAGTGAGTGATGAGTTTGTGTGTTGTTAATTGTGTGTGTTTTGATTGAAGAGATAAAGAGATGGTGGTTTACTGTAAGTAGAAAAAAGAGGAATAGAAAGTTAGAAAGTGATTAATATTGTTTTGGCAATTTTGTATCGATCCTCAATTTCATCCAACAACCAATGAAAATCAAGCATAGTATATTTAATATTTTTTTGTGACTAAAAAGCCCTTTAATGACAAAAATAAAAATAAAACTTGAAAGTATAAAAAAACTCAATTTAAAATGATTTTTTTGAATACTTTATGAATAAAAAAATAAAGACCCAAAAATGACCGAAAATGATAATAAAAAAAACGGACGAAAATTTATCCGAAAAAATAAAATGAACACATTAAAATAATCTACATGTCACAAAGATTAAAGAAAAAATATTCAAGAAGTCAAAAATCAAAAATAAAATAATAATAAAAATATCAGACTAAACAGACGTTTAAGGTTAAAAACGAGACTTCGAACTGTACCGAAAAAATAAAGCGAGCATACCGTCATGATCTACGCGAAACGCAGATTCATAAAATGATCGGTAAAAGGTGAAAACTTGAAATATTTTCTCGCTAGTTTCCCGCATAGTGTCGAATCGCTTTTAACAGTCGGTCTATAAAACCAAAATATTTTTATTATTGACATATAAACAACTTGGAGAAATGCAACAAATGAGTAAATAGATAAAAATGCATGAAGCAAAATGCCGGGTATTTTACAACTGAAAGACGATGCAAACTTTGATTTAAACTGACTTTTTCTGGTCAACTTAAATACGACTAATGATGCAAAATGTGATGAATGAAGATATTTACTAATGATTGTGACTAAATAACAAAATATGATATGAAAGTGCGACTAAAACATATTAGGGGCGAAATTTAGGGTGCAACGGTGTGCCTTGATGAATCAGTCTTCGAGAATCCACAATCAACCGTACTTCTGGCTTGGGAGACTCAAAACCTTAATTGAGGCGCGACACCTGATGCTCTTGATTCAGACCTGTCTTTGCACATGACACAAAAGAAAACACGAACATACACCTTTGTATGCGATTAGAAATTAGTGATACATATGCTAAAAATGTTCAAAACACTTGACAATCTTCGCATAGTCAAAGCTCGAAGGTGAGACGTTAAAATCGACCGTATTTTGTGACCTTGACTTATGCAAAATAAAAATGGGATCTTAGGTCAAAAATTGGGGTACAACACCCAACCAAAGGAAAAATCATTACTATCCATGGAGAAGAGGAATATATGGTCATTCACTTGAACTCCTTCAGATACGTGGAATTGGATGGTGAATTCATTGAAAATCCGTTTAAGCACTTCGAGGAAGTCCTACAAACAGTGGTAGCTACCAAGACTGTTTCCAAAATCCCAAAGATTATAAGACCTCCGCTAAAGATGTCTTCTCTGAAAGTTGCCAAGGCAGTGATCGAAGAAGGTGGGTGTACTATTTGGGGCCAACTCCAGCATATCCCATACAAATCAGACAAATTTGGTTTGGGTTTCACTTCAGGAGCCCAGAAAGTTGTTCGTCGTGCTCGTACCGGGGGACCACCTTTGAAGACCAGCAACCACATAGTTAACGCAATGGAGGATGATGATGATGACAGTTGTGACCTAGAAGATTAGATTTTCCCAACCATCAATGGATGACTCAGCAACTGGGAAGCTAAAGATTTTGTCCCAATTACTTTTATCCAACATTAATTGTCTTTAAATTTTTGTCGAACCTGTAATATTTAAACAATTCAGACTTTTAAAACCTTGTGTCTTACCCGAGACAAAACGGTCCATTTGTAAGGGTTGTTACCTCATTTTCATATGTCATCAATGAATCATAAATGTTTTTGCATACAAACATTGTGCGCCCTGTCTTTATTTTTCTACATTTTTATTTTCTTTCAAAGATAGCTATACTTTTACACACACTCACATTCAAAATGCAGATCTACATCCACTCAGGATCCCATGGGTAACGATTCTGCTATGGCCTTTTGTGACTCTGAAAATATAATCTACCAAGCAGAAGACGAAGGTGAGGAAGATTATGAAGTGCCAGGGGAACTAGCCAGATTACTACAACAAGAAGAAATGACCATACATCCCCATGAATAACCAGTGGACACAATTAACCTATGTACCGAAGAGGATAAGAAAGAAGTCAAGGTGGGTGCCAATCTGGAACCCAGTGTCAAAAAGCATCTAAATAAGTTGCTACATGATTATGTTGAGGTCTTTTCCTGGTCGTACAAAGACATGCCAGGACTTGATGCTGATATCGTGGTCCATCGTCTAACGACAAAAGAAGACTGCCCTCCGGTAAAATAGAAAGTTCGTCGCATGCGGCCAGACATTTCAGAGAAGATCAAGGCCGAAGTCATGAAACAATTCCACACCGGATTCTCAGCCGTTACCTCTTATCCATAATGGGTCGCCAATGTTGTTCCAATGCCTAAAAAGGACGTCAAAGTACGAATGTGTTTGGATTACCGAGATTTGAATAGGGCAAGCCCTAAAGACGATTTCCCACTTCCCCATATCGATATTTTGGTTGACAGTACCGCACAACATAAAGTGTTCAAATTTATGAATGGTTTCTCAGGATACAATCAAATCAAAATGGCCCCTGAGGACATGGAGAAAACAACCTTTATCACACAGTGGGGCACATTTTGTTACCAGGTTATGCCATTCGGGTTGAAGAACATTGGGGAAACCTATCAGCGTGCCATGGTAGCTCTATTTTACGACATGATCCATCATAAAATTGAGGTCTATGTGGACGACATGATAGCCAGATCTCCAATTGAAGAGGAACATCTTGACCATTTGCAGAAACTGTTTGAGATACTAAAGAAATACAAGCCGAGGTTAAACCCGAATAAATGCACATTTGCGGCGAGGTCTGGTAAACTCCTAGGATTCGTCGTCAGCGGTAAAGGTATCAAAGTGGACCCTGCCAAGGTGAAAGCAATACAAGAAATGCCTACCCCTCCCATCGAGAAGGAAGTCAGAGGATTCTTAGGACGGCTAAACTACATAGCCAAATTCATTTCTCACTTAACAGCTACTTTTGAACCAATCTTCAAATTACTGAAGAAAGATCGAGTAGTCAAATGGAATGATGACTGCCTTTGACAAGATCAAAGAGTACCTTCAAGAGCCTCCTATTTTGATGCCTCCAGTCGAGGGAAGACCCTTGATCATGTATCTAATTGTCTTGGAAAATTCAATGGGGTGTGTGATGGGGCAGCATGACGAGTCTGGCCGAAAAGAGCATGTTATTTATTACCTGAGCAAAAAGTTTACCGACTGTGAAACAAGATATTCAATGCTCGAGAAAACTTGCTGCGCTCTGGCATGGGCTGCTCGCCGGCGAAGACAGTATATGCTGACCCATACTACCTTATTGATATCTAAGATACATACAATTAAATACATATTTGAGAAGCCTGCCCTCTCTGGGAGAATAGCAAGATGGAAGATGATTCTGACTGAATACGACATTAAGTACACTCCCAAAAGGAAATAAAAGGAAGTGTGCTAGCCGATCACCTTGCTCATCGAGTTGTGGATGACAATCAGTCCATGAAATTCGAATTCCCATATGAAGACATCATGATGGTAAAATATTATGAAGAACTCAGACCATATGACGGACCTGAACACGGATCCCGATGGACCTTGGTTTTTGACGGAGCCTCCAATGCACTCGGTAATGGCATAAGAGTTGTAATCATATCTCCGGAAGGATGTCATACTCCCTTCGTTGCAAGACTTTGTTTCAACTGTACCAATAACATGGCAGAATACGGAGCGTGTATTTTTGGTCTCAAAGCTGCCATAGATTTGGGAATCAAGTCTTTAAGTGTATTTGGAGACTCAGCCTTAGTTATCAGTCAGATCAAAGGAGAATGGGACACTAAGCACCCTAACCTCATCCCCTACAAAGAACATGTGTTGACATTAATCCCATATTTCTAGGAAATTACCTTTGAGCATTTTCCACGAGAGGAGAATCAACTAGTGGACGCGCTTGACACTATGTCATCCATGTTTAAAATCAAGTGGGGTAACGAGGCTCCCTAGATCACCATTGAGCGGATGGACGAACTAGCTTACTGTCACGAGATCGATACTGAAGAAGTAGTGGACCAGCCTTGGTTCCATGAAGTTAAAAGGTATCTCGAGGCTCAAGAGTATCTGGAAGGATCTTTAGTCAATGATAAGAAGTTCTTAAGGAGATTCTCTGCTAAGTTCTTCCTTAGTAATGGCATTCTCTACAAGCGCAACCATGACTCTATTTTTCTTCGTTGCATAGACAAGGTTGAGGCAGAAAAGATCATGGCTGATCTACAAGAAGGCACTTTTGGCACCCATTCCAGTGGGAATACGATGACTAAGAAGATCCTACGGACAGGTTATTACTGGTCTACCATGGAATAAGATTGCTATCAGCATTCATGAACCTGCCACAAGTGTCAGATATATGCTGAAAAAGTGCATGTGCCTCCAGTTCCTCTAAATGTCCTGACTGCTCCCTGGCCATTCGCGATGTGGGACATCGATATAATTGGAGAAATCAAACCTACGTCTTCTAATGGACACCATTTCATCTTAGTGGCCATTGACTATTTCATGAAGTGGGTTGGGGCAACTTCTTTCGCTTCTGTTACCAAGAATGTCGTTGCCCGGTTCATCAAATAGAATCCCATTTGTCGTTACGGTATCCCGGAAAGAATCATCATAGACAATGGTACGAATCTCAACAATACTATAATCACTGCACTATGCGTGCAATTAAAGATCCAACACCATAATTCTTCCCCTTACCGGCCAAAGATGAATGGCGTTGTCGAAGCTGCAAATAAGAACATCAAAAAGATCATACAAAAAATGGCAGTAACCTACAAGTACTGGCATGAGATGCTACCATTTGTTCTCCACGGTTACCGTACCACAGTGTGCACATCAACAGGGGAAACTCTCTTCTCCTTGGTATACGGTATGGAAGCCGTTCTACCAATTGAAGTCCAAATACCTTCTCTGAGATCATAAAGGATGTTGGGCTGAATGAAGATGATTGGATCCAAACTCGGCTTGACCAGTTGAACTTGCCCAGTTTCTCAGGATTCCCCAACAGGATTTCACAAGCAATACACGGCGTTTCCTTTACACAACAAAGTTTATTTCTCTAACAAATGGAAACTCACACTTCAACTTCAAAACATGAAGACCTGCAATGCTCAAGGATTTTTTTTCCCAAGCAACACTGTGGCATAACAATTAACGTGTCCATACATTGCATCCTTACATCATAACATTGACAACACAGATACATATAACACAATCTCATTTATTTTGAGAACATCATTGCACCATACATTTCATACATCATGACATTGCATGAAACTAACCTTTCATCTTTTTCAGGAAAGATCAATCAACATAAAATTATCGTCAAATTTTTAAGCAAGTCAAATACAAATCAATTCCTAAGGAAGGATTGGTCAACAGTCTACACAACAAATGTTTCTTTCAGACTCCTGCTGGTTCGGTTTAAATATCTCAAAAATTTATTCTAATTCTTTTCTCGCAGTTGTCTTCTCTGGTTCAGATAAATCTCCCAATGATTTGTTTTGATTCTTCTCCGGATCCCTGTCGGTTCAGATAAATCTCTCAATGATTTATTCTGATTCTTTTCCCGCATCTGTCTTCTTTGGTTCAGATAAATCTCTCAATTATTTGTTCTGATTCTTCTCCAGATCCTTGCCGGTTCAGATAAATCTCTCAATGATTTGTTCTGATTCTTTCTTGCACACGCTTTCTCTGGTTCAGATAAATCACACAGAGATTTATTCTGATTCTTTCCAGTTAAAGAATATTCAAGATCTCTTTTGGTTCAGTTTAAAACCCTCAACAGTTTATCCTGATACTTTCCAAAGGAACACTTCGGGTTCAGATCAGTCTCTCAACAATTTATTCTGATTCTTTCCTACAGGCACTTTCTCTAGTTCATATAAATCACTCAAAGATTTACTCTGATTCTTTCCAGTTAAAGAACATTCAAAATTTCTTTTAGTTCATTTTAAACCCCTCAACAGTTTATCCTGATACTTTCCAAAGGAACACTTCTGGTTCAGATAAATCACTCCAGGATTTATTTTGATTCTTCCCAATCAAACAACATACAAGACTTCTTCTGCTTCAGATAAATCGCATAAAGATTTATTCCGATTCTTTTCCAGTTGAAATCAAGTTCAGACTTAGTACATTCTCTATCAACAATCACCTTTGGATGGAATATACAAGCCCATCTCTGACAAATCTCCATCATTCCTCCAAATGGCATCTATAAGCCCATTCCCATTTCATCTTTGAATGCAAATTTCTGGGCACTCTAATGTTCAATCATCTTCCACCTTCAAGTCACGAATGGTGGATCCGCCAATCTAACTCTTCGGTTTTAAGAAGATTTAACAGGGGAAGTTGTTGTACCCCAAAATTTGTCCTCTCATTTATCAAATATTTTCTCACAAAGATCTCCTTGGGTTCAAGACTGCACAAGGGTTAATCAGCTCAAGACACCTCCTTAAGCACTGATGACTGAAATTAGGGTTTGAGATTGCATAAGGATAATTGAACTTTTAATGCCTCATATGACTTTCATGGATCATTATGGACCCCCAAGATTACTCATGTCAAGTTTGAAGCCTTGGATCACATTTTTGCTCAGTCAATTGAGTAGTTGACCTAAAAATCAATTGTATTGGAGAAAAAGTCAATTGTGGCCAATTTATAGTCAACCTTCATAATTTTTGATCCACATAAACATTATAAACTCAAATGTATCATTTGATCAAGTTTGGACCACAATTCCTCAATAAATTTGATCAAATCATCAAAAGGGCAAAATGGTCAAAATTAGGGTTTTGACTGAGAAATGACAATTTTTTATTTTTGACCTAGAAAATGGTTAATTGATTTGAGGCATGATCTCAATATTTCAATTGCATCATTTTGACCTAATGGCATGACTCAAAACATTTCTTAAGATCAATTGGATTGATAGTTGGTTTTGAGTCAACTAATCAAAAGTCAATTGTACACTGTAAAGTCAAACTTTGACTTTTTGGTCAAAATCAAGTGTCAAAGATCACCATTCATCAAAACATGTCAAAATATGAAACTTGTTCATCAATAAATCAAAAATTCAAGATTTCATTTTGAAAAGTTAAAGTTTTCAAACTTAGAAATTTTTCTAAGTTTGGAAAACTTCATATTTTTTCACAACTTTGAGCCAATTTTTTACCATGATGCAAGATAATTCAAAAGAAACTTTAAACATGAAATTTGTAGATATCCATGAGATCTACAACGGCTTTACACAACATCTCCTAGAAATGCTTGGATCTCAAGTTATTAATCCATGAAGTCATGGTCTTGAAACTGAACACTTAGTGATAATTTTGCCCTAGTTTTGGCAGGCTTTTGACCTAACTTCATGGCAATTTTTAATATAGTTCTAAGGGGAATTTTCAAAAATGATTCAAAGAGGGGTTGTATAACACATTACAAGCTTTCTAAAATGTCAAAGAACTCCTTGAGATCATTCTTGAGCAGGGAGAATCAAAGAGAGGAAGTTAGGGTTTCAAACTAAAATTATAGGTCATTTTCATGATGAACAAAAATGCAATTTCAATGTTAGGCTGCATAATCTTGCTTTGCATGCCTTCTAACTTGTGTATCTATCCATCATTAATTGATTACACAAAAACCCTAAAAAACCCTAAAAAAATTGTTTTCTTTAAATTAATTTATTTTACTAACTTAATTTTAATTTTCTTATTTTTAGTTAATTATTTTATTAATTAGATAAAAAAATCCTTTTCATGAAAAACCAAACAAAAATCATATTTCTTCTTACATTTTATATTCTTGCATTTTTATCTTTATACATTTATTCAAATTCAATATGGTTGTAATAATTTATTTAGATTTAATTTCTTGTAATTTCCCATTTGTAATTTGTACACCCCCTCCCCTAAATGATGTAATAGTTTAGTATTTTTATTTTTTCGCAATTTAATGCTTTATATACAAATGCTAGTAATTAGGATTTTGTATGGAAAGATTAAAACTAAAAAATAGCAAACCCTAATCAAAGACAAATCAAGCATGTAAATTAATACACTTACACACAAACACCCTTAGGGTAAATCCACTTGGTTGCCTTACAAAAATAGCCATATTATGCATGTGAGGTATCTTAGCAGAAACAAACAAAATACAAGATCATAGTCCCTCAATGACGCTATCCATTTTTCCTTTCAAAATGATCTTAGTCCCTAAAGAAAATTCTAAGATATCTTACAACATTTCTAATCATGGTTATACGATGAACCACGCTCGTCCCTTTTACATCCAAAGATAGGGTTACTTACCAAATCAATGGTAAGATAACAATGTCAAAGGAAAAGGAAATGAATACGAAAGACTTTTGAGTAGGTAGAATGTTCCTAGTTGCTTGCTCAATTTCAAAACCAAAACATCCTTGCTATTTTCAAAACAAACACCAACACTTTCAAAACATCTTTCAAACTTGAAAAAATTTCAAAAGATCAAAACATTTTGTATACATTCTTACAAACGAGAATAATTACAAAGTTTTCCTAAACGATAGCGCCTTTTCAAAATACTTTCAAAAACCACATAAAGCACATTTTCAAACAAAAGCAAGTGATCTAGCAAGTAAATAAGAGCCCATGGAAAATCATGGATAAAAAGGGTTCTAATACCTTCCCTTTTTATAATCTACCCCTCGAACTTAAGAAAACATCTCAAAGGTCTTTCCTGTTCTTTTCTACCTTTCCTTTTGGATAAAAGAAAAGTCGGTGGCGACTCTTGCTAAACCGCAATATTTGCAATAAAACGCAAAACAACCAAGTAAGTTCTCCCACCGTGTTACACATCTATTTTAAGAAAATACAATACACGCAATTCAATTCTGGACACCATCGCCCGACGACACACCTCATTTACCCGACAACACACCCTTCATGTCTTACTTCGCACATTGATGCTTAGAGTGACACAACTTAATAAGTTTCTTATTTTCTTGCCTTTGTCGCTTATATCTTCACGTGGCGATGGCCAAGCGACAACATCCTTTCCTAACAACTATCCTTATTATACGACGATGAAGCGTGAACATGGTTTTCATGTTGTGATTTCTTGCATAAAAACCAGTCCCAATCTTGCGATTTCTGCATGTTATAGGTTCTAAAACATCATCTAATCACAGGGTTTTAATCAAACATCAACAATCAAATTTATTCTACACTATGGGTACAAATTATTTACAATCCAAGACCACAAAACATCATCTATTACATCAAATCATCTCATATTCATCATAACCAAAAACCACAAAAACCCAACACATCCTGCATCTAACTAGACCTTAGATCAATTATAATAACAATGATAAACACCTCTTACCTTAAGATTTTTGCTAGCTTCTGATTCCTCTTCGTGTTCTACAATTCCTCTTTGCCTCTCTATGCCCTAGCTCTGCCCCTTCATAGTGTTTCTCCAAACTATCAGACAAAATGAATGTTTTTAAAATCCTAAATATTCTATTGTCTCACATAACCTTTGGAACCTTAATTGGTATTCCCATCTTATCCTCACTTACTTCACCTAATTACGACCTTGTCCCTATAACTCAACATCATATTTTATTTCTAATTATCTAATTAAAATAATTCTTACTAATTATTATAAAATGGTCATAATCCTCTTAATCCCATTATCTCACACATATTGTCACATTGCACCTCATATTAACCATCTTATTCATCTCGACATCAAAGTATACCTCATATTCTTCAAGTCATTATCTTGCATCACAAATACATCGCGAATACATATTATAAATCATCACAAAGACTCACATAAAAACACCAAAACATAATATATATACCAAATACTTCACAATGATTCATATATTCACACTAAATTAATAAAATAATAATTAATATAGAATGTGGGGTGTTACAACACCCATCTAAACTCCAAGGAATATTGATAAATAATCCATACAATTAATAAGAGTATTTCACAAAAGGAAGTCACATCATCATATAAAACTTCATAATAAAACATCCTGCTCTGTAACAGGGGTTATCAAAATCATTTAAGACAAATATGTCCCTAGTAACATCAATTTAATACTTCAAACTTTCACAGTGGAATCATTGGTTTAAAACATCTTATTATAAATACTTCATAAAATATCATCATACTTCATGATTCATAAACAGAATTCAAAATAAGTCGGTACCAAGAAAGGTGACCCAACGTCTTAGAAATAAAATGAAGGACATAAGGTTCATGGTTCAAAAAATCTCAATCTCGACGGTACATATCATAGAAAGACCCACTTTATTCTACGAAAAGCAAATAAACACACTCTAAAGCTATCCTCTAATGCTTCGACAGCTACTCTTGATCACCTGCGCGTTACACAAGTGGAGGAAACGTTCAAGCATAAAAGGTGAGTAAATCATAGTCATTATAAAAGACATAAGGAATAAATATAGGAGATATGCTCATAGATAAGGCATCACACATCATCAGAACCTCATGTTATACTCACACCTTCACAACATCATCAATACATAACATCATATTATCAAAACCCCATAGTTATAACAAGCATCATTAAATCACATCATTATGTAATCTAACTTATAATGAAATGAAACATCAACGACTCATGCACATGGTATCGAAACATCACTAATGACTCATTCTTTGTTATCTCCATAGATTCCCACCATAGGATAGATTCCCAATTAGAACCAAAGCACTTCACAATGTTGCACTTAATCCATAGTATGGGATTGATGCCTTCACTGGAAGATTGTCCTATCATCTCCACTGGACCAAAGTCCTAACAACATCACTGGACCGAAGTCCTAAACTATACAATGAATGCATGATGCACAACAACATAATAAATACGACCACAGGGCTAGTCAAAATGTATCATCATTCATTAAATCATCACAACTTCATCGTATCATCATAATACACAAAAAATCATCATATCATCATAATAACAAAGCATCATCATGACATTGTTATATCATCTTAATAAATAAAGCATCATCATAATCCATCACGAAGAACCTAATTTCATCCTAGATTGGGTATTGGTAATATACTTCTTATTTCTCATTTTATCCCATCCAACTAAATTTCATCGCGTCAGCTATCCAACGCTTCAAACGGCATCTCAAATCGATTTTTATGAATTAAGTTACAGATCTTTTAAGAAAATCCAAAACAATAATTAAATTATGGACACCAACACCAGGCGACACACCTCTTTTACCCGGTGACACACTCTTTACGTCTTGCATCGCCTAACGATGCTTGGAGCGACGCACTCCATTGAATTTCTTCTTTCCTTCCCTCCATTGCATCTATCTTCTCTTGGAGATGGCCAAGCGAAAACATCATCGCCCGATGACCATCCTCATTCCCCGGCGAAGAAGCGCGAACATGTTTTTCCTGTTGAAATTTCCTGCATAAAACCACTCCCAATCTTACGATTTATGCATGTTATAGGTTCTAAAACATCATCTAATCACATGTTTTTCATTAAACATCAACAATACAATTTATTCTACACTATGGATACAAATTATTTACAATCCAAGACCAGAAAACATCATATATTCCATCAAATCAACTCATATTCATCATAACCAAAAACCACTAAAACCCAACACATCCTATATGTACCTAGATCTTAGATCAACTGTAATAACAATGATAAATACACGTTACCTAAAGATCATTTCTAGCTTCCGATTCCTCTTCGTGTTCTACAATTTCACTTTGCTTCTATGTGCCTTAACTCTACCTCTTCACAATGTTCCTTCAAACTATCGTACAAAATGAGCGTTTCTAAAATCCCAAATATTCGATTGTCTCACTTATCCTTTGGATCCTTAATTGTTATTCCCATCTTACCCTCACTTAGTTCACCTAATTACCACCTTGTCCCATAATCTCTACATAATATTTTATTTCTAATTATCTAATTAAAATAAATCTTACAAATTATTCTAATTATTATAAAATGCTCATAATTCTGTTAATCCCACTATACCATATATGTCATTACATTTCACCTCATATTAACCATCATATTGATCTCGACATCATATTATACCTCATATTCATCAAATAATCACCTTACATTACAAATACATAACAAATACACATCATAAATCATCACAAGGACTCACATAAAAACCTAAAATATCATATATACCAAATACTTAACAATGACTCATATATTCACGCTAAATTAATTAGATAATAATTAATCTAGAATTTGGAGTGTTATAACACCCATCTAAACTCCAAAGAATATTCATAAATAATCCATACAATTAATAAGAGTATTTCACAAAAGGAAGTCAGATCTTCATATAAAACTTCATAATAAAACATCATGCTTCGTAACACATGTTCTTAAAACAATTTAAGACAAATATGTCCTCAGTAACATCAATTCAATACTTCAAAACTTCATAGTGGAATCATTGGTTCAAAACATCTTATTATAAATACTTCATAAAATCTCATCATACTTTATTATTCATAAATATAATTCAAAATAACTCGGTACCATGAAAGGTAACTCAACATATTAGAAACAAAACAAAGGACATAAGGTTCATGGTTGAAACAAACTCAATCCTGATGTTACATATCAGAGCAAGACACACTTTATTATAGGAAAAGCAAATAAACACACACCGAAGCTATCCTCTAATGCTTCGACGGCTACTCCTGATCACCTGCACGTTACCCACAAGGAGGAAACATTCAAGCAGAAAGGGTGAGTAAATTATAATGATTATAAAAGATATAAGGAATAAATATACTAGATATGCACATAGGTAAAACATCAATCATCATTAGAACCTCATGTTATACTCACGCCTTTACAACATCATCAATACATAACATCATATCATCAAAACACCATAGTTATAACAAGCATCATTAAATCACATTATTATATAATGACACTTACAGTAAAATGCAACATCACTGACTCATGCATTTCATCTCGAAACTACACTGATGACTCATTCATCGTTATCTCCAAAGATCCCCACCATAGTATTGATTCCCACTTGGAACCAAGGCACTTTACAATTTTGTACTCAATCCACACAATGGGATTAATGCCTTCACTAGAGGATTATCCTATCATCTTCACTAGACCAAATTCATAATAACATCACTAGACTGAAGTCCTAAACTATGCCATGAATAAATGATGCACAACAACATGATAAATACGACAACGACTCGTCAAAATGCATCATTATTCACGAAATTATCACAACGTCATTATATCATCATATTAAACAAAATGTCATCATAACATCATCATACCATCATAATATACAAAGCATCATCATAAAATCGTTAAATCGTCTTAATAAACAAAGCATCATCATAATCCAACACGGGGAACCTAATTTCATCCTAGATTAGGTATTGGTAATATACTTCTTATTTTTCATTTTATTCTAACCAACTAAAGTTCAACACGTTATCTATCAAACGCTTCGAAAGACACTTTAAACCAAGTTCTAAATCTTAAGTTACGACTCTTTTAAGAAAATCCTAAACAGCCACTCAATGCAGGATACCATCGTTGGCCAACACACCTCCTTTACCCTGCGGCACACCCTTCACGTATGGCTTCATCCGACGATGCTTATAGCGACACACTCCAATAACTTTCTTCTTTTCTTCCCTTTGTCACATCTATCTTTGGCTGGCGACGGCTAAGCGATAACATCATCGCCCGATGACCATCCTCATCGACCGACAACGAAGCACGAACAGGGTTTTCCTGCATAAAAACTAGTCGCGATATTGTTATTTCTTCATGTTATAGGTTCTAAAACTTCATCTAATTACAAGGTTTTCATCAAACATCAACAATCGAATTTATTCTAAACTATGGTTCCAAATTATTTACAATCCAAGACCAGAAATCATCATCTAATCCATCAAATCATCTCATATTCATCATAACCAAAAACCACTAAAACCCAAAACATCCTACATCTATCTAGACCTTAGGTAAATTAAAATAATAATGATAAACACCCCTTACCTTAAGATTTTTTCTAGCTTCTGATTCCTCTTCGTATTCTACAATTCCTCTTTGCCTCTCTGTGCCCTAGATCTGCCTCTTCACAATGTTTCTCCAAACTATCATACAGAATGAGTGTTTCTAAAATCCTAAATATTCTATTGTCTAACTTAACCTTTGGACCCTTAATTGGTATTCCCAACTTACCCTCACTTACTTCACGTAATTACCACCTTGTCCCCATAACTCTACATCTTATTATATTTCTAATTATCTAATTAAAGTATTCTTACTAATTATTCTAATTATTATAAAATGGTCATAATCATCTTAATCACACTATCTCACACATATTATCACATTGCACCTCATATTAACCATCCTAATCATCTCGACATTAAAGTATACCTCATATTCATCAAATCATCAGCTTGTATCACAAATACATCATGAATACACATTATAAATCATCACTAGGACTCACATAAAAATACCAAAACATCATATATACCAAATACTTTACAATGACTCATATATTCATGCTAAATTAATTAAATAATAATTAATCTAGAAATTGGGGTGTTACAAAACCCTTCTAAACCCCAAGGAATATTCGTAAATAATTCATACAATTAATCTGAGTATTTCACAAAAAGATGACACATCTTCATATAAAACTTCATAATTAAATATCATACTCTGTAACACGGGTTCTCAAAATTATTTAAGACAAATATGTCCTTAGTAACATAAATTCAATACTTCAAAACTTCCCAGCATAATCATTGGTTCAAAACATCTTATTATAAATACTTCATAAAATCTTATCATACTTCATGATTCATAAATAGAATTGAAAATAACTCGGTACCATGAAAGGTAACCCAACATCTTAGAAAAAAAAGGACATAAGGTTCATGGTTCAAATGATCCCAATCCTGATGTTACATATAAGAGCAAGACCCATTTTATTCTATGAAAAGCAAATACGCACACTCCAAATTTATCCTCTAATGCTTCGACGACTACTTCTGATCATCTGCATGTTACCCAAGTGGAGGAAACATTCAAGCAGAAAGGGTGAGTAAATCATAATCATTATAAAATACATAAGAAATAAATATAATAGATATGCACATAGGTAAGGCATCACACATCATCAGAACCTGATGTTATACTTATACCTTCACAACATCATGAATACATAACAACATATCATCTTAACACCATAGTTACAACAAGCATAATTAAGTCACATCATTATGCAATGTCACTTATAATTAAATGCAACATCACCAACTCATGCATTTGGTACCAAACCTCACTGATGACTCATTCATCGTTATCTCCAAAGATGCTCACCATAGGATCAATTCTTACTTCAAACCAAAGCACTTCACTATTTCACAATCAATCCGCACTATGTGATTGATGCCTTCATTGGACGATTATCCTATCATCTTCACTAGACCAAAGTCCTAAACATCACTAGATTGGTTTCATAAACTATGCAATGAATGTATGATGCGCAACAACATAACAAATACGACCACGACTCGTCAAAATGCATCATCATTCACTAAATTATCACAATGTCATCGTATCATCATGATAAAAAAACATCATCATAACATCATCATACCATCATAATAAACAAATAATCATCATAACATCGTTATATCATCTTAATAAACAAAGCATCATCATAATCCAACCTGGGGATCCTAACTTCATCCTAGCTTAGGTATCGATAATATACTTCTTATTTCTCATTTTATTCCATCCAACGAAAGTTCATCGTGTCTGCTATCTAACACTTCGAATGACACCTCAAATCGAGTTCTAAAACTTAAGTTACTGCTCTTTTAAGAAAATCCCAAACATTCATTCAATTCTGGACACCATTGCCTGGTGACACACATCCTTTACCTGATGACAAATCCTTCGCGTCTTGCTTCTCCCGACGATGCTTGAAGCTAAGCACTCCAATAAATTTCTTGTTTTATGCCCTCTGTTGCTTCTATCTTCTCCTGGCGACATACAAGCGACAACAACATCGCCCGACGACCATCCACATCGCCCGGCAACAAAGCGCGAACATGGTTTACCTGTTCCAAATTCCTGCATAAAAACCAGTCCTAATCTTGCGATTTCTGCATGTTATAGGTTCTAAAACATCATCTAATCATAGGGTTTTCATCAAACATCAACAATTTAATATATTCTACACTATGGGTATAAATTATTTACAGTCCAAGACCACAAAACAACATATATTCATTCAATTCATTCAAATTTACTAGACCTTAGATCAATTATAATAAACTTGATAAATACCTCTTAACTTAAGATTATTGCTAGCTTCTAATTCCTCTTCTTATTCTGTAATTCCTCTTTGCCTCTCTGTGGGCTAGCTATGCCTCTTCACTGTATTCCTCCAAACTATCGTACATAATGAGCGTTTCTAAAATCTCAAATATTCTATTTCCTTACTTAAACTTTTGACCCTTAATTAGTCTTCACATCTTACCGTCACTTACTTCACTTAATTACCACCTTGTCCCCATAATCTCTAAATCTTATTTATTTCTAATTATCCAATTAAAATAATTCTTAGTAATTATTCTAATTATTTTAAAAATTTTAGAATCCTGTTAATCCCACTATCCCACACATGTCATCACATTTCACCTCATATTAACCATCATATTCATCTTGACATCATAGTATACCTCATATTCATTAAAGCATCACCATACATCACAAATACATCACGAATACATGTAACACCCAATTTTTACCCGGCGAATAATATTAAGTTCAGAGTTACAAAATTTTGAGATAGAAATAGGATGCTACAGTTACTACTTAAAAACACCTTCATTTAATCGCATGTAAAATAGATACATAACACTCTAAACTTTGATGAACTAACAACAACATAAATTAGTCTTTTAAAACCAACAAGTTTCATAACTACGTAGCAGAATCATAATATTAAACTTAAAAGGACATAAAATCTTTATCCAACTGAAAACAACTTCAAAAAAACCAGTACTTAATGAAAACAACTTAAAAATTCAACAACAGGAATAAAATCAATAACGAAGCAACAAAAATTCGTCCCTCCGAGTGTTACATATCAGAGCGACGACACCCACTCGAACTACTGAAGGTAAACAACCTTCACTTTGGGTTGCCTTCACGTTACCAACATTGGGAAAACATTCAAACAGAAGTGGTGAGATATCAACCAATATAATAAAATGTATGATAAATAATATATTAGAATCAGTTCGTACAAAATCAACACTTCGCAACTCTTTAACAACATTTAACGTAATCAATTCACTCATGCAACAACTCAGGATGCAACATGACATGCGACTTGTTTTTATGCACATGCATGTGATACCAACGGAGAAAAACTCCCAACTTAATAATCTTCCAATTAATAGAGGTATCAATAAGGCATAAGCCTTCAACTTAGTATTTGCCAAATCTGGGCCAACTTACTGAGCATTAGCTCCCTACTTGATATGCTATGTATATGAAAATGGTATTAATGTAATAACAATCAACAACAATTAATTCAATAATTATTTAACACAATTCAACACTAGCCATAAGCCTACAACTTAGTATTAGCCAATAAATATAGGAAATACAACAATATATTCACCTATAACTTCAAGAATTAATAACAACAACACCACAACAACTTATATATTTCAATACTATTATCGACCAAGTCCTATTAATTTAATTCCACCAAGATATTCCACTGACCAATCATTTTAGTTAAATCAAAGAAGCTATTATTTTCTGAGACTAATTAACCACTACTACTATTTTAATTTATAAAAGTTTTTCTGTTATTTTCTGCCATTACTATCCCACTACTGTTGAGGTCTTTCTGCAAAATATCTACTCATGTTATTTTCCATACATTACTGCTATTAACGATTATTATTATGTTTTCTGCTAAACTACCTTCTGTGAGCATTTACTCTGTTACGATGAAAACTTATGTCTCCTGCTACTGTTCAATTATTGCTAATCATATAATTATTGCTAATGTGTACTCACTACAAAATTCCTCTGATTACATATGGCCATGATTAATTGAATTAGAGATTAAAATATGCTAGGAATTAAATAGATCAAGGTTACGACTGGCACCAAAGTATAGTACCCCTCGGCACAAGGGACTATGCTGCTCGACACATCATACAACTTGTGCCCGTTGGCTTACTACCTGCCGATCACCATGGATCTGTGCTGCTCGACATGCTTCCTGTGCCCCTCGACACACGTCCAAATTTTAGACATTGTTTTATAATTTTCCTCTATCCAATCGCATAAATGGAGCACTTAACAACAATTTCATCAATGGATAAATTACAACATATACAATTAATATCAATAATTTTGCAGATGAATTCAACATTATTCAGGAACACAGAAACACAATCAAACGTACAACAATTACACCAACCCAATTCATACATACTATTAATCATAATTCCCATTATAGAGTCAGAACCCCACCCTTACCTTGGATTGAAGGTTGCTATGTAATCTACGATTGACCTAGCTTTGGCTCTTTTCCTATTCCTCTTCTCTATAACTTCTCACGTACTGCTCTAAGACTTTTCTTTACCTTTTTAATTAACCTAATTCCTATTTAAATTATATAATAATATTATTATTCTAATGGGCTTAACAATATACCTCCCCATATTACTACTTCTATCCATAAAAATAGGGCCAACACAATTAACCTATTACTCTATTATTTCTAACATTATTACTAATATTACTCAACTAATTTAATCAACTAGTTTAACTGACTAATAATAACACCGTAACTTATGTCAACAACTCATAACATGTCAATGATTTCAACAAATAATTCGCGATTAATCAAAAATATATAATTAAATAATTAATTAAACCAATCGGGCGTTACAACTCTCCCCCATTTAGAATATTTTCGTCCTCGAAAATTTACATTGTTCAAACAACTCAGGATAGGAGTCTCACATCTTGCTTTCCAATCTTGATACATTTTTGTAGCTCCCGGATGAATGCTTAACTTGCTTCTATGACTTTCATCAAGAATCACTTTCTTCATCTCTACATCATCAGTAATACAAATCTGATTACGGAATCTCAACACACCTTGCACATCTAACTTGAAATCACTATTGTCAGATGGATTGATTCCAACCATTGAATCTACTAGTTTCACGTCTAACTTTTGAACTTCTATGATATTATCTATAAAATCATTATTAATATTTAACATCCTTGTTGTACCCCAAAATTTTCCCTCTCATTTATCAAGTGATTTCGCTCAAGATCTCCTTTGGTTCAAGACTGCACTAGGGTTGATCAGCTCAGGATACCTCCTCAAGCACTGATGACTGAAAATTAGGGTTTGAGATTGCACGAGGATAATTGAACTTTTAATGACTCATATGACTTTAATGGATCATTTTGTATCCTCAATATTTCTCATGTCAAGTTTCAAGCCTTGGATCACATTTTTGCCCAGTCAATGGACCAATTGACCTAAAATCAGCTGTATTGGGGAAAAAGTTAACTATGGTTAATTTACAGTCAAACTTCATAAATTTTTATCCATGTAAACATTATGAACTCATATATGTCATTTTATCAAGTTTGGACCATAATTTCTCAAGAAATTTGATCAGATCATCAAAAGGGCAAAATGGTCAAAATTAGGGTTTTGACTAAGAAAGGGAAATTTCTGATTTTTGACCTTGAAAATGGTTAATTGGTTTGAGACATGATATCAAGGTTTCAAATGCATCATTTTCACCTAATGGTATGACTCTAAACTTCCCTCAAGATTAATTGATTGATAGTTGATTTTTAGTCAACTGATCAAAAGTCAACTGTACACTGAAAAGTCAAACTTTGACTTTTTGGTCAAAATCAAGTGTCAAAGATCACAATTCACCAAAACTTGTCAAAATATGAAACTTTTTCGTCAAGAAATCAAAAAGTCAAGATTTCATATTTGAAAGTCAAAAATTCCAAACTTAGAAATTTTACCAAGTGTTGAAAACTTCATATTTTTTCACAACTTTGAGCCAATTTTTCACCATGATGCAAGATGATTCAAAGGAATATTTCAACGTGAAAGTTGTAGATATAAATGAGATCTAAACAATTTCTTAACACAACTCCTCCTACAAATGTATGGATTTTAAGTTATTAATCCATGAAATCATACTCATGAAACTAAAACACTTAGTCAAATTTTGAGCATTTTGGTCAGGATTTTGACCTAACTTTTGGGGCCAAGTTTCACATAGTTCCAATTGGATTTTGCAAAAGTGTTTCAAAGAGGAGTTTCAGAGCACATTACAAGCTTTTCAAAATGTCCAAGAACTCCTTTAGATCATTCTTGAGCAAGGAAAATCGAAGGCAAGAAGTTAGGGTTTTAAGTTGTTTTACAAGGCAGAATTTGTGATGCACAATGGACCAAATCATATAGCCATGCTTCATAATCTCACTTTGAAGGTTTATAACTTGTGTTTCACTACTTAATTAATTATTTACACAACATATTGAGCCATTGTCCAAGCATTTGAACCATTATCCAAGTTGCATTTCCATTTTTGGAAGAAAGGCACCATTGTTATTCTTGAAAAGTGACTTTAATCACAAAGTCAACTTGTGTGGAGCTTTTCACTTGTTCTTTCTGCACAATCATACTCTATAAACTCATAACAAACATGTTTAAAGTTGCTAGCCACCCTACAAGACATGTACCTTGCATTGAAACCATGTTTGTCAAGATAACTTGAAAAACAAGTCAAGAACTCATAACATGTGATTCTTTGTTTCTGATCATTTAAAACCTCAAAACCTTTCATCTATAAATAGAGATACTATTTACAAGCTAAGGGACGCATACATAAGCCTTCAAACTCCCTCGAACTCAGAATCATACGCAAAAGCTCCATTGTTGCACAATCTGACCAAAAACTTGAAACTTACATTTCCCTCGTGTGTTTCCAAGCCTTTTGGTTCCTAAAGTTTCTAAACATCAAATACAAACCATCCAAACCCTTCTTGCCCAACTGTAACACCTCCATCATCAAGTTCCATTTTCAAAAACAGGGGTCTGCAACTTGACTTCTACAGAACTTCTCAGCCACTTTCAGCTCAAGCCAAATATCACATTAGCTTCTTGGGAACTTGATGCGCTGCCTTTTGTTTCTTTTTTTACATTTTCCTTCTCTTTTTCCTTTGCAGCACTGGGCCTCCCCCTTTGGGCTTCCTCTCTTTTATTGAAACATACCCGCCGTTTGCTTATAAACACATAACCCAAACCTTTTTTATTTCTGATTTTAAAAAAGGCTAATGGGTCAGGCTTAGTCAAAAACTGTTTTTTACTTGAAAACACCACAAATTAATTTTTTCACCCCCTGACTTACCCTTTTATATTTTTATTTTTATTTATCTTTTTATTTTTATTATCATTAATATTATCATAATATTTATTTTTATTAATAAAATCCCAAAAATATATCATTTATTATTTAGATAATAATATTTTTATATTTTATTCCTCTCAAGACTAAAAAGACAAAAAAAACATTTTCTTTAACAAATTAATTTCTCTTTTAATTATTTAAGTAATAATAGACTTAGGTAAATTAGTTTTTTAATTAAGATTAATTTAGAAACCCTAGTTCCTTTTATTTAATTAAAACTAGTTTAATATTCAAAACCTTTTTCATAAAAACCTAAAAAACTTTTCTTTTCTAATTAACTTAATTAAATTTTCTTATTTCTTTAGGTTAAAAATTCTCTTCTAATTTATTTAGGTTAAAACAAACAAAACCTTTCTTAAATAAAATCCAAATAAATTCATACTCTTTCCCATTTATTCATGCTTGTACATTATTATTTCAATTCTTGTGCATTGTTCAATATGGTTGTAATAGTTAATTAGATTTAAATTCTTGAAATCCCCATTTGTAAAAATGTATACCCCATCCCCCAAATAATGTAATAGCGTAGAATATTTACTTTCCGCAATTTATCGCTTTATATAAATGCTAGTAATTAGGGTTTTTATGTGTAACACGGTGGGATAACTGACTTGGTTCTTTTGCGTTTGATCGCAAATATTGTGGTTTAGCAAGAGTCGCCACCGACTTTTCTTTTATCCAAAAGGAAAGGCTGAAAAGAAAAGGAAAGACCTTTGAGATTTTTTCTTGAGTTCGGGGGGTAGATTATGGAAAGGGAAGGTATTAGCACCCTTTTCATCCATGGTTTTCCATGGGCTCTTAGTTACTTGCTATATCACTTGCTTTTTGTTTGAAAATGTATTTTGTATGGTTTTTGAAAGTATTTTGTAAAGATGCCATCGTTTAGGCAAATTTTCTAATAATTATCGTTCGTAAGAATGTATACAAAGTGTTTGATCTTTTGAAAATGTTTTTAAGTTTGAAAGATGTTTTAAATGTGTTGGTGTTTGTTTTGAGAATAGAAAGGATGATTTTGTTTTTAATTTGAGCAAGTAACTAAGAATATTCTACCTACTCAAAAGTCTTTCATGTTCATTTCATTTTTCCTTGGACATTGTTATCTTACCATTGATTTGGTAAGTAACCCTATCTTTGGATGTAAAAGGGACGGGTGCGGCTCATCATATAACCATGATTAGCAATATTGCAAGGTATCTTAGCATTTTTCTTTAGGGACTAAGATCATTTTGAAAAGGCAGCATAGATAGCATCATCGAGGGACTATGATCTTGTATTTTACTTGTCTTTGCTAAGATACCTCACATGTCTAATATGACCATTTTTGTAAGGCAACCAAGTGGATTTATCCTAGGGGTGTATGTGTGCAAGTGTATTGATTTTCATGCTTGATTTGTTTTTTATTAGGGTGTGCCATTGATTGGTTTTAGTTTTTCCATACAAAACCCTAATTACTAGCATTTTTATATAAAGCAATAAATTGCAGAATTTAAAATTACTACACTATTATATCATTTAGGGGAGGGGGTATACAAATTTATAAATGGGGAATATTTCAAGAATTTAAATCTAAATAAATATTACAACCCTATTGAATTTTGAATAAATTTACAAAATAAATAAATAAAGTGCAAGAATGCAAATGTAAAAAAGTAAATGTAATTTTAGTTTGGTTTTTTATGAAAAGGGATTTCTAACCTAATTTAAAGAAGATGATTAGTTAAAAATAAACAAAATTAAGTTTAAACTAATTAAGGAAGAAATTAAGTTAAAAATATTTTTTAGGGTTTTTTATGAAAAAGGTTAGAAGTTAAATGATAATAAAAAATGAAAATTAAATAATTAAAAGAAACTTAAATTCTAAGTTAATTTTAATTAAGAAAATAAAATAATTGTTAAACCTAAGTCTAAATATTTAATTATTTAAAAGAGAAATTAATTTGTTAAAAAAAATGTTTTTTAGTCTTTTTTTGTTTTTATAAAGAAAATAAAATAAATAAATGTAAATAGTAATAAAAATATTATTGGATTTTTTACTAATGAAAATAAAAAAAAAAAAAAAATAATAATAATAATAATAATAATAATAATAATAATAATAATAATATTAATAATAATAGTAAATAAAAGTTAAAAAAGTAAAAAAAATAACATAAAATAAAAATAAGTCAGGGAGGTTGATAAGTGAAACAGGGGGTATTGTGAGAAAAAAAGTCAGGCCCAAAGGATGGCCCAAGCGCTGAAAAAACACAAAAATGTCAAAAAAGTGGATAAAATGGAAAAAGGTCACGCTGGGGCTTGAACCCGAGATACATCCATTAACTTATGTAAAACAACAAATATATAACACAAATCATGCCCTAAATATACTTCATCTTCAACCTCAAGCCATATGCCCTGCAACTTGCTCATTTCTCAACCATTTGCAAAAATGTAAACATGAAAATTGCTCCATTTTTTCATACGAATCCAACCATATAAATATCATAAGCTATAAATCAAAGATGAATGAGAATTTCTAAAAGTACCAAATTCTGATCTAAATATTTCAGAAAGTTCAAACTCAAATTCTCCTAGCTCAATAAAATTAAATTAAATCTATGGACCTGTATAGTTTCAGGGCAATGATGTCTACATTTTATCTTCACAAATGCAAGCCTAACAATGCCTAAATAGGGAGATAGAAGTTCAATAAAAATACCTCAAAACTAGAAATTGTGAAATACAAATGGGCTTGATTCAAGGTGCTGCAATTATCAGGTTAGCTTCCTCAAGTTCCCAAGAAGCTAATGCAATGATTAGCTTGAGCAATGGGTGGCTATAATGGTCTTGAGAAGTCAACTTGCAGAGCTCTATTTTTGGTTATGGAGGTTGATGAAGATGGAGTTACAGTTATGAAACATGGTAAGGCATGGTTTGTATTTGATGTAATGAAGCTTTAGGAATGAATTTGAGGGAAAACGCGCGAGGGAAATGAGAGATACAAGTTTAAGGTCATAATTGTGTATCAATGGAGTTTTTTGTGCAATTTCTGTCTAGAGGGAATTTGGGAGTGTTTCAGGGTGCTTGAGCTCGTGTCCTAGCTTACAAATAGTGACTCTACTTATAAGTAACAAGTTTGGAGACTTGTTGTTGACCAGAATTCAAAAACACAAGTTTATGCATAACATGTGACTTTTGAGAAATTCAAGTTTCAAAGCCTTGTGTACTTGCTAAGATAGAGTGGTTATGCTTTAAATATACTTGATTATGACTTTGTGGATGGAGTGTAATCAGAGGGAACAAGTTAAAGGCTCAAGAATGGACTTTATGCAAAAAGCTTGCTTTACAAGAATGGCAATGTTAACTTTGTGCCATTAATGGAAATGCAACTTGGGTAATAGCTTAATTGCTTCGATCAAAGCTCTAACAGTTGTGTAAACATTTAATTATGGAGTGACAAATAGGTTTGAGGCCTGTAAAGTAAATATTATGCAACCTAGTATGGATTTGGTTCATGTGTTCATCAAAAATGACTTGTAATTCATGTTTGAAAACCCTAACTTACTCTCTTCGATTCTCCCTGCTCAAGAATGATATCAAAGAGTTCTTGGACATTTTGGAAAGCTTGTAATATGCTCTACAACCCCTCTTTTTATCAATTTTGAAAATTCCCCTTGGAACTATATGAAAGAGTGCCATGAAGTTAGGTCAAAATCCTGCCTAAACTTGGGCAAAATTTCACTAAGTGTTTAGTTTCAAGACTATGACTTCATGAATTAACAACTTGAGATCCAAGAAATTTTAGAAGAAGTTGTGTAAAGAAATGTTGTATATCTCATGTATATCTAAAACTTTCATGTTGTACATTTCTTCTGAATCATCTTGCATCATGGTGAAAAATTGGCTCAAAGTTGTGAAAAAACGTGAAGTTTTAAACACTTAAAAAAATTTGTAAGTTAGAAAACTTTGACTTTTCAAAATGAAATCTTGACTTTTTGATTTATTGATGAATAATCTTCATATTTTGACATGTTTTGATGAATTGTGATCTTTGACACTTGATCTTGACCAAAAAGTCAAAGTTTGACTTTTTAGTGTACAATTGACTTTTGATCAGTTGACTGAAAATTCACTATCAATCCAATTGATCTTGAGAAATGTTTTGGGTCATTCCATTAGGT
Source organism: Vicia faba (assembly GCA_948472305.1). Lineage (NCBI taxonomy): Eukaryota > Viridiplantae > Streptophyta > Magnoliopsida > Fabales > Fabaceae > Vicia > Vicia faba. The sequence continues at coordinate 19,739,001 of OX451736.1, read as the reverse complement.
AAAAATTATGTAATTGAAATCCTGAGATCATTCCTCAAACAAATGAACCATTTTCTAGGTCAAAAATCAGAGATTTCCTTTTCTCAATCAAAACCCTAATTTTGACCATTTTGCCCATTTGATGATTTGATCAATTTTCTTGAGGAATTATGGTCTAAACTTGATCAAATGATAAATATGAGTTTATAATGTTGATTTGGATCAAATATTATGAAGTTTGACTGTAAATTGGCCACAATTGACTTTTTCCCCAATACAACTGATTTTTAGGTCAATTGCTTGATTGACTGAGCAAAAATGTGATCCAAGGCTTGAAACTTGACATGAGTAATCTTGGGGGTCCATAATGATCCATGAAAGTCACTGAGGCATTGAAATTTCAATTATCCTTATGCAATCTCAAACCCTAATTTTAGTCATCAATGCTTAAGGAGGTGTCTTTAGTTGATCAACCCTAGTGTAGTCTTGAACCAAATGAGATCTTGTGGGAAAATACTTAATAAATGAGAGGGAAAATTTTGGGGTACAAAATCTGCCCCTGTTCAATCTTCTTAAACCTGAAGAGTTAGATTGGCGGATTTTCCATTCGTGACTTGAAGGTGGAAGATGATTGGACACTAGAGTGCCCAGAAATTTGCACCCGAGGATGTGGTGATTGATGGTGTAGGGAATGGGCTTAAAGATGCCATTTGTAGAGGTGATAGAGAGTTGTTGGAGATGGGCTTGTAGATGCCATCCAAAAACGATTGTTGGTAGGAATAGAAGAAGTGTCAGAATAAATCTCTGGTTGATTTATACTGGAATAGTGGATGTGTCGGGTTGAGTACTAGAATAATATCCATAAATGGATTGTATTTGACTCGTTTCTGAATGTTGATTCTGAATGAGTATCAGAATGGCATCCGTGTCTGGAGGGTATCTGAACTTTATCTGAAGGAGAATATGAATGAGTACCAGAATGGCGTCCGTGTCTGGAGCGTATCTGAACTGTATCTGAGTATCAGAATGGCATCCGTGTATGGAACGTATCTGAACTGTATCTGAAAGCTGAATCTGAATGAGTATCAGAATGACATCCGTGTCTGGAGCGTATTTGAACTGTATCTGAGAGTTGAATCTGAATGAGTATCAGAATGGCATCCGTGTTTAAAGCGTATCTGAACTGTATCTGAAAGCTGAATGAGAAGAAACCAGTGAAGGATTGCTTCAGTTGGTCGTGTAGATAATTTTCCTGGCTTGTTTTCGGGTATCGATCTCTGACCTTTTGCAAATTTTTGATGATAGCCATCTGTTGACTGATCTTTTCTGAATTGATGAAAGATTAGTTGTATGCAATGTCATGATGTATGAAATGGTTTGTACAATGATGTTCTCAATAATGAGATTATGTTGTATGCATTTGTGTTGTCAATGTTATGACATATGGATGCGATATATGTGTATGTAAGCTATGTTGCTGTAATATTGTTGGATTAGGGAGAATAAATCCCTGACTGCTGTTGGGGACGTGGAGTGTAAGTCTTCATATTTTGAAGTGCTGGTAAGCTTCTATTTGTTAGAGAAATAGACTATGTTGTAAGGGAAACATCGTGTATTGCTTGTGAAATCCTGTTTGAGAATCCTGAGAAATTTGGCAACTTATACTAGGGAGTGATAACTGGAAGTTTTGTTCCACCGGGGATGTGAGAGAGCTTGATATCATTAAGCTGCACACTGTGGGGGATTTTGTGGAATAGTCTAAAGTTATTAGCCTATTTCTTAAAGCCATTAGTGATTGTATTTCTATTTTTTGTTCCTTTCGTAAACAGTAGTTACGTTTGAATGCATATGTTCAAAAATAAATCATTTGACGTTTTTGTAAACAAAACACAGGAGTAAAGAAAAACCGATAGTTTTGCACTTTCAAAGGGGTATCTTTGTATTAACTTGAACAAGTATTTTTGTACAATGAGACGAACATTCTAGTAAGGGAATGTCGTCATAAAAAATGAAAATTTGATACAACGAAAAGATAACTATGTGCAATAATCCCATGGGGTTCCCATTCCGCTATAGTCTTCGTGTCTCTGAGCATCTTGTCCACTTGCTGCCTTGTCAGAAGTTGATTAGATTGATTAGAACAGTTGAGCTTTGTCGGTCGAAGCTAAAGGTTGTTTGTAAGGTGATCCAACGGGACATAGTCATACGCTTTAATTCCCTAACTTTTTCCTGGACCGCCCTTTCAGGTTTTCGGTCCACTATGATACCCTTTTTTGCCCAAGTCGTCCTTTCGGGTTTTCAACTTTCCGGGTGTACAGATTTTTTGTTTTATCCCTAATTTTTGCCCGAACCATTTTTGGTTCGCTGGGATGCCCTTGTTTTGCCTAGGTGTGTCAACCTAGCGGGTCTTCTTATGTGTAGTATCTTTTGACTATGTCCGCGTTTACAGGGTGCTGCAGGTCGTCACCATCCATAGTGGTTAAGATCATTGCTCCACCAGAGAATATGCTTTTGATCACAAACGATCCTTCGTAGGTAGGAGTCCATTTGCCTTTGGGATTATCCTGCAGTAGTATGATGCACTTGATTACCAAATCCCCGACTTGATACACTTGGCGTCTGACCTTTTTGTTGAAAGCCTTGATCATCCGCTTTTGATACATTTGACCATGACAAACAGCAATAAGCCTTTTCTCATCAATCAAGTTCAGTTTATCAAGTCGAGTTTGGATCCAATCTTCTTCATTCAGCCCTGCATCCTTCATAATTCTTAGAGAGGGGATCTGGAACTCAATAGGCAAGACAACCTCTGTGTCGTATACCAGAGAGTAAGGTGTTTCCCCGATTGATGTGCGCGTCGTGGTACGATAACCGTGGAGAGTGAAGGGTAGCATCTCATGCCATTCTTTGTATGCGACTGTCATTTTCTGTATGATCTTCGTAATATTCTTATTTGCAGCTTCGACCACACCATTCATCTTTGGCCGGTAAGGGGAAGAATTGTGGGTCTAGATCTTGAATTATATGCACAGTGCGGTGATCATAGTATTGTTGATATTCGTACCATTGTCTGTGATGATACTCTCCGGGATACCGTACCAACATATGAGATTTTGTTTGATGAACTGGGCGACAACATTCTTGGTAACAGAAGCGAAAGAAGCCACCTCAACCCACTTCGTGAAATAGTCAATGTCCACCAAGATGAAGCAGTGTCCGTTAGACGTTGTTGTCTTAATTTCCCCAATCATATCGATGCCCTACATAGCAAATGGCCAAGGAGCCATCAATACATTCAAAGGGACCGGAGGCACATGCACCTTGTCAACATAGATCTGACACTTGTGGCTGGTTCGAGAGTGTTAATAGCAATCTACTTCATGGTAGACCAGTAATAACCTTCCCGTAGGATCTTATTTGCCACCGTATGCCAACTGGAATGGGTGCCAAAAGTGCCTTCATGCAGATCATCCATGATCTTCTCTGCCTCAACCTTGTCTATGCAACGAGCAATACAAAGCCGTGGTTGTGTTTGTAGAGAATGCCATTACTAAGGAAGAACTTAGAAGATAATATCCTTAAGAACTTCTTATCATTGACTGAAGCTCCTTCTTGATACTCTTGAGCCTCGAGATACCTATTGACTTCGTGGAACCAAGGTCGGTCCATTACTTCTTCAGTATTGATCTCGTGACAGTGAGCTGGTTCTTCCATTCGTTTAATGGTGATCTGGGGAGCCTCGTTATCCCATTTAAGTTTAAACATGGATGACATTGTGGCTAGCGTATCCTCTAGTTGATTTTCTTCTCGCGGGAAATGCTCGAAGGTAATCTTCTTGAAATGTGGGATTAATATCAACACATGTTCTTTGTATGGGATAAGGTTAGGGTGTTTAGTGTCCCATTCTCCTTTGATCTGACTGATGACTAAGGCTGAATCTACGAATACACTTAAGGACTTGATCCCCAAATCTATGGTAGCTTTGAGGCCAAAAATGAACGCTTCGTATTCTTCCATGTTATTTGTACAGTTGAAGAAGAGTCTTGCAGTAAAGCGAGTGTGACATACTTCAGGGGATATGAGTACAAAACCTATGCCATTTCCGAGTGCGTTGGATGCCCCATCAAAAACCAGGGTCCATCGGGATCCTTGTTCAGGTCCGTCATATGGTCTGAATTCTTCACAGTTGTTTACCATCATGATGTCTTCATCCAGGAATTCGAACTTCATGGACTGGTAGTCATCCACAGCTTGATGAGCAACGTGATCGGCTAGTACACTGGACTTTATTGCTTTTTGGGTAGTATATTGAATGTCATATTCCGTCAGGATCATCTGCCATCTTGTTATTCTCCCAGAGAGGGCAGGCTTCTAGAATATGTATTTTATTGGATCCATCTTAGATATCAATAAGGTAGTATGGGCCAGCATATACTGTCTTAGCCGGCGAGCAGCCCATTCCAGAGCGTAGCAAGTTTTCTCGAGCAGTGAATATCTTGTTTCACAGTCGATAAAATTTTTGCTCAGGTAATAAATAGCATGCTCTTTTAGGCCATACTCGTCATGCTGCCCCATCACACACCCCATTGAATTTTCTAAAACAGTTAGATACATGATCAATGGTCTTCCCTCGACCGGTGGCATCAAAACATGAGGCTCTTGCAGGTACTCTTTGATCTTGTTGAAGGCAGTTTTGCACTCATCATTCCATTTGACTACTTGATCTTTCTTCAGTAATTTGAAGATTGGTTCACAAGTAGCTGTCAGGTGATAAATGAATCTCTAAATGTAGTTTAGTCGACCCAAGAATCCTATGACTTCCTTCTCAGTACGAGGATCAGGAATTTCTTTTATTGCTTTCACCTTGGCAGGATCCACTTCGATACCCTTACCGCTGACGATGAAGCCTAGTAGTTTACCGGACCTCACCCCAAATGTGCATTTATTCGGGTTCAACCTTAGCTTATATTTCTTTAGTCTCTCAAAGAGTTTTTGTAAATGGTCAATATGTTCCTCTTCCATTTGGGATCTGGCTATCATGTCGTCCACATAAACCTCTATTTCGTGATGTATCATGTCGTGAAATAGAGCTACCATGGCACGCTGATAGGTTGCCCCAGCATTCTTCAACCCGAATGGCATAACCTTGTAACAGAATGTGCCCCACTGTGTGAAAAAGGTTATTTTCTCCATGTCCTCAGGCGCCATTTTGATTTGGTTGTAGCCTGAGAAACCGTTCATAAATGAGAACACTTTATGTTGTGCGGTGTTGTCAAACAAAATATCGATATGGGGAAGTGGGAAATCATCCTTAGGGATAGCCCTATTCAAATAACGGTAGTCCATGCACATTCGTACTTTGCCGTCCTTTTTAGGCACGGGAACAACATTGACGACCCATTGCAGATAGGAGGTGACGGCCAAGAATCTGGCTGTTGTACCCCAAAATTTGCCCTCCCATTTCTCAAGGGATTCATCCTGGACTCTCAGTTTTGCCTCTACCAAGTTCTAAGTCTTGGATCATCATTATTCAAGGAAATCATCAATGAGGGCAAAATGGTCAAAAGTATATCGAAAAAGTCAAACTTTGACTTTTAAATCAAAATGAAGTTCAAAAAATCACAATTCATAAAATGGGTTCATCAAATAATCAGAAGTCAGAAGTTACTTTGGAAAAATCAAATCTTCTAAATATTTAGAAAAAAATTTTAAGTGCCTGAAAAATGTGATACTTCAGAACTTTTGAGCCAACCCCTATGTAAGTGCCGTCAGAAGATGCAAACACGGTCAGAAGATAACTCTTCAATCAGAACTTGCAGAAGCGTTGCTCTTTGGTCAAAACATAATGCTTCCGTCAGAACAGGATTCTTCAGCATACAAAGGCTATGTTCAACGCTCTGGTCAGAAGATACCCCTTCAGCATTTGGAGGTTATGTTTCTAATTTCCCGCAATCAGAACATCACCAAACCCCAAACCTTAACATGTTGCCCTGCTATGGCACAATCCTGCCACCAGCTGCCATAACACTCCAAAGTGTTGTTGATCCAGTCCACGCCAACATTTTTCTTACACCAAATTAGCTTACAAAAAAGTTGTGATTTAAAAACAAAGGGACAGTATGCAAAAATGTTTAAAAACTCATTTGTTTTCCCCCCCAAAACCACAGCAAATCCATCTATAAATAGTTTATTCCATCACATGTTGAAAGGGTTGGTTTTGGGAGAGAGAGAGAGAGAGAGAGAGAGAGAGAGAGAGAGAGAGAGAGAGAGAGAGAGAGAGAGAGAGAATCACCAAAAGAAAGAAAAAGGCTTTGAATCTTTGCAAAATTCCGAGAACCCAAAAGCTGTAAACACCAAAAATACCAAAACCTTAGTGTGATCGGTGGAAATAGAACTGACTGTTTTTTTAGCTGGTTCGCGAAATGTCGGGGTAAGCAAGAGTCGCCACCGTCTTTTATTTTCTCCAATATGGACAGGACAAAAGCACAGCAAAATTCCTTATGAGAACGTTTCTCGGTTCGGGAGGTAGATTTATAGAAAGGGAATGTGTTAGCACCCTTTCTATCCATGGTTATCCATGGGCTCTTAGATACTTGCTCTTATGTTTTCAAAGTGTTTGCTTTTCAAAATGTGAGTGGGTTTGAAAAAGTTTCAGTGAAAGATTTCTGAATGACTCTTGTATCTGTCCTCAAGAGTGTTTGAAAAATTTGTTTTGAAAGCTTTTGAAAGTGTCAGTGTGAAAAGATTTTTGATTTGTTTTTAGAGAGCAAGTATCCATGAGTCATCTACCTACCCTAAGGAATTAGGCTGTGTATAAGTCCTTAAGGTAGTGCCATCCCACCATTGAGAGGTAGGTAGCACCACCATTGGAGGTGTTCGGGTCAATTCGATTGTAGGGACAGTGTGGTCACCGAAGCAATAGTAGGATACCTTAGAAGCTACCCTTATGTCCTAGATCCTTTTTTAATCCGAGGCAACCGTTTCGAGGCAACTGGATCATGGACATAAGAGCGACCGCTAAAACGTCCTATACTTGACGACCACGTTTCAAAGGCAACGAGTGAGGCGTACCCTAGAAGTGGTGTGTGTATTTGTGTGTTGTTTTCATGTTAATATTTACCTTTGATCAGGGCATTGTGAGCTACTCGTTGTTTTTAATTACCATACATTCTTTCATGCAATTTAGAATTTAGGAGTGCGGAAAATTAAAAGACGGAAAGATAAAAGCTACGCTATTACAAGGCGCGGGTCTATACATCGCCAAAATACAAAGACCCGTTTTTGATAAAGATGTGGAAAGTAAAAAAAATACCTAATTACTATTACATCCTTGAACAGTTACATAATAATCAATAAGAAAAATAATGCGCGAAAAGGAATTAAAATCAGGACGTTCGAGGGTGTTGGACCCTTTTGAGAAAATTAAATTAAATTAAAGCCTAATTAATTATTTAATTAAAGAAAAGAAAGTATTTTTTATGTTTTTTGTATTTAATGAAAATAAAGAAAATAAAATCAAGAGAAAACCCTAATTCTAAGTTTATTTTAATTATTAATGAAAATATTAAGGTTAACCTAATTTACTAGTTAATTAATTAATTTAAATGTTTATGTACAAAATAATAATAATAATAAATGATGATGAAAATAATTAATTAAGAAAAAGACAAAAATGTCAAAAAACCTAATTCTATGTATTTTTTATTTATTAAGAAAAGAGATTAAAATATAAACCTAAATTAAACTAAAGTTAATTGTTAGTTATTTATTTACAAAAATAGGTTAATGGCAAATTTAATAAATAATTAAATATATTTTGTATTTTGATTTTCTGTTTTTATTATGAAAAAAATTATTTTATGGTGAATTAATAAAAAACAAATTAAAACAATTAAAAAGAATTAGAATTAGAAAGAAAATTAAATTAAAAAGTATGCAAACCAATGGGGGTGTCAGGCCCAAATTGGAGGTGTGATTTTAAGAATCCTGGCCCATTAGACAAAGTCTGTTTGACTTTCAGGATTGTGTGCACATTGGTTGACTGGAGTGCACCATGGATTCCATCTCCTGACCTTCATATTGCTCATCAAAGCCACTTGGCAAGCCAGCGCGTGAGGACGTATGGTGGACCATTGAGTCATTGCTGCATTGGAATGGATTAAGAAAAATAACAACAATTATATGGGGGACCTGGGAATCGAACCCAGGTCCCTATACCTTCCAGCCACGTTCCCAACCAACTGAGCTACCAAGTGCATTTGTTAAATATATACACGACAAATATAATATATGGAACATGCCAATTATGCTGAAACATAAAAAAAACACGCTAAGATTTGAATGCTCCAATCTCATCATGCCACGATATCTCCTTCTTCGTTTGTACCTGCAACATGAAACAAGTAGCGGGGGTTTTAAACCCCCACTAAGTGAAAGTCCTAAAAATAGCAAATAGAAGAGGAATCAACATAAAAAGGGCGCGATAGGCTGGTTGAATTCGTATGGCCTTGACGAATTCAACCATGGTCATGGCTTAGTCCAATTTTTCCTGATGCCTAAAGCCCTAATTTGAAGCTTCAGAAACCCTAGGATTCGTCCATGGTGAATCTTGATTCAGGCAACATTAATTCAATTGAACTATACCAATCGCTTCAGAAGGTCACTATTAGTGTAAATCAAACAAGAAAAATGGTTAAAAGCGCATGAATGATGATATGTCAAATTGGAAAACAAAGCAAACCGTGTGACTTCGTGGGGATGATTCTGATAGTGTTAAGCCTTGTTCTTGATTGTAATAGCTTCCTGGCAATGTCAGCAAGGTATTGGAAACGTTTTTAGGCCTTGAATTGCACTGCAAGTATGATCTCAGTTTTCAAGTTTCTCTTGAAAATTTGCAAAGTGATTATGGAATATTAGCAGCTTTCACGTGTCTTTCTGAATAGGATTAGCTTATGCTTTTGTATGTGAATGAATTAGGTCAAGAATCAGCCCATGAATCCATTGCAATAATGTTTTCAATCCTTGACTTTCTACCATATATTTTCCAATCTTTTTTCAATGAAAACCTTGCCAAATATGGATGATTTTCCTTTTTTGATTGAGAAACGTTTTTGACAGCTTGCCCTGATCAGATTTGCTTCACAAAAGATCCAAAAACATATCTTTTTAATTTTCCTATAATTAAAATAAATTAAATGAATTAATATAAATATAAATTCAATTAATTAATTAAAAATAAGAAAATAAATTATTTTGAGCTCAATGGGTCGTGCATAGGCTTTGGGTAATGATTCAAGAAAGAATTTGAGGCCCATTAGCAAATTTGAAGCTTTTTAGGCAAAGTTGACTTTTGAAAATTCCCAAAAATTTCCCAACTTCTCCAATGCATATCTTGCTCAATTTTGAAGTTATGAACATGTTCTTGGACATTTTGGAAAGGTCTTGAAGTCCTATAACCAATGCCTTTGGTACCATGTCATTTTGATTTACCAATTTCAAGTTATGGTCTTTGACTTAAAGTGCCTTTTTGTTGACTTTTGAAAATGACCTATAATGTTGAAATTGATAACTTTTTGTGAGAGCATTTCTTGGACTTGGAGTGTGAAGATGAGTTGTAGGAAATGTCATCCCCTTCAAAATGAGCTTTGGATGGGATTTTTCTGATAAACCATGAAGAAGTTATGCCTTGGTCAATTTGCAATTGACTTTTCAACTGTCCAAAAATAGAAACTTTTGCATCTTGAGACTTTTTGAGCCATGCTTGTGGAATCATGATCAAGACTTGATCAAATGATGATTGTGGCTTCAAAATAAGATGTTGACCAACAATTTTGACTTTTGACTGTCAAATGACCAATTTGCCCCTGTAGTTGACTGTGCAGCATTTAGGGTTTTTGACTGGGCAACTTGATGCTGTGAGTCTTGAAACTTGACATATGAATGCTTGACAATGTATGTAGGCATATGGGACTTGATTGGACCCTTGAAAATCTCAATTTCTTTGCAAGAATCAAAACCCTAATTTGGCTGGGTTAGGAGGCAATTGGACTGTGCAACCCTTGAGAGATTGATCTTGACAAATCTTGAAGAATATGGGAGGGAAAATTTTGGGGTACAACAGTTGCCCCTGTTCAATCTTCTTAGACCTGAGGATGTAGATTGGCTGGCGTGCCTTTCGTAATCCGAAGGTGGAAGATGATTGAACACTAGAGTGCCCAGAAATTTGCACTCACATAGTAGAATGTTAGCAGTGTGATGGCGGGAATGGGCTTACAGATGCCTTTTGGAGCGATGATGGATAGGAGGATGGGCTTATAGATGCCATTTGAAGCTTGTAACAGAATCTTGTCCGGAATGGGCTTATAGATGCCATTTGGAGACTGCTGGTATGTGGAGATGGGCTTATAGATGCCATCGGGAGACTTTCGATCGCGTAAGAGATTCCTTAGTGAGAACTTGCGTACCTGAGAAAGAAAGATAATTACCTGGCCTGTTACAGGGGTTGATCTTCAAACTCTTTATGTAGATGTGCCCTGGCTAGATACAGGAATCGAATCTCTAAACTCTTCATGTAGATGTGCCCTGGCCGGATACAGGTATCGAGTCTACAATCAGTTACTCACAGATATGCCCTGGAAGGATACAGGAATCGAATCTGGAATTAGTCGTCAACAGATACACCCTGGCTGGATACAGGAATCGGATCTTCAAACTCTTCAGACGTGCCCTGGCTAGATACAGGTATCGAATCTGGAAATAGTCATCAATAGATACACCCTGGCAGGATACAGGAATCGGATCTTCAAACTCTTCAGACGTGCCCTGGAAGGATATAGGAATCGAGTATGGAATTAGTCGTCAACAAATACACCCTGGAAGGATACAGGAATCGGATCTTCAAACTCTTCAGACGTGCCCTGGCAGGATACAGGAATCGAGTCTGGAATTAGTCGTCAACAAATACACCCTGGAAGGATACAGGAATCGGATCTTCAAACTCTTCAGACGTGCCCTGGCTGGATACAGGAATCGAGTCTGGAAAATAGTCATCAACATATACACCCTGGAAGGATACAGGAATCGGATCTTCAAACTCTTCAGACGTGCCCTGGCAGGATACAGGAATCGAGTCTGGAATTAGTCGTCAACAAATACACCCTGGCAAGATACAGGAATCAGATCTTCAAACTCTTCAGACGTGCCCTGGCAGGATACAGGAATCGAGTCTGGAATTAGTCGTCAACAGATACACCCTGGCAGGATACAGGAATCGGATCTTCAAACTCTTCAGACGTGCCCTGGCAGGATACAGGAATCGAGTCTGGAATTAGTCATCAACAGATACACCCTGGCAGGATACAGGAATCAGATCTTCAAACTCTTCAGACGTGCCCTGGCTGGATACAGGAATCGAGTCCGGAAAATAGGTCGCTCACAGACATGCCCTGGCTAGATACAGGTATCGAATCTGAAATTGCGACAGTTGATAGTAATCATCTTTGTATTGACTTTTGTCCTAAAAAGACAAAACATTAGTTGCATGCAATGTCATGATGTATGACATGCGTGATGTTCTCAGAATAAATGAGATTGTATGTTCCATGATGCGTATGTGCATGCTATAATGTATGAAGATGTGATGTTTATGAATGTATTCTTGTCTAGGAAAGTAAATCCTTGACGGGTGCCGGGAAGTCAAATCCTGGGATTGTGTTGAATAGTAGAGTTATTCGTTTCCGCTGGGGATGATGGTTGCGAGAATACACCTGTAGGAGAAGATGTCTCCGTTGAGGAATAAACTTTGTTGAAGAGATTACTCTGCGGGGAGATACTCTGTGGGAAGAGATACTTCGCTGAGATGCTGATGATAACTCCGCCAGGGATACCATTGTTGAGCTTTGTTGGAAGTTTTGATGAACTCCGCTGGGGATAGGAAGACTTCGCCGGGGACGATCTTTCCGTGGTTTTCAGCTGAGGATAACCCAGTTATATCCTGGTGGGGAAATAACCTTTGAATAAAACCGGGGAGGCGCGTTCGTACTCTGCAGGTGATAAGCTTCCAGAATCTACTGGGGATAAGCTTCTTACTGGGGATAAGCTTCCTATTGGGGAGATTGATTCAACTCTCCTGGGGAGACTTTTCAGATTGGACTGGGGAATGGCTCCATTGGTTGTCCGGTATTCCGCCGGGGAACAATCTTATATTAAGACTTCCGGGGATGCTTGTTAGGAATGTCTGTATACTCCATTGGGGAATGTTGAGATCTTCGGGGGATAATCCAACTTCCTTAAGGCTGACTGACGATAACTCTGCTCGGGGAGAGTGTTGCTGACTTGCTGGAGATACGGTGCCTTGTTAGGGTTGATGAGAGACCAACTGCTTGGGAGAGTATTGCTGAGTCTTATCTTACTCGGCAGGGAGTGAAGGTATCTGGGTTACGTTCTTCAGTCGAACTTACCTTGGTACCTTGGTGGACAGAGCAATTAGATCGCTTAGACAACTCATTATTGCCCCTGTTTCTAATGTCACCTGTAATTAATCCATTGTTTCGCATGCAAATATTAATGAGTTAGCAATTAGTGTCAAATTCATATATCACAATTGAACATTGGACGTTCTTTGCAAAACAAAACAGAAAAAGGAAAAACAATTGGCAATTGGTCTGAAAAGTGAATTCGTATTGATTTTTGAATTTGCCTGTAAATAGGCGTTTATGTACAAGAGGCTGACGTCCAAGTAAAAGAACGCCGCCGAACCACAGAGTTTATACAATTTTGTGAAAAAGGAAAACAAAACAGCTGTGTGAAAAGAGTAATCCCACTGGGTTCCAACTCTGCTATCGCCTTTATATCTTCGAGCGTCTCATCACTTGGCTGCTCAGTTGAAGATGAAGCTGATTGATCGATGTCGTCTGAACTTGATGGTTGACACCGGATTCTGGATGCAAGGTGATCCAATGAGACATAGTATTACGCTTTAATCCCTAACTTTTGCCTGGACCGCCCTTTCGGGTTTTCAGTCCACCGGGATACCCATTTTTGCCCAAGCCGTCTTTTCAGGTTTTCGACTTGCCGGGTGTGCAAATTTTTTTATTTCATCCCTTATTTTTGCCCGAACCCTTTTGGTTCGCCGGGAAGCCCTAATTTTTGCCTAGGTATGTCAACCTAGCGGGTCTTTTATCATGCGTAGTATCTTTTTACTATGTCTGCATTGGCGGGGTGAGGAAGGTCATCACCATCCATGGTGGTTAGAATCATAGCTCCTCCTGAGAAGACATGTTTCAACATAAATGGCGCTTCGTATGTGGGGGTCCATTTTCCCCTGGGATCACTTTGAGGAAGAATGATGCGTTTGATTACCAAGTCCCCAACTTGATACTCTTGTGGTCTGACTTTCTTGTTAAATGCCCTGATCATCCGTTTTTGATACGTTTGACCATGACAAATATCAGTGTGTCTCTTTTCTTCAATTAGATTTAATTGATCAAGTCGAGTCTGGATCCAGTCATCTTCGCTCAAGCCTGCATCCTTCATTATCCAGAGAGAGGGTATCTGGACTTCAATCGGCAAGACTTCCTCCATGCCGTAGACCAAGGAAAAGGGGGTTGCCCCGATTGACGTTCTTGCTGAGGTACGGTACCCATGAAGAGAAAACGGTAACATCTCATGCCAATCTTTGTAGGTCACTGTCATCTTCTGCAGAATCTTTTTGATATTCTTATTTGCTGCTTCTACAACCACATTCATCTTCAGCCGGTAAGGGGAAGAGTTGTGGTGTTGTATCTTGAATTGCTCGCAGAGCTCAGTGATCATCTTGTTATTGAGATTGGTACCGTTGTCCGTAATGATCCTTTCCCGGACACCGTATCGACAGATCAGGTTGTGCCGAATGAACCGTGCCACGACGTTCTGGGTTACGGTAGCGTAGGAAGCTGCTTCAACCCACTTTGTAAAATAATCGATCGCCACCAGGATGAAGCGATGCCCGTTGGATGCCGTAGGTTTAATCTCGCCGATCATATCAATGCCCCACATTGCAAAAGGCCAAGGTGCAGTCAAGACATTCAGAGGGACTGGAGGAACGTGCACCTTATCTGCATAAATCTGGCATTTATGACATGTCCGAGAATGTTGGTAACAATCAGCTTCCATTGTGGACCAGAAATATCCTGCCCGAAGGATTTTCTTTGCCATGGTGTGTCCACTGGAATGCGTTCTGAAGGTACCTTCATGCAAATCTGCCATGATCCTTTCTGCTTCAGCTTTATCCATACAACGCAGTAAGGTTGAATCATGGTTTCGCTTGTATAGAATGCCATTGCTGAGGAAGAACTTTGCAGCGAACCTTCTCAAAAACTTCTTGTCATTGATGGATGCACCTTCAGGGTATTCTTGAGCTTCCAGATACCTTTTCACCTCATGATACCAAGGTTTTTCAGTTACTACCTCAGCCTCAAGATCACAGCAATATGCAGGTTCGTCCAGTTTCCAAATGATGATCCGGGGAGCCTCGTTGTACCATTTGACTTTGAACATAGAAGACATTGTAGCCAACGCGTCCGCCAACTGATTCTCCTCTCTTGGGAAGTGTTCAAAAGTTATCTCTGTGAAATGGGGGATCAATGTCAACACACATTCTTTGTAAGGAATAAGATTTGGGTGTTTCATATCCCACTCGCCTTTGATCTGATTGATCACGAGAGCGGAATCTCCGAAGACACTTAGAAACATGATCCTTAGGTCAATTGCAGCTTGAAGACCCATGATGCATGCCTCATACTCCGCCATGTTGTTGGTGCAGTTGAAACATAGACGGGCAGTAAGTGGAGTATGAGTGCCTTTGGGGGATATGATCACATCGCCAATGCCGTTACCCAAAGCGTTTGAAGCTCCGTCAAAGTGCATAGACCATCGGCATCCTTCCTCGGGTCCTTCATCCGGTCCAGGTACTTCATAATCAGTCACTACCATGATGTTCTCGTCTGAAAACTCAAAGTTCATTGAATGGTAGTCGTCTACTGCCTGGTGTGCCAAGTTGTCTGCCAATACACTTCCCTTGATTTCCTTCTGAGTCGTGTACTGGATGTCGTATTCTGTCAAGATCATCTGCCATGTTGCTATTCTTCCAGACAGAGCAGGCTTTTCGAATATGTACTTTATTGGATCCAATTTTAAAATCAATAGAGTAGTGTGAGTCAACATATACTGTCTCAACCGGCGAGCAGCCCATACCAAAGCGCAGCATGTTTTCTCGAGCAGTGAGTATCGGGTCTCACAGTCGGTAAACTTTTTGCTAAGGTAATAAATGGCGTGCTATTTTTGGCCAGACTCGTCATGCTGCCCCAGCACACACCCCATTGAGCTGTCAAGTACTGTCAAGTATAGTATTAGAGGTCTCCCTTCAACCGGTGGCATAAGAATGGGTGGTTCTTGGAGATACTCTTTGATTCTGTCGAAAGCGGCCTGACATTCATCATTCCAACGTACTACCTGATCTTTCTTCAGCAGCTTGAAGATTGGTTCACAGGTAGAAGTTAGATGCGAGATGAACCGGGCAATGTAATTCAGACGTCCTAGAAATCCTCTGACTTCTTTCTCTGTCTTGGGAACTGGCATCTCTTGTATGGCTTTAACCTTGGCAGGGTCCACTTGAATACCTTTGTCGCTCACGACGAAGCCTAGCAACTTTCCAGATCTTACTCCAAATATGCATTTGTTCGGATTCAACCTCAGCTTGTACAACTTCAGACGGTCAATAAGCTTCTGTAGATGGTCAAGGTGTTCCTCCTCAGTTTGGGACCTTGCAATCATATCATCGACGTATACTTCAATCTCATGGTGGATCATGTCATGAAATAAAGCAACCATGGCACGTTGGTAGGTTGCCCCGACATTTTTCAACAAGAATGGCATGACCTTGTAGAAGAAGGTGCCCCACTGAGTAACGAAGGTAGTCTTTTCCATATCTTCAGGAGCCATCTTGATTTGATTATATCCGGAGAAACCGTCCATAAAGGAGAACACCTTGTGCTGAGCAGTATTGTCGACCAGAACGTCGATGTGAGGCAGGGGGAAGTCATCCTTGGGGCTCGCCCTATTCAAATCCCTGTAATCAACACACATTCTGACCTTACCATCTTTCTTCGGCACCGGAACCACATTGGCAACCCACTGAGGGTAAGAAGTCACTGCTAGAAACCCGGCATCAAATTGCTTCATAACCTCAACTTTGATTTTCTCGGACATCTCTGGACGCATACGGCGGACCTTTTGTTTAACCGGAGGGCATTCTTCCTTGGTAGGCAAGTGATGGACCACAATATCAGTATCCAACCCAGGCATGTCTTCGTAAGACCAGGCGAAGATCTCCACATAATCATGCAACATCTGAATCAACCGTTGTTTTACGCTGAGCTCCAGATTGGAACCAATCTTAACTTCCTTTTTGTCTGTCTCAGTACCCAGGTTTACCGTTTCCACTGGCTCTTCATGTGGCTGAATGGCCCTCTCTTCCTGGAGTAACAGTCTTGCAAGCTCGCCAGGCACTTCTCAATCATCTTCACCTTCGTCTTCGGCTAAGTTGATCGGATTTTCGAAGTCATAACTGGCAGTAGCAGAGTCGTTACCAGTGAGATCCATAGTGGATTGGAACCTGTATAGGTGAGTGTGTGTAAATATAGTTGTTTTGCAATATATAAAGAAAGAAAGAAAGGGAGCACAAGATTTGAAATGCGAAAAACGTCCAATGTCTTTATTCATGATATATGGAAATGACAAGTAATAAGCCCTCACAAATGAAGCCACGGTGCCCCGGGTAAGACACCGGGCCATAAAGTTTCATATTATTGTTCGTTACAAATTAAAAAAAAACAAAGGAATTCATTACTGAGTAACAAAAGTAACATGTATGTAGTCTTTTGCAGTCCAATTGTTCAGTCCACCGTCGGTCGTCGGGTAGATCCAGCTATCAAACTCTGATTCCTCCGCATCACCTTCAATAGCATTCACTCCCGGGTTGGTGATGAACACGGGAGATCTTCCGATCCTTGCTTTGCGTACAGCCCTCTGAGCGTCTTTTTCAATCACAGCCCGGGCGTCCTTCAAGGAAGCCATCTTCAAAGGAGAGTCCTCTTCAATTACTGTTTCAGCTGACGCCAATGTTGGAGGCACCTCTTCAAAATGTTGAAAGGGGGTTTCAATGAACTCCCCGTCCATCTCTATATATCGGAACGAGTGCAGATGACTAACCATGTATTCTTCCTCCCCCTGCACTGTAACAATCTTCCCTCTACCAGGGTACTTAAGCTTCTGGTGTAGAGTGGATGTTACAGCCCCAGCCTTGTGAATCCAAGGTCGACCCAGCAAACAGGAATAAGATGGATGAATGTCCATCACATAGAACGTTGAATCAAAGACTTGAGAACCAACACGAATTGGAATGTCCACTTTACCATGTACCATCCTCTTCGACCCGTCAAAGGCCCGGACCACGATGTTACTAGGCTTCAACTCCAGACCCTCACAATCCAACCTGTCTAAGGCCTTCTTGGGCAATACATTCAGTGAAGAACCAGTGTCTACCAACACGTGGGCGAGAGTAGTGCCCCTGCATTCAATGGAGACATGCAGGGCATCGTTGTGGTTCTTTCCCTTGGCGGTCAGATCAGCGTCAGAGAAACCCATCCCATTGTCAGCGGTCAAGTTGGCCACACAATCAGTAAATTGGTCCGCAGACGTTTCCTGTGGCACATGGGCCGTCTTTAGGAATGAAAGCAGGGCCTTGACATGGGCCTCTGAGCACAACAGCAATGATAGCATAGAGATCTTAGAGGGGGTATGCCCCAGCTACTCAACGACGTTGAAATCGCTCTTCTTGATGATCTTATGGATTTCATCCATCTCTTGCTGGGAGGCTTCAACACTAACAGTCTTGGGTACCTCCATCCGAGCAGGCACATCAGCAATCCCTTTGCCCCGAGTGTCAGATGACTCGACAGCAGGGGTAGAAACTTGATCAGGAGGGGAAACAGGCACACTTGTAGGCGTGATGATAAGAGGTCTTCGGATGACTGGCGGCGCAATGTCAGGCGAGAAGAGCCTGCCACTGCGAGTAACTTTAGAGGGACCGGTGATGTTGCTGATACTGGTACTGGTGTTGAACTCCTGCTTTACTCTAAGCACATACACATCTGCCCCATAGTGTCATGGGACAACCTTGTCAGATTTATAGGGGAGGGGCCCCGGAACAGTAATGATAATAGGTGCAACAGACATGATTTTGACTGGCCTCCTCGGCGGAGCCTTGGTAGGATTGTTGAAAATAGTGACAACGGATACTTCTGCAGTAGGAACAGTAGGAATAGCGGTCTTCTTGAACAAAATCTCTTTGCTATCCATTAGGTTTTGGACGCCTGACTTCAGCAACGAACAACCAGCAGGGGAAACAACACACAGAAGGCAACCCTTGCTACAACCCAGAAATAAACCGGCCAGCAATAGGTTCCTTTTGACAGTCAATAAAGGGGTAGCAACATCATTCACAGAAACTGCATACAGGTCTTCCTCAATAGCATTTACTCCATGCTGGGGCATAGGAGCCGTCACAACGTTGGGCCTTTCGGGTGCCTCAAACTGTATTTCCTTGGCATCGATAAGGTCCTGAACCTTATTTCTTAGGGCCCAACAATCATCAGTAGAATGCCCCGGGCAATCAGAGTGATAAGCACAGCGGGCATTGGGATTATACTTCGGAGAGGTTGTGTTTACCACCTTCGGAGCTTCTCTGACGGTTACCAAGTTGGTCGATAGCAGTTGCGGCAAGATCTGCGACAAGGTCATACTAAGCCGAGTATATTCTCTTCTGGGTCCCTCACCCCTTGGTTGGTTAGGTTGCCGAGGAGCGGCAACAGGCTTTGCAATTACCACCGCGTTGACAGCTTGGCGGCGTTCTGGTTTGTTTTGCCTCCTGGGGCCATACACAACACTGGCTTCCTTTTTAAAAGGCTTCTTCTCAGAACATGAGGACGCACCTTTCTGTATCTTTCCTGATTTCATACCAGCCTCTATCCTCTCACCAGTCAGAATGAGGTCTGTAAACCCTGCAGAGGAGTTACCAATGAGATGGTTGAAGAACGGCCCGGATAGGGTCCCCAAGAACATGTCCACAAGTTCACGGTCGGTTAACGGCGGCTGCACCCTGCCAGCCAGGTCCCTCCATTTTTGCGCATATTCTTTAAAACCTTCTCCCAATCCTAGCGACATACCCTGGAGTTGGGTACGTGTAGGAGCGAGGTCGGCATTGTACTGATACTGCTTATAGAAAGCAGTAGCCAAGTCCTCCCAGTTACGAACCTTGGTTCCATCCAGTTGATAGAACCATTCGAGATGAGTCCCTGAAAGACTCTCCTGGAAGAAATGGATCCATAATTTCTTGTCCACAGTATATGGCTGGATCTTCCGCACATAAGATCTGAGATGTAGCTTAGGGCAGGACGCCCCGTCATACTTTGCGAAAGATGGTGCTTTGAACTTGTGTGGGATCACCACACCAGAAGATAGACCCAAGTCTCCAAAATCCAACCCAGGCACTTGTTGAATTTCCATGGCATTCAGACGATCCTCTAACTGCTTGTACTTGTCTTTAGCTGGAGGGTACTTCTCCTCATTGAAATCAGTCTCATTGTCAGAGACCACCGAACTAGGAACCCTTCCCCCTTGGGTACTGCCTTTCCTTACAGAAGAACCAGCTTGATCAACCTCATTCTGCAGTGTGTTACCAAACCTTCGGCCAGTGTTGAATAGTACAATTCTCTTCTTCTTCTTCTTGACCAGCAGAGCCTTCAATTCCTCTTGACCTTGGGCTAAACTCATGATCAGCTCTTGGAACTGGGCGTTCTGAGCCTGGAGGGCCTTGACGGATTGCTCAGTAGATGATTCAGGATTCATGATGGCTGCTGAAATAAACAGCGAAGAACATTAAGCAACCTGAAAAGAAGAGTACCTGCTATGCACATGATGAATGGAATGCGCATGATTTATGTTTTCAAAGACAATCGGGATTCAACTTTGTAAGCAAAAAGGAACACACTTTATTAGATTCAACTTTGAAATTTAGATTGTTTAACAGATTGCCCTTAGGCGTTACATAAAATGAAAATACTGAAAAGGGAAATAAAAAACTGTAAAAGAACATCCAAATCTCATCATTGATCCCAGGGTCTCCTCTTCTCAGTACGGATGTAGTCATTCAAGGCCCGCTCGTTCTCCAATTGCTTTGTCAGCTTCTGGATCTTCAATTCCTGCTCGTTGAACTTTTCCCGATAAGAATCCCGTTCTTCTCGTAGTTGCACCCAAGACCTCTTTAGTGTATCAACATCAGTAGGTATCTGAGGAGGGAGAACAGTTGGAGGAGCCCCATCTCTATCAGGATATTCAAGAATGATGGGTCTGACAGCTTCATATGGAATACCTAAATTCTGAGCACGGATGCGGACCCATCTGTAGTAGGGTTCCATAGGTAGAGAAGTCTTCGGTCCCAACTCATGTGGGTCAGCTTTGTGAATTATGTCCCAAGCCTTGATGAACCTACGACGTAGCTCGTCACTATCTACCTGAAACTCAAAACTGATGTGAGGCACCAACATCTCATGAGGCCCTGCTCTTCTGGCTCTTCCAAACTGAAGGAGAGCTAGACATGGATTAGAAGAGATTCCTCCTTGGGTACCAATCAGAGGAACATTAGGATACTCCCCGCAGCGATCAATAACAGCTACCTCATCCAAACCCCTGAAAGTCCAAATGATGTCACTATCAGTGAGAGACATTAACCTATGAGCCCAGCCTCTTCCTTCTTTGTTCTTCAGCACGAACTTAGGGAGGTGCGAAATAAACCACCTCACTAACAAAGGGATACAACACCAAAGAGTTCCTCGTCTTCGGGCAGTACGAGCATAGAGTTGTTGCAGGATATCACCCAAGAGAGTGGGCACAGGGTTCTGAGACATGAAGATCCTTATGGAAGTGATGTTAATGAAGTTATCCGGATTTAGAAACAGAACCAGACCATAGATTAAGAGAGCCAAGATGTCTTCATATGCCCTGAAGTCTAAGTCATTCCAGAAACTGTTAGCTTTACCGATCAAAAACTTAGCCAAGAAACCCTTAACTCTGCTTCTAGTCACCCAGTTGTCCATTACCTCTTTGTGGGTCAAGGGAAGGGCTGCAGCAATCTCCTCAAGCCTAAGAGTCTTTTCCCAACCAATGAAGGGAGTCTGATCCAAGATAGGGACACCAAGTAAATTAGAGAATTCTTCCAGGGTAGGGACCAGCTGGAAGTCTTGAAAGGTGAAGCAGTTATACAAGGGGTCATAAAACTGGGTCAAGACACTCATCACCTGTTGGTCCCACTTTGCAGTGACTAAACTGAGAAGAGAACCATGCCTCTGGATGAAGGAAGTATTGTTTGGAATTATGCTAACCAATTCTTCAAGCAACTCAGGTGGGTGAACAAAATTGAACCGGATAGTGTTCCTTCGTACAGGCATCATGATGTCCTACAAAACAGAGCAAAGGTGAAACCCTCTTGTCTTTGAAATGGTCAGTCCTTATGCAGGATGCATGCAATGTCTATGATGGCATGATGTTATGATAAAGCACACCACAAATATTCACAAAGGCAAACATGATAAGGCACACAAGTCACACAAGACAGTCCTTAGGGTTTAGGCCAGCATGGGGTCTAGGTATTACCCTCTTTCAGTTTGTTGGTTAAGACCTGTCCTATCAAAAGTAACCGGGTTCTAGAGGATCCCAATATCACGGACTACCCTCAATCGGTCATAACTCCAGCATCACAATCTTTTCTTGCAGCCAGAACCATCGCGAGAGTTTAGCCTCAATGGGTGTAGCATACTGCTACTGTTCTATTGGCCAAGTTGGGTCATTTAAGGTTCTAAGGTCGGTTGGTGCTTAATGACTCCTCAGAAGACCCATATTCTCCTCGTTGCGACACAAGGGATATCAGTACAGACCAAGGTTCCACACCAACATAGCCACTGCTTCATCCGTGTCGGTCTATGCCGGACAGGTCCCTAACAGCTTATGCTACCTAAAACAGGGTATCCCCAGATCCGGGTTAGGATCTATGAAACTCCACGACAATGCCCATAATAATAAAGCAAACAAAACAAAGCAATTTAAAACACAAGTATGAGCTATCCTAAGGTACACCTCACTTTAAGTATCCCCAGCAGAGTCGCCAGTTCTGTGATCGGTGGAAATAGAACTGACTGTTTTTTAAGCTGGTTCGCGAAATGTCGCGGTAAGCAAGAGTCGCCACCGTCTTTTATTTTCTCCAATATGGACAGGACAAAAGCACAACAAAATTCCTTATGAGAATGTTTCTCGGTTCGAGAGGTAGATTTATAGAAAGGGAAGGTGTTAGCACCCTTTCTATCCATGGTTATCCATGGGCTCTTAGATACTTGCTCTTATGTTTTCAAAGTGTTTGCTTTTCAAATGTGAGTGGGTTTGAAAAAGTTTCAGTGAAAGATTTCTGAATGACTCTTGTATCTGTCCTCAAGAGTGTTTGAAAAATTTGTTTTGAAAGCATTTGAAAGTGTCGGTGTGAAAAGATTTTTGATTTGTTTTTTAGAGAGCAAGTATCCATGAGTCATCTACCTACCCTAAGGAATTAGGCTGTGTATAAGTCCTTAAGGTAGTGCCATCCCACCATTGAGAGGTAGGTAGCACCACCGTTGGAGGTGTTCGGGTCAGTTCGATTGTAGGGACAGTGTGGTCACCGAAGCAATAATAGGATACCTTAGAAGCTACCCTTATGTCCTAGATCCTTTTTTAATCTGAGGCAACCGTTTCGAGGCAACTGTTTCGACGCAACTGGATCATGGACATAAGAGTGACCGCTAAAACGTCCTATACTTGACGACCACGTTTCGAAGACAACGAGTGAGGCGTACCCTAGAAGTGGCGTGTGTATTTGTGTGTTGTTTTCATGTTAATATTTATCTTTGATCAGGGCATTGTGAGCTACGCGTTGTTTTTAATTACCATACATTCTTTCATGCAATTTAGAATTTAGGAGTGCGGAAAATTAAAAGACGGAAAGATAAAAGCTACGCTATTACAAGGCGCGGGTCTATACATCGCCAAAATACAAAGACCCGTTTTTGATAAAGATGCGGAAAGTAAAAAAATACCTAATTACTATTACATCCTTGAACAGTTACATAATAATCAATAAGAAAAATAATGTGCGAAAAGGAATTAAAATCAGGACGTTCGAGGGTGTTGGACCCTTTTGAGAAAATTAAATTAAATTAAAGCCTAATTAATTATTTAATTAAAGAAAAGAAAATAAGGAAAATAAAATCAAGAGAAAACCCTAATTCTAAGTTTATTTTAATTATTAATGAAAATATTAAGGTTAACCTAATTTACTAGTTAATTAATTAATTTACATGTTTATGTACAAAATAATAATAATAATAAATAATGATGAAAATAATTAATTAAGAAAAAGATAAAAATGTCAAAAAACCTAATTCTATGTATTTTTTTATTTATTAAGAAAAGAAATTAAAATATAAACCTAAATTAGACTAAAGTTAATTGTTAGTTATTTATTTACAAAAATAGGTTAATGGCAAATTTAATAAATAATTAAATATATTTTGTATTTTAATTTTCTGTTTTTATTATGAAAAAAATTATTTTCTGGTGAATTAATAAAAAAACAATTAAAACAATTAAAAAGAATTAGAATTAGAAAGAAAATTAAATTAAAAAGTATGCAAACCAAGGGGGGTGTCAGGCCCAAAGTGGAGGTGTGATTTGAGGAATCCTGGCCCATTAGACAAAGTCTGTTTGACTTTCAGGATTGTGTGCACGTTGGTTGACTGGAGTGCACCATGGATTCCATTTCCTGGCCTTCAGATTGCTCATCAAAGCCACTTGGCAAGCCAGCGCGTGAGGACGTATGGTGGACCATTGAGTCATTGCTGCCTTGGAATGGATTAAGAAAAATAACAACAATTATATGGGGGACTTGGGAATCGAACCCAGGTCCCTATACCTGCCAGCCACGTTCCCAACCAACTGAGCTACCAAGCGCATTTGTTAAATATATACAGGACAAATATAATATATGGAACATGCCAATTATGCTGAAACATAAAAAAAACGCGCTAAGATTTGAATGCTCCAATCTCATCATGCCATGCTATCTCCTTCTTCGTTTGTACCTGCAACATGAAACAAGTAGCGGGGGTTTTAAACCCCCACTAAGTGAAAGTCCTAAAAATAGCGAATAGAAGAGGAATCAACATAAAAAGGGCGCGATAGGCTGGTTGAATTTGTCTGGCCTTGACAAATTCAACCATGGTCATGGCTTAGTCCAATTTTTCCTGATGCCTAAAGCCCTAATTTGAAGCTTCAGAAACCCTAGGTTTCGTCCATGGTGAATCTTGATTCAGGCAACGTTAATTCAATTGAACTGTACCAATCGCTTCAGAAGGTCACTATTAGTGTAAATCAAACAAGAAAAATGGTTAAAAGCGCATGAATGATGATATGTCAAATTGGAAAACAAAGCAAACCGTGTGACTTCGTGGGGATGATTCTGATAGTGTTAAGCCTTGTTCTTGATTGTAATGGCTTCCTGGCAATGTAAGCAAGGTATTGGAAACGTTTTTTGGCCTTGAATTGCACTGCAAGTATGATTTCAATTTTCAAGTTTCTCTTGAAAATTTGCAAAGTGATTATGGAATATTAGCAGCTTTCACGTGTCTTTCTGAATAGGATTAGCTTATGCTTTTGTATGTGAATGAATTAGGTCAAGAATAAGCCCATGAATCCATTGCAATAATGTTTTCAATGCTTGACTTTCTACCATTTATTTTCCAATCTTTTTTCAATGAAAACCTTGCCAAATATGCATGATTTTCCTTGTTTGATTGAGAAACGACTTTGACAGCTTGCCCTGATCAGATTTTCTTCACAAAAGATCCAAAAACATATCTTTTTAATTTTCCTATAATTAAAATCAATTAAATGAATTAATATAAACATAAATTCAATTAATTAATTAAAAATAAGAAAATAAATTATTTTGAGCTCAATGGGTCGTGCATAGGCTTTGGGTAATGATTCAAGAAAGAATTTGAGGCCCATTAGCAAATTTGAAGCTTTTTAGGCAAAGTTGACTTTTGAAAATTCCCAAAAATTTCCCAACTTCTCCAATGCATATCTTGCTCAATTTTGAAGCTATGAACATGTTCTTCGACATTTTGGAAAGGTCTTGAAGTCCTCTAACCAATGCCTTTGGTCCCATGTCATTTTGATTTACCAAATTGAAAGTTATGGTCTTTGACTTAAAGTGCCTTTTTGTTGACTTTTGAAAATGACCTATAATGTTGAAATTGATAACTTTTTGTGAGAGAATTTCGTGGACTTGGAGTGTGAAGATGAGTTGTAGGAAATGTCATCCCCTTCAAAATGAGCTTTGGATGGTATTTTTCTGATAAACCATGAAGAAGTTATGCCTTGGTCAATTTGCAGTTGACTTTTCAGCTGTCCAAAAATAGAAACTTTTGCATCTTGAGACTTTTTGAGCCATGCTCATGGAATCATGCTCAAGACTTGATCAAATTATGATTGTGGCTTCAAAATAAGATGTTGACCAAAAATTTTGACTTTTGACTGTCAAATGACCATTTTGCCCCTGTAGTTGATTGTGCAGCATTTAGGGTTTTTGACTGGGCAACTTGATGCTGTGAGTCTTGAAACTTGACATATGAATGCTTGACAATGTATGTAGGCATTTGGACTTGATTGGACACTTGAAAATCTCAATTTCTTTGCAAGAATCAAAACCCTAATTTGGCTGGGTTAGGAGGCAATTGGACTGTGCAACCCTTGAGAGATTGATCTTGACAAATCTTGAAGAATATGGGAGGGCAAATTTTGGGGTACAACACTTGGCATTTGATTCCAACCTCAAAACTCCATTGTTCCTTGACTAAAACCATCCCCACATTTGTTGTTTCATATATTAGAAGTTACCTTAACTTCTGTATTCATACGGCTATACACTCTCCATTTACCTTCACCTCAAAGAAGTCAGAGTATCACCCCTTGGCTGTTCTAGAAGTTGAAAACCTCCATCTTACTGAGTACGTGAAGAAGCAGCTCAAAACAACACCAAAGTACAGGACTAACCTCTAGCTTGCAGAATCTTTTCCAGTTGAAAGGTAAGTTTCTGCTGACCCTTATCACATTGTTTCAGCATTATCATGTTTGCATGTCCAAAAAATACAATGTAAATATCATGCTTCTGATGTTATACATATTCTGAGACTTCACATGTTTGCTTGCCTAAGTATGGAATAAATCATCTTCAGAACTTATGAAAGAGATTTAAACTCAGAATTAGGATTAGAAGATTCACACTTGCCTTTGATTTATGGTTATGATATTTCTTGTTTCTGAAATGCTATGAAACCTGCTATATTTTTCATATGTACATCTTCTGTTTTATGGAGAAATGACCAAAAATGCAGATGTTCTGACTGCCATGAAGAGAGAGACCAAGTGCTTCCAGTGATATCAGAATCTCTAAGATCTATTTTGTTACTGGTGGTCTCAGAACTTCTGAAGCCTATTTTGTTGTTGTTGGTCTCAGAACTTCTGAAACCTATTCTGTTGCTGATATGCACTAGGGTCAAAACTTCTGACCTCCTTTAATCAGCAGCACGCTGATTCTATTTTCACCTTTTTCATTATCTTTGCTATCACTCTTTATTTCATTAATCAACAAACACCAAAAACATTTTTCATGCTTTGCTTTATTTCATTAATCAACAAACACCAAAAAACATTTTTCATGCTTTGCTTTATTTCTTAAAACAAAAGAGCAAAATATTTTTTTAAGCAAATTTATTTCTTTTCTTAAACAAAATAAGTAATTTTTATTTCTTGCCCATTCTGATCCATTCTATATGGTTGTAATAATAAATTAGGATTTAATCTTACTTGCGACCCCCATTCATAAATATGTACCCCCATCCCCCTAAAAGCGATGTAATAGCTTAGATTTTATTCACTTTTCATATATTACTAGTAAATAGGATGCATAGCAAGACATGAAAACAACAAAATAGACAACCCTAATCAAGATTAAAATGCATGCAATCAAACACACTATTCACACATGCACCCTTAGGGTAATCCCATTTCGTTGCCTATCGGAAAAATAGTCATGTCCCTCGAACATGGGCGTTTTAGCAAAGACCCTCGCTAAAAGATCGTAGTCCCTCGATGACCCTAGATATTGCCTTCGGTAGATCTAGTCCCTAAAACGACATTGCTAAAATGTCCAATATGTTGCCTTCTATGACTATACAAACGTCCAAACGCACGTCCCTTCACATCCAACGATGGGGCTTCTTACCAAATCAATGGTAAGATAGCAACATCTAAAGGAGGAGGAAAAGCACATCTAAGACCTTTTGAGTAGGTAAGTTCGCTCTCAGTTGCTTACTTGCTCACGACAAAAACATTTTTACACATCAACATTTCCATTTCTAAAACATTTTCAAAAAGATAAAACATTTTGTATACGTTCTTATAGAGACGAGAACCATTGCAAAATATCTTTCCGAAAACCCCTTTTCAAAACACACACCACAAGCACATTCAAACAAAAGCAAGTGATCTAGTGAGTAACTAAGAGCCCATGGAAAACTATGGATGAAAAGGGTGCTAACACCTTCCCTTTTCATAACCTACCGCTCGAACTCAAAAACATCTCTAAAGGTCTTTCATGTGCTTTTCCACCTTTCCTTTTTGGATAAAATAAAAGTCGGTGGCGACTCTTGCTAAACCACAACATTTACAAACACAAACACAAACAAACCTCAAGTCAGTTCTCCCACCGTATCACATCGGCGTTGAATTGTTTCATGACTTCATCTTTGATCTTCTCTGACATGTCTGGTTGCATGCTACAGAACTTTTGTTTTACCGGAGGGCAGTCTTTTTTTGTTGGTAGACGATGTACCATGATATCAGCATCAAGTCTTGGCATGTCTTTGTACGACCAGGCAAAGACCTCGACATAATCATGTAGCAATTGAGTTAGACTCTTCTTGACACCGGGTTCCGGATTGGCACCACCTTGACTTCTTTCTTGTCCTCATCGGTACCTACGTTAACTGTGTACACTAGTTCTTTGTGGGGATGTATGGTCCTCTCTTCTTGTTGTAGTAACCTGGATAATTCCCCTGGTACTTCACAATCTTCCTCACCTTCGTCTTCGGCTTGGTAGATTCGATTTTCAAAGTCACAGAAGGCCATAGCAGAATCATTACCCATGGGATCCCGAATGGATGTAGATCTACATTTTGAGTGTGAGTGTGTGTAAGAGTATAGCTATCTTTGAAAGAAATAAAAATATAAAAAAAAATACAAAGAGCACAAAGTTTGTATGCAAAAACATCCATGATTCATTGATGACATATGAAAATGAGGTAACAACCCTTACAAATGGATTGTTGTACCTCGGGTAAGGCACAAGGTTTTAAAAGTCTGAATTGTTTAATTATTATAGGTCCGACAAAATTTAAAGATAATTATTGTTGGATAAAAGTAATTGGGATAAAATCTTTAGCTTTCCAGTTGCTGAGTCCTACATTGATAGTTTGGAAAATCCATTCCTCCAGGTTGTAGTTGTCCTCATCATCCTCCACTGTGTTGACTCTATGGTTGCTGATCTTCAAGGGTGGTCCCCCAGCACGAGCACAATGTATAACTTTCTGAGCTCCTGAAGTGAAACCCAAACCAAATTTGTCATATTTGTATGGGATATCCGAGAGTTGGCCCTAAATAGTGCACCCACCTTCTTCGATCACTGCCTTGGCATATTTCAGAGAAGACATCTTTAGAGGAGGCCTTGTAATCTTTGGGACTTGGGAAACATCCTTGGTTACTGCCACGGTTTGTGGGACTTCCTCGAAGTGCTGAAATGGAGTTTCAATTAATTCACCATCCAATTCTACGTATCTGAAGGAGTTTAAGTGACTGGCCATATATTCCTATTCTCCATGGACAGTAATTATTTTCCCCTCGGTTGTATATTTCAGCATTTGATGTAATGTACAGGTAATGACACCAGCGTTGTGGATCCATGGTCGGCCCAATAAGTAAGAATCGGAAGGGCGAATGTCCATTATATAAAAAGTTGAATCAAAGGTTTGGGTTCCAACTATTATGGGGATTTCCACCTCCCCATGCATCATTCTCTTTGAACCGTCGAAGGCCCTTACCATTATATTGTTGGGTTTTAAGGTCAATCCTTCACATTCAAGTCTATCAATAGCCTTCTTAGGCAGCACATTCAAAGATGAACCGGTATCAACCAAGACATGGGCCAAAGTTATGCCCCTGCATTCAACAGAGACATGCAAATGCCTCTTTGTGCTTCTCCCTCTAGGTGTCAAGTCAGCATCAGAAAAGCCTAAACCATTATCAGCGGTTAAATTTGCCATGCAGTCTTGGAACTGATCAGCAGAGGTTTCTTGTGGTATATGGGCAGTTTTAAGTAATTTCACCAAGGCCTTCGCATGAGCCACAGAGCACAACAATAAAGCCATCATGGGAGTCTTTGATGGAGTTTTCCCTAGCTGCTCGACTACGTTGTAGTCGCTTCTCTTTATAATTTTCATAATTTCTTCCATCTCTTTTTGGGAGGCCTTTGGGATAGATATTGATTACGCCTTCATCCGGACAGGCTCAACCAGAATGCCTTTTCCACGAGTCTCGGTTGACTCGGTGGTAGGGATATCAATAGGGGTAACCATTGGAATTGTAGTAGTAGTGTGAACAGGAATAGAAGCAGGGATGATCACAGGACCGGTAACAGTTTTTGGAGGAGCAATTTCTAGGGAGAATACTCTTCCACTCCGGGTTATCTTGCTGGTCTCCACAATGTTGCTGATTTTGGGGTCAGCCTTCTCAAAAATTGAGTCTTCATCAGCCAGTCAATCCTGTTTGATATCGTGATAGTAGATGTCTCCCCCATAGTTCCATGGGACAGTTTTATTTGAGGAGTACGAGATCGGCCCTGGCATAGTAATTATCAGTGGAGTCACTTTAGGAACTGATGTAATCCTAACGGGTCTTTTGGTGGAGACCCCAGAAGGATTGGCGGAAATGGTTACTATTGAAACATCATTGTAAGAAATGGTTGGAACGGGAGTCTTTTCAAACATAATCTCTTTGTCATCCATTAGGCACTGGACACCTGCTTTCAATAAGTGACAGCCAGTTGGTAGGGATAAACAGAGGTGACAGCTTTCTTCATACCCCGAAAATAAATGAGCATTCAACATGTTCCTTTTGATGGTCAGGAGGGGAGTAACAAGTTCATCAACAAGAGTAACAAACATATCATCTTCAACAACGTTAACATCACGACCATGCTTGGTTATAGGAGCGGTGATAACATTAGGGATCTCAGGAGCATCGAATTCAATTTCTTTGACTTCAAGAAGGTCTTGCACCTTGCTTTTCAAAGCCCAACATGTTAGTATCATGGCCTGGACTTTTTGAATGGTATGCACAACGAGCATTAGGATGGTAATGAGGAGAGGTTGTGTTAGGATTCTTTAGATCTTCTTTCAAATACCAGATTAGATCTCAATAAATGTGGCAGGACTTGAGATAGTGTCATATTAATCTGGGTAAATTGTCTTACTGGTCTTTCTGTTTTAGGTTGGTTGCTTCTTTGTTGAGTAGGTGCAGACTTTGGGATCATGACAACCCCCACCATTGGACGGTGTTCAGTTCTATCTTGATTCCTTTGAGGATACACAACAACAACTTCTTTCTTCCCAATAAACATTTTTCTTAGAGCAGCAGAGGATGCGTCTTTTTTAATCTTCGCACTCTTAATACCGGCTTCCACACTTTCTCCGGTCAAGATTAATTCAGTGAAGCCTACTGAAGAACTTCCAATTAAATGATTGAAGAAAGGACCGGATAGGGTACCCAGAAACATGTCTACTATCTCTCTTTCCGACAGGGGAGGCTGGACTCTTCTAGCTAAGTACCTCCATTTCTGAGCGTAGTCTTTGAAACCTTCACTTGAAACCATAGCCATACTCTGGAGTTGAGTACGGGTGGGAGCAATGTCTGCGTTGTATTGATATTGTTTATAGAAAGCAGCGACAAGGTCTTCCCAATTATGGATGTTGGCCTTTTCCAGTTGATAGAACAAATCTAGTTGAGTCCTGGATAGACTGTCTTGAAAGAAGTGGACCCATAAATCTTTGTCAGCAGTGTGAGGCTGTATCTTCCTCACATAAGATCGGAGATGCATATTGGGACACGAAACTCCGTCGTACTTAGCAAATATCGGTGCCTTGAATTTTGGCGGAATAACAATCCCAGACAATAAACACAGCTCCTCAAAGTCCATCCCGGGCACTTTCTGAATTTCCATTGCACTTAGACGTTCTTTCAGATGTTTGTATTTGTCGTCGGCCGGAGGATATTGCTCTTCAGAGTAGTCTTCTTCTTCTTCTTCCTCTTCAGATTCTGGATGGGCAATCGCTTCCTTTCCTTTTACTTCTTGATTATCCTTTTCACTCGATGATGTTGCAAAGTCTAGGGTTCGTCTGGCCTGTCCTTGGAACCTTCTTCCCATATTCAGAAGTCCGGTTACTTTCTTTGCTTTCTTCTTCTTTTCTTCAACCAGCAAAGTCTTCAAATCCTCTTGTCCTTTGTCTAGAGTCAAGAACATCTGTTGAAACTGAGCATTCTGCGCCTGTAGGTCTTTTACTATCTGCTCGAGATCCATCTTACTGAAATAAATAGTAGAAAGATGAGGAGACTTGTCGTAAGAAACCTGCTTATGTTATGATGAATGGTAAATGCATATGCAATGATTTCAAGGCAATTAGAGATTTAAATTTGCTTTAGACCAAAAAGGAACACACATTATATTAATAAATCAAAGTTTGAGAACATCATGCCTTCTTTGGGCTTACAAAGAAATACAAAAACTCTAAGATAAAAAAGTTGTACGCATCCTCTTTGGTGCGATGTAGGCGTCCAGACTCCTCTCCTCATGATGTTTCTTGGAGAGTTCCATAACCTTCTTCTCGCTGGCCTAGAATTGGGCCTTGAAGGTGTCTCGCTCCCCCTTAAGCTGTATCTAGTCCCTTTGCAAGTCTTCAAGAGAGGTGGGCATGTCAGGATGCAGGATAGTGTATGGAGCATCTCCTTCTACAACAGGCTCTATGATAACCGGGAGAATGGAGGGGTAAGGCATCATAAGACTTTGAGAACGAGCTCGTACCCATTTGAGGTAAGGCTCAAAAGGGATGGAACTATTATGCCCCAATGTATTTCTATCTACCTTGTTCAACATCCTCCAAGCTCGGATAAACCTCTGGAGGTGACCTTGATCATCGTTCTCGTAGTCAAATACCAACCCTTGAATAGGCATCTCATGTGGACCATCCCTTCGGGCGTAACCAAACTGTCTTAAGGCTAAGCATGGGTTGCAGGTGATACCTCCTCTAATGCCAAGTAAGGGGACATTAGGGAATTCTCCACAACGGTCGACGGTAGTAACATTCTCTACAGATTGGGAACACCAATGAATGTTTGAATGTTTGAGCGTCATCAACCTATGTGACCACCTTGAACCTTGCTCGTTCTTCAATACAGATTGGGGAAGATTCAAAATAAACCATCTTTCCAAAAGAGAAGTACAACACATAAGGATACCTCTTTTCCTCATAGTGCGAGTGTGAAAAGAATGTAGGATGTCTCCTAACAAAGTAGGCACCGGGTTACGAGATATGAAGATTTTGACAGTGTTTACATCTATGAGTTGGTCAGGATTTGGAAACAAAACCATCCCATAGACGAGGAGAGCCACAATTTCCTCAAAAGCTTGCTAATCCAAAGAGTTCCAACAGTTTTAGGCTTTCTCAAACAAGAACTTTGCTAGGAAATCCTTGACACCACTCCTTATTTCCCAATTAGTTGTGATATCAGATAATTGCAAGTGTAGGGCTTGAGCAATCTCTTCTGGATTTGGATCTCTTTCCGTACGGTTGAAAGGTAGTTGATTGAGAATGAGAATCCTCAAGAGTCGGGAGAATTCTTCCAAAGTTGGCACAAGTTGATAATCGGGAAATGCGAAGCAATGGTGTAAAGGATCAAAGAACTGGAAGAGAACCTTCACTGTGTCTTCATTAGTGTTAGAGGTGACCAAGTTTAGTAGGCGACCATGTCTTTCAGTGAATGGATAATTTTTAGGAATCCTTGATGATAGCTCTTTAAGTTGAGGATGGATCCTTACAAGGTTGACTTGAATGGTTTTTCTGCAAATAGAATCCATGTCCTACAAAACAGAACAAAGATAAATCCCAAGATCCTTGAAATGGTTAGTGAATATGAGTATGATGTTATGATGTTCATGATGTTATGTACAAGTAAATATATACAAACAAAAAAAACAAGTCCTTAGGTTTAGGCTTGCATGGAGTCTCATAGGTAAGTACCCTCTTGAAGTTTAGTTGGCTCAAACCTGTCTTAGTAATAGTAACCGAGTTCTAAGGAGCTCAATATCACTGGTTTGTTTCTTTGGGCATTGTTTCAGCACAAGCCTCTTTAATGGAGACCGAAATATCCCAAAAAACAAAACCTTAATGAGTGTAGTATCGAGTATCTACCAACTTCAGACTGCACAAAAGCCGGTCATCTCACTACGTCCTAATGGCCAAGTTGGTCAAGTAAAGGTTCTAAAAGTTCATTAGTGCTTCATGACATCACTCAGCGGCCCCGTATTCTCCTTCACTACTCAAGGGCTACTGGTACCCACAAATATGTCGCACTAACATAGCTATTGCTTAGACCATGTCGGTATACCCCACATAGTTTCCACAACGTATTTCTACTTACCTATAAGGTATCCTAAATCCGAGTAGAGGATTCAAACCCACACAAAGAACCACAATGTAAAGCATACAAGTCAAACAATGAAAGCAAGTAAATATGATCTAGCCCTAAGGTAACCCCACTTTAAGAATTTTCCCCAGCAGATTCACCAGTTTGGTAACACGGTGGGAGAACTGACTTGGTTGTTTTTCGTTTGATCGCAAATGTTGCGGTTTAGCAAGAGTTGCCACCAGCTTTTCTTTTATCCAAAAGGAAAGGCTGAAAAGAACAGGAAAGACCTTTGAGATTATTTCTTGAGTTCGGGGGTAGATTATGGAAAGGGAAGGTATTAGCACCCTTTTCATCCATGGTTTTCCATGGGCTCTTAGTTACCTGCTAGATCACTTGCTTTTTGTTTGAAAATTTTCTTCGTATGGTTTTTGAAAGTATTTTGTAAAGATGCCATCGTTTAGGCAAACTTTGTAATGATTCTCATTTGTAAGAATGTATACAAAGTGTTTGATCTTTTGAAAATGTTTTCAAGTTTGAAAGATGTTTTAAAAGTGTTGGTGTTTTTTTTTTAAAATAGAAAGGGTGTTTTTGTTTTCAATTTGAGCAAGTAACTAGGATTATTCTACCTACTCAAAAGTCTTTCATGTTCATTTCCTTTTTCCTTTGACATTGTTATCTTACCATTGATTTGGTAAGTAACCCTATCTTTGGATGTAAAAGGGACGGGCACGGGTCATCATATAACCATGATTATCAATATTGCAAGGTATCTTAGCATTTTTATTTAGGGGCTAAGATCATTTTGAAAAGGCAACATAGATGGCATCATCGAGGGACTATGATCTTGTATTTTGCTTGTCTTTGCTAAGATACCTCACATGCGTAATATGGCCATTTTGTAAGGAAACCAAGTGGATTTACCCTAGGGTGTATGTGTGGAAGTGTATTGATTTTTTGCTATTGATTGGTTTTAGTCTTTTCATACAAAACCCTAATTACTAGCATTTGTATATAAAGCGATAAATTACGGAATTTAAAATTACTACGCTATTACATCATTTAGGGGAGGGGGTATACAAATTTACAAATGGGGAATATTGCAAGAATTTAAATCTAAATAAATATTACAACCATATTGAATTTTGAATAAATGTACAAAATAAATAAATACAGTGCAAGAATGCAAATGTAAAAAAGAAAATGTAATTTTAGTTTGGTTTTTTATGAAAAGGGATTTCTAACCTAATTTAAAGAAGATGATTAGTTAAAAATAAACAAAATTAAGTTTAAACTAATTAAGGAGGAAATTAAGTTAAAAATGTTTTTTAGGGTTTTTTATGAAAAAGGTTTTAAGTTAAATAATAATAAAAAAGGAAAATTAAATAATTAAAAGAAACCTAAATTCTAAGTTAATTTTAATTAATATAATAAAGTAATTGTTAAACCTAAGTCTAAATATTTAATTATTTAAAAGAGAAATTAATTTGTTAAAAGAAAAAAAAATTTAGTCTTTTTTTGTTTTTATAAAGAAAATAAAATAAATAAGTGTAAATAGTAATAAAAATATTTTTGGATTTTTTACTAATGAAAATAAAAATAATAATAATAATAGTATTAATAATAATAGTAAATAAAAGATAAAAAGGTAAAAAAAAATAACATAAAATAAAAATAAGGCAGGGAGGTTGATAAGTGAAACTGGGGGTATTGTGAGAAAAAACAGTCAGACCCAAAGGATGGCCCAGGTCCTGCAAAAACACAAAAAAAAGAGTAAAAAAAGTGGAAAAAATGGAAAAAGGTCACAATGGGGCTGGAACCTAGGACCTCATGGTGACAGGAACGCGCTTTAACCACTGGGGTGGTGATACATCCATTAATTTATGTAAAACAACAAATATATAACTATCTTGCCCTAAATATACTTCATCTTCAACCTCCAGCAAGAAGCCCTGCAACTTGCTCATTTCTCAACCATTTGCAAAAATGTAAAAATGAAAATTTCTCCATTTTTTCATACGAATCCAACCATATAAATATCATAAGCTATAAATCAAAGATGAATGAGAATTTCTAAAAGTATCAAATTCTGACCTAAATATTTTAGAAAGTTCAAACTCAAAATTCTCCTAGCTCAATCAAAATAAATGAAATATATGGACATGTATAGTTTCAGGGCAATGATGTCTACATTTTATCTTCACAAATGCAAGCCTAACAATGCCTAAATATGGAGATAGAAGCCCAAGAAAAATACCTAAAAATTGGAAATCATGAAATGCAAATGGGCTTGATTCAAGGTGTTGCAATGATCAGGTTAGCTTCCTCAAGTTCCCAGGAAGATAATGCAATGATTAGCTTGAGCAATGGGTGGCTGAAATGGTCTGGAAAAGTCAACTTGCAGAGCTCTGTTTTTGGTTATGGAGGTTGATAAAGATGGAGTTACAGTTATGAAACAGGGTAAGGCATGGTTTGTATTTGATGTAATGAAGCTTTAGGAATGAATTTGAGGGAAAACACACGAGGGAAATGAGAGATACAAGTTTAAGGTCATAATTGTGTATCAATGGAGTTTTTTGTACAATTTCTGTCTAGAGGGAATTTGTGAGTGTTTCAGGGTGCTTGAGCTCGTGTCCTAGCTTACAAATAGTGACTCTACTTATAAGTAACAAGTTTGGAGACTTGTTGTTGACCAGAATTCAAAATCACAAGTTTATGCATAACATGTGACTTTTGAGAAATTCAAGTTTCAAAGCCTTGTGTACTTGCTAAGATAGAGTGGTTATGCTTTAAACATACTTGCTTCTGACTTTGTGGATGAAGTGTGATCAGAGGGAACACGTTAGAAGCTCAAGAATGGACTTTATGCAAAAAGCTTGCTTTACAAGAATGTCAGTGTTAACTTTGTGCCATTAATGGAAATGCAACTTGGATAATATCTCAATTGATTGGATAAAAGCTATAACAGTTGTGTAAACATTTAATTATGGAGTGACAAACAAGTTTGAGGTCTGTAAAGCAAAGATTATGCAACCTAGTATGGATTTGGTTCATGTGTTCATCAAAAATGACTTGTAATTCAAGTTTGAAAACCCTTACTTCCTCTCTTTGATTCTCCCTGCTCAACAATGATCTCAAGGATTTCTTTAACATTTTGGAAAGATTGTAATCTTCTATACAACCCCTCTTTGAATCACTTTTGTAAATTTCCCTTGGAACTATATGAAAAAGTGCCATCAAGTTAGGTCAAAATCCTGCCTAAACTAGGGAAAAATTTCACTAAGTGTTTAGTTTCAAGAATATGACTTCATGAATTAATAACTTGAGATCCAAGCACTTTTAGAAGAGGTTGTGTAAAGAAAGGTTTTAGATCTCATGGAGATCTAAAACTTTCACACTGAAAGTTTATTCTGAATCATCTTGCATCATGGTGAAAAATTGGCTCAAAGTTGTGAAAAAACATGAAGTTTTAAACACTTGAAAACATTTCTAAGTTAGAAAACTTTGACTTTTCAAAATGAAATGTTGAATTTTTGATTTCTTGATGAATAAGTTTCATATTTTGACATGTTTTGATGAATTGTGATCTTTGACACTTGATCTTGACCAAAAAGTCAAAGTTTGACTTTTCAGTGTACAATTTACTTTTGATCAGTTGACTGAAAATTTATTATCAATCCAATTGATCTTGAGCAATGCTTTGGGTCATGTCATTAGGTCAAAATGATGCAATTGAACTCTTGAGATCATGCCTCAAACTAATTATCCATTTTCTAGGTCAAAAATCAGAGATTGCCCTTTCTCAATCAAAACCCTATTTTGACCATTTTGCCCTTTTGATGATTTGATCAAATTT
This sequence comes from Vicia faba, assembly GCA_948472305.1. Lineage (NCBI taxonomy): Eukaryota > Viridiplantae > Streptophyta > Magnoliopsida > Fabales > Fabaceae > Vicia > Vicia faba. Next base: position 19,701,194 of record OX451736.1, on the reverse strand, counting down.
CTTGAGGAATTATGGTCCAAACTTGATCAAATCATACATATGAGTTTATAATGTTGATGTGGATCAAAAATTATTAAGTTTGACTATAAATTGGCTACAATTGACTTTTTTCCCAATACAACTGATTTTTAGGTCAACTGCTTGATTGACTGAGCAAAAATGTGATGCATGGCTTGAAACTTGACTTGAGTAATCTTGGGGGTCCATAATGATTTATGAAAGTCATATGAGGCATTGAAAGTTCAAATATACTTGTGCAATCTCAAACCCTAATTTTAATCATCAGTGCTTAAGGAGGTGTCTTGAGTTGATCAACCCTAGTGTAGTCTTGAACCAAATGAGATCTTGTGGGAAAATACTTGATAAATGAGAGGGAAAATTTTGGGGTACAATAGTATGTAAAGATAAAATTAATTCTTAGAAAACACTAATACAAGACAAATCAAGCATGAAAAATATACACTTGCACACTTTTCACCTCTCTGGTTAACTCCACTTGTTGCCTTAAGAAATAAATGACCATGTTATGCATGTGGAATATCTTAGCAAAAATAATCAAAAAATACAAGATCATAGTACCTCGATGACGCTATCAAATGTTGCCTTTCAAAATGATCTTAGTCCCTCAAAGAGAATTGCTAAGACATTTCACAACATTGCTATCATGGCTATACGATGACCCACACCCGTCCCTTTACATCCAAAGATAAAGCTTCTTACCAAATAAATGGTAAGATAGAAATATCAAAGGAAAGGAATAAATGAACTAAGACTTTTGAGTAGGTATATTTTTCCTAGTTGCTTTCTCAATTTCAAATCAAACATCCTTGCTATTTTCAAAACAAACACCAACACTTTCCAAAAACACTTTACAAAACACTTTCAAAACATCTTTAAAACTTGAAACATTTTTAAAAGATCAACACTTTGTCTATGTTCATATGAATGAGAAAAAGATCAACACTTTGTCTACGTTCATATGAATGAGAACTATTACAAAGTTTGCCTAAACAATGGCGCCTTTTCAAAATACTTTCAAAAAACACACAAAGGACATTTTCAAACAAAAGCAAGTGATCTAGCAAGCAACTAAGATCCCATAGATGACTATGGATGAAAAGGGTGCTAACACCTTCCCTTTTCATAATCTACCCCCCCCCCCCCCCCCGAACTCAAAAAATAATCCCAAAGGTCTTTCCTGTTCTTTTCAGCCTTTCCTTTTGGATAAAAGAAAAGTCAGTGGCGACTCTTGCTAACCTCAACATTTGCGATAAAATGCAAAACACCCAAGTCAGTTCTCCTACTATATCATAGAACTGGCGACTCTGTTGGGGAAAACTTAAAAGTGGGGTTACCTTAGGGCTAGATCACCTTTACTTGATTTCATTGTTTGACTTGTATGCTTTATATTTTGGTTCTTTATTTGGATTTAAATCATCTACCTGGATTTGGGATACCTTATAGGTAAGTAGCAATACGTTGTGGAAACTGTGCGGGGTATACCGACATGGTCTAAGCAATAGCTACATTAGTGTGACATATTTGTGGGTACCGGTAGCCCTTGATTAGTCAAGGAGAATACGGGGCCGTTGAGTGATTTCATGGAGCACTAAATGACTTTAGAACCTTTACTTGACCAACTTGGCCATTAGGACATATTGAGATGACCGACTTTGGTGTAGTCTGAAGTTGGTAGATCCTCGATACTACACTTATTGAGGTTTGGCTTTTTGGGATTTTTTGTCTCTATTAAAGAGGCTTACGCTGAAACACTGCATGAGAAGACAAATCTGTGATATTGAGCTCCCTTAGAACCCGATTACTATTGATAGGACATGTTTGAGCCAACTAAACTTCACGAGGGTACTTACCTATGAGACTCCATGCAAGCCTAAACCTAAGGATTTGTTTGTCTTGTTTGTATATATTTACTTGTACATAACATCATAAACATCATAACATCATACTCATACTCAATAACCATTTCAAGAATTTTTGGGATTTATCTTTGTCCTGTTTTGTAGGACATGGATTCTATTCACATGAAAACCATTCAAGTCAATCTCGTAAGGATCCCTGCTCAACTAAAATAATTAACATCAAGGGGTCCTGAGAATTCTCCATTTACCGAAAGACATGGTCGCCTCTTAAACTTGGTTACCTCTAACATGGATGAAGATATGATGAAGGTGCTCTTCCAATTCTTTGATCCTCTACACCATTGCTTTACATTTCCCAATTATCAACTTGTGCCAACTTTGGAAGAATTCTCCCAACTCTTGAGGATTCCCATTCTCAATCAACTAACCTTCAACGGTACGAAAAGATATCCAAAACAAGAAGAGATTGCTCAAGCCCTACACTTGCAACAATCTGATGTCATAACTAATTGGGAAACAAGGAGTGGTGTCAAAGGTTTCTTAGTCAAGTTCTTTTTTGAGAAAGCTCAAGATTGTTGGAACTCCTTGGACTTACAAGATTTTGAGGAAATTGTGCCCCTTCTCATCTATGGTATGGTTTTGTTTCCAAATCCTGACAAACTCATAGATGTAAACACCGTCAAAATTTTCATGTCTCGTAACTCGATGCCTACTTTATTAGGAGACATTCTACATTATTTTCACTCTCGCACTATGAGGAAAAGAGGTATCCTCATGTGTTGTACTCCTCTCTTGGCAAGATGGTTTATTTCGCATCTTCCCTAATTTGTATTAAAGAATTAGCATGGTTCAAGGTGGTCCCATAGGTTGATGACGCTCATACATTCAGATATTCATTGGTGTTCCCGATCTTTGGAGAATGTTACTTTCATCGACCGTTATGGAGAATTCCCTAATGTCCCCCTACTTGGAATTAGAGGAGGTATCACTTACAACCCCTGCTTGGCCTTATGAAAGTTTGGTTACGCCCGAAAGGATGGTCCACATGAGATGCTTATCCAAGGAGTGGTATTTGACTACGAGAATGACGATCAAGGTTACCGCCAGAGGTTTATCCGAGCTTAGAGGATGTTGAATAAGGTGGATAGTAAGACACTAGGACACAATAATTCCATTCCCCTCGAGCCTTACCTTAAACGGGTGCGAGATCGTGCTCAAAAACTTGTGATGCGTTATCCCTCCATATTACCAGTCATCATGGAGCCTGTGGTTGAAGGAGATATTCCCTACACTATCCTCTATCCCGACATGCCTACCTCTCTCGAAGACTTGCAAAAAGAATAGATCCAGCTTAAGGAAGAACGAGATACTTTCGAGGCTCAATTCTATGCTAGTGAGAAGAAGGTCTTGGAGCTTATGAAGCAGCTATAAGAAGAGTAAAGTGTGAACGCCTACCTCGCGCCAAAAAGGATGCGTTCAGTCTTTTTATCTTATAAAGTTATTTTCTAAGCCCAAGAGGCGTGATATAATCTTTCTTGTTTTGTTTAATGAAAATTGACATTTGTTCATTTCTTTTGTCTATAAAAATTTAAATCTCATTAATCCTTGAAATCATTTACATATACATATTCCATGCAACATAACATGCCAGGTTTTCACATAACAGGTTTCCTTATCTTTTTGCTGTTTATTTCAGCAAGATGGATCTAGAGAAAACTGTAAAGGATCTGCAGGCACAAAATTCTCAGTTCCAGAAAACTCTACTAGCCCTAGCCAAGGGGCAACAACACATGATGGCTTTGCTAGCAGTAAAGAAGAAGCCCAAAAAGAAAGCTCTACTCAACATGGGTAGAAGGTTCCAGGAGACAGTCTGTCAAATCCCAGTAGGAGGAGACTCATCTGAAGAGGATGAGAACCAGATTGGCGAGGTGAAAAGTACTCAGGATGACTGTGTCAATGATCAAGTATCTGATGATGATTATTTCGACGAGCAGTATCCACCCGCTGATATCAAATATAAGCAGTTAGAAGATATATTGAGAGCTGTTGAAATCTAGGCCATCCCCAGTTTAGATTTTGATGATTTGGGTTTGATCTCTGGGGTAGGCATCCCTCACAAATTCAAAATACCAGTCTTTGCAAAGTACGATGGGGTTTCTTGTCCAAAAATCCATTTGAAATCTTATGTGCGTAAGATACAGCTGCACATTGTTGATAAGAAGCTTTCGGGTTCAATTTTTCCAAGAGAGCTTGGCTGGAACTCAACTTGAATGGTTTTATCAGTTGGATGGATCCCGTATAAATACTTGGGAAGATTTAACTACCACCTTCTATCATCAGTATTAGTACAACACCGACTTGGCGACAACGAGGGTTCAATTATAAGATATGACCATGGGAAATAATGAAGGATTTAAGGAATATGCGCAAAAGTGGAGAGACATCGCCAGTAGGGTTCAACCACCCTTGACTGATAGGGAGAAAATCGACATGTTCATGGGCACTTTATATGGTCCTTTCTTTAATCTGTTGGTTGGCTGCTCTTTTTCTGGTTTCACCGAAATGACCTTAACCGGTGAAAGAGTTGAAAGTGGCATAAAAAGTGGGAAGATCTCTATGACGTCTACCTCCACTTCTAATCCTATGAAGAAACCTTTTGCTTCAAAAAAGGAAGTCAATGTTGTGTACGGGGCAAGGGCCCGTACAAAGAAGAATGATCATCTGTCTGTAAATGTCGTCCGAATCTCTAATCCAACTCTTACTCCAAGACCATCTGCAAATCATCAACATTTTGAAACTCCGAGAAGACAATTTACGAGGTTAGGCATGTCATTGTCTCAAGCCTTACAACATTTTCTTAAATCTAATTTAGTGACATTGCGCGATCCTCCCGCCAACCCTGATACTTCGTCATCGAAATATAATCCAAACGCTAAGTGTGCTTACCACTCGAGCAACCCTGGGCACGAGACTGACCAGTGCTGGGCTTTGAAGAACAAAATCTAGAATTTGATTGACAACAAGACTATTTAGTTTGATCCTCCTCAAACGCCAAATGTAATTACCGCTCCGATGCTGAAGCATAACAAGAGTGTTAATGCTGTTGAAGATACAATTTTTGTTGCCTCTGTCGAAGAATTGACTACTCCACTGATTATAATAAAAAAACAATCTGTTGAAAGCTGAGATCTTCCCTGGCTGTGTAGAAGACATTGTGTGCTATACAAGACAACTAAATGGATGTGAAGGGCTGAAGAAAGGCATACAACGCCTGATGGATAGCCACAAAACTATATTTAAGAAGACTCCACTTTCCAAGAGTTCGATTAACAAATGTGAAGACCTCTCCATTGTTACCATCTCAAACAAGCCTCTTAGGATCACCTCCAAAGGATATTAGGATTTCAAATGAACCCATTATTTCTCCCTTAATAATTACCAATGCCAGACTAGTTCCCTATTCTTCGAACAAGGCAGTGCCATGGAACTATGGTGCCGAGGTGTTCTATCACGGGATTAAACAAGATGCCTGGATCGAAGAAGGAAAAGATTGCAATGTCGGTAACATAGTTGGTTCAAGCAAAGTAACTAGAACTGGGAGAATATTTTCACCCAATATCTCACCACGAGTTGTTACGAAGACGCCCATCCGCATTACTGCTGCCAAGCCAAATACCGAGACAAGAGGGAAGGAGAAGGTTGTTGAGCCTGATATGATTGAAGTACCCGGATATGATGTTACAGATGAAGAACCCTCTGCTCGTGAGATGGACGAGATCTTGAAGATAATAAAAAGAAGTGACTTCAAGATTGTGGAACAGTTGGGGCAAACCCATTCTAAGATTTCAATATTTGTATTGCTGCTTTGTTCTGATGCCCACGCTCGGACATTAATCAAATTCCTAAAAAAAGCTCATGTCCCCCATGAGACAACAACAACCCAATTTTAGAATTGTGTGGCTAGCCTGACAGCTGACAACAACTTGGGATTTTCAGATGCCGACCTAACATCGCTTGGGAAGAATCACAATAAAGCTTTACATGTTTTTGTCGAGTGCAAAGGGACTACCTTGGCACATGTGCTATTCGACATTGATTCTTCTCTAAATGTATTACCCAATGGGGCATTAGACCATCTAGACTGTGAATGGTTAGTCTTGAAGCCAAGCGATATCATTGTAAGGGCATTTGACGGATCAAAGAGGACTGTTCATGGTGAAGTAGATCTTCCAATCAAAGTGGGCTCTCAAATATTCAACTCCACCTTCTATATTATGGATATTCGTTCTGCCTATTCTTGTCTATTAGGCCGCGCGTGGATCCATAAAGCTGTGGCAGTAACCTCAACTCTCCCTCAGAAACTCAAATATCCAGTCAAGGGAAGAATAGTCATTGTATGTGGAGAAGAAGATTTTAGGGTAAGTCACCTTAACTCATTAAAATACGTAGAGATGGATGGGGAATTCATTGAAACCCCATGTCAAGCCTTTGAAGTCATGCCACCGATGATTGCTGCTACCAAATGTTCTTCTGATGAGTCTAAAGCGGTTAAGTCCACGCCGAAGATGGTTTCAGTTAAGCATGCTCGTGTGGAAATTAAAGAAGGAAACTGCGATACTTGGGGGCAACTCCTTGATATCCCATTTAAAGCAGACAAGTTTGGTTTGGGCTTCACCATCAAAGCTCAGAAGGAAGTGAGACATGCTCGTGTTGGAAAGCCACCTCTCCGCATTGGAAGCCATGAAGTCAATGTCGTAGGTGATTCTGATGAAAAAGCTGTATTTGAAGATTGGGTATATCCAACTACAACGGAGCTGAAGAATTGGCATGCAAAGGACTTTGTGCCAATCTCCTTCATTGAGGAGTAATCTACTTGTTATTGTCTTTCTTTCAATTCAAGAACATGTTTGTAATATTTTAACAATGACTTTTAAGCCATGTGCCTGGCCCGGGGCACATTGGTCTATTTGTCAAGGGTTTTATTTATGTTCGTCTAATCATATGATCATTCAGTACATTGGACTCTTTTACATTCTATTATTTGTGTTCATTATCTTTCCGTTCTTTCTAATACATTTTCAAAAATAGCCATGTATCTTACATGTACACACATACACACTCTTGCAGGTCCTCATCCATTCTGGATCCTATTGCGAATGACTCTACTATTGCCGACTATGACTTTGAATGCCCAATTAACCAAGCCGAAGATGAAGGAGAGGAAGATTGCGAAATACCTGGAGAACTAGCCAGAATTATACTACAAGAGGAAAAAGCTATTCAACCGCATGAAGAGTCAGTTGAAGTCATCAATCTGGGTACAGAGTCAGATAAGAAGGAAATCAAGATCGACGCTAATTTGGAGGGCAGTGCCAAGAGCGGGTTGGTTCAGATGTTGCATGATTATGTGGAAGTATTTTGTTGGTCTTATGAAGATATGCCTGGGTTGGATACCAACATCATAGTTCATCATCTGCCAACAAAAGAAGACTGCCCTCCAATTAAACAAAAGGTTTGTCGCATGAGGCCTGATATGTCTGAGAAGATCAAAGCTGAAGTGATGAAACAATTTGATGCAGGGTTCCTAGCTGTGACATCCTAACCCCCAATGGGTTGCCAATGTGGTGCCAGTGCCAAAGAAAGACGGAAAAGTTCGCATGTGCGTAGACTACAGGGATCTGAATAGGGCAAGTCCCAAGGATGACTTCCCTCTACCATACATTGACGTCTTGGTCGACAACACTATTCAGCATAAAATATTCTCATTAATGGATGGTTTCTCATGCTATAATCAAATAAGGATGGCTCCTGAGGATATGGAGAAGACTACTTTTGTTACGTAATGGGGCACCTTTTGTTACAAGGTCATGTTGTTCGGATTAAAGAATGCAGGGGAAACATATCAAAGAGCTATAGTGGTTGTGTTTCATGACATGATACATCATGAAATAGAGGTATATGTGTACGATATGATTTCCAGATCACAAACTGAAGAGGAACATCTCGATCACCTGTACAAACTATTCGAAAGGCTGAAAAAGTACAAGCTGAGGTTAAAACCTAACAAATGCACAATTGGAGTACGATCTGGAAATCTTCTAGGTTTTGTTGTCAGCAATAAAGGCATTGAAGTTGATCCTACCAAGGTAAAGGCCATCCAAGAAATGCCAGTCCCTCTTCCTCAGTAATGGCATTCTCTACAAGCGCAACCACGACACTACTTTACTTCGTTGCGTAGACAAAAGTGAGGAAGACAGGATCATGACTGATCTACATGAAGGCACTTTTGGAACCCATTCTAGTGGTCATATGATGGCTAAAAAGATCCTATGGGAGGGGTACTATTGCCTCCAGTTCCACTAAACATCCTGACTACTCCCTGGCCATTCGCGATGTGGGCATCAACATGATTGGAGAAGTCAAACCTACAGCTTCTAATGGACACCGCTTCATCTTGGTGGCCATTGACTGCTTCACAAAATGGGTTGAGGCAACTTCTTCCGGTTCTATTACCAAGAACATTATGCCCTGATTCATCAAACATAATCTCATCTATCGATATGATATTCTAGAGAGAATCATCACAAACAAAGGTATGAATCTCAATAATGCTATGATCACCGCACTATGTGCGCAATTCAAGATCCAGCACCATAATTCTTCTCCTTACCGACCAAAGATGAATGGTGTTGTCGAAGCCGCAAATAAGAACATCAAGAAGATCATACAAAAAATGACAGTGACCTATAAGGAATGGCATAAGATGTTACCATTCGCTCTCCGCGGTTACCGTACCACGACACACACATAAACAGGGGCACCTTCCTTCTCCTTGGTATACGGCATGGAAGTTGTTCTACCAATTGAAGTCCAAATACCCTCTCTGAGAATCATAAAAGATGCAGGGCTGAATGAAGATGAATGGATTCAAACTCGACTTGACCAGTTGAATTTTATTGATGAGAAGAGGCTTATGATTGTCTGTCATGGTCATATGTACCAAAAACGTATGATCAAAGCTTTTAACAAGAAGGTCAAACATCAGGTATATCGGGTTGGTAACTTGGTAATCAAGCGTACAAGGTGATCCCATGGGAAAATAGACTCCAACATACGAAGGACCATTTGTGATGAAAAGCATATTCTCTGGTGGAGCAATGATCTTAACCACTATGGATGGCGACAACCTTCCACACGCTGTAAACATGGACATAGTCAAAAGATACTACGCATGAATAAAGACCCACTAGGTCGACTGGACTAGGTAAAAATTAGGGAATCCCGGCGAACCAAAAAGGTTCGGGTAAAAATTAGGGATAAAATACAAAAAAAACTGTACACCCGGCAAGCTGAAAACCCAAAAGGGCGGCTTGGGAAAAAAAGGGTATCCCGGTGTACTGAAAACCCGAAAGGGAGGTCCATGAAAAAGTTAGGGAATTAAAGCGTATGACTATGTCTCGTTGAATCACCTTACAGACAACCTTCAGTATTGACTGACAAGCTCAAACGGTTCTAATCAATCCAAACAGTTTCAGACAAAGCAGCAAGTGAACGAGACACTCAGAGATACGAAGGCTATAGCAGAATGGGAACCCCATGGGATTATTTCACATATCTATCTTATATTTGTATCAATTTTCATTTTCTACGAAGACACTCCCTTACTATGATGTTCGTCTCGCTGTACAAAAAATACTTATTCAAGTTAATACAAAGATATTCCTTTGAAAGTGCAAAACTATTTGTTTTTCTTTCCATGTTTTTTTTGAAAAAACGTCCAATGATTATTTTTGAACAGATGCATTTGAACGTGACTACTGTTTACAAATGAGCAAAAAAAAAGGGGAACATAAAATAGAAAAACAATTATTAATGGCTTTAAGAAATAGGATAATATCTTTAGACTATTCCATAAAATTCCCCGCAGGTACTTTTCCAGCAAGAGCGGAAAATGAGACATCCCACTACAAGATCGCTAATGTATCTCCAGTATGCATCCTAATGGTATCAAGTGCTCTCACATCCCTGACGGAACAAAACTTTCAGTTACCGCTCCGAAGATTCCCCAGTGAAAGTTGCCCAGTTTCTCAGGATTCCCCAACAGGATTTCACGAGGTCCACTAGAAATGCACAACGTTTCCATTCCACAACAGAGTTTATTTCTCTAATAAATGGAAACTCATCCATAAACACTTCAACTTTCAAATATGAAGACTCACACTCCTCATTCCCAGCAGCACTCAGGGATTTATTTTCCCCAACTCCAACAACACTGCGGCATAACGATTAACGTGTCCATACATTACTTTCATACGTCATAGCATTGAAAACACATATACATACAACGATCTTATTTATTTGAGAAAAAGCATTGTATCGTGCATTTCATACATCATGGCATTGCATGCAACTAATCTTTCACCTTTTCAGGAAAGATCAATCAACAAAAAATTATCGTCAAATTTCCAACAAGTAAATTATAGATCAATCCCCGAGAAACAACTGGTCGACCATCTACATAACAGATATTTCCTTCAAACCCCTACTGGTTCAGTCTAAATCTCTTAACGGTTTATTCTGATTCTTTCCCGCAGACGTTTTCTCTAGTTCAGATAAATCTCTCAATGGTTTGTTCTGATTCTTCTCCAGATCCCTAACGATTCAGTTTAAATCTCTCAATGGTTTATTCTGATTCTTTCCTGCAGATGTTTTTTCTGGTTCAGATAAATCTCTCAATGATTTATTCTGATTCTTCTCCAGATCCCTGCTGGTTTAGATAAATCTCTCAATGATTTATTCTGATTCTTTCCTAGTAGGCACTTTCTCTGGTTCAGATAAATCGCTCAAAGATCTACTCTGATTCTCTCAATTTAAAGAATATTCAAGACTTCTTTTGGTTCAGTTTAAATCTCTCAATGGTTTATCCTGATACTTTCCAAATGAACATCTCTGTTTCAGATAGATCTCTAAATGGTTTATTCAGATTTTCCTCCAAATCCCTGCTGGTTCAGATAAATCTCTCAATAATTTATTCTGATTCTTTCCTAGTAGGCACTTTCTCTGGTCCAGATAAATCACTCAAAGATCTACTCTGATTCTCTCCAGTTAAAGAATATTCAATACCTCTTTTTGTTCAGTTTAAATCTCTCAATGGTTTATCCCGATACTTCCCAAATGAACATTTCTGGTTCAGATAAATCTCTCAATAATTTATTCTGATTCTTTCCTAATAGACACTTTCTCTGGTTCAGATAAATCGCTCAAAGATCTACTCTGAATCTCTCCAGTTAAAGAATATTCAAGACCTATTATTGGTTCAGTTTAAAACTCTCAATGGCTTATCCTGATACTTTCCAAATGAACATTTCTGGTTCAGATGAATCGCTCCTAGATTTATTCTGATTCTACCCAGTCAAACAACATACAAGACTTTTGCTAGTTTCAGATAAATCGCTCCAAATATTTATTCTGATTCTTTTCCAGTTGAAATTAAGTTCAGACTTAGTCCATTTTCTATCAACAGTCACCCTTGGATGGCATATACAAGCCCATCTCCGACAAATCTCCATTATTCCTCCAAATTGCATCTATAAGCCCATTCAAAATTCATCTTCGGGTGCAAATTTCGGGGCACTATAGTATTCAATCATCTTCCACCTTCAAGTCATGAATGGCGGATCCGCCAATCTAACTCTTCAGGTTTAAGAAGATTGAACAGGGGAAGCTGTTGTACCCCAAAATTTTCCTTCTCATTTATCAAGTATTTCCTTACAAGATCTCCTTTGGTTCAAGACTGCACAAGGGTTGATCAGCTCAAGACACCTCCTTAAGCACTAATGACTAAAATTAGGGTTTGAGATTGCACAAAGATAATTGAACTTTTAATGCCTCATATGACTTTCATGGATCATTTTGGACCCTGAATATTTCTCATGTCAAGTTTCAAGTCTTGGATCACATTTTTGCTCAATCAATTGATCAGTTGACCTAAAGTTAACTGTGGTTAATTTACAGTCAAACTTCATAATTTTTTATCCATATCAACATTGTGAACTACTATATGTCATTTGATCAAGTTTGGACCACAATTCCTCAAGAAAATTGATCAGATCATCAAAAGGGCAAAATGGTCAAAATTAGGGTTTTGATTGAGAAAGGGCAATTTTTGATTTTTGACCTAGAAAATGGTTATTTGTTTTGAGACATGATCTCAAGGTTTCAAATGCATCATTTTGACCTAATGGTATGACTCAAAACTTCCCTCAAGATCAATTGATTGATAGTTAATTTTCAGTCAACTGATCAAAAGTCAACTGTACACTGAAAAGTCAAACTTTGACTTTTTGGTCAAAATCAAGTGTCAAAGATCACAATTCATCAAAACATGTCAAAATATGAAAATTGTTCATCAAGAAATCAAAAAGTCAAGATTTCATTTTGAAAAGTCAAAGTTTCCAAACTTAGTAATTTTTCTAAGTGTTGAATACTTCATATTTTTTCACAACTTTGAGCCAATTTTTCACCATGATGCAAGATGATTCAAAAGAAACTTTCAACATGAAAGGTGTATATCTCAATGAGATATAAAACATTGCTTTACACAACTCCTCCTAAAAATGTTTGGATCTCAAGTTATTAATCCATGAAATCATGGTCATGAAACTAAAACACTTGGTGAAATTTTGAGCATTTTGGTCAGGATTTTGACCTAACTTTTGGGCCAAGTTTCACATAGTTCCATTTGGATTTTTCAAAAGTGATTCAAAGATGGGTTGTAGAGAACATAACAAGCTTTCTAAAATGTCCAAGAACTCCTTGATATCATTTCTGAGCAAGGAGAATCAAAGGCCAAAAGTTAGGGTTTCAAGTTGTTTTGCAAGGCAAAATTTGTGATGCCCAATGAACCAAATCCATAGCCATGCTGCATAATCCCACTTTTCAGGCCCTCTAACTTGTGTATCTATCCTTAATCAGATTATTACAAAAACTTTATGGCTATTATCCATGAAATCCAAGCTTTGTCTAAGTTAACTTGCCATTTTTGGAAGAAAGGCAAGACTTCCATTTTGGAAAAGCATGCTTTTGCAAATGTCAACCCTTGTTGAGCCTCTCAATGGATCCTTCTGCACAAAAAACATCTACAAGTCAGAAGTAAGCTTTTTTAAAGTTCAACCACTCTACAATAGCATGATACAGGCTTTGGGAAAATGTTTGTCATGTTTTCTTCAAAAACAAGTAAAGGTTTTACAACATGTGAATTCAAATTTTGACTTGTTGTAGAACACAAAAGCTCTTACCTATAAATACATACACTATTTTCAAGATAAACCACTCATGTGCAAGCCCTTAAACTCACTCAAACTCACACAAACTCAAATTGTACACAAAACTCCAATTTTGTGCAGAAACTAACCTTACACTCCCATCTCTCAAGTTACTCGTGCGTTTCCTCTCCAAACCATTCCAAAAGTTCCTAAACATCATCCATAACTCATCCCAATACTTGTTACAGTTCTGTAACTCCATTTCCACCATTGTCCAAACTCAAAAATAGAGCACTGCAAGTGGACTTCTCCAGAACTCCTCAGCCACTTTCAGCTCAAGCCAAGCATCATATTAGCTTCCTGGGAACTTGAGGAAGCTAACCCAATCACTAGAACTCATTGAAAGCTTTTCAAACTCAAAACACGATACCCTATTGCAAGGTGAGTTTTCTGACTTTTGAACTATTCATATAGGCATTATTAGGTTTCCATTTTCAAAGATAAAAGGTAGATACCATTGCCACGAAGATGTACATATCCATAGTTTGCATTTATGTGGCCTGAGCTTAGAGAATTTTGGAGTTGAAGTTTCTAAAAATTTTAGGTTTTAAATTAGGGCCAGAAAAATTCTCACTCATCTTGGATTTATAGCTTTAGTTATTTATATGGTTGGATTCGTGGAAAGAAATTCCACAACTTTCATGTTTGTACTTTCCATTTTTGTTGAGATATGAAGAAGTTACAGGTACTCTGGTTGGCTGAAGGTTGAAGACGAAGTACAGGCCTTGGAAGCATTTTATGTTATGTATTTATGGTTTGATATAAGTAAACGGATGTAGAGCCACCCCAGTGGTAAAGGTATCACGCGTATATGCATAAGGTCAGGGGTTCAACACCCAGCGCTACCTTTTGGTTCTATTTTTCACATTTTCACTCTTTTTTGTTTCCTAACAGCACGCCTGGGCCTCCACATTGGGCCTTTGTTCTTTTTGCTAGCTTCTAACTCCCTGCCTTACTTCAGCATCTCCTGGCCCAATTTTCATTATTATTTTCTATTTTCTTATTTTACTTTATTTCTTTTTCCTTTATTAATCGCATGTAAAACAGATACATAAAACTCTAAAACTCGGATGAACCAACATTAACATAAATTAGTCTTTTAAAACCAACAACTTTCATAACTACATAGCAGAATCATAATATTCAACTTAAAAGAACATAACATCTTTATCCAACAGAAAACAACTTCAAAACAACCAGTACTTAATCAAAATAACTTAAAAAATTCAGCAACGGGAATAAAATCAATAAAGAAGCAACAAGCATTCGTCCCTCGGAGTGTTACGTATCAGAGTGATAAAACTGACTCAAACTACTGAAGGTAAACAACCTTCACTTTGGGTTACCTGCATGTTACCAACATAGGGGTAACATTCAAACAGAAGGGGTGAGATATCAACCAATATAATAGAATGTATGATAAATAATATATTAGAATCAGTTCGTATAAAATCACCACTTCACAGCTCTTTAACAACATTTAACTTAATCAATTCACTCACGCAACAACTCAAGATGCAACATGAAATGCAACTTGTTTTTATGCACATGAATGTGGTACCAACGGGGAAAAACTCCCAACTTAATAATCTGCCAATTAATAGAGGCATCAACAAGGCATAAGCCTTCAACTTGGTATTTTCCAAATCCAGACCAACTTACCAAGCCTTAGCTCCCAACTTGATATGCTATGTATGCGACAACGGTATGAATGTAATAACAATCAACAAAAATTAATTCAACAACGATTCAACACTAGCCACAAGCCTACAACTTAGTCTTATCCAATAAATAGAGGCAATAAAACAATATATTCACCTGCAACTTCAAAAATTAATAACAACAACATCACATCAACTTATATATTTCAATACTATTATCGACCATGTCCTATTAATTTAATTCCACTAAGATATTCCACTGACCAATCATTTTAGTTAAATCAATGAAGCTATTATTTTCCGACGCTAATTAATCTCTACTACTGTTTTAATTTATAAAAGTTTTTCTATTATTTTCTGCTATTACTATCCCACTACTATTGAGGCCCTTCTGCTAAGTACCTACTAATGTTATTTTCAACACATTACTTCTACTAACGAATATCATTATGTTTTCTGCTAAATTACCTTCTGCTAGCATTTACTCTGTTACAATGCAATACTTATGTCTTCTGCTACTATTCAATTACCATTAATCATATAATTATTGCTAATGTGTACTCATTATAAAATTCCTCTAATTACATCTGGCCATGATCATTTGAATTAGAGATTAAAATATGCTAGGAATTAAATAGATCAAGGTTATGGATAGCACTAAAGTATCATACCCCTCGGCACAAGGGACTATGATGCTCGGTACATCATACAACTTGTGCCCTCGGTACACTACCTGCCGATCGCCATTGAGATGTGCCGCTCGACATGCTTCCTGTGCCCCTCGATACACGTCCAAATTCCATACATTGTTTTGTAATTTTCCTCTATCCAATCGCAGCAACGCAACACTTAACAACAATTTCATCAATAGATAAATACAACAAAGACAGTTAATATCATCAATTTTGCAGACGAATTCAATATCACTCAGGAACACAAACACAATTACACGTACATACTATTCATCATAATTCCCATTATAGAATCAGAACCCCATCCATACCTTGGATTGAAGGTTGCTCTGTAACTCTATGATTGACCTAGCTTTTCCTCTTTTCCTATTACTCTTCTCTGTAACTTCTCACGTACTGCTCTAAGACTTTTCTTCACCTTTTTAATTAACCTAATTTCTGTTTAACTTAACCTAATAATATTATTATTCTATTGGGCTTAACAATATAGCCCCCTCCCATATTACTACTTCTAACCATAAAAATAGGCCCAACACAATTACCCTATTATTGTATTATTTCTAACATTATTACTAATATTACTCAACTAGTTTAACCGACTAATAATAACACCACAACTTATGTCAACAACTCACAAAATAACACAACATGTCAACGATTTCAACAAACAATTCTTGATTAATCAAAAATATCTAATTAAATTATTAATTAAACCAATCGGGCATTAATATGCCCATCATAAATCATCACAAGGACTCGCATAAAAACACCAAAATATCATATATATATATATATATATATATATATATATATATATATATATATATATATATATATATATATATATATATATATATATATATATATATATATATATATATATATATATATATATATATATATATATATATATATATATATATATATATATATATATATATACCAAAAACTTCACAATGACTCATATATTAATGCTAAATTAATTAAGTAATAATTAATCTAGAATTTGGGGTGTTACAAGACCCATCTAAACTCCAAGGAATATTCATAAATAATCCATATAGTTAATAAGAGTATTTCACAAAAGGAAGTCATATCTTCATATAAAACTTCATAATAAATCATCCTGCTCCGTAACACAGGTTCTTAAAATCATTTAAGACAAATATGTCCTCAATAACATCAATTCAATACTTCAAAACTTCACAGCGGAATCATTGGTTCAAAACATCTTATTATTAATACTTCATAAAATCTCATCATATTTCATAATTCATAAATATAATTCAAAATAACTTGGTACCATGAAAGGTAACCCAACATCTTAGAAACAAAACAAAGGACACAAGGTTAATGGTTCAAATGATCCCAATCCCGATGTTACATATCAGAGCAAGACGCACTTTATTCTACGAAAATCAATTAAACACACTCTGAAACTATCCTCTAATGCTTCGACGACTACTCCTGATCACTTGCATGTTACCCACAAGGAGGAAACATTCAAGAAGAAAGGGTGAGTAAATTATAATTATTATATAAGACATAAGGAATAAATATAATAGATATACACATAGGTAAGGCATCACACATCATCAGAACCTCATGTTATACTCACACCTTTACAACATCACCAATACATAACATGATATCATCAAAACACCATAGGTATAACAAGCATCATTAAATAACATCATTATGTAATGTCACATATAATGAATTGCAACATCACCAACTCATGCATTTGGTACCAAAACTTCACTGATTACTCATTCATCGTTATCTCCAAAGATCCCCAACATAGGATCGATTTCCACTTGGGACCAAAGCACTTCAGAATTTTGCACTCAATCCACACAATGGGATTGATGCCTTCACTGGAGGATTATCCTATCATCTTCAGTAGACCAAAAACCTAATAACATAACTGAAATGAAGTTCTAAACTATTCCATTAATACATGATGCGCAACAACATAATAAATACGACCACAGATCGTCACGACGCATCATCATTCACGAAATTATCACAACAACATCGTATCATCATATTAAACAAAACATCATCATAACATCATCAAACCATCATAATAAACAAAGCATCATCATAACATCATTATATCATCTTAATAAACAAAGCATCATTATAATCAACACGGGGAACCTAACATCATCCTAGCTTAGGTATTGGTAATATAATTCTTATTTTTCATTTTATTCCATCCAACTAAAGTTCAACATGTTAGCTATCAACCATTTCAAATGACACCTCAAACCGAGTTCTAAAACTTAAGTTACGACTCTTTTAAGAAAATCCTAAATAGCCAATGTTGGACACCATCGCCCGACGACACACCTCCTTTACCCGACAACACACCCTTCGCGTATTGCTTTGCTCGACGATGCTTGGAGCGACGCACTCCAATAACTTTCTTCTTTTATGCCCTCCGTCGCTACTAACTTCTCCTGGTGAAGGCCAAGCAACAACATCATCGCCCGACGACCATCCTCATCGCCCGACGATGAAGCACGGACAAGGTTTTCCTGTTGTGATTTCCTGCATAAAAACCAGTCTAAATATTGAGATTTATGCATTTATAGGTTCTAAAACATCATCTAATCACAAGGTTTTCATCAAACATTAACAATCCAATTTATTCTAAACTATGGGTACAAATTATTTACAATCCAAGACCACAAAACATCATCTCTTCCATCAAATCATCTCATATTCATCATAACTAAAAACCACCAAAACCCAACACATCATACATCTATATAGACCTTAGATTAATTAAAATAACAATGATAAATATCCCTTATCATAAGGTTTTTGCTAGCTTCTGATTCCTCTTCGTGTTCTACAATTCCTCTTTACCTCTCTGTGCCCCAACTCTGCCTTTTCACAGTGTTCCTCCAAACTATCATACTAAATGAGCGTTTATAAAATCCCAAATATTATATAATCTCACTAAACCTTTGGACCCTTAATTGGTATTCCCATCTTACCCTCACTTACTTCACATAATTACCACCTTTTCCCCATAACTATACATCATATTTTATTTCTAATTATCTAATTAAAATAATTCTTACTAATTATTCTAATTATTATAAAATGGTCATAATCCTTTTAATCCCACTATCCCGCACATATTATCATATGTCACCTCATATTAACCATCCTATTCATCTAGACATCATAGTATACCTCATATTCATCAAATCATCAGCTTGCATCACAAGTACATCACGAATACACATTATAAATCATCACAAGGACTCACATAAAAACACCAAAATATCATATATACCGAATAATTTACAATGACTCATATATTCATGCTAAATTAATTAAATAATAATTAATCTAGAATTTGGGATGTTACAACACCTTTCTAAACCCCAAGGAATATTTGTAAATAATTCATACAATTAATTATAGTATTTCACAAAAAGATGTCACATCTTCATATAAAATTTCATAATAATACCTCATGCTTCATAACACAGGTTCTAAAAATTATTTAAGACAAATATGTCCTCAGTAACATCAATTCATTAGTTCAAAAAATTGCAGTAGAATCATTAGTTCAAAACATCTTATTATAAATACTTCATAAAATCTCATCATACTTCATGATTCATAAACAGAATTGAAAATAACTCGGGACCATGAATTGTAACCCAACATCTTAGAAACAAAATAAAGGACATAAGGTTCATGGTTCAAATGATCTCAATCTTGATGTTACATATAAGAGCAAGACCCATTTTATTCTACGAAAAGCAAATAAGAACACTCTAAAACTATCCTTTAATGCTTTGACGGTTACTCCTGATCACCTGCATGTTACCCAAGTGGAGGAAACATTCAAGCAGAAAGGATGAGTAAATCATAATCATTATAAAAGACATAAGGAATAAATATAGTAGATGTGTGCTTAGCTAAGGGATCACACATCATCAGAACCTCATGTTATACTCACACCTTCATAACATCATCAATACATAACATCATATCATCATAACACCATAGTTACAACAAGCATCATTAAATCACATCATTATGCAATGTCACTTATAATTAAATTCAACATCACCGACTCATGCATTTGGTACCAAAACCTCACTGACGACTCATTCATCGTTATCTCCAAAGATCCCCACTTGGAACCAGAGCACTTCACTACTTCACACTCAATCCACACTATGAGATTTATGCCTTCACTGGACGATTGTCCAATTATCTTCACTAGACCAAAGTCCTAATAGCATTATTGGACTGAAGTCCTAAACTATGCCAAGAATGTATGATGCGCAACAGAATAATAAATATGACCATGGCTCGTCAAAACACATCATTATTCACGAAATTATCACAATGTTGTCATATCATCATTATTAAATAAAACACCATCATACCATTATCATACCATCATAATAAACAAAGCATCATCATAACATCGTTATATCGTCTTAATAAACAAAGCATCATCATAATCAAACACGGGGAACCTATCTGCATCCTAGCTTAGGTATTGGTAATATACTTCTTATTTTTCATTTTATTCCATCCAACTAAAGTTCATCATGTTATCTATCCAACGCTTTGAACGACACCACAAATCGAGTTCTAAAACTTAAGTTACGACTCTTTTAAGAAAATCCCAAACAGCCATTCAATGATGGACACCATCGCCTGATGACACACCTCCTTTACCTGGAGACACACCCTTCGCGTATTTTTTCGCCCGATGATGCTTGGAGCGATGCACTCCAATAACTTTCTTCATTTTTTCCCGTCGTCGCTTCTATCTTTGCCCGACGACGACCATGCGAAAACATCATCGCCTGACGACCATCCTCATCGCTCGACGACGAAGCGCACAGAGGGTATTCTATTGTGATTTCCTGCATAAAAACCAGTCCCAATCTTGCGATTTCTGCATGTTATAGGTTCTAAAACATCATCTAATCACAGGTTTTTCATCAAACATCAACAATCCAATTTATTCTACACCATGGGTACAAATTATTTACAATCCAATACCAAAAAACATCTATATTCCATCAAATTATCTCATATTCATCATAACTAAAAACCACCAAAACCCAACACATCCAACGTCTATCTTGACCTTGGATCAATTATAATAACAATGATAAACACCTCTTACCTTAATATTTTTGCTAGCTTTTTATTCTTCTTTGTGTTCTACAATTCCTCTTTGCCTCTCTGTGCCCTAGCTCTGCCTCTTCATAGTGTTTCTCCAAACTATCATATAGAATGAGTGATTCTAAAATCAAAAATATTCTATTATTTCACTTAACCTTTGGACCCTTAATTGGTATTCCTATCTTACCCTCACTTACTTCACCTAATTACCACCTTGTCCCCATAATCTCTATATCATATTTTTTCTAATCATCTAATTAAAATAATTCTTACTAATTATTCTAGTTATTATAAAATGGTTATAATCCTTTTAATACAACTATCCCACACATATTATCATATTGCACCTTATATTAACCATCCTATTCATCTCGACATCATAGTATACCTCAATTTCATCAAATCATCAGCTTGCATCACAAATACATCACGAATACACATTATAAATCATCACAATGACTCACATAAAAACACCAAAACATCATATAAACCAAATACTTTACAATGACTCATATATTCATGCTAAATTAATTAAATAATAATTAATCTAGAATTTGGAGTGTTACAATACCCTTCTAAACCCCAAAGGAATATTCATAAATAATTCATACAATTAATCAGAGTATTTCACTAAAAGATGTCACATCTTCATATAAAATTTCATAATAAAACCTCATACTCCGTAACACGGGTTCTAAAAATTAGTTAAGACAAATATGTCCTCAGTAACATCAATTCATTACTTCAAAACTTTGCAGCAGAATCATTGGTTCAAAACATCTTATTATAAATACTTCATAAAATCTCATCATACTTCATGATTCATAAACATAATTGAAAATAACTCGGGACCATGAGAGGTAACCCAACATCTCATAAACAAAATAAAGGACATAAGGTTTATGGTTCAAACGATCTCAATCCTGATGTTACATATAAGAGCAAGACCCATTTTATTCTACGAAAAGTAAATAAGCACACTTTGAAGCTATTCTTTAATGCTTCAACAGTTACTCCTGATCACCTGCATGTTACTCAAGAAGGGTGAGTAAATAATAATCATTATAAAAGCCATAAGGAATAAATATAGTAGATATGTGCATAGGTAAGGGATCACACATCATCAGAATATCATGTTATACTCACACCTTCATAACATCATCAATACATAACATCATATCATCATAACACCATAGTTACAACAAGAATCATTAAGTCACATCATTATGCAATGTCACTCATAATTAAATTCAACATCACCGGCTCATGCATTTGGTACCAAAACCTCACTGACGACTCATTCATTGTTATCTTCAAAGATCCCCACCATAGGATCGATTCCCACTTGGAACCAGAGCACTTCACTATTTTACACTTAATCCACACTATGGGATTGATGCCTTCACTGGAAGATTGCCCTATTATCTTCACTAGACCAAAGACCTAATAACATCACTAGATTGAAGTCTTAAACTATTCCATGAATGTATGATGTGCAACATAATAATAAATACGACCATGGCTCGTCAAAACACATCATTATTCACGAAATTATCACAATGTCATTGTGATACGGTGGGAGAACTGACTTGAGGTTTTTGCATTTTATCGCAAATGTTGCGGTTAGCAAGAGTCGCCACCAACTTTTCTTTTATCCAAAAGGATAGGTGAAAAAGCACAGGAAAGACCTTTGAGATTGTTTCTTGAGTTCGGGGGTAGATTATGAAAAGGGAAGGTATTAGCACCCTTTTGATCCATGGTTTTCCATGGGCTCTTAGTTACTTGCTAGATCACTTCTTTTGTTTGAAATTGTGCTTTGTGTGTGTGGTTTTTGAAAGTATTTTTGAAAATGGAACTTTGTAATGGTTCTCGTCTCTATAAGAACGCATACAAAGTGTTTGTTTCGAAAATAGTTCAAAGAGGTGTTTGTGAGATGTGTTTTTGAAAGTATTTTTATAAATGGAACTTCGCAATGGTTCTCGTCTCTATAAAAACGTATACAAAGTGTTGCCTTTTGAAAATGTTTTCAATTTTATAAGATGTTTGAAAGTGTATGTGATTGTTTTGAAAATGGCAAGGATGTTTGTTTAATAATAGAGCAAGTAACTAGAAGCAATCTACCTACTCAAATGTCTTTCTTATGCATTTTCTATTCCTTTGGCATTGTTGTCTTACCATTGATTTGGTAAGCGACCCTATCTTTGGATGTTAACGGGATGGGCGTGGGTCATTGTATAACAATGATTAGAAATATTGCAAAGTATCTTAGCATTTTTGAGGGACCAAGATCATTTTCGTGAGGCAACTTTGAATAGCGTCATTGAGGGACTATGATCTTATACTTATTTGTTTTGCCAAGATACTTCGCATGCGTAATATGGCTATTTTTGTATAAGGCAACCATGTGGAGAAACCCTAAGGATGCTTGTGTGCAAGTGTTATATTTTCATGCTTTTTGTCTTGTTTTTGAAAGTCATCTATTTGTTGATTTCATCTTGCCATACATCTTATTTACTAGCAATATATGAAAATCAAGTAAAAAGCGGAAAGTAAAATCTAAGCTATTACATCACTTTAGGGGGATGGGGGTACAATTTAACAATGGGGGTGAATTAGGAACTAAAATATTACAACCACATCGAATGATAATGAAAAGAATGTGAAAACAATGTAGAATAAAGGAAAAATGCATTTTTAACTGCTATGTGTCGACCCATGCTGCTATGCATCGACACATAGCTTCTCCTTGCTCCTGTAAAGTGAAATCTGTTCACTATGAGTCGACCCATAATGGGATGTATCGACTCATACGCCTTTTGCATTGACGTGAAACACATATGTATAGACTCATAGGCCTTTCCAGCTTATGTTTAGTGACCTGAACTCAGTATGGGTCGATGCATGAGGGTTATGTGTCGACTCATACCCTGTATTTTCACTAAGATGGGTCGACACTTGTGGATATGTGTCTATACATACTTCCTTTTTCTGCCTTAAACACCATTCTTTGCATACATCAGTTCGTTTTTAACATATAAATGAATAACATGAACAACAAATAAATGATTAACTTCAAAAATAGTGATTGCTACATCCTATAAACAGAAAAGTTGATGTATGGAAAAGGAAAGGTAAATATGATTACCTTAAAACTGTACTTTAGGTTTTGAATCCAAATACCCTTCAAGATGTTGTATGAACCTTAACGAAGCTCCAACAGGCTGCTAGACTTTCCTTTTTGTTGAAGGTTACTAAACAACCTCTGTGTGGTATGAAATGTTTGGATGGTTTTTAGATGGAATATGAAAAGTGTGATAGGTTTAAAGGTTTAGACTTCAAAACTCAAGAGTGGAGGTTTTATGGATTGTTATCGTGTTTTGTGAATATGAGATTTTAAGGGTTTATCAATAAAACTTTTGGCTGTTCTCTCTATTTTTTCTAACCTCCTTTTCTAACCTCTTCTCTCTTACAACTGGCCTCTCTATTTATAGAGAAGGTTTGGGACTTCAAAACAACTCCGATTTTTTAATCACATGTTATGGCTAGGTTATATTGTACATGAAGCAAGCTTGAATATTATAGTTCCTATGCTTTGTACTTTGTTGCATAGAGATGTTGGACACTTTAAGCATGCCCTTCTGATTTTGCATGTTGAGTGTGATTAGAACAACAAGTTAGAGGCTCAAGAAATTGACTTTATGAATAAAGTGAACTTTGCAAGAATGGCAATGGTGCCTTTGTGCCAAAAATGGAAAGATCACTTGGACAATGCTTAAACCAAATGGACCATAGCTCGAAAGTTTGTGTAAGCATTAAATTATGGAAAGATTTGCAAGTCACAAGGCCTGCAAAGTAAGATTATGCAGCACATCATGCCAATTGGATTATGTGTTCTTCAACAAAGATGGCTTGCAATTAAAGAATGAATGCCCAACTTCAGGCCCTTGAATCTCCTAGCTCAAATATGATAAATTCATGCTCTTGGATGTTTTGGAAAGCTTGAAACACCCTCTAAAACTTTCACGTTGACCACTTTTGTTAAATCAAATTGGAACTTGATGAAAATTGGCCAAGAAGTTGGGATAAAAACCTGACCAAAACTGCTGAAGATTTCTCTAAGTGTTTAATGAAAATGCTATGACTTCATGAACTTATAACTTGAGATCTAAGCATATTTAGGAGAAGATATGTAAAGAAATGTTGTAGATATCATGGAGATCTACAACTTTCATGTTGAAGGTTTCCCTTGAACTGTCTTGCATCTTAGTGAAAGAATGGCATGAAGTGATGAAATTATCATGTATAAAGATACTTAGAAAATTTCTAAGTCTTGGAAATCTTGACTTTTCAAGTTGACTTTTGACTTTCTTGACTTCTTGATGATCAAGCTTGATATTCTTGAATGTTTTGATGAAATTTGATCTTTGGAATGTAATGTTGACCAAAAAGTCAAAGTTTGACTTTCCAGTATGCAATTGACCAATTTTCCCTTTTGCCAATTCCAAGCCTAAATTGATGTATCAGTGCTGCAAACTTGATGTCATAAAGATCTTGTGAGAAAATCCTTGAGAAATGAGAGGGAAAATTTTGGGGTACAACAGCTGCCCCTGTTCAATCTTCTTAAACCTGAAGAGTTAGATTGGCGAATCCGCCATTTGTGACTTGAAGGTGGAAGATGATTGGACACTAGAGTGCCCAGAAATTTGCACTCGATGATGTGGTGGTTGATTGTGTAGGGAATGGGCTTAAAAGATGCCATTTGGAGAGATGATGGAAAGTTGTCCGAGATGGGCTTGTAGATGCCATCAAAATGATTGCTGGTAGGAATAGAAGAAGTATCGGAATAAATCTCTGGTTGATTTACACTGGAATAGTGGATGTGTTGGATTGAGTATCGGAATAATATCCATAAATGGATTGTATCTAAATCGTATCCGAGAGTTGAATATGAATGAGTATCAGGACGATATTCGTATCTGGAGCGTATCTAAAATTTATCTGAAGGCTGAATCTGAATGAATATCAGGATGACATCCGTATCTGGAGCGTATCTGAACTGTATCTAAAAGCTGAATCTGAATGAGTATCAGGATGGCATCCGTATCTGGAGCGTATCTGAAATCTGAATCTGAATGAGTATCATGATGGCATCTGTATTTGGAGCGTATCTGAACTGTATCTGAAAGCTGAACCTGAATGAGTATCAGGATGGCATCCATATCTGGAGCTTATCTGAACTGTATCTGAAAGTTGAATCTGAATGAGTATCAGGATGACATCCGTATCTGGAGCGTATCTGAACTGTATCAAAAGGTTGAATCTGAATGAGTATCAAGATGTCATCCGTATCTGGAGCGTATCTGAACTGTATCAAAAGGTTGAATCTTAATGAGTATCAGGATGGAATCCGTATCTGGAGCGTATCTGAACTGTATCAAAAGGTTGAATCTGAATGAGTATCAGGATGGCATCTGTATCTGGAGCATATCTGAACTGTATTAAAAGGTTGAAACTGAATGAGTATCAGGATGGCACCCGTATCTAGAGTGTATCTGAACTATATCTGAAACTGAATCTGAATGAGTATCAGGATGTCATCCGTATCTGGAGCGTACCTGAACTGTATCAAAAGGTTGAATCTGAATGAGTATCAGAATTGCGTCCATATCTGGAGCATATCTAAACTGTATCTGAAAGCTGAATCTGAATGAGTATCAGGATGACATCCATATCTGGAGCGTATCTGAACTGTATCAAAAGGTTGAATCTGAATGAGTATCATGATGGCATCCGTATCTTGAGTGTATCAGAACTGTATCAAAAGGTTGAAACTGAATGTGTATCAGGATGGCATCCATATCTGGAGCGTATCTGAACTGTATCTGAAACTGAATCTGAATGAGTATTAGGATGGCATCCGTATCTGGAGCGTACCTGAATTGTATCTGAAACTGAATATGAATGAGTATTAGGATCGCATCTGTATCTGGAGCGTATATGAATTATATCAAAAGGTTGAATCTGAATGAGTATCAGGATGACATCCGTATCTGGAGCGTATCTGAACTGTATCAAAAGGTTGAAACTGAATGAGTATTAGGATGGCATCCGTATCTGGAGCATATCTAAACTGTATCTGAAACTGAATCTAAATGAGTATCAGGATGGCATCCGTATCTGGAGCGTATCTGTTTTGTATCTAAAACTGAATCTGAATGAGTATCAGAATGGCATCCATATCTAGAGCGTATCTGAACTGTATCAAAAGGTTGAATCTGAATGAGTATCAGAATTGCGTCCGTATCTGGAGCGTATCTGAATTGTATCAAAAGGTTGAAACTGAATGAGTATCAGGATGGTATCTTGTTGTACCCCAAAATTTTCCCTCTCATTTTATCAAGATTTCCCCTTACAAGACTCTTTGGACTCCAGACAGGATTAGGGTTTGCTCTGCTGAAGACATCTCCATGCACTGTTGACCTGAAATTATGGTTTGAGTTTGCACAAGTATTTTTGAACTTCCAATGCTTCATGTGACTTTCATACTTCATGTTGGACTTATAAGATTGCCCATACCAAGTTTCAAGCCTTGAATCAAATTTTTGCCCAGTCAATTGGACAGTTGACCTAAAATCAGCTGTATTGGGGAAATGTCAAATGTGGCCAATTTACAGTCAAACCTCATAATTTTTTATCCACATCAACATTATAGACTCATATGAACCATTTGATCAAGTTTGGACCACCACTCGTCAAGAAATTTGATCAGATAATCAAAAGGGCAAAATAGTCATTTTTAGGGTTTTGATTGCAGAAGGGCAATTTCTGATTTTTAACCTAGCCAATGGAAAATTGGGTTCAAGCATCAATTCAAGGACTCAATGGAATCATCTTGACCTAATCACAAGGTTCAAAAGATCTCAAATGCATTGGATTGATAGATGAATTTTCCAGTCAACTGATCAAAAATCAATTGTACACTGAAAAGTCAAACTTTGACTTTTTGGTCAAAATCAAGTGCCAAGGGTCATTTTTAACCAAGATGTGTCAAAACATGAAACGTGTACACCAAGAAACCTAAAATTGAAAATTAGGGTTTAAAATGGAAAATTTTCATAACAGATAAATTTTCTAAGTTATGAAAATTTCATATTTTTTCCCAAATTTTCCCAACTTTTTCACCATGATGAAATTGGATTCAAACAAAACTTCTAACATAAAAGTCATAGTCCTCCATAAAATCTACATCTTTGATTCACAAAGTTTTCCCAAAAGGTGCTTGGATCTCAAGTTATGATTTTGTGAATAGAGGTCCAAAAACTTTCTAACTTAGTGAAATTTTGCCCTAGTTTAGGCAGGATTTTGACCTATCTTCATGGAAATGTTTCACATAGTTCCAATTGAAATCTCAAAATTCATTTCAAAGATGGATTGTAGATCATGTTACAAGCTTTCCAAAATGTCCAAGAACTCTCCAAAATCATTTGTGGTTAGAGAGAATCGAAAGTTTGAAAATGGCAAATTATCACTTTTGGCCAAGGCATTTTGCACATTGATACAACTTGCAATTTTGTCCAAACCATGCTTGTACTTGGTTTAAAGGCCTTAAACCTTTCCAAACTCATAAACTAAATGCAAACACATTAGATTTGGGCATTGTTCTGATCTATGAAGCATTATACAAAGGTTTAATCCATTTTTGGCAAAAAGTTAACAATGTTATTTTAATAAAGTCCACTTTATGCAATTTTGTTTCCCTTGAGCCAAGGACACAATCTTTTTCAGAAAACAAAGTCCACAAACTTGGGGCAAGGTACACCAACTTTGTGCAGCTAAGAAGCAGGCCTGTACAGGCCTTGGCATTGTCAACCTCACCTTTTACTTCAAAAATAAGCAAGTGTGCCAAAACTCCACAACTTTGTAATCTGATATAACCAAGCTTTGTACACATTTCAAACAACTGGAGCATATTACACTAAGCTAGAAACACGAGCTCACCACCTCTCAAACACCCTTTACACCAAAAACCCCATTTTCTGCCAAAACAAGGCAAGTTCTTCAAATCATAAGCCAAAACTAAATCCACTCGTGCGTTTTGCTTGAAACCAGTTCCAACAAACTCCATACAACATACCTAAACTATCCCAACCATTCCCAAGCCACTGTAACTCCATTTACACACTTCACCATTTTCAAATTCTGAGTTTGCAGGTTGAGTTCTACAAGAAGATTCAGGCAAGTTCAAAGCATGCTAAGCATTGGGAAAGCTCAAAGGAACTTCAAGCAAGCTCACAAGTATCTCAGGCCTCACTCACAACCCCTACATTGCCATACTCGAGCTTGACTGAAACATGTATTTCTCAAACTTCTATCTCCTTATTTAGGAATCATTAGGCTTAGGTTTGTGAAGCAAAAATGTAGTCCTCATTGTCCTTGAGCTGTACATATGCATAGTGTAAGTGTTTGGTTGTTGGCATGTTTTTTGGTAAAACCAGTTGTCTGAATGTCATGACTGATTTCATAACATTCTGGGATACAATGTACATTCTGCAGAAAAAGAATGTCATACAGGAGCTACTCAATATGAGTGTTTAGCTGATCATTATGCAATGATCATATTTATTTCATTCTACAAAAATCAGTAAACAAGATTCTTGTTGTCATAACCAATGTTAAGACATCCTGTACTGATCTAACATTTGTGCAGATTTGTTATTCCTGAGAATTTTCAGGAATCTGGTTTATACAGTCCAGGTCAGATTCTCACGTGGACATTAGGTTAACTCTGCTTAACCCTAATCTGGTTGTTAAAGACCTATGACCAAGTCTTGAGGTTAACCCTAATTAACCCTAACTATTTTCGTGGAAGCCCTAACAGAAGAATAACTGGCTATATATTCCTCATGAAGACTGTTGGTGAAAGATACTTTTTGACAGAAGATCAATAAGGGACTGTATAGTTGTAACTACTGTGAGCCAATCAATTATCATTGTGATAAGTGATTTGGAGTAGGATTTGATTGTAAGGGTTGTGTATCACTCAAATCTTTGAAGCACGAGTGTTTGTGTTACTTGATTAAAGCTTTGAAGCAAAGTCAAGTTAGGGTTGTGTACCACTCAAAGCTTTGAAGCACGAGTGTTTGTCACTTGATTAAAGCTGTGAAGCAAAATCAAGTGTATGTACTGAAGAGTGTCTTCATAAATTCATTAATCAATTGTTTAGTATCACTACTATGATTGAGGGGGAGTGAGTAGGAACTCAGGTTTAAGTTGAACTTAGATTAAAGTTGCATTGGGTAGGTCTTAAGTGAAGGATATAAACTGGTTGGTTTATTCCTGAATTAATATCTCTTATAGTGAATTTCCTCCCTGGCTTGGTAGCCCCCAGAGTAGGTGTTGTTACACACTGAACTGGGTAAACAATTGACTGTGTTCTTTACTGCTTTTAAATTTATTGTCTTGAAGAGTGTCAGATACGGTGTCATAACATTCACTGTGACATTAAGTATCTGCTGCTAGAATTTCAATTGGCATCAGAGCAGGCACCCTGCCGGTCTTACTAGGTGAGATCTAGGGATATTATTTTCTGGTGCTATGGACAAAGAAAGAGGATTTGGGAACAGACCACCCATTCTAGATGGATCAAATTATGACTACTAGAAACCTCGTATGATTGCCTTCTTAAATCACTTGACAAAAAGGCTTGGAGAGCTGCTGACAAAGGATGGAACCATCCCACCATAACTGGGAAAGATGGGACAACCAGTCTGAAACCTGAGGAAGAATGGAGAAAAGAAGAAAATGAGTTAGCCCTGGGTAACTCCAAAGCATTAAATGCCTTGTTCAATGGAATTGATAGAAACATATTCAGACTAGTACATCAATGTGAACTGGCCAAGGAAGTTTGGGACACTCTCAAAACTACTCATGAGGGCACATCCAAAGTAAAAATGTCAAGGCTTCAGATGACGACTACCAAATTTGAGAACCTAAGGATGATGGAAGATGAGACCATTCATGAGTTTCACATGAACATCTTGGAAATTGCCAACACCTCAGGAGCATTGGGAGAAAAGATGTCAGAAGAAAAGCTGGTGAGAAAGATTCTCAGATCCTTGCCTAAAAGATTTGCAATGAAGGTGACTGCTATAGAGGAAGCTCAGGATATCTACAACTTGAAGGTTGATAAACTCATTGGGTCACTTCAGACCTTTGAGATGGGAATCAGTGACACTGTCGACAAGAAAAACAAAAGCATAGCACTTGTATCTAATATTGAAGATGAAAACAAGGAGGATGAAGAAGAAAATATTTCAGAAGCTATAGCCATGCTTGGAAGGCAGTTCAACGAACTCATCAAGAGAATGGACCCAAAGTCAAGGTCAAACGTCAAAAACGTACCCTCTGACATTAACAGATCTTATGACTCCAGCAGAAGACCAAAGTCTGAAGAGAAGGGAAATCAAAGCAAAGGAATCCAATGCCATGGATGTGAAGGATATGGGCACATTCGAGCTGAATGTCCTAACTTTCTTAAGAAACAAAAGAAAGGAATGTATGTTACTTGGTCTGATTGTGACTCAGAAAGTAATTCTGAAGAAGAATCTGCCAAACTAGTTACTGCACTAACTGGTATTTGTAACTCTGATAGTGACTCTAGTGATGAGGAAGTGACATTTGAAGAACTGGCTGACTCCTACAAGAAGTTATGTATCAGAAGTGCTGAAGTCTGTCAGCAAAATGAGAGACAAAAAAAAACTCATAGTAAAATTGGAGGCTGAGAAGAAGGCAGGCATTGATACTATAAGTCATCTCGAAGGTGAAGTTCAAATGCTGAACTCAAAACTTGACCAAATGACCAAATATGTCAAGATGCTGACAAATGGAACTGACAAATTAGAAGAAATCCTTCAGGTTGGACAAAATGTGGGAAACAAGTCTGGTCTAGGATTTATGGTAGCAAAGAAATCTATTGTAGATAAGAAGAAGATCAGGCCTGATAAACAAATGTAAAAGCAGATGTCACAACATAGCACTCAACATCAAGAACAGAGAAATATGAAGAAAAAGTATCAAAGATGGAGATGTCATCATTGTGGGAGGTTTGGTCACATAAAGCCATTCTGCTTCAGATTATATGGATATCCTAATCAGACCCCAGTTGTCAAACCTAATCCTAACAAAGCACCATATACTCAACAGTGGAAGAAAAAGGTTGATGCCCTGATAGCTCACACCTCCCTTAGAGTCTCTGCAAAGGAAGACTGGTACTTTGACAGTGGATGCTCTAAACACATGACTGGAATCAAGAATCTTCTCAATAACGTTAAACCTCATACTACTAGTTATGTGACTTTTGGAGATGGTGCTAGAGGAGAAATCAAAGGAGTTGGAAACTTGGACTGCCCTGGAGTTCCAAACCTAAATGAAGTATTGCTTGTAAAAGGCTTGACTGCTAATCTCATAAGTATCAGCCAATTATGTGATCTAGGTTTCAAGTTCAACTTCACCAAGTCTGAATGTCTTGTAACTAATGAAAAACAAGAAGTTGTAATGAGAGGAGTCAGATCTAAAGACAACTGCTACTTATGGGAGTATGAGAACACTAATTATTCTTTTGTGTGCTCTATTGCCAAAGAAGAAAAAGAAGTTAAACTGTGGCACCAAAAACTTGGTCATTTACATCTAAGAGGAATGAAAAGGATTATATCCATGGAGGCAGTTAGAGGGATTCCAAGGCTGAAAATTGATGAAGGAAGAGTCTGTGGTGAATTTCAGGTTGGAAAGCAAACTAGAATGTCACATCCAAAGTCAAGACATCTGACCACCTCTAAGGTGCTAGAACTTCTACATATGGATCTAATGGGACCAATACAGGTGGAAAGTCTTGGTGGAAAAAGATATGACTATGTTGTTGTGGATGATTTTTCCAGATTCACCTGGATTAACTTCATTAGGGAAAATTCTGATGTATTTGAAGTATTTAAGGAACTGTGCAAAAGAATTCAAAGATAAAAAGAAGGATGCATTGTCAGAATCAGAAGTGATCATGGCAAGGAATTTGAAAACAGTAAGTTTGATGAGTTCTGCTCATCAGAAGGAATTAATCATGA
Source organism: Vicia faba (assembly GCA_948472305.1). Lineage (NCBI taxonomy): Eukaryota > Viridiplantae > Streptophyta > Magnoliopsida > Fabales > Fabaceae > Vicia > Vicia faba. Next base: position 19,668,346 of record OX451736.1, on the reverse strand, counting down.
ATTCTCTTCACCCATAACTCCTCAACAAAATGGAGTTGTGGAAAGGAAAAACAGGACTATACAGGAATCTGCCAGAGCAATGATACATGCCAAAAGACTTCCTATTCATTTTTGTGCTGAAGCTATGAATACATCCTGTTATGTCCATAATAGGGTCACCTTGAGAAAGGGAACATCATCCACCATTTATGAACTTTGGAAAGGAAGAAAACCTACAGTGAAGTACTTCCATGTATTTAGAAGCAAATGCTATATTCTGACAGATCGTGAACAAAGGAGAAAGATGGACCCTAAAAGTGATGAAGGAATATTCCTAGGATATTCTACCAACAGCAGAGCTTATAGGGTATTCAATTCCAGGACCAAAGTTATGATGGAATCTATAAATGTCATAGTTGATGATTACCATGACGAAAACAAATGTCCCATATGATGTTGAGACATTCTTTGAGACTTCAATTCAAAAGGATGATATTCCTAAAACTACTTCATCAGAATATAAATCAAAGGAAGCTAACAAAGACCCTTCCATCAGAATTCAGAAATATCATCCTAAAGAACTAATCATAGGAGATCCTAACAGTGGAGTCATTACAAGATCTAGAGAAATCATCACAAACTCTTGCTTTGTATCTAAGATTGAACCAAGAAATGTTAAGGAGGCTTTAACTGATGAATACCGGATTGGAGCAATGCAAGATGAATTGAACCAATTCAAGCAACATGAATTATGGGAGTTATTTCTTAGACCAGGAGGAACAAATATCATTGGCACAAAATGGATCTACAAGAACAAATCAGATGCTGAAGGAGTTGTCACCAGGAATAAGGCAAGACTTGTTGCTCAAGGATACACTCAAGTTGAAGGGGTTGATTTTGATGATACTTTTGCTCCTGTAGCTAGACTGGAATCAATCAGACTCTTATTGGGAATTGCTTGTCTCCTTAAGTTCAAGTTATTTCAGATGGATGTAAAGAGTGCATTCCTTAATGGGTACTTAAATGAGGAAGTTTATGTAGAACAACCTAAAGGATTTGTGGATCCAAACTGCCCTGATCATGTCTACAAATTGAGGAAAGCTTTATATTGCCTGAAACAAGCTCCTAGAGCATGGTATGACAGGTTGACAAAATTCCTCTCTGACAAAGGATACAGGAAAGGAGGCTTGGATAAAACTCTTTTTGTCAAAAATGAAGGAGGAAAGATAATGGTAGCTCAAATCTATGTTGATGACATAGTGTTTGGGGGAATGTCAGATAAAATGGTTAAACATTTTGCTGACCAGATGCAAGCTGAATTTGAAATGAGCCTCATGGGAGAATTGAACTACTTTCTTGGACTGCAAGTCACACAGATGGAAGACTCAATTTTTCTGTCTCAAAGCAAATATGCAAATAACATTGTAAAGAAGTTTGGGATGGAGAATGCCAGTCACAAAAGGACTCCTGCACCTACTCATTTAAAGTTGTCCAAAGATTCAGGTGGGGTTAAGGTGGACCAAAGCTTGTACAGAAGCATGATAGGAAGTCTGCTATACTTAACAGCCAGCAGACCTGACATTGCTTTTGCAGTTGGAGTATGTGCAAGATACCAGGCTGAACCCAAAGTAAGTCATATCAACCAAGTGAAAAGAATTCCGAAGTATGTGAGTGGAACCTACAACTATGGCTTTCTGTACTCTCATGGATGTGAACCAACTCTGACTGGTTACTGTGATGCTGATTGGGATGGAAGTGCTGATGATAGAAAGAGCACCTCTGGAGAATGTTTCTTCTTAGGAAATAATCTTGTCTCTTGGTTCAGCAAGAAACAGAACTGTGTGTCTCTATCTACTGTTGAAGCTGAATACATAGCAGCTGGTAGTAGCTGTTCTCAAATGATCTGGATGAAACAGATGCTTACTGAGTATAATGTCACACAAGATGTTATGACATTGTACTGTGACAATCTGAGTACTATCAACATTTCCAAGAATCCTATTCAACATAGCAGGACCAAGCATATTGACATTAGACATCACTTCATCAGAGATCTTGTGGAGGAGAAGACGATTAAACTGGAACATGTTGCCACTGAACTACAACTGGATGACATTTTTACCAAGGCACTTGATGCTAATCAATTTGAAAATTTGAGGGGCAAGCTGGGTATTTGCCAACATGAAGAAATGTAGCAATTAATTTTGCTTATAACAAGGGATGAGAGAGATATTTTATTTAAGTCTACTATGATTGGGCTAATCATCTGTTTCTCTATTTATTTCCAAAATTTTAAGAAGTTGAATAGGCATTCATATATCTCCCTCCTCTCGCGTTTCTGCAACAATCTCCAATCTCTCAAAAAAAGATTTCACTATCACTGTTACCTATTTTCTAAATCACTCAAAATGTCTCAACTATCCATGTCATCATCCTCTTCAAAGGCGACTGCTTCTTCCGCATCCTCTGATCGAGAACCTAGGGCAATCACAAACTGCATGGATTCTGATGTTCTGGAGATAACTCCTCTTCGTGAACTGGCAGCTCACCCCACTAAGGTCAAGAAGCTGCGAACCAGACATGCAAGAAGATCACAAGCCTCTTCATCTGGTAAATCCTCTCAACCATCATCTTTTGTTCTCTAAAATAGCAAATAGGGAAGGTTATGTTTATGTTCATCAAGCTATAGCTAGACTTGTCACTAGGATTCTAAATGAGAATCACTTTGTACTTGACATTTCTGTACCTTTGAATCAAGAATCTGCTAGTCCAAATGTTGAAATGAATCCAGATGTCACTCAGAATGTTGAGACACCGGATGACAACATTAGGAAATCTCCTGAAAATCGTGATGATCACCAGAACCCTACTGAGAAGGATGTTGAACCCCCAGTTATTGATGTTGATGAAGAATACTCTGACAATGACTTAATTTCCAATATCAACCCTAGCATAGCTAGAAGGATGATGAATAGAAAAGGAAAGCAGGATGCTGCCAAAAGCCTCTCCAAAGAGAAGACTGCTGATGTTGTTCATAAGAAAACTAGGTCTGAGAACAAGACTGGAGTAGAAGCTGTGAAGGATGGATTGTCAAAAGAGAAAGGGAAGGTGAAAACTCGAGTACCTGTAGGCAGTCTCTCAAAACCTTTGAGACAACCAATAGCAAAGAAAAGGAAGGAGCCTGAACCCTCTGTATCTGATGAGGAATCAGAATTTGAGTTTGATGTTAAAGACATTCCTCTCAAAAGGAAACTCTCTTCAAGAAAAATGCCTAAAGTCCTTAAAGTTGCCACTAACAACATCTCCTTTCACCATCCAGAGAATGCAAACAGGTGGAAGTATGTATGTTTGAAAAGGATCGCCTTGGAAAGAGAGCTGAAAAACAGTGCCATGGAATGTAAGGAGATCATGGATCTAATCAAAACCGCTGGTCTAATAAATACTGTGGTAAAGTTTACCAACTGCTATAAAGTTCTTGTGAAAGAATTCATAGTAAATTTAACTGATGGGTGTGCTGATGGAAAGTCAGCTGATTTTAAGTGTGTATATGTGAGAGGAAGGAAGGTAAATTTCTCTCCCTCTGAAATAAACAAATTCCTAGGAAGACCTGATGATGCTTGCCCTGAGCTTGAGGTTACTGACAACCAAGTGTGTCAAACCATCACTGCAAATCAAGTCAAGAGCTGGCCCTTAAAAGGGAAGTTGAATGCAAGCAAGTTGAGCATGAAATTTTCCATTCTACACAAAATTGGTGCAGCTAACTGGGTTCCCCCCAACCATAAGTCAACCATATCCACAGGCTTGGGAAGATTTATTTATGTTGTTGGAACCAGGATAAACTTTGACTATGGCAAGTATATCTTTGATCAAACACTGAAACATGCTGGAAGTTGTGCTATTAAAGGCCCTATTGCCTTTCCCTCTCTCCTGTGTGGTATAGTCATTGCTCAGTATCTTGACATTCTAGTTGAAAAAGATAATGTATGCAAAAGAGCCCCTGCTCTTGGTTTGCACTATAAGCTATTTTAGGGAACACATGTTCCTGACATTGTCATGACATCTGCTGAGACATCAACTGTCAAATCTCATTCCAAGAAAGCTGATGTTATAGATGTGCTGAAGGAAACCTGCAAAGAGCTTGACACAAGGAAAAGGACTCTTGAGGACTTGATTTCTAGACTAGAACAGGAGGAGAATAAAGGACAAAGAAGGGAAGAGAATGCTGATGAAGACCAACATAATGCTGAAGATAGTGGCTCCTTTGAAGATGAAAGTGCTTGAAGATCAGTGCAGTTGACAAGTTTGCTGCTGGTACCTGATGCTGCAAATGACTTTTGATTTTTTTCTCTCTGTGTTTTTATTATTCCTTTTGGATGACTGTAAAAATTAAAAGTACAAGTATCTTTGGCCTATTTATGGCTAAAGAGGGGGATAAGATTTTGTGATAATTTTGGTAGAATTAGACTTGGTAGATGTTATTAAAAATTCTGCTGCTTTCTAATCTCTGATTGTTTAGGGGTTTTAGCCAAAAATATGCCAAAGGGGGAGTTTGTAAGTGTTTGGTTGTTGGCATGTTTTTTGATAAAACCAGTTGTGTGAATGTCGTGACTGATGTCATAACATTCTGGGATACAAGGTACATTCTGCAGAAAAAGAATGTCATACAGGAGCTGCTCAATATGAGTGTTTAGCTGATCATTATGCAATGATCATATTTATTGCATTCTACCAAAATCAGTAAACAGGATTCTTGTTGTCATAACCAATGTTAAGACATCCTGTACTGATCTAACATTTGTGCAGATTTGTTATTCCTGAGAATTTTCAGGAATCTGGTTTATACAGTCCAGGTCAGATTCTCACGTGGACATTAGGTTAACTCTGCTTAACCCTAATCTGGTTGTTAAAGACCTATGACCAAGTCTTGAGGTTAACCCTAATTAACCCTAGCTATTTTCGTGGAAGCCCTAATAGAAGAATAGCTGGCTATATATTCCTCATGAAGATTGTTGATGAAAGATACTTTTTGACAGAAGATCAATAAGGGACTGTATAGTTGTAACTACTGTGAGCCAATCAATTATCATTGTGATAAGTGATTTGGAGTAGGATTTGATTGTAAGGGTTGTGTATCACTCAAAGCTTTGAAGCACGAGTGTTTGTGTTACTTGATTAAAGCTTTGAAGCAAAGTCAAGTTAGGGTTGTGTACCACTCAAAGCTTTGAAGCACGAGTGTTTGTCACTTGATTAAGGCTGTGAAGCAAAATCAAGTGTATGTACTGAAGAGTGTCTTCATAAATTCATTAATCAATTATTTAGTATCACTTCTGTGATTGAGGGGGAGTGAGTAGGAACTCAGGTTTAAGTTGAACTTAGATTGAAGTTGCATTGGGTAGGTCTTAAGTGAAGGAGATAAATTGGTTGGTTTATTCCTGAATTAATATCTCTTATAGTGAATTTCCTCCCTGGCTTGGTAGCCCCCAAAGTAGGTGTTGTTACACACTGAACTGGGTAAACAATTGACTGAGTTCTTTACTGCTTTTAAATTTACTGTCTTGAAGAGTGTCAGATACAGTGTCATAACATTCACTGTGACATTAAAAATCTGCTGCCAGAATTTCACATAGAATTCATTTATGTTAACTGAGCTAGGAATATTTGATAGTTGAACTTTCTGAAAAAACTAGGTCAAGATTTAGGGCCAATGAAATTCTCTTTGGTCTTTGAGAGTTATATTAAGTTTTTTACATGGTTAGAATCGTGTGATCAAGAGCTATAACTTTCATGTTGCAAGTTTTTGTTTTTAAGCACAAATGCAGGAGATACAAGATTTGAACCATGGCGCGTGTTTTCTGATTCTCAAGGATAGGGATGAAGTGAGTTGGGTTGGGCCTGGCTTGCTTCTGCTTTTTGCACCCACCTTCTTTTCTTTTTGCACCCCCCTAGCCTATTTCTCTTGTTTTTTATATTTTTCTCATTTATTTCATATTTTCTGACTTTTATTATTTTTTCTAAATATAAAAATCACCAAAAAACATTTTCTTAATTTTTACATTTTTATTTTATTATTTTTATTAGTTTTTTGGGCATAAAAATAGTTTACTAATAATATATACTTTATTTTCCTTAAATAAATTGCAAATAATTTTAAAATACTTACTTATTTTCATATATTATATTATACACTTAAAAATCATATTGTCATACATATTTTATTTTTTAACATTTTTGTATATATTTTATTTTATTTTCTTGTACATAAAAAATGAATAAATAAATATTTAGAATATATATTTTCTTAAAAAAAGGTTAGGGTTTCTTCACCTTTTCCAAAAATAATCATATTATTTTCCTTTTTTAAGACATTAAATAATTTATTTTACATACATAAAATAAATACAAAAACATTTTTTGCATATTTACATTTATTTGAATATTTAAATATTTGCCTATTTATTTATTTGTACAATAAATTCAATATGGTTGTAATAGTTTTAGGGCTTTATTTTTTAGCAATATCCCTTATTCAAACTTGTATCCCCCTCCCCATATCAATGTTGTAATAGTCTTAGATTTACTTTTATGCATTTTATCTCTTTAATATGCCATGATAGTAAATTAGGGTTTGTATGCAAAGAACCAAAAAATCAAAACAAATAACTTAACTAAACACAAGACAAAAATGCATGAAAATGACAACACAATGCACACAAGCACCCCTAGGGTTTCATCCACTTGTTGCCTTAAAAAAACATGGCCATGGTATGCATGCTAGGTATCTTGGAAAAATCAAAACAAAAATAAAACAAAAAGATCATAGTCCCTCGATGACGCTATCTTGGTTGCCTATACAAAATGATCTAGTCCCTCAAAAACTTGCTAAGATACTTGGCACCATTGCTATCATGGTCATACGATGACCCACGCCCGTCCCGTTTAACATCCAAACACAAGGTTGTTTATCAAATACAATGGTAAAACAACAATGTCAAAGGGTTAAAAAATGTGTAGGAAAGATCTTTGAGTAGGGTAGAAAACTCCTAGTTACTTGATAAAACTTGCAAACCATCCTTGCTAATTTCAAAAACACACAACACAATTTCAAAAAATTTCCCAAAACAAACTTTTAAACATTGAAACATTTTTCAAAAGACAAACACCTTTGTATACATTGAAACAAGAATCATTACAAAGGTTTCCTAGACAAAGGCCTCTTTTCAAAATACTTTCAAAACCACACACAAAAGCACCATTTCAAACAATTGAAAAGAAAAAGAAAGTGATCTAAAACACGTAACTAAGAGCCCATGGAAAACCATGGATGAAAAGGGTGCTAGCAGCTTCCCTTTTCATAATCTACCCCCCGAACCCAAAAATAATCTCAAAGGTCTTTCCTGTGTTTTTTGACCTTTCCTTTGGATAAAATAAAAAGTTAGTGGCGACTCTTGCTAAATTGAAACATTTGCGAACACAAACGCAAAACCTCAAGTCAGTTCTCCCACCACATCACAGAACTGGCGACTATGCTGGGGAAAATTCTAAAAGTAGGGTTACCTTAGGGTTTTAGATCACCTTTACATGCTTATCTTGCTTTAATTGATTGCTTTACATTTGGTTCTATTGTTTGGGTTTGAATCCTCTACCTAAATTTGGGAAACATTCATAGGTAAATAGCAATACGTTATGGAAACTGTGCGGGGTATACCGACATTTTTGAAGCAATAGTTATATTAGTGTAACATATTTGTGGGTACCAGTAGCCTTTGAGTTAATCAAATAGAATATGGGGCCACTGATTGATGTCATGAAGCACTAATGGACTTTTAGAACCTTTACTTGACCATCTTGGCCTTTTTAGGGGTAGTGAGATGACCGGCTTTGGTGCAGTCCAAAGTTGGTAGATACTCGATACTACACTCATTGAGGGTTGTTTTCTTGGAATATTTCGGTCGCCAGTAAAGTGGATAAACTGAAACAATGAACACAGAAAATAATCCAGTGATATTGAGCTCCTTAGAACCTGGTTATTATTTATAGGACAGGTTGAGCCAACTAAACTTCAAGAGGGTACTTACCTATGAAACCCCATGCAAGCCTGAAACTAGGAACTTGTGTGATTTGTTTGTACATATACTTGTGCATAACATCATAACATCATGAAGCATCATATGCATCCACTAACCATTTCAAGGATTTGGATCTTCATCTTTGTTCATGTTTTATAGGTAATGGAATCACTTCGCAGGAAAACTATCCAAGTCAACCTTGTCAGAATTCGTCCTTAACTCAAGGAGCTAGCTTCAAGGATTCCTGAGAATTCTCCATTCACCGAGAGGCATGGTCGTCTCCTCAACTTAGTCAACACCAACAGTGAGGAAGACATGGTGAAAGTTCTCTTCCAGTTCTTTGACCCCCTACACCACAGCTTCACATTTCCTGATTACCAGCTTGTGCCTACTTTGGAGGAATTTTATCAACTCTTAAGGATTCCTATTCTCCATCAACTACCCTACAATGGTACGGAAAGAGATCCAAAGCCTGAAGATGTTTCTCAAGCCCTACACTTGCAACCATCTGATATCATAGGCCATTGGGAAACTAGAAGTGGTGTCAAAGGCTTCTTGTCAAAGTTTTTGTTTGAGAAGGCTCAAAGTTGCTGGAATTCTTTGGACTTACAAGCTTTTGAGGAGATTGTAGCTCTTCTCATCTATGGGTTAGTCTTGTTCCCAAACCCTGACCAGCTAATAGATGTCAATGCTGTCAAAATATTCGTGGCTCGCAACCCGATGCCTACATTGCTTGGAGATATCCTCCACTCATTTCACACTCAAACAATGAGGAAAATAGGTGTTCTCATGTGTTGTACTCCTATTCTAGCAAGTTGGTTTATTTCTCACCTTCCCCAATCAGTCTTGAAGAATGAGCAAGGTTTGAGGTGGTCACAATGATTGATGACTCTTACACATTCAGATGTTCATTGGTGTTCTCGATCCAGAGAAAATGTTATCATCATTGATCATTGTGGGGAATTTCCTAATGTCCCTCTACTTGGCATTAGGGGGGGCATCACTTACAACCCCTACTTGGCTTTGAGACAGTTTGGGTATGCCCGAAGGGATGGCCCACATGACATGCCGATTCTATACTTGGTTTTTGACTTCGACAACGACGATCAAGGACTTCGACAAAGGTTCATCCGAGCTTGGAGGATGCCTAACAAGGTAGACAGTAAGACCTTGGGACACAAGAATTCCACCCCCTTGAGCCTTACCTCAAGTGGGTACGAACCCGTGCCCAAAGTCTTATGATGCCTTACCCCTACATTCTCCCTATGATCAAAGAGCCTGTTATGGAAGGAGGGGTTCCATACACCTTCCTACATCCTGACATGCCAACATCACTTGAAGATTTTCAAAGGAGTTGGATACAGCTCAAGGGAGAGCGCAATACGTTCGAAGCCCAATTCTACGCCAATGAGAAGACGATTTTGGAACTTACTCGTCAACTACACAAAGAGAAGACTCTCAACACCTACATTGCACCAAAGAGGATGTGCAACGTCTTTTTACATTAGAATTTTGTATTATTTTTCCCATGGGGCATTTATGTACTAACAAATTCTATCTTATTAATATGACGTGTGTTCCTTTTTGTTTAAAGCAAATTTGAATTTTTGAATCCTTGAATGCATTACATGAATAACACATCATTCATCATATGCATAAGTAGGTCTTCACACCAGGTTTCCTTATCTCTCTGCTGTTTATTTCAGCAAGATGGATATAGAGCAGACGGTCAGAGACTTACAAGCGCAGAATTCACAGTTCCAACAGCTACTCATGACCTTGGCAAAGGGTCAGGAGGAGCTCAAAACTCTACTGGAAAAGGAAAAGGAGAAAAAGAAAAAGAAGAGGGTTGGTGTGGTTACCATGGGTAGAAGATTTGAAGGTCAAGCTAGAAGGGTCATGGATTTCCCCTCGACATCTGATGAAGGGGTAGGAAAAGGTAAAGGAACTGCAGTGCAATCTGAGTCTGAGGAAGAAGAAGATGAAGAGGATGAAGATTATTCTGAATAGCACTACCCTCCTGCAGACGACAAATACAAGAATCTGGAAGAGCGTATGGCTGCCATGGAGGTACAAAGAGTGCTTGGAATGGACTTTGAGGAGCTAGGTTTGGTTGCTGGGGTTATCATTCCCCCTAAGTTTAAGGTGCCTCTTTTTGCTAAATACGATGGTTTGTCTTTTCCAAAGATGCATCTGCGATCTTACGTCATAAAAATTCAACGACATTCTTCTGATAAAGACCTATGGGTTCATTTCTTCTAGGACAGTCTTTCGGGGACGCAGTTAGATTGGTTCTACCAGCTAGAGAGGTCTGATGTGCACAATTGGGAGGATTTGGCAGCTGCCTTCTACAAACAGTATCATTATAATGCGGACTTAGCACCAACCCGTACTCAATTACAGAGTATGGGAATGGTCTCAAATGAAGGTTTCAAAGTGTATACCCAAAAATGGAGAGACTTGGTGGGACGAGTACAACTACCTCTATTTGAGAGGGACCTGGTAGATATGTTCTTGGGTACACTATCATACCCCTTTTTTAATCACCTGATTGGAAGTTTGTTTGCGGGGTTCACCGAGTTTATTCTGACTGGTGAGAGAGTTGAAGCCGGAATCAAGAGCGGAAAAATTCAAAAAGATGCATCTGCTTCCGCTGCCATCAAAAAGACCTTTCCAGCAAAGAAAGAAGTCTCAGTTGTCTACTCCCAAATAAGTCAAGGAAGAGTTGAGCGCCGACCAGCGGTGGGGGCCGTAATGATTCAGAAGTCTGCAGCTGATCAGCCCAGAAACAATCAACCCAGAACCAACCAAGCAAGGGTGGAAAGGCCTGCACGGTAATTCACTCGAATCAATATGACACCTGCTCAGGTTCTCCCTCATCTCTTGAAGTTAAACCTTGCAAGTTTGAAAGAGGTTCCGAAGAATCCGAATACATCTTCTCCTTACTACCATTCAAACGCCAAGTGTGCTTATCATTCAGACAACCTGGGGAATGACACCAACAATTGTTGGGCCCTCAAAAATAAGATTCAGGATTTGATAGATGCTAAAGAAATTGAATTCGACGCCCCTGAAAAGCTTAATGCGATCTCTGCTCCAATGCCAAAACATGGTCACAATGCCCATGCTGTTGAAGAGGATCTATTTGTCGCTATTGTTGATGATTTGATGACTCTGCTACCGATAATCAAGTTGAATTTGGAATTTTTTTTATTAATAACCAAGTATTAAAAAAATATTTCGCGAATAACCGGGTTTCGGAAAAAATTACGCAAATAACCATGTTTGAGATGGCTCCATAAAGGAGGAGCCATCTCATTTGGCGCATCCTCCCCTTTTTATAAGGGAGGCGCCATCTCATTTGGCGCCTAAGGGCAAATGGCAAGCCCTAAGCCAAGTGAGATGGCGCCTATGTACAAAGTTAGGTCAAAACAAAAAAAAAAATTTTCTTTCCTGCGCGTTGCGTATTAGACAGAGATAAACAAAATTGATTTTTTATTTGATAAAAAATAATTACATTGAACTGTTTTACATTTAAATAACAGTAAAAAAATAGATACAAAAAATACTGGAAAAAAAAAAGATACATCAATGATCCCCAGGAACCCGGTAATGACCCCCAGTTCCGCATCCCCGTCCTCGCCTTTCTCTTGCTGGGTGCCGTCTCGTTTCCTGTTGCGGCAAGGTCGATGGCCCAGCGAAGTCAATGCGATCCGAATCCATAAAATCAGTAAGATCTCCATATCTCGAAGATCCGCTCTGGTACAGTCGGTTACCCATACCCTCGAAGTTTGGTCGTGTTGGCGGTGGGTGGGGTTCCATGGTTGGTCGGTAGCATTGGTCGTCTGAGTATGGGGGGTAGAAAGGAAATGGATCTTGGGGTGTTTGGTACTGTGGATGTTGGGTTGTTTGGTGATATGGTGGTTGATGGTAGGTTTGGTCGGGTTGGTCATAATCTTCTGACATTCCCATATCAGGGCTAAGGCTGGATGTTGAGGGCCCCATATTGGGATATGTGGAAGACTGAAATTGTGTAGGGGGTATGTGGGTTTGCTGGTATTGGGGTTGGTATTGTGGTTGGGTTTGAGGCATATCTGGGTATTGGTAGTTTGGCGGTGGTTGTGGTTGGTAGTACGGCATTTGGTTGTAGTTATGTTGTGGTGGGGAATATGGTTATGTGTTTGTTGGTCTGTTTCTTCTAGGGGGTTGGTTTGAGGTTGATGGATTTTGGGTTTGTTGGTGGGGAATCGAGGGTTGTGCCCATTGTGTGCGTGGGTCAACCAAGTACCTCGGATGAGACACGTGCATATCTGGGTTACTAACCGACCTGTACCACGACATATATTGATCGGTGTGTCACATGTTACCTTGAGTAAGGAAAATAGGGGATTGCAAGATGTAGCGGTGACGCCTTTGCCACATTTTACACCATTCTGGAGCAAAGTCTTTCCAGTTGGTTAGATTCCACTGGGCGTCGACCCTTTTTAGATGCCAGGGGGACAAATCTGTTGGATCACTTGGTATCTCTTGGATCATTCCGAACTGCATCTTCACACGGTCGCTGTGGTGCATCTCCACAATGTTGAACCGAATGAGTGCAGTCTTTGCAGTCCAAGTTGCTGCATCCTCTAGATTTGGAGAATGGTCCAAACCCAAATATGGTCTCCAGACGAACTGCGATAAAATTTAAATCAGGTAAGCGCAAAAGTAATGTATAAATAATTAAAATGAACAAAAGTTAAAAGCTACGACTTACGTCATCTGGGCCTAAGTGATCCAACAGATTCCGGTAGAGTGCGACATTGAATCTGGGATTCTTGCCGTAATCCATACCCCTCACGCAGTACCTATAGGAAATGAGAAACATGTTATTTTTAGCATATATTTTGGAAAGAGAAGAATAGTTATAAATGCTATAACTTAATGACTTACTTTGTTGCGTAAGGGAAACCAAAAGTGTTGTTGTTGATGGGGTTTAAGGACTCCATCCTCCACCAACCCCAGGCTTGTAGTAAAAATGCGCACCCATAAAATGTACATTTTTCCTTGACTGCGTTTTTGCACAAGGAACTGTACAGGTGGGCTAATACTGCAGAACCCCAACTAAATTTTCTAGTTTTATCAAAATTTGTTAGTAAATGTAAGTACATGAAATTTACACTATTTCCCGTACTTTCGGGAAATAAAAAAGTACCAAAAAGTATCATAATATAAGTTCGGGCTTTTACTACTTGGTCATTCTCTGAGGAATTTTCATTTAATTCCATACTTGCATAATGCCGTTTCAGGTCAGTGAGTAGTATTCCCTGCCCTCTTGCTCCACCACCTTCTACCATGTCCCTACCTAACAGTTCTTCACACTGTGAGTTGGGTTGTTGAACCGACCCGTTCACCGCTTTACCGTCAATAGGGAGGCCCAGTAGCATGTACACATCTTCGAGAGTGATGGTACATTCACCTATTGGTAGGTGAAATGTATGGGTCTCCGGTCTCCACCTCTCCAACATTGCAAGGATGAATTTGGAGTCAATGGTGCAGTTGGAGATCTTTATCACGTGTCCAAAACCTGCATATTCCAGATAAGGGACGATGAAAGGGTCGGGAGCCAGGTATTTGTGCGAACGGATTCTGAATCTTTGTGTATCCTGAGATCATAATTAAACAAGAGTAAGATTAATTAAGATGAACAACACGTTTTTTAAAGTATGAAAATGTATAACCAAAGAAGAGACTTACAAATGCAGCAATGTTTTCCCTTGTGCCTCTGTGAGTTTCTCCCATTGTTAGAAGGGCCATTCTTCAGAACGCTTGAGAGAATGAAAGACTTAGGAAGAAATAGAGAGTATGATAGACTTAAGAAATATTTCGTAGCAGAGAGTGAGAGTTGTGTGGGTGTGAGAGATGTTTCATAAGGTATGTATTTATAGGCAAATAATTTTGATGTAGTGGTTGCATGTCTGCGAGGTGTCACATTTGCATGCTTAGGGAGTTACACATAAGCATGCATGCATTTACAAATAATGTAAGGTGTCACTCTTGCAGGCTAGGTGGCAGCCCATGCATGTATCACGATTGGACAGTAAGGGAGGCGCCATCTCACTTGGAGAAATAGTACAAAAATGAATGGTGTCGCCACCCCATTTGGCGAATAAGAGGTGTCACGTTTTACAACATTGGCTCAGGCTACGTGACAGCCTTTGGGATTCCTTTCTCTGTTGCATGCAAGGCCATTGGAGTTGATGGGTGGCAGGCTTACACAAAACATTTATGTGTGTAGAATAGGGCCAGGCTAGGTGGCAGCATAAGCCCATGCATGTATCACGATTGGACAGTAAGGGAGGCGCCATCTCACTTGGCGAAATAGTACAAAAATGAATGGTGTCGCCACCCCATTTGGCGAATAAGAGGTGTCACGTTTTACAGCATTGGCTCAGGCTACGTGACATCCTTTGGGATTCCTTTCTCTGTTGCATGCAAGGCCATTGGAGTTGATGGGTGGCAGGCTTACACAAAACATTTATGTGTGTAGAATAGGGCCAGGCTAGGTGGCAGCATAAGCCCATGCATGTATCACGATTGGACAGTAAGGGAGGCGCCATCTCACTTGGAGAAATAGTACAAAAATGAATGGTGTCGCCACCCCATTTGGCGAATAAGAGGTGTCACGTTTTACAGCATTGGCTCAGGCTACGTGACAGCCTTTGGGATTCCTTTCTCTGTTGCATGCAAGGCCATTGGAGTTGATGGGTGGCAGGCTTACACAAAACATTTATGTGTGTAGAATAGGGCCAGGCTAGGTGGCAGCATAAGCCCATGCATGTATCACGATTGGACAGTAAGGGAGGCACCATCTCACTTGGCGAAATAGTACAAAAATGAATGATGTCGCCACCCCATTTGGCGAATAAGAGGTGTCACGTTTTACAGCATTGGCTCAGGCTACGTGACAGCCTTTGGGATTCCTTTCTCTGTTGCATGCAAGGCCATTGGAGTTGATGGGTGGCAGGCTTACACAAAACATTTATGTGTGTAGAATAGGGCCAGGCTAGGTGGCAGCATAAGCCCATGCATGTATCACGATTGGACAGTAAGGGAGGCGCCATCTCACTTGGCGAAATAGTAAAAAAATGAATGGTGTCGCCACCCCATTTGGCGAATAAGAGGTGTCACGTTTTACAGCATTGGCTCAGGCTACGTGACAGCCTTTGGGATTCCTTTCTCTGTTGCGTGCAAGGCCATTGGAGTTGATGGGTGGCAGGCTTACACAAAACATTTATGTGTGTAGAATAGGGCCAGGCTAGGTGGCAGCATAAGCCCATGCATGTAATATTATTGGCAGCCTTGGGGGGTTGCATCACTTACTTAATTGAAATATTTTGCCTTAGGTTGAACATAACATTCATTCACATAAACTGTAAAATTTTCCAACCTTCGAATCAGTCATCTAACCTTCAAACATTCCAGCATTCATACCTTCATATAATCAATAAACCCAAAACATTCCCACCTTCATACCTAAAACAATTCTACACAATGGCCTCTTCACCACAATTTGTTGTCAAAGCACATTTCAACGGTGAGACATACATGTGTCCCACAGTTGGGTTTTTGTTTAGAAACACCGACAATGTCCGATTTCTCTTAAACGGGAAAGCAAATTTCTCCTACTTTAAGAAAAGATTGGAGGCCAAACTTGAACGAGGCCCGGTATCCCAAATATTTTATCAGAGTCCAGTCTTTTTTGGAAACAACCAAGTCATATTTTATAAGGTTGCAATTGAAGATGACGAGGATTTCCAGAACATGATTTCCAGCCATGTCTATTCTGGAAATGACTCTATTGAGTTGTACGTTCTGTTTCAAGAGCCTCCGGTGACACAGGAGGTAGAGCCTCCGGTGACACAGGAGGTAGAGCCTCCGGTGACACAGGAGGTTGATCCTTTGGAGAATGAGCAAGATGAGGTGGATGCCGTTGATGATGAAGAAGAAGATAACGAGTTAGAGTTGGATGCAATGGTGAACGACGATTCTGACGATGATGGCATCCCAAGTATTCCTACCGACAAAATCTACACACCACCTACGCACATGACAAACTTCAACATGGGCGGAGATGAACCTTCCACGGACTTGTTTTTCCAACCGTATATGCAATCAGATGAAAATTTAAAAGAGAAGGACAAGTTTCGTAATAGAGAGGAATGCATAAGGGCCATCAAAAAATTTCACATGCTCAACTCGGTTGATTATAAGGTGGATCGTGTAAACCCGGAAAGGTACAAGATCAAGTGTGTCCACCCTGACTGCATGTTCAAGCTGACCGCTTCATACAGACTAAGGGGTGATTGCTGGGTCATAGGTTCCATGACTACCCATACTTGTGTAAGTTCCACTCAATCACAAGACCACCGAAAACTCAACCATGATCTAATCTGTCAAGAAATCCTACCCCTGGTCAGCAACGACCCTTCTTTGAAGGTGAAAACAATCATCTCCCACATCACCACGGTTTTTAACTACACTCCGTCTTACCGTAAGGCGTGGTTTGCAAAGACTAAGGCGATTGAAAGGGTGTACGGAAACTGGGAGGAGTCATACCGAGAACTTCCCCGCTACCTAAATGCACTCAAGACATATTCTCCAGGTAGTGTTTATGTTCTGGAAACATTGCCAGCGTACGCTCAAGATGGTAGTCTACTACATGGCAACAGAATATTCAGTCGGGTCTTTTGGGCATTTCAACCATGCATCTCAGGGTTTGCATCATGCAAACCAATTCTACAAATAGACGGGACTTGGTTGTATGGGAAGTACAAAGGCACGCTTTTGATGGCAGTTGCACAAGATGGCAACAATAACATTTTCCCCGTTGCGTTTGCCCTTGTCGAGGAGGAGACCGGTGGTGCTTGGAGCTTTTTCCTGAAAAATCTTCGTACACACGTGGCTCCTCAACCAGATCTCTGTTTGATCTCGGACAGACATGCCTCCATTGAAAGTGCCTATAATAATCCGGCAAATGGTTGGCATGACCCTCCTTCTACGCATGTCTATTGCGTCAGGCATATCGTCCATAATTTCTCGAGGGAGGTCAAGGACAAAACATTGAGGAAAGCGGTGATGAATGCGGGATACGCACTGACACAGCCCACATTCAAATATTACTGCAACGAGATCCGTTTGTCTAACCCAGAAGCCGGTACGTGGATCGACAATATACCGGTCGAAAAATGGACTAGGTCATACGACAATGGCCAAAGATGGGGGCATATGACTACAAATCTTATTGAATCAATGAATGGGGTATTCAAGGGCATACGAAACCTCCCCATCACTGCCTTGGTGAAATCCACGTATTTTAGGATGGCTGCGTTATTTGCCAAAAGAGGTGAAATGTGGTATGCGGTCTTGCAATCAAGACAACTATGGAGTGAAAGCTGTATGAAATACATTAAGGCTGAAAGTGCTAAAGCCAACACTCACATGGTTACACGGTTTGACCGCCATAGCCACAACTTCATTGTGAAAGAGACAATTGACCACAATGTAGGCCTGGCAAGACAAGAATACAGGGTCATTTTACCTTCTCAATGGTGCGATTGTGGCAGGTTTCAAGCTTTTCGTATGCCTTGCTCTCATGTCATTGCCGCTTGTGCGCATACCCATCAAGACGCGCTTCAACTGCTCTCAAACGTTTATAAATCTGAAACGTTGCTCACTGTTTACAACAACAACTTTCCTTTGGTGGCAAAACCGGACTATTGGCCTGAATACAACGGTGATATAGTTTGGCACAATGACCAAATGCGAAGGAACAAGAAGGGTTGTCCCAAAAGCAGGCGCATAACAACAGAAATGGACGATCTTGACAGGTTGGAAAGAAAGTGTGGTTTATGCCGTCAGGTCGGACACAATCGCAAAAACTGTCCGAATCGGGCGTCTGGCTCAACCACATAAATTTTGTAATACAATAAATCTTTTCAATATTTGTGTTGTAAACATTATGGGTTTTCCGTTAATAAAACTGTTCACACAATTTAGGAAATTCAATATAGGAAATTACATTAGGGTTTTCGCGTACAATAATGATTAACGATAATCAATCTAGGAAATTACAACTGTTAACACAATTTCATCTGACCCATGCATCATCAGCATTACATCACTGTCTGTTTTGACTTCCTCCAACCACACATTAGGTCTTCCTGTCGCATGCGAGGTTGTTGTTCGTTTTCGCTGGATCCTTCGAATTTTTTCCCCCTCGGCGATGTCTCCATCTAGCCACCGCATCAACTCCCGCTTCAGACGCTCCATGGAGTGAATGTGCCAGAATTTCATTTTCATCGCAGGTTTCGTGGCGGAGAATATAACGTAACCATCTCTGCTAAAAATCATAGGCGACGTCATTACGTAAATAAGGGAGTACAAAATAAAAATACAGTGCGAGAAAGTGTGAGAAATTTCAAAGAAACGGACGAATTATTTATAAAACAGCAAAAAACCCTAGTTTTGCCCTAGGCGACAAGTGAGATGGCGCCTCCTCTCCTTTTTAAGGAGCATGCGCCATCTCACTTGGCTAAAAGCCAATGGAGGCGCCAAGTGAGATGGCGCCTAGGGCAAAACCCTAGGTGCATGCGCCAAATGAGATGGCTCCTCCTTTGTGGAGCCATCTCAAACATGGTTATTTGCGTAATTTTTTCCGAAACCCGGTTATTTGCGAAATATTTTTTTAATACATGGTTATTAATAAAAAAAATTCTTGAATTTGCTGAAGGTTGGGATTTTCCCAGGTTGTGAAGAAGATTGATGTATTTGTTCATCCTTACCAACTGACTGTCCATTGTTGATGTTGGCATCCAGCGCCTAATGGATAATCAAGAAATCCTTTTTGAAAAGACTCTTGTTATACCGACTCCTGTCAATGATATTTCAATAATTACCATATCCGCCAATCTTCCCAAGGTCTCCAAAAGACTTGTTATGATTACATCCGATCCGAAGATTGTACCGTTCAAGATAACTATGTCGGGGTCTATCCCGTACAAGTCCAACAAATCAATACCGTGTGTTGTACCCCAAAATTTTCCCTCCCATATTTCTCAAAACATTGCAAGGAAAATCTCCAAGTTGCTCAAGATAGCTCAAGAGTTGGTCAGACAAGCTCTCTCCTAAGGCAGTCTACCCTAAATTAGGGTTCTATGTTGCATCAAGATCCTTGAGTCCAAATGACCTCAAGTTCTCCCCAATTTCCTAATATGTTCTCAAGATCATCCATGTCAAGTTTCAAGCCTTGCAGAGGAAGTTTGCTCAGTCAATTGCTCAAAGGTCCACAAATAGACTGTGTTAGGGCAAAAGTCAACTGTGACCTACATACAGTTAAACTTCAAGATTTTTTGTCAACATTTTCATTTTGAAGGATATTTCATCATTTTATCAAGGGTTGATCATGATTCATCAAAGATTGCTCAAAATTCATCAAGATTCAAAAGTTGGTAAATTTGGGTTTTGTAGGAAAAGTCAACTCAACTTTGACCAAGCATAACTTTCTCATACTTTATGATAAATGACCCATACAAAGCTCATTTTTAATAGTATGCAATCCCCTACAATCCATATTCATACCCCAAGTCCAAAAAATGCACTCACAAGAAGTTATGAATTTGGACATTATAGGTCATTTTGAAAAGTCAACAAAAACACCTTTTTTGCCAAAGCTTATAACTTGAGAATGGAATATCAAAATCAAATGACACCAAAGGGTTCGTTAGAGGACATATCAAGCTTTCTAAAAAGTCAAAGAACGCCTCCAAAAGTTCAAAATTGAAGAAGTTATGCATTGTTGAAGTTGGACTTTTTTGCAAAATTGCCAAAAGTCAACTATCCCCAAAACTTCAAATTTTGCCAAATGGGCCCATTCTTTTTCACTTGTTTTGATTTTTCATTGTAGCCCACGTGCCCTAGCTACAGCCATGTGCTCATATCTCATTTTTATTATTTAAATTGATTTTTATTTGAATTAATTTATTTTAAATCAAATAAAATCATATAAAATCTAAAGCTTTGATAACACATGATATTTTGGCTATTTCAAGCTCCAAATACAGCTATTATTATCATCAAATTCGTATCAAATCAAATGTGTGCAAAAAATATTGAAATTAAGCAAATTTGTCAAGTTTGTAAATGGAGATCAAATTAAATATCCAAACATCAATTGGAGGGATTTGGACCAAGTTTGTAAACCTAATGCAATGTACAATACTTAAGCAAGCTGAAGGCATGGAAATAAGGGTTGGCAATCACTTGTAGAGGTAGAACCACTTTGCAAAAATTCACAAAAAAATTGGAAATCAAAATCCAGGTTATAGGCAGTTTCAGGATGCAAGAGTTGTCTCAATCAATTGCTGGCCATCTCCAGAAGCTATTACGATCCAAACCACGCATCCTCAGACATCCATACGTGTTGTAAGTATCACGCAACTTACCCCTGTACTTGAAATCGATTTGAATTATTCTGGAATCATTTGAGAAAACTAATGGCATATTTGTAATCACAAGAACATTTGCAAGCTTTTCATAATATTAAATTGCATTTATCTGGCTTATATGGAGAACCACCATAGTTAGGGTTCTTGGAGTTTTTTTGGGGCTTTATGTTTCAGGTACAATTGGCCCATAAGAAGAACATGGTTGTAATCAGTAGGTCATGACGAATTGAACCATGTTCTTGGAATGTATTTATATAGCCTGGAGAGGATTTTAGAACAAGGCTGCGCTTTTAGCTGCGGATACAAATCCGCAGGTAATTTTTACAGGTTTTGGAGGACAGGGATGAATTCGTGGCATCCGTCCATTGGGTGATTCAAATATTACTCGTGTTTTTCTTCTTTTCTGGAAATTTTTTTATTTTTATATAATATATATTATTTGCATTGTAATAACAAAGACAACAACACGCCCCAGTGGTCAGCACGTCAACGTCCAAGGCATTAGTGGTTGGAGGTCGGGGGTTCGATCCCTGCCTCCAGCAATTTGTGTTTTCTCATTGTTTTTCAGATAATCACATGCGCGCTCAGGTTGAGACTATACCATACTTTCTCATCCATCCAAGCGCCAGATGGCCAAGAGCTAGATCTGGTGGTTAGTGATTGGAGGTCCACCAAGGTGCTAGTCAACGGGCGTGCACCAGATCCAAAAAGTCAAAAGGGCCAGCTTCTAATGGGCCTACAAATTGCTCCTTGGACCTCCTAATCAGGCCCAACTCCTCTCTCTTTTATTTATTTTGTTTTATTTAATTTAATTGTTTTATTTCATTTAATTAATTTTTTAACCAATAACAAAATTCTATTTTTTAATAAAAATCACAAAAAATACTTTTTTATCCAATCCAATTTTAAAACTTTTATTTTATTAATAATTACTAACTAATTAATTTAGGTTTTTTAATTCTAGAAAACTTTAACCTATTTTACAAATAAATAATTAATTAGATTTAATTAGGTATTAACCACTAATTTAATTATTTTTAATTTCTTTCTTAAATAATCAAAAACTCCAAAAATAATTTATTTTTCATTTAATTAATTAATTTAATTTAATTTACTTATTTAACTTAGGATTAAATTCTTTTCTAAAAATAAAAAATAACAAACCAAAAAACCATCTTATTTCAAAAGGGTCAAAACCCTAAATTTCGCACTCGATTTAATCACCCACGCGCTTTATTTATTTTTACCCAATTATGTATCTGCTTACGGATTGTAATAGTTAAATAGGAAATTTAATTATTTTTACCGCTTTATGTTATTTTTCAAAGGGTTTGTCTTTGGCGATGTAAATACCTGACGCCTTATAATTTAATTTCCGCATTTTTATTCCACAAACTATAATTGTTAGATGTTTGATAGTAGGTTTGCATGACAAGACTGAATGCTTAATCTTAAAATCAAATTAGATCACCCTCAACATGTACAAAGATAAAAATAACTGAAAACGACACACTCGCAAATGCGCACTCTTAGTGTACACCCCACTTGGTTACCTTCGTACACGGTCATTGAGTATAAGTCGTTTTAGAGGTCTCCATCTAGTTTAAAAGATCATAGTCACCTCGAAATGGTTTCCTCGGATACTTTTGCCTCAAACAAATGATCTAAGACATTAGGGTTATCGTTAAGGTGTCCTAACATTGCTTTGGTGACCATAAGCCCCTAATTCGAATTGACCCTCAAACTCCAACAATGGTGCTACCTACTCATTCATAGTGGGATAACATTGTCTAAAGGACATTAGCATAGAATGATTCTTTTTTCGAGTAGGTAGATGGTTCTTAGATACTTGATCTTTCAAAAAACAAGACCTTTTTCACACTTACACTCCTTTTCGAACAAAGTTTTCCAAACACTTCATTACACTCTTGAGGATAGAAGTAAGAGTTAAATCGAAGTTTTCAAACAAAAACTTTTTCAAACCCACAAGCACAAAGAAAACAATTTTGAAAACAATTGAGAAAGTACCTAAGAGCCCGTGGATAACCACGGATAGAAAGGGTGCTAATACCTTCCCTTTCTATAATCTACCCCCCGAGCCCAAGAAATATCTCGAAAAAGAAATTTTTCTGTGCTTTTTTCCTTTCCTTGTTGGATAAAATAAAAGACGGTGGCGACTCTTGCTTACCGTGACATTTTGAAAATAAAAACGCGAAACGCAAACCAGCATTCCAAAAACAGTCAGTTCTTCCCACCGTATCACAGAACTGGCGAGTCTGCTTGGGATATTAAGTGGGATGTACCTTAGGAATAGTTCATAATGTTTTCAATTGCTTGACTTGTATGCTTTATCTTTGTGGGTTGAATCGGAGTTACTATAGATCCTAACCCGGATATGGGGGATACCCTTTAGGTAAGTAGCAATAAACTGTAAGGGAATTGTACGGTGTAGACTGATACGGTTCAAGCAGTAGCTACGTTGGTGTGGCACTTTAGTTTATACTGATATCCCTTGTGGCGCAACGAGGAGAATATGGGTCTTCTAAGGGGTTATTAAGCACCAACTGACCTTAACACCTATAATTGACCAACTTGGCCATAGAACAGTAGCAGTATACTACACTCATTGAGACCAAACTCTCGCGATGATTCCGGCCGCAAGAAAAGGTTGCCAAACTGGAATTATGACTGATCGAGGGTGGTCAGTGATATTGAGATCCTCTAGAACCCGGTTACTATTTTTAGGACAGGTTTAAACCAACTAAACTGAATGAGGATAATACCTAAACTCCTAGCCAGCCTGAAATCTAAGGGCTATCTGTGTGACTTGTGTGCCTTTGCCATGTTTGCTATCTATGAATACTTGTGGTGTGTTCCTATCATGACATCATGACATTGCATGCATCTTGCATAAATACTAACCTATTTCAAAGACAGAGGGGATTCATCTTTGTTCTGTTTTGTAGGTCATGGCACCTATGTGTATTCGGATCAGCTTTGTACAGATTCCTACTCAGCTTAGAGATTTGGTTGCAAAGATTCCAGATACTTCCTGTTTTGTCAGAAGACATGGGCACCTCCTGGGTTTGGTCACTTCCAGATTAGATGAATAGATGATGAGTGTTCTGTGCCAGTTCTTTCATCCATTATACCACTGCTTCACTTTCCCAGACTATCAGTTAGTCCCTACTCTAGAGGAGTTCTCTGATCTGCTTGGTATCTCCATTTTAGAGCAGACCCCGTTTATAGGTTGGGAGAAAATCCTTAGGCCGGAAGAGATTGCTTCAGCCTTCCATCTAATAAAGGCTGAGGTAATATCTAATTGGGAGACTCGAAGTGGGACAAAAGGTTTCTTGGCTAAATTCTTGGTTGATCGGGCTAATCAATTCTGGGACAGTCTAGACTTTCAGGCATTTGAAGACATTCTGGCTCTTCTCATATATGGTTTGGTGTTGTTTCCTTACTCAGATTCCTTTGTTGACGTGAATGCGGTGAAGATTTTCATTTCCCATAATCCGGTACCCACTCTCTTGGGTGACATTTTGCACTCTCTTTATGCCTGTACTGCTCGGAAACGGGGAACCCTTATGTGTTGTGCACCATTGCTGGCGAGGTGGTTTATTTCTCACCTTCCCAAATCAATTCTGAAGAACAAGGAAGGCATGGGTTGGGCCTACAAGATTATGTCTCTCTCTCACAATGACATCATCTGGAGTACTAAGGACATGGAAGAAGTGGCTATTATTGATTGTTGTGGGGAATACCCCAATGTTCCACTACTTGGAGTTCGAGGAGGGATCACATATAATCCTTGTCTGGCCTTACATCAGTTTGGGCGAGCTAGGAGGGACGAACCTCATGATTTGCTAATGCCAAGTATTGTCTTTGACTTCTAAGGGGATAGTGACGAGCATCGCCGTTGGTTCATACGAGCTTGGGATAGGGTACACAGGTCTGATCCACATGAGTTAGGGATGAAGACCTCTCTTCCGATGGAACCTTATCTCCGATGGGTTCGAATCCGTGCCCAAAAGCTGGGAATGCCGCACGAAGCTGTCTTGCCTGTGATTGTTGAGGTTGCTGATGAAGAAGGGGTTCCACCTACCATCCTCCACCCGTACATGCCTACTAACATTGGGGCATTAAAAAGGTCTTAGATGCAGCTGAGAGAAGAGCGGGATACTTACAGAGAAAAGTATCCCGAACAAGAGCGGAAGATCCTGAAGTTGACAAGGCAATTGGAGAACAAGCAGATCCTCAACGACTATATCAGCACCAAAAGGAAACAGCCATGGGAGCGCTGATGTATTTTGTTATTTCTAGCTTTAATTTATTTTTCAATTTTTCTTTCTTGTAACGCCTTAAAGGCATTTATCAAACATTGTTTCAAGTTTATCTAATAAAAGTGTGTTTCATTTTGATTTACGAATTTGAATCTCTCGACGTCTTTGAAATCATATCATACGCATTTCATTCCATGCACCTCATCACAGGTACCCATTACAGGTCTCTTATCTTCTTCGCTGTTTATTTCAGCACATCATGTATGCTGAAACATCAACTGATCAAGCAATCAAGGCTCTACAAGCTCAAAACGCTCAATTTCAAGAAATGTTCATGAACCTGGCCAAGGGGCAGCAAGATCTAAAGACTCTTATCTTGAAGGATAAGAAGAAGAAGAAGAAGAAGAAGAAGAAGAAGACAGTCCTCCTGAACATGGGTCACAGGTTTGGGAACAGGCTGCGAGATGAAGTCAATCTATCCCACTCATCTGGAGGGGGAGAAAACCAAGAATAAAGGAGGGTTCCTAGCCCTGTGGTATCTGACCACGAGACTGACTTTGACGAAGACCAGTATCCTCCGGCTGAGGATAGGTATAAACAGCTTTAAGACCGGTTAAGTGCGATGGAGATTCAAAAGGTCCCTGGATTGGACTTTGGTGATCTGGGTTTTTCATCTGGGGTGGTGATCCAGCCATACACTGCTGATAAGAACCTCTGGATCCACTTCTTTCAAGACAGTCTTTCAGGGACTCAGCTTGAATGGTTTTACCAGCTGGAAGGAGCTAGTGTCCGTAATTGGGAGGACTTGGCTGCTGCTTTCTACAAGCAGTACCAATATAATTCCGACCTCGCTTCCACACGTACCCAACTTCAGGGTATGTCTATTGGTGCGAGCGAAGGTTTCAAAGACTACACTCAGAAATGGAGGGACCTTGCTGGAAGAGTAAAACCCCCGCTTGCTGATAGGGAGTTAGTAGATATGTTTCTGGGGACCTTGTCTGGTCCGTATTTCAACCATCTGATTGGAAGTTCATCATCCGGGTTTACTGAGCTAATTATGACCGGGGAAAGAATTGAGGCTAGTATCAAGAGCGGTGAGATACATAAGGGTGCTTCGTGTAGTGCCGAGAAGAAGCCTTTTAAGAAGGAGTCCAATGTTGTTTACAATTTAAAAAGCCAGAATAGACCTGAACACCGCCAAGCTGTTAATGCGGTTGTTATATCAAGACCAACTGTTGCCACACAACGGAACAATCAGCCGAGAGCCGAGAGGCCGCGAAGACAGTTCACTCAGCTCAACATGACTTTGTCTCAGATTCTACCATAGTTATTGAAGACCAACTTGGTGATTCCGAAGGAGGCCCCGAAGAATCCCAATACAACATCACCCATGTACAACCCAAACGCCCGTTGCGCTTTTCATTCTGATAGCCCGGGGCACGATACGAATGATTGTTGGGTCCTGAAGAATAAAGTACAGGACTTGATTCATGCCAAAGAGATTGAGTTCGAAGCGCCATAAAGGCCTAATGTTGTGACTGCTCCTATGCCCAAGCATGGACTGAACGCTATAGAGGAAGACTCGTTTGTGGTTTCTGTGAAAGACATTGTTACTCCATTAATGACTGTGAAGAAGAACCTTCTGTTAGCCGATTTATTTCTGGGCTGCGGTGAAGGTTGCCATCTGTGTGCCGTCCTGCCCACTAGTTGCCATCTTTTGAAGTCAGGTGTCCAATGCCTGATGGATAATAAATAAATTCTGTTTGAGAAGACTTTTGTTCCTTTGGTTCCTACTGAAGAAGTTTCTATAATCACCATTTTTGACAATTCTTCCAAGGCTTCCTCGAGAAAGCCTGTTAGAATTACATTTGTTCCGAGAATCGCTCCCTTGATCATCACTATTCCTAGGCCTATCCCCTATACATCAGATAAAGTTGTCCCATGGCACTACGGGGCTGACGTATATTATCACGGAGTTAAGCAAGACTTGAGTCCTGAAGAGGATGATACTGACGTCAGCAATATTGTTGGACTTGCCAAAGTCAGCCGCAACGGAAGACTTTTCTCCCCCGAGATCTCTCCACCCACTGTTCCGAAGCCTGTTGTTATTATACCGGCCAGTACACCTGTTACTGTCCCTATTCAAGTTCCAACCCTTACCTCTGTTACCGAGTTATCTGATACTCGGGGAAAAGGGACCACCGGTAAGCCTTCCCGGATGGAGGCACCGAAGAGGATTACTGTTGAAGCCTCTAGACAAGAGATGGAAGAAATTTTGAAGATCATCAAAAAGAGCGACTACAATGTAGTCGAACAGCTGGGGCAAACCCCGTCCAAAATCTCTATGTTGTCTCTGTTGCTATGCTCAGAAGCCCATGCCAAGGCTCTGATTGCCTTCCTGAAAACTGCGCACGTGCCATAGGAGACATCAGCTGATCAGTTTAAAGATTGTGTGGCTAGTCTGACTGCTGATAACGGGTTTGGTTTCTCCGACGCCGACTTGACTGCTAAAGGGAAGAATCACAATGACTCCCTGCATGTCTCCATTGAATGCAATGGCACTACCCTATCTCATGTATTGGTGGATACTAGGTCTTCATTGAATGTTTTACCTAAGAAGGCACTAGACCGGTTATACTGTGAAGGGTTTGAGCTGAAGTCGAGTAACATTGTAGTCTGGGCCTTTGATGGGTCCAAGAGGATGGTACATGGAGAAGTGGATATTCCGATTAAGGTTGGTTCTCAGATCTTTGCATCTACATTCTATGTGATGGACATTCGGCCATCTTATTCTTGTTTGCTGGGTCGTCCGTGGATCCATAAAGCTGGGGCAGTAACCTCAACGCTCCACCAGAAGCTAAAGTACCCAGTGAAAGGGAAAATTGTGACAGTACAAGGAGAAGAGGAGTACATGGTGAGCCACCTCAACTCTTTCCGATATGTAGAGATGGATGGGGAGTTCATTGAAACACCGTTTCAACATTTTGAAGTGGTTCCCCAAACGCCAGCATCAACTAAAACTGTTGTTGAAGATCCTCTAATGAAGATGGCTTCCTTCAAGGATGCCTGGGCTGTTGTTGAGAAAGGTGGGTGTGGAAATTAGGGCCAACTTCCTGATTTTGCATATAAGACTAACAAGTTTGGTTTGGGTTTCACTGCAGAAGCTCAAAGGGCTATTCGGAGTGCACGGATCGGAAGTCCTCCCCTGTTTATCAATAATTCAGGAGTGAATGCCATTGAAGATGATGTCGAAGAGTCTGAGTTTAACAGTTGGATCTACCCAACTACTGATGGTGGGATAAGCAATTGGACAGCAAAGGACTTGGCTCCAATTTCTTTTATTACCCAGTAATGAGACTTTTTGTTTTGAATTTGTAACAGACAATGTTTTAAACTTTACGGCCCGGTGTCTTACCCGGGGAACTGTGGCTTTGTTTGTGAGGGCTTTATGTGTGTCATTTCCATATATCATTAATAAAAGAATTGGACGTTTCTTGCATTTCAAATTTTGCACTCCTTGTTTTTCTTTTTATATATTGCAAAATTGCTATTTTACACACACTCACATATACAGGTCTACATCCACTCTGGATCTCACTGGTAACCACTCTGCTACTTCCAGTTATGACTTCAAAAGTCCGATCAACTTAGCCGAAGACGAAGGTGAAGATGATTGCGAAGTGCCTGGTG
Organism: Vicia faba; assembly: GCA_948472305.1. NCBI lineage: Eukaryota > Viridiplantae > Streptophyta > Magnoliopsida > Fabales > Fabaceae > Vicia > Vicia faba. The sequence goes on along the minus strand of OX451736.1, from coordinate 19,639,843 downwards.
AACTTGCAAGACTGTTACTTTAGGAAGAGAGGGCTATACAGCCGCATGAAGAGCCAGTGGAAACAATAAATCTGGGTACAGAGGTAGACAAGAAAGAGGTCAAGATCGGTGCAAATCTGGAAGCTAGTGTTAAGGAACGGTTGATTCAGATGCTGCGAGACTATGTTGAGATCTTTGCCTGGTCTTATGAAGATATGCCTGGGTTGGATACTGATATTGTGGTTCACCGATTGCCTACCAAGGAAGACTGTCCTCCAGTGAAACAAAAGGTTCGTCGAATGCGCCCAGAGATGTCCAAGAAAATCAAGGCTGAAGTGATGAAACAGTTTGATTCCGGTTTTCTAGCAGTTACTTCTTACCCGCAGTGGGTCACCAATGTGGTCCCAATGCCGAAGAAGGATGGCAAGGTTCGAATGTGTGTTGACTATAGGGACCTGAACAGGGCGAGTCCCAAGGATGATTTTCCCCTGCCTCATATCGACGTTCTGGTTGACAACACCGCTCAGCATAAGGTTTTAACCTTCATGGATGGTTTCTCCGGTTATAATCAGATTAAGATGGCTCCCGAGGACATGGAGAAGACAACCTTTATTACTCAATGGGGTACATTTTTCTACAAGGTCATGCCTTTTGGATTGAAGAATGCTGGGGCAACGTATCAGTGTGCCATGGTCGTTCTGTTCCACGACATTATTCATCATGAGATTGAAGTATACGTTGAAGACATGATTGCAAGATCCCAGACTGAGGAAGAACATCTTGACCATCTTCAGAAGCTATTTGACAGGTTGAAGTTATACAAGCTGAGGTTAAACCCGAACAAGTGCACCTTCAGGGTGAGGTCTGGTAAACTGCTGGGTTTCGTCGTAAGTGATGAAGGTATTCAGGTGGATCCTGCAAAGGTGAAGGCTATACAGGAAATGCCATCTCCCCAGACAGAAAAAGAAGTTAGAGGCTTTCTAGGACGTCTGAACTATATTGCCCGATTCATCTCACACCTGACTGCTACTTGTGAGCCAATCTTCAAGCTAGTGAAGAAAGATCAAGTGGTAAGATGGAATGATGAATGTCAGGCCGCTTTCGAAAGGATCAAAGAGTATCTCCAAGAGCCGCCTATTCTGATGCCTCCAGTTGAAGGGAGACCTCTAATCTTATACTTTACAGTACTCGACAACTCAATGGGGTGCGTGTTGGGGCAGCATGATGAGTCTGGCCGAAAAGAGCATGCTATTTATTACCTTAGCAAAAAGTTTACCGACTACGAGACCTGATACTCGTTGCTTGAGAAAACTTGATGTGCTTTGGCATGTGCTGCTCGCCGACTGAGGAAGTATATGCTGACTCACACTACTCTATTGATATCAAAGATGGATCCAATCAAGTATATCTTCGAGAAACCTGCCTTGTCCGGAAGAATAGCAAGATGGAAGATGATCTTGACTGAGTATGACATCCAATATACGAACCAAAAGGCAATCAAGGGAAGTGTGTTGGCAGACCATTTGGCATATCAGGCAGTGGATGATTACCAGTCTATGAACTTTGAATTTCCGGATGAGAATATCATGATAGTGACTGACTGTGAAGAACCTGGACCCGATGAAGGACCTGAGGAAGGATCCCGATGGTCTATGTACTTTGATGGAGCTTCAAACTCTTTGGGAAATGGCATTGGCGCCATGATCATATCTCCTAAAGGCTCTCATACTCCGTTTACCGCTCGACTATGTTTCAACTTCACCAACAACATGGCGGAGTATGAAGCATGGATTATGGGTCTTCGAGCAGCAATTGACCTAAGGATTAAGTTTCTAAGTGTTTTCGAAGATTCCGCTCTCGTGATCAGTCAGATCAAAGGCGAGTGGGATACGAAACACCCAAATCTTATTCCTTACAAGGAGTCTGTGTTGACGTTGCTTCCACACTTCGAGGAGATAACCTTTGAACACTTCCCTAGAGAGGAGAATCAGTTAGCGGACGCGCTGACTACGATGTCTTCTATGTTCAACGTCAATTGGGACAACGAGGCACCCTGGATTACCATTGAAAGGTTGGACGAACCTGCACATTGTTGCGACATTGAGACGGAAGAGGTAGCAGATAAACCCTAGTTTCATGAGGTAAAGAGGTATCTTGAAGCTCAGGAGTACCCTGAGGGTGCATCTGTTAATGATAAAAAGTTTCTGAGGAGGTTCGCGATGAAGTTCTTCATCAGCAATGACATCCTTTACAAGCGTAACCATGATTCAACCTTACTGCGATGTGTGGATAATAACAAAGCAGAAAGGATCATGGTAGATTTACACGAAGGCACTTTCGGAACTCATTCCAGTGGACACACCATGGCAAAGAAGATCCTTCGGGCAGAATATTATTGGTCCACAATGGAAGCCGAATGTTATCAGCATTCTCGGACCTGTCACAAGTGCCAAGTCTATGCTGATAAAGTGCACATACCTCGAGTACCTCTGAACGTCTTGACAACTCCTTGGCCTTTTGCAATGTGGGGCATTGATATGATCGACGAGATCAGACCTACAGCATCCAACGGGCATCATTTCATCCTGGTAGCAATTGATTACTTTACAAAGTGGGTTGAAGCAGCTTCCTTTGCTACCGTAACCAAGAACGTCGTGGCACGGTTTATTCGGCACAATCTAATATGTCGATATGGTGTACCAGAGAGGATCATTACGGACAATGGTACAAATCTCAACAATAAAATGATCACCGAGCTCTGCAAGCAGTTCAAGATACAGCATCACAACTCTTCTCCCTACCGGCCGAAGATGAATGGGGTTATCGAAGCGGCTAATAAGAACATTAAGAAGATTGTGCAGAAGATGATGGTGACACGTAAAGACTGGCACTAGATGTTACCATTTGCTCTTCATGGGTACTGTACCTCAGCACAGACGTCAATAGGGGCAACAACCTATTCCTTGGTTTATGGCATGGAGGCCGTCTTACCCATTGAAGTTCAGATACCCTCTATTCGTATTATTAAGGATGCGAGTTTGAGCGAAGATGACTGGATTCAGACCCGACTTGATCAGCTGAACTTAATTGACGAAAAGAGACTTACTGCTATTTGTCATGGTTAGACATATCAAAAACAGATGATCAAGGCATTTAACAAGAAAGTTAGACGACAAGGGCATCAAGTTGGGGACCTGGTTATCAAGTGCATCATACTACCTCAAGGTGATCCCAGGGGCAAATGGACCCCTACTTACGAAGGGCCATTGTGGTTAAGAACATTTTCTCAAGAGGAGTTATGATTCTAACCACTATGGATGGTGATGACCTTCCTCACCCCGTCAATGCAGACATAGTGAAAAGATACTACGCATAATCAAAGACCCGCTAGGTCGACTGGCCTAGGCAAAAATAAGGGCTTCCCACCGAACCAAAAGGGTTCGGGAAAAAATAAGGGATGAAAATGAAAAAATCTATACACCCGGCAAGTCGAAAACCTGAAAAGGAGGCTTGGGAAAAAAAGGGTATCCTGGTGGACTGAAAACCCGAAAGGGAGGTCCGGGAAAAAATTAGGGATCAAAGCGTAACACTATGTATCATTGGATCACCTTTCAACCAGACTTCGGTATCAACTATCAAGCTCGGACGACACTAATCAATCGAATCTACATTCAACCAAGAAGCAAAGCGACAAGATGCTCGAAAATATAAAGGCAATAGCAGAGTTGGAACCCAGTGGGATTATTCACATAGCTGTTTTGTTTAGTTTTTCACAAATTATGTAAATTCTATTATTCGGTGGCGTTCTCTTACTAGGACGCCAGCCTCTTGTACAACAACGCCTATTTACAGGCCAAACGTCAAAATCAATACAATTCATTTTCAAAGAAATTTCAAACTGTTTTTTCCTTTATCTGTTTTGATTTTGTAAAGAACGTCCAATGTTCATTTTGGATATATGCATTTGACATTAATTTCTACTCATAAATATTTACATGCGAAACAAAAGACAATTACTGGTAATATCAGAAACAGGGGCAAATGAGAAATTTCCAAACTATACGATTGCTCTGTCCACTAGGTACAAAGGTAGATTTAGCTTAAGAATATGTCTAAGGTACTTTCACTCTCCGTAAAGTAAGAAAACACAGTAATGATAGCTCTCCCCATCCGAGACTCACAACTGTGAATGAATCGGTAATATTCTCCCCAAGCAGAGTTTATCTATCATCAGCACTAAAAAGTCTCATTATCCCGAGCGGAGTACAAAAGATCCCCAGTGGAGTTTGAAAATTCTTCCCAGCACAGTCTGAAAAAAAGCATCCCCAGTGGAGTTTGGAGAATCATCCCCAGTAGACTTTGGAAGATCATCCCCAGTAGAGCCTAAAAGGGTTATCCCCAGTGAAGTCGTAACTGAAGATCATCCCCAGCGGAGTTCATCCCTTTCACAAACATAAATTCAACCCCCAACAGGATCCAGTATCATCCCCAGCGGAATTTATCGGTGGAATCCCATACAAAGCATATTTTCCCCACAGAGTAATCTCCTCATCAGTTTATTCCCCAATGGAGTCATCCTCTCCTGCAAGTTTATTCTCACAATCATCTTCATTCGCTACCTCCAGCAGAAACGAAGAATTCAACTCTTTTCTCCAGCAGCTACCCGAGATTTATTTTCCCCAGCTAAAAACATTACATTTCCATACATCCTGACACATGCATATACGCATCATACAACACCAATCTCATTTATTTTGAGAACATCATTGCTTGATACATATCATGCATCACATACACCAATCTCATTTATTTTGATGAAGATGTTTCCCTCAGTCGAATTATCGACCAGTTCTTAAATCTCAACAGAATTATCCTCAGTTGAATTACAGACAAGGTGCTAAATCTCGACAAGTTCCTCCGTCGAATTACAGACAACTCCTAAATCTCAGCAGAGTTTTTCTCATTTGAATTACGGGAGAGTTCTTAAATCTTGACGAAGATGTTTCCCCAAGTCGAATTACCGACCAGTTCTTAAATCTCAACAGAATTATCCTCAGTTGAATTACAGACAAGGTCCTAAATCTCGACAAAATTTTTCCTCCGTTGAATTACAGACGAGTTCCTACATCTCAGCAGAGAAGTTTTCTCAATTGAATGACAGACGAGTTCTTAAATATCGACGAAGATGTTTCCCCCTCAATTGAATTACGAACAAGTTCTTAACACTCAGCAGAGATGTTCTCTCAGTTGAAGTACAGGCAAGTTCCGAAATCTCAACAAAGATCAGACTTCCCCAGCAGAATCTTCCACAACAATAGGTATACAAGCTCTCGCTAAGGAATCTCTTATGTGATCGACACATCTCCAAATGGCATCTGTAAGCCCATTCCCGACATCACAAGGCTGATACCACACCATGCGAGTGCAAATTTCTGGGCACTCTAGTGTTCAATCATCTTCCACCTTTGGATCACGAAAGGCATGAAAGCCAATCTACATCCTCAGGTTTAAGAAGATTGAACAGGGGAAGCTGTTGTACCCCAAAATTTTCCCTCCCATATTTCTCAAAACATTGCAAGGAAAATCTCCAAGTTGCTCAAGATAGCTCAAGAGTTGGTCAGACAAGCTCTCTCATAAGGCAGTCTACCCCAAATTAGGGTTTTGTGTTGCATCAAGATCCTTGAGTCCAAATGACCTCAAGTTCTCCCCAATGTCCTAATATGTTCTCAAGATCATCCATGTCAAGTTTCAAGCCTTGCAGAGGAAGTTTGCTCAGTCAATTGCTCAAAGGTCCAAAAATCGACAGTGCTAGGGCAAAAGTCAACTGTGACCTACATACAGTCAAACTTCAAGATTTTTTGTCAACATTTTCATTTTGAAGGATATTTCATCATTTTATCAAGGGTTGATCATTATTCATCAAAGATTTCTCAAAATTCATCAAGATTCAAAAGTTGCTAAATTAGGGTTTTGTAGGAAAAGTCAACTCAACTTTGACCAAGCATAACTTTCTCATACTTTATGAGAAATGACCCATACAAAGCTCATTTAGAAGAGGATGAAATCCCCTACAATCCATATTAATACCCCAAGTCCAAAAAATGCACTCACAAGAAGTTATGAATTTGGACATTATAGGTCATTTTGAAAAGTCAACAAAAACACCTTTTTTGCCAAAGCTTATAACTTGAGAATGGAATATCAAAATTAAATTATACCCAAAGGGTTGGTTAGAGGACATCTCAATATTTATTAAAAGTCCAATAAATCCTCCAAAAGTTCAAAATTGAAGAATTTATGCATTGTTGAAGTTGGACTTTTTTGCAAAATTGCCAAAAGTGAACTATCCCCAAAACTTCAAATTTTGCCAAATGGGCCCATTCTTTTTCACTTGTTTTGAGTTTGCATTGTAGCCCACGTGCCCTAGCTCCAGTCATGTGCCCATATATCATTTTTATTATTTAAATTGTTTTTTATTTGAATTAATTTATTTTAAATCAAATAAAAGCATATAAAATCTAAAGCTTTGATAACACATGGTTTTTTGGCTATTTCAGGCTCCAAATACAGCTATTATTATCATCAAATTAGTCTCAAATCAAATGTGTGCAAAAAAGCTTTAAATTAAGCAAATTTGGCAAGTTTGTAAACGGAGATCAAATCAAATATCCAAACATCAATGTGGAGGGATTTGGACCAAGTTTGTAAACCTAATGCAATGTACAATACTTAAGCAAGCTGAAGGCGCGAAAATAAGGGTTGGCAATCACTTGTAGAGGCAGAACCACTTTGCAAAAATTCACAAAGAAAATTAGAAATCAAAATCCAAGTTAGAGGCAGTTTCAGGACGCGAGAGTTATCTCAATCAATTGCTGGCCATCTCCAGAAGCTATTACGATCCAAACCACGCATCCTCAGGCATCCATACGCGCTGTAAGTATCACGCAACTTACCCCTGTACTTGAAATCGATTTGAATTATTCTGGCATCTTTGAGAAAACTAATGCCATATTTGTAATCACAAGAACATTTGCAAGCTTTTCATAATATTCAATTGCATTTATCTGGCTTATATGGAGAACCACCATAGTTAGGGTTCTTGGAGTTTTTTTGGGGCTTTATGTTTCAGGTACAATTGGCCCATAAGAAGAACATGGTTGTGATCAGAAGGTTGCACTTTTAGCTGCAGATACAAATTCGCAGGTAATTTTTACATGTTTTGGAGGACAAGGATGAATTCGTGTCATCCGTCCATTAGGTGATTCAAACATTACGCGTGTTTTCTTCTTTTCTGGAAATTGTTTTGTTTTTATATAATATATATTATTTGTATTGTAATAACAAAGACAACAACACGCCCCAGTGGTCAGCACGTCAGCGTCCAAGGAATTAGTGGCTGGAGGTCAGGGGTTCGATCCCTGCCTCCAGCAATTTGTGTTTTCTCATTGCTTTTCAGATAATCACATGCGTGCTCAGGTTGGGACTATACCATACTCTCTCATCCATCCAAGCGCCAGATGGCCAAGAGCCAGATCTGGTGGTCAGTGATTGGAGGTCCACCAAGGTGCCAGTCAACGGGCGTGCACCAGATCCAAAAAGTCAAAAGGGCCAGCTTCTAATGGGCCTACAAATTGCTCCTTGCACCTCCTGATCAGGCCCAACTCCTCTCTCTTTTATTTATTTTGTTTTATTTAATTTAATTGTTTTATTTCATTTAATTAATTTTTTAACCAATAACATAATTCTATTTTTTAATAAAAATCACAAAAAATACTTTTTTATCCAATCAAATTTTAAAACTTTTATTTTATTAATAATTACTAACTATTTAATTTAGGTTTTTAATTCTAGAAAACTTTAACCTATTTTACAAATAAATAATTAATTAGATTTAATTAGGTATTAACCACTAATTTAATTATTTTTAATTTCTTTCTTAAATAATCAAAAACTCCAAAAATAATTTATTTTTCATTTAATTAATTAATTTAATTTAATTTAGTTATTTAACTTAGGATTAATTTCTTTTCTTAAAATAAAAAATAACAAACCAAAAAACCATCTTATTTCAAAAGGGTCAAAACCCTAAATTTCGCACTCGATTTAATCGCCCGCGTGCTTTATTTATTTTTACCCAATTATGTATCTGCTTACGGATTGTAATAGTTAAATACGACATTTAATTATTTTTACCGCTTTATTTTATTTTTCAAAGGGTTTGTCTTTGGCGATGTAAATACCTGACGCCTTGTAATTTAATTTCCTCATTTTTATTCCGCAAATTATAACTGTTAGATGTTTGATAATAGGGTTTGCATGACAAGACTGAATGCTTAATCTTAAAATCAAATTAGATCACCCTTAACATGTACAAAGATAAAAATAACTGAAAATAACACACTCGCACATGCACACTCTTAGGGTACACCCCACTTGGTTGCCTTCGTACACGGTCATTGAGTATAGGTCATTTTAGAGGTCACAGATCATAGTCGCCTCGAAACGGTTGCCTCGGATACTGTTTCCTCAAACAAATGATCTAATACATTAGGGTTATTGTTAAGGCGTCCTAACATTGCTTTTGTGAATGTAACCCCTAATTCGAATTGACCCTCAAACTCCAACGACGGTGCTACCTACTCATTCATAGTGGGATAACATTGTCTAAAGGATATTAGCATAGAACGATTATTTTTTCGAGTAGGTAGATGGTTCTTAGATACTTTCTCTTTCAAAAAACAAGACCTTTTTCACACTTACACTCCTTTTCGAACAAAGTTTTCCAAACACTTCATTACACTCTTGAGGACAGAAGCAAGAGTTAAATCGAAGTTTTCAAACAAAAACTTTTTCAAACCCACAAGCACAAAGAAAATAATTTTGAAAACAATTAAGCAAGTACCTAAGAGCTCATGGATAACCACGGATAGAAAGGGTGCTAATACCTTCCCTTTCTATAATCTACCCCCCGAGCCCGAGAAATATCTCGAAAAAGGAATTTTTCTGTGCTTTTTTCCTTTCCTTGTTGGCTAAAATAAAAGACGGTGGCGACTCTTGCTTACCGCCACATTTTGCGAATACAAACGCGAAACACAAACCAGCATTCCAAAAACAGTCAGTTCTTCCCACCGTATCACACCGTGGAACTATGGGGGAGAGATCTTTTACCACGATGTTAAACAAATTGAATTAACTGAAGAAAGTTCTGATGAAGAGACTTTTGACATTGGAAACATTGCCGGAACGAGCAAAATCACCTGCAGTGGAAGAATTTTCTCTCTCGAGATTGCTCCTCCAAGGGAAATCTTCGGACCCTCAGCCGCTCCTAAGGTTACTCCTGTACCGATCAACATATCTGCAAGAACTCCAGTCATTAAGGAAGTTGTGAATCCTGTGGTTGTCCCCTTTGCTGCTGCTGATGATAGAGGGAAAGGGATCCAAGAAGAGCCTGTCAGGATAAAGGCTCAGCCGTTGATCATCCCTGAAACCTCTCAAAAAGAAATGGAAGAGATTTTGAAAGTAATCAAGAAAAACGATTATAATGTTGTTGAGCAACTGGGGAAAACCCCCTCAAAAATCTCTATGTTGGCCTTGATTCTTTGTTCAAAAGCTCATGCTAAAGCTTTGATCAGATTCTTGAAGACAGCCCATGTGCCCCAGGAAACCTCCGTAGACCAGTTCTAGGAATGTGTAGCTAGTCTAACAGCAGACAACAGTCTAGGATTCTCTGATGCTGATCTAACAATCAAAGGGAGAAAACATAATGACGCTTTGCATGTCTCAGTAGAATACAGAGGGACTACTCTGACACACGTTCTGGTAGACACTGGTTCATCATTGAACGTCCTACCAAAGAAAGCATTGGATAGGCTAGATTGTGAAGTATTAACTTTGAAGCCCATCAACATCAATGTCAGAGCCTTTGATGGATCTAAAAGGATGGTCCACATGGAGGTGGACATCCCGATTAAAGTGGGAACTGAAACCTTCAACTCCACATTCTATGTCATGGACATCCGTCCCTCATATTCTTGCTTGTTGGGAAGACCTTGGATTCATCATGCTGGAGCTGTTACTTCTACTCTGTATCAGAAGCTCAAGTACTCTGTCCAGGGGAAAATTGTGACTGTTCACGACGAAGAGGAATACATGATAAGCCATCTTAATTCTTTCCGCTATGTAGAATTGGATGGTGAATTCATCGAAACCCCCTTTCAGCATTTTGAAGAGGTAGCTCAGGAGATTGCGGCAGCCAAGACAGTGCCGTCTGTACCCATGATTACTTGACCTCTGCCTCAGATGTCGTCTATCAAAGATGCAAAGGCTGTGATTGAAGAAGGAGGAAGCACAATCTGGGGGCAGCTCCCCGATTTTCCTTTCAAATCTGATAAATTTGGCTTGGGCTTCACTGCTTCTTCACAAAAGGTTGTGCGTCGCTCCCGGGCTGGAGGGCCACCAGTGAAGATCACCCATCATGGAGTCAATGCTTTGGAGGATAGTGAAGAGGAGAGCAATATGGAAGACTGGATTTTGCCTACTGTGGACGGAGGACTATGCAATTGGGAGGCAAAGGACTCTGTTCCCATTACTTTCATCAATCAGTAATTTATCTTTCGAAAATTTCTGTTGGTTTGTAATAATTCTTAAACAATTCGTACACTTTTAACCATGTGCCTTACCCGAGGCATATAGGTCCATTTGTAAGGGTTTGATTTTTCATCTTCATATGCCATTTTAATGAATCATGGACGTTTTCATATATAAACTTTTGTGTTCATTTTCCTTCTTTTTACATTTTATTTGTTTAAAGGTGGCTATCCCTTACACACACCCACACTCATCAATGCAGGTACCCATCCATTCCAGATTCCATGGGTAACAATTATGCTATGGCCTTCAGTGACTCTGAAGATCTGGTCTACCATGCCGAATATGAAGGTGATGAAGACTGTGAAGTGCCTGGAGAATTGGCTAGACTGTTACAATAGGAAGAAAGGGCTATTCTACCTCATGAGGAGTTATTAGAGACAATCAACTTGGGTACAGAGGAAGACAGAAAGGAAGTTAGAGTGGGTGCCAACCTAGAGCCAAGTGTCAAGGAGCGCTTAGTTCAGCTGTTGAATGAATATGTTGAGATCTTCGCCTGGTCTTACGAAGACATGCCGGGACTTGATACAGATATTGTGGTTCACCATCTCCCTATAAGAGAAGACTGTCTACCAGTTAAACAGAAAGTTCGCCGCATGAGGCCCGACATGTCTGAAAAGATCAAAGCAGAAGTTATGAAGCAGTTCAATGTTGGATTTCTTGCTGTTACTTCCTATCCATAATGGGTTGCTAACATTGTGCCCGTGCCTAAAAAGGATGGCAAAGTGAGAATGTGCGTGGATTACAGAGACTTAAACAGGGCTAGACCTAAAGATGACTTTCCACTACCGCACATTGACATCTTGGTAGACAATACAGCTCAGCACAAGGTATTTTCTTTCATGGACGGATTTTCAGGGTATAACCAGATCAAAATGGCCCCTGAGGACATGGAAAAAACTACCTTTGTTACACAGTGGGGTACATTCTGTTACAAAGTGATGTCATTCGAACTGAAGAATGTCGGGGCAACCTATCAACGCGCCATGGTAGCTTTGTTTCATGATATGGTACATCATGAGATAGAGGTCTACGTAGTCGACATGATAGCCCGTTCACAAACTGAAGAAGAACACCGCAACCATTTGCAAAAGCTGTTTGTCAGGTTGAAAGAGTACAAGCTCAGACTGAACCCTAGCAAGTGCACTTTCAGAGTCAGGTCTGGTAAACTCTTGGGTTTCATTGTCAGCAACAAAGGCATCGAGGTTGATCCAGCCAAAGTCAAAGCTATACAAGAAATGCCCGCCCCTCGCACTGAGAAGGAGGTTAGAGGTTTCTTGCGACGCCTAAACTACATTGCAAGGTTCATCTCTCACCTAACATCTACCTGTGAACAAATCTTCAAGCTGTTGAAGAAAGGTCAGGTGGTTAAATGGAATGATTACTGTCAAGTTGCTTTCAATAAAATCAAGGAGTAGTTGCTAGAACCTCCTATCTTGATGCCACCCGTCGAAGGAAGGCCGCTAATCATGTATCTGACCGTCCTGGAGAATTCAATGGGGTGCGTATTGGGCCAACATGACGAGTCTGGCCGAAAAGAGTATGCCATTTATTACCTTAGCAAAAAGTTTACCGACTGTGAGACCCGATACTCACTGCTTGAGAAAACTTGTTTCGCTTTGGTATGGGCTGCTCGCCGGCTGAGGCAGTATATGTTGACTCATACCACTTTGCTGATCTCTAAGATGGATCCGATCAAGTACATCTTTGAAAAGCCTGCTCTATCTGGAAGAATCGCTAGATGGCAGATGATCTTGATCGATTACGATATAAAGTACACAACCCAAAAAGCTATAAAGGGGAGTGTGCTAGCCGATCATCTGGCCTATCAAGTTGTCGAAGATTACCAATCCATGAGGTTCGACTTCCCCGATGAAGACATTATGACTTTGGATAACATTAAAGACTTTAGACCATATGAAGGACCTGAACAAGGATCCCGATGGACCCTGTACTTTGATGCTGCCTCCAATGCACTTGGCAACGGTATCGGTGCAATACTTATTTCTCCAGAAGGTTGCCATACACCTTTCACTGTTAGACTCTGCTTCAGCTGTACCAATAACATGGCCGAGTATGAAGCTTGTATCTTTGGTCTCAAGGCTACTATTTACTTGGGAATCAAATCTCTGGTTGTATTTGGGGACTCAGCTTTATTTATCAGTCAAATCAAAGGAGAGTGGGATACTAAGCATCCAAACCTCATCCCTTACAAAGAACATGTCCTGACATTGTTACCTCAGTTCGAGCAGATTACCTTCGAGCACTTCCCGCGAGAAGAGAATCAGCTAGCAGATGCTCTAGCTACAATGTAGTCCATGTTTAAACTTAACTAGGATAATGAGGCTCCTCAAATCACCATTGATTGGATGAACGAACCTGCACATTGTCACGAGATTAATACCGAAGAAGTAGTGGACCGATCGTGGTTTCATGACGTCAAAAGGTATCTCGAGGCTATAGAATAACCTGAAGGAGCTTCATTCAACGACAAAAAGTTTTTAAGGAGGTTCTCAGCTAAGTTCTTCCGGAGCAATGGTATCCTGTACAAGTGCAATCATGATTGCATTCTACTCCGTTGTATGGACAAGGTTCAGGTTGAGTAGATCATGGCTGAACTGCACAATGGTACCATTGGCACTCACTCTAGCGGACATACGATGGCTAAGAAGATTCTACGGGCAGGCTATTACTGGTCTACCATGGAAGCTGACTGCCATCAACATTCCCGTACTTGTCACAAATGTAAAATCTATGCGGACAAGGTACATATACCTCCAGTTCCTCTCAATGTCTTAACAGCTCCTTGGCCATTCACAATGTGGGGAATCGACATGATTGGAGAGATCAAGCCTACAACATCCAATGGACACCGTTTCATCCTGGTGGCCATTGATTACTTTACCAAGTGGGTCGAAGCTGCTTCCTTCGCATCCGTCACAAAGAATGTTGTTGCCCGCTTCATCAAGTAGAACCTCATTTTCTGGTATGGTATCCATGACAGGATCATTACTGACAACGATACAAACCTGAACAATACTATGATCACCACTTTGTGCGAGCAGTTCTAGATTCAACATCACAATTCATCTCCCTATCGGCCAAAGATGAACGGTGCTGTCGAAGCTGCGAACAAAAATATCAAGAAGATCATTCAAAAGATGACAGTCACCTACAAGGACTGGCATGAGATGTTATCGTTGCTTTGCACGGGTACCGTACCACGGCATGAACATCAACTGTGGCAACACCCTATTCTTTGGTATACGGCATGGAAGTTGTTTTACCTATCGAGGTTCAGATTCCCTCCTTGAGAATCATGAAAGATGCTGGTTTGAGTGAAGACGATTGGATTCAGACCCGGCTTGATCAACTTAACTTGATTGACGAAAAGCGACTTACTGCTGTTTGTCATGGTCAGACGTATCAAAAACGGATAATCAAGGCATTCAACAAGAAAGTCAGGCGCCAGGTTTATCAAGTCAAGGACCTTGTAATCAAGCGGATCATCTTGCCGCAAAGTGATCCCAGGGGCAAATGGACTCCTACCTACGAAGGACCATTTGTAATCAAAAACATCTTTTCTGGTGGGGCAATGACCCTGACCACCATGGACGGTGATGACCTGCCGCACCTACGAACGCATATATAGTCAAAAGACACTACACATAAACGACTCGGCAAGTTGAAAACTCGAAAGGGAGACTTGGGCAAAAATGGGCATCCCGGTGAATCGAAAACCCGAAAGGGCGGTTCAGGCAAAAATTAGGGATAAATAAAAAAAATCTATACACTCAGCATGTTGAAAACCCGAAAGGGAGACTTGGGAAAAAATGGGTTTCCCGGTGGATCGAAAACCCGAAAGGGCGGTCCAGGCAAAAGTTAGGGAATTAAAGCGTATGACTATGTCTCGTCGGATCACTTTAAGGACAATATCTTCACGAACAAGCTCCTGGATTTTGATCAACCCAATCATCTTCGAACGAAGCAACGAATGGACAAGATATCCAGAGTTACGAAGGCTGTAGCAGAATGGGAACCCCATGGAATTTTTACACATAACCATCTTTCTTTGTATAAACTTTTCTCATTTTTTTATGACAACATTCTCTTACTAGGATGTTTGTCTCCTTTGTACAAAATACTTACACAAAGTTAATACAAAGATACTTCAAAGTGCAGAAAACTATTTGCCTTTTCTTCTTTTTACACTTGTGTTTTATTTGAAAACGTCCAATGGTTTATTAAATGAGCATGTGCATTTGAATATAATTGCTGTTTACAAATAAACGAAATGTGAAAGAATAATTACTGACAGGTTGAAAGGATAGGGAAACGTCTTTAGGCTATTCTAAGAGAAATCCCTTACAATACATTATCTAGATTCCCCGGCGGAGCTAAAACCTTGAAATACATATCCCCAGCGGAATTAAATTTCAAAATCCTCGCCAGAGTTAAACTTCAAACTCCCAATTCCCGGCGGAGTTATATTTCAAACCATTAATCCACCATAAGAGTTAAATTTTCAAACTCCTAATCCTCAGCGGAGCAAAAACTTTGAATTACAGACCCTTAGAGGAGATGAAACCTTCTTCCCCAATTGAGTCAATTTTCAAACTACCAATTCCCAGTGGAAACCATTCAATTTTCCCAGATTCCCCAACAAGTTGTCTTAAAGTCTGAGAGTCAACCAGATAACAGTTAACTTTTATCCCCCAACCTCCGGATAATTCCCTATTATATTGGCATACAACCCAAACTCTTGAACTTTTTCCAAACAGGAATAAGTTTTTTCCCCAGAGAGTCTTGAACTTACTTTCTAGCAGGATAGCTACTCCCCAGCAGTATAGTTATTCCCCACAGAGTTTTTACTCCCCAACATAATGAAGATTCTCATTCTTAACTCCCCAGTTTGAAGTCCCCAAGGATTCAAATTCCCCTAGCAGATTGAAGATTCTCATTCCTGATTCCCCAGTGAAGTTTCCAGAGTCTTCATTACTTTCCAGCATGAATTTTTTAGAATTTTTAATCCCCTGCAGAGCGAAGATTCTCGTACTCACTTCTCTAGTGAAGCCCCCAGGTTTCAATTTCCCCAGGAGATCGAAGTTTCTCATTCTTAATTCTCTGCAGAAGCCATCAGAGTCTTCCTTATTTCTCCAACAGATCAAGGTTTTTCTTTCATCTAATCCCCAGTAGAGATTCATCAGAGTTCCCTTATTCCCCAGCCAAGTAAGGATTCCCATGGTGTAATTCCCAACCATAGTCATCAATGTTCTCGGGATTCCCCAAGCAGGTTTCTCAAGCAGTTTGACATTACTTCCCCAAGAAGAATTTTTGTCAACACTCCAACTCCAAAGACTTGAAGGATCCCTATATCCCCAGGAAAGTCAGGAAGGATTCTCACATCCCTACAGAAGTTGTCAAAGTTCTTGTTAATCCCCACAAGTTGCCAAGGATTTTTCTATCCCCAACAATGGTCCAAGGATTTCTCATCCTCAGCAATCAAAGATTTTGAATCTCCAACAGCGGTCAATGATTTATTTTCCCCGGCAGCAGTCAAGGATTTTGGTATCTCCAACCATCAAGGATTTATTTTCCTCAGCAAGACAATTAATCAGCTTACATGCGCATACATTACATCCATATATCATAAACATTGATAAGACACATTTTATTGCATCATACATTTCATGCAACATAACTTTGTGTTTTAGCTAACATTTTACCCTTTTCAGGATAAGATTAAAATCTACCTTTACCAAAAATTCAAAGATTTCAGATACAGTACGGATACACTCCAGGACATGGAAGTCATTATGCCACTCATTCAGATTTCTTATTCAGATACAGTATGGATACACCCCAGACACGGAGGTCATTCTATTACTCATTAAGAATTCCAAGTCAAGATACAGTACGGATATGCTCCAGACAAGGATGTCATTTTATTACTCATTTAGACTTCAACAATAAAATACAGATTAGATACGCTCCAGACACGGAAGCCATTCTATTTCTCATTCAGATTCAACTCTCAATTTCAAGCCCAGATACACTCAAGACACGGATGCCATTCTGTCACTCATTCAGACTTCAACAATCAGATACAGATTAGATACGCTCTAGATACAGAATCCATTCTATTTCTAATTCAGATTCAACTATCAATTTCAAGCCCAGATACACTCCAGAAACGGAAGTCATTCTGTCACTTATTCAGATCCCAGTTATAGTTCAGATACACTCCAAACACGGAAGTTATTCTGCTACTCATACAGATCTCAACCTACAGATACAATCCAGATAAGCTCCAGACACGGTAGCCATTATGTCACTCATTCAGACCTTTTCCCCAGCCCAGAGATGCTCCAGACACGGAAGTCATTCTGTCGCTTATTCAAATTTCAGACTCAGATACAATACAGATACACTCCAAACACGACAATCATTCTGTTATTCATTCAAATTCAAATATAGTTACAGCTCTGATACGCTCCAGACACGGACGCCATTCCCTTGCTCATACAGATCCAATCTCCAGATACAACTCAAACACATTCCAGATACGGATACCTTTCTGTTGTTCATTCTCCTGATTTTCAACAAACATCCTTGGATGGCATCTTTAAGCCCATCTCTGACAAGATTTTGTCACCTCTCCAAATGGAATCTTTAAGCCCATTTCCTCAACTACATTTTGACGAGTGCAAATATACGGGCACTCTAGTGTACAATCATCTTTTACCTTCGAGTCACGAACGGCAAACTCGCCAATCTAACTCTTCAGGTTCAAGAAGATTGAACAGGGGCAGCTGTTGTACCCCAAAATTTTCCCTCTCATTTTATCAATATTTCCCCTTACAAGACTCTTTGGACTCCAGACAGGATTAGGGTTTGCTCTGTTCAAGACATCTCCTTGCACTGTTGACCTGAAATTAGGGTTTGAGTTTGCACAAGGATTTTTGAACTTCCAATGCCTCATGTGACTTTCATACTTCATGTTGGACTTATAAGATTTCCCATACCAAGTTTCGAGCCTTGAATCAAATTTTTGCCCAGTCAATTGGACAATTGACCTAAAATCAGCTGTATTGGGGAAAAAGTCAATTGTGGCCAAATTATAGTCAAACCTCATAATTTTTTATCCACATCAACATTATAGACTCTATGAACCATTTGATCAAGTTTTGACCACAACTCCTCAAGAAATTTGATCAGATCATCAAAAGGGCAAAATAGTCATTTTTAGGGTTTTGACTATAGAAGGGCAATTTCTGATTTTTAACCTAGCCAATGGCAAATTGGGTTCAAGCATGGATTCAAGGACTCAATGGAATCATCTTTACCTAATCACAAGGTTCAAAAGATCTCAAATGCATTAGATTGACAGATGAATTTTCCAGTCAACTGATCAAAAATCAACTGTACACTAAAAAGTTAAACTTTGACTTTTTGGTCAAAATCAAGTGCCAAGGGCCATTTTTCACCAAGATGTGTCAAAACATGAAACTTGTTCACCAAGAAACCTAAAATTGAAAATTAGGGTTTAAAATGGAAAATTTTCATAACAGAGAAATTTTCTAAGTTATGAAAATTTCTTATTTTTCCCCAACTTTTCCCAACTTTTTCACCATGATGCATTTGGATTCAAACAAAACTTACAACATAAAAGTTGTAGTCCTCCACAAAATATACAACTTTTATTCATAAAGTTTTACCAAAATATGCTTGGATCTCAAGTTAAGATTTTGTGAATAGAGGTCCAAAATCTTTCTAACTTTGTGAAATTTTGCCCTAGTTTAGGCAGGATTTTGACCTATCTTCATGGCAATTTTTCACATAGTTCCAATTGGAATATCAAAATGAATTTCAAATATTGATTGTATATCATGTTACAATCTTTCCAAAATGTCCAATAACTCTCCAAAATCATTTGTGGTTAGGGAGAATCGAAAGTTTGAAAATGGCAAATTATCACTTTTGGCCAAGGCATTTTGCACATTGATACAACTTGCAATTTTGTCAAAACCATGCTTGTACTTGGTTTACAGGCCTTAAACCTTTCCACATTCATAAATTAAATGCAAACACATTGGATTAGGGCATTGTTCTGATCTATGAAGCATTATACAAAGGTTTAATCCATTTTTGGCAAAAAGTTAACAATGATATTTTCATAAAGTCCACTTTATGCAATTTTGTTTTCCTTGAGCCAAGGACCCAATATTTTGCAGCAAACAAAGTCCACAAACTTGGGGCAAGGTACACCAACTTTGTGCAGCTAAGAAGCAGGCCTGTATAGGCCTTGGCATTGTCAACCTCACCTTTTACTTCAAAAACAATCAAGTGTGCCAAAACTCCACAACTTTGTAATCTGATATAACCAAGCTTTGTACACATTTCAAACAACTGGAGCATATTACACTAAGCCAGAAACACGAGCTCACCACCTCCCAAACACCCTTGTACACCAAAAACCCCATTTTCTGCAAAAACAGGGCAGTTTCTGCAAATCATAAGCCAAAACCAAATCCACTCGTGCGTTTTGCTTGAAACCAGTTCCAACACACTCCATACAACACACCTAAACTATCCCAACCATTCCCAAGCCACTGTAACTCCATTTACACACTTCACGATTTTCAAATTCTGAGTTTGCAGGTTGAGTTCTACAAGAATATTCAGGCAAGTTCAAAGCAAGCTAAGCATTGGGAAAGCTCAAAGGAACTTCAAGCAAGCTCACAAGTATCTCAGGCCTCACTCACAACCCCTACATTTCCATACTCAAGCTTGACTGAAACAGGTATTTCTCAATCTTCTATCTCCTTATTTAGGAATCATTAGGCTTAGGTTTATGAAGCAAAAATGTAGTCCTCATTGTCCTTGAGTTGTACATATGCATAGAATTCATTTATGTTAACTGAGCTAGGAGTATTTGATAGTTGAACTTTCTGAAAAAACTAGGTCAAGATTTAGGGCCAATGAAATTCTCTCTGGTCATTAGAGTTATATTAAGTTTTTTACATGGTTAGAATCGTGTGATCAAGAGCTAGAACTTTCATGTTGCAAGTTTTTGTTTTTAAGCACAAATGCAGGAGATATAAGATTTGACCCATGGCGCGCGTTTTCTGATTCTCAAGGACATGGATGAAGTGAGTTGGTCTGGGCCTGGCTTGCTTCTGCTTTTTGCACCACCTTCTTTTCTTTTTGCACCCCCTGGCCCATTTCTCTTATTTTTTATATTTTTCTCATTTATTTCATATGTTCTGACTATTATTATTTTTTCTAAATATAAAAAATCAACCAAAAACATTTTCTTAATTTTTACATTTTTATTTTATTATTTTTATTATTTTTTTGGGCATAAAAATAGTTTACTAATAATATATACTTTATTTTCCTTAAATAAATTGAAAATAATTTTAAAATACTTACATATTTTATTTTATTATATTATACACTTAAAAATAATATTGTCATACATATTTTATTTTTTAACATTTTTGTATATATTTTATTTTATTTTCTTGTACATAAAAAATGAATAAATAAATATTTAGAATATATATTTTCTTAAAACAAGATTAGGGTTTCTTCACCCTTTCCAAAAATAATCATATTATTTTCCTTTTTTAAGACATTTAATAATTTATTTTACATACATAAAATAAATACAAATTTTTTTTTTTTGCATATTTACATTTATTTGCATATTTAAATATTTGCCTATTTATTTATTTATACAATAAATTCAATATGGTTGTAATAGTTTTAGGGCTTTAATTTTGAGCAATATCCCCTATTCAAACTTGTATCCCCCTCACCATATCAATGTTGTAATAGTCTTAGATTTACTTTTACGCATTTTATCGCTTTAATATGCCATGATAGTAAATTAGGGTTTGTGTGCAAAGAACCAAAAAATGCAAAGAACCAAAAAATCAAAACAAATAGCTTGACTAAACACAAGACAAAAATGCATGAAAATGACAACACAATGCACACAAGCACCCCTAGGGTTTCATCCACTTGTTGCCTTAAAAAAACATGGCCATGGTATGCATGCTAGGTATCTTGGCAAAATCAAAACAAAACAAAAAAATCACAGTCCCTCGATGACGCTATCTTGGTTGCCTATACAAAATGATCTAGTCCCTCAAAAAATTGCTAAGATACTTGGCACCATTGCTATCATGGTCATACGATGACCCACGCCCGTCCCGTTTAACATCCAAACACAAGGCTGTTTATTAAATACAATGGTAAAACAACAATGTCAAAAGGTTAAAAAATGTGTAGGAAAGATCTTTGAGTAGGGTAGATAACTCCTAGTTACTTGATCAAACTTGCAAACCATCCTTGCTAATTTCAAAAACACACAACACAATTTCAAAACATTTCCCAAAACAAACTTTCAAACATTGAAACATTTTTCAAAAGACAAACACCTTTGTATACATTCAAATAAGAATCATTACAAAGGTTTCCTAGACAAAGGCCTCTTTTCAAAATACTTTTAAAACCACACACAAAAGAACCATTTCAAACAATTGAAAAGCAAAAGCAAGTGAAATAAAACAAGTAACTAAGAGCCCATGGAAAACCATGGATGAAAAGGGTGCTAGCACCTTCCCTTTTCATAATCTACCCCCCAAACCCAAAAACAATCTCAAAGGTCTTTCTGTGCTTTTTAACCTTTCCTTTGGATAAAATAAAAATTCGGTGGCGACTCTTGCTAAACCGAAACATTTGCAAACACAAACGCAAAACCTTAAGTCATTTCTCCCACCGCATCACACATCTGTATCTGGAGCGTATCTGAATTGTATCTGAAACTGAATCTGAATGAGTATCAGGATGGCATCCGTGTCTGGAGCGTATCTGAATTGTATCTGAAGGTTGAATCTGAATGATTATCAGGATGACATCCGTATATGGAGCGTATCTGAAATGTATCAAAAGGTTGAATCTGAATGAGTATCAGGATGGCATCCGTATCTGTAGCGTATCTAAACTGTATCAAAAGGTTGAATCTGAATGAGTATCAGGATGGCATACGTATCTGGAGCATATTTGAACTGTATCAAAAGGTTGAAAATGAATGAGTATCAGGATGGCATCCGTATCTGGAGCGTATCTGAACTGTATCAAAAGGTTGAATCTGAATGAGTATCAGAATTGCGTCCGTATCTGGAGCATATCTGAACTGTATCTAAAAGCTGAATCTGAATGAGTATCAGGATGACATTCGTATCTGGAGCGTATCTGAACTGTATCAAAAGGTTGAATCTGAATGAGCATCAGGATGGCATTCGTATCTGGAGCGTATCTGAACTGTATCAAAAGGTTGAAACTGAATGAGTATCAGGATGGCATCCGTATCTGGAGCATATCTGAATTATATCTGAAACTGAATCTGAATGAGTATCAGGATGGCATCCGTATCTCGAGCTTATCTGAACTGTATCTGAAACTGAATCTGAATGAGTATCAGGATGGCATCTGTATCTGGAGTGTATATGAAATGTATCAAAAGGTTGAAACTGAATGAGTATCAGGATGACATCTGTATCTGGAGCGTATATGAATTGTATCAAAAGGTTGAATCTGAATGATTATCCTGATGGCATTCGTATCTAGAGTGTGTCTAAACTGTATCAAAAGGTTGAATCTGAATGAGTCTCAGAATTGTGTCCGTATCTGGAGCATATCTGAACTGTATCTGAAAGATGAATCTGAATGAGTATCAGGATGACATCCGTATCTGGAGCGTATCTGAATTGTATCAAAAGGTTGAATCTGAATGAGTATCAGGATGGCATCCGTATCTGGAGCGTATTGAACTGTATCAAAAGGTTGAAACAGAATGGGTATCAAGATGGCATCCGTATCTGGAGCGTATCTGAAACTGAATCTGAATGAGTATCAGGATGGCATCTGTATCTGGAGCGCATCTGAACTATATCTGAAACTGAATCTGAATGAGTATTAGGATGGAATTCGTATCTTGAGTGTATCTGAACTATATCAAAAGGGTGAATCTGAATGAGTATCAGGATGGCATCCGTATCTGGAGCGTATCTGAACTTTATCAAAAGGTTGAATCTGAATGAGTATGAGGATGGCATCCGTATCTGGAGCGTATCTGAACTGTGTCAAAAGGTTGAAACTGAATGAGTATCAGGATGGCATCTGTATCTGGAGCGTATTTAAACTGTATCTGAAAGCTGAATCTGAATGAGTATCAGGATGGCATCCGTATCTGGAGCGTATCTGAACTATATCAAAAGGTTGAATCTGAATGAGTATCAAAATTGCGTCCATGTCTGGAGTGTATCTGAACTGTATCTGAAAGGTTGGGTTGTTTGAGCTGGTCGAGTAGATATATGTCCTGTTTGGTTTCAGGTATTAATCTTTGACCTGAGAAAGAAAGATAGTTTTCCTGGCTTGCTACAGGTATTAATCTTCAATCTCTTCATGTAGATAGTTTTCCTGGCTTGTTACAGGTGTTAATCTAGAACTTGAAAAGGTTGGTCGACGAGATAGTTGTCCTGTCTTGTTTCAGGTATTAATCTCTGACCTGAGAAAGAAAGATAGTTTTCTTGGCTTGCTACAGGTATTAATCTTCAATCTCTTCATGTAGATAGTTTTTCTAGCTTGTTACAGGTGTTAATTTGGAACTTGAAAAGGTTGGTCGACGAGATAGTTGTCCTGTCTGGTTTCAGGTATTAATCTTTGACCTGAGAAAGAAAGATAGTTTTCCTGGCTTACTGCAGGTATTAATCTTTAATCTCTTCATGTAGATAGTTTTCATGGCTTGTTACAGGTATTAATCTACAATCAGTCGTCCACGGATAGTTTTCCTGGCTTGCTACAGGTATTAATCTGGAACTTGAAAAGGTTGCTGGTAGCCATCTGTTGATTGACCTTTTTTTCCTGAAAAAGGTAAAATGTTAGCTGTATGCAATGTCATGATGTATGAAATGCATAATGTCATGATGTTCTCAAAAATAAATGAGATTGTGTCGTATGCACTTTATCATGTATGTAAATAGGAGGTATTAAATGTGAAATGTTTATGAATGTATTTTCGTCTGGGAAAATAAATCCTTGACAAATGTCGGGGAGTTTGTTAAATCCTGGACTGCTGTTGAAGAGTATGTGTGTCTTCAAACTTTGCTTAGAATGTTTCCACCGGGGATTCTTGTTTTGTTGTTTTAGGAGAACTACTCTGGGAAATATTGAAAACTCTGTGGGGAGTATGTTTATTCCTGCTTGGGGAAAGAGTTCATGAGTCCCGATTGTCTGTTGCTCTTACTGGGGAATTAAAGTTGAACTGATATTTGGTTGAGTCCAGGGTTCACAGTAACTTGCTGGGGATTGTAGAGTAGTCTACTAGGGAAGAGGGGTTGTGGTCCTCTGATTTGTAGTAGTCAGAGAGGCAAACTCAAGCTGGATAATCTTGTCGTTTGTTGGGGAAATAAACCCTGTTGCTCAGTCTATTGGAGAGGCGGCGAATTTACTGGAGAAAAATCCTCGAGGATTCTTGATGTCGACTTAGCTGGGAAGAGGTTATCAGAGATTGAAACTTTGGTTGGGAGTCATCCTATGAGAAGGATTTTGGGGAGATTTGTCACTGCCCCTAGTAGCGAGTGTTTGTGGCTTTGCCAGGAAATGTTTGACTATACGTAACACTTTGCCGAGATTGGCGTTCAATGCCCCAAGTAAGTAATGGACATGGAGACCTGCCCCTAGTTATTCTGTACTTCTTGAGAGATTTCCTGGAATCTTGACTTGACTGCCCCAGGTGTGCTAGATAGTGACATGTCATGCCCCCTTGTTTATAGGAGATTTGTCGTTGGAAGTGTCATGCCACTTGAAGTGATTTTTTTCACTGGGAGAGCTTTCGTTCATCAGATATTCGTTGTGTGAATCTCTCCACTGTCAAACAAATAGCCATCTGCAAACAACGATATTCAAATAATGCAAAGTCTATGCTTGTCTTGAAATTTTGAAAATGCATTTTTTTAGCAAGAAATTTTTGTAAGAAAAATTCAACTCAGGATTTTGAGTAAATCCTTACAGGAGTCAGGATGCCTTTTGTAACAATATGCTTTCGAACTAACCCATGCTTCAATTAGGACTTTTGAAAGGTTGTAACGTGGCTTGGTTCACGGTTTAAGAAATAAAGGATAAAGGCTCAAAGTGTATTTGTACCCGCCCGTTCTTCGTGATGTTCTTCGGTCCTAAACTCAGCTAATTGTGTGTTTGAACTCCAATTGAGTCTGGAATGACGTTTTGGTGATGGTTCAGACAAGTTAACTTTATCGGAAGGCATTTATTTTTTTTCATGTTGTTGAGGATTTGTAGTGACCTCTTTTATTTATTATCTCTGATTTTTTCCTGACCGTTCTTGTTTTGAGATTACGGTCAGCGGGATGCCCTAGTTTTTTTCTTAAGCCTCCCTTCTAGGTTTTGACTTAGTGGGCTTTTCTTTTTGAGAGATAATGACTTCCTATGTGATTAGGAACCATCATTGTCTTTTGATTCCAGAGGAATGTTTTGATGTCATTCGTTGTATTACAAGATGAGAGTTTGCGGCTAAACGCGCATTTGAATTAATGTAGAGACTACCCTGCCCCAGGTTTTGATTAAAGGTTTCAATTTGTGTTAAAACAGAAAACTTCTACTTCTTTATCTTGAAGGAGTTGACTAGGGATTATCTTCCTTTTAACTCTAGTGTTTAGGATTTGAAAGAAACGCTTGTACATCATCAGCAAGGTCTGTCCAAAATCATACTGTATGAGATTATGGCATTGTTTTCGTCATCCTCCCTCTAAAGGCTTGTAACTTTTAGCAAGAGTTAAATGTCATAAAAAGAGTTAAAAGCATAGTTTAAATGTAATGAAAATGAGTGGATCAAATCAAGACAAACATATGCAGTGCATTAGTTTGACATTGATAGATAATTGTTTGAATGATAAAAAGAAATTACAACTGAAAATTCAAAACGAAACAAGGGCCTCCTTGTCTGAGCTTGTCACTTTAGGTGGTGAGCCTTTGAGGGAAAGCAGAAGAATTCAGTTTGGCCATCTTATGTGAACTCCAGCATTCCTCCATCAATCAGATCTTGAATCTTATTTCTCAACGCCCAACAGTTGTTGGTGTCATGTCCAGGACTGTTGGAGTGGTATGCATATCTTGCATTTGGATTATACCTTGGGGAGGCTATGTTGGGATTCTGAGGAGGGTCCCTTAAAATAACCAGCTTGGCCTCCAACATGTGTTGCAGTGCTTGAGACAAAGACATGCTGATTTCAGTGAAGCGTCTTTTGGGCTTGCTTTGCCTTTGCTGATTTTCTGGTTGAAGTCGTTGTTGGGCTCGTGACGCGGAATAAAATTGGGGAGGCTTTCTCTCGGCTTCTTGTCTCAAGGGAGGATGAATGATTATTTGATCCCCAATCCTAGATGTTTGCCCCATTTGGTTACATCCATCCCGGCGAAGCTTGTTGATGAGGACCCTTAACTCTTCTTATCCTTGTGCCAGATTTTGGATAAGAGCCATCTGGCCCACCAGTTGTCCCATCATCTGGACTTTCATTATGGCTATCTCGGTTTGTAGCCGCTCCAGCTGGTCATTTCTGTTGTCCCCAGGATTTCCCATGATCATGACCCTGGCGAGGAGCGCCTTGACTTCTTCTTGCCCCTTGGATAGGTTCAAGAACATCTCTTGAAGTTAAGCGTTTTGAGCCTGGATGTCCTTGATAGTCTGTTCTAGAGCCATCTCTCTGAAATAAATAGTAGGAAGATAAGGAGACCTATATGGGAGAAACCTGTCATGATATAATGCATGATATGTGGATGCATGTTTTCAAGGATCTCGCGGAGTAAACACAAGAAAAACTTAGAAGTTGAACTTCGATCAACAGCTTTGATTGGAGAACTTTGTGTCGGTGGATGTCCTTCCACGAGAATTAAGCTCACCATGTCAAGTGGGTCATAGACCTTGACTCAAGTTGTTTGTACTCGATTTTTGACGGTGTTTGTTTAGAGGAAAATAAATCCTCTATCCCTTTGGTATACGTCTGGTTCAACGTGACCCTGCATCAAAGACCCTCGAGATCCTTGAAATGGTTATTGAAAATGATATGGTATGATGTTATGATGTTATGTACAGATATGCGAGGTAAACAAGCTTATACAAATAATCATGTACACACAAACCAGACAAATCCTTAGGTTTAGGCTTGCATGGGGTTTTATAGGTAAATACCCTCTTGAAGTTTAGTTAGCTTAAACTTGTCCTAGCAATAGTAACCAGGTTCTAAGGAGCTCAATATCACCGGATTGTTTCCTTGGTCATTGTTTCAGCTCAAGCCTCTTTAATGGCGACTGAAATATCCCAAGAAACCAAACCTCAATGAGTGTAGTATCGAGTATCTACTAACTTCGGACTGCACCAAAGCCGGTCATCTCAGTACATCCTAAAGGCCAAGTTGGTCAAGTAGAGGGTTCTAGGAGTTCATTAGTGCTTCATGACATCACTTAGCGGCCCCGTATTCTCTTTGATTAACTCAAAGGCTACCGGTACCCACAAATATGTCACACTAACATAGCTATTGCTTAGACCATGTCGGTATACCCCGCACAGTTTCCACAATGTATTGCTATTTACCTATAATGTATCCCAAATCCGGGTAGAGGATTTCAAACCCAAACAAAGAACCATAATATAAAGTAAACAAGTCAAATAATGTAAGCAAATAAATGTGATCTAACCCTAAGGTAACCCCATTTTTAGAAAAATCCCCAGCAGAGTCGCCAGTTCTGTGATACGGTGGGAGAACTGACTTGAGGTTTTTGCATTTTATCGCAAATGTTGCAGTTAGCAAGAGTCGCCACCGACTTTTCTTTTATGCAAAAGGAAAGGTGAAAATGCACAGGAAAGACCTTTGAGATTGTTTCTTGAGTTAGGGGGGTAGATTATGAAAAGGGAAGGTATTAACACCCTTTTCATCCATGGTTTTCCATGGGCTCTTAATTACTTGCTAGATCACTTGCTTTTGTTTGAAATTGTGCTTTGTGTGTGTGGTTTTTGAAAGTATTTTTGAAAGTGGAACTTCATAATGGTTCTCGTCTCTATAAGAACGCATACAAAGTGTTTGTTTCGAAAATAGTTCAAAGAGGTGTTTGTGAGATGTCTTTTTGAAAGTATTTTTAAAAATGGAACTTCGTAATGGTTCTCGTCTTTATAAGAACATATACAAAGTGTTGTATTTTGAAAATGTTTTCAATTTTGTAAGATGTTTGAAAGTGTATGTGATTGTTTTGAAAATGGCAAGGATGTTTGTTTGATAATAGAGCAAGTAACTAGAAGAAATCTACCTACTCAAATGTCTTTCTTATGCATTTTCTATTCCTTTGACATTGTTGTCTTACCATTGATATGGTAAGCGACCCTATCTTTGGATGTTAACGGGACGGGCGTGGGTCATCGTATAACCATGATTAGTAATATTCCAAAGTATCTTAGCATTTTTGAGGGA
The DNA here is from genome assembly GCA_948472305.1 of Vicia faba. Taxonomy (NCBI): domain Eukaryota; kingdom Viridiplantae; phylum Streptophyta; class Magnoliopsida; order Fabales; family Fabaceae; genus Vicia; species Vicia faba. The sequence goes on along the minus strand of OX451736.1, from coordinate 19,611,671 downwards.
CCAAGATCATTTTCGTGAGGCAAATTTGAATAGCGTCATTGAGGGACTATGATCTTATACTTGTTTGTTTTGCCAACATACTTCGCATGCATAATATGGCTATTTTTGTATAAGGAAACCAAATGGAGAAACCCTAAGGATGCTTGTGTGCAAGTGTGTTATTTTCATGCTTTTTGTCTTGTTTTTGAAAGTCATCTATTTGTTGATTTCATCTTGCCATACATCTTATTTACTAGAAATATATGAAAAGCAAGTAAAAAGAGGAAAGTAAAATCTAAGCTATTACATCACTTTAGGGGGGTGGGGGTACAATTACAAACACATCGAATGATAATGAAAACAATGTGAAAATAGTGTAGAATAAAGGAAAAATGCATTTTTGAACTGCTATGTGTCGACCCATGCTGCTATGCATCGACACATAACTTCTCCTTGCTCCTGTAAAGTGAAATCTGTTCAGTATGAGTCGACCCATAATGGGATGTATCGACTCATACGCCTTTTGCATCAACGTGAAACGCGTATATATCGACTCATAGGCTTTTCCAGCTTCTGTTTAGTGACCTGAACTCAGTATGGGTCGATGCATGAGGGTTATGTGTCGACTCATACCCTGTATTTTCACTAAGATGGGTTGACACATGTGGATATGTGTCGATACATACTGCCTTTTTCTGCCTTAAACATCATTCTTTGCATACCTCAGTTAGTTTTTAACATATAAATGAATAACATGAACAACAAATAAATGATTAACTTCAAAAATAGTGATTGCTACATCCTATAAACAGAAAAGTTGATGTATGGAAAAGGCAAGGTAAAGATGACTTACCTTAAAACTTCACTTTAGGTTTTGAATCCAAATACCCTTCAAGATGTTGTATGAACCTTAAGGAAGCTCCAACGGGCTGCTAGACTTTCCTTTTTGTTGAAGGTTACTAAACAACCTCTGTGTGGTATGAAATTTTTGGATGGCTTTTAGATGGAATATGCAAAGTGTGAGAGGTTTAAAGGTTTAGACTTCAAAACTCAAGAGTGGAGGTTTTATGGACTGTTATGGCTTTTTGTGAATATGAGATTTTAAGGGTTTATCAATAAAACTTCTGGCTGTTCTCTCTATTTTTTCTAACCTCCTTTTCTAACCTCTTCTCTCTTGCAACTTGCCTCTCTATTTATAAAGAAGGTTTGAGACTTCAAAATAACTCCAATTTTTTAATCACATGTTATGGCTAAGTTATATTGTACATGAAGTAAGCTTGAAGATTATAGTTCCAATGCTTTGTACTTTGTTGCATAGACATGTTTGACACTTTAAGCACGCCCTTCTGATTTTGCATGTTGAGTGTGATTAGAACAACAAGTTGGAGGCTCAAGAAATTGACTTTATGAATAAAGTGAACTTTGCAAGAATGGAAATGGTGCCTTTGTGCCAAAAATGGAAAGATCACTTGGACAATGCTTAAACCAAATGGACCATATCTTAAAAGTTTGTGTAAGCATTAAATTATGGTAAGATTTGCAAGTCACAAGGCCTGCAAAGTAAGATTATGCAGCACATCATGCCAATTGGATTATGTGTTCTTCAACAAAGATGGCTTGCAATTCAAGAATGAATTCTCAACTTCATGCCCTTGAATCTCCTAGCTCAAATATGATAAATTCATGCTCTTTGATGTTTTGGAAAGCTTGAAACACCCTCTAAAACTTTCATGTTGACCACTTTTGTTAAATCAAACTGGAACTTGATGAAAATTAGCCAAGAAGTTGGGATAAAAACCTGACCAAAACTGCTGAAGATTTCTCTAAGTGTTTAATGAAAATGCCATGACTTCATGAACTTATAACTTGAGATCCAAGCATATTTAGGAGAAGTTATGTAAATAAATGTTGTAGATATCATGGAGATATACAACTTTCATGTTAAAAGTTTCCCTTCAACTGTCTTGCATCTTAGTGAAAGAATGGCATGAAGTGATGAAATTATCATGTATAAAGATACTTAGAAAATTTCTAAGTCTTGGAAATCTTGACTTTTCAAGTTGACTTTTGACTTTCTTGACTTCTTGATGATCAAGCTTGATATTCTTGAATGTCTTCATGAAATTTGATCTTTGGAATGTAATGTTGACCAAAAAGTCAAAGTTTGACTTCCTAGTATGCAATTGACCATTTTGCCCTTTTGCCAATTCCAAGCCTAAATTGATGTATCAGTGTTGCAAACTTGATGTCATAAAAGATCTTGTGGGAAAATCTTTGAGAAATGAGAGGGCAAATTTTGGGGTACAACAGTCATCATATCATCATATTAAACAAAACACCATCATAACATCATCATACCATCATAATAAACAAAGCATCATCATAACATCGTTATATCGTGTTAATAAACAAAGCATCATCATAATCCAACACGGGGAACCTATTTGCATCCTAGCTTAGGTATTGGAAATATACTTCTTATTTTTTATTTTATTCCATCCAACTAAAGTTCAACATGTTATCTATCCAACTCTTTGAACGACACCTCAAATCGAGTTCTAAAACTTAAGTTACGACTCTTTTAAGAAAATCCTAAGCAGCCATTCAATGATGGACACCATCGCCCGATGACACACCTCCTTTACCTAGAGACACACCCTTCGCGTATTTCTTCGCCCGACAATGCTTGGAGAGACGCACTCCAATAACTTTCTTCTTTTTTTCCTGCTGTTGCTTCTATCTTTGCTTGGCGACGGCCATGCAACAACATCATCGCCCGATGACCATCCTCATCGCTCGAGGACAAAGTGCACAAGGGGTTTTCCTATTGTGATTTCCTGCATAAAAACCAGTCCCAATCTTGCGATTTCTGCATATTATAGGTTCTAAAACATCATCTAATCACAGGTTTTTCGTCAAACATCAACAATCCAATTTATTCTACACTATGGGTACAAATTATTTACAATCCAATACCACAAAAGATCTATATTCCATCAAATCATCTCATATTCATCATAACAAAAACCCACCAAAACCCAACACATCCATCATCTATCTAGACCTTATATCAATTATAATAACAATGATAAACACCTCTTAACTTAAGGTTCTTTCTAGCTTTTGACTCCTCTTTGTGTTCTACAATTCCTCTTTGCCTCTCTGTGCCCTAGCTCTGCCTCTTCACAGTGTTCCTCCAAACTATCATATAGAATGAGCGATTCTAAAATCCAAAATATTCCATTATTTCACTTAACCTTTGGACCCTTAATTGGTATTCCCATCTTACCCTCACTTACTTCACCTAATTACCACCTTGTCCCCATAATCTCTATATCATATTTTATTTCTAATTATCTAATTAAAAATAATTCTTACTAATTATTCTAATTATTATAAAATTGTCATAATCCTTTTAATCCCACTATATCACACATATTATCACATTGCACCTCATATTAACCATCTTATTCATCTCGATATCATAGTATACCTCATATTCATTAAATCATCAGCTTTCATCAAAAATACATCACGAATACACATTATAAATCATCACAAGGACTCACATAAAAACACAAAAACATCATATATATACCAAATACTTTACAATGACTCATATATTCATGCTAAATTAATTAAATAATAATTAATCTAGAATATGGGGTGTTACAATATCCTTCTAAACCCCGAGGAATATTCGTAAATAATTCATATAATTAATCAGAGTATTTCACAAAAAGATGTCTCATCTTCATATAAAATTTCTCAATAAAACATCATGCTTTAACACGGGTTCTCAAAATTATTTAAGACAAATATGTCCTCTGTAACATTAATTCAATACTTCAAAATTTGCAGTAGAATCATTTGTTCAATACATCTTATTATAAATACTTCATAAACATAATTGCAAATAACTCGGTACTGTCGTACCCCAAATTTGCCCTACCTTTATGTTTACATCACTATGTGATTTGCAAGGTTAAAAATGGAAGATATTTCAATTTAAAATGATCCATCAATATCTGATGACCCATTTTTTAAGAGTCCAAGTCAACGGGGAAGTGTGTCTTAATGCAATTGAGTGGGGCTTTCTAAATCAGAAAGTCCCATATACCCATAGGCCTATTTGCGAAGCATGTTAGCCAATGGCCCATGAGATTCTAATATTAAAAATATCTCAAAAGGAAATTAAAATTTTATTTGTATACGGGTCCATTAGTTTGTGTTGTTATTAATAAAAAGAGGAAGTGAAAATTCAATATACAAGCCCATCAGATTTCTTTGGGCCCATTTCTTTTGTGGATTGGATAGAAAAAGATAAGGTAGGGTTATGGAATTACAAGCCTATTGAGATTGTTATCATCCCCACTTAGCGTTTTGCTACTGTTTTTATTTTTAAAGGAAAAGGCATTGTCATTATTAAAACTTATTATTATTATTATTATTATAATATTATTATTATTATTATTATTATTATTATTATGTATTTATTTACAAAATATTAAGAGAATATTATATTTATTGTTAAACCTTTTTCTAATCTTTACGAGTTTTTTTATTTTATATATAATAATGATTCATTAGTAAGAAACATTGCGTTAAATATTTTTTATATAATTTATTAAAAAAATTTGATTAAAACAATTAGCATTGGGTCAGGAAAAAAAGAAGGTCAATTGGGCCTTGTCGTACTAAAAAAATGTTTTGTTGTAATAAAAAAATGTTGTTGATGGATAAAACAAATTAAATAACGCAAGGCCCAAATTTACTAACAGTTATTGTACCAATTACCATGATAGGCACACGTTTTTTATCAAGCTAACAAGCCCTGTGTAAATCTAAGGCGGAGATTACACACGTTTTTTGCATTAACAGGTACTGTACGGATTAAAAAGCAAATCAAATCTTAAAACATATTTTTCTGCGAATCAAATCTTTAGTTCAAAATAATATAATATAGAATCATTGTTTTTTACAGGTCCAAGCTCAGAATTTCAATCTAAAAAATACAAAACTAAAGCAAATCTCTATTACATTCATATTACATAATCAATTACACAGATTTGAATCCCTAATTTGTTCTAAATCCCTAATCTAAGCTAGCTAAATTCGTAACAAAAATTTTGTGAACCCTAAATCTAACCCTATAAATACTAAGAGAAAAAATACAGAAGAAAAAGATTGGAAGAAAAGAATCAAAGGGGGTGAATATAGAAATGAGAAAAGGAGGAGATTTTTCTAGACCAAGAAATAGAGGGGAAGAAGAACAGATACCAAGTGTTGTCGAAGACCGAAGAGGAGTACGATTAGGCTTTCAATATCTGAAACCCTAATTGCATCGTTGCTCACCCTTCTAATACCATCGTCGTCAGCCGCCACCGCGTCCCTTTCAAAGGCTAATGGGACCTGTAAGCAAGAAACAGAGGGAGATTAGGCACTCAATCTAGACGGTCAAGATCAAATTGGAAATCGCACAAGGGGTAATATAACTCAGCTTCTTATTTTCTCTTTTTGTTATGTGATTGTGTGTGGGTTGGGTTTGTACTTGACTTTGGAAGGGGGGTCCAGTGTAAGCATCGCCTTTGGGGTATTCGTTTTGATGTTAGGGTTTGCAAAAGGGAAATGGTAGAGAAGAGAGAGCGAGGATGTTGTAATGGAAGAAACAAAAGTGAGAATAATGTGAAACAAACATTTTTTATGTTCTGTAATTATCTGATGTATACACGCCTACGGTAATTAACATGTACTTTTCAACCTAGCCCTTTGATCATCACTGGACGACCGTAAGACCAAGTCCACTATAAGCTCCATGTGCTCAACCCATACGATCAATCAGCCCCTTTGCTAATGCATAATGGGCCTAGCCTATTCAGTTCCGCACCCTCCTTTATTCATTCTAATAAACCAGCAAACAACAACTCACCCCCACCTCTAGGCCCAGTTTAATATTTGAACTTTGGCACAACTTCTAAGAACACCTCCCTGTTTTACTTATCTGTTTAACCACGCACCTCCATACTTATTGGGCCTGAATTCAATATCTGAATTCAGGCTCTGACTATTCACACCCCACCCTTTTTGCTTATGAATTCAAAATACACCCCCTTAAAAAATAACTTTATTATTATTATTATTATTATTATTATTATTATTATTATTATTATTATTATTATTATTATTATTATTATTCTATTTTCTCTTCTTTATAAACTCTTACTAATTGTTTTCATTATTATTATTATTTCTTTCTTTTTTATAATAATAATTATTTTTAGTAATTTATTTTATTTTTTAAATATTATTATTTATTATCATTTAAATAACCATTTTTTTGTAAAGACTCGTGTATGTATTTTTTATATTATTGCATTAAAATATTTTTAATCATGCATTAATTAAGAAATTTCATAATTAATACGATTAAAAAAATATCTAACAAACATTAAATCTTTTTTACTCAATAAATTTATCTAAACAATAAGTTTTGCTAAAGGGTTCAAAATATATTTTGACTAATCACGCATTTAGTCCAAATATTCTGCAATCTCTACAACCGGTCAATATGCGAGGAAATTCAAAATACTTTTGCAACCCCTAAAAAAATACAAACCCATACGAACTACGAATTGGGACTCTGATTCCTCATAAGAGGATACGTAGGCATACGATCAAAATCGTGACGAGTTCCCTTATTAAAAAAATCAAAACCCTTTTTACCTAAAATCTAAACCTAAATCTAGTATCCTTAAGACTAAGGTAGATGAAACGTTCCTAACACCTTCCTTTCGTCTAAAGAAGTATGAAACTTAGAATCTCTGTCTTGCGAGTTAGGGTTTCCTATTAGATGCCCTTCCTTAGGATAAAAACTAGTAGTGGCGACTCGTGATTTTAAATCTAACTGCAACAACTGAAGACTCTGTTGGGGACCTCAACCCTAGGTTTTAGGTTTATTTTGCCTGTTTATTTTCTTTCTTTATTTATTTATTTATTTATTTATTTATTTATTGCATTTATTTGTTCTTGTCTATTTTTTATCATTATATATTTACTGCATGGCAGGACTTTTATTTCAAAAAAAAAATATTTTCAAATAACCTTTAGAAAGAAGGTTCATCTATTAGCTTAGGGGATACATCATCCCTGCGAGTTTATGTGACGACTTCTCCTAGAGTCGGTGGAATTCCGCAAAAGGAATACTTATGGAGAGATATCCTCTTGACAAGTAGGACTTTGGAATGCCACCCATGACTTTTTATAACGACCCAAACCAAAATCTCATGACGAGTCCTTTCACGACTTTGAGACGAAATTCTCAGTTCATAAAGAGGCTCCACCTAAGGGAGACCCTTGTGCCTTTTCCCTCTGGTGTTATTCATGATACCCTTAAGGAAGCCACCTTTTAGGAGGGTAGACTAACCGTAGGTCAAAATTAAAATCCTACCTTATAAGGGTACCTATCACAAAATCCCGTCACTAAACCATCCATTCCTGCATTCATACATTTCATATATTCACCATTTGTTTATTTTATTTGTCTTATTCACAGGGTAAAAAACAAAAAGCAATAAAATCAAAATTTTGATGATTATCTTTGAAAATGGATACCAGAGGGAAACAACTTATTCGCGTCAATGCCCTCAAGCCTGACATTTCTGAAATCAAAGCCATAAAAGGGAAATTATCCGAAATAGCTCTGAAGATGTACGCTTGCCGCTATGGCCATACCCTTGACTTGGCTAGAGTAGAGGTTCAAATAGATGATATTTATGTCCTCGTTCAGTTCTATGACCCTCCGCTAAGATGCTTCACCTTCCAAGACTTCAAGCTAGCGCCGACTCTGGAAGAATTTGACAGAGTCCTGAACTTTTCTAAAGAGAAGGCCTAGGTGGGTATTAGGCAAACTATTGAAGTCAAAGTCTTGGCAAAGGGCTTAGGATCCCTTATTCTGAGTTAGTTCAAAATTACCGAAGAGAATGCCCAATACAAGGAATCAAAAGAATATACCTAGAAGCCAAGGCACTAGAAATCACTAATTATAAAGAATGGGAGCCTTGTGCCGATTGTTTAGGATTGCTTGTGTTTGGTGTAATTTTATTTCCACAGACGGTGGAATATATTGACCCTGAGGCCATTAGCATATTTTGGGGTGCGAAAGTCTTTAATACGGATCCAACTCCCGCTCTGCTTGCTGACATTTGTTACACCTTGAATACAATGTACGATAAGAGAAAAGGCACTCTAAATTGTTCCATTCCACTTCTGCATACCTAGTTCATGACCCACCTTTACAAAGAAGACTATATGATTCCAAACTTGACCAAACGCGAGTGGCCTCAGAAATTAAGGTCTCTCATTGCAAACTCGGTATTACGATATGCAAGGAAGCTGGATATTGGTGATATCACTATTAGCTATGGGGACTTTCCTAATGTCCCGTTGATCGGATCTTGAGGTTGTATTAATTACAACCCTACTTTGTCCCTACGATAGTTAGGGTATCCTTTGGAAGACAGACCATCAGATGAATAGCTCCAACCATTGATCATCCACGTCATGGGTATAAATGACCAAGGATTGTTAAACAAGGTTATCCAGGCTTGGAATAAGTTTAATAAGAGGAAAGCTGGAAAGAAGAATGCCATAGCAAGAGAACCCTACACTACATTGGTCTGAGATAGGGTACAAATTATCAAGCTGCCATTCGATATAGATCCAGAGTACAAGTCATAGGTCCTAGAGGTCACGCCTATATCCTTAGAAGAAATCGAAGATCTGAAGAATGCCCTAAAGCAATCTCAGATGGAAAAAGAAGAATTAGAACTCAACCTTCTCAATCTGACCAAAGAAAAGAAGCAGATGCAGCTTCTACTTGAGTCAAAAGGACCAACAAATTGAGAAAGATCAAAAGGCATTTGAAAAGGAGAGTCTCAAACGGAAGCGTACACCTGAAGGACTTTTGAGTGAAACTTTCAATCTAGATTCCCACAACTAAAGGTTAGAAGATGTTTCTACTGAAATTGGGAGGTTAACCAGATGGTACAAAAAGGAAACACATGACAAGAAGGTACTAGAGGAAAACCTAAGAGCCCAAATCTAATGTTTGGTGCAAGCTTTCTTAGATCAAGAAGATAAAATAAAGTACCTCACCACCCGGCTTCAAGATAGCCAAGAATCAGAGGTCAAAGAATGCCTTGAAAGGTTAGAGGTAGAAAGACTCCTGGTTCAAAGATCTGAAGAATATGACCATTTGTACCTAGAGCTAGGAGGTCTCCAAAAAGATTTCCTTATTCAACTAAGGCTTTATACAGAGTTAAGGGCTGAAAAGAGGTACTCGGAAGAGCAGTATACAAAGATCTCCCAAGCTGGAGAGATAACCATAGGATAATCTCGCATCTTTATTAAGAGTATCAGTATTACAAGGACAAACATGAAAGCCTCGCCTTCCTAGCCAACAATCTCATTGAGGATATCCCTAGAAGTTTGAGAGACGCATAAAGTGTAATGGTTCCTCTTCTAAAGGACGTTGAAGACTTTCTCAAGCTTTATTGGGAAATGGTCGATGGTTTCAGAGCAGACATCCGCAAGCGCACCTAGAAGACTTATTTCCCTTTGTTTATTTTCATACAAACAAGTTTTGATTTAAAAGTTGTAATATTTTTCAATATCTGGATTATGTTACCTTCAATAACGGCATTTTGTTTTCGTTTGCGTATCTATTTTTAAGATATTCACCTAATAAGAAAAAAAGATAAAAGAAGCAAATGATAAGTATATAACCAAGTGAATAAGACATTTAAAACAAGAAACCGTTACATGTCATACATATTCATAACGGATGCATGCATTCGCAAACACTCGTATTTCATACCAAAGCTCATCTTTTTTCAAAATCTCTCCAGTTAATCCATTGGTAGAAGAAGATCACCACCTCCTTGGCCTCCATATCAAACAAGGGCCTACCAACAAAAAGCAATGGAACAAATCAAGGAGAATCATGTTACATTAAAGGAAGATCTCTACCAAGTAAAGGGTGATGTGAGTTCAATGAAAGGAGATCTGAGTCAAGTTCTCTTAGCTTTGAAGAACATCATTGACAGACAAGATCAGATTCTCAGGGTAGGTTTCAAAGAAGTATCTCAAACGATTGGTGCATTAAGCGAACACCAACTAAGAAAAGAGCCAGAGACTGAACCCCAAAAGTTCGTCATGGCCCAACAAGAGACAAGAGAAGCTGAAATCGAAGGGTTTGTCCCACCACCATCAAAAGCAGGGGCATCACATATCCTACAAATTCCAATAAGAAATGTAGACAACTACTTGGACTTGCAGTATGGAGACCACGACCTAGAGGATGTCAACCATGCACCCTTAAAGACAACTGGTACTCATTCTTTCGATAACCCAATGGTGATGAATTAATATAAGGCTCTGGAAGAAAGGCTGAAGGTTGTGGAAGGTTTTGATGCTTTTGAAGTAGATGCTCTCGAAATGGGCCTAGTTCCCGATGTGGTAATTTCTCCGAAGTTCAAAGTACCTAACTTTGGAAAATACAAAGGGCTCACTTGTCCAAGAAATCATTTGTGCATGTATTGCAGGAAAATGCATGCCCATGCCCACGATCAAAAGCTGTTGGTTCACTGTTTTCAAGATAGCTTAAGCAGGACATCTTTAGATTGGTATATGCAATTAGAGCGAGTACATATTCTAACATGGGCAGATGTTGCTAGTGCTTTCTTAAAGAATTACAAATATAACCTAGACATGCTACCTACCCGCATGCAACTCTAGAATCTGTCCCAGAAGAAAGAAGAGCCCTTTAAAGAATATGCTCAGAGATGGAGGGAGATGGCATCCCGTGTGCAACCACCACTATTGGAAAAAGAGTTAGTAGACATGTTCATGGGAACCTTGCAAGGGTTATATTATGAGAAGATGGTTGGAAGTATCTCTTCAGGATTCTCAGACTTAGTGACTATCGGAGAAAGAATTGAGATTGGAATAAAGAGTGGGAAAATACCAGGGGGCCATCAAATTCCCTCTACAATTCAAAAAGGCTTGTTTCAAACTTCCCAAAAAGAAAAGAGGGAGAAATTAATGTTGTAGTCTCACAACCAAGGACATAACAACCATTAATGATCCCACAAGGACAGCAACAAGGCAGATTTGAAAGGCCGTAGAGAAATTTTGATCCGCTCCCCATGCCACCTAGCAGGTTATTACATCACTTGGTCAAGGTATCCTTGGTGGAACTAAAACCTATATCTCCTCCAGTCGCGCCACTCCCGTGAAAGTACAATGTCGATGCCATATGCGAGTATCGTGATAATTCTCCTAGGTACACCATAGAACAATGTTGGGCGTTCAAGCATAAAGTGCAAGACTTGTTAGAATCTCAAGACATCACTTTTGAGAAACCTAACATCAAATCAAACCTCATGCCTCCACATGGTGGGCCGGCAATAAATGTAATTGAAGTAGTCACTGACTTTGGGGAAATCAGACAAGCAAAAGCCTTGATAAACTTGTTGAAAGAATATATGTTGGAATGTGGTTTCCTATTGGAGCATAATGAATCCTTTTAAAGAATGCTACAAAATCTAGTGGACCAGAGGATAGTCCAATTCGGACCATACCCTGAAGAAAAATATGTAGCAGCGATTGAAGGGAAGAAGCCATTGGTAATCCCTTTCCAAGACCCAAATCTTAACAAGAATACTCTAGTGATCCTGTGGGGAGAATCGGAAGAAACCCCAGGGATGGAACCAAAGAAGGCTCTCCAAATATCAGCAGTTCCAAAGGCCACGATGATAATTAAGGGACCGTCACCTATCCCTTATGAAAGTAACAAAGTAGGGTCATGGAGTTATGACTCAGCCATGTACATTTACAGAATGAAACAAGAAAATAAGCCATCGCCAAGTCAAGGACCTGTAATTTTAAATATAGCAGGGACAAGGGGTATGAACCAAAGTGGTCGAGTCTTTGGATCTGAACCGCTGAAGAAGAAGGATGAAACCTCAATAAATGAAAAGGGAAAAACAGTGGTGGAAAAAAGTCAAGAGAAAGAACCTCCAAACAAAAACTTTATTGATCAAGAGGCAGAGGAGTTTCTGAAAATAATCTAAAGAAGTGACTACAGGGTGGTGGATCAGCTTCACCAAACCCCAGCTAGAATCTCCATAATCTCACTACTCATCAACTCTGAAGCGCACCAAGACTGTTTAATGAAGGTACTGAGTTAAGCACACATGGCAGAGGAAATTACCGTGAATCAATTTGATAATTTTTAGTGAATCTAACATCCGGATCATACTTGGGTTTTAGTAACAATGAATTTCCACCACAAGGCCGAGATCACAACAAAGCACTCCATATCTCTATGAAAATAGGTACTACTAGCCTATCCAGAGTACTCACCGATACTGGCTCTGCCCTTAACATGTTACCAAAATCAAGTCTGGTGAAGTTAACCTTAGATAACGTTATGATGAGGCCAAGCTCTACAATAGTGAAAGAATTTGACAGTTCTCAAAGCTCGGTGTTGGGAGAGGTGGACCTTCCAGTTAAAATTGGGCCACATATCTTTTATATCACTTTCCAAGTCATGGATACAGAACCAGCGTACACTTGCTTACTAGGGAGACCTTGGATTCATGCAGCAGGGGCAGTCACTTCGACCTTAAATCAAAATTTGAAGTTCTTAGGGGAAGGGAAATTGATCATAATAGACGGTGAGGAGGACATCTTCGTAAGCCACATCGAATTGTACAGATATATTAGTGCAAGAGAAGATTGTATAGTCACCCCATTCCAAGTCCTGGAAGTTGCTTCAATGGTGACTTTACCAGTAGGGAAAAATAATAAGCCTAAGGTAACCTCGTGGAGAGATCTGCAAACAACAATGGACGGTGGTGCCTCAAAAAAGGTTGGGGAAAGCTCCAGAAATTCCTGAGAAGAAGAATCGCTTCAGTTTGGGCTATGAACTATCAAAAGCTACTCTTAAGGATAAAGCACGATTTCCTCCAATCCAAGAGACCTTTGTCAAAAAGGGAGTAGAGCATGGCGGACATGTGGTGATGATATCCAACAAAGTCAACACCAAAAAGGCAACTGACTTCATCCGAGAATGCACCCCAGGAGAAGAACTCGAAAGCTGGACTACCGTGGAGATTCCCGAGATGTTTTTATTTCCTAAGTAATGTTTATTATTTTTGAAAGAACCTATGTCAAGCCCGAGGCATAGGGGTCGCTTGTAAGGGTCCCCCCGTTTTGTTTTAGACAATATTTACAATTAATAAAAGTTATACTTTATTTTCAATTAAGATCCTTGTCTTTCTCTTGCATTTATCTCTTAAATTTAAAAATGGCAATACTTTCTCTTCATATGCATTTTCAAAGTTCAAATACTAAAAAATGCACGAAAACATGATAAACATGCAGATCCATGCTCAAAACCACCGATAATGTTACTGTTGCGATGTGATATAATTTTGATGCTCCTATCAACCAAGCCGAAGAGGAAGCTGATGAAGATCTTGAACTATCTAAATAAATGGCAAGATAAATAGAGTGGAAAGCGGACAACATACAACCGTATCAAGAAGCTATTAAGACCATTAATCTAGGCATAGAGGGAGATCCGAAAGAAATCAAGCTAGGGGAAATGTTAGAGAAGAGTGTCAAAGAAAGGCTGTTCAAGCTATTACATGAGTACATGGATATATTTTCCTGGTTCTACAGGGACATGTCAGGATTAGATACAGACATTGTGGTGCATAGACTACCTCTCAAAGAAGGTTGTTCTCCAGTTAGGAAAAAACTCAGAAGTACTCGTCCGAACATATCTAGAAAGATTAGAGAAGAGGTTCTTAAACAGTTCGATGCATGGTACATATCAGTGGTAGATTATCCGCCATGGATAGCTAATATTTTTCTAGTACACAAGAAAGATGGCAAGGTGCCTGTCTGTGTGGATTATCGAGATCTCAACAAAGCAAGCCCCAAGGACGAATTCCTGTTACCTCACATAGATGTTTTGGTAGACAACACGGCTCAAGCCTCAGTATTCTCACTCATGGATGGTTTCTCAGTCTATAATCAAATCAAAATGGCACCCGAACACATTGAGAAGACTACCTTCATGACACCTTGGGGAACCTTCTGCTACAAAGTAATACCATTCGGTCTTAAAAATGCAGGGGCAATTTATCAAAGGGCCATGGTCATATTATTCCATGATATGATTCACAAAGAGGTTGAAGTGTACGTAGATGATATGATCGCAAAATCCCACATGGAGGAGGAGCACATCATACATTTACAAAAGTTATTTAAATGACTACGCAACTTCAGACTTAGGTTGAATCCAAATAAATGTACATTTGGCGTCATGTCAGGAAAGTTGTTGGGTTTCATTGTAAGTCAACATGGTATCGAGGTGGACCCCGACAAAGTAAAAGCTATGCAAGGGATGCCAGCATCAAGGACAGAAAAGGAAGTGTGTGGTTTCTTAGGGCGATTGAATTACATCTCAAGGTTTATATCACATCTAATAACTACATGTGAGCCTATATTCAAATTATAGCGAAAAGATCAAACAATAGTATGGAATGATGATTGTCAAACGGCCTTCGAGACAATAAAGCAGTATCTACAAGAACCACTGATCTTAATGCCACCAATTCCTGGAAGACAACTCATCATGTACCTGACAGTGCTCGAAGGATCAATGGGTTATGTTTTGGGACAACAGGACGAAATAGGAAGAAAAGAGCAGACGATTTATTACCTCAGCAAGAAATTTACTGACTGTGAAACCAGGTACTCGCTCCTCAAGAAAAATTGTTGTGCTTTGGCTTGGGCTACTAAGAGGTTGAGGCAATATATGTTAACCCACACTACATGGTTAATAGCAAGAATTGATCCTCTAAAGTAGGTGTTCAGAAAACTAGCTCTTACAAGGAGAATCACCCGATGGCAGATGCTACTATCAGAATATGACATCCAATATGTCACTCAGAAGGCCATCAAGGGTAATATACTAGATAATCATCTATCTCACCAACCGCTTCCAGAATATCAACCTATGAAGTTCGTCTTTCCAAACGAAGATGTCATGGTTATAGGTGACTATGAAATACCAGGACCTAACGAAGGACCCAAGCCAGGGGCAAGGTGGACACTCATGTTCGACAGGGCTTCAAATGCACTGGGGAATGGTATAGGGGTAGTGTTGACTTCTCCAAAGAATTATCACAAGCCCTATACTGCAAGGTTGTGTTTTGACTGCACCAATAACATCACCAAGTACGAAGCCTTTATACTAGGACTAGAAGTTGCCATTGACCTAAGAATCAAACACCTAAAAGTATTTGGAGACTTTGCATTAGTCATATACCAAGTCAACAACGAATGGGATACTAAACACCCCAAATTGATTCCATATCGGGATCATGTTTTAAAGTTGGCTACGGAATTCACAGAAATCACATTCACTCATATCCCACGAGAAGAAAATCAAATGGCAGATGCCCTGGAAACTCTCTCAACTATGTTCAAAGTAACCTGGATGAACCACAAACCACGCATCATAATTAGATACTTTGAAGAGCCCGTACACTGCCTTGCTATTGAAGAATGACCGGATGACAAGCCTTGGTTTTACGACATCAAGAAATATCCTGAAAATGCCTCTACCATTGAAAAGCAAACCCTACAGAAGTTATCCTCGAAATTCTTTCTGAGTAATGGGGTTCTATACAAAAGAAACTATTACATGGTACTACTCAGATGTGTGGAGAAGCAGGAAGCAGATACGCTCATGAGAGAGATCCACGAGGGAACTTTTGGGACTCATACAAATGGGAACGCCATGGCTAGGAAGATTCTATGAGCAGGGTACTATTGATTAATAATGGAAGCCGGTTGTTATCACTATACGAAAACATGTCACAAATTCCAGATCTACGCCGATAAGATAAATTTGCCCCGAACTCCTCTAAATGTCATGAGCTCCCCTTGGCCATTTTCAATGTGGGGAATTGATATGATTGACATGATTGAGCCGAAGGCATCCAACAGACATCGTTTCATACTAGTAGCCATCGATTACTTCACCAGGTGGGTAGAAGTAACATCCTTTACCAACGTGATAAGTCAAGTGGTTATGCGATTTATCAAGCAGAATCTCATATGTAGATACAGAGTTCCAAGCGGGATTATTATAGACAACGGGTCCAATTAGAACAACAAGATGATGAAGGAACTGTGCAATAATTTCAAGATCGTACATCATAACTCTTCACCATACAGACCAAAGATGAACGGAGCCGTCGAGGCAGCCAATAAAAATACCAAGAAGATCATTCAGAAATTGGTGAAGACTTACAAAGATTGGCATAAAATTCTTCCCTTTGCTCTACACGGCTATCACACTTTCGTGCGCACATCAACATGAGCGACTTTTTTCTCTTTGGTATATGGCATAGAGGCAGTACTTGCAGTTGAAATTGAGATACCATCACTTCAGGTTCTAATGGAAACAAAGTTGGAAGAAGTAGAGTGGATTCAGACTCGACTCGATCAGCTTAACCTCATCAAGGAGAAACGCTTAAAAGCTCTATGCCACAGTCATTTTCATCAGAAACGGATGAAGAGGGCCCTCAACAAGAAAGTTCGTCCTCGAATATTCAAAGAAGGGGATTTAGTGCTCAAGAAGATTCTGCTACCTCGCCTCAATTCACGTGGTAAATGGAAACCCAACTACGAAGGTTCACACGTAGTGAAAACAGGATTCTCCGATGGTGGTCTCATCCTCATAACAATGGATGGGGAAGAACTACTGCATCTAGCAAATTCAGACGCGGTCGAAAAATACTATGTATAAAAAGCTCGCTAAGATTTAACCCTAAATAGGCGACTTAGGAAAAAAGGAGCGTCCCGGTGGATCGAAAACCCTAAAGGGGGGTCCAGGCAAAAATTAAGGACATACACAAAAAAAACTATCCCGGTGGATTGAAAACCCGAAAGGGCGATCCAGGCAAAAATTAGGGATCTTATGCAAAGGAAATAAAGAACAAAAATATTGCAATCTAAGAATAATGACTACGAACCACGAAGGGAGAGATGAATTTAACTCATACGACTCAGAAGCAAAGGAGATAGGAGCCATTAAAAGGATATTGGGGAACAGCAGTAGCAATTATCATTTTCATTGCCATTTACAGTTTTGAAAATTTATTGAATTACCTCTTTCAAGGAATTACATCTTGTACTTTTTCCTATTCAGAGAGATATCAATAAAACATTTTCTTTCTTTTCGCCTTTCAAATTGAGTTTTTCCTTTTTCAGACTTGTTTACAAAATACTACGCTTATTGCTTGTGAATATTGTGTCAAAAACATTTAGGGGGAATTGACAAATAAAAGCATTTGATAAAACATTTGAAAAAACATTTTGGTTAGAAAAATATCAACATAAAATTCTACACATATGTCTATGCCTACGCCTACGCCTGCACTTACAACACAAAATTCTATACATATGTCTATGCCTACGCCCGCACCTCTGAAATAAGAAAAATCAAAAACTTGCTAAAACTTTTCACGCGTTCAAATCAGTTCAAAGATACTACGACAATGCCACATACAACGTCAAGGAATTTGTAACTCAAAACCAATGGTTTAAAGGAGAGAATGTCGGAAACATCTTCATAACATTCTAAGGTATGCGCACATTTTTCACACATTTTGCATACATAAATATTCAATACACATACACTCTGGGTTCCATATCAATATTAGACATCACACACATACATCGTGCAACAAATAAACCATTTCACCCTCGATTTATCTATATAAGGGTTAATCATCAAAACATACTTCTTCTACAAAATTCAACTTGTCACCTAAGACTCCATGCAGTGATGTGTTCCACTCATCACCTAAGACTCAATGCGGTGATGTGTTCTCTATAACATAGTTCATTACCTAGGACTCCATGCAGTAATGTGTAAAACCCAGTACATTGGCTAAGACTCTAAGCCGCAATGTTCGAAAGCCAAATAAGATTCGCCACCTAAGACTCCAAGTCCTGACATGTCCATCCCATCACTTAAGACTCCAGGCAGTGATGTTTTCCTCTACCATGTAGATTAATTACCTAAGACTCCATGCAGTAATGTACGAAGCTCGGTATATTGCCTAAGACTCCATGCAGTAAGTTATTCCCCTCTCCTTACCCATTACCTAAGACCCCAGGTAGTAATGCACGAAACTTAGTTTATTGCCTAAGACTCCAAGCAGCAATGTAACATGACCCATTGTCTAAGACTCCATGCAGCGATGTGTTTCCCTCTCTTCATCCATTACCTAAGACTCCATGCAGTAATGTGTGACACTCCCAACATTGATCATTTCCTAATACTCCATTCCGCAGTGTTCGAAATCCAAATTTAGCTCGTCGCCTAAGATTCCATGCATCGATTCGCGAACATAACCCATTGCCTAAGTCTCCTAGCAGCCATGCATTATCAAGTGTTGTTTTATTCATCCCCCCAAATGGATGAATAAGCAAAGTCAAACCAAAAACATAAAATATTATTCTCTCAAGCTCTAAATCATTTGCCTCGTCGTCAAATCCTAGTAAGCAATATATCATAAGATTTTCCTATTTCCTCAAGACTCTTAAGGGTATTCCATATCAGCATAAGTTTTTATTTGTTGGACAAATTTCGGTGTATTCCAAGTATTCAATAAACTTCCAATCAGAACGTGCAAGACCTATGTATTCTCGCGATATTCAATCGAAAGATAATTGAATATCGGCAGTTGTCATACCCCAAATTTTCCATACCTTTATGGTCACATCACTATGTGATTTTCAAGGTTAAAAGTGGAAGATGTTTCTATTGAAAATTGTCCATTAATATCTGATGACCCATTTTTTAAGAGTCCAAGTCAAGGGGAAGTGTGTCTTAATGCAAGGGAGTGGGGCTTTCTAAATCAGATTACCCGTAAGCCTACTTATGAAGCATGTTGGCCAATGACCCATGAGATTCGAATATTAAAAATATCTCAAAAGGAAATTAAAATTTTATTTGTATAAGGGTCCATTAGTTTGTGTTGTTGTTAGTAAAAAGAGGAAGTGAAAATTCAATATACAAGCCCATCAGATTTCATTTGGTCCATTTCTTTTGGGGGTTGAATAGAAAAAGATAGGGTAGGGTTATGGAATTACAGGCCCATTGAGATTGTTATTAGCCCCACTTAGCATTTTGCTAGTGTTTTTATTTTTAAAGGAAAAAGCATTGTCATTATTAAAACTTTTTGTTATTATTATGTATTTCTTTACAAAATATTTAGAGAATATTATATTTACTGTTAAACCTTTTTTTAATTTTACGATATTTTTTTATTGTATATATGATACGGTGGCAGAACCGACTGTTATACTGGTTTTGCATTTTGTATTCGCAAATGTTGCAGTAAACAAGAATCGCCATCGACTTTTCTTTTATCCAACAAAGGAAAGGGTGAAAAGACAAGAAAAGGACATTTTTCGAGAGTTTTTGAGTAAAGGGGTAGATTATGGAAAGGGAAGTTGTTAGCACCCTTTTCGTCCGTAGTTTTTTACGGGCTCTTAGATGCTAGCTCATGTTTTGAAAATTGCTTGTGCTTTGTGTATTTTGAAAATGCCTTAGTGCGGCGATTTATGTTCGATTTATGTTAGAACAATGTTTGAATCTACTACCCTATATTTAAGTTTTGATGATAACAAAGTGAAAAGATATAGTATTTATATGTTTCATGTTTGAACTATCTGCTGCCTAAAATTATTATGTTCTGACTTGCAGATACGCTGATTGAAATAAGCAAGATCACATCTATTCAGCATCAGAATTTGATTTCATACACCAGCATCAGAAGTTTCTACATCAGAACGTCAAGATCAGATGATCAACTCACGTACATGCTGAAGCTTGATGAACAGAACTGCGCTCAAACACTCTGATACAGAAACACAATAGTTCATCAGCAGCGAAGCAGAATCAGAATGAGCCAAGCCAGAACTTGCGTTAAGTAAGCAACGGTACTGTGCATTGAAAGCTAATTAATTCCAACGGCCTCATTCCAGACAAGATCTGCTCAAAAAGGAAAGCTTGTTATTAGCATTGAATCAAGAATATTGCATCCAACGTTCATCATCTCAAGTGCTATATAAACAAGGCTTTGAAGATTGAAATGGTTAATGCTCTCCAAATCTCTACACGCACAAAAGCTGAACCATAATCTTCGTTCTACCAGTTTTGCTAAACCACATACTCTGATATTCCATTACTGTTTAGCAATCTAGCTTCTAAGCTTCATTTTGTGTATACATCACAGTTGTGATACAGTTTTGTAGAAAACATCCACACACATAGTTTTATCTCTTTGTAAGAAAGTGTTACCTTGACAAACCGGGTTGTGGTTTGAATCAAGAAGGCTTTAGCAGTTGTTAAAACAGTCTGTAATATTCAGTTGAATATAGTGGATTAAGACCTCGTTGGAGAGAGGCGAAATCACCTTGACGGGTGGACTGGAGTAGTTTGAGATCAAACGAACCAGGATAAAAATATCGTGTTCATTGCTTTAGATTTCAGTTTTACAATTCAACCCCCCCTTCTTGTGTTTTTCACCACTTCAATTGGTATCAGAGCGCCTGGTTCTGAGCTAAAACACTTAACCGTGTCAGTACAAGATCCAGCGTCAGAAAAACACAATGGCAGGAAACAATTCTCACATCAGCAATGACAACAATGAGGACAGAGACAGATTCAGTGGCAAACCTCCAGTCTTTGATGGAGAAAACTTTGATTACTGGAAAGACAAAATTGAAAGCTTCTTTCTGGCACATGATGCTGATCTATGGGATATGGTGACAGATGGATACACGCACCCTGTGAATGCAAGTGGTCAGAAGATTGATAGAAAATCAATGTCTGATCAACAAAAGCGTGACTTCAAGAATCACCACAAGGCCAGAACCATCCTCCTCAGTGCCATTTCCTATACTGAGTATGAAAAGATCTCCAACAGAGACACAGCAAAGAACATTTTTGATTCTCTCAAAATGACGCATGAGGGCAACGTTCAGGTCAAATAAACAAAAGCTCTGGCGCTCATTCAGAAGTATGAGGCGTTCAAAATGGAAGAATCTGAATCCATTGAAACTATGTTCTCTAGATTCCAGATTCTGGTAGCTGGTCTCAAAGTTCTGGACAAAGGGTACTCTACTGCTGACCATGTCAAGAAAATAATCAGAAGTTTACCCAAGCAGTGGAGGCCTATGGTTACTGCTCTGAAGCTAGCTAAAGATCTCAACAAAATCACTCTGGAGGAACTTATCAGCTCCCTCAGAAGTCATGAGATAGAGCTAGAAGCTGATGAGCCTCAGAAGCAAGGTAAGCCTTTAGCATTAAAATCTAACAGAAAATTTGAGTCTAAAGTTTTGCAGGCAGTTGAAGAAACATCTAATGGATCATCATCAGAAGAAGACGAACTTTCCCTTCTCTCCAGAAGAGTGAATCAACTGTGGAAGCAAAGACAAAGGAAGTTCAGGAATCCCAGAAGATCTGATCAGAACGAGTCTTCTTCCAGATACAGAAGGACAGATTCTTCCTCTGGATACAGAAGATCTGAAGGCTCCTCCAGTAGCAAGAAGCCAAACACCAAAGACATCATCTGCTATGAGTGCAATGAGCAAGGACACTACAAGAGTGACTGCCCAAAGCTTCAGAGGGAAAAGCCCAAAAAGAAGTTTGGAAGAGAGAAGAAGAAAAGTCTCATGGCTACATGGGATGACTCTGACTCGTCTGAAGCTGACTCAGAATCAGATGATGAAAGGGCAAACATAGCTCTCATGGCTAACATTTCAGAAGATAGTGAAGCTTCTGAATCAGACTCAGAATCAGACACAGAAGAGGTATTTCCTAACTTCGCTGTTAACTTTACAAAGGCTGAACTTGCTGAAAGCCTCAATGAGATTCTGGAACGTTATCAGCAAATTAGAGATAAATTCAGAGACCTGAAAAGGAATCTTGAATCTGACTCTAATAAGTCTGAGAGTCTCAAATTGGAAAATTCTGAGCTGAGAGATAAGATTTCAAAATTAGAAAACACTTTACAAAACTCTCAGAAGGAACCAATTTCTGAAACTCCCAGCAACGCTGATGAGATCATCAAGGAGTATGATCATAGTTTCCAGAAGTTCCTAGCTAAAAGCATAGATAGAAGCAGAATGGCTTCAATGATCTATGGAGTTAGCAGAAACGGCAGGAAAGGAATAGGATACCAAGGTAAGGTTCCTACACCAAAGAATGTCATGGACTTAACCATTAAACACACTCCTCTAAATTCACACTTTGTGTATGGTCACACACATGATATCAAATATACTAGCAGTAAGCACTCTGTGAAACCAAAATTCAACCAGAGTTTTGGTAAAACTAACAAATCAGGACCCAAGAAAATATGGGTACCTAAGGATAAAATAATACATGTTGCAGATATCTTTAGCAGCAAGTCAGAAACACCAGTCATGGTACCTGGACTCTGGCTGCTCACGACACATGACGGGAAGAAGGCATATGTTCCAAAGCCTGGAACTTAAGCCTGGAGGCCACATTGGCTTTGGAGGCAATCAGAGGGGAAAGATAATTGGCTCTGGAACTGTAGGTAATGGAAATCTTCCCTCTATTAATAATGTCCTGCTAGTAGATGGATTGATGCATAATCTGTTATCCATAAGTCAATTAAGTGATAACGGTTATGATATAATCTTTAATCAAAAATCATGTAAAGCTGTTAGTCAGAAAGATGGGACTATCCTGTTTAATGGAAAGAGGAAAAACAACATTTACAAAATCAAACTTTCTGAACTAAAGAGTCAGAATGTAAAATGTCTTCTGTCTGTTAACAACAAGCAGTGGATCTGGCACAGAAGATTGGGGCATGTTAGTATGAGAAGAATATCTCAGATTAACAAACTCAATCTGGTCAGAGGACTTCCTAATTTGAAGTTCAATTCAGATGCTCTGTGTGAAGCATGTCAGAAAGGCAAATTTGCAAAACCTTCTTTTAAATCCAAAAATGTTGTTTCTACCTCTAAGCCATTAGAACTTCTGCACATTGACTTATTTGGACCAGTTAAAACTGCTTCAGTCAGTGGTAAGAAGTATGGGTTAGTAATCGTAGATGACTATAGCAGATGGACATGGGTAAAGTTCTTAAGACACAAGGACGAGTCACACTCTGTGTTTGTTACTTTCTGTAACCAAGTTCAGAATGAAAAGGATCTTAGAATCGTTAAAGTCAGAAGTGATCATGGTGGAGAATTTGAAAATAAACATTTTGAGTCATTCTTTAATGACAGAGTCATTCTGCATGATTTCTCTTGTCCTAGAACTCCCCAACAAAATGGAGTTGTAGAACGAAAGAACAGAACATTGCAAGAAATGGCCAGAACCATGATCAATGAGACAAACGTTGCTAAGACTTTCTGGGCAGAGGCAATAAACACAGCGTGCTACATTCAGAATAGAATCTCAATAAGACCTATTCTGGAAAAGACTCCATATGAATTGTGGAAGAACAGAAAGCCCAACATTTCATATTTTCATCCATTTGGATGTACTTGCTTTATATTAAATACAAAGAATTATTTGAACAAGTTTGACTCTAAGGCACAGAAGTGTATTATGTTAGGATACTCTGAACGCTCAAGAGGGTACAGAGTATACAATACAGAAACACAGATTGTGGAAGAATCAATCAGTGTTCGTTTTGATGACAAGCTTGACTCTGAAAAGTCAAAGAAGAATGAAGTTTTTGTAGGTATAGAAATTGAATTTGCAGGTTCTGAAGACAAGTCATCAGAAGCTCTCAACACAGACATTCCTTCAACGTCTGAAAGGAGCACTGCTAGAAATCCTACAACAGCTGCTGATCAACCTCAGAAGAGATTGCCCAGAAGCAGCTTGGATCACCCAGAAGAGACTATCCTAGGAAGAAAGGAAGATCCAATCAGAACAAGAGCAAGCTTCAGAAACTCTGAAGAAACTCTTATGGGACTGGTGTCTCTGATTGAACCTTCTTCTATTGATGAAGCACTTCTGGATAATGACTGGATTCTGGCAATGCAAGAAGAGCTGAATCAATTCACCAGAAACGACGTATGGGATCTCGTTCCCAGACCAAAAGGATTCAACGTCATTGGAACAAGATGGGTGTTCAGAAACAAGCTAAATGAACAAGGTGAAGTCATCAGAAACAAGGCACGACTGGTTGCACAAGGTTATAGTCAGCAAGAGGGGATAGACTATACAGAAACCTTTGCCCCAGTCGCCAGGTTAGAATCTATCAGACTTTTAATTTCATTTGCTGTTAATAGAGGCATCACTCTGTATCAGATGGATGTCAAAAGTGCATTCTTAAATGGTTATATAGAAGAAGAAGTTTATGTTCACCAACCCCCAGGTTTTGAAAATACAAAACATCCAGAACATGTTTTCAAACTAAAGAAGTCACTGTATGGTCTGAAACAAGCTCCCAGAGCTTGGTATGAAAGGCTAAGTAACTTTCTGCTTGAAAATGAATTCACCAGAGGGAAAGTGGACACTACTTTATTCTGTAAATCAGTTAAGAGTGACATCTTAGTCTGTCAAATTTATGTTGATGATATTATTTTTGGTTCTACTAATCCTTCTCTTGGAAGAAAATTTGCTAAGTGTATGCAGGCAGAATTTGAGATGAGCCTCATGGGGGAACTGA
Source organism: Vicia faba (assembly GCA_948472305.1). Classification (NCBI taxonomy): domain Eukaryota; kingdom Viridiplantae; phylum Streptophyta; class Magnoliopsida; order Fabales; family Fabaceae; genus Vicia; species Vicia faba. The sequence goes on along the minus strand of OX451736.1, from coordinate 19,586,874 downwards.
AATTCTTTCTAGGAATTCAGACCAATCAAACTCCAGAAGGAACTTACATTCATCAGAGCAAATACATCAGAGATCTTCTGAAGAAATTTGACCTCTCAGAATGTAAGCCATCAAAGATTCCAATGCATCCCACGTGCATTCTGGAAAGAGAAGAGGTAAGCAAAAGTCTAGAACAGAAAGTCTACAGAGGTATGATTGGTTCTCTCCTCTATCTGACTGCTTCAAGACCTGACATACTATTCAATGTTTGTATCTGTGCTAGATTCCAATCAGATCCTAGAGAATCTCACTTAACAGCTGTTAAGCGAATTTTCAAGTATCTGAAAGGTACTACTAATCTGGGTTTGTTTTATAGAAAATCTAGTGATTACAGCTTAGTAGGCTACTGTGATGCTGATTTTGCTGGAGACAGAGTGGAACGTAAAAGTACTTCTGGAAGCTGCCAGTTTCTGGGAGAAAATCTGATCTCTTGGTCCAGCAAAAGGCAATCAACAATTGCTCTGTCAACAGCAGAAGCTGAGTACATAGCAGCAGCAGGATGTAGCACACAAATGCTCTGGATGAAAAGTCAGCTTGAAGACTTCCAGATTTTTGAGAGTAACATTCCTATACTTTGTGATAATACTTCTGCTATTTGCTTAAGTAAGAATCCCATTTTACATTCTAGAGCTAAGCATATAGAAATAAAACATCACTTCATTAGGGACTACATTCAGAAAGGTATTTTGAACCTAAAATTTATAGATACAGACCATCAATGGGCTGATATCTTTACTAAACCCCTTTCAGAAGATAGGTTTAATTTCATTCTGAAACATCTCAGCATGAAAGTGTGCCCAGAGTGAAAATGTTTTAATTCCATATATTTACTTTCAGAATGTAATTATTTTACTGTGAACTTCTGATCAATCTCCTTTCAGAAAGATAGAACATGCAGATTGTATCATATGCAAGTCTAAAGATCTGAGAGTCTAATCTCAAAGACAGACGTGCTGATCACTACATCAAACAAGTGTCATCCAATCATCAGCATATCTCTGAAGCAGAACGCGTGCACGCTTCTGAGAAGGCAAAGCGCTGATTGGGTGCATTGAGACACATGTCTGGTAACCGTTTTTAAGTATCTTTCTCAAATCCCCCAAAATCAGCAAGCATTTAATGAAAAGTAATCATGCTTTTAAATGGCAATCATGATTTTTCTCTCTCTTAAAAACGTTTATCTTTTCAAAATAATTTTGAAAACTCTATTTAAGCACATTAATCTCTCATTCTTATTCTTTACGCTTTCTCACTAACACTCAAGCATTTTCTGCATATTTCTGAGTTCATCTCTTGCAAACCTTTTTCCTCAATTCACTCTCAAAACCCTTTTTAGTGTGAACAATGGCATCCTCCAGCAGCGTTTCTGCAGGTAATCAGAAGAAAGCAACTTCTGAGCAATATCAAGTGCCGCTCAGAACTCTCCTCACTCCGGTGAAGAACCTTGAAGTGCTCTCTGAGTTAATCATTGATTTTGAAAGCTTGAAGGAGAATGGTTTTGACCTAACTGAAGAAATTAGGGCTCAAAAGTGGGAAAGTTATTTCGATAGGTTGGTTGGACCAACATTCCCAGCGCTGGTCAAGGAATTTTGGATTCACGCCAAGGTTTCAAAACACCTAGTCATCTCCTCTGTTATGGGGAAGAAGATTGTGATTTCTGAAGATCTCATTGCAAGGCTAATCGGTCAAAGTGGTGGTGGCGTCCGTTGTGTGGACATGGCTGAAAGATGTGCTGATATAGGTGTGGTAGCTAACAGGATTTTCACTCTTGGGATGCCCAGCAGCAAGATTAAAGATCTGAAGGATCATTGCAGAGTATGGGCTAAGATTATTCTGGGATGCTTCAACCACAGGAAACCAACAAGTTCTCCTGATTATATAAATGTGGATCAGCAGTTTCTGATCTACTTTATTGATCAGAAGATAAAGATCAATCTGGCTCACTTCTTGTTCAACCATCTCAAAACCAGTGTGAAAGAAACAAGGGAAGAAGAAAGAACCAAGAGGGACTGGATACCGTTTGGAAGGCTAATATCAGATATTCTGACAGAGAATAGGCTGATTGAACATCTGATAGAAGCTCAGGAGCTGAGCACTATTGAACCAACAATTGGGAAACCTCTGAACGCAAAGAATCTGAAAAAGATGAAGCTGATAGAGAATATTCAGAAGGAACCCAGAGCTACTTCCACTGCTGATATCTCCAGCAGAAGAGTGCCTCTGAGTGATTTTCCGGTATTTTCTGAAATGGAATCCAAACCAGAGATGTTTCTCAGGTACCCAGATGCGTACAAGGCAGATGATACAGATCCAAAGCTGAATATCAGAGATCTGCATCAACCCCAACCAGAAGTGACTTTGAAGAAGACAAAGAAGAGGAAAGCGCCATCAGAAGGATCATCTCAGCAGACTCCAAAGAAAAGAGGTATTTCATCTGCTGCCCCTATTTCAAAATCTTTTACTATTCCAGCATCTATCCCTCCTCAAACCTCTCATAGAATATCAATTCCCATCCCTACCATTGATGAAACCATACAAGAAGAAGACCCTTCTGAGGCATTAAAACTCAGAAGACTTAGAACCAAACAACCCAAACAACCAACAATTTCAACAACAACAGCACTTGACCAAGTGCTGGCTGATATTGAGCGTCAACATGCCTCTGCTCAACCAAACTCTGAACCACAAAATGTTCCTCCTCCACAACCAGAACAACAACAACAACCAGAACCAGAACCACAACAACAACCACTCTCAGAAGAACCTCTGATCCCTGAGCAACCAGAGATTCCACCTCCCTCTCCCTAACCAGAAATTAATCCACCTTCACCACAAACAGAGTTTCACCACTCTGAAACCTCTTCTCCTCATCAATCTGACCCTCACTCACCTCAACCATCACCGCTGGCAATCCAGTTGCCATGTGGAACCACTGTTTTCATGCCCCAGTTACCATCCTCATCAGAATCGACACCACCAAAAACTCCCAAAACACCACCCACTCCAATCGAAATATCTGACTCTGATACCCCTCCTCCAAAACAAACAGCTGCTCATAAAACCTCTGAAAACCCCAGCAGGACTTTCATTGACTTAACCAGTCTTGACCGTCTTGCTGATCTAAAACACAAAATTGCCATCCCAAAACCAAAGCAACCAGATGTTGGCTCTGGTATTTTGAATTTTGAAACAGGTGTGCTGCAATGGATTGCTTCTTTGAAGCAAGTCTGTCCTGGGATGATTGACCCAGCTGCTTCTGATCAGCTCTGGTCACAGTTCAGATTTTGGGTATGTGCTGAAGCCCTCAAGTTGCAGGATATCAACTATGAGCAGGCACAACAAAATTTCAGCAAACTTCTGAATGAAGTTGGAAGTATGCTTCTGAAAGAGGACGTGCTCCCCCTGGACAGTGTACCTTGGTCTGAGAAACAGCAAGCTGCAAAGGTGCAGGACAAGACCATTCCATCAGAAGCAGACAAGACCATTCAGGCTGAAGAAAATCAAGCAGAGGATGTCGCTGAAAGTTCTCAGAAGCTTCCTGCTTCTGATGCTTCTCAAGCTGCCTTGGACAGGCAGACTCTGGAAGAACTAAGGCTGAATGACATACGTCTGCAGCAGCGGATGGATGAAAACGATCAGAAGATGAAAGCAAGAATGGATGTGCAGGACAGCAAGATTGACACTGTTGTCAGCATGGTTCATAAGCAAAATGAGACTTCTGAAAAGATTCAAGCGATGCTGGAGAGCCTGTTCACACGCTTGCCTCCTCAACCTTAAATCTTTTCTTTCATGCATGACCTTTTTCATGTTTTCCCTGATTTTCTGATGTACTGTTTTGATTATGTTTTGTAATATTTTCTTGCTCTGATTCTGAACTATATTAATATGATTAGTTTTTCTGATCTTAATTGTTTTAGCACATCACCAACACTTTTTGATTGCTGACAAAAAGGGGGAGAACAAGAATGATACTTAAATCAATAACGGCTAACTAGACAGAAATTCTCAAACATTCTAACTTTATTACTTGAAATGTTTTTTCTGTTTTGTTTGAAGTCTACAGGCACAAGGAAGCTCCTGGACACTCTGAAGACTAGAAGCTCTGATCAATGTTGCTCTGATCAATATGAAGTTCTGATCGTCCTAATACTCTGATCCAAAGCAAAGCTCTGACAAGAAAAGCTCTGAAGCTCTGCTCTCTGATAAGTCAAAGACTCTGATAATCTGATGTTCAAAGAAAGAAAAAGATCTGATCCTGAAGAACACGTATAATCAAAGGGAAGTAATAAACTCAGGGGGAGTATTTCCTTACTCCTTATTCTTTTACTTCTTATTCTGATACATATTCCAGATACCTTTTCACGTTATTTTAATTTAAAATATCTAGTTTTTGTCATCATCAAAAAGGGGGAGATTGTTAGAACAATGTTTGAATCTACTACCCTATATTTAAGTTTTGATGATAACAAAGTGAAAAGATATAGTATTTATATGTTTCATGTTTGAACTATCTGCTGCCTAAAATTATTATGTTCTGACTTGCAGATACGCTGATTGAAATAAGCAAGATCACATCTATTCAGCATCAGAATTTGATTTCATACACCGGCATCAGAAGTTGCTACATCAGAACGTCAAGATCAGATGATCAACTCACGTACATGCTGAAGCTTGATGAACAGAACTGCGCTCAAACACTCTGATGCAGAAACACAATAGTTCATCAGCAGCGAAGCAGAATCAGAATGAGCCAAGCCAGAACTTGCGTTAAGTAAGCAACGGTACTGTGCATTGAAAGCTAATTAATTCCAACGGCCTCATTCCAGACAAGATCTGCTCAAAAAGGAAAGCTTGTTATTAGCATTGAATCAAGAATATTGCATCCAACGTTCATCATCTCAAGTGCTATATAAACAAGGCTTTGAAGATTGAAATGGTTAATGCTCTCCAAATCTCTACACGCACAAAAGCTGAACCATAATCTTCGTTCTACCAGTTTTGCTAAACCACATACTCTGATATTCCATTACTGTTTAGCAATCTAGCTTCTAAGCTTCATTTTGTGTATACATCACAGTTGTGATACAGTTTTGTAGAAAACATCCACACACATAGTTTTATCTCTTTGTAAGAAAGTGTTACCTTGACAAACCGGGTTGTGGTTTGAATCAAGAAGGCTTTAGCAGTTGTTAAAGAAGTCTGTAATATTGAGTTGAATATAGTGGATTAAGACCTCGTTGGAGAGAGGCGAAATCACCTTGACGGGTGGACTGGAGTAGTTTGAGATCAAACGAACCAGGATAAAAATATCGTGTTCATTGCTTTAGATTTCAGTTTTACAATTCAACCCCCCCTTCTTGTGTTTTTCACCACTTCAATTTACTCTATGATAACTCTTGTATCAGTCCTCAAGAGTGTTGATAAATAAAATTTTTTTGAAAGTTTCTTTTTTTTAAATTTGTATGTGGAAAAATGGTTTAGTTTTGAGCGAGCATCCATGAACTATCTACTTTACTCAAAAGGTCGTTCTTTTCCTCTTTTCCTTTAGACAATGCTATCCTACTATTAGTGAGTAGGTAGCCCTAGTTGTTGGATGTTTGAGAGAATGCGTAGGATCATCATTATGGTCATTGAAGGCAACATGTAAGGATACCTATAGAAATTTAAAGGGACGTCATCATATATTTGTAGGCAACATCGAAGGACAAGATCATATACCGTAGGCAACTTCGAGGGACATCGAGGGACTATGATCTTTTATGGTTATTTATACCGAGGATCTTTGCTAATGGTATCCCTATGTTTGAGGGACATGACCATTGTTTTCCGAGGCAACGAGGGAGGTTACCCTAGAGGTGCAAGTATGAGAAGTGTGTTCAATTCAGTTACATTTATCTTGAAATTAGGGTTTTCTATTGTTTCTTTTTAGATCTTGCCATACATGCCTAATTACTAGCAGTTAAATATATACAAGTTTACAAGAAATATAAAGGCGAGAAATAAAGTTCTTACGCTATTACAGGGCTTTGGTGTAGTTACATAAATAATGAAATTGCGAGAATTTAAACTACGACTATTACAATTATTATGCGACCTATACAATTTGTCTAATAAATATAAATAGCAAATGAATAGAAATAAAAATAAGAAAAATGTTGAGAAAATAATTAAAACCTAAGATTCTAAGTGTTAGAAAATATTTTTTTGGTATTTTTAGTTTGGAAAGTAATAAAAGTGTGAATTAATAATTAAAAAACCTAACTCTGATTAATTTACAAGTTAATTATGAAATAAAATCAACATTGATTAAATCAAAACAACTTTTATGTCAAAATTTATTTTAATTAATTAAAAGCCTAAAACTAATATTTAATGATTTTTTGTGATTTTATATGTTAATTAAATTAATGATAGAAGACAAATTAAGTGAAAAATAAATAAATGAAAAGGGTTAGAAAAGAAAATAGTCAAAAAAGTGAAAAATGCACGGGGCGGGTATTGAACCCATGCCCCTTGGGTCACAGTCAGGCGCCTCATCCACCAAGCCAAGCTATTGTTTGTGATTCAAACTTGTTCTACATAACAACAAGAACTCATTTGGGCAGTTAATAAACATTAGCAATGCATGAAATTAATTATATGAATGTTTGAAAGAAAAGCAAATCGGAGAAGATGAGTATGCTTGTTTCAAGCATCAATGGCAATGACTTTAGACCTATTCTTACCCTTAGATACCTCAGGAATGATTTGTAATTGATGGCTTGGACTGAAAGTGGCTGGATCTTTGGTTTTTACAAAATTTGAGGTTTTTAGAGAGTGTTCTTGGGCAGCCAATTCCGTGCCCTCTAGTGTATAAGGGTGTTGTGTTTATATAGAGGAGGAATTTAAGTAAAAAATAATGGAAGAAATCTCATGGAATCAGTTGCATGATTTGTTTCCAAAATTTATTTGAAAAACTTTCCAAACTTGTGAAAATCTTGTCTTAATTATATTTGCTTGGTTATCACAATTTTGACAGCTTGCTATGAGCTATTTGGACCGCAAGAAATTCAACTCTTAAGCCTTACATGCTTTGTGCATTAATCTTGCATTTTATTTGATTTAATTTGAGTTTAAATGAATAAAATCAAAAAGAAATGAAATAAAAATTATAATAATGCATGGATCAGTTTAGGGGTTCTTAATCATGTTGTAAACACGTTCAAACCTTAAAACCCAGGCCCATTAGTCCACAAGTTCAATATGTCTCAATTTTCACTTCATGCACTTTCTCAAAAATTGCCCAACTTGTGCAAGCCATAACTTGCTCTATTTTTATATTTTGGAGAAATCATCTTGATGTAAATGGTCTTGGAAAAAGTGTCTTTTGTTGACTTTCTGAAAGTGACCTGTAATGTATGAGCTTGTATCTTTCCAATGGTGCATTTCTAAAACTTGAGGGATGAAGAGAAGTTGTAGGGAATTGGATTCTCTACAAAATGAGCCTTAATGGAAAAATTTCTGATAAAGTATGAGAAAGTTATGGCTGGTCAAAGTTCAGTTGACTTTTCCTATAAAAAGCCTAATTAGAAATTTTTGACTTTTGATGAATTAGGAGCATTTCTTGAGGAATCATGATCAACCCTTTATCAAATGATGGATATCACTTCAAAATGTTGATGTTGATAAAAAATCTTAATGTTTGACTGTATATAGGCCATAGTTGACTTTTGACCTAGTATAGTTGATTTTCAAGCATTTGAGGAGTCGATTGAGCAAACTTGTTGTGCAGGGCATGAAATTTGGCATGGACAACCTTGAAGATATATTAGGACCATGGAAAACATTTGAGACCTCTGGAGCTCACACATCTTGGTGGAAAGTGAAACCCTAATTAGAGGTTCATTACTTAGAAGGAGAATTTGTTTGGTCAATTCTTGGTCATCCTTGAGCAATTGGGAACCTTAATGAGCATGTCGTAAGTAAAAATGGGAGGGAAAATTTTGGGGTACAACAACTGCCCCTGTTCAATCTTCTTAAACCTGGGGATTTAGATTGGCTTGTCTGTCTTTCGTGATCTGAAGATGGAAGAGGATTGAACACTAGAGTGCCCAGAAATTTACACTCGCATGAAGTAACACTGTTGGTTGATACTAATCGGGAATGGGCTTATAGATGCCATTTGGAGTAGATGAATAAGATTCGCCGAAGATGGACTTAAAGATGCCATCAGAAGTAGATGACTAAGAGTCATAAATGGTCGCTTTGTGGGGATTCCTATTCTTGTTGTCTGAGGAGGAGTCCACTGGGGGATGTTGATTTTTATTGTTTTCCTGTTTGAGGAAAACTCTGTGGGGGAATAGAGTCTAGGAACTTTAGTTGTCCATGACTCTACTGAGGGGTTATCTCTGGATTGGAGAAATGAAAGTTTGTTGTTTTCTGGTTGAAATCCAGGCTTCGCAGTAATTTTCCGGGGAGAATGAAATTAACTGCTATCTGGAAATGTATCAGAAGAAACCTATGTAGAGCTATTTCAGGATGAGTCCGGGTAAGACTTCATCTGGAAGTGTATGAGAAGGAACCTGGGTAGGGCTGCTTTAGGAGACATATGAGAGGGAGCTTGGGTAGGGCAGCTTCAGGATGAATCCGGGTAAAACTGCATCTGGAAATTGTAAGAAGGAACCTGGGTAGGGTTGCCTCAGGATGAGTCCGTGTAAAACTGCATCTGGAAATTGTGAGAAGGAACCTGGGTAGGGTTGCCTCAGGATGAGTCAATGTAAAACTGCATCTGGAGATTGTGAGAAGGAACCTGGGTAGGTTTGCTTCAGGATGAGTCAGTGTAAAACTGCATCTGGAAATTCAAGAGAAGGAACTTGGGTAGGGTTGCCTCAGGATGAGTCAGTGTAAAACTGCATCTGGAAATTTAAGAGAAGGAACCTGGGTAGGGTTGCCTCAGGATGAGTCCATGTAAAACTGTATTTGGAAGTCAGAAGAAACCCGTGTAAGATTGCTTCATGAAGCGCCCATATAAAGCTGTATTTGGAAGTCAGAAGAAACCCGTGTAAGATTGATTCATGATGAGCCCGTGTAAAGTTGTATTTGGAAGTCAGAAGAAACCCATGTAAGATTGCTTCATGATGAGCCCATGTAAAGCTATATTTGGAAGTAAGAAGAAACCCGTGTAATATTGCTTCATGATGAGCCCGTGTAAAGCTGTATTTGGAAGTCATAAGAAACCCGTGTAAGAATGCTTCATGATGAGCCAATGTAAAGCTATATTTGGAAGTCAGAAGAAACCCGTGTAAGATTGCTTCATGATGAGCCCGTGTAAAGTTGTATTTGGATGTCAGAAGAAACCTGTGTAATATTTCTTCATGATGAGCCTGTGTAAAGCTGTATTTGGAAGTCAGAAGAAACCCGTGTAAGATTGCTTCATGTTGAGCCTGTGTAAAGCTGTATTTGGAAGTCAGAATAAACCCGTGTAAGATTTCTTCATGATGAGCCCGTGTAAAGCTGTATTTGGTCGCACATATAATTACACTGTTTTGTTTCAGGAGTTAATCCTGGACCTGTTTAAAATTGTTGATGATAAATATTTATTGATTGATCTTTCCTGAAAAGGTAAAGCGTTAGCTGTATGCAATGTCATAATGTATAAAATGCATTGTGTAATGGTGTTCTCGAAATATATGAGATTGGGATATATGCATTTGTACTGCAGATACTATGACGTTTGTAGAATGATGTATGAATGCAATATATGAATGTATCAGTTGATCTATTGCAGCACTGTTGAATTAGGGAAAATAAATCCCTAATTACAGTTGGCAATGAAGAATGTAGGTCTTCAGATTTTGTTGAAGCTGAACTACTGGGAGATGATCTTCCGTTGTTAGAGAAATAAACTCTGCTGGGGAAGGAAAGCTCTGTGCACTGCCTGAGGATTTTGTGAAATCCTATTGGGGAATCTTGAGAAGTTTGACGACTTTACTGGGGAAAACCTGATGTCGAAGCAGTAGTTGGAAATTCCTGTTCTGCTGGGGATACAAGAACACCTGACATCACTAGGTTGTAAGCTTAGGATATGGCAGCGACTTTTTAGTAAGATGCCCCTGCCTCTATACCTGCTGAAAAAAGTACCTGCAGATACTTTGTGGATGGTTTGAGTGTCATCCCAACTCCTAGGGTGCTTGGTAAATGTTGATCGGGATGATAAGTCTTCTACTGATAAACAAATGATAACATGATGGGGCATAGTCGTACGTTTTTAATCCCTAACTTTTTCCTGGACCACCTGAAACAACCGGCTGAAAATTATCAAACATTGAAGTCGCCTTCGAACGTCTTTTATCCCACATGTAGGGAAAGGTAAACATCGAGAAAACCTGAGAAGGGAGAGGTCACGGTCTTGCGACCGATAGATCGGGTAAGGGAGTTTGTTACGCGAGGGGAAGGTATTAACACCTCACACGCACGTAGTACTCTACGGTATCCACTCTTGTTATCTATCTTATGGGTGTGTTTAATATATGCTTACTGTTTACTATACTACTAAAAGGAGAATGCATGCAAAAGAAACGAGAAAAAATGTAGGGAAAATAAAATTGTGCTCGCTTGGGCCCTACCACAATGCCTACGTATCCTTTTTGAGGAATCAGAGCTACCGTAGTTCGGCACATATGTTTTTGTTTGTTTATGTTTTTTATGGACGAAGTTAATTCCACCTTCTGCCGCAGCTCGACCTTTGGAGACTTATGCTTGGCACATAAGTAAATTAATCATGTCCTTACCTGAAAAGGGTTTTAGAGAAAGGTGCTCGAGTGCATAAAATGGTTTGAGTTGGTTTGTATTTTGTTGCAGATAACGACTAGTTAACCTCAAGAGAGAGATATTAGCCACTTTTCTACTTATCCATGAAAGGAGTCTTTGAGACTTGACCCACACCTAGGCTTGAGATGGAAGAACAATAAGATCGAGAAGAGACTCGCTTATCATTTCCCATAGTAAGCAAAGGCATGATTCTTATCAGTAGCTTTAAAGTGTTTTGAATTTTGAAAAGGAAAAGAGAAGTTTTTTTATTTTAAATGCATATGTAAAAGGGGAAAGAAAAGAGTCTATGGGAGACTATCCTATTTCTAACCTAATGTTATCATACAATGATATCCCTAAGTCAAGGATGAATTAAAGGGAAACGTCTACCTAATGTTAGCATGCATATGGTTTGCGGTAAAGCCCTACTTCTCATGATTTATAGAAAGCAATGAAATGCGAGAATGAGGAATAAAATAAAGTCACAATGATATCGAACGGAGAAGGTCCGTTGCCTCTTTAAAGCCACATAAGTGATAAGAAAACACTACAGATACTGCTCCACGCGAGTGATCAAATAATTAATCTCCAAGCATTCCCCATCACAAAAGTTGTATCAATACCATCACAAGAATCTTGGCCAAAAATGACAACAAAAATGATTACCAAACATAAAAGAATAAATACTAGAAAACCCTAATTAAAATTCTTAAGGGAAATCGTAAAGAATTATAAAAACATTCTACTACTTTTTATCATCTTTTCTTGAACAAGTATTAAAGAAAGTATTCACACAAAAAAAATCGATTAAGCCAAAATTTATTAACATAACTACGTAAAATTATCAATAAAAATGCTAAAACAGTAGGGCTGCTAAACCAGGCTCAGGGGTATGGTACAAGACTTCAGGAGATTAGCCCAAATAGAGAGTGCAATTATGCTTTTTGTAATACTAGCTATGACATGTACCAAAAACAATGAAAATGGGCCCAGGAGAAGCAATTTGGCCCAAGGTCCGTCAACAATAATCCACCAGCTTTCAGTTATTTGGCTTATTTTTATTTTACGTCATTTTACTAGAAATAAAAGAATAACAAAAGAAAAAGAAATTTTGAAAAGGGGATCATGAGATTAGGGTTAAATGTGTTGTGACCCATGAGCTACTTATGAGAATAGAGTTCCCTTCGTCTTCTCAAACTCATAGCCACGGAAACCAACTTCTTGTATGATTCATCTTCTCTGTTCTTCGATCCAAGGTCCCATGTGCTTTATCTTGGACTCGCTTTCGTCTTCGACAAACTCAGATGCAATACCATCATGCCAAGCTTTGTCGGCCGTAGATCCATCATCTTCGTTCGCTTCGATCTGGTGTATTCGCCATAATATTAAATAAATATGCTTGAAGAAAGATGGAAGGAATTAACTTACCGACCAGAAGTAAACTCCGGCACTCCTCTAATTAGCAAAGTCACCGTCGATGGCGAAAAGGCCCGAAGATGTTTCTTCAAGAACTCAGGTTTATCCTCGTACTCATCCTCTCCGTCTTTGACTAATTCTTCTTTTGATCTTGCTCTTTCGCGATTTATGCGTTGTTGTTGTGATATTGTTGGCGGTGAATTCGTAATTGCAGAGGTGATGATGATGAAGTGCTTAAAATATTGATGGTTTGTTGAATAGGATCAAGAAGATTGAAGCGGAGATGATGATGCTGCGATTGTTGTTGTGGAGACTGTTGCGATGCTTGCGAAGAGTTGATGCATGGAGTTGTTGCTAATGATGATGATGATGAAGGACGATGAGAATCGAAAATTGAAGCTACATAAGGATGCGCTGAAGATTGAAGGAGAAAGAAGAGAGAAGATGAGAGAATGGAAAAAATCCCCCCAGGTAATTTCCTATATTCCCTTTTTTATAATTCTGTTTTTTGGAGATGGTTAGTTTAGAGGTTGTTATAAACTATTTTCTGTTTGGAGAGGAAGTTAGTTATTTGACAGCTAGTCAGAATTCTGTTTGGTGATTATGTTATAAGTTTGTTGAGATTCTGTTGGAAATCTGTTAGATGGTTGTTAGAAGGTTAGGGAAGGTTAGTTGGCTGTTATGACAGTTGGTTAGAGGTTTTAGATGGTTAGAAACTGTTAGGATAGTCAGAGGTTTGAGATTCAGTTAGAAACAGTTTGGAAATTAGTTATGGAATTGTTAGGATGACAGTTAGGCTATTTATTAATGTTATAGGTTAACAATCTGACAGTTAAGAAGTTAGTCAGGAAGAATAAAATTTTTGAGGTTTATAGGAATTTAACAGGAAATAGTCAGTTATAGGAAATCTGATTTTTTTGTTGGTAAAAAGTTTGGTTAAAGCTGGAATTTGGAAAAATGGTTAGAGGGTTGGAGGTTGTTGAAATTCTGATTTATTATTTCTTTATTGACAGTTAAGAGGCTGTTTTGTAAGGTTGATTACAGGCTTTATCAGTTTTTCTATTTTGGAAGTAATGAAATGGTTTTCATAGCATGATTTTGAAGATCAACCATTTAGATATTCTCTTAAATGAATTTGGTAGCTTTTATTTTTTACTCAAGTGCCACTATTTTGGTCTCTTTTCTTGATTGTGTAGGCTGTTTTGGACAGAATTTCTTGATTGCAGGTTTGGAATTTGATGGTGCAAGGATGAAAGGCCAAGTTTGATAGAGTTTGGTTGGCTTGAAAGATGGTTGTAAGAGCATATGAAAGCTCTCTGAACAAGACAAGAATTCCAAGACAGATTGGATGAAATATGTTTGGGACAAATGATGCAGCTATATTTTTTCTGTAATGTAACTTTGTGTACTTGTATAGGATTTTGAATTTTGAAATATGATGGGATTAGATGGTGTGATGTAAACGATGAAACTTTGTAATAGGAATACTTTCTTTGTAATATTCGTAATAGAATGTAATAAGTTTTGAATGGTCTTTGTAATGGAAGCTTCTTGTAACGAGCGTTCTTATCAAAATGAAACTTTGAACCAATTTCTATTTATGTATTCTCAATGTCTTCCTTTTGTGTAAATGGAATCAATGGTGTTAAAGTATCCTCCGTGTTTTGATGACTTCGAGCGTTTGAATGACCCACACCTTCTACCACTTTGAGCCGCCCATTATTTCATAAGCAAACTCTAGAATTTTAGCTTGAGATAGTTGAATGAAGGTAACATGTCGCGTAAGAAAGCCAAATGATTGCATGGAATACTATGCCTTAATATACCCACAAACTTTACTTAACGAAATCCAAGTGTATTTTTCTTATGAAACCATCTCTATATGCCTTATGACCTAAGTAATGAACACCAACATTAACTCGAGAAAAATAGATCAGTTGGGATCCTATCTCTATGTATGAGATCTTTTTAATGAAGCTTTTGAAGCAAACCCTAATTGTCATGATCGTCAAGGAAACAACTTGAATTACCCTTGAATGTAGACGAGAGCCTCAAAAGCAAGGATAAACCCTAATTACCAAGCCCTTGATCCTGATGCCAATTTTATTGATTAATGAAGCATGATATGCTAGATGATTTAATGGGAGTTATGTACATGAGAAAAGTGCGAGACATAAGCCAGATAAAAGTGAGAGGGTAGGACAAATTTGGGGTATTACACCTCCCTTCAGGGTTTTCAGTCCACTGGGATACCCTTTTTTGCTCAAGCTTCCTTTTCAGGCTTTCGACTTGCCGAGTGTACAATTTTTGTTTATATACCCCTAATTTTTTCCCGAACTCTTTTGGTTCTCCGGGATTCCCTTAATTTTTCCTAGACCTGTCAACCTAGCGGGTCTTTGTTCATGCGTAGAATTTTCCGACTATGTCCATGTTCCCCGCGTACGGAGAATTTCCATTATCCATAGTAGTAAGTGTTGCCACACTTCCAGAAGATGTTTGTTTGATCGTACATGATTCGTTGCTGGAACTCATGTCCAATGCCCCAAGTGATTTAGAGGGAGATCTGCCCTTGGCTATTTGGCATTTTTTGAGAGATTCCTTGAACCTTGACTTGATATCCCAAGATCAGCTAAACACCATGCTATGCCACTTGATTATGAAAGGCCTGTTACTGGAATTTATTTCCATCTGAGGTGATTCTGTCCATTGAGAGAATTTTTGTTCATCGAATATCCGTTATGCGAATTTCTCAGTTGTTGAATAAATAGTCATATGCAAACAATTGTATTTAAAGTATGCAAAGCTTATGTCTGTCTTGAAGTTTTAAAATTCATTTTTTAGTAAAACAAACAAATTTTGTAAGAGTGTGATATCAACTCAGGATTTATAGCGGACCCTATAGGAGTCAGGATACCTTTTGTAACAGTATGCTTTCAAACTAACCCATGCTTCAGCTAGGACTTTTAAGGGTTGTAGTATGGCCTGGTTCATGGTTTAAGAAACAAAGGATAAAGATTCAAAATTTATTTGTACCCACCCGTTCTTCGTGATGTTCTTCAGCCCTAAACTCAGTTCATTGTGCGTTTTGAATCCCATTCGAGTTCAGGAATCGTTGCTCTGATACTTGGTGATGGTTCGAAAATTGAACATTTGTTTGAGAATACATTCATCTTTGTAATGTTTTTTGTTGAGGATTTATAGCGACCTCCTTTTTTTTGTTTTTATTATCCCTACTTTTTCCTGAACTGTTTCATTTGCAATTATAGTCAGCGAGATGTCCCATTTTTTTGTTAAGTTTCCTTCATAGGTTTTTGACTTAACGGGCTTTTATTTTGAGAGATAATGTTTTCTTGTCTTGACGATTATTATGGAACCATCACCATCCTTTGGAAATCCTCTTATACACTATTTGTCGTGCATGAAGGGGAAAGTTTGCGATTGAATGCAAATCTGAATTAATTGAGAAAACTACCCTGCCCCAGGTTATGATTACGGGTTTTAATTTGTGTGAAAAGAAAACTCCAACTCCTTAGGCTCAAAGGGGTTGACTAGGGATTATCTTCCTTATAACTCCACTATTTAGGATTTGAAACAATGCCTGTACATCATCAGTGGGGTCTGTTCAAAAGCATACTGTAGAGATTATGGTATCATTCTCGTCATCCTCCCTCTAAAGGCCTAGAGCTTTTAATCAAGAGTTGAATATCACAAAAAGGAAGTAAGAAAGCAGTTTAAGCATAATGAAAACAAATTAATTCAATACAAACATGTGCAATGCATTAATGAAATAACAAAGTTTGACATGACAATAATTGTTTGAGCAACCAAAGAAAATACAACTTGAGAATTCAAATGAACAAAAATGCTCTCAATCATGGCCATGATTTGGCATGGGAGGAGTGATCGTGTTGGGAGTCTAAGGAGGGTCAAACTCAATCTCCTTGGCGTCAATCATATTTTGAATCTTGTATTTCAGTGCCTAAAAATCGTTAGTATCGTGCCCAGGACTGTCAGAATGATAGGCACACCTTACATCAAGATTGTAGTTAGGAGAAGAAGTCCTAGGGTTTAGATAAGGTCTTATCAATGTAATTAAATTAATCCTCAACATATTTTGAAATGCTTGAGACAACGGCATGTTGATCTTGGTAAACTTTCTCTTAGGCTCGTCTTGCCTTCGTTGATTACCCTGTTGTTATGGTCATTGCATGCGTGCCGAATTAGAGACCAGCACTGCCCCTACAGATTGGTGGTAGTCTGCCTTATTACGACCCTTCTGGCCATACACAACATTGGCTTCCCTCTTACCAGCAAATGCATTCTTCTCAACATTAGAAGATGCAGCCATCAGGATCTTCCCACTCTTGATACCACTTTCGATCGTTTTTCCCTTCAGCACCATCTCTGTAAACCCAAATGAGGAACTCCCAATCAGCAGATTAAAGAACGGGAATGTCAGAGTTCCCATTAACACGTCTACTTTCCCGATCATTAATAGGAGGTTGTACCCTGCCAGCTAGATCCCTCCATTTTCTAGGCATATTCCTTGAAGCCTTTGCTAGAACCCATAAACATGCTTTAAAGTTGTGTACGAGTTGGAGCAACGTTAGCATTGTACTGGTACTTCTTGTAGAAAGCAGCAGCCAAGTCTTCCCAGGTATGAATGTCAGTTCTTTCTAGATGATAGAACCACTCCATTTGCGTGCCAACTAAACTTTCTTGGAAGAAATGGACCCATAACTTCCGGTCTGCAATGTGAGGCTGGATCTTTCTAACATATGATCTTAAGTGAAGTTTAGGACAAGAGACCCCGTCATATTTGGCGAATGTGGGAGCCTTGAATTTTGGTGGGATGATCACGCCAGAAACCAACCCTAATTCTTCAAAGTCCAAGCCAGGTATCTGCTGAATCTCTATAGCATTGAGACGACCCTCCAATTGTTTGTATTTATCATCATCAGCAAGAGGATATTGCTCCTCAGAATAATCAGCTTCTTCTTCATCAGCCTCCGGGTTGCTATCTTCTTCATGATTATCCCCTTTATTTGATGGAGTTGAAACATCTAGAGCTCCTTTAACCGGTCCTCTGAGTCTTCTTCCCTTATTCAGGATGCCAAAGCCATGAACATTTGTTGGAACTGAGCATTTTGAGCTTGAAGGTCTTTTACTCTTTGTTCAAGGGCAATTTCTTTTGCTGAAATAAACAGCGAAAAGATGAGAAACATGTATTGGAAGACCTGTTATGAAATGGCATGCATGCAATGTTTTCAAGGATCTCGCGGGGTAAATAATAAAATGTCAGAAGTTGAAATTTGTAGCTTTGATTGAATAACTTCGTATCGTTGAGTGTCCTTCTACGAGTGTCAAGCTCACCATATCAAGTGGGTCATAGCCCCTGACTCAAGTTGTTGAGTTTCGATCTTTTGACGACATTGGATAGAAGAAAATAAATCCCCTTTCCCCTTGCTAGATGTCTGATTTATCATAACCTGCATCACAAACCCTTGAGTACCTTGAAATGTTATGAAGTGTATGATATGTGTTAAGAAAAGGTGTAAGGTGATGAAGACAAGTGAGTCTAAGAAGTCCAGGTTACTCTATAATGACTGTAAACAAATCCTACAAGGAGATCATGTTGTTAGATAAAAACCCTACAAGTAGCTCAAGTTGAAAGCAAACAAATCACACAAGAAGCCTTAGGTTTAGGCTTGCATGGGGTTTGTAGGTAAGTACCCTCTTGAAATTTAGTTGGTTCAACCTGTTTTAGAAATAGTAATCGGGTTCTAAGGAATCTCAATATCACTGATCTTTCTTTATCAGTATTATTTCAGCTTAGCAATATTTTCTTGCGGCCGAAACTTTCCGAAACTCTAATCTCAATGAGTGTAGTATCGAGTATCACCCGACTCCTAACTTTACACCGAGGCCGACTATCTCACTACTTTCTAATGGCCAAGTTTGTTTAACTAAAGTTCTAATGTTCGTTAGTGCTTCATGACACCACGCGGCGGCTCCGTATTATCCTCGATTCAATACAAGGGATACCGGTACCAACCAAAGTGTCACACCAACACAGCTATCGCTTCAATCATATCGGTCTACGTTGTACAATCTCCATGATCTATTGCTATTTACCTAAAAAGATGCCCCAGATCCGGGTATAGGATCTATAGTATCCCAAGCAAACCTTTAAAGGTAAAGCAATCAAAACAAACAAGGAAAGCAATTTAGAAATGAACTAGACCCTAAGGTAAACCCCACTTTTTAAAAGTTCCCCAGCAGAGTCGCCAGTTCAATGTTACGGTGGAAGAACCGACTGTTATACTAGTTTTGCATTTTGTATTCACAAATGTTGCCGTAAGAAAGAGTCGCCACCGACTTTTCTTTTATCCAACAAAGGGTGAAAAGAACAGAAAAAGACCTTTTTCGAGAG
Source organism: Vicia faba (assembly GCA_948472305.1). Classification (NCBI taxonomy): domain Eukaryota; kingdom Viridiplantae; phylum Streptophyta; class Magnoliopsida; order Fabales; family Fabaceae; genus Vicia; species Vicia faba. The sequence continues at coordinate 19,568,198 of OX451736.1, read as the reverse complement.
TTTCTGAGTAAGGGGGGTAGATTATGGAAAGGAAAGGTGTTAGCATCCTTTCCATCCGTAGTTTTTTATGGGCTCTTAGATGCTAGCTCATGTTTTGAAAATTGCTTGTGCTTTATGTGTTTTGAAAATTGTTTTGAAAATGCCTTAGTGCGGCGATTTGCTCTATGATAAATCTTGTATCAGTCCTCAAGAGTGTTGATAAAGCAAATGTTTTTGAAAGTTGTTTTTTTGAAATGTGTATGTGGAAAAATGTTTTAGTTTTCAGCAAGCATCTATGAACTATCTACTTTACTCGAAAGGTCGTTCTTTTCCTCTTTTCCTTTAGACAATTCTATCCTACTATTAGTGAGTAGGTAGCCCTAGTCGTTGGATGTTTGAGGGAAAGACGTAGGATAGTCATTATGGTCATTGAAGGCAACATGTAGGGATACCTTTAGCAATTTGAAGGGACGTTATCATATATTCGTAGGCAACATCGAAGGACAAGATCATAAACCGTAGGGAACTACGAGGGACATCGAGGGACTATGATCTTTTATGATGATTTATACCGAGGGTCTTTGCTAATGGTATCCCTACGTTCGAGGGGCATGACCATTATTTTCCGAGGCAACGAGAGAGGTTACCCTAGAGGTGCAAGTGTGAGAAGTGTGTTTAATTCAGTTACATTTATCTTGAAATTAGAGTTTTCTATTGTTTCTTTTTAGATCTAGCCATACATGCCTAATTACTAGCAGTTAAATATATACAAGTTTACAAGAAATATAAAGGCGAGAAGTAAAGTTCCTACGCTATTACAGGGCTTTGGTGTAGTTACATAAATAATGAAACTGCGAGAATTTAAACTAAGACTATTACAATTATTATGCGACTTATACAATTTGTCTAATAAATATAAATAGCAAATGAATAGAAATAAAAATAAGAAAAATGTTGAGAAAATAATTAAAACCTAAGATTTTAAGTGTTAGAAAATATATTTTTTGGTATTTTTGTTTGGAAAATAATAAAAGTGTGAATTAATAATTAAAAAACCTAACTCTGATTAATTTACAAGTTAATTATGAAATAAAATCAATATTGATTAAATCAAAACAACTTATATGTCAACAATTATTTTAATTAATTAAAAGCCTAAAACTAATATTTTTTTGTGATTTTATATGTTAATTAAATTAATGATAGAAAACAAATTAAGTGAAAAATAAATAAATGAAAAGGGTTAGAAAAGAAAATAGTCAAAAAAGTGAAAAATGCATGGGAGGGGGTATTGAACCCATGTCCCTTGGGTCACAGTCAGGCGCCTCATCCACCAAACCAAGCTATTGTTTGTGATTCAAACTTGTTCTACATAACAACGAGAACTCATTTGGGCAGTTAATAAACATTAGCAATGCATGAAATTAATTATATGAATGTTTGAAAGAAAAGCAAATCGAAGAAGATGAGTATGCTTATTTCAAGCATCAATGGTCATGACTTTTGACCTATTCTAACCCTTAGATACCTCAGGAATGATTTGTAATTGAGGTTTTTAAAGAGTGTTCTGGGGAAGCCAATTCCGTGCCCTCTAGTGTATGAGGGTGTTGTTTTTATATAGAGGAGGAATTTAAGTCAAAAATATTGGAAGAAATCTCATGGCATCAATTGCATGATTTGTTTCCAAAATTTATTTGTAAAAACTTTCCAAACTTGTAAAAATCTTGTCTTAATGATATTTGCTTGGTTGTCTCGATTTTTACAGCTTGCTATGATATATTAGGACCCTAATAAATTCAAATCAAGCCTTACATGCCTTGTGCATTAATCTTGCATTTTATTTGAGTTTAAATGAATAAAATAAAAAATAAATGAAATAAAAATTACAATAAAGCATGGATCCGTTTAGGGGTTCTTAATCATGTTGTAAACACGTTAAAACCTTAAAACCCAGGCCCATTAGTACACAAGTTCAATATTTCTCAATTTGCACTTCATGCATTTTCTCAAATATTTCCCAATTTGTTCAAGCCATAACTTGCTCAATTTTTATATTTTGCAGATGATCTTTGACTTTTTAGAAATCTAAAGATGTCCCCTACAACATCTATATTGACTATTTTTTCATTTGGAGAAATTATCTTGATGTAAATGGTCTTGGAAAAAAGTGTCTTTTGTTGACTTTCTAAAAGTGACATGTAATGTATGAGCTTGTATCTTTCCAATGGTGCATTTATTAAACTTTAGGGCTGAAGAAAAGTTGTAGGGAATTATTTTCTCTTCAAAGTGAGCCTTGGTGGAAAAATTTCCGATAAAGTATGAGAAAGTTATGGCTAGTCAAAGTTCAGTTGACTTTTCCTATGAAAACCCTAATTAGCCATTTTTGACTTTACATGAATTAGGAGCATTTCTTGAGGAATCATGATCAACCCTTGATAAAATGATGTATATCACTTCAAAATGTTGATGTTGACAAAACATCTCGAAGTTTGACTGTATATAGGCCACAATTGACTTTTGACCTATTACAGTTGATTTTCAAGCATTTGAGCAGTTGACTGGGAAAAATTGTTGTGCAGGGCATGAAATTTGGAATGGGCAATCGTGAAGACATATTAGGACCATGGAAAAAATTTGAGACCTTTTGAGCTCACACATCTTGGTGAAAAGTGAAACCCTAATTAGAGGTTCATTACTTAGGAGGAGAATTTGTCTGATCAATTCTTGGTTATCCTTGAGCAATTGGGAACCTTAATGGGCATGTCTTGAGTAAAAATGGGAGGGAAAATTTTGGGGTACAACGGTATATATAATAATGATTCATTAGTAAGCAACAATGTGTTAAATATTTTTTATATAATTTATTAAAAGTTTTTGTTTAAAACAATTTGTATTGGGTCAAGAAAAAAAAGAAGGCCAATTGAGCCTGTTCGTACTAAAAAAATGTTGTTGCTGGATAAAATAAATTAAATAATGGAAGGCCTAAATTTACTAACAGTTATCATGATAGGCGCACGTTTTTGGCATTAACAGGTACTGTATGAAGATGTGAAAAACACAAGAAGGGGGGGGGGGGGGGGGAGGGGTGAATTGAAAAACTTAAATCAAAGCAGCTTAATAATGCAATATTTTTATCCTGGTTCGTTTGATCTCAAACTACTCCAGTCCACCCGTCAAGGTGATTTCGCCTCTCTCCAACGAGGTCTTAATCCACTAATCTCAAAGGATTACAACAGCTACTTTAACAACTGTTAAAGTCTTCTTGAGTATAACCACAAACCGGTTTATCTCAAGGAAATTCTTTTACAAATAATTGAACAATAGTGTGTTGTGGTTTTCTACCAAAACAGTATATCACAACTGTGATAGTTACACAAATTAAGCTTGGAATAAAATGAATTTGCTAAAGCTTTGGATATGCGTGGTTTGGAAGGCTTGGCAAATTGTTGTGTGCGTACGTACGTGCATCTTTTCACAAGCAGACTTGTTTATATAGGCAAGGCAAAGATACGTTGTCCATAAATCAAGTTTAATGATAATAACACACTTTCCTTTTGAAGAAGATCTTGTCTGAAGAAAGCTGTTAGCAATTAATTCTGTCTTGAATAACCAGTAACGCTTTAGAGTTTTCTTTGCTATAACTGCTGATAACGCTTCAGAGTGTTGATGACTTGGTAAAGATGTCTTTGATCTGAGTCAGAGTGTACTTGTTTAGGCACAGATTCTGGTCATCAAGCTTCAGCATATAATCTGGTATCTTCAGCGTGTAGCACATATTGCTGATCTTCTAATGCTGATTCCATTCTGATGCTGATTCCATCAGAACTTCTGCATATACAAAACATAATTTTAAGGAGCATAATTGTTCTTTGTATATATCTTTGAATTTAATTATTCTTTGTATTTTGTTATCATCAAAACTCTAATCAAGGGTTGTAGAATCAAACTATGTTCTAACAATCTCCCCCTTTTTGATGATTACAAAAACCAGATTTTTCAATTAAAGAATAAAGAATAAAAAGTAGAATTAAGAAGAAAAACTCCCCCTGAGTTGATTACTTCCCTTAAATTCTTTGAGTTCTTGAGCATCAGAATTTGACTACGTCTTTCATCTGAGTTTTGTACCTGTTCAAGCTTTTCAGAGGAAAGAAGTTAAGTAGATCAGAATGTTTGAGACTTATGTCTCATTAATCCGTTATTGAAAATATCTTATTCTTTCTCCCCCTTTTTGTAAGTTATCAAAAAGAACATATAATCAGAGCCAAAAAGGATTTATATTAAAATTAGAAGCAACGATAAGAAGTTCAGAACAGCAGCAATGTAGAAAATATTATAGATAAAAAAATTAAAACAAAGGAAAATCTAAGATGGAGGAGGAAGGCGCGTGAACAAAGCTTCCAACAAGCCCTTGATCTGGGTGTTGGTTTCCTCTTGTTTGGTTAACATGCTCTTGATTTCCTAAATTTTATCATCCTGTTTATTCATCCTTTCCTGCATAATGATATATGCTCTCTTCAGTTCTTCCAGAGTCTGCCTTTCATAGGAGAAAGCTTGATAATCTTCAGTAACTGGATGCTTCTCAGAGCATTCTGCAACGTCGTCTTTTTGAACCAGTTCCTCTACAGGAATCATCTCATCTTGAGCACCAGTCAGAGTAAGATCTTCTGACTCTGGTTGAACTTTGTCTGCTGGACGATGTTCTGACCAGGGAGCATTGTCCAGAGGAAGAATCTCTTCCTTGACTAGTTGGATAAGAACTTGATCTTCAATTACCTTTAGCAGATTACTGATATTCTATTAAACTTGTCCGTAGCTCGGTTCTTGCATCTTATGAGTTTTAGAACTTATCCATTTTCTGAAACTTGTCCAAAGATAATCTGAGGTAGCAGGATTGATCATCTCAAGACTAGCTTGCTTCAAGGAACTTATCCACTTCTGCATTTCTGTTTCAAACATCAATAAACTAGTACCAACATCTGGTGTGGGTTCAGATGGATTTGGTCTTGGAATGGTTGTTTTGTGGGTTATGGCAGCAAGACGTTCAAAGACAGTTAAATCAATGACAGTTTTGGCGTTGTCATTTGGATTATTCTTTGGTGAGGGAGTGAGAGAGTCTGGTTGGCTTCTTTGGTGCGCTCATCTTCTCTAGTCTCCTTAACACTGGTCCTCAGATGATTGAACATCAAGTGTTCCAGATTCACCTTAGTCTTCTGGGAGATGAAGTAGATCAGAAACTGCTGATCAATGTTTATATAGTCAGGAGAGCTGGTTGGCTTCCTGTGATTGATGCATCCCAGAATTATCTTGGCCCATATTCTATGATGGTCCTTCAGATCCCTTATCTTGCTGGAGGGAAGACCTAGAGTGAAAATTTCTCTAGCAATTGAAGCGACATCAGCACATCTTTCATCCATGTCTATACACCGTACGCCACCACCACTGTAACCTATCAGTCTTGCAATAAGATATTCAGTAATAACTATCTTCTTCCCCATTACATATGAAGTAACTTGATGGTTGGAGGATAAATCATGAATCCAAAATTCCTTCACAAGGATTGGAAACGTTGGACCTAGAAGACAGTCAAAATACCTGTTCCATCCTTGAGCCTTTACCTCTTCAGAAAGATTGAATCCATTTTCTTGAAGACTTTCAAAATACACAATCAATTCTGAAAGCACTTCTAAGTTGTCAATGGGCGTGAGGAGAGTTATGAACGGTTCTTCATACTGTTCTGTGGATTCTGTTCTCTGAGTACTGGAATTTGGTATGCTTGAGGAAGCCATGTTCACACAGAAAATTTGATAAGAAAATGAAAGGGTTTTGGAAGAATGTGTGATACGGTGGGAGAACTGACTTGGGATTTTGCGTTTGTGTTCGCAAATGTTTCGGTTTAGCAAGAGTCGCCACCGACTTTTTATTTTATCCTAAGGAAAGGTCAAAAAGCACAGGAAAGACCTTTGAGATGTTTTCTTGGGTTCGGGGAGTAGATTATGAAAAGGGAAGGTGAAAGTACCATTTTCATCCATGGTTATCCATGGGCTCTTAGTTACTTGTTTATATCACTTGCTTTTGATTTTCAATTGTTTGAAATGGCGCTTTATGTGTGGTTTAGAAAGATGTTTTAAAAAGAGACCATCGTTGTGGCAACCTTTGTAATGATTCTTGTTTGAATGTATACAAAGGGGTTTTTGTCTTTTGAAAAGATTTCAATGTTTGAATGTTTGATTTGGATAATGTTTTGAAATTGTGTTGTGAAGTGTGTTTGAAAATAACAAGGATGTTTTTTGCAAGCTTTTTGATCAAGTAAATAAGAGCTATCTACCCTATTTTACTCAAATATCTTTCCTAATGTTTTAAACCCTTTTGACAGTGTTATTTCACCATTGTATTTGGTGAATAACCTTGTGTTAGGATGTTAAACGGGACAGGCGCGGGTCATCGTATAGACCATGATAGCAATTGTGTCAAGTATTTTTGGCAAATTTTTCAAGGACTTGATCATTTTTATTTAGGTAACCAAGATAGTGTCATCGAGGGACTATGATCTTTGTTTTGTTTTTGTTTTGCCAAAGTACCCAACATGCATATCATGGCCCATTTTTGAAGGCAACAAGTGGATTGTAACCCTAGGGATGCAAGTGTGCATTGTGTTTGATTTTCATGCATATTTGTCTTTAATTAGGTCAAGCTACTTGTTGATTGATTTTTGCATACAAACCCTAATTCTCTAATCATGGCATAATTGAAAGCGTAAAGTGCGAGAATTTAAAATTCTAAGCTATTCCAACATGATTATAGGGATGGGGGTACAATCTTTGAATGGGGGGGTATTTGACAAGAAATATGAACCCTAGTTTACTATTACATCCAAATTGAATTTAATTGCACGAATAATAAATGGATAATATTTAAATAAACAAAAAAGGAAAATATATCAAATAATATGAAATATGCAAAAAAAGGGGTTTTTGTTCATTGATGTATGTGAAATATTTAATGTAAAAAATAAAGGAATAAATAAAAGACTTATTTTATTTGTTTAAGGGTAAAACCCTAATTTCTTTAAGAAAATAAATACATTATATTACTTATATACAATAAAATATATTAATATATGTAAAAATAAAATAAAATATATTTAGAAAAAAGTATTTTTTAGTATAAATAATAATAAAAGTGAAAATTTAATATTTTGTATTTTTTATTCTAGAGTATTTAATAAAATAAAAAGTATATATTTATATTAATCATATTAAATATGTACAATATGAAATAAAATATGTACAAAAATAAAATATATTTAGGAAAATACTTTTAGTATGAATAAAAATAAAGAACAAAAATAAAAGTATAAACTATATATATTTTTCAAATCTTAATAAATAATATAAAAGTAGTTAAATACTTTTTCATGTTAAAAAAATTAAAATAAAATGCCAAATAAATGTAAAAAAATTATGAAAATATTTTTGAGCATTTTTTATATTTGGAAATAAATAAACAAAATCAGAAATGAAAACAAAAATGCAAAAATATAGAAATACAAGAAATTGGGCCAGGGGTTGCAAAAAGGAAAAGAGGGGGTGTCAAGAGTGAGTCAGGCCAAGCCCAGCCCACCACTTCATCTTCAACCTCCAGATTTTGAAAAAAACGCGCGCCTGTACAAACTTGGACATCCTGCATATGAGCTTTATTGCAAAAACTCACAACATCAAACTTGTAGAGAATTTCAAGACGATTCCAACCATATAAACAACTTGTCTTAACTCTCAAAGACTAGAGAGAATTTCTCTGGCCCTAAAATCTGACCTAGTTTTTTCAGCATGTTCATGGATGAAATTCTCCTAGCACACTTAATATAAATGAAAACTGAGCATATGTACAGCTTCATGGCAATGAATACTACATTTTTTATTCACAAACCTAAAGCTAAATGTTCCTAAATAGAGAGATAGGAAGTGGAGAAAAACATGTTTCAGCTGACTTCGTGTAGGGAAATTTAGTGCTTTTCAATAAGGCTTGAGATGTCTGGTAGCTTACTTGAACTTCACTTGACCTTCTCCAATAGCTAGCTTGCCTTGAATGTCCTTGAATCAAGTTATAGAACTCAACCTGCACAAGCTTAAAATGAAAATGGTGAACACTATAAATGGAGTTACAGTTGGTGTTTGAGGTTTGGGATAGCTTGGGTGAGTTGAATGGAAGGTATTTGAAGAAACTTGGGGCAAAACGCACGAGCCAAATGAGCTATGGAACTCAAGTTGCAGAACCTGCCCTGTGTTTCCAAAGGAATGTGATTTCTGGCTATGGGGTGTTTAGAGGCTCAAGAATTCATGTTTCTAGCTCAAAGGGGTGTGAGAAAGATGTTCAAACTATTTGCATAAGTTGGTATTGGCTGGTTTTCAAGTTCTCAAGTTTTTGACAAGTTTCTTATTTTTGAAGTAAGAATGTGGAAGTTGTTGTTACAGGCCTGTGCAGGCTATCAAATATGTTGGCATACTTTTCTCTTGGCCCCTACAACTTGTGGATTTGATTTTCCCTCTGAGATATGGACCAATGCTCAAGGGATAGTGGTTTGACATAAAGCGCATTATGGCAAAAATGGAAATGTGCCTTTTTCTACTTAGGGCTTAATTTTGTGTATAATGTCCAAATGGCCAAAACAAAAGCTTAGGCTGATGGATTTGAATTTAATTATGGAGTGTGAAGTGTTTTAGAGGCCTGTAAACTAGTATAATGCATAATGACTTGAAATTGCAACTTGCATGAACATGAATATGCCATGGATGAAAAGTGAGTTTTTGCCAACTTCAAGCCTTCGATTCTCCCTAACCACAAATGTGTTTGAGGAGTTCTTGGACAATTTGGAAAGCTTGAAACATGCTCTATAATCCATATTTGAAATTAAACTTGAGATTCCAAGTGAAACAATGTGAAAAATGGCCAAGAAGATAGGTCAAAATCCTACCTAAACTAGGGAAAAATTTCACTAAGTTAAAAGTTTTAGGGACCCTTGTTCCAAAAATAATAACTTGAGATCAAAGCTTCTTTTGAGAAAACTTTGTAAATAAAAGTTGTATACTTTGTGGAGGACTACAACTTTCATGTTGGAGGTTTTGTTTAAATCCATTTTTATCATGGTGAAAATGTGGGGCAAAGTTAGGAAAAATTAAGAAAATTTCATAACTTAGAAAATTTCTAAGTTATGAAATCTTTCAACTTTAAACCCTAATTTGCAATTTTGGGTTTCTAGATGAAAAAGTTTCATAATTTGACACATCTTGATGAAAAATCACCCTTGGAACTTGATTTTGACCAAAAAGTCAAAGTTTGACTTTTCAGTGTACAGTCAAAGTTTGACTTTTCAGTGTACAGTCAAATTTTGATCAGTTGACTGAAAAATTCATCTGTCAATCCCATGCATTTGAGATCTTTTGAACTTGTTGGATAAGTCAATATGATGTCATTGAGTCCTTGAGTCCATGGTTGAACCTAATTTTCCATTGGCTAGGTCAAAAAGTCAGAAATTGCCTCTGTACAGTCAAAACCCTAAAAATGACCATTTTGCCCTTTTGGTGATCTGATCAAATTTCTTGTGGAGTTGTGGTCCAAACTTGATCCAATGGTTCATATGAGTTCATAATGTTGATGTGGGTAAAAATTCATGAGGTTTGACTGTAAATTGGCCATAATTGACTTTTTCCCCAATATTGTTGATTTCTAGGTCAATTGTCCAATTGAATGGGCACAAATTTGATTCAAGGCTTGAAATTTGGTATGAACAAAATTATGAGTCCAATATGAAGTATGAAAGTCAATTTGAGCATTGAAGGTCCAAAAATCCTTGTGCAAACTCAAACCCTAGTTTAGGTCATCAGTGCAAGGAGATGTCTTGAGCAGAGCAAACCTTAGCTTGATCTTGAGTTCCAAGAGCCTTGTGATGAGAAATGTTGAAAAATGAGAGGGAAAATTTTGGGGTACAACAGTTGCCCCTGTTCAATCTTCTTCAACCTGAAGAGTTAGATTGGCAAGTTTTCCTTTCGTGGCTTGAAGGTAAAAGAGGATTGGACACTAGAGTGCCCGTAAATTTGCACTCGTCAAAATATTGCTGAGGGAATGGGCTTAAAGATGCCATTTGGAGATGATAGAATCTTGCTGGAGATGGAATTAAAGATTCCATCAAGAATGTTTGTTGAATATCAGTAGAATGATCATCACAATGGTATCCGGAGATTGGATTCGTATGAGCAAAGGAATGGCGCCCGTGTCTAGAGCGTATCCGAGTTGTAACTGTATTTGATTCTTGAATGAATATCAGAGTGACTGCCGTGTCTGGAGTGTATATGTATTCTGAATGGGTGACAAAGAAACACATGTGTATGGAGCATCTATGTGCTAGGGATAAATTCTGAATGAGTGACAGAATGGCAACCATGTCTGGAGCGTATCTGGACTGTACCTGAAGTTGAGATATGTATGAATAGAAGAATGACTTCCGTGTCTGGAGTGTATCTGTACTATAACTGGGATCTGGATAAGTGTCAGAATGACTTCTGTGTCTGGAGTGTATCTGAACTTGAAATTGATGTTTGAATCTGAATGAGAGATAGAATGGCTTCTATGTCTGGAGCGTATCTAGTCTGTATCTGATTGCTGAAGTCTGAATGAGTAATAGAATGACCGCCACGTCTGGGGTGTATCTATACTGTATCTTGACTTGAAATTCTGAATGAGTAATAGAATGACCGCCGTGTCTGGGGGTGTATCCATAATGTATCTGAAATCTCTGAATAGTTGTTAACGATAGCTTTTTAATCTTATCCTGAAAAGGGTAGAATGTTAGCTAAAGCACAAAGTTATGTTTCATGATATGTATGATGCAATAAAATGTGTTCCATCAATGTTTATGATATATGAATGTAATGGATGTGCATGTAAGTTGATTAGTTGTCTTGCTGAGGAAAATAAATCCTTGATAGTTAAAGAGAATGAAATCTTTGACTGCTGAGGGAAAGTAAATCCTTGACCAATGTTGGGGATTCCAAAAATCTTTGATTGCTGAAGATGAGAAGTTCTTGCTGACTACTGTTGGGGATTGAGAATCCTTGGCGACTTGTGGGGATTAATAAGAACTTAGACAACTTATGCGGGGATGTGAGAATCCTTCATGACTTTCCTAGGGAAATAAGGAAAAATCCGACGACTTCTACTAGGGAATTAAAACCTGGGAGGCTTCAAATGGAGAAACGGGAACTAGAATCATCGTTCTGTCAAGAAATAACTCTGTGGGGATAGTGTTTATTCTACCGAGGAAATCAGGAGCTTGGGTTGTATGCCAATCTACTGGGGATTCGTTGTTTTGTGGAGAACTCTGTTGGTGAATCGGAGGAAGTTGGATAGTATTCCACTGGGGTTTAAGATTTGAAGTTTTGGACTCCGCTGGTGATGAAAGTTTAGAGTATTCTAGCTCCGCTAGGGATCAGGAGTTTTTTAGAAACTTAACTCTGATGGGAATTTTGAAATTTGACTCCGTTGGGGATATATACTTCAAGGTTTTAGCTCTGTTGAGGATCTGAATGACATACTGTAGGGGATTTCTTCTGGAATAGCCTAAAGAAGTTTTCTTATACTTTCGACCTATCAGTAATTATCCTTTCTTATTTTGTTTTATTTGTAAGCAGTGATTATATTCAAATGCATAAGCCTTTTTAACAAACCATTGGACGTTTTCAAATAACATATAAGTGTAAAAAAGAAAGGAAAGGCAAGCAAATTTCTACACTTTGAAGTATTTTTGTATTAACTTTTGTAAGTATCTTTGTACAAAGGAGACAGACATCCTAGTAAAAGAATGTTTTCGAAAAATTGAGAAAAAGTTTATACAAAGAGAGATGGCTATGTGTAATAATTCCATGGGATTCCCATTCTGCTATAGCCTTCACAACTCTGAGTATCTGTCCATTCGTTGCCTTGTCCGCAGATGATTGGATTGATCAGAAGCTTGGAGCTTGTCTGTGAAGAGATTGTCCTTAAAGTGATCCGACGAGACATAGTCATAAGCTTTAATTCTCTAACTTTTTCCTGGAACGCCCTTTCGGGTTTTCATTCCACCGGGAAACCCTTTTTTGCCCAAGTCGCCCTTTCGGGTTTTCAACTTGCCGGGTGTACAAATTTTTTTATTTATCCCTAATTTTTTCCTGAACCGCCCTTGCGGGTTTTCGATTCACTATAATGCCCATTTTTGCCCAAGTCGCCCTTTCGAGTTTTCGACTTGTCGGGTCGTTTATGTGTAGTATCTTTTGACTATGTCTGCGTTTGCAGGGTGCAGCAGGTCGTCGCCGTCCATGGTGGTCAGAATCATGGCCCCACCAGAAAAGATGTTCTTGATCATAAATGGTCCTTCGTAAGTATGAGTCCACTTGCCCCTGGGATCACTTTGCAGCAAGATGATCCGCTTGATTACAAGATCTCCGACTTGATATACCTGACGCCTGACTTTCTTGTTGAAAGCCTTGATCATCCGTTTTTGATACATCTGACCATGAAAAACAGCAGTAAGTCGCTTCTCGTCGATCAAATTAAGTTGGTCAATCCAGGTCTGAATCCAATCGTCTTCACTTAAACCAACATCCTTCATAATCCTCAAGGAAGGAATCTGAACTTCCATGGGTAAAACAGCCTCCATGCCATATACCAAAGAAAAGGGGGTTGCCCCAGTTGAAGTACGTGTCGTGGTACGATATCCGTGCAGAGCAAACGGTAACGTCTCATGCCAATCCTTGTAGGTGACTGTCATCTTTTGAATGATCTTCTTGATATTTTTGTTCGCAGCTTCAACAACACCGTTCATCTTTGGCCGATAAGGAGATAAATTGTGATGTTGAATCTTGAACTGCTCACACAGAGCGGTGATCACAATATTGTTCAAATTTGTACCGTTGTCCGTGATGATCCTGTCGGGGATACCATACCGGCATATGAGGTCTTGCTTGATGAAGCAGACAACCACATTCTTTGTAACGGAGGCGAAGGAAGCTGCTTTGGCCCACTTGGTAAAGTAATCAATAGCCACCAGGATGAAACGATGTCCATTGGATGTTGTAGGCTTGATCTCTCCAATCATGTCGATTCCCCACATCACGAATGGCCAAGGAGCTGTTAGAACATTGAGAGGAACTGGAGGAATATGTACCTTGTCAGCATAGATTTGGCATTTGTGACAAGTACGGGAATATTGATGACAGTCAGCTTCCATGGTAGACCAGTAGTAGCCTGCCCTTAGGATCATCTTAGCCATCGTATGTCTGCTTAAGTGGGTTCCAAATGTGCCGCTATGTATTTCAGTCATGATCAATTCAGCTTCATCCTTGTCCACACAACGAAGTAGAACATAATCATGGTTGCGCTTATATAAGATACCATTGCTCAGGAAGAACTTGGCAGCAAATCTCCTTAAGAACTTTTTGTCATTGACTGAAGCTCCTTTAGGGTATTCTCGAGTCTAGAGATACCTTTTCATTTCATGAAACCAGGGTTGTTCCACTACTTCTTCGGTATTAATATCTTAACAGTGCGCATGTTCGTCCATTCGCTCGATGGTGATTTGGGGAGCCTCATTATCCCAGTTGAGTTTAAACATGGAAGACATTGTAGCTAGAGCATCCGCTAGCTGATTTTCTTCTCGCGGGAAGTGCTCAAAGGTAATCTGCTCGAAATGAGGCAACAACATCAAGACATGTTCTTCGTATGGGATAACATTAGGATGTTTAGTGTCCCATTCTCCTTGGATTTGACTGATAACCAAAGCTGAGTCCCCAAACACAATCAGAGATTTGATTCCCAAGTCAATTGCGGCCTTGAGACCAAAGATACAAGCTTCATACTCGACAATGTTATTGGTACAACTGAAGCAGAGTCTAGCAGTGAAAGGTGTATGGCAACCTTCTAGAGAGATAAGTACCGCGCTGATACCGTTGCCAAGTGCATTTGAAGCACCATCAAAGTACAGGGTCCATCGGGATCCTTGTTCAGGTTCGTCATATGGTCCGTTACCTTCAATGTTATCCAAAGTCATAATGTCCTCGTCAGGGAAGTCAAACCTCATGGATTGGTAATCTTCGACAGCTTGATGAGCTAGATGGTCAGCTAGTACACTCCCCTTTATAGCTTTTTGGGTTGTGTACTGAATATCATATTCAGTCAGGATCATCTGTGTGATACGGTGGGAGAGAACTGATTGTTTTTGGAATGCTGGTTTGCGATTTGCGTTTGTTTTCGCAAAATGTCGCGGTAAGCAAGAGTCGCCACCGTATTTTATTTTATCCAACAAGGAAAGGATAAAAGCACAAAAAAATTCCTTTTTCGAGATATTTCTCGGGTCCGGGGGGTAGATTATAGAAAGGGAAGGTGTTAGCACCCTTTCTATCCGTGGTTATCCACGGGCTCTTAGGTACTTGCTCAAAGTGTTTTCAAAATTTTCTTTTCTTTGTGTTTGTGGGTTTGAAAGAAGTTTTTGTTTGAGAGGTGTAAGTGCGAAAAGTTTTGTTTTTGTTTTGAAAGGAGCAAGTACTTAAGAACCATCTACCTACTCGAAAAAGGAATCATTCTGTGCTAATGTCCTTTAGACAATGCTATCCCACTATTGATGAGTAGGTAGCATCGTCGTTGGAGTTTAAGGGTCAATTCGATTAAGGGACGTGTGGTCACTAAAACAATGGTAGGACGCCTTAGCGATAACCCTAATGTCTTAGGTCATTTTTCTGAGGCAACCGTTTTGAGGCAACTATGATCTTTGGACAAGAGGGCGACCTCTAAAACTTCCTATACTCAATGACCACGTTCGAAGGCAACCAAGCGAGGTGTACCCTAAGAGTGCGCATGTGCGAGTGTGTTGTTTCGGTTAATTTTATCTTTATACACGTTAAAGGTTATCTATTTTGATTTTAGGTTCAAACATTCGATCTTGTCATGCATTCCTTATTACCATACATCTAACAGTTTATAAGTTGCGGAAATTAAATTGCGGAAATTAACTAACTATTACAAGGCGTCGGGTATTTACATTTCCAAAAACAACCCTTGAAATTAAAATGCAGAAAATAAATAAAGCGATAAAAGTATTAAAGTCCTATTAAACTATTACATTCCGGGAAACAGATACAATAATATGATAAAATGGATCACGTGCGGGAAATTAAATCGGGCGCATGTTTTAGGGTTTTGACCCTTTTTTTGGAAGAAAGTGATTTTTTGGTTATTTTTGGATTAAAAGAAATTAAATTAAGTTAACAATTAAATTAATAAACTAATTAATTAATTAAAATATTTTTGGATTTTTTGATACTTAAAGAAATAAAATAAATTTGATCAAACTTAGTAAAAACGAATTATCTACATTAATTTTAATTATTGCAAAAATATTAAAAGTTATACCTAATTAAAACTAAATTAATTAAATTAATATTTATTTACAAAAATAAAGTGCTGAATTTAATTTTACTAAATAAAATATTTTTTGGTTTTTTTTATTTTGTGGGGAAAAAAGGTTTAATTTGTTAGTTAAAATAAAAATAATAAAACAAAACAATTAAATAAAATGAAATAAAAGAATGAGATAGAAAAAACCCAGGGGGGTTCAGGCCCAATTTGGAGGTTTGGATGGCAAGTTTGTGGCCCAACAGGCGCATGCCTGGTTGACTTCAGGACTCCCATGTGCATTGGTTGACTAGGGCGTATGATGGACTTTCATTCTGGGCCACCAGATCTGGCCTGGGGCCATCTGGCAACTGATTAGGTGATGGTGTATGATGTGATGCGCCCTGGGTATTGCATGGAATAACCTGAAGAAAAATAATACAAAGCTTTTGGGGGACCTGGGATTCGAACCCAGGTCCTGTTGGATCTTGCACTAACGCCTTCGCAACTGAGCCACTACGCTTCATTTGTCATAGTATTAGGTAATAACAATAATATGGGAAACAAGTCAATATGCCAGAAAATATAAAAATAAAGCTCGAATTTTTGAATGAGCCAATTGGAAAGGGCCACGTCTTTATCTTCTCCGTTGGACCTGCTTTTTTTACCTGCGGATTTGTATTCGCAGCTAAATCCATAAGTCCATCCTAAAACGAGTTCTATGCCATGGAAATTGATTCCAAGACCATAGTCATGTTCGTCTTCCTCTCCTGATTTCATCCATGTCCATTAATGGCCCCAATTTTTCCTGCAAATAAAATGCCCAAAAACAAAGACCAAGAACCCTAGATTCGGGTATGGCACTACAGGTCATATAAACACAATTAAATAATGCAGAAAGTTTAGAAATTACTCAAGGATCATGAATATGTCAATGATTTGTCAAGAAAATGCCAAAATGAGAGGTTGCGATTTCAAATACAGGGCGGTGTTTCGAAGGACTTACAACGCGGTTGAGAGGGTGTGATGGCTTGCTAGGGGTTGGTTTCACTTCAGTGGATGTCCAACAAGTGATTCAGGTTAAGCTTTGCCTTTGAATTCGCCTCTAGGAGCGATTTCAGTTTCAAGCTTTTTCCAAGTTTTTTCAAGTTTGGTTTTGGTGATTCTTCAGCTTCTAACCTCTCAAACTCGTGCCTTTGCATTGTATATGTATAAAGCAATGCATTAGGTCATGTTTTGTGGACTGAATCTTTGTGCATTATGGCTTGGAGATTTGATTTGATCCTCCATTAAAAAGCTTCCAATTTTGTCTAAAATCTATCTTTTTGTTTATGATATGGTGAGATACGAATTTGATCAACTTTATGATGATGATTAGGTCCTGAAAAACCAAAAGGAGATCCAATAATCAATGTTTTGATTTTATATGATTTAAATTGATTTAAAATGCAATAATTCATTAAATAATCAAATTAAATAATAAAATTGATAAATGGTCATGAGGCTGAAGCTAGGTAACGTGTGTAATGTGACAAGATCAAATCAAGTGGAAAAGAATGGGCCCATTTGACAAAATTTGAAGTTTTTGGGATAGTTGACTTTTGGCAAATTTGCAAAAATGCCCAACTTCAACAATGCATAACTTCTTCAATTTTGAACTTTTGGAAATGTTCTTTGACTTTTTAGAAAGCTTGAGATGTCCTATAACCAAACATTTTGGTCTCATCTCATTTTGATATTCCATGCTTAAGTTATAAGCTTTGGAAAAAAAAGGTGTTTTTGTTGACTTTCAAAAATGATCTATAATGTCCAAATTTGTAACTTTTTGTGAGTTCATTTTATTGTATTGGGGTATGAATATGGATTGTAGGACATTGCATCCTCTTCAAAATAAGCTTTGGATGGGTCATTTATCATAAAGTATGAGAAAGTTATGCTTGGTCAAAGTTGAGTTGACTTTTCCTACAAAACCCTAATTTAGCAACTTTTGAGTCTTAATGAATTTTGAGAAATCCTTGATGAATCATGATAAACCCTTGATAAAATTATGAAATATCCTTCAAAATAAGAATGTTGACAAAAATATTGAAGTTTCACTGTATTTAGGTCACATTTGACTTTTGCCCTAGCACAGTAGATTTTTGGACCCTTTGAGAAATTGATTGACCAAACTTCCTCTGCAAGGATTGAAATTTGACATGGATAAACTTGAGAACATATTAGGACATTTGGGAGCATTTGAGGCCATTTGGATGCAAGGACCTTGATGAAACACAAAACCCTAATTTGAGATTGACTGCCTTAGGAGATAGCTTGACTGTCCAACTCTTGAGCAATCTTGAGCAACTTGGAGATTATTCTTGCAATGTCTTGAGAAATATGGGAGGGAAAATTTTGGGGTACAACAGCTGCCCCTGTTCAATTTTCTTAAACCTGAGGATATAGATTGACTTTCGGGCCTTTCGTGATCCGAAGGTGGAAGATGATTGAACACTAGAGTGCCCAGAAATTTGCACTCGCATAAAGTGGTATCAGCCCGGTGATGTCGGGAATGGGATTAAAGATGCCATTTGGAGACTATTGATGGGTGGTTTGAACTTCGACTGGAATACGAATCAGGGAGATCTTCGCGGCGATCTGACTGAACCAGAGGAGGTCCTGGATTAACTTTGACTGGATCGGCATCAAAAAAATCTTTAGGAATTGATTTAACTGGACCAGACAAGGTCTTGGAATTACTTCAACTGGATCGGCATCATAAAAATATTTAGGAATCGTTTTATTTGGACAAGAGAAGGTCTTGGATGAACTTTGACTGGATCGGTATCAGAAAAATATTTAGGAATCAATTTAACTGGACCAGACAAGGTCTTGGAATAACTTCACTTGGATCGGCATCAGAAAAATCTTTAGGAATCGATTTAACTGGACCAGAGAAGGTCTTGGAATAACTTTGACTAGATCGGCATCAGAAAAATCTTTAGGAATCGATTTAACTGGACACGACAATGTCTTTGACATAGCTTCAACTGGATTGGCATCAGAAAAATCTTTAGTAATCGATTTAACTGGACCAGAGAAGGTCTTGGATGAACTTTGACTGGATCGGCATCAGAAAAATCTTTAGGAATCAATTTAATTGGACAAGACAAGGTCTTGGAATAACTTCAACTGGACCGGCATCATAAAAATCTTTAGGAATCGATTTAACTGGACCAGAGAAGGTCTTGGATGATCTTTGACTGGATCGGTATCAGAAAAATCTTTAGGAATCAATTTAACTGGACCAGACAAGGTCTTGGAATAACTTCAACTGGATCGACATCAGAAAAATATTTAGGAATTGATTTAACTGGACCAGAGAAGGTCTTGGATGAACTTTTACTGGATCGACATCAGAAAAATCTTTAGGGATCAATTTAACTGGACCAGACAAGGCCTTGGAATAACTTCAACTGGATCAGCATCAAAAAAATCTTTAGGAATCGATTTAACTGGACCAGAGAAGGTCTTCGATGAACTTTGACTGGATCGGCATCAGAAAAATCTTTAGGAATCAATTTAATTGGACCAGACATGGTCTTGGAATAACTTTGACTGGATCGGCATCAGGAAAATCTTTAGGAATCGATTTAACTTGACCAGACAAGGTCTTTGACATAGCTGATAACTTAACTGCATCTTTCCTGAAAGGTAAAGGTCAGTCATATGCAATGCATGAGATGGATCAAGCAATGATGTTCTCAACATAAATGAGATTATATGGTATGATGCGTATATGCATGTATCATGATGTATGGAAATGTGACGTTTTAGCTGTGGAAAATAAATCCCGGATAGCTGCTGGAGACAGAGTTGAGTTCTTCGTTTCCGCTGGGGATGGTGAACGAAGGTGATTGTGAGAATAAACCTGCAGGAAAGGATGACTCCGTTGGGGGGAATAAACTGATGGAGAGATTACTCTGTGGGGAAGAGATGCTCTGCTGAGGATTCCACTGATAAGCTCTGCTGGGGATGGATTACCGTTGCTGGTGATACTGAATCTGTTGAGGATTGAACTCCTGTTTGTGAAAGGAAAGAACTTCGCTGGGGACGATCTTTCAGTTGTAACTTGCTGGGGATACCCTTGTTAGACTTTTGTGGGGATAATCCTCTGAATTTGCTGGGAATGATCCTTTGAACTTGGTTGGGGAGATTTATTTTGTACTTCGCTGGGTAAACTTCCAGAGTCTACTGGGGATGATGCTTCAACTCTGTTGAGGAAGCTTTTTCAGACCGCGCTGGGGAAATATTGACTCAACTGGGGGTACCTTGTATTCTGCCGGGGAACATTCTTATACTTTGCTGGGGAATATTCTTATACTCCGCTGGGGAATATTCTTATACTCCACTGGGGAATATTAAGACTGCGGGGATGTCAAGCCTTTGTAGTGCTGATGGTAGATCAACTCTGCTTGGGGAGAATATTGTTGATTTGTTCATATTTGCAAGCCTCAGCTGGGGGAGAGCTACCATTACTGTCTTACTCTGCGGGGAGTGAAGGTATCTTAGCCATATTCTTCAGTTGAATTTACCGTGTACCTGGTGGACAGAGCAACTATACAGTTCGGACAATTCTTATTGCCCCTATTTATGATATTACCAGTAATCATCCTTTGTTTCGCATGTAAATATTTATGAGCAGCAATTAATATCAAATGTATATATCAAAAATGAACATTGAACGTTCTTTGCAAAACAAAACAGATAAAGGAAAAACAGTTTGAAATTTGTCTGAAAATGAATTTGTATTGATTTTGAAGTTTGGCCTGTAAATAGGCATTTTTGTACAAGAGGTTGACGTCCTAGTAAGAGAACGCCGCCGAACAGATAGAATTTACGCAATTTGTGAAAAACTAAACAAAACAGCTATGTGAATAATCCCACTGGGTTCCAACTCTACTATTGCCTTTAGGTCTTCGAGCATCTCATCACTTTGCTGCTTGGTTGAAGATGAATCAGATTGATCAGTGTCATCTGAGCTTGATAGTTGATACCGAAGTCTGGATGCAAGGTGGTCTAATGAGACATAATGTTACGCTTTGATCCCTAACTTTTTGCCTGGACTGCCCTTTCGGGTTTTCATTCCACCGGGATAACCTTTTTTGCCCAAGCCGCCTTTTCAGGTTTTCGACTTGCCGGGTGTACAGATTTTTTCATTTTCATCCCTTATTTTTGCCCGAACGCTTTTGGTTCGCCGGGAAGCCCTTATTTTTGCCTAGGCCAGTCAACCTAGCGGGTCTTTGATTATGCATAGTATCTTTTTACTATGTCTGCATTGACGGGGTGAGGAAGGTCGTCACCATCCATGTTGGTTAGAATCATAGCTCCTCTTGAGAAAATATTCTTAACCACGAATGGCCCTTCGTAAGTAGGAGTCCATTTTCCCCTGGGATCACCTTGAGGTAAGATAATGCACTTGATTACTAGATCCCCAACTTGATACTCTTGTCGTCTGACTTTCTTGTTAAATGCCTTGATCATCCGTTTTTGATACGTCTGAACATGACAAATAGCAGTAAGTCTTTTTTCATCGATTAAGTTCACCTAATCAAGCCGGGTCTGAATCCAGTCATCTTCACTCAAACCTGCATCCTTCATGATCCGAAGAGAGGGTATCTGAACTTCAATGGACAAGACTGCCTCCATGCCATATACCAAGGAGTAGGGTGTTACCCCTGTTGACGTCCGCGCTGAGGTACGGTACCCATGAAGAGAAAATGGTAACATCTCGTGCCAGTCTTTGTATGTCACCGTCATCTTCTGCACTATCTTCTTAATGTTCTTATTAGCCGCTTCAACAACCCCATTCATCTTCGGCCGGTAAGGAAAAGAGTTAGGAT
Source organism: Vicia faba (assembly GCA_948472305.1). Classification (NCBI taxonomy): domain Eukaryota; kingdom Viridiplantae; phylum Streptophyta; class Magnoliopsida; order Fabales; family Fabaceae; genus Vicia; species Vicia faba. The sequence goes on along the minus strand of OX451736.1, from coordinate 19,546,920 downwards.
GCTGTATCTTGAATTGCTCGCAGAGCTCGGTGATCATCTTGTTGTTGAGATTGGTACCATTGTCCGTAATGATCCTCTTTGGTACACCATATTGATAGATTAGATTGTTCCGAATGAACCGTGCCACGACGTTCTTGGTTACAGTAGCAAAGGAAGCTGCTTCAACCCACTTTGTAAAGTAATCAATTGCTACCAGGATGAAACGATGCCTGTTAGATGCCGTAGGTCTGATCTCGCTGATCATATCAATGCCCCACATTGCAAAAGGCCATGGAGCCATCAAGACGTTCAGAGGTAGTGGAGGTATGTGCACCTTATCAGCATAAACTTGGCACTTGTGACATGTCCGAGAATGCTGATAACAGTCGGCTTCCATTGTGGACCAGTAATATCCTTCCCGAAGGATTTTCTTTGCCATGGTGTGTCCACTGGAATCAGTTCCGAAACTACCTTCATGTAACTCCGCCGTGATCCTTTCTGCTTCATTCTTATCCACACAACGCATTAAGGTTGAAGCATGGTTACGCTTGTAAAGAATGGCATTGCTGATGAAGAACTTCGCCGCGAACCTCCTCAGAAACTTCTTGTCATTAACAGATACACCCTCGGGGTATTCCTGAGCTTCAAGATACCTCTTCACCTCATGAAACCAGGGTTTATCCGCTACCTCTTCAATCTCAATATCACAACAATGTGCAGGTTCGTCCAATCTTTCAATGATGATCCGGGGAGCTTCGTTGTCCCAGTTGACTTTGAACATAGAAGACATCGTATCTAGTGCGTCCGCTTACTGATTCTCCACTCTAGGGAAGTGTTCAAAGGTTATCTCCTCGAAATGGGGAAGCAACGTCAATACATAATCCTTGTAAGGAATAAGGTTCGGGTGTTTCGTATCCCACTCGCCTTTGATCTGACTGATCACGAGAGCGAAATCTTCGAAGACACTTAGAAACTTAATCCTTAGGTCAATTGCTGCTCGAAGACCCATAATGCACGCTTCATACTCCGCCATGTTATTGGTGCAGTTGAAACATAGTCGGGCGGTAAACGGAGTATGAGAGCCTTTAGGAGATATGATCACGACACCAATTCCATTACCCAAAGCGTTCGAGGCTCCATCAAAGTACATAGACCATCGGGATCCTTCCTCAGGTCCATAATCCGGTCCAGGTGTCTCATAATAAGTTACCAACATGATGTTCTCGTCCGGAAATTCAAAGTTCATAGACTGGCATCCACTGCCTGATGTGCCAAATGGTCTGCCAACACACTTCCCTTAATTTCCTTTTGGGTCGTATATTGGATGTCATACTCAGTCAAGATCATCTGCCATCTTGCTATTCTTCCGGACAAGGCAGGCTTCTCGAAGATACACTTGATTGGATCCATCTTTGATATCAACAGAGTAGTGTGAGTCAAGATATACTGCCTCAGCCGGCGAGCAGCCCATGCCAAAGCGCATCAAGTTTTCTCGAGCAGTGAGTATCGGGTCTCACAGTCGGTAAACGTTTTGCTAAGGTAGTAAATAGCATGCTCTTTTCGGCCAGACTCGTCATGTTGACCCAGCACACACCCTATTGAGTTGTCGAATACTGTCAAGTATAAGATCAGAGGTCTCCCTTCAACTGGTGGCATCAGAATAGGTGGCTCTTGGAGATACTCTTTGATCCTTTCGAAATAGGCCTGGCATTCATCGTTCCAACGTACTACTTGATCTTTCTTCAGTAGCTTGAAGATTGACTCACAAGTAGCAGTCAGGTGCGAGATGAATCGGGCAATGTAGTCCAGTCGTCCCAAGAAGCCTCTGACTTCTTTCTCTGTTCTGGAAGCTGGCATTTCCTGTATGGCCTTCACTTTTGCAGGATCCACTTGAATACCTTTATCGCTTACGACGAAACTCAACAGTTTACCAGATCTCACCCTGAAGGTGCACTTGTTCGGGTTCAACCTCAGCTTGTACAACTTCAGCCTGTCAAACAGCTTTTGCAGGTGGTCAAGGTGTTCCTCCTCAGTTTGGGACCTTGCAATCATATCGTCGACGTATACCTCTATCTCATGATGGATCATGTCATGAAACAAAGCAACCATGGCCCGCTGATACGTTGCCCCAGCATTCTTCAATCCAAAAGGTATGACCTTGTAGCAAAAGGTACCCCACTGAGTAACAAAGGTCATCTTCTCCATGTCTTCGGGAGCCATTTTAATCTGATTATAACCAGAGAAACCATCCATAAAGGAGAATACTTTATGCAGTGCGGTGTTGTCAACCAGAACGTCGATATGAGGTAGAGGGAAATCATCCTTGGGGCTTTCCCTATTCAAATCCCTATAGTCAACACACATTCGAACCTTACCATCCTTCTTCGGCACAGGAACCACATTGGACACCCATTGAGGGTAAGAAGTAACTGCTAGAAAATCAGCGTCAAACTGTTTCATCACTTCAGCCTTGATTTTCTTAGACATCTCTGGGCGCATTCGGCGGACCTTCTGTTTCACTGGAGGACAGTCTTTCTTGGTAGTCAGGCGATGAACCACAATATCGGTATCCAACCCAGGCATATCTTCGTAAGACCAGGCAAAGATCTCAACATAGTCATGCAGCATCTGAATCAACCGTTGCTCCACACTAAGCTCCAGATTTGCACTGATCTTGACCTCTTTCTTATCTGTCTCTGTACCCAGATTCACTGATTCCACAGGCTCTTCATGCGGATGAATAACCCTCTCTTCCTGAAGTAATAGTCTTGCAAGTTCACCAGGCACTTCACAATCATCTTCACCTTCGTCTTCGGCTAAGTTTATCGAATTTTCGAAGTCATAACTGGCAGTAGCAGAATCGTTACCAGTGATATCTAGAGTGGATGTAGACCTGTATATGTGAGTGTGTGTAAAATAGATGTTTTGCAATATATAATAAAAGAAAAACAAGGAGCGCAAGATTTGAAATGCAAGAAACGTCCAATGCTTTTATTAATAATATATGAAAATGACACACATAAAGCCCTCACAAATGAAGCCACGGTGCCCCGGGTAAGACACCGGGCCATAGAGTTTAAAACATTGTCTGTTACAAATTCAAAACAAAAAAGTTTCATTACTGGGTAACAAAAGAAATAGGGATGAAATCCTTTGCTGTCTAGTTGCTTGGTCCACCGTCGGTCGTAGGATAGGTCCAACTGTCGAACTCAGACTCTTCCACATTGTCTTCAATGGAATTCAGTCCCAAGTTACTGATGAACATGGGAGGTCTTCCGATTCATGCATTCCGAATAGCCCTTTAAGCTTCTGCAGTGAAACCCAAACCAAACTTGTTAGTCTTCTGTGTAAAATCAGGGAGTCGGCCCCAATTTGAACACCCACCTTTCTCGACAACAGCCCGGACATCCTTGAGGGAAGCCATCTTCATAGGAGAATCTTCAACAACAGTCTCAGCTGATGCCAGTGTTTGGGGAACCTCTTCAAAATGCTGAAATGGGGTCTCAATGAATTCCCCATCCATCTCTACATATCGGAAAGAGTTGAGGTGGCTCACCATGTACTCCTCCTCTCCTTGCACTGTCACAATCTTCCCGTTGACTGGGTACTTCAGCTTCTGATGGAGCGTTGAGGTTACGGCCCCAGCTTTATGGATCCATGGGAGACCCATCAAACAAGAATAAGATGGTCGAATGTCCATCACATAGAACGTAGAGTTGAAAACCTGAGAACCAACCTTAATCGGGATATCAACCTCTCCGTGCACCATCCTCTTAGACCCATCAAAGGACCTAACAATAATATTGCTTGGCTTCAACTCCAACCCTTCACAGTCCAACCAGTATAGAGCTTTATTCGGTAAAACGTTCAATGAGGAACCAATATCCACCAACACATGAGCAAGAGTAGTGCCCCTGCATTCAATGGAGACATGCAGAGCATCATTGTGATTCTTCCCTTTAGCAGTCAAGTCGGTGTCAGAGAAACCCAACCCATTATTAGCAGTCAGGTTGGCTACGCAATCTGTAAACTAATCAGCTGATGTCTCTTGCAGTACGTGTGCGGTCTTCAGAAATGTAATCAGAGCCTTGACATGGGCTTCTGAGCATAGCAACAATGACAACATAGAAATATTGGACGGGGCTTGTCCAACTGTTCAACTACATTGTAGTCACTCTTTTTGATAATTTTCAAAATCTCTTCCATCTCTTGTTTAGAAGCTTCAACAGTAATCGTCTTTGGTGCCTCCGTCTGGGCAGGCTCACTGGTGATCCCTTTGCCCCGAGCGTCAGAGGAATCAGCGACAGGGGTAAGAATAGGAACTTGAACATGAATAGTAGCAGGTACACTGGCAGGTATAATAACAACATGTTTTCGGGCAGTTGGCAGAGAGATATCAGGTGAGAAAAGTTTTTTGCTGCGGGTGACTTTAACAGGTCCAACAATATTGGTGATGTCAATATCAACATCCAACTCTTGTTTAACTCCATGAAAATAAACATCGGCCCCATAATGCCAAGGGACAGATTTATCAGAGGTGTAGGGGATAGGCCCTGGAACAATGATGATCAATGGTGCGATTCTTGGAACAGATGTAATTCTAACAGGCTTCCTCGAGGGAGCCTTGGAAGAATTGTCGAAAATGGTAATGATGGCAACTTCTTCAATAGGAACTAAAGGAACAACAGTCTTTTCAAGTAGAATTTCTTTACTTTCCATCAGGCATTGGACTCCTGATTTCAAAAGATGGCAACCGTTTGGTAAAACAGAACACATACGACAACCTTCATCACAGCCCAGAAATAAATCGGCTAGCAAAAGGTTCTTCTTCACAGTCATCAAAGGGGTAACAATGTCGTTCACAGAAACCACAAACGAGTCTTCATCTATAGCATTCACTCCATGCTTGGGCATATGAGAAGTCACAACATTAGGTCTTTCGGGCGCCTCAAAGTCAATCTCCTTAGCATCAATTAAGTCTTGTATCTTATTCTTCAAATTCCAACAATCATCTGTACTATGCCCTGGGCTATCAGAGTGATAAGCACAGCGGGCATTAGGGTTATACTTCAGTGATGTTGTATTTGGATTCTTCGGAGCTTCCCTTGGAATCACCAGATTGGTTTTCAACAATTGTGGCAGAATCTGAGACAAATTCATGCTGAGACGGGTGAATTGCCTTCGAGGTCTTTCATCCTTTTGTTGATTGTTGTACTGAGGAGTACCAGCAGGTTTTGAAATAACCACCGCATTAACAGCTTGGTGGCGTTCAGGTCTACTCTAGCTTTTCGAACCGTAGACAGCACTGTACTCCTTCTTAAAAGGCTTCTTCTCGGTGCTTGATGAAGCACCCTTCTATATCTTACCAGCCTTAATCCTTTCACCAGTCATTATCAGCTCTGTAAACCCAGACGAAAAGCTTCCAATCAGATGGTTGAAAATGGCCAGACAAGGTCCCTAGAAACATATCCACAAGCTCCCGATCAGCCAAGGGTGGTTGTACTCTTCTGGCGAGGTCCCTCCACTTCT